>JAPDFR010000005.1:1381008-2762016 GCA_030435815.1 Sarocladium strictum | reverse complement strand
AACCTAACCTAACCTAACCTAACCTAACCTAACCTAACCTAACCTAACCTAACTAACCTAACCTAACCCTATACTTATTATATACTATAAATAAAATCCTATTAAATACTTTAAATAAAGCAATACTTATTATTATATTATTTCTCTTTATTTATATATAACTTATAAAGTTTATATTTAATTTATATTAAATACTACTCTTATTACTAATAATATATTATTTTAATTTAATATAATAAGACTAAGGAAAACCTAATACTTTAATCTTTTACCTTTACTCTTATTATAAATTAATATAAATATATTACCTTAAATAAACTATTATTTAACTTTTATACTCTCTTATAGCTATTAAATTATATATTTAATTTTTAACTTAAATTACCTATTAAATAACTATAATTTATATTATATTCTTTTTATAATTTATACTATATATGTTTTAATTTTACCTTTTCCTACTATACTATATTACCTTTTATTATATATAAACTTTTTATACTAATACTAATATATTTAATACTTCATTTAGCCTATAAATTAAATATTATATTTAATTACTTTTAATATATTATATACTTAATTTTTATTAATTTTACTTATATTATTATTTATAATTTATACTATATATTTCTCTATAATTCGTGCTACATATTTTCGTCTCCACTTTTTCCTCCCTATACAATTCTCTACGATTTATTCTACAAATTTCTAGGACTAGTATTAGGGACTTTTCTAACTTATAAACTCTCACTCTAAAAGTCCTTATAGGGACTTTTCTAACTTATAAACTCTTACTCTAAGAGTCCCTACGGGGACTTTTTAGATATATAGATACTCTTACTCTAAGAGTCCCTGTAGGGACTTTTCTACTTTATATATTTTTTAGTTACTAAATATTACTTTAGAATCTAGTTGTATGTACTATTATAACTATTACTACTACTACTACTACTACTACTACTACTACTACTCCTCCTCCTCCTCCTTCTCCCTTCCTCTCCCTAAGCCTAACCCAAACCCGCCGGTCCGGTTTCTACCCTCTACTAGGGGTATTGTGAATTTAAACGAAATTATGGGTACCCTTGGCTTAGTAGCTAGCTTAGTCTTTACTATAAACCAGGTATTAAATAAAAGTATAATATATTATCGCCTTAACTAGGAAAGCGGCGGTGAATAAAAGCATCTCGCACTATTAGTATAGATTTCTTGTGGCGCACCAGACATACCCAAACTTTTTGAAATGCCAGTAGGGGACAATCCAACAATATCAAAACTGTATGTCGTAAGAGATTTGGCGCCTATGCCTAGAATGCTCGACCCGCCATTATTAAGTACCATTGGCCAGGTCTGAGAAGAGATTCCAGTTCCAGTATAAGTATGTACGGCGTTAAGAGTACCTGGGTTTGCAACTTGAAAGAACCCATCCACCAAATCGCCGCTTATAAAGTTAGTATATAAACCCCAGAATCCCATACCTATTGATGAGTCACCACCATATGCCCAATCAATTATAGCAGCGCCTGCTTGCGATAAAACAGGGCCATAATTTGTTGTTATAGGAGCTCCATTAATAATAGTAACCGACGCCCAATAAGTATTAGGACCGTCCATAGCCCAGAGGGTTCCAGAGAGGTCAAATTCTCCAGCGCTCCAAATATGAGCGCCTAGGTCGACGTTAACAGGGAAGAGCTCGATTTGACCGTTAGAGCCGATCTTAACTACCTGGTTAGTACTATAGCCTCGGTTATAGTAAATTCCATAAAGATAGTTATCCTGGGTATTATATCCAAGAGCTCCTATAATGCCATGAGGGACAAGTGGGCTACCGTCTCCGACTGGTCCGATAATACTCCCTTGCGCGTTAATTATATAAATAGCAGCAAAAGAAGTAACAATATAGGAATATCCATCGCTGCATATAAATGGAGCAGGGGTAGCTGTTGCTAATGCTGATATTGATGCCGCTGAAGAGCTAGATGCCACCAAAGAGCTGGATGCCGCTGAAGTAGATACCGCTGAAGAGCTGGATGGTGCCGAAGAGCTAGATGCCGCTGAAGTAGATACCGCTGAAGAGCTGGATGGTGCCGAAGAGCTAGATGCCGCTGAAGAGGATGCCGCTGAAGAGGATGCCGCTGAAGAGGATGCCGCTGAAGTAGACACCGCTGAAGAGCTGGATGCCACTAAAGAGGATGCGGTTGAAGTAGACACCGCTGAAGTAGACACCGCTAAAGTAGACACCGCTAAAGAGCTGGATGCTGCCGAAGAGCTGGATAGCACTGAAGATCCAGGCGATGTTGAAAATCCAGACGATATTGAAAGTCCGGACGATGTTGTTAAGAAGGATAATATCGAAGAACCAGATAAGATGGGAGAATTAGATGAGGTGGAAGAGCCAGATGATGCTGTAGTCTCTGTGGGTAGAATAGTGTTGGACAAAAAAGAGCTGCTAACTGTAGTGCTACTGCTGGTTCCTGTAGTAGTACTTCTTTCTGAAATAGAGAGAGAACTAGATATACTCCTATCGAGAGTATAAATAGTAAGGAAGATATTGCCGGGGGGAGATTGGCGGCGAAGAAGATGATTCGCGCTATTATTGCTACCGCACCAAGGTTTATTATCACCAGGACAAAGGCCTCTGCAGTTAGTAGCACTAACAAGCATAGTAGTAAACTTATCAATAAAGTTACCACAATAGCAGTTAGTTTGGTAAATACCAAAATAATTACGACCAGCGCAGGTAGTCGAGCATATACCAAGGGTCATATCCCTAGATGACTGGCTGAGCGTAAAGCTTGGGAAGTTGTTTGTAGACTTATAGCAACCGGAAAAAGTAAAATCGCCAATATTAGGCGGTAAGGGGATAGCAGTGCTAGTAGGGGTGGCGGTATTGGTGCTAGTCTTTATACCAGTCCCAGCAGGAGTCGTAGTAGTAGAGTTGTAACTGATTTCAGTCTCGGTCCCAGTCCTAGTTGCGGAGCCCGTGATAGAGCTATTGGTGATGCTATTGGTGATAACGGATTTGGTTTGAACCCTAGTTGCCGTTGGAATAATAGTCGCCGTACTAGTAGCTGGTGTTTGAATGATAATAGTTGTAACCAAGTCCACAACCATAGTTGATATCAAGCAACTAGTAATAGGAGTAGGGCAAGGACCAACTATAGTCACACAGGAGCTACAGTCGTTTAGGCGGTGGCTAGTGCAGATATCACACTGTGGTGTCTCTCCAGGAGTAGTAATAACCATGTTAATAACTCGAATATGCTCTTGGCATACTAGGGTATTATCGTTAAAGGTTATAATTTGATTGTCGCAGGTTGGTTTTAGTTCTGGGAAAGAACTAGTAGTGCTAGCAAAGACGAGGCTAGAGCATAGGGCTATGCCTCGAAGCCAGGTTGAAGCGAGCATAGTGTAATAGTTGCGTAAATGCTCTTAGTCGCTAGAGAAGGTAATAGCGGTATACTAGTTTTGCTGTGAACACGTCTGCTTGCTTGGCATCTTATATACCTATTCACTAGGCGAGTCCTCCGCAGGCTGATTGCGCCGCATTCTTGACTTTGTTTTCTTTTTCTTCCTTATTAATCTTTGGCTCCTGGCATTAGTGCTGATGTTCTGGCTACCGTATAAGGCAATTCGTCTGGGATCTTAACCCTAAGTGGCGTGATGTTTATTAAACTCAAGCTAGGGTCCTCCTCTTGATTTAAATCCCCATTGCTATAAGGGACTAAAATCGGGAGTATGAATAAGAGTCTTGCTACCGTAATAATTCAGTAAATTTGCGGTGTGTATGGAAACCAGTTATCCCCTATCAAGGAGATCCCCCGTGGAAGATAGCCAATTGACAGTTGCTCTCAAGCATGGCTCCCCTATAGTAAGGGTTTAAGCAAGGCTGTACACAGTAGAGCGCACGGGAATCCAGTTCCACACACACCGCCAATCTACTGAGTCTCTACGGTATTTGGGATGTAGTTACTCTGTATTTAGAACGTAAATGGGGGTACGCGTAAGCAGTAACACGCTAGATGGATTTAGTTAGCTTGATACTATGTGCATCGACATAATTGGTGTCCCCTCTTTATGCGTATCCATTTATGAAGCCTTTCGTGAAGCCTCTTATGATGCCTTTTGTGATGGTCGTGATAATACAGATACAAGAATGCTAGAATAAGGTACTCCTAGCACCACCACATTAAAATATGTCTCAAAATCTTATAAATCTCGTAAATAAATCTACTGCTTATTCTACTTGTAATACAATTTTTTAGGCCTGAATAGACAACTAGTTAACAAGTTATTAGGGAGTAAACTAAGCAATACTTTTCGCGACACAGATTACCGAGCGGCACAGCAAGGGTTACAGGGCAGGCAAGGAAGGCAATAGTATCATACTGCAAGTATATAGTAGTCGATGCTATCGGCGCTGCCCTCAACACTACAAATGTCGCTGTCTCTGGCATTTATTAGTACGGCGGCAATGGCCTCATTGCTATTATCGCAATTAAGGCTGCTTACCGATGTATACGCGTACCCCTGTAAACCACCAAAACCCCCTGCAACCACATCCCAAATAACTACATCCCTGTGGCTATACTCCGTATCATCCCCTTGACAGTCGTAAACCTCCGCGACCCACGTACAAAGGCGGATTAAATGAAATCCGAGAGGTACAGCGAGACCACCAAATTCTTGGTTTGTTGCACACTGTAGATCTGCCAAGAACGATGTATCTTTGGCCTGGGGTTCCGAAAGTAGGTACGAAATTCCTCACCCAGCTTAGGTGCATTAAGAGGTATCTCATCCATGACTGGCTGATATTCCCTGTCCGGAGGCTTACGACTGTCGAGGGGATAGTGCTTACTCTAATAGCCTAGCGCCACATTCCTGACTGTATCCATCCAGGTTCCTTCCACCAGGGAGGCAGCCTGGAACGGATGGACTTAGTATAAAGTCTAAAGCGCGACAGATACAAACATCGCGTTTAGGCGCGTAGTCTTAGGGTTAAACTTTGGGTATTGTTAAACCGAATGGCCTGGCGTCTGGGAGGAAGGCAAGTTAGTCATGTGCAAGGAGGCTTGTTTCCTAGATTCGCGGCTCGGAATAACTATACGCCTGACAACCCTAAGAACAAAGGGGGGGCACATAAGGATCAACAAGCGAAGAACAAGAACAACAATCACTCAGTCAATTGAACAACTAAAATTGCATTGCCTCCGTTTCAACAGGTATCGCTATTTAGACAGTAGTTATTCAGACTGTAGACAGGGTTACGCGCTCGTAATAACACGCTAGATAGGTATAGTTAGCTTGAATGTATGTGCCTTTAGATAATTGGTGTCCTGGACTTTGCCCCCGCCCGTGACGTGTCCCCCCTATGTGAAGCTTTTTATAAAGTCGTGATAATCCGTAGAAATCCGCAATATGCTTTGCTTTAGAACCTTAGCATAAACTATTACTAGCACTACTATCTTAGATCATATTAAAAGACTTTAGCAATCTAATCAATTCATCTCTAATTAATTATTATAGTAGTACACTTTTTTCAGGCGTAAACGGATAACTATTTAATAAGTTATTAGGGAGTGAACTAAACGAAGCATTTAGCGATACAGCAACCGCTACTTATATAGACGAAACGATGATTTGCCTACGTCGGAGGCTTATACAAGAGGTCCTCACTCCCTCGTTAGGAGCCATACTAAATACCATAAATCCCGCCGTCTCCGGCGTTTAGCAGGCAGGGCGACGATAGCTTTATCGCCAATAGCACCAATGCCGCCAATATCAGGAGCGCCGCCTAATACGCTGCCGCCTCCGTGGCCACATGGGAGCACTAGCTACCGTACTTATCAGGGAGTAAATCCCTAGCACCACGTTCTGAGTAGCTAACACCACACTTGCCGCGGTAGCCGCGCTATATAGCCCACGTAGTAAATAGCGTAGTCAATTGAACGAAGTTACCTCCATCTGCGTGCTAACATTGTGATTTGTCATATTGCTAATTCCCTCCTATAGTAATAAGACATTTATCGATCCTAGTTAGTATGCATATGCATGCATGCCCGTTTATAGCTGTAAGGCTTTTAGCAGTGAGGCCTAATGTACGTGTACGTATATGTGATGCTATCACCATATAAGCCGCGGACCGCAGAACATATAGCATAATATAGCAAGTTAGCAAGTCAATTAATTATAGCTAGTTACGGCTATTTATATTATATTCTATCTATTATACTGCTTATTTCCATTGCTTATAGTTTACCAAGCGATGCAGAAGATGCCTATATGGTATTCAGCTTAGCAGATAGCTATATTATTATTCAGCATAAGAATACATGCAGTAACTATATTATGCAATGCCAATAAGGCCGTCAATATATACTATTAGAATCTGTATAAGAGACCTATTATAAGCAGTATAAATAAAACTAAGGGTTCAGTTGATTGACTTTGTATGGGCAAAAAGTCTTAGCACAGCCGAACAGGGGGGGGAAGCTTTATAGCTCGACTTTTACTCCTATGGTAGCTATTGCTGCGCCTTTAGGCCGGATCATAAAGACACTCTTTAGCTAAAGGAGTTCTTAATATAACTATTGCAGTTAAGCTTACTGTCTAGGCGGGGCTTACTATTGCCAAACCCAACTAATAGCATAGCACGAGGTGCATCTGCGATCTAATTATCCATTGCATTTACACTCGCGCTTATAGATAGCCCTGCTCAATATTAGATGTGCGTTCGAAATGAGGTTGGAGCAACTAGAAGGCACAGGACGCGATTAGGATGCGATCCGAGACGAAAGTATCTCCTCAGCTTTATCGCTTACAATCTATACGTGGTTGGGTCAAAGCTACAGCTTGATTTCATTGGCCTTTCCAGGGCGGGAAATCTGAAACATGCGGGAAGGCGGCCGCCAGCCGCCTCCCAAGAGCATTTATCACAGCGGCTCTCACCGCTTCCTTTTTAGTTTTCCTCTCACCGCTTCCTTTCCAGTTCTTCTTTCTAGCTTCTCTTTTCAGTTTTCCTTCCCAGATTTCCTTTCCAGATTTGCTCACTCCAATTCGCAAACAATCACTTTCATCAAGAGTGTATCATGGCGCCAAGTGAATCCATTCAACAGGTCTTGCCTCTTCGGGAAAATACAACAGCCCTTTATGTCTGCAAGTCTATACCGGGCAAGGGCCAAGGCCTCGTCGCCACGGCGAGCATACCCGCTGGCACACGCATTCTCGCCGAGTCTCCCCTAATCAAAGTGCCCCGAGATACAAATGACAAGGACAAGATTCGCAAGAGCATCCGCAACCAGCTCTCGGTGCTTCCAGAGAGCCAGCAACAAGCATACCTCTCCCTAAGTAACGTCTATAGGAAGAAAGAGGGCAACAAGCTAGGGATAGCTCGGACCAATACACTTCCACTAGGTTCTAACGCAAAAGAGGGCGCTGTATTCCCGCAGGCCTCACAAATCAATCACGCCTACAACTTCAACGCGCAAAATACATAGAACGAGAAACTTCAGAAGCTCACTATACATGCGGCTCGCAACATCCAGCCGGAGGAGAAGATCACAATTTACTATCTAAACCAATACTCTAACCGCTCCAATAGGCAATCCAAACTAAGCGCAAAGTTCCATTTTATCTGTCGCTGCAGTCTTTACTCGCTAATAGAGAACGCCCGCCAAGCCAGTAATCGACAGCTCGATAGTATACAGCGTATTAATAAACGGATTGGAAACCCATACAGAATCATGTCCTCGCCTTTAGACGTGTTGCATAACGTCAGGAAACTGCTTTCTCTACTCAAGGAAGAGAGTCTCACAGGCTCAAGCGTAGCCAGGGCATATTACAATAGCTTCCAGGTTACAGTCATGCATAGCGATCTAGCTAGGGCAAGGGAACTTGCTAAGCGATCGGCTACTGTAAGAGCCGTAGTGGAAGGCGACGATAATCCTCAGGTCAGACGCCTAGAGGCATTGGCTGCTAATCCCACCAAACACAGTTCTTCCAGCCTAACTAAGTTGTAGGAGACCAAACCCGGAACTGCTCCACGTGGACTCAACACAGGTGATTTTAAGGACTAGCTTTAGAGAGGAAACGCGCAACCGATCTTGAAGCTAGCTGACCTGAGGGCTAAGGGCGCATTTCCTACCTTCGAGAATCTACCGACCAACAACAACATCAACCTAGGTTTCTTCGAGACCACCAATGGGTTCTATTACCGCCCGTCCAAGCACTAGTGCTTCCTCGCCGAGATTATTAATATAGAGGAACTTCTACGCCTAAGGCTCGATGTCAAAGACCGTGCAGGACAGACAAATCGACTCATATTCTATACCGACGATCGCAGGGAGGAAGTGCCACGTTCGTTAATTCGTCCAGGCAACACCGTCGCCATTCTTTACACAGAGCAACACGGCTTTCTCAATATATCAGTTGGGATTCGTCATAAAAACCCCAAGTTCTTAAAGGTAAAGCCAACATCAAGGAAGCCTGCATTATCGCTAACACCACAACTAAATATTTCCAGTACAACTAACAGAGCTACTCAAACTAAGCGATCGCGTTCAGAAGCATATTTCTACACTTAGGGAGGGGACCACATGCCATATTTGTGGAAAATCCTCTGATACGCTAAAAAAGTGCGCACAGTACTCCATTTTTTAGTATTATAGCAAGGTAAGCCTCTCAAGCTCCTGCCTACAGAAGTGCCCACTAAGGACAGACAGGATTGCCAAACAATTAGGTAGAAGGAGAAGGGTCACAAAAATAATTATAAGCTGCTCAAAGACTCAGACCTACAAGGCCTATTACGTCTCGAATGGGGAAACTTTAAGGAACAACACAAATTCAGTTAAATCACATCTTCCCTATATAGTTCTAGTAGGGTCCCAAAGGTTAGGCACGTATGCATATCTATCGGTTATGCCGTTACATTGCAAGACCACTCGGGTCTAATAGCCTCATCACCTAGCCAATACAAGACCACTTTTCGTGCCAACTATCACGGGTTCTACGGGGCCATATACGGGATTTTCCTACGTATTATAGTTGAGCAGTGTGGGCGACATGATTAGCTAGGAGAATCACAAGAGAAGTATAGCAAATCGAAGTCTGCCACGTCAGAGGAAGAAGTAACAATAAGAGGGAAGGATAAAATCCTCACGTAATGCCTCTCTTCAATAGGCATTTGTAGCATTTTCACTTTACCACGCTCAGGCTGTAAATTCGTTCAGGTTTGGAGCAAGGGAAGCAACATTAGGCACCTACACATCATATAGTAATACAGTAGTAACCATAGTCCATAGGCTCCATTGTTTAGCACACACAAGGTCGAACTCGTAAGGGTATTCGAAGCTTAGCATTTCTAAGCGCCCACCGATTCGCATCAAGTCATAAGTTCTCGTTTTTTAGCCACCCAATCAAAGGCAAGCATTATACCACATCACCTTGCACAGTCTGGCCAAAGTCAACCTAGCTCATCGGGAACACAACAAACCTACTCCACTACACTCTCCAACCCACTAAATCAAGCGCATCAAGATCAACATATTTTCCGTCTCATACACAAATCTTACTAACTATTTCTATCCAATAGGAAACACACCAGCTATATCACTTACTCAAGGATTGCCAAATAAGTTGCCAGCGACAGTCCTCCTACTAGGGTGCGGGGATCTACGTCATATTCTCTTTACTCTTCATACTAATTATAAGACTATTATTGTATCTCCCACTATTTTTCCCTTTACTTTTACCAAGACGGTTGCTTACCTAGCAAAGCTCGTCCACTCGACATCACTACATGTGATCTACAGCCAGCGGTCATTAGTGAGCTCATTGTTTTCATGTGGCCTATCGAGGATTGCTCTAATCATTTATAGCTCGTAACATCTTCCTGCTCACACTCCTAATGAAAGATAGCAAAAAGGTCCACAAGGAGTCATACTAGAATCTGTACTTTCATTTCAAGGTCGATGATAATTCTCTTAGCTGCCTACAGCTCCATGCGCAATACTTATGCTCGCTGTCGGTTACCTTGGAAAGCTGGGCCCGCAGTAAACTTAGTCGAATCATCACATTTTGCGACGAAGGGTCGCTGCACAAGACCCGCGAGGTATAGCTATTCTAGCTAAAATAGACCAGTGTAAACAAGTCACATTTCGCGGATGTTCTGCAAAAAGCCACGCACATAAAGTCGAGAGGCGGCCATAGTAGAAACATCACAGCGCTAAGGTCAGCATCTCCTATTACCGTTAATGCGCTAAATGATCTTCCACAGCTGCATAACCATTATTGGAAACATGGAACCACAGACACAGGCCAGAAAGCAATAGCATCAGCTATTCATTTGAACCCTATATTTGCCTTACCGTCTGTGGATACAATGCTTCATTATGGCACGGATCCCCTGCTTAGGTTTCACTTAGCCACCGCATTCGTGCCTTTAGCAGCGGACTCTCCTCTCTTTCCAGAGCCTAACCAACCTAAAGGAATGCAAAAGGTCGTTAATGCTGCAAGAAAAGAGTTCTCTGCATAGGCTACCTCTTTTAAAAGGAACTTTAGAAATGGTTTTAAGATACGATTCTTTGCTGGCGATGCCATCGCATTTTCCTACCAGCTACAAAACACTTACACTTATACTAGCCAGGGACCCATAGGATAGTATAGCGATCAAACTCATTTTCGCCCCCTCTCACTGGGAGACGGGTACTCCTCCGGCGGGTCTTCGCCCAGGCGATTTAATGTAATTAATACCTCCAATCTTGCCGACCATGTTAGGGCGCTCAACCTACTGACTGCCATTGCGCCGCTTCTAAAGACTAATATATCGGCGACCTTGTACACCGAGAGGCTTCTAAAGCTCTCAGAAACACAGAAGGAACTTGTTAATAACCTTATTGGTGGAGACCTACCAACCTTGTCAATGCTTCTAGGCCTTGTGTCTGTGGAGATGGCAACCAGCGCCTCAACTATATGCTCCGGAGGTGAGAACATTATGGACATGGTGCGCCGCCAACTCAATGCAGGGGCGTCTCGAATCGCACAGCAGTTCGTTAGACTCTCGTGGAAGCGTCCGACGGGCATGCTCCGATCGCCCCTACCTCAGTGCGCACTGCAAAAGATCAACTTTAATGCTATTAACTTAGGATTTATGCTGTATTCCGTTTACTTGAGCATGTTCCAGAGCGAGGATGTCACTAGTCTGATGCGGGACTTAACAGCGAACAATTCGACGACATTACATTAAGTAGCGATGAACTTTCATAGGCGCTCATTGCCTAATTATCATTGCGCGAGCCTTGCGGCGTTTATCCGGTTTATTAAGTCTAGGGTCAACACTGACTGGGATGCTTCAATTAGCAAACTCTTGGACCTTATTGAGACCGATTCCTTAAAGTACTCCATATTGAGGAACTACCTGTAAGAGTTCTACACCTAGCTCTACATCCTAGATGTCTATACTGTAAGCATACTTATTGCCTATCCAGGACGTCCTATCGACAATATAACTCCACAAGATCTACGGTCATAGAAAGACATACCTCCCGTAGTTTGCATTACCCTAAAGGTTCCTAGGGAGAATCTCAATGTTTTTATCGACAAGGACATTGCCTAGGGTATTACAACCCCTCTATTATACTATTCGGTCCGCAGTCCTCCGAACAGACCCATGCAGTATGAGAATCATTTCGCAGCGCTACAAACTGGTTTCGGTACGGTTTCTACTAGCGGGACTTGCTTTAGCAGTTCGTTCAAAATTGCGATCACCGAAGACGGCAGCGCCTGGTCTGGCTAGTTACCGCTGTTGGTCTCGTTTTACGCGCCAGCATGGATATTGTTATTGGAACCCCGACAAACGATCTTGACTTTTAGCCTCCATATCACCCCGCAGACAGTATAGTTATTCTCTAGCCGGCTGGGATTGGGGTTGACGGTATTTTCCACGACCCTCGGTGATCTCCGGCACGTCTATGTGACGAAGCATTTCCCAAACTTGCTCACAAAACCAAAAATACTTAACGTTAAATTGGATTCCCAGCCTCAACAAGACACGAGTGTTATTCCAGAGCCAAAGCTCAGTGCTACCACGGCTATTAGTGCAGGGGAGATATTATCTATTACCAATCGCGTCGATATACGAGGAAAGCCCAGTACAGCTCTGAGCAGTGGTTGCAAAGTCCATCTTCATTCCCTATCGCCGTTCAACTACGAGATTCGACTGGGCCAAGAAAACACCATCATCGTAGACTTCCCGATTCCTGTGGCACACTCCAATATCAAGACTCAAATCGCTCAAAAGTCTTCATATATTAAGCTAGTTGCAGCTATTGGACGCGAGACTTCCTCTACTAGATCTTTTATATATCCCCTGCTTCAAACTTCCAAAGCTCCCCTGCTCTAGAGTCTACCTTACCTAAGCCTTCAGTCGCAACCCTCACTAGATGTCTCTCGGTCGGGACCTCTTAGATAGCTTAATACTCATATATCAATAATGTTCTCGGCCAGTCAAAGGCGCCTGCGAGATGATCGCCAGTCCCCCGCTCCAATCGAGCAACGCACGGCAGTCGAGCTCAAAGACTCACTTTTATCGCTCTTCATGCACTACAGCGGAGTGCAAGGCCGTAAAGCCAACGTCTTTAGCATTGCCTGCCCCGACGCCGGAGGTATGCATATCTTAGTGCTCGCTTCCTCTCTCCATCTTGACCTCTCAAACCAAACCGTCCTCCTAGACGCTGCAGTTCTACCACTATACGACGACCTCATGCCGCAGATAATTCCGGACATTCGGGCTCTACAGTCCCAGGGCAATCTCTGCCAAATTCGCGCTACGGAATCTAAATTAATCCTTTGGAAGCTCTTGCTGCCAGCGTGGGCAGAAAGATGCCGTTCCTACCCCCATAAATCTAGCTGCGAATACACCGTCGCAGGGCACATTCCTATCTCAGTCGACAAAGGTCAAAGATGCTTGTGCTCTTGCGGAAAAGGCGAGTTTCCAACCCGGTACTTGCAGGGCTCATCATTCTTAAATGGACTATTGCGACACGCTGTTCGAGTCGCAATCTCGCCAGTCTTCTACTCTTCGCTAGTAGATAATGATTTTATGGGTAGTGATCGTGCCGAACAGTGTCAGAAGTGCAACAGTCAGGCCTCGAGCTTGAAGCATTGTTCAGGATGTCACAGCGTTCGGTACTGCTCGAAAGATTGCCAACGTAAAGACTGGAAGAGCCACAGGCCAAATTGCAATATATCGATCGGCCTTGACGGTTAGGTAGCATAACTTGACTGATAGGGCTATAACCAAGTACGCAGGGCAACTGGTTCGAGAGGCTGATTGTCACAGCTTGCACATGATAGATAGCTAGATTGATAGTCAGGCCCAGCTGAGGCTCCATGAGAGAGTCTCAGCATCCCCTCTGGGGATTTGAATCTTCATCCTTTCATCAACCTTTGACTTGACCCGTGCCCTTGTGTGCGACCGTCACCGGAGCCCCCAAGGCCCGTGACACTGATAGCCATCCCCTTATTGGGACTGCACAGTCAATCCGCTCCACATACATGGTAAGGCCCTTGTTTCCAGGCAATAGTTACCTGCTAGTGGGAACTTCGGACTCTCGTTAGGACGTTATTATTTAGTCGGACGGAGTGGGGCTTATTTTAATAGAAGTTTTAGTAACCCTACAGTACTTGAGAAGACGTCTGATATTATGAGATAAGGGTTTGCTGGGTCTCGTACTCCGTATGGGGATCTACAATTGCATTGGCTCTTGAAACTTTAGCGTTGCCGAGAAAGATAAATAGACAACCTAGACTAGAGGCGGTGGTACTGATTAGTCATAATCAATATGCCGTCCAGCTAACAGTCCTCCCCCACGGCTACTTGCGGTATATAGCAGCGAAAACGTAATAGCGCGTCTTGTTTTAGGGCACCCATTATTCATCAACAAGACGCCTCGAGGGGTGGCCTTGTGTCTGTTGGAGCCATAGGCGTGATTGGCCAAAATATTCAACAATCTCCATTGTTATCATATAGTAATAAATATTTAAAAAGAGATATAAAATTATATTATATTAAAAAGAAAGTAAGAGAATCAAGCTTATATTACGTCATTCAAATAGAAAGAAGTAAAATGTATAGTGGTTGACTTAATTTTTTTTAAGAAATTCATAGCTACTCTTTCATAGTAAGTATAAATAATAAATGAAACTAATAGCATAAAGGCAATTTGCAACTTTGAGGGGGCTAACACCCGTCTCACACTATTTCGTATACTTCCTTTCCTTTTCCTTTTTTCTTCTTTATTCCCTCTACCTAACCTAAACCCACCGCTCTCGTTATCCGTATCTATAAAGCAGACTTCTATACTAAGCAGACTTTTACAAGGTCTCTGTTTAGCTCAGCTTACATAAAACGCTAATACTTTCAATTAAAAATCTTCGCAATAGTAGTACTGGAACCAAAGCTGAAGGACACGCATATTAAATAGAATAGGGAAATAGATAAGGGTTTTAGGAGGGCAATTAGTTTACTTCCAATAAGAACTAGTAAAACAATTAAGCAATACATATTAGGAAAATAACTGCCTAAGCATGCCTAGGTACAGGCTACTTTATTATCTTTGTCCGCACACTATAGACTTTCTGAAAGGATCGCGGCCAATAGATACCCTCGAACACTTGCGTTCCTCTCTTTGCAATGAATCGAAATTGCCGCTCATAGCGCTCGCGGAAAGCAGCAAACCTGGAATGATAGAGCAGGATGTCGCCATCTGCTAATCCTGCTAACTGTGCCCTAGAGCCTGGTATCAAGCCCTCAATGACTTTAGTTGCCAGAGATCTGTTACTGAATCCCAGCTCTAGTGTCTCCTGTTCTGTCGGCTCGAGGAATAAACGCCGGCCCTGAGGTGTTGCAATAGTCTGGGACCCTAGGTCAAGCCTCCCTCCATCCATGAGCGTTCGAAATATCTCGTCTGCTTTATCCTTGCCCAAGTAATGATATAATTCTTCAAGCCATACAGCACAATTTGTCTTCAGCCCTTCTCTCTGACGCTGAATCATAGAGAAAACTATTTTATCGAGGAAATTGCCTTCTCCGTGATCCGGCGACGAGACCTGCAATAGCAGCTCTACCATCAGAAAATAAGCAAAACCCCTCATATAAGGAATAGACTCAGCATTTGGATCTTTATAGAAATTCTCCTCGGCCGCTCGATATGGAACGTTTATCAAAGGGTTTGTGTAATATGCGCAAAGGAAGCCGTCTAGAGTTTGCTGGAAATAGTCTAAGCCTCGAACACCCGCTCTAAGGGGCATGAAAAGAGCGTAAAAGTGAGCGATGCCTTTGTCTCGTTAGCTTTTGCTGCAATTCGGTATATATTAAATCATCATTACCTTCTATAAACCAGGAATTCTCAAACCCGTCATCTTCATGGCCAAGGTACACCCAATTGTGTACCATTTCGTGGGCAAAGAGACAAATGAGTTCTGAGTCTTCCTTTGGTTCATCAGGCTCGCTATATTCGAGAATGTAGCTGGAGCTAAAGTTGTAGCCACCAAAGCCTCGAGGAGCTCGTCGAATAAATACTTTGTAGAATAAATCATCATCAGAGAAAATCTTGCTTGCGAAGGCCAATAGGGTGCCATGGGCACTAGCTGGTTGTTGTATCCAGGTGGGTAGATCGCCAAACCAATATATACCGCATTTCAATGAAGAAGTACCCTGTGGCATCATAGGTATTAATGTGTTGATAGGGCCCATCATGAATACAGAGTTGAGCAGCAACCCAATCGGTCCACTTTCCACGCATGGGCCATTGGAGTCTCCATAACTCCAGATTCCCTGTGTTCCGGTTGGACAGTGATCGAGATCCCAGCCGATGCAGAAGGTGAAATATTCCGAATAAGTTGGACTTGGTAGAAACCAGCTGCCTCCCCCAATGAGACCTCTACCATCACGTCGCAAGTCAACCCTGGGTCCTAAAGGTGTCATAGAATCCACTTCTCTGGGATAGACTTGGAGGACGAAAGTGACATTCCCAATCGTGTTTCGATCAACCGTCCACTCTGATACCGACTTCGCCTGCACCGTGTGAAGAGTTATCCGCAGGGGTCCGTGTGAATCCCAGGCACGAATACTAGATGAGTCGTGCTTGTACGAAGGAACGTTGCCATTAAAATTGTCTAGTCGACATATTGAACCGTCTTTAAGAGCAGCAGGGTTCTCCAGTGTGATTGTTACAGAAAGGTGAGTAAGAACATCGGAATCACAATGCCCGCGGACCTTGACGGTGTAAAAAGGAGCCATGACTGTAGTAATCGGAGACGCGAGCTAGAAAGAGTAGATTGGGCATATAGTGAAAAAGAAAGCGGAAAGGTTTCAATGACAGAGAGGGCGACCATCTTATGTGTTGGGAGAAGTCCCACACTAACAATAAGTGGAGAGTGACTAGAAGTAGTCCTCTCCAATAGGGAGCTGTTTACGTGCCGAGTAGCCGTAATAGTGTATCTGCAGAATCACGCAAGGCCCATAACTAGGACTTTTGATACCAGGACTAAGTTAGTTATAATATACCTGCAAAGAAGTTCTTTTTAGCATATCTAAGTATTAATATTTTATGTTTATAACCTTGTTGCGGAGGCGGAGGTAGAGTTAGCTAGTAATAGTAAGATCTACACTAAGCTCTAATAATAAACGAGTTGCTACTTTATGTGCTCCTCTCATAGCATAGTGCAGTATAATCGCCCCTTTATAATCCTTGTCGTCGATCACTTTAGACGCTGGTGCTAGCATCTGAAGGATGGTGTCATGTCATTGTCTTGCTTAGCTGCGATACGTGAAGCCGTCTAGCCCAGCTGTTGCCATGCTTGGCAGTAAGGCGATAATGTCTGTGCTACTATTCGCCCCTGCTAAGTATTGTAGTGTTCTCGGATTATCATCTTCAATGTCGACGTAGAATTCTCAATTAATAACCAACGAGATCATGGTGAGACTTTTGCATTCCACGCCTAAATGCAGCATAGACTTGCCTATCGTATTAGTAGGGTCTTAATATTTGAGAAAGCTAGTATAATAAACGTCGGTGCCCTTTTGTGAAGAACCGAGGTGACCGCCCTGTATTATATTAGTCTTGCGCGCTAATGAATCACAGGTTCAGCTATTAAGACCTCTAATAGAAGTGTGTTACCCAAGTCCAACCCTTCGATATAGAGGGTATGTCTTGCCTTAAACAGCCAATCAAGCCTGTGAATCTACAGATAGAATTGATTGTATTCCTTCTCTTATTCTCTGGGTATCTAATGGGCTTTTCTCTCATCTCCTGGATCCTTTGATTTCTAGGAGTTATTTGGGATTATCAAGGCTCGGATAGCCCATGCTAGCCTATATTGTCTACGTGGTCCACTACAAATATGATGTAATATCGTTTGCTTGTGGTCCATTATCAGATAGCTAAAGAAACCCCCTCACCGCCTGAGGAATTAGACTGTTTGACAGCAAATTGGAAGCTTATTTAAGAAGCTCCTCAAATTAAGTGTGACCCTCTAGAGTGTATACCTCTCTTATCCAATAATAATCCTGGTTATGTAGCTGTGCGAGAACTCAGTTCCCGCCTTTTTGGTAGCAACCCCGAAACTTAACTTAACCCACCTTCGGCAACTTCGAGGTGAGCATGCTTACGACCCAGGATGTCACACAAAGTCTAAAGGGTACAGGTTCTCGTAATTACGGATGGGCTGGAAAGTTAATCTTAGCGCTCCCTGGCTATTAACCTGAATTGACTTTGTCTCTACATTCGGCATCTATGATGCCACCCTTACATGTCTTATATTCTGTCTCTAACAATTCCTCGGCATATTTGATCCGATTGTTCCTTCGGCCTGGCTAAGTACTTACAGGGAAGAGTAGACAGAGTACTAGGTCTTAAGCGCGCCAATTCACAACAACCTTACCCCCTCTCGCTCAGCCAATAGTTGAAAGACCTCGCCCTACATCGGCAATAGGTGCCGGGCGGAATAGCCGGACTGTGGGTATTAGACCAAGGAGCAAGGTTGGGCGCGGGGCTGATCAGCATTCCCCGGTATGGAGACTTCCAAGATGCATCTCGGAAATACTGGCTGATCGAACTAGGTTCCGGGTAATATAGGTAGGTTTACCAGGAAGAGTCAGTGTTCATTAATAACGGGCTCTTAAGGAGACGCCAACTCTAAGCGATATAAAATGAGCTTGAAATACCTATTGGAACTGCCAAGCTCTTGGCTATTAACATTATTCAAGAAGCAAGGCTTATACTTTTGACTTCCAATACGTACCGCTGGCTAAGTGCTTTATATATAATGTCTCTATTATCGCAACTTGGTGTTATTGCACTCTGTGCGTCGAGTGCTGTGGCAGCTGGACATGAGTTTCCCAACTGTTCATCAGGTCCTCTTTCAACAAACACCATCTGCGATACTAAGGCTTCAGTTATTGTTCGTGCCCGCGCGTTAGTTAAGGAGTTTACTACGGACGAGAAGTGGGCCTTATTTGGCAATACTTCCCCTGGAGTGCCTCGTCTTGGATTGCCAAGCTATGAGTGGTGGCGTAAGTACCTTTGCAGACTGCACAACTAACAGGAACTCTTCTGGATAAAAGCTAACATGCGCATGGAATTCAGAGGAGGCCCTTCACGGCCTTGCCGGGTCTCCAGGTGTAAACTTTGCAGCTTCGGGAGAGTGGTCTTACGCGACTTCGTTCCCAGCTCCGATTGTCATGGGTGCAGCGTTCGACGATGAGCTCATTGAGAAGGTCGCGACTGTGATCAGTACAGAAGCCCGCGCTTATAATAACGTCAATCGCTCGGGACTGGACTATTGGACCCCAAACATTAATCCTTACAGAGACCCTCGCTGGGGACGCGGCCATGAGACACCTGGTGAAGACCCTTTTCACATTAAGAGTTATGTCAAATCTCTTCTGCAAGGTCTGCAAGGAGGTGTTAACCCTCAAACACTTAAAATCATCGCAACATGCAAGGTACTATCTTTTAGAGGATCAAATGTTATAAGCGCGATGAGACATAATGTACTAATGCTATAGTAGCACTTTACGGCATACGATATTGAGGACTGGCATGGCAATGAGCGTTACGGCTTTGACGCCATCATCAACTCACAGGATCTCGCCGAATATTACATGCAGCCTTTCCAGCAATGTGCTCGCGACTCCAAGGCGGGAAGCTTCATGTGCTCTTACAACGCCCTGAATGGCGTCCCGACGTGCGCCGACCCCTACATCCTGCAGGACCTCTTGCGTACTCACTGGAACTGGACGGACCCCGGCAACTACGTTGTCTCCGACTGTGATGCTGTCCAGAACGCCTACCTCCCGCATGGCTTCAAGCCCACGAGGGAAGAGACGGTGGCAGCAGCACTTCAAGCTGGAACTGATCTCGACTGTGGACAGTATTACCCGCTTCATCTACCCGATGCGTTTTCCCAAGGTCTGTTCAACGAGACTGTCGTCGATAACGCGTTGGTCAAGTTGTACTCTGCTCTTGTGCGCCTTGGTTACTTTGATCCCGAGTCAAGTTCATCGTACCGCAGCCTGGGTTGGACTGACGTTTCGACGCCTGACTCAGAGAACCTGGCTCGGCAGGCCGCGGAAGAAGGAATTGTACTGCTTAAAAACAATGGCATCTTGCCTCTCAAGGTTCCCGATGATAACAATAGCCAAAAGCTCTCGGTTGCTTTTATTGGCGGGTGGGCCAACGGAACTACCATCATGCAAGGCACATATGCTGGTCCAGCGCCGTATCTTCATAGCGCCCTCATGGCAGCGCAGAACCGGACCGGCATCAATGCTCTCTACGCTGGCTCTCCTGGCGACCCCACAACGGATGGTTATCCTCGAGCTATTGCTGCGGCGCAGCAAGCTGATGTCATTGTATACATGGACGGCCCGACAACCGCTGACGAGTCCGAGAGCAACGATCGCAACCTCATCCGCTGGTCTGGTGAAAGGATCGACATCATGACACAGCTTGCGGGCATGGGAAAACCCTTTATCATCGCCCAGATGGGTGATCAGATCGACAATGCCCCGTTCTTGAAGCATGAGAACGTCAGCGCAATCATCTGGGGCGGATATCCTGGCCAGGCTGGTGGCGATGCTATCCTCAACATCCTGACTGGAGAAGTTGCTCCAGCTGGCAGGTTGCCAGTGACGGAGTATCCAGCCGACTACGTCAACCAGGTTCCCATGACAGACATGTCGCTGCGCCCGAATAAGGCGACTGGCAACCCTGGCAGGACATACATGTGGTATAATAACGCCACCCTTCCATTTGGATACGGCTTACACTACACCAACTTTTCCGTTTCTGTCGAGAATGTCAAGGGGAACAACAAGAAATCCGAGTGGGCCATCAGTGACCTTGCGACCGGGTGTAGTGAGACGTATAAGGACCTATGCCCCTTCTTGAATGTGACGGTCTCTGTAGAGAACGCAGGCCAAGTAACGTCGGACTACGTTGCTCTTGGATTCCTGGCTGGAGATCATGGCCCGTCGCCTCGTCCGCTGAAGCGCCTCGTCGCTTACACCAGACTACACGACGTCAAGCCCGGTAGCAGCAGTAAGACGACCACGTCTCTGAGCTTAAGCTTGGGCAGCCTTGCGAGACATAATGAGAGAGGCGACCTGGTCCTGTATCCCGGGGAATACAAGTTCCTAGTGGATGTGCCGACGGCGGCTGAGTGGACATTTGCATTGACTGGTGAGGAGCTGGTGCTGGACAAGTGGCCTCAGCCGAGGGGACGGGCAGGGACTTAGAGCCTTGTCGCAACTTGTGAGGGACGCCAAGATTTAGGTCGGTCACATACCTAGCGAGTTGCTACATACCTTACTTACTAGAGGGGCTATATGGAATAGACACCTACATTTATACTCCTCCAGTACATGTGCAGACCGTAGATGTCAACCAAGCGTCTTAGTGCTATAGCTAATAGCAATGCCGGCAAGTCGGATGATGTTCATCGTGATTTGGACGGCGCGCCTCCCGAGGAATACAAGGGTTTGATCAAGCAGTAATAAATTCTTAGTGCTAATAAGGCTAATACCATCAGGAGGCATGCATAGCTGAACGTATATTAGAACCCCATCATCTCAGATATACTGTTAGCTTTATGACCTATGTATGCACCCGCTAGGCGGAGCATTGTCTTATTGCTCGTAGACCTACTATTCATTCCCTTGACTAGATTGTATGCAGCAACGTTGAAGCCATTCCTAAGGACATGAGGTCTAAAATAATAGAAAGCTGCTCAACGTTGGAAGGCAAGGTTAAAGTTCCGAATAAAGGGCAAGTTGCCGAGAGCCCGCCACCCTGAAGGCTCTTTGAAACCCACCCTGACTGGGACAATGTTTCCATAGAATGTGTGTATTTAGAGTGTAAAGAGTTAAAGTGAAGGTTGTGACTTTTACCCTAATGAGCCTCGATAGTGATCCTGGACATATAGGACAGGGTGGAATAAATTCGCACTTTTCTAGCTTGCTTGCTAGTTGTAGATAGAAGGCTTGATGCTGACCTCGATTTTCTTCCACTGTCGCCGCTACCATTCCTTATGGATTCCTTAACCTCGAAGCAGGTGAACCCAGGTTCGAGCATCTTGGGCATGCTGGTCTCAGAATCTCCCACCTTAAGCTCGTGGAAATCTTCACTACCGGATTAGATATGCAGTGGGATAAATTAGTTATTAGATGCAACCCTGTTGGTGATGGTGTCGAAGTTACGCTCTTGCACGACCCCCGGGGCAGGGATGCTTTATACTATAGGTTCATCGCCTGTGCAGAGGCAAAGTCAACCCCAAAATCAAGCACGACCCAGATGCGGAGACCATTCGGAGCCATTCGCGTTCCCCATGGGACTAATAGACATGAAAACTCGATTAGCACTAGATAATGGAGATAAGCCAGCCTGTTTACAAGACATAAGCCCAGTCACTGTGCGTAGCTGTCATACAAACAGCCAAACCATGCTCTTCCCCATTATTTCCTTACCCCAGCTTAATGGCAGCAAAGGACTGTTCAGAACTACTTCGAATGCCGGCTGAACCTAAGGTGGGTGGTAGACGAGAACAAAAGACGAATTAATGGTCTGAGCTGAGCACAAAAAAATCCACATAATACGAGGCGAGACGAGGCGAAGCGGGGAGGGCATGTTACCGTAGCAGCGACAGCAGCAAAATAGGACCAAAAGTAATGACTACACGACGTTCGAAACACAAAGCAAGCAAACCGGGGGTGATGCATGAGTAACTTCCCTCTTACGCCTGTGGGGCAGGTAGGGAAAGTAATAGTTGCCTTTCTGCATTTGATGGGGGACCGGGTTTTGCAGGAGACTCCACGAAGGCCTTGCAAGCATCCCTGAGGACGCACAAGTCCTGAACATCACGTCGACTCCATATATCTCTGTGCTCTGCATTTTGTCCTGGGGCATCTTCCGAATGACCGCGCCGTGACAAACAGTCAGACCTTGGCCTCTGTCACCCGGACACCTTCAGCATGGGAGTTGGCGTTGTCATTGGTCTCGCCATCGCGTGCTGCATTAACTTTCTGGGCTACAAAGCACTGCGGACCCTCGCCCGGTATGCGGATCCCCGCTGCGATTAGCGTTCTGTTCCTCACAGGGGCGGGTCGCCGGCTCCAACCTGGCCCCGTAAGCCCCGTCGTGGGGTTACTTATCTAGATCCAAAAGCCGTAACTTAGCATCATCTGCTTGGCTGCTGGCATATGCCAGGTGAGGAATCAACGGCGATCACGCCTGCCTATGAGACGCTCCACATTTGAGGCTTTTGTCTATGACTTCTGCATCGGCCTTGGTGTCATGTCCTCGCTACTTATGACTCTAGGCGCGGCTATTGGTGGAGCCGTCCTCGTTGTCACAGGTTGGGCCACTGCATTCCAGCAAGGTGAGCACGGGCCGGGGTGGTCTGACACATCTGCTAATTTCCAGGTCCAAAAGTTTTTGGTGACAATCTACTCCTTTTACGATCATACGATTCACTGACATGGGATCTAGGTCGAGTCAAGGGAACGGATTTTTGGAAGAAGCTGAGTGTCAAATTGAGTATGTTTAAATCTATAATATCTGGAGGTCTTGAGCGTACACCTAATAGTGTAAGGCAAGATGACCCGCTGAGGTTCGATCTCAACCTGTCTTGGTCTCCTCGTTGTTGGTCGGGAACTGATTCACTTCCGTGCTCGCGAACTTGCGCGCGCTGACCTTCTGCTCGAAAAGAATATCCAGCTCTCCATAAGTTCGGCCCTTGGTCTCTGGGAGACGGAAGTAGGCCCAGAGGAGGATAAGCAGACACCAGCCAGCCCAGAACAGACCAGTCTTCGCGCCCCAGTTCCAAGAATTGCGTCCAAGCATACGGGGCATCAGCGCGTTGTTGATAAGACCAGCCATGTTGTTGAAGTTACGTGCCAAGACAATAGTCTTTGCCTTCAGCCGAGTAGAAGGGATTTCTGCAACGATAGTATAGCAGATGGGACCAATCGACAAGTCGTACATGAAAGTATAGAAGACCAGAAGGCTACCAATGGCCCAGCTGGCGCCTGGCTTGGTGCGATTGAAGAATCCCAAGGCGCCAACGGCGATGAGAATGAAGAAGAGACAGGCCATGCCACCGATGTACATTGTGCGACGGCTAAAGCGAGCCATGCAGAACCAAGAGAGGATGACTGCAATGAAACCGACAGAGTATTGGAGAATGTTAAACTCGAGAGCCTTTTCGGGCGAAAGTCCGGCTTCAAGGTAGAACTGGACCGAGTAACCCATGAGGACGCTGCCGCACAGCGACTGGGCGGTGTAGCTGACCGAGGCGATCTCTGTCCTCCTGGCATCGCTGCGCATGAAGCAGTGCCAGTAGTTCATTCCAGCGGACTGTTCCATCTCCAGGTCGTTGGTAGCCTTGAGGAGAGCCACCTGCGCATCGGCATCGAACGGGATGTCGCACGGGGAAACAAGCTGCAGAATACAGCGCTTGGCGTCTTCAAATCGATTCTTGCGAACGAGCCACCAAGGAGACTCGGGAGCAAAGATAGTACCGACGATGATGCATGGAGGCCAGATCCACTGGAGAGCAAAAGGAATGCGGTAAGACCAATCAGAGCCCATGGTGCTGAAGCCCTTGAGGACACCCGCAGCGATGAGCTGACCGATGACCCAGCAGAGATTGACATAGGATGTCAGGTATGGGCGAAGAACGACAGGTGCGATATCGGAAGAGTAGGCAGTGGTCAGGGTTTGGAAGATTCCCCATGGGATGCCAAGAAGGACGTTGCCAGCCAAGAGAACAGATAGGTTCGGTGCGAAGAACGGGAAGAAGAGAAGTCCAATCATGAGAACCTGCGAGGCCAGCATGGTTTTCTTGTAACCGAACATATCAGAGAACCAGCCGTTGAGATACAGGCCGAAGATCTGGCCGCACATGCCGCCGACTTGGATATATGTCTGCCAGTTGGCAGAGATGATCGGATTGCCCTCGGAGTCAACCTCGTCACCAAATTTCCGTTTGAACCTGTGATGCATGGCGTGTCAATAAATTGCCTCGGCGCCGTGATATGATAGTTTGAGGGTTGGAAGAAGAAACTTACGCGTCATAACCATAGAAACTTCCGAGCAGAGACAGATCGTATCCCTCCATGACGATAGCAGTTGAGAACAGGAGGGCAAAGCCGATGGCCTTAGGATAGAGACGGAGGGCTTCGCGGACAGTCAGGGTATGTTCGAGATTGGTCGCATCTCTTGCACCTGATTTGTCTCCGTCCCAGAAAGGGTGATCGTTATTGCCTGGTGCGACATCCTCCACTACGTCGACCTGGGTGTTGGTCTTGGGTGTGAGAACCATTTCGTTTGGCTGTTGGTGCGCGCACGCCGTATGGCTGATTGAAAACAAAGAGTAGAGTTTGTCAAACAGTAACCTTTGGGCGACTGTTCGGAGAGTGATGCCTCTGTAGGGGATGCAGATGAATATCTAAATCAAGTTGCAGGTGAGGCGGGGACCAGACTGTTTATATAGACATCCGGATCGTGAGATCAACCTGACCGTCGTTCGCCCCCCTGTTACAACGGGCGCATCATGGAGTGCAGAATTCGGGGTCGCGTTCGAGAACCGGTTGAGCTAAAATCGTCTCTCCACGATATCCCCAGGTATTACCGCGTCTTCGTCGGTCCGATGAAAAATTGCAAGCCTATCCTTGTCGGTCCGACATAAATTTCTGAGCGACTCTCCGAAAATGCGGAGGTCCATGTGACAAAACCTGACGACCATGGAGAACTCCCCCGCAATCTCCACATCTCGTGACCTTCGTTCTGGTCGGACCGACACGGAGATGCTCGACCCCAACTCTTGGTGCCGGGGTAGACCAGTCGGATCATCTCAACGTCGGTGCGACATGCGTGCGGCGTCCGCTCTACCTGCAGCTTAACTAAAGGGGAGCTGCTGCTGCTGCTGGGCTGGGGATTTAACTCTCACTAGTTTGGTCTCGCTAGTTTGGGGTAGCTGAATTGAAGGTCCTCTAGCGCTAACCGTAAATCTCTCCAGGCTGGAGAAAAGTCTGGGGTTGCTGAAGGGAGGTTCTACCCCCTTTGTAATGGAGGACTCCGTGTTGCACTCCTCCAGATCTTCTCGCCTTAATGTCCATATTGACAATGGGATATAATCTTATTCATTGAAAGAAACAAACTCATACCTTAAACCTAGCCACCCAAACCTCGACCGGAGGCTCAGCCTCAACAACCACGTCTTTCCAGCGGATCTCATCGCGAGGAACCAGGGCAATATCGGGCAGGTCCGCAGTAACGGCACTGGATGGCGAGAGAATGGTGGCAGGGGAAATAAGAGCAGCGCAAAACCCAAAGATGAGACACGTGGAACGCATCTTAAGGTTTTAGAGAAGTTGGTTAAGTTGCTTGAGTAATAACGCGGAGAAGAAACGTTTACTGGATTAAGCTGACTCTCAGTGCCTGATTCTTAGTATTGTCGTGAAGGGCGACACTAAGTCGTATTCATGCACTGCTTTGTCGAGTTGGTTGCGTAAGTAATATTATTGTCCTTGACTTAACCTTAAGGCTTCGCCCTATGCTAGGTCTACTCGAATCATGTTATTGTGAGAAAGTTACATGCCAGGAACACAGACTATGTCCCAGAATTGTTCCTATGTTCAGCATTAGTATCATATCTGCGTGAGTCCCTGGGCGCCTAGATCTGATCTTCCTCGTATATGCCTATCTGTATAGTTTATATAAGCTTGCAGTTAGGCTAAGGGCGTTGTATCAGTATTACAAACAGTAGAAGTATAACAATGGAGTTACGCCTAGTTGCACAAATAGACGAATATATAACTATGTGTATGGAAAGAACCCAGTGTGGATTGAGCTTCTGATTCTACAAATGATAGCTCTAGAGTTCATATTATCATTAAAGCCACATACTTTTTCTTACCTAACAGCTAAAGCGAAACAGGGAAAGTAAGATGAGTTGTTATCTTAATGCTCTCCTAGAGTCAGAGAACTCAGCCGCGGGATAGGTAGTCGCTTTAAGCGCAATGTCAGCCAAGGCTTCAATAAATTATCCTCTAGTGATAATATCTTAAATAAATCCCTTGAGTTCTAGTGGGGTCCGGGAAGCAAGACAGGGAGAGACGGAGGCACTAGGGACGATCCCCTTAACTAAATGCGAATTAGGGTAGTTACTTAGCCAAGCTCTACGAAATGCTGCCAGTCTGACCGAAGATAGATATCGTTAATAAAACAACGGGTGTGCAGCTTCCAACGGCCACATTGCTTCGGCTAAAATACTTTCGCTTCGGAAACGCCACATGTCAACAGTGAGCCTACTATCCACGCGATATGAAGTCTTCTGCACCCCTGAACTCAACCATCCACCGCAGCTAGGATAGTTGACCCTAAGAAGATCTACAGGGTGCGGCCTTCTTGTAGGCGTATATAACGCTCAACCTAAAATTAAAGTAAGAGGAGAATCTACCTGGGTATTAGGCTTAAACACATAGTACCTCCCGCTACTATATCTGGCTTTAATATTTGCCCCGTCACAGAGGCTGGAGGCATTGAACCAAATGATTAGTTAACCAGTAACAAGAGATAAAGCTACTGCATAATGAACCACACAGGTGAATATACACCCGATCAAAAGTATTAGATTAGCACACTTAAGGACTTGGTGGGTAACCTCCATCTGCGACGCCCTTTAGAAAAATACTATCAGAACACAGATTATTGTCCTAGAATAACTGTCGCAGCCTTCTCACTAACCATGTAAACCGATACAGCAATATAGAACCCGGGGATCTCAGGGAAGACAGAGGCATCTACAACTCGAAGTCCTTCAGTGCCACGGACTCTGAACTTGCTATCGAGGACAGCCAATGGATCAGTGTCCTTGCCGATGGGACAAGTGCAGCTGGCATGATGTCCCCATGCTTCGTTGGTGACCCAGTCCGCAAGGTCAGCATCTGACACACTGGGACCGGGCCAAACTTCCTTGAAGCCACCAGCAAGAGGAATGACATCGCTCAGCATCTTGCGGGAAAGCTTCATGCCCTCAACAACAGCCTTCCTGTCGGCGTCGGCGCCCTGCTGGAAGTAATTGAAATCAATCTGGGGCATGTCCCGTGGATCAGTCGATCGGAGGCTGACTGTGCCGGCCTTGTTGGAGGTATGCGCTTTGAGAGTAATCCAGGACCAGTGCTTGCGGTCGCTAGTAGCGTTGGCGGCGTAGCCGGGGTAGTAGCCGCGGAAAGCGACAGGAGCGCCGGCAATAAAGAGATCTGGGTCGTTGGTGGCGGCGACGGAGGACTTCTTGACGACACCCAGAGAAATGCCGTTGGAGGCGTAGATACCTTTGTCACTGGTTTTCCACTTGGATAGACATGGATCACCGTCACGGCCGAAAGTGCAACCCTTGATGATCTCGAAGTCAGACTCAGTCTCGCCGATAACGGTGGTCTCATATCGATCTTGGAGATTGGTGCCAACGCCAGGGAGGTTGACAATAACAGGGATATGGAAGGAGTCAAGCTCAGCCTTGGGGCCAACACCGCTAAGCTTCAAGAGCTGAGGGGTGTTGAATGCTCCCGCAGCAAGGATGACCTCGGCCGACGCATTGACGGAGCCTGCAGTTGAAGACGCACCAGACTTGGCACGCGGATCTGCCGCATACAAGCTCTTGCCAGAGATGAAGTCGACACCAACTGCGCGGGGCTTCTTGCCGGACGTGTCGAAACGGACCTTGGTGGCTAGCGTGTTCATCATGACGTCAAGGTGGTACTTGCGGGAGCCGTCCGAGTTCTTAGCATTGGCAGTGTCGAGAACGAACTCGCGAGGACCAACCCTGATGCCATCCTTGACGGTAATAGGGACCTGGTAGAGCCCTTCGGCAGAGTCCCGACCTGCAGTGTCCGCATTGATGTCTCTGAGCAAGACCTGACCCAGGCCATTCACAGTTGAGAGAACGAGTCCGAGAAAGCTACTGCCCATAGCCGAAGCTGCTGAGACAATGACAGTGAGGAGCTTGAGGTCCTTGATGACGAGCCCGAGGTCAGTGACGCTGGTAGTGAGCCATCCGTCAAAGCCATGGCCAATAATAGCATTGGGTAAGTATCTCGCACTCTCAAGTCGTTTGAAGTACTGACGCATGTTGGAAGCACTCCATGAGCTATCGCCAGTGAGAGTGGCAAGCTTGTTCCAGTCGCTTGCATGAGGATAGACGGTGATTAGTGCGTTATGCGCAGCGCAGCCACCCAGCGTTCCTGATCTCGGATACAGAACGCCCAGGGGCTTTGCATCGGCACTTGGAGCCAGACCAGTGTACAGGCCTCCGTCGCTAGTCCTGTAGGACATTTTCGAGTCTCTCTTCTGGACATCGAGGTTGCTGTGGTGGTTGACGTAGTAGTCCCATCGCATGGGTTCATACTCTGTGGATTGCAGGTTTAGAGCGGGAACCTGATACTCGGTCGACAGGCCTTGGTCATCGCCTGCCTCGATCAGAAGGACTTTCTTGCCAGCAATAGCGAGGCGGGAGGCTAGAGGAGCACCACCCGGCCCCGAACCGACGATCACATAGTCGTAGGTGCTATCGAAGCTAGCCCTACGCGCGATATCGCCACTGTCTTGGCTGAAACTTCGCAGAGCCCATCAGCGTCCTGTACAATGCCAAGCAAGATCGTCGTTTGGGAACCAAGCCAAACGGATCTTGATGGCTTCTGCGTTGGAGAGGGGTTATTCTACTTACGCTAACTCAGGAATGGCAAAAGCAGCCACACTGGCCGCCGTGAGGCAACTCAGCGAAAGAACGCACCAGGAAAGCTGCATGGTGGGGCCGTATGCTCTAAATCACGGCTCGTTGCAACGCTAAAAGCAAGGCCGGGGAAAGGACAGAGGAGCGAGTGAACTGCCTTGAAACGAGGGTGGGTTGGATACTGGTGATCCCCTCTCTCCTCCCTGTCTCCGGATCTGCTTGCATGCAGGCGACTTATATATCCTCTCATCGATGTACTCCGAACGGTGAAGCTCGGCACATGTGGTCTCTCATGGGTGATATTTCCCGTTGAAATATAATGCCTGTCCAGGGTTGCCCATGGATTGGCCGAGTCGTATGGCCCCTGGCCCTTCTTCCAGGAACAGGACCTGCTTCACCTTCCATGCTAGGCACCACCCACTGTTCTACTTGGCATTGAACATGCCACTGAAAGGGCAGGTGGGCAGAATCGAGGGCAGTTCGACAGGGGCGGGTGATAACCGAGCTGAAGCCACATCTAGGCTAACGAGCATGACCGGGGTCGTGACCCGCTGGGTGCAGAGACAACGGTATCCGTATTCACAGCGACGGTGCAACATAGCGAAGCACTGGCTCCTTGAATGACAACCATTACACGCTGTAGCCCAGCTGTCATCTGTGGCCAAATCCTGCCTCCTACAACGAGTCAGACCTATTAACACCTGATATATATGATTTCCTTAGATTATTTCGAGCCTCTGGCGCACAGCATCTTGAGTCCCCTTGGCCTAAAATGTGGAAGCACTTACCGTAACTAAGCCCGACTAACGACTCAAGCAGCCGTGCAAAACATGGCAAGCGGGTCGATAGATCCGAGAAGGTGCTGCGATCCTGGTGAAGAAGCGTCCGTGCATTGAAGAAGAAACGTCCGTGCATTGAAGACCCCTTTCCCGCATCTCGTTCATCCTGGCTGGGATCCCCTGAGCTTAAACTTCGACCCTCTCCTTTCCCTTGCCTTGCTTTTGATACGCGAAGCGAGAAGCATATTTGTTCGTGTTGGCTGTTTAATTCACGCGCAATACTTCAATACGATGAGGCTACGTACCATCACCGCGCTGCTGGCAGCGACGTTGACATTATTGTCAGGGCAACCAGTCGCTGCGCAAGGCGTGTTGGACCTTTTGTCGGCAATACCGACATGTGCTGTGAGTATTCTACATCTGAGATCCGGCAGAGGATCTGTGGCCGTCCTCCTTTACCCCTAAAGTACAGACGCAAGGGATTTGAACGCTTCATTCACTAACCTGTCGCTTTTGCTCCATGCGATAGAGGCCGTGTCTTCAAGACGCAGTAGTGGGCGCCAGTTGCAGCCTTACATCAGTCAAAGCTGCAAGTGATTGCATATGTGCCAACCAGACGTTACAAGCAGATCTATCATCATGTGTTCAGCTGGCATGTCCATTTGCCGACCAGGCTCGTAAGTTGCCCTTGACAGACGGGTTCTTACGACAGTGAAGAACCCTGTGCCAAGTCCCCATGACTCATGGATGTGCATTGTAGAAGCAGCAACTCTTCTTGGGGGTCTTTGTGCCGAGTACCCAATCGAATCGAGAAGTACGGAAGTCAAGGTCGCCGTTACTGCCTGCCTCGCCTTAACACTCATTATTGTTATCCTGAGATGTATTGCCCGCTGGACTGTGTCGAACCGACTATGGTGGGATGACTGGACAACTATTATTGCAACGGTCTTCTTTGTGGGACTCTGCTCTGTCCAGCTTGCTGGTATGTCAAGTCCAATCCCTGGGCAAAGGTGCAATTTCTTGCATATACTAACTCGACCAGGCGCTCGTCTGGGGTTCGGAAAGCATTACTGGAACGTCAAGCCTGAAAATGCACCGACTATCTTCCAGGTACCTCTAAGCTACTCCTTGAAGACCTCAAATACTAACACATTACCAGCTCTTCTACGCAGCACAAATTCAGTACATCATCGTCCAAGTAGTCGCCAAAGTCTCAATCCTGGTTCTCTTCGGCCGAATCTTCCCTGCAACCTGGCTCCAACGCGCCGTCATCGTCTGCAGCGTGTTTCTCATTGCCCACGGATCGGTCTATATGCTTCTCATCATCCTGCAATGCTTGCCCGTTCATGCTGTTTGGGATAGATCAATTACAGCAAAATGCTTGAACCTTACAGCCATTACTGTCTCTGGCGCGATCTTAAGTATTATCGAAGATGTCGTCATTTTTGCTTTGCCGATCAAGGAGGTCCTCATGCTGCGATTAACGATGCAAAAGCGCATAGCTCTCGTTCTAATGTTCAGCGTTGGCTCTTTGTAAGTCTTGACAGACCTAAACCATATGCAGATACCTTGCTAAACTTTATCTCAGCGCCTGTGTGACTAGCATAGTACGATTAAAGTACATTGTTACTTTCGCTAATTCTCTCGATTCAACATGTGAGCAGTTCTCAAAGATAAATAATGGCAGGGGGGACCAGCTAATCACGCGTCTAATAGGGGACAACGTTGACGTTGCCAACTGGTCCATCATTGAGGTTGCCTGCGCCATCATCTGCGGCAGCCTTCCAACCCTACGACCTCTTTTCAGAAAGGTTCCGGGTCTCCTTACGTCCCTGAAATCTCGAGAAGGGACCAAGAACCTCAGTTCATCACGCCTTCAAGAGCAGCCGCCTAGTCGACCTTGCAAAGACTCGCAGCTCTCCCCCGTCGCGGGCCCCTTTGAGAAGATGGAGGATTATTCCCGGTTTAATGGTTCCACTTGGAAAGAAGCTAGTGGACCGCGGTTGGGCCAGATCAAGGAGACTATCAGCTCGCAGTCGGTTAATAGCCAGCTGGAGTATGAGCTGCGACAGTGGACCACAGAAGGCAAAGAACAAAGGATCCGCGTGGCGGTTTAATTGCATCATGTACTATACTTATTGTGCTTTCCCGTAATTATGCTGTATAGATTTTGCTCGTCAACCTTGATTAGTTATCTTTGCCATCGTGTCTTTAATATTAAAAACTAATAGAAGAGAACTCTTTATATTGTTCAATTATTCCTAACTGCCTTTTGAGTACTGGAGTTGGCAGCCTTTCCTTGCCACAGTTGGCCTTACGACTACCTCTTTATACCTTGTGGTGGGCAAAGTCCCAACCCCCTTCCTACTATCGAAACAGCCTGTATATTAGCACTCAGAGGGATTATACTATACTAATTAATATATCATCTAGTCTGAGAACTCGTCTCCATTTTATAACTCCTACACTAATAACAGTAACTTTAGCATTAAGCATTATACTGTATTGGAGCTAGACAGCAACAAAGGGGAGTGCCCTATTGAATTCTACGATATTCTTTCGCTATGGCCTAACTTATGATCATTTAAAAGGCAAGCATGAATTAATTAAACCGACAACGAACTTCGTTGCCATGGGATCTAATATTCGAAAGTACCCTTGAACGTCGGACACCCTCCGCCGTTGTCACAATAGTTTACTATTAACTGCCTTGCCCTGTTTAAAAAATAATAAATTCCCTAGAAGTCACTACGCTGTAATTACTATAATGAAGAAGATATAATAAAATACTGGAATAGTAGCAATTGTCGCTGTTTGAGGCGAAAGTTTACTTATAGCATTCATGAATACGTGTCTAGCGTGCTTGTACTGCTGTAAAGTTTAGAAGACTGCTACGCTAATGCCGTCGGGATTCAGGGCATCCCACCTCCATCCGGCCGGCCGATGTGTATTATTAATCAGCGGGACACTATTAACTAGGATGAACTTTTCTTCAAACATTTCCTTAGAATCTAACTTCAACACGTGTAAGCCTGCTAATATTACTAATTCACATTCTAAGAATTCTTCTCTTCTGGAAAGTACCAAATAGCTGGTATATATGTAAGCTGACTCTCTACTAAAAGCGCCCGAGGTGCGGCCTTTCCATTTTTACTACTAAAGTGTTGCAACTAACCCTGGCTTAACTAGCAAAACACTACTTCCAGACACGCAAATTACTATCACAATGACGAACTTCAGAATAACTATTGTTTCGGGTAAGCATACTTCCAAGTTGAGCCCTAAAAATATACTCATGAAATCAAGATACGATGTGTCCATGGTGCTACATCGGCTACCGCAAGCTTCAGGCTGCACAGACGACGTGGCTGCAGAAGTATCCAAATGATACATTCAGCGTTCGCTGGAAGCCGTTCCTTCTACGCCCTGACTTGCCTCGCGGCGTCTCCCGCGACAAGGCAACCGTTTACGCCGAGAAGTTCGGGGCCGACCGTGCTCCCATTCTTCAAGCCCACGTGGCCGAGGCTGGCAAACAAGTTGGCATCAACTTCAAGTTCGGCGGTCGTCTCGGGGCCACGCGAGACTCGCATCGTGTGATTCACCTTGCCGGCCAGTTGGGCGGCGAGTCTCTTGAGACCAAGACGGTTGAGGGCATGTTTGCGGCGTACTTCGAGAACGAGCAGGATCTTACCAATCTGGACACGCTGAGGTCGATTGCGATCAACGCTGGTATTCCGGAGGCGGAGTTTCAGAAGAGTATCGTCGAAACGGATGATGGTGGGGCTGAGGTTGATCGGGCTGTGATGGAGGCACGCTACGGCAACGTCTCTGGTGTGCCCGACTTTACGATCCAAGACAAGTTTAACTTCAGTGGAGCGCAAGACCCTGCTGTTATTCTGGGGGTTCTGGAGAAAGTCAAGGCGCAGGAGAAGTAAAGAAATAGTTTAGAAAGTATCTCTCTGGTCACACATTTTTGCTGTAGTCATCCGCTTCTCACGACAAAAAAGACATTATACTCCAAGAATCTCAAAACTCGCGACGCGCTACACACGTGCCTAGCCACTTTCTGGCGCTGTGTACGGCTTGTCATATGCATTGCCCTGTTCTAAGCACCAACTCAGGCATTATGGAATACTCTCAGCTCTTTGTGGCTGACTCTCACTGTGTTGGTATTACTATACGATCATTTCCTCTTGGCTCACCTCGTGCAGCACTGGGTTTCCGTCCACTCATTTATCTGTCTCGGAGTGAAGCTGTCTCTCATGAGCATGAGAAATCACCGTGACGATTGCTGCTGCTTCACGGGCTAGGAAGTTCAATTATGGAGTCATTTCGTAGAACAGCCGCTCGTCGCGTAAGCTGAACCCCGTCTAGCATCTCTCCATACACGCTCAAGCTTGAACGGCTCGGGAAGCCAATCAGGTGTCATTCCAGTCATCATCATTTCGACCAAAGCTTCAGCGCCACGAAATGCCAAACCCATGCCGTGTCCATTCATTCCAACAGACATCCATAAGCCTGTATGGCCGTACGTGAATGTATCTTCTCCGACAAGAGGAAACGTATCCGGAGTATAACATGTGATACCACCCCAGTCGCATACCGAAGGGCCTTCATCCCCCCAGGCCTCAGAGCCGAATGTCTGAGAGCCTGCATGCTTGAGGTAGGTGGCCACGTCCTCATTGAGGATCGAGTCATCAACTGTGTTGAGGGACTTTGAGATGCCGCGACCGCCACCATAGAGAACATCACCAGCACCCGAGAGGGAAGCGTCGCGGACCATGAAATAGTCACCTAGGCCAATGTCGTTGAGGGCTACGCTTGTATCTGCCATGACGGGATGGCGTGCAATATTGCTTCCGGGACGGATCGCACTGACCTGGCTTCGAGCCGGCACCAAGAATCCAGTTTCCCTCAATCGGGAGTGAAGAGCATTTGTATATGCGTTTGTAGCCAACACAACCTTGCTTGACTTGAGGTTGCCTCGATCCGTCATAACTGTCCATGTCTTCGTATGGCATGCACCCTCTGTGCTTGTACTGGGAGGGAGGACTTGAAGAGCCATTGTTTGCGTCTGCAGGTGCATTCCTTTCTGAAGGCTCAACTCGAGCATATTGCAAACAAGTTTGTATGGGTTCTGCGTGTGGGCAGGATAGATGATGGCCCCTACAGCCGAAGGTAGTCCGATGCGAGCCTGAGCTGCCTCTCCATGTAGAACATGTCTCTCTGGGACCCTCCATTGGGCACTGGCAACGGCAGTCGATCTCTGGCGCAGTGCGTCCTCCCGTCGACGCATAACGCCCAAGGCGTCAGCCCAGGAGACAGGAGTCGTGTAGACGTCAGCGGTCTCAACGTCACGGAAGTCGCAGTCGACTGCGTTATCACGCACAAACTCAGCCACATCAGCCACATTGTCAGCCTCAAATCGCTCGAACGCGAAAGCCACATCATCTCCAAATGCATCCGCGTTTCTTGAGAAGTTGAGATGCCAGCCCGCGCGTACGTGACCCCCGTTGCGTCCCGATGCGCCAGATGCGGCTGTTCGTGCTTCGAGCATGATGACTCTCAGAGATGGGTCTCGAGTCAAGAGTTTGTAGGCGACAGCAGCGCCCGTGATCCCGGATCCAATGATCACATAGTCCCAAGTCTGCGCGACGGGCAAATCCTCGGTGCTGCGATATTGTGCGAGGCGATGCGGTGGAAGCTGCCAGTAGGATGCCAACGGGTTCGGATGTGGGAACCCAGGAATTGCTTCGCCGCCACCCATGTTGATTGTTGAAGCGAAAGAAGTCAGACAAAGGGCGAACACGCAGCGAACGGTGAATTGAAGTCTGGATATGTCCTTGACCACAGTTTACAGAGGAGCTGGGAGCCTGTTTATGAGTGCCATCTGCAAGATGCGGCACAGCCTTCCATTGCAAAAGTCCCCTCCGCGGTATTCGATCCGGGTTGCGCTTCCGGGTTTACGATAATACGGCTCAAGCGGTTACGAATAAAGCTGCAGATACGCGTATCTATGGACACACAGGATGCATTGTTTCCGTTGGTCTAATCGTTGCCCGGTGCGTAGATAAGGGGAATAACGGGAGGGTCAAGCTGCTACCTCCTGGTCTATTGGCACATGTGCCATATCTTCTCTACCTAGGGACATGAACATCAATGTACATGAGAGCGACCTTATTTACCTCCGTTGTCTCCGTTTCCGCCACTCTTACCTCCATTATTACCTCTGACTTGAAATCTGACACAATCGTCCTGACCTCCACGTTGTGCGACAGGCATGAGCACAGGCTGGTGGTTAGCAGCAGCGGTGATGGTGCAAAGACGGTAGTTGCCCTCAGGTAAGCCCCCGTCGACCGCAGCGGTCAAGAGACCTTGACCATTGGGAGGCGTGTTGATGCCCTTGAAAAATGCAAACTGCGTCGCATCCAGAGGCTCTGTAGGGTTCGTGTCAGCACCGGTGTCCTGCACCGTGACGTGACAATGACCGATGATATTGCCGCGTCCATCGAGACCCTGGGGGGCTGCGTAGTAGGTGTTTGCAGGGTTCGTGAAGGTTCCTGCTGCGATGTTGTTGATCTTGACTTCGATGGTCATGTCCTGATTGGCTTGGATGGTATCACCGTCCTTGGGATTGACGATGATGGTCGATACCATATTGCCCGTACTCGGAATCTGGCCCATGGCTTCAATCAGTCAGCAAAGTGGCCACCCCTGGCGTCAACAACTGAAAGAGACTACTAACGGATTCCATTGCAAGAGCCTTCTAACTTCTGCTCGCCATTCGTGTTCTCTGAGCCGCTGCAGAGGTTGATGAAGTTGTTGGCGTCACTATCCTCGCTCGTCAGTGCCTCTCACCTATAATTGTTGCGTGCAGGGGAGCCACAAACGTCTTGGAGGGCGACTGCCCAGCGTCGCGGTCGGGTTGGCCATCGCTGTTGGACGCAGCTTGGATGTTGTCTGGCTTCAGCTGAGCTCCGTCTTGCGCATTCCCGTTGTTGTTGTTGTTGTTTTTGTTGTTGTTGTTACCTCCTTCATTACCACCGTTGCCTCCGTTGTTTTTGTTTTTGTCGATATTCCCTCTGTTATTATCATTGTTGCCTCCCTTATTACTACGGTCTCCCCCGTTCTGACGACGAGCGAGGGTTCGCTCAAAGGGCGTCCTGTTCACGACAGCCACGGCGTCCGCAGCAACGGCCAGGCCCAGGAGGGCAATGAGTGCGTTTTTGATCTGCATGCTGACCGAGGAGAATAAAGTAGAGAGGTGGAATAGAAGTGAGGTCGATGGTTCGAAAATTGAAGATTAAAAAGAGCCCTTGTGACTTGTCTCCAATGGAACGTGTAGAGAAGAAAAATGACAAGCCAGCTGTCATAAACGAGCGAAAAATAAATGAAAAAGGAAGAGGGAATATGCAGTGCTGAAGGCAGAGATGAGCATGGGAAGGAGAAGTGGCGTCTTATATATGACTACATCTCGCAGGCCAGCCTCAGGTACTTACTTGCCTTTTCCCACGACACTCAGTACCAAGTCCAGTGCCTGCAAATCCTGAAAGACCCGAATGTTGTTGGATCCGATAGCTTAATCATAATTGCTAGATTGAGAAATGCCAAGGCACCCAAAGAGGAAATCATGGAAACATCATCCAAGGGGCGGATCGTCTGGGGGTTTCAAGGCCAAGGGGAAGGGGCAGGGGTTTCTCGTAATGTCAAAGGGTTGTTCCAGAAGACAAGTGGCAGACAATCCTTTCAACCAATAGATGTCGTGAAGTTGCAGCTGCGACGCCGAGAAAGGGCAAACACTAGGTGGACTCAATTAGAGGTGTTGATCTTGCCTAATAATCGAAAGTGTGAAGGGGAATGGAAAACTTAAGGTTAAGTCATGCATGCGTAACAACTGTAGCTAGGGCGGGGATTCTCACACACGATGGTGGACAAGGAGGCGCATGAGCACGGGCAAGATACAGCAGCAGTTTCGAGACTACCCTGAAGACTGTGAAGCAGACCCATTGGAAGGATGCGAAGAATATATAGGTATGCCAACAGTGGAAGATTACAGAAGCAGTCACTTACATTATATATTTCCATCGCCTCTTCTTAGCCAACAATACCACAGTCGATTCTTTCTGCTTCTCAGGCGTTAACCTACCCATATTGGAAATCCCCTTTACATTGGTGTAAAGACCTTTGTCATGGTTTTCAATAGCTGTCATCGCAGTCCATGGCTTCAGGGAATTGGGCGCCACACGGAGTACGGAGTGATGTACAGCGTCTCTTGGAAGAGTGTTCACATGCTGGGCCGAGGATGCATCGGGGTCAGGACGTATCCCACGACAGTAACCTTCATGACATTTCAGTCCCGGCGGTCATCACACTCAGTACTCACGCAAACCCGACGCCAAAGCCTCCGAGGGATGTCAGAGGCACAGTGGGGTTCATTCAGACCCCACCTGCGGACACTGTCCACTGTCCGTGACTCCGTGACTCCGTGGAGAACTGTTGTTGAGGTATGGATTCCAGAAAAGACTCGGACGCCGGCTGATCAGACAAAGTGGAAAGGAGGAATTATTGATGGCTTTCGGCTGGAATTTCATCGTTGATAGAATGCAAGTAGAAACTGCACAAGTCAGTCGTCAATTGCAGAGGAGCACCCAGACTCGTACAAATACCTTCAGTGTGTTTCGTCCAAACCATCATTACAGAACCCTGGCGTTCCATTTCGGCAATGAATATTCGCCGGCAATGGTGTGTCGTGCCGGTAAGGCCAGGTCTTTATAACCGTCTTGACTTTGGCTTTTTGGGACGACCAGAGAATGTGATGGAGATGTTTCCTGCAGGCTGCAGCTTTGAGTTTCCATCGCTGAAACAAATGTCAGACAGGCCTGGAAACAAAACCCCAGAGAGTGGTACAGTACTGTAAAGTACGGGGAGAGCCCTATTAAGCATGACTCGCGCATACCTGCAGAGGGAGCTCCAGGCTCCAGCGTCAGCAGGGCCCACCCACTGACAGATTGATTGCATGGACTTTACCAGCAACCCGACGCACAGAGCTTGCGCTAGGACTGCAGGTTTGAGGCGACCCAGGTTTCGTCGCAAACACTCACCAGGGCTTCAGGGTCCCGATCCGAACAAAAGGCATCCCTGGCACACGTCGGAAGCGTGCACCCTTGCCAGAAAGAGAGCGAGACCCCAGACGACGTGGCACGGGCGACGGTGATGGTTGTGTCTTGACTCGAGATGCAGACAGGGGCCTCTGTGCACAAAGCCAAAGCCTAAAACCTTGCGGCTGCCTTTCCCTCGTTCGGCATCTCAGCCTTTTGGACTTGAAACGTGCTGAAAAAAGTTTACGTCCGGAGCAAGACTCGGAATGAAAGATTAGGCATAGCTGCTATGGTCTTCGAGAGAATAGCACCTTCAGGGTGCATGCTCGCATCTCGATCCCCTGTTTCCGGGATCTGGCATCGCAGCATTTAAATCTCGTGTCACGTCGCTCGCGGGCCCAAGTTCCAATGTGGTGACGGAACCTTTTGAGCTTTCCACCCTCGCCCAGGCTGAGCTTCAGCGAGCGAGCTCTTCCATCACCCGCCCATTCCCTGGAGGAAAGGCGATGCGACTTCTCTTTCGACGTTCATTTTCTTAATACCTTTTATATTCTCTGTTTTGATCTGTCAAGCCAGCCATGTCTTTTTCAATCTTTCCTCGTCTTTCAAGCGGCAAGGTCGGAACCCCGGATTCGATGGACAAATCGAGAGACCTACGATCCTCACCACCACCGCCGGAGGAGGCGGAAGACGTCGCTGGCAGCGTGTTCCTGATATCTGAACGTGGCGAACTGCTCAGCCTCCCGATCCCTTCCAACTCGCCTCGTGACCCCTTGGCTTGGACGTGGGCTACGCGGATAACGTCGTTCGTCTTCGTTGTTCTGTTCGCTGCGATCAGCAACGTGACCCTGAATCTTCCCTCAGTGGCGCTTCCCGGTCTTCACCATGAATTCCCGAACCGAGTACGTAGCACCATCACTGTCAATATCACAGAATGTTTTTTTTTATCAGAAGTTCAATAGGGGATGCTAACTTTGGATGTTCGTAGACCGAAAAGTTCTTTACCGTCAAGTCACTCAACTCGGCCATGACCCTTTTCACGAGCATAGGCTATCTCGTTGCGATTCCAGCCTCCATCGGCCTGGGACGACGACCCGTGCTCCTCATCACTGCTGCCTTCATGGCCGTTACAGTACTCTGGGGCGGCTTGGCAGGGGACTTCTGGCAGTTGATGGTGGCCACATGTTGCCAGGGCATCTCGGTTGGCAGCGCTCTCGGCATCGTAAGTGTTCTCTACATGGCAGTTTTGGCCCAACAGGGTGGCTGATGCTCAGATCGATAGTGCATGCTCATGATCCTGGACGCCACATTCATCCACGAGCGCCCCTACGCCTTCTCCATCTTCTTCGCCTTCAGCAGCGCCTTTGTCTCTATTGCGCTCATGCCCGTGCCATGGATCTTCAATCCCATGACCCAGTGGCGTCCCCTCTACCAAGTCTGGTTCGGTCCTTGTCTGGTCCAGCTCGTCTTCGCTGTTCTGTTCCTCCCAGAGACGTATTTCGTTCGCCCCGCTGTCGCCCTCGACGGTCGCGTCCTCGTCCAGAGCAGCTCCGAAAAGATTCAGATATATGAGAACTGGGAGGTCATGCCTTGCGGCCCACACTGCCCTCACATGAACCATGTCGTCGAGCCGACTGGCCCCTCCAAGTGGACACAGAGGCTGAAGATTGAGCGAGCCCCCGGCACCTCGTGGAAAGGTGCGGGATATACGTACCTCCAGGTTGTGCTGTGCCTGACCAACCCGCTGCTCGTGTGGGTTTCTCTCCTCTCTGCCGCCATCCTGAGCGGGGTCATCTACATTGGCCTCGTGCTTCCAGACTATCTTCTTAGGTATCTCAAAGGCGCAGAGCTAGAGATCTACAGCATCTGCCTTGGCGTGAGCGGCATCCTGGGCTGTCTCTTCGCCTTACCCGCTACAGGGCCCTTGATCACCTGGTGCATCAAGTACTTCACCAACCATTCTGGTGGTACGCGCCACGCTGAAGGCTATCTCCCCGGCTTCGTCCTTCCCGTTGTGTCCGGTGCCCTCAGCGTAGGACTTTTCGGCCTTGTCAAAAGCCACGGGTGGCCAACGGCCGTCTTCTACTTGTCCAACGCTCTTAGTGCCTTCGCCTCCGTCACCACAAACGTTGCCGTCACCCTCTGGATCACCGAGGCCTTCCAGCCTTGGGCGGCCGCATCCCTCGCCTTGCAGCAATTCACCGCCAACATTGTCGCCTTCGGCGTCGGCGTCAATCTGCTAGCATGGGTACAGAACGACGAGGCTGGGCACTCTATCATTGTCATCGTCACGTTGATTCTCGTCTTCGGCGCCTTTGCGGTTCCTGTCGCCTTCTACGGAAAGACTGTCAGGCAGTACTTGCACGGGAGGTGGAGTGAATCGGAGAAGGGGGCAATAAGACCGCATTAAGACATGCACGTAGAAAAGTTGTAAGAGAGGATCTATGTTGAAATTTTTAAAAGAGGACTTCTCAGTGTCAACTCACGATGGCTTAGCATGAAAACAGAGTGGTGGAATAAAAGTGTATTCGAATTTATGTTAATATTAGAGAAGAGCGAATTAATATACCTAGTCTTCAACGCCATATATCTTGTACTTTTCCAAAGTCGATCAAGCACGCCGCTTCGTATAAGTGCTAGGTAATGAAGCGTGCGATAGCATGGTGTAACGGCTGTACAGGAATATAGCTAATTAGCTTTACTTATCTCGACCTCGTCTGAATACCCACACTCGTTGCGCAAGTCAAATTACGTAACTATCAGCGCTTTGTCAGACGATCTGGTATCTATATAAAATATCTGTTGAACTTTTAGTACGGCAAGCCAAAAAAAGTATTGCCCATAATGCGACCGCGCATGTTTGTGTCAAGTTCAATCTAACTTTATATAGGGGCCCCCAGGTGGAATACAGTCTGCTTCAGAATTCTGGACTTATTGGCATAGTATGATCATATAAGCATTGAATCAAATGCTCAATGAGGTATCTTTCGGGTTCCAAGTTGGTTTCAAAGCAGGCTTCACCATGCTACGCTTCATTAATCCACAAAGGCCGTTCTCGCGAGAAGGTATCTTCTGACTGGGTATGCAGACTCCAGGGTCTCAGGAAGTAGTTTAGAATCAAGTAAAAGCCTGAAATTTGTTTCCTTGGAAGACAGGTCAGCACGGTCGGCAATAGAAGTTACAGAGTAATCTCAGTATAGAAGTATAGGGTGGATGGATTAACCACTATAACCTCCAAGCCCGGCCTCCGAGCATTCCTCACGCACAGACCATGCTTAGAATAGGGGTAATTCACTTTACATTTAACTAAACACCTATCTAACATATAGAATAAAAAGACAGGGCGCTTTAATATCTATGTCATGGCCCTATCTTTCTGTGATTGAGCGAACAAGGGCGCTCTGACTTCTACCCTAAGTAGTGGGCGGTTTTCGCATAGCTTTTAATTAGGACGCGCCTCTCAAACCACCAACAAACGCCGCCATTAATCCCTCAGTCAATATAGTATCAAAGTACACTGTACTGAATGGCCGAACTGAAGGCAATGAAGGCAATGCAGTGCAAGTTCAGACAATAAGGTGCCGACGCTGTGTCCCGACGAGACGGATCGAATAGTTGCTGAGCGCAGTGCGGCTTTTGATAGAAAGCTCCGCTTAGTCACCTATTTATGACCCTTGTCATGTGAATAGGCCAGAGTCGAGCACTTTCCAGCGGATCATCGTAGAAGCACCTTACCCAACTAGGAGCTTCTCACTGTCCTCAGCACACTAATCATGGGAGTTGTTGCTGTGTAGGCTGCTTCCCCGCATCCTCCCCACATTCTCCCACATTCTCCCCACAACTAGCACGATTTCGAATCTTGGTAAGATGTCATCTCGCTTTCTCCACATGATCACGATGTCAGCTTGAGTTACCGATCACTTTATGAAATCCGTACTGATGCTCTTAGACGGCGAGACCATCGTAGTGGCGTACATCATTTGTCAGCGGAAGTTTGCTCCTTGAATCCATGTTAAATTGCCGATTAACTCAGCCGAGACGAATTGCCATCCACTCTTGCGTTCGGAGTCCGGACTCTCGGTAAACTAGACACCACGTGAAGCCTTATGCGTACGTCTTGACGAGAGGTCTCTATAAAGACCCCAAGGCTGCGCACCATTAATGTCCTGAGCGTGACCTGGACCACCATTTCGAACACCTTTGATTCCGTTGTCATCAGAAAACATCATGGCTAAAACGATCACTTTGGCGGACCTGCCAAGGCCGCAGACTGTAACCACAGATGTCGATGGCCTATACACCAAAGTTCAGAATGTGTTTGCGACTATGCGAGATGGCGTCGAGCTTTGCTTGAATGTATACCTTCCCTTCGCTGCATCCAAGGAAGGACAAAAAGTCCCGGTCATCGCGAGTCTTGGTCCGTACGGCAAGGATATACATTCACTCGACTTCGGTCTGCCTCACACGGACATCTACGCAAACATGCTCCGTGAAGTCTCCCCAATAGGCCCGGATGCTTGCTTTGAGCTAGCGGATCCCCTGATCTGGGTATGAAGAATCTCTCCAGGTCTATACCCACCGCAAGCGCCCCTGACTAACGCTGGACAATGTTGCTTTCTAGACACATAAGCATGGCTACGCTATTGTGAGAGCGGACACGCGCGGCACAGGCGGAAGTGGTGGAAGGTTTGACCCGTTTGGGTTGGAAAGGTCACTAGAGATCAATGGAGACGCGGAGGGCCAAGGTATGTATCCCACGCGCCTTCACAGTCATCTTTCTACGACCGATGGCTAACTTCGTCCAACCTAGACGTTCATGATCTTGTCGAGTGGGCTGGAACTCAGTCATGGTCATCTGGCAAAGTTGCCTTGTCCGGTATCAGCTACTACGGCATGGTCTGCTGGTGGGGAGCAATGCAACGGCCAAAGCATCTCAGCGCCGTTGTTGCATACGAGGGCCTGTGCGACATCTTCAACTTGGCTTCGCGGATGGGCGGGATAGGAAACCCTCCCTTCCAGACGCACTGGTTCGACAACGTCACAAATCAGCGCGGGAGGCTGGAAGGTGTCGCTGACAGCGAGCTCAAGCAGAACCGGGCCGACTTCATCAAGCTGTTCTATGAGTACGAGTGGCAAACTGGAGGCGTCTGGAGCATACTGGAAAGGGAGCGAAAGCTGGAGAATATTGAAGTCCCTGTGTATTCCGCTGGCAACTGGACAGATCCGGAGATCCATCTGCCAGGCAATATTCTGGCCTTCTACGGAGCCTCCTCCAAGAACAAGTGGCTCGAGATGCACACAGGCAACCACTTGGCCGCTTACTACAACGCAGACCAGATCGAGATCCAGCGCAAGTTCCTGGATTACTTCCTTCGCGACCAGCATGACAGCGGGATCCTGGACGTTCCTCAGATCAACCTTCAGCTGAGCAAAGGCGACAACAAGCAGTTCTATCGCGCCGAGCAGTCTTTCCCACCGAAGGATGTAGAGTGGGAATCCCTATACATCACTGGCCCGGGCTCTCTTGGCAAAGAGAAACCTGCCGAGGACTCCTTCCAGATCGACTATGAAGGCTTCACTGGTCGCGTGCAGCTGTTGTCAGAGGCCTTCTCGGATGAGTTCGAGATCCTTGGCTGTCCTTACCTTGAGCTGTTCGTCAAGACCGAGGCCGAGGATATGGACATATTCTGCTACCTCCGATCACAGAAGGCAGACGGAAGTCTAGTCATCTTCACCGGAAATCACAACGAGCCCATCAACAACTTTACTCGCAGCTGGGTTCGTCTTTCTCATCGTGAATCCGCCGAGGACCTTCTCAGCCAGCAGATTCCAATTATCAGGAACAAGCAGAAGACAGAAATTGTTAAAGGCCAGGTTTACAAGGTTATCTTACCGATTGTTCCGGCGTCGTACATCTTTGAGCCCGGGTATCGTCTCAATGTCGAGATTGGCGCTTGCGGTACGGAGGATACACTTCCAATCATGAGGCACCAAGGTGGTGATCGAACTCCTGAAAGGTTCACTGGGAAGAACAGTATTCTGCCGGGCAGCAGAGTGGTTCTCCCTCGTGTCAGGCGCACATAGAAAGCATTCTGCTCTTTTATACAGGTTATCAGACAAGAGTTACGCTCATTTTAACATCACGTCTCATGAATATCTCAGAAATGCAAATAAGCCTGCTCTGCCCTGGATGTTGTTGCCAAACCTATATCGATCTACCTGGCACTTGATGACCATCGCTGCGACGTCCTTCCTCTAACTCTGTGCCCATTCAAGTTCGCGGCACTCTAGACCATGGCCTTCAATATCCAGTCCTAGAGTACCAGTTCTGCCATGAAAAAAAGGGAGAGCAGGTTCTTAATATCATATGGACTTCAACAGCTCACGAACAAATGCTTCATGCAATTCGCGTTACAGCCACACTCGCTTGATTCTTCACAGTGGTGGCATGCTCGGGTGAAGCAATGCCCACATTTCTACGCCCATCGAGATGAAGAGGGCGCTCCGTATTTCCCTCCGTCAACTAGCGAACGGATTTGAAAGGGTGGGTCCGCAGAGTGCGGAACACGAAGCACGGGATGTACGCAGTATAAGAGGGATAGCATAACATTAAAAAGTATCTAGGTAATAGGAAGCAAGTACCTTGAATGTTATGCGTCCACGTTGAAAGTGACAGGCAATGGCTCCAAGACTGCTAGGAAGAACTTAATCAAGGATATGGCAGTAGGCATCCTGATAGAGACGAAAGTCTGCTGATCCTTTCCCTGCATGGTTGAGGGCAAGGTGCCCCTAAGCCGCATTGTGGTCCACGCCGACAGTCTCAATGTTGATGATGTTGTCGTGCGCATCAACATCAAGCTTCTTCTTCTCAGTAGACGCCTTCACAGGGCTCTTTGATTCAAAAATCTTGTCAAGCTCCTCGAGCTGTGAAGCAAAAACGTTATTACTTATTCGTCATATACAAAGCGCAACAGGGGGGAACTTACAGTGCGGTTCTTGGTTTCAGGGATGAGGAAGTAGAGAACAGTGGCTTGAACGAAGCACCAGCAGCAGAAGACGATGTAGGTCCTCCAAGAGATGTTCTTGAGAGCAACCGGGACACCGAACTGGGTGGCGAGGAGGGCGACGGAAGTGAAGAGGGAGGAGAAGGCCATGCCCTTGGCGCGCATCTCGTAGCTGAGAACTTCGACAGGGTACAGGGCCTGCATGGGAGTCCAGCCGACAGAGTAGCAGATCTGGAAGAGGTAGACGAAAGCGAGAACGGCTCTGCTGACAGATCCGGGGACGGCTGAGGTCTGAGCCTCATCACCGGGGTCGCTGATGTTGGCAATGGATGCGGGGACGATGACTCCAATCCATGTAAGACCGCAAGCAATGTTGGCGGCAAGAAGCAACGGGCGACGACCGACATTGTCGACTAGCGCAGCACCACCAGCGGCGGAAACGATCTGAATGGTAGACATGCCGAGCTGGACGTTGGTCTGTAGGACGTCGCCCTTGATGCCAGCGGTGTCAAGGAAGCCGCTGAGGTAGTAAGAGACAATGCCTTTCATCAAGTTAGTGAATCTCCCCTGCGTTGTTGAGTAATTGAGAATGGTAGCTTACTGTTTCCGGCCCATTGCCCAAAGAGAGAGACAATGCAGTTGCAAGAGAGACGGTAGATAGAAGCTCGGTTGCGGAACAGAGCACGGTAGTCCCACCAGGTCTTGTCTGTTCCCTCCATCTCAAGGAACTGTTCGTACTCAGCGAGCTGGAGCTTGACCCACTCACTGTCGGCGTTACCCTTGCCGTGGAAACGGGCCAGAATGCGAGTCGCTTCTGCACGACGGTCGCGGGTGAAAAGCCAACGAGGAGACTCGGGCAGGAACATGGAGCAGATCATGACAAAGCCAGGGAACATGATCTGGAGGGAGACAGGGATCATCCAGGAGGTGTTGGTGCCCTTGTAGTTGAGACCACCACGAGCAGCAAGACTGGCCACCAAGGCACCGACAGGCCACATGACGTTGTAAAGACCCGTCACAAGACCACGATGAGCCGGGTGAGAAACCTCAACGACATAGACAGGACCAGCGGCGGCAGCAATGGCAACTCCGAAGCCGAGCAAGAAGCGACCAGCCATGAACTGGCCGATGCTGCGCTCAGTGGCAATGCAGGCAATCTGGATGACAACTCCGAGCACGATGACAGATGCACCAATGCACATGCCGGCACGACGACCCCAGGTATCGATGGCAGGTCCAATGAAAGGGATGGCGGTAACGCTGCCAATCTGATAGATGGATGTCACAATGCCTGCTCCGATTCCAACGTTGTCGACATTAAAATACTTCTTGAAGGCCTCGTTGGCGAGGAGAGTACCAAACAGCGAGCCGTCATAGCCGTTGGCGGTAGAGCAGCAGAAGGCAACCATGCTAGCGAACAGTAAGACCGGGGGAGGCATATAGCTGGGCGGCTCCTTGAGAGTCGCCTGCTGGAAGGCTTCATCACCAAGGACAACCTTTGTGGCGGCCGTGGAAGGTTGCTTCTCGAAGTGGTCCTACCAATTGCGAAAGGTTAGTCATCTCAATGTATCAAAGACAATGGAAAAGTTCAACTGATATTAGGAGCATACCTCAGTGGTATCATGGTGGATATCACCGGTCTTTTCATCGCGGATGGAAGTCGCCATGGTGACGGTCGACGATAGCTCGCGCAGACTCTTGAATCTTTGGCTTTGAGTGATGAATGATGAAGATCCTGGGTGACAAGCAAAGAATCAACAGAATTTCACCAGGAAGAAGGAGGCGATCGCCGCCTCTTTAAGCTACACATCGAGTCCCTTCAGTGTCCTTGAGGGCCGGGGTTGTGTTTGGTGGATTTTCGGAGTGAACGCGCCTCCGCAAGGGTCACCACCATCTAAGCGTATAGTACTCCGTCCCCCAGGCCAACTCAACTTGCGACCATAGAACAAAATCCAGCGGAGCATCACCAAACGAGCAAGACGAGATTGGACCATAGTTGAGAAACTAAAGGAATGCCCATGACTGCGCTGCTCGTGTCAGTTTCGGGCCACGGGCCGCTTCTTCTCCCCGCACTGCCTTCGATCGCCCCACGGCGCGCGGGTGGATGGTCCGACACCATGTGCGCCTCTTGAAGCTAGACTAGTCCGCAAAAGCAAGGGAACCTTCTCTGTTCCCCTGGCGCTTTCGATCGCTAGGGATCCGGCCCGAACTGCAATCCTAGGTGATCATAGGCGGGCCTGAGATGGAGGTCAGGGAAAACCTGGTGCGCGCGCTTAAGGTACAGCGACCGTGCTTCGAGACCGGTGGTTGTTACTTCCGGTGGCGCCATGGTCGAGGCCGTTCATTGGGGGATGCAGATCAGTCATCCAGACCTCTGCGGCGGCGCAGACCACGGAGCAGGCCTCAAACAGCACTCATTCGTCTGCACCCGATGAGAATATCTTGGCAGCACACGGATGGCGTCTTTCAGCGGTGCCGAAGGGCCGGGCGACAGTCTGGAGGGAGGGAGGAAAGATATCAATAGCCTCGTTTGGTGCAACTTAGCGGCACGGGATGAAGCGAGATTGATCCCATTGAGAAAGGGCTGAGACTATCATCCTCTTCGACGTCTCGCTACACACGAACGTGGATGTCTCCCAACGGCACAGCTGCAGTGTCAACGAGACAGGTAAGGGTCGTGTACCCGTTGGTAAGGACCGAAGTCTCGCCGCTCCGGAAAACCAACTGTTGGGCTGTAATTGATATTTACCTTGATGATGAACAAGTTCATCAGTCTTTAGGCACGGTATTGCTTCGTTAGTGGTCCGCCCATCAAGATGGCTGCTCGCAAATAGGGGTGGTCAGAAGCATAATGAACCTGTTTGGATGTGTGCCTGGCTCACTCACGTGACGGCTGTTTGGCTCACGTGACAATACCCTGGCTTGAGCACTTCAATGCCTGTAATCTGGTGGACCAGCGTGACAGTGCATCTGTTCGGAACATTCTTGCAACCTCGCCTAACGGAGGTGCTCTTGAGATTCGAATACCTATCACCAAGTGGAGCACCAATGCCAGTTTCTGGCCATAAAAAGCATGGCAAACTCAAAATGAACACCCCTAGTGTCGTTTGCAAACCCTATCTCCACGATTGATCAACACTTGCACCCTCCATTTCGCGGTCGGGCAACGAGTAACCCGACAAGGAATGGCTTCTCGTGGGGAATCTTCGTACCGGACGCTGTCTCCGTTAGCTTCCTCGATACTTCGTGGCTTGGATCAGGCATGCACCTCCTCCAACATTCCTTTCTCCATTTTCAGCGCGGTGCTATTAACCCCCATGAACTTCGTCCACTTTGGGTCCAACGGTGTTCTGGCCTTTCCTAGGGGTGAAACAACTGCATATTGTCCGCCAGGATGCACCTGGGTCCTGGATCAATCTCCATCAGAAGACGCAATTTCCAACCGAGAACGTGACCACTGTCAGTCTAGGCCCTGACGACACGACCTCACACGCAGCTGTTTGCTTCAAATCTGCGTGCCTTGCGTAGCCATAGCTGTCGTCGAACAAGCGAGATTGTCGCTGCGCTTTCAACACCATGTTGGACGGACTTTCTCCTGCCACTCTCTCAGTCGAACTTGGATCGCTTGGTCTTGTGGTAGACCAACTCCTGTGAATCTTCGGTCATCAAACTCTCTCTGCATGGTCAGATCTGCTTTTGGGATTTTGCTGACGGTCTGGCTAGGCTGTGGTCGAATTCTTCTTCGGGACGCCCTCAGCACGCCCAACCATTGTCACCTTTACACGATGGGTAGAGAATCATCTGCGATATATTCACAGCTGCAGCGGCTACTATTTTCCGATAAGCCAGTCCTTCACAAAAGAGCCACCGAAGCCGTCTCTTTCTGTGTCCCATTTCCTCACATCGGTAAATGGATGCGTGTGTCTACGTATTACGAGCACGTCCACAATCCCATCCATGGGAAGAGTCAAAAAGCCAAGGCATGTGCTGTCGTATATAATATCATAGGTGGTCCGCATTGACAGCAGTGCCGATAAGACAGGACGACAATCGCCTCCAGCACACTCGGTAAGATCAGAGAGCCTTCTTCATGATGAACGTTCATGATGTAGTCACATATCGACTGAGCACGAGATAGGATGCATGCCCTTTTTTGTTGGTACTATGGTAGTGGTGCCTGTCAGGGAATGCAACGTCTTCCAATCGTGTAGGTATATGCTGTGGCCGTGACCGTGCCAAGGGTTGGGCGAGTGTTCAATCTGGAACTTGCCAAGTACATCCTCCTGATGTTGGCTGCATGACCAAGAAAAGAGCCGAAGACTAGAACAAGGGATCTCGAGTCAATCGATGTGCGGTAAAAAAAAATTAATGGTCTTGATTGCGTTGTAGTCCCCGTTCATCAATCGACGGATGAGTTCTCTAAGACAGTCGTAAGGCTCTGGTCTCCACAGCTAAGATGATTCTCCAGCCCGTGATGAGGGAAAAAGGTACCTAATCAAGAAACAGAAAGATATACTAAAACCACTTCATCGTTCATAGAGGACGAAGTCCCGTTTTAAATATCAGCGTTCGTCAGTGCTTCTTGTCCAGAGCCTGACGCAAGTCGAGAAGATGCCAGGCACCATCTCCACAGTGCATTGGCAGATGAGTGTCGTTTCAGGCAGACATAAAGCTGAATGCCCTAGAGACGCAAATGCCGTGCCCAGCCCCACCAAACGACCCCTATGCCGACCGGGACTTTTACAGTTCCTCGCGTGGAGGTCGTAGCCTCTTGACCTGCATCACAACTTCGCATCACGGAGGCCATGCCTAGCGAAAGAGCACAGCCAGAACGCGCCATCACCTCCTCACAAGGACCGTCGGATGAGCTTAATATCCCTTCATCGCAATCGGCATCTCCATCCACCAATGTCGCTGGTCCTCGCAATCGGAAAGAACACACAGCGGCTGAGTGGGAGGCAGTGAGACCTCGTTTTACCGAGCTGTACCTTGCACAGAAGCTACGCCTGGCCGATGTCTCACGGATCTTGAGGGAAGAAAACGACTTTCACGCCACAGACAAGCAGTACAAGGATCGCATACGCAAATGGAACTTGCGGAAGAACTTCACTGGTGATGAGAAACGCAAGGCGCTGGCTACGGAATGGAACAGGCAGCCTGATGCGCAAGCCGAAGCGCAAGGCGCTATCATCCCCCGTCATCGCCTGAAGAGATTCGCTCGGGATGAGAAATTGCTGTATCTCCGGCGCATGGCTGTCGGTGCTCCTCTGCCCCCGGAGCCCGAGGCTGTTTTCGACATCGTGGTCGAACTCCCTCGGTCGCTGTTCGAGCGGAAGCCTAATAATGTTGGAGCGGGCGCTATCCACGATGCCCTGGCGGCCGTGGACCGTCAGATGAAGCTGCGATGCCCCATCCTTGCCATGGACGTCCTCGGTGTCTCCGACGCCACTGTCCGCTACGGACTGAAGCGTGTGCAGCGGAAGACTTCCCCTGGCGTTGAATTCGAGCTGCTGCCACCTTCAAGTACACCAGGAAAGGAATACGGTCCGGGCATTCGCTATGCTGCATCGCTCGACAGCATCGTGTCGATTTATGGACCGGAAGAAGGGGACCCTTTCCACTTGTCTTTGTTTTACACCGTCAGCGAGCGTCTTTTCTCGGCTTGCCAGAGTGTCTATGCCCCCGAAACCCGCACGCGTAACGCTCTTCTTGGCAGGGACGGCGACCCCCCCGGCTTGCAATGCGTCAAATTCAACGGTTCGCCTCTGGCCACCCAAATACTATATCTTCGCTTCCTTGGTCATGCCGCGCTGGCCAGCTCCGTGCGCTATGTTGATCAGATCGGCGACGCTGAATTGATATCGACGCCAGGGTCCGGGCTAGCCTATCGCATTGAGCTGAACCCACAGGCTACGGCATACATGACTGTCAAGCCTGGCATGCACATGGCGATGCACATTGTCAAAAGGGGCAGGATCCTGGCAGGGGTCACACGTTTCTGTCGCGGCTATGAGGCATCCCAGATCTTTATGGGAGGCCAAATCGACCATGAGGGCACCAAGATGGGCCTTATAAGCCAGGCTCCAGATGGGCCAGATACCGCAGCAGCACTCGGACCGACCCTTGTGCAGGAAGAGAGCGAGATCGAAGCAGAGTTTAAAGAAGCATCACAGCGAGCCGCTGAACAATCAACGGTACGGGCTGGTCCGGAAATTGATGTGGCGGTTGTGAACCCGATGCAACAACCTCTAGGTATGATGCCTGCGCCTCAGCGTGACTGGGTCAGGATGGCGTCCAGGGACTTCATAGTAGATAGAAACGCACCCTGGAAGCTAGCCTCTTAAAGAGAAAGAACCATGTGTAAGTGCAAAGAAGCTACCCGTTCGGACGTCTTTTCAAGCAGAAGGAATTGTATGTTCTACGTTTAACGAGCCTGCTGAAAAAAGAAAAACCCCAGTGCCGCCGCACTTCGAGACGACCGAAGTTGCCCTGCTCAGTACGTCACACTGAACAGACTCCAGAACTCAGGCTTCTTCTGCCAGGAGAGCTTCTTACCCTTCTCAACGGTGAGGTACTGGCCATTGGTGCCACGGAAAGAGTGTCCGGAGCTTGCCTCGAAGTCTGTGCTGAAGACGGTGGCCGACCGCGAATTCTTGCAGAGTTTCAAGTTACCGCAGATGTAGTGTCCATGCACAGCTGACTGCATGGTGAACTCGTTGCCTCCAATCTCTACGGCATGGAGAATCCAGCCTTGGTGGACATCGTCGTGCTGGCTGGTTGCTGCACTGAGACCGACGCCGTGGGTGGCCGCTGTCAACGCGAGGCCAGTGTGCTCCAGGGTCAAGGTGCGACCCTCTGTGAGTCTGCCGCGCACTGGCTTAAATCCCTTCTCCGCCAGGCTCGCAGTGTTCTCGTTTGCAGCTTCGCTCGCGTATGGCACGGGAGGGCGTCCATTGCCGTACTGGGCAGCGCACAATGCTGTGCCATCATAGGTGCCGACAATACTAGTGTGAGGCGCCGCCACATCTGGTAGGTTCGGGATGCTGTAGTCGGGATTCTCGAAGTCGAAGGCATTCACGAGGTCAGCCATGTTGCCACGCCTCCAAGGGACAACCTCGTCGGAAGTAACGTTGCGTCCCTTGGCAGCTTGCCATTTCTCAATGAAGGCGATCTGAGAGGTGTGATCGCAGTGCTCAGTGTACACTCCGCCATTTCTTGTGAAGGGCGAGATGATGTAGAACGGCAGACGGAAGCCAGGGCCGGCCGGGGTGTAGCCAGCGTCGCCATATGGATCGTTCAGCCACTCGCCAGGAGTTCCCTCAGGCGAATGGTAAGGGTTCACGTGGTCCGCCCAGCCACCGGTCTCGTCATAGGAAATGATGAGTACAGACTTGGAGTACTTCGGAGAATTGATAACGGCCTCTGAGATCTTCTTCTGCAGCCACGATCCATCGTGAGGTGAGTACGGAGGATGCTCGGACAGCTCAGCCGGACCAACAATGTACGACACCTCCGGAAGGGTGCCGTTGGCAGCCTGGGCGTAGAATGTGTCAAGGGTCTGACCGACGAACCCCTTCTGGTTCAATGACGAGCCCTTCTTGGAGTTCTGGAACTGTGCGAACCAAGCCAAGGGGTTGTCGTCAAAGTTGTCGGCGTCTTGGTACACACTCCACGACACACCCGCAGCCTCGAGCTTCTCCGGGGCAGTCGACCACTTGAGCGGGTAGCAGTTGATGCCGTCAGAATCGCATCCCGGGGTCTCGTTGTTGTCAATGTAGGGGTAGCCGCCCTCATCCTTGGTCTGCAGCGAGCCTGGGACGTTGATGGAGCCGCTGATCCACATGACACGGTTGGGATTCGTTGAGGCGATGACAGACTCCTGGTACATGTCGCCCACAGTCCAGCCCTCGGCGAGGGCAAAGTGGACTGGCAAGTCATCGCGCTTATAGTAGCCAATGCTGTAAGGCGTGTTGTTCATCGCCCAATGGTTGTTGAGGCCGTTGTTCCAAGCGGCATGGTTGGCAGTCCAGCCGTTGGAGCCCGCGGTGATGCATTGTGTGGCATCAACCCAGCTGCCACCAAGATAATTCAAGTACCATGGTGAGAGGTAGTTGGGGCTTGTACTCTGCGAGGGGGTAACCGGCTGCTTCCAGACCGGAACACCATCGTTGACCTGCACGTTGGGGTCTGCGAATCCACGGACACCGGGCATTGTCCCAAAGTAATGGTCAAAAGCACGGTTTTCTTTGATCCATGTTAGTTGCTGTCGATTACAGGTCCCGGCACAACGTCTCACCTTGCATGAACAGAATGACATGGTCGATGTCTGCAAGACCCTTCGACTTTGCCTGGCATGATGCGACCAACAGGCCGCCAACGGCCCAACCGATAGAGTGGAAGCTGATCATCTCAAAGGTGCTTGGTGTTCAGTTGCCTTGCCCGAGAGAACTCCCAGGAAATCCATGTCTAACTGGTCCGATGTCCATGTTTTATACGCTTGATTCTCTTCCAGAATCTCAATTGACAGAGAGTTGATACCCTGCATGTACATGAAGCCCAAGTGGGGGAGAGATGAGGCGAACACAAAATTACAAACACTTGACACGCTCTCACTTCCGTCAAGTCCGTTGGCAAAGGTCCTCTCGGGGTGGATATTCGAGAGGGGTTTCTTGGAGATCCTGCCTAAATCAGCAGTTGAGAGAATACTAACTCTTGTTGTTGACCGATGTCAACGTTGACGCTTCACAACGTTCCGAACTGGCGGGTTGAGAAGCAGCCAATCATGAGCGACCGATTTGTCTCGTGCTGTCGCGGTACTAGAAGCACTTGCAAGCACAAATTTCCCTTGGAGGCTAGTTGGGGCCGGAGCTCGGATATGCGGCATGGCACATGGATGAGCATGGCGAGAGTATCGACATAAGTCACTTTGCAAAGTCGTTGGATTCAGGGAGGATGCTTCTTACGCTGCTTCCAAGCTAACCGAGGACATGTCCGCCAACGAAGAAGAGGCGTCTGCTTTGCTCGACGAGTTCGAGTTGCAAGACGCTCGAGCTAGTACGCTGCTGGCCAAGTGGACGCGACATACCCTGAAACCACGACCTTTTGGTGTACGCCGGACCGTCTATAACATAGCAATCTTCTTTGTCTTTACCCTGGTGGTCATATTTATCGTCCTTCTGATTGGTGCAGAGGACTATGCTAGTTCAGACTACGCAAGTTCTGGAACAGCATATCGGCTCAACCCTCAGACGCACCGAAACAGGCCCCCAACTACGCTGTCGTTCGATTGGACTATCACGACCGGTGTTAGAGCGCCTGATGGAGTGGACAAGCTTGTTTATCTTGTAAACGGTAAAGAGATTCCACAAAATTTTGCGTGAGCGACTGCCTGTATGCTGACCTGGTCACAAAGGCGAGTTCCCAGGGCCGACTATTGAGTCAAGGTCCGGTGATCGACTGATCATAAATGTTCACAACAGTCTTGATCAGGAAGGGGTATCGCTACACTGGCATGGACTACGCCTACAACGCCAGAACCTCATGGATGGGGCCGTGGGTTTTACACAGTGTCCGATCCCATCTGGCAAAAGCTTTGCTTACAACTTTACTATCGGCGACGATGAGCATGGTACTTTCTGGTGGCATAGTCACTCGGAGTTGCAACGAGCTGATGGGCTGTGGGGAGGTCTGGTGGTTCATTCTCCAGAGGAAGAACCTGCGGATCGTGAGGAGCATTTGTTGATGATAGGAGACTGGTTTCACCGAGACCAACGACAGGTTCTTGCAGACTACACCGATGCAAGCAGCAGAGGGAATGAGCCCGTTCCAGACTCCTTGTTGGTGAATGGCCATGGACGATTTGACTGCTCAAGGGCAGTTCCGGCTCGACCTGTCAACTGTTCTCCCATTGCAGTGTCCAGCCTGAGGCCGCTTCTGGAAACGACCGGAGACAACTTGATACGTCTGAGAGTCGTCAACGTCGGTTCGATTGCAGGCTTCACGATCGGCGTGAGCAACAGCACCATGTCACCTGTGAGAGTAGATGGAGGGTTCCGTGTTCACGCCGAGCCAAGCGAGAATATTGGCATTCTATATCCAGGTGAACGGGTTGATCTTGACCTTGCGACTTCTGCCATGCACAGGCGGTCAGACCTGCTTACGATAGCTCTTGATGAAGAGTGAGTCTATTGTTTTCTGTTCGTCGAGAGCCATCGCTGACTAGGAACAAACCAGGAACTTCAAGTACCCGAATCCTGCTCTTGAGCCAGTGCAAACCTTTGCCATGTTTAACTCATCCTCAGACCTGACAGAGTCATCACAAATACAGCTAAAGCATTTCAAGAACGAAATCCCAGCGCTACATCCAGAGAGGCTCAAGGCCGCCACAAAGGCTACAGGTATGCCCGGAAAGGCAGAGCAACTGATCGTCTTGTACGCAAAGATGGAGAAGCTGGCTCACCTGAACTATGAGCCCGTGGGCTTCATCAACCATACTTCATGGAAACCACAGACGCCACCCTTGCTCGGCTTGAACGCTTCGGCATGGGACAAGAATCAGTTCGTCCAGTCCATCAGTAGCCCACCGAATGAACCGGTTAGGGTCGACATTGTCATAAACAACCTAGACGATGGTGCGCACCCCTTTCACTTGCACGGCCATCAGTTTTACGTCATGGCGTCCTACAAAGAAGAGGGACGCGGAGGCTGGGGAAGCTATGATCCATCTGCTGAAGACGGATCCGAGGGAGAGCAAAGCTTGGAGTTCCAAGTTCGGAAAGACACCGTTAGTGTTCCGCGGAGGGGCTATGTGGTTATTTCATTCCTGGCCGATAATCCGGGCATCTGGGCACTGCACTGTCACATGTTGGTGCACATGGCGAGGGGGATGATGATGGGCTTGCATGTTAGCCCTCACGGCCACCAGGCCTTGGATGGCCTGGATGATCGTGCGAATGATCTCTGTATTGTGTAAATCAAGCGGCAGTCTAACTAAGCTTGTGAACCTGCATTCATCCACAGGCGAAGCTTCGATGTGATGAGATGAGATGAATTTCGCAGTATCTCGTGGTTGTATTACTATTGTCATGCACGCTCGTACACATCTGAGCCTCCAGCCTTGTCTCTCCAGCCTCTCCTGAATGAGGAAAACACAGGTCAAGAGCCAGAATCCAATAGCTTCACACAAGCAACCGCCGCTGCGGCTGCCAGCCCTCCAAGAATCAGCATTTGCAGCCCCTTGAAGACACACTCTTTCCAATTAGACGCGCCCTGCGGACTCAACAGCCAACACTTTCCAGACCCGAACAGATACAAAGCGAGCAGGCATAAGGCGATGCTCCAGCGCAGCCCAACACCGACGGTCGGTGCAAAGAAGTAGGGGATCAGTGGGATGATTCCTCCAAACACGTAGCCAGCCGAGATGGCGAGTCCTGACACCACGGGCCTCACGGGAGGAGAGACAGCCTCGCTGCTCGCAATGTCGTAGGCCTTTCCTGGGATGATTCGTGGAAACCCGCCAGGCTGCAGTCGGAGGTCGGCGATGACGGATGATACGGCGTTCTCCGACAGATTGAGCGGCTCGAGAAACCGTCGCACTTGGTCCTCTTGGTCGTCTCCCTCTCTCTTCTCTTCGGCGCTGACCCGCGAGCTGCCAGCATCGCTCGACACTCGATGCAGCATGTGCTGTGATTCCTCTCCTCCTACACCTCCTCCTCTTTCGCCATTCCCTCCCCTTCTACTCCTGGCCAGGTCGCGGGCCGTGCCATCCTCAACCTCCTCCTGTGGTCGGCACGGCAGTTCATCGAGGGCCGCGAGATAGCCACCGATGCCCATGCTGATGCTGCCGGCGCAAAGCTCAGCCAACCCGGCGTAGATGACGGTGCTGGAACTGCCCAGCGAGCTCAAGCCTGCTGTCAGGGCGAATGGCACGGTGAGACCATCGGAGAAGCCCAGCGTGAAGTCGGAGAGCATCTTGGTCAGATGCGGACTCCTCGAGAGAGGGGCGACACTTTGTGATGACATTGCAAAGACTCAACGAACAGACGATGGCGTGCGAGTAGGTAGTCAGTCCTGTTGCTCGATACACACAACCTCAACTGAACTGCGAGTCCGGATGGATGAAGCAGCAACGAACGGAGAGATCAAAGGAACAATCACTCAATTGAATTCAAGAACATGCAATGCAAGCGCAAGAGCAAACAAGGCGTGTCTCTATCAATACCCAGGCCACGGTTCTTCGCAGCCCCGCCACTCGGTCGCCATCCCCCCCAAGGCCCATGACGAAGAATCGGCCGACAGACACGGGCCGCAGAGAAGAAGCAGAAGCCGCTGATCTGAGGAAGAAAAAGGAAGACAACACCCAGGGCACGTGGGCTTTCAATAAGATGACGATTGGGGAAGGTGGAAGGAGAAGAACCGGATCTTCGGCACATACGACCAGGGGGGGGGAACTTAAGTTTAGCCCCGTTCGCAGGTGGCGCTCACGGCGAATGAGGAGGGCTGGATTATGAACCAGCTTTTTGACTTCTGTAACTATCCAGAATAGGAAACTTGGAAAGAATATCATTATCGTTGCTTGGTTTTTCTTTTTTTTTTTTTCCTCTGGGATTATGGTGCAGCGAAAGAGACGAGTGTGAAGTGAAGACGAGGGGCGATCGCATGTGCTCGCGACCTGGCTGGGCTCGGAATACTGAGGTCCCCTGCTACTGTTGATAAATCAGTAATTGATGTAACGGAGGCCATATCACGGATCGAGGTCGCGGAGAGCAGTGTTCGTAAAGCTAAGCGTAGTAATTGAGACGATTCTACGGAGTACCAAAGGTCAGTAGGTAGTACGGAGTAGGTACAGCAAAGATGTGTGTGTAAAGTCTGAGTTCTTGCAGTGGTCATCAGTAGCCCCCAGTCACTGTAGTAGGTCACCACGACCCCACGTGACGTAACAGGCCATACATTCTGGACGAGGAGAGTCGAGAAATAAGAAGCCAACAATTATATATAATATATCCCTAGACTTGGTGGAGCAAGAGTTGTGAGGAGGTCAGGCTTAATGATTGAACACCAACTACAATAGAGGAATCTTCATCTGTTTATCCTGTCGCGCCAACCCAGGCCATAGCCAATACCTCAAAATTGACCCTCCAATCATCTAAGCAACGGGAGCATAGCCCTTGGGAGGGTTCAGGCCATCAGGGATCTCGATCGTGTCCTCGTAGTAGGTGGGCACATCGCTGTGCTTCCACTGCTTCTTGACAGAGGACAGGATGTCCCTGCCAGCGACGTTGTGGTCGAGCTCCAGGTTGGGCGCCGCGAACTCGGGGTTGCCGCCACCGCTGTTGAAGGGTCCGGCGTACGACTCGTTCCAGTAGTGTCCCTGGAAGTTGCCCTTCTTCGACCACTTGCGGATCTTGTCGCCCGTCTTCTCGCCGACGAAGCGGTAGACGTTGGCACCGACGTCCCAGCGGCCCAGAGACGGGAGGCCCCAGTTGGCCGAGACGGTGGCGATCTCCGAGTAGTGGTTGTAGAAGCTGTCATCGGTGGTGCCGACGAGGTGCTGGGGGACGGCGTCTCCCAGGAGGATGCCGAGGATGTTGTTGGCCTTGGCGTAGGTCTCGTTCTCGTCCCAGGTGATGACCACGAGGGTGTTCTTCATGAAGTTGGGGTCGTTGAGAAGAGGGTCGAGGAAGGTCTTGCACCACTGGCCGGCCACGGTCACGGAGCTGTCATGGCCGTCCGAGGTCATGTTGGGGGTGATGAAGATCCACTGCGGCAGCTTGTCCTCCTTGAGATCCTTGTGGAACTGCGACTGCTCCGGGTCCGTCAGGCTGATGTTCTTGATCTGCGACAGGCGCTTCTCGCTGTAGGTGATGCTGTCCATCAACACCGGAGGGTTGTGCTTGCGGACGTAGTCGTTGCGGCCGTTCTGGTGGTTCACCCACTCGAAGCCCTCGTAGCCGGAGTAGGGCATGTCCTCCTGGTACGCACCCCAGGAAATGCCACGGTGCTCGAGCAGGTCCATGACGGTGGACACGTTCTTCGGGGCACGGCTGAACTTGTCGTTCTCCATGCCGAAGTAGTCTCCAGCAATGGCCGCCATGTAGTTGGGCTCGGAAGGGTGAGTGACACCGTAGTAGGAGGTCAGCTTGATGCCCTTTTCGGCGTAACGGGCAAAGTTGGCTACACGTCCCCATTCGTGTCAGCGTTTCCGTCTCGAGGGGGGATCACTCAGTGCTCGCTCTGTGGAAGACTTACGGTCACCAGCCGCGAGATTAAAGTCCGTGTTCTCGAACCAGATGAAGGCAATGCGGTCAAACACCTTGCCCTTGACGTGGCTGGTCGGGCTGCTCGTCTTGGCCGTGGCAGCAGCAGCAGCAACATCGGCAGTGCCAGAGGCAGTGTAAACTGTCTCCCAGCCGGTCTTGCTGGCACCACCGCAACCTTCGCCGTTCGCCGCGACGAAGGGCACGGAGGCCAAAGCCAGGAGAGATGCGATCTGGGCGCGCATGATGTCTGATTTTCTCACGTGAAGAGGCTGGCAGGAGAAGAGAGTCAGTGCCCTGAGACAGATCGTGGTACCGGGGAACAAGGTAGACGTACCGCCGATAAGGTTTCTAGAAACCAATCAGGTCAATTTGAGTCTGAAGACGGATGCTTTGACACGAACCAGAGTGCTGGGATGCTCTGGAATGGGAACATACCTTTGACTTATATGAGCGAGGCTGATGTGTTCACTCTGAGGATACGGTAGAACCTCTGTGGGTTTTCCTCGCCCGTCCTCGACACTAGAGTCATCAAAGTCCAAAGTCGTTAGTTCCAAGAGAAACACAGAATTGTCAATCTCAACTCAATAATTGGACACCACGTGGTTGGATCGACAGGCAGCTGCAGGTGATGCGAAGCTGTCGACAAGCTTCAATCAACCCAGAACAACGCCTCCTCGGCTGTATCGGCGAGCCATGATCCACAGGTCGGTGAACAAAGACAAACTACGTCGTGTGCAAAGTCCATCTGTTCACTCGCCATCGTGCTCCATAGAGTCTGATGAGTTCTTTTGATGGGAGCCAATCCAAGAAACGGGAATTCTGCTTTGCTGCTGCTGCTCTGGTGGCGTTGTTGCAGGACCCCAGAAAAACAGGGTCCTCGCCTCAGGCTTAGTGGTGTCTTGGCCCCAACGCCGCACCCGCAGTTGGCACCCGACCCTCCGTCCCCGTGGCACAGCGTCTTTGCCATCGACAAACTCCCAAGGCACCATCGTATAAGCTCTCGAGAAGCTTGCACGTGCCGTCCCAGCCAGTGCTTAACGTCCTGCTCCTTCGGGAGATGCGGCATCTGGGTGGGTGCCGCCATCTTTGCCGATGATCCGAGCTAGAGGCGTGTCGCTAGCGATTCGCCTTTCAGCTTCGACCCTGCACGCCACACGCTGCCCTCGCCAGCCCATCCTCGTGCCCATCGTGAGGATGGTGCTGCTGCGTTCTTCTTCCCGTTGACGAATTTCTCTTGCACTGGATTTTCTTTCGGTAGCAGCACGAAACCGCATGTCAATATTCATGTCGTTGGGTGCTCGCACATCGAACGACGAGGGTGTGACGCCGACGATGCCATGACTCTCGCAACTCAGCCATCACCCTCTATGGACGTTCATCTTTCCTCGTCGGCACAATGCTCGCCAGGTCGGAGCTCAGATGAGCCAGAGTCTTTGATGTCAAGAGAAGGGTCCGATTCGGAATCGCGGCCGTTTCTTCACCATGGATCACTACAAGACGACGAGAAGAACCCTGATGCTCCCAGCCGCCGCAGACCCCTGTGGACATTTCTGCTGCTGCTGTTGGTGGTGATCATCACAGGCGGTGCGCTGGCAGGTATCGCCATCAGTCTCTCTCCGAAAGTGACTGTCCTTGATGGGGACAAGTCGGGCGAATCTGATGCTGCAGGCGGAAGCTTGGATGACACGGTCCAGTCTCACGACCATGCCCAGGTCTCTGACCATGTTCAATATCATGAGGATATTCCCTCGAACCCTCAAATGCGACCATCGACAGAGTACGAGCTGTCTACCACTTGGGACTTCAACGCCAGTCCTGTGATGCGAGAATATTTCTGGACAATACAGGACGGCCATCTCAACCCCGACGGCGTCTACCGACCCATGATGCTCATCAATAATCGCTTTCCTGGGCCTCTCGTCGAATGCAACGAAGGCGATCGAATAATTGTACATGTCGAGAACCGCGCTGCCAACGCCACATCACTACACTTCCACGGCTTATACCAGAATGGGACCAACGCCATGGATGGTAGCGTGGGCATTACGCAGTGTGCTATCGGCCCAGGGTCTACCTTCACCTACAACTTCACAGTGGCCGGGCAATCTGGCACGTACTGGTATCACGCGCACCACAGCGTCCAGGCATCTGATGGCCTTCTAGGTCCGGTAGTCATCCATAGCAGGGATGAAAAGACACTGCAAGAGCTCGAGTATGCAAGCGATCGTGTCATCATGGTGCAAGATCACTACCACAATACGACAGCAGAGCTGCTCATGGACTACCTCCGGCCTCGGAGCGAAAATGATGAGCCTGTGCCAGACAATGGACTCATTAACGGCCATGGATTCCGAGATTGCAACGACTTCCCTGGCTGGCACTGCGATGTCACCAGTCGTTCGATCCCGGATATCAGCCTGGCTCCTGGCCAGCGGCATCGACTGCGCTTCATAAACGTCGGTGCCTTCGCAGAATTCCAGATCGAGATTGACGAGCACCCTTTCTATGTCACTGAAGTTGATGGGACAGATGTCCACCCCGAGCCCTTCCACCGCCTGAACATTCTTCCTGCTCAGCGCTACAGCATCGTCTTGGAGGCGAACAGCACAGAGGCAGAGTCGTTCTGGATGCGGGCCCGTATGGTCACCCATTGTTTCACGACTGAGAATGAGCGTCTCATGCCAGAGGTGCGGGCGGCAGTTCGTTATGCAATGCCTAACCATCCCCCCGCAACGACGGGTCCTACGAGCAAGCCATGGTCAGAAGCCATTGAGATTATCTGCCGTGATTTGAACACCAGCGCTCTCCATCCTGTGGTCCCCATCAGACCGCCACCAGCGGATGACTTCGTCACGCTCCGTGCAAACTTCATGATCGGCGATTGGAAACTTTCTCGCGGTTTCTTCAACGACTCGACGTGGCGCGCCAACATGACGCATCCCACGCTCTATCGCCTTCTGGACGCCAATACTTCCAGCGCGGCAACGGCAACAGACAGCATCCACACCAACTCGGACCTCTTTGACAGCTCGCGAGAGTTCAGCCTCGAAACAAACGGCATCCGCACCGTCGACATCGCCATCAACAGCTTCGACGACGGTGCCCATCCCTTCCACCTCCACGGGCACAAGTTCTTCGTCCTCGCCCAGGCCCACAGCGGCTACCCGCCGGCACCAGAGGAAATCCCGCAGTACCTCGAGACGAACAAGCTTCTCGACAATCCTCTCCGCCGCGACGTCATCACGGTAGAAGGCTACGGCTGGGTCCTCGTCCGTGTGGTTCTGGACAACCCGGGCGTGTGGGCTTTCCACTGCCATAATGCCTGGCACGCAGCCGCGGGTATGTTCATGCAGGTCCTCGTCAGGCGGGACGACGTTGCCAGGGGCCATGTGAGCGAGGAGCAAAGGGAGATGTGCCAGCGTGATGGCGTGCATCTGGGTGATAGACCAGACGACAGCATATGGTTTGGCGACTTCTCATGAGGCTAGACAACGGGCATAGCGCTTGCGCATCTCAGCCTAAAATGAATTTAAATGTTAATTCACCTTGTACAAGAACTTCAACCCACTTAAAAATACGCCCCGGGTATGACATGCAATTTATCGACAGCGTTTGTTATTTTGATTGCCCGTACTTGGCTCAACTTGCATAGGGTGAGCAACAAATAGGTCCATGCAACAGCCAGTGCAATTTTATCCACTTCGTAACTTGAAACTCAAGCTCTAGCGACCGAAGCACTGGAAGATAGCACATTACAAATTTGGGGAGGCCAGTGAGAAGAGCTCGCTTGTATTGGTCGAAGGAAGACTCACGTCAATGCGTGAGGCGTTGATGAGGCGGAAAGCCTCCAATACAGGTGCGCAGCCGTCTTGGCGGATATTTTGCAAGCAACCCAATGTCGGCAATCTCTTGAGCTGTTTGAATAGGAATGCTGAATCATACCTGCATGGGAGGCACACTTCGGAGGATACAAAAGGTCAAAGCACAGCGGAGTGTCTCGAGGTAGCTTACGGCTTCCGGTCCGGACTCGTGACGATATGTGACCCAGAACCCTGTTCGCGCACAGCAGCTTGGCAGTAGAAGAGGGCTTCACTCGATGCCAGGACAGACTTGGGGGTGTTTACGAGCCGGAGACCAGTGTTTTCATGCACATCATCGGGAAACACCTTAGTCATATATAATGGGAGCGAAGTATGCAGTCTTCATTTCCTCCAGTAAGGTAGTCTCTACATCACTAGTGGCCATATTGATCCTACCCAGCAGTCCAGTCACCACCGTTCTGAGGGTTCTGCACTTTAACCTATGATTCCAAGCAAACGTTAGCTTCAAGATGGATTCCAGTCCACAGAGCACCGCGCTCCCAGTTCTTTTTCGTCACTCACAAGAAACACGCCATGCTCGATGGTGTTGATCAGGATGTAGCCGGACTTGAACCCGGCGTAGCTGGACCAGCTGCCGATGAACTGCAGGGAGCCGCCGCCGTCCTCGCCGTCGTCCTCGCGGTACGTGTCGAACCAGGCGACCTCGTGGACGCCGCTGCCGTTAGGCTTCTGGGGGATTGAGCTGATGTCGAGCACGGACAGGCCTGCGCCGTAGTTGGACTGGTAGCTGTAGTTGCCGAAGACGTATCTTGGCGTAGTTGTCAGCTTCTGTGGGTTGTGGAGAAAGGGGTGGCGGGCTTTTTGGCGACTTGACTTGTCTTGTCTATGCCGTGCTGCTGGGGTTGTTGCACTGCACTTTCGGAACTTACTGGTTGTGGTCAATGGTCTTCCGAGGGGCCTGGTAGTAGCCAGTCTGCTTCGGGTTCTCGAGGTCGCGGATGTCCCAGATGAATGTGGTTGCGTGGCCATTGGCTCCGGGCCCGCGGCCGTCGTACTCGTCATATTCGTCGTCCATGATTAGCCATTCCTGGTTCTCCTTGTCCAACACCCAACCTTGGTGGGTGTAGGTGGCGCCCTCGTAGGATGTGACAGACACCAGTTGGGGATCCTTCTTGTCGGTCACATCATAGATGGTCTAGATCTCTCATGTCAGTCCAGCATACCTCGTCAGAGGATGGGAGATACTGACCAAACTGTCCTCGTTGTATCTTTGAAGTAAAAGTGTCAGCATCAATCCCAGTGGTGAGAAAGTCCCAGGTCAGGAAGCGGAGTTTGTCTTACCCGTAGCAAATCTCACGGCCCTGGACAGTGTTAGATCACGCAACCAAAATATGTTGGGGGGACGAAGCAACGTACCAGGTATTTAGTCTGGGGACCCTTGTAGATGAGGCATTGCGCATCGTGGACATAGCCGTCCATGGCAGCGCATCCAGGAGATGTGGGGTTGCTCGGGTCTGGAAGACAGTGATGGTCAGATGCAAGATACCTCCAGCGGACACTTCAGGTCATGTTAATAGGAACGCTCACCCTGGAGATCGAGGAAGATAAGACCACTGCGGCACTCAGATGTGCGAGGACGAGCTCCCACGACATAGGCGAAACCCGACTCATCGTTGGTCAGGACATTGTGGGCACGTCCGTCAGGAAGGTTCTGTAAGTTACCCAACGAGGTCAGAGGACGTGATGAGATCATTGGAGGGGGGGGTTGAGAAGAACATACGCCGTAGAATCCTGTCAGGTCCGTTGTTGGGTCAAAGACGACTGGCTTGCGGTAGTCGATGTCAAGAAGCTTCTTCAGATCGAAAATCTGGATGTGGTGGTCGTAAGATTCGCTGCCAACCACGATGTAGTGCTTGAAGACGCGGATCTCTCTCCAGATAGCTGCAGCCGCGCCGGCGGTCTGTGGAAGACGACCGAGGTAGCGCAGTTTGCCACCGAGGATGACCTGTTTTTTACAGTTGGTCTCAGTATATCGATCTCGGGACGTCTTGCAAGCCCAGGTTATTATTCTTCGCTCAAACTTACCTCTGCGAAAGCAGCACCGTCAGCCTGGGCGATGATGGCGAACTCTCTACCGTCATCCGATTCCCAGCCCCACGACGAGGATCCTTGACCGGTCGCACTGCCAAAGGCGGAGTGAGGCAGGAAATGGTGCAGGTTCATGTTCTTGCACCGAAACGAGAAGTTGGGCTGGTCTCTGAACGGCACGACCTTGCCATCCCTGCACTGGGCAAAGTGCAGCTCTGGGTAGGCATCCTCGGCCTGTGCGATGCTCATCGAGGCATGCTCGTCCCATTGGCGAAACTTCTCCGACATGATTCGCTCGTGCATCACTCCATTGTCGTACAGCTCAGCAGCTCGAGTCTCGTTCTTCGGGATCTCCTTGCCCAGGGCGAGCGCCGCAAGGGCGGTGATTGTAAACGAGTACCGCATGAAGGGCAGACCCAAGGGATATGCGTGCGTGTCTTGGGAAGGGGTGCGATTGGACCCGAAGGAAAGTATCGAGCTGGCTTAGGCAACAGGACTGGGAAACACCTGCGAGCTTAGACGACATGAAAACCCAAAGGGAACGGCAACAGCATTATACTAGAAGTCAACTCTGATCCCCTCCAGAAACACCAGGCTTGGCGACACAAACACTCGGCGACATACGAGTTCGGCGCAAGAGGCCTTCGATCACGTATGCCGCCCAAGCCTACGATTCAGGCAGGTCCTTGCCAGAAAATAGACATGATCGCCATCAGGGCAAAAGTGCCAACGGTGATAAGCTTGTTCTTAGGGCCGGCCGGTCTTGGGAAACGGTTGAGGAGAGAGAAAAAAAAGCAACCTTGATGTTGCAACGGATCCCCGCCGATCCAACCCCAGTGCTTACTCGGTCGTGGATGGCGAAGTCGCTAGGGGCCGGCCCCCTTGATTGCGATGCCCGGCTCGCCTACTATAATAGGAAGTTGCTAAGCCTCCAGTTGCGGAGGAATTATTCCAAACTGCCCGACTTAGTTGCGGGGCCGCGTATGCTTAAAATGGGTGCCGAACCGAATGGCAGAAGAAGAGGAGTTGGCACGGACAGTTCGTGTCTCGTATCATACGTCGTGACCAAGTACAGATGGACAGCGTGTGCTATTCCCACGATCTGTAATGACGAACAACTGAGTATAGAGAGTGTGGGTGCAGTCGAGATCTTTGCCAAGTCTGGATCGCAGAAGTTCGAGCGTCGAAGGCGGAAAAGGCAAAAGTCTCGGCGAATTGGCATCGGTAAATATGGTATTATGTATTAGGTGTAGGTGCATTAACGCATTCAGGTCCCGAAATCACGACATACATATCATTATACATTAATGTGTCCGGCGTGAGCCCGTGCGTATGCTGCTCATGATCCATGGTTCGTATGGCCGAGCAGCCATCCATCATCAATCGTCCCGATAAGTTCGGTCCAAGCGGCAATGTCGGATGTGGTAGCGTGGGAATTCTCTCGAGTAAGTGAGGTTGCAGTGGGCGAGAAGGGCATGTGTTCGGAGGCTGGTAACACAGATTCATGCCTGCTCAAGGCCACACGGGTCACGAGTTGCCTCAGTTCACGCAGAACTCGGCACCCATCTCGTCCATAGAGATTCCCAACCCGGGCTTCGCTGTCAAATGTCTCGATCGCAAAATCCACCATGCGGTGCCCCGTTGCAATCTCGTCCTGTGTCATGACCCAGCTGTACACGAGCTCCTGCATCAGTATACACATGGCCGAGCTCAGGAGCAGATGCAGACCAGTATGGAGGAGTTTTCGTCGCTGGTTAATCAGCATAACATGGCGTGCTAGACGCATATTGTGTCGCGCGGCAGCCATGCAGATCTTGATGTGGGGCGACGGCGGCTTGGGTTCCTCATTTGTAGTCAAACGATCCTGGACGACGCGAAGCAGCCAGGCCCGAGTAGTCAAGATCAAGAGTTGGTTGTGCATCATATGCAGGAGGCAGCAGGAAGGGTCCTGGGACAGCCCATCTCGACCCAGTACGAGCTCGGGTGGTAGTGCATGTCGCCACTCGTCAAGCATGGCCAGCGCTTTATCAACGTTGCGTGCTGGATCCATACCCACCCCGGGTTGAGGGGAGATGCCATGTACTTGGTTCATGATGTGCTCCATGATCCGTGACAGCTCGATATGAGCGCGCAGACCAGACGCGCTTGGCATTCCTCTGAGACGTCGTTAGCGATTGGACTGTCCGGGAACCACACAAATGTCTTGGGATTACTTACGGAGCATCCAACGGAAGCGGCAGACGAATGGATTCGTCAGGAATACTTGGTGGTCGCCCTGTAAGCGCGGAGAGCCAACGATCGAGATTGAAAATCGTCCAGAAAACACGCTTCCCAGATTCTTCTCCACAGATGCGATGCGCCCCCTCAATGAGGCAGACCCTAGTCGCAGCTCCCACGTACATATACGCCGTATCCAAGCGGTTGACTTCGATCAAATAGACGGCCATCAGGGCCAACGTTGCGGCGTCACCGAATACGTAGCGCGACACGTCCAACGGGTTGCCGATGAGAACGGATGCACGTGCAAAGTAAGTTTCGCAGAGCGGAGAGTCGCCATTTGATGATACGGCCTCATGGTTCGTAGCCCTGCAGGCTACCGCCAGCGCAGCTTGGTAGAACGCCAAATGACGATACGGTCGTAGGTCTGTGGCTTCGAGCCCAGAAACCATCGGAGTAATGGGAAGGGTGTCGAGATCACCCCACCAATTCAAGCCACCCGATCGCCATCGGCCGTTGCCATCTTGAATGAAATTCTTCAATTCGGACAGGCCAACCCCCATGTGCGCAGCGGATGGCAACCACAGAGGGTCAACATCCGTTGTTCGCAGCTCATGAGAGTCATTGGTCTGATAGAGACCATCAGAGGACAGGAAAGCGCCAGGCGTCGACTGATGAACAATGCAGAAGTAATCCTTGATCGTGTCGAGGAAGACGTCGCCATTTGTCTCGCCGAAGAAACGCACGTTGCCTACAGCGTCTCGTAGAAGACGTCCCTCAATCGGTGCAACCATATCCCAATCCACCGACTCTGACTTGAGGGAGCTGGTGCTCTCGACGGTATCGACTGTCCGCATAGAACTGAAGGAGCGGCGGCCAGTCGGCTCCCCTGCACTGTCAACGGTGCGCACAGAACTGAAGGATTGTCGGCTGGGGGGAGTCGCTGTCGCGTCATTGGGCGTGAACCGTTGCAGAAGCTCGCGACGTCTGGCAGGATCCGGAACTGCATCTTGCAAGGCTCTATCGAGAGCCTCCAGCTTCCTCCGCAGCTCATCCAACTCGGGTTTGGGTACCGTCACCTTCTCGACAGGCATAGGATACACGCACTCCCTTGAAGCTGAGCGACATTGCTTGCAAGGCTTCTCTCCCGAACACTTGATGCGCCGCACGTTGCAATTATTGCAGCTGTTTTTCCGAGTCAGATTGTCTATCTGCACCGCAAAATGAAAAAGAAAAAATTGGGTCGAGTCAATCACTTACGCAGTTGCAACTCTCTTGCGCTGCTCTGGGGCTACTTTGTGACGGCGAGGGTTTACAGGCAGACGGTGTGATCCTTTCTTATCCTCACTGTCAGCCATGATGAACAAAATTGTGGAAAACAAGCAGACCGCACGAAGCAAGCGAATGTCGATTGTGACTTACAGCGAGTCTGTGGCTGGACGGGAGTGTGGCAAGGCTACGATATCTATAGTCAGCCTCGGGTATTGAGGCTCTTCTGGAGTATTCGAATCCATCTAGCCGGAGTGATGACGAACGTAGAGAAGCACACCGTCTTCTCTCAAATCACCAATCTGGGCAAACCAATGCAGAGTGTGCGCGTCCCCTGGTGACGAGACGACGTATGCGAATGGAGGCCCAGGAAAATTAGCCAACTGGCGGCATGGTCGACGGCGCCGTTGGTAGTGTGCTGGCCGATTCCGGGACGTCTGATGCAACAGTCGGCGACGCGTATGGGACGAGATTGGAGACTGCTCGATATCAACCGGTGGCTCCCAACTGAGATCAGATCCATCTCGAAAGCGTGTCAGCCGAGCGCAAGCGGACCTGGGTTCGCTCAGAGCCCTACGAGGCTACAGGGGAAAGAAAGGCTGAACAGGAACGCGCAACAGAGACTCGTGGCACTTGCAGGGAGAGTATGTGAGAGAGACAGGGGGGGTGGCAGCCCAATCCCTGCTGAGAAGCCCATGTTTATCGAAGTCGGTGTTCATGTGAGGTGAGGGTAGCCATCATTCGTCACCAGTGCTGGGAATGGTGGTAAGCGAGCCTGTCAAGTCGGCCGACGCCGACGGGAGGAACTTTAGGTCGACGAATGTAAAGCCGAGACATGCTCTCCGTAGGACCTGGCACTATCGAGAGATTGCCAAACGAGGAAAGGCAGCAAATACCCGATGCATCAGTCATTTGTTTGCGTACGTATGCATACTGCAGAAAGTCGAAGCCGCGTCACTGGGCGTCGTGGGCGGCACAGGAGGGGTTGCGGGGCTGTTACACAGGGTTCTCTGCCTACGGCTAACGGGAAAGACATGGATTTAAGCTTGAGCAATAGTGACAAAACGATGTATCATCAGATAATAAAACTCCCAACCCTCGCGTCGTGCAAAACATCTCGCCATCATCTCGCATCTCACGATGACTCGTTCTTGTTCCTGCTTTTTTTCCCCTTCTCGATCCCGCTCTGATCCCTTTTCAGCCACCCGTAAGCAGGGGATTCCTTCTTCTACCTCTTTCTGGAATTATGCTTCTATCCATGCCCGTCTGCATCTGCACGGCCGGAATGCGTCCTCTGGTGGGCAAAATTATTCCGCTCAATTAATCTCCTCCTCGTTCGTAACACGTGGACTGGTCATGATCGTGACGAATCATGCACTATCCCCGCCAAAGATGGACTCTACCATTTCGCCTGATCTGGTAGCAAGCACTGAAAGCAGGGTATCACTCAGCTGTAGAACGAAGACGGGTCATGTCAGTATGGGTTCCTTTGTCACGGTCAAGTCAGAGGTAGGTAGGTTTAACTCACCCCGTGTGTCGCTTCGCAGCAGCCTTGCAGCCAGACGCCGGATCCTGGCTGGACCGTGCCCGGCTTGTATTGGACCCGGTAGTCCCGCCCGACGGCCATGTTGTGGTCGCCCTTGGCGCTTTGCACCAGCCAACCATACTCAGTCTTGCCGTAGGCCTTGGCAGGACCCTGTGACTGTGAGTCTGGAAGCATCTCATACGTGTCGCGCAACATATCGAGATGCGCGTCTCGCCTGTATCCGGTAGCTGCGATGACCAGGTCCGCTTCCCAGCTCTCTTCTGCATTCGGTCCCAGAGTCTGGCCTTCCTCGAGAAGCTCCACGCGAGCGAACTTGAGCTGAAGCGTCTTCTCGCTTGTAGGCTCAACACTCAAGATCTTGCGGCCGCCCATGATGCGGTGTGGCCATTGGATCTCATCACGGCCCAGTTGACGCCGTTGCTCATACATGCGTTCGTAAATGTGCTCGATAAGCTGCAGACGGACGACACCATAGTTGGTGGCGCGTGCTTCGGTGATGAAGTTGCGGCGATAACTGGCCGACTTGGGGTAAAGCATGTCGACGTACTCAGGGTTGAAGACAGAATTGACACTATTCAGTGGTTAGTTTCTACGGCCTCATCCAACACAGATGCGCATCAAATGTATGTCGCAAATTTGGGACCTACAAGGGAGAGTCGTCGCTGGGCCTCAAGAACTCAGGCCGCATGATCAGTCTGGTTTGCGAGTTGGGGTAGAGTGTGTGGATGTTGTTGAAGATCTCGGCAGCGCTCTGGCCGGCTCCAATGACGGCAACACGATACGGCGCATCGGTATTGTTGAGAAGGCGCGGCACGACCTGGGCATACTGCGATGAGTGGACGACCCGGGAGTGCTTGGCTGGAACAATTGGCGGAAGTGAAGGTTGGCCACCGGCTGCGATCAAGACATTCCGGCCGCGGCATGACCTGACCTGGCCGGTGCTCCAGTCGCGAGCTTGGACGGTGAAAGTCTTGACCGCGTTCTGCGCAACGGCATCGGGAGTGACCGACACGACTTGGTGGCCGTACTGCACAAGGTGGGTGAAAGCAGAGGCAGCCCAGCGCATGTAGTCCTCATACTCGACTCGAGCGGGCAAGAAGGTATCGAGGTTGGTAAAGTCCACCAGCCTATCTTGGCTGTGCAGATAGTTGAGAAATGTGAACTCTGATCGCGGGTCTCGGAGTGTGGCAAGGTCCTTGATGAAAGAGATCTGCATCTTGGCACCGGGGAGAAGCATGCCAGCATGCCATGCAAACTGTTCCTGTTTCTCAATGAAGAGGACTTTGGGTTGAGTTTTGCCGTTGATGGCCTTGCCAGCGGCCAAAGCATCGTGCATCGCAACGGCAATGGCCAGGCTGGCTGGGCCGAAACCAACGCAGATCAAGTCGAATTCATCGCTGGAGTCCATCGAAGCCGACTGCAGATAAGGTGAGGGTGCACGCGAGGATTGGTGCATCTTGGGGGTTTGGACAGCCGTGTGGCCGTTGGTGTAAGTCCCGTTGCCGTTCACGCTGCCATTGGCACCGTGAGTCGTGCCTCCCACCAGCATTGGAGCAGAATCCTCGTCTCCGCTGTGAATCGGGGTCTCGCTGTGAGGCGACATGTCTGCGCAGACTTTTGGATGTGTGCAAGAGGTTGGAACAATGGAGGCGCTGGTTCGTGTCAATTCACGTTGGGCGGGCGAACGTTTCAATAGTGGCGGGAACGTTCCGCAGAAGCTGCTCCGGTTCTCCGACTGTACCCTAGTGGCGTTGTCGTCACCACTTGGGGATCTGCAAAGGCTTTTTTAAGGCTCTCACGTTCAGTAATAAGCGTAAGAGCTCTTGATTCTGTGGTGGCAGTGAAGATTGGGAAGGGAAAGGATCGCGAGAATTTGGAAGGGGGGGGAAAGGGTTGGAGGGAGTCGGGAAAAGGTGGCTATTTAGGAGACAGGGTGGTACTCGAGTCAAATAGGACACCAGTCGGCTCAGTTCAACCCTCCTACCTTAGTCGTATGGACCTTTCGGCCATGGTCAAGTAACTGAGCACCAGCTGTTCATCGTGGCCGCAGACTAATGCTGTTCATCCATGGCCCTTGGACCCAGTGCTTGGTCCGATGGGGGGGGGGGCGGGCATGGGTCCGTCCAAAAGCAGGTAAGCTGCTCATCGTCCCAGGTGGTGTCGTCGATCTTGGGCTTGCCGATACAAAGGTTGATTTAGGTTGTGGCAGTATCTGGAACGGGGCGGCTGTGGGTAGATTCTACCTAGTCAAAGACACATAGAGCCTCGCATGGCAAGCTGTCTTTTGTCTTCGGACCGTCAGCCTCGAATTACGAAATGCTTGTGCTTTTAAGCTCTCTGGCATCCCCACCACCTACCTACAGTACAACGCTGGCTGTGTCGGTATTTCCCTTTCCTCGTGTCTGCCTCTCTTTTTTTCTGTTCTCTCACTCTCGCGTTCACTCTCCCTTTGGCATGTGCAATATTGCTTGCTTCTCATTTCATTTTTTTTTAGAGTGTGGAACCACTCTTTCAGCTCTGGTCCTGGATCCTGGACGGATAGGGCAAGGAGTGATACTCTCCGCCAGTTTCCGCTGGGAAGGTCAATACCCCTGCTTGGTGGTGGCCAAATGACGCCGGCGAGTCAAGACCCAGCTAGTCAGACGGCTCATTTCGGATCAGATAAGATGGAGTGAAGCCTCGGCAGAACTGTGACGTACATGGTGCGGCGCCGATTCGGAGTGCCGAGCAGCTTTCGGTGCTAGTATGGAACATAGTCGTGAAGGGAGGCATGGTCCTGTCGGTCGCACGAATGGCCACGATCCTTGTAAAAAGGATCCATACCACATGCCATACCGGGAGGGGCTGCTACTCGGGGTTCTAGAGCGGCTGGTGGAGGTGCGACACCGGCCGGCGGAGGAGGATTTTGCTGAGGGAATTATCTGATGATCTGATAAAAAATTTGATCTGATAAGATCGGCCCCCCCCCTTGTGCCCTCTCCCAGGTCCTGGCACACCACGTATGCAACTGCTGCGTTCACCCCAGCATGAAACCCTGTAAATTTTAATAAAACCCAGGCATCGTACGTGATGAAGAGGTGGGAGAAAATCATGAGGACATCAGCAGGTGTCATAAGGAAGAGGGAGCACGGAAAGAGAGACTCGAGACGAGGCATGACCCCTCCTGCCAGACCTGTAACCGAGCAGCCTCTCCACTTTCAGCCAGATACAATCTACCCGGCAGATGGCTGCGATGCCCGGGCACATCCACTGCTTCGCGGTCCTTCCGGCCGAAGGTGTCTGGTAATAATGAAATCCGGCATGGCTTCGCAAAATTTTAAGATCAGGTAGCAGAAAAGACTTTGCCTGTCTCTTGGCAACAGCTGTCTTGCCATTGCTGGTAAGGTACCTGACCTTAGGCTCAGATGCTTACAATGGGTAGCAGGTAGCCTACTTACCTTACCTTAGGCCCTTTAGTGTAGGTCCCAGAACACTTGCCGACCCTCCTCCACCATCAGACAAACAAAAAGCCAATTAATCCCTGCACCAGGATCACAAGGGGCAGGTAGGTAGATGCTGTGGCTTTTCTTCGTCTTCCCTCGCTTTCTCTTGACGTGGGTTTTTACTGTACCATGGCCGGGGCACCCGCAATTGAGCACCTACCTCAGGTACGGAGTAGGTACGTGTGCACCGACCAGCTGATTCTTGCATTCCATCGCTGCTCCACGACCTGGTCGGCACGACCCATAACTCAACTCAAATAAACCTCGAGAAAAGTACCCTAGCGACCAGGATGGTTCCTCGCAAACCAGTCCGACACGCGCAGCAATTAGCCCGTGGCTTCGTCAAGTGAGGTGGGATGTTCGCTGACGACTCCACTGTCATCACACAATTATGGTGGCCGTCCCGCAGAGGGGCCTTTCAGGTTCATCTCCACCTCCACGGGCATTCACGGGCATGAGGAGGTGTTTTTTTCTTTTCTTTTCGTATGGTAATGGTGCACAGTCATGCCCCTCAACGAAACGCGGCGGTCATGCTGCAAAGTGTGTGAATTGCTGCACGCACCGGTTTCACTGTCTACGGTTCAGCTGATATCCACATACCCATTTCTTGGAGCTAGTTGTACTGGTAGGTGCCCCCTTGCTGAGCTGTTCGACTTCATGAGATTTTTTGCTCTCCAGTCATGGATGGTGGGCCAATAGTGCACCGCTCACCTCCTCAGATAGGTTGGTGTGGAATTGCAAGAATCATTGAAACATACCTACCCCTCTTCCTTAACGGCAAGCTGCTCGTGTACCTGCGATCAGTGTTTTCAGAGCCGTCAGTGGTCGACTCGACTCTATTGTGTTCTAGGGTTAGGCCCCCCACGCGCTCGCGTATCAGCGAGTCACCACGCTGCACTGGTGACGCCATCGCCAACTGTTAGGTAACCGCCAACCACCACCCTCTTGTGTTGCACCTCCACCCCAAGACCATGACAGACCAGGCTGCATGTGATACCTCAGTTTTCATCCTAACGCGATTTAATATCTCAGTGTACACATCCCACAGGAACATTCCCTCTTTGGCTAGACTTGGGGGTCCTTGCTATTCAAATCAGCCACCGTTGACTGGTTCGCCTGCTGCACCTGAGACATTCTCTTCTCCATCCTCTGCAACATCATCGACAGGTGCTGCGTAATCCGAGCACTCTGACAGGCTGGGAACTTTCCCGCCACCATCTGGGGGTCTTCATGGGAGCTTGCCGTCGGCGCCACACATGACTGCCAACACAACCCAGTATTGTCTTTGCTGATTGGTGGTTTGTTGTTGGTAAGATCTCCTCGCTGCAGGCTGTCATTGACGTACTGTATCCGGTGCGGAACTAAGCTTCTTCAGGTTGATTATCGAATACCCGTCGAAGCTTGCTTGGAAATTCAATGGAATGGACCACTCACCCCCTCCTGTAGGGCAGAAATTATCGACAATCACATATGGCATCAGATCAACGTGACAGAACATCGACAATTCACGCGACAAAGGCAGGTCGAGATGGAGCTGGCTTCTCTTTCTGTCCTGAATCCGTCGCCTCAGCGCATGACTGGGCCAGGTCTTCTTCATGAACTGGTTCAACCTTCATCAACCCAAACTGCACTCGAACATCTCGAGAAAGGCGTGATATCATCCTTCACATATGCGGAACTACACTCAGCGTCTGACCTCATTTCACAAAAGGTCAGCAAGGTTCGACCAGCAGCTGGAGACCGATTCATCGTTCCAGTCCTTCATGCGCAATCCCCGGGCTTATATGCCGCACTTCTGGGAATCCTCAAGGCCGGAGGCGCCTTCTGTCCGCTGAATCTCGACGTACCAGCCGACAGACTTGATTTCATTCTGAAGGATGTTGATGCTACGGTGGTCGTGGTCTCTGCTGAGTTGCAGGACAGGTTTACCTTTCCTGACCATGTGCAAACTGTTGTTGTTGAGACCTTAGACACGTACTCCGGTCCTGTACCCGATGAAAGAACGGTACATGTACGGCCAAGCGATCTGGCGTATGTCATGTACACATCTGGCTCAACAGGAGTTCCCAAGGGAGTCGCCATCTCCCACGATGCAGCCTCGCAGGCCCTTATGGCTCATGACAGCCATATACCAGAGTTCTCACGCTTCTTCCAATTTGCCGCATCGACCTTCGATGTCTCGGTCTTCGAAATATTCTTCCCTTTGACCAGGGGTAAAACTTTGATCAGCGCAAGCCGGACGGAAACTCTTGAGGACCTTACCTCAGTGTTGAGGAAGTTAGAGGTCGACGCCTGTGAACTGACGCCGACCGTGGCAGCCGGCTTGCTTAGGAGTAGGGAGTCAGTACCAAAGTTGCGAACACTCCTAACTATTGGTGAAATGCTCAACAAGCCCGTCATCGAGGAGTTCGGGGGAAACAGTGACAGGCCCAGCATACTTTGGGCGATGTACGGTCCCACCGAAGCTACGATACACTGCACTCTCATGCCCAGCTTCCAAAGCCAATCACCAGTTGGAATCATTGGATTTCCTTTGAAAACAGTCTCCTGCTTCGTACTGGATCCAGAGAAGCCAGTCACTGAAGCGAACGAGCTGAATGTGCTTCCTCGTGGGCACATCGGAGAGCTTGCTGTCGGTGGCTTCCAGCTCGCTGATGGATATCTCAACCGACCCGAGCAAACCACCAAGGCGTTCATCACGACAAAATCTGGCAAGGTTTACAGGACTGGCGATAAAGCAAGACTGAATGAGGATGGGCTGCTTGAATGCTTCGGTCGTTTGTCTGATGGACAGGTGAAACTCCGCGGGCAGAGAATCGAGCTTGGAGAGATCGAACAGGCAATGCTCAAAACCCCTCAATGTCACGTCGCCACTGCATTAGTTGAGAATTCAATGCTTGTGGGATTCTGTGCCGCAGATGCTTCCGTTTCGCAAGACGACGTCCTTGACAGCTGCCGTAGGTGGTTGCCTGGTTACATGGTGCCTGGCGAGATCATCATCCTTAGCGACTTGCCGAAGCTACCAAGCGGCAAAGTCGATCGACAGAAACTAAGGCTCCTCCTGAAAGAACGTGACGAGCCCGAGGAAGCAGCAGTATCTTCACCGCGCGATGAAGATACCGATGGTGAGACATTGATTCAAGCAATTGCCGAGTGCCTGGACAGGCATGTCTCACCAACCGCAACCCTCACTTCTCTCGGGTTAGATTCGTTAAGGGCCATTCGATTGGCTGCGATGCTTCGCGACCGCGGCCTCAGTGTTGGGGTGGCTGATATCCTCAGGGCGCGCACAGTGTCCGATCTCAAATTATGCGTCCAAGAACTCCAAACTCTTGCCCCTAGTCCCCAGGTCGCATTGAAGTCCTTCATGTCCGATCTGGATCGGATAGTTCTCGAAAATCCATCACTTCGGGCAAGGAAAACGGAAATCCTGGACGTCATGCCGTGCACTTCCCTGCAGTCCGCTATGCTGACTGCTGGCTTTCACGAGCCGGAGGCTTACCACAACGAGATGGAGTTCACGGTCCAGGAGAACATATCCCTCGAAGTGCTTAGATCAGGCTTGGAGGCCATCTGCAACCAAAATGAGATTCTGCGAACTGGTTTCGTGCACTGGGAGGATAAACCCGTTGCAGTCGTATTCCGCAGGGTCGCAGACAGCGTGATCCGATTGACATCGCAGGAGAGTAATTTGGAAACCTCTAAGCGAGAGCTCACATGGTTGGAACCTTTGCAGGTAACCCTTACACCCGGTCTACCCGGACGAAGCCACTCAATGGTCATCAGAGTCCATCACGCCGTCTACGATGGATGGTCTATGGACGCCGTTCTCAATGACCTCTGGATGTACATCCAAGGCCACCAATTACCACAAAGACCGCAATTCAGCAAGGTCGTGAATCATCAGTATGAGGAGCACCGGGCAACCCGTGAGTACCAGAAGAGATTCTGGTCGGACCACCTTGCAAACTGGAAGCGAAAGCCGTTCCCAACCCTGGTCGAAAAGCCAGCAAGCGAAGCGGCTCGAATGATTGTTACGCACGATTTCAAAATTTCCAGGGCTGTTGTCCAGGAAGCGTCGCAACGCATTGGCTGCGGAACGCCTTCACTTTTCGTTGCTGCACTTTCACTTGCCTGGAAGGGTATTCTCGGCAGTGACGACTTTGTGATCGGTACCACGACCTCCGGAAGAGCACTTCCAATCGCCCGCATAGACGATGTTATTGGCCCTTGCATGTCAGCTCTTCCAGTACGGGTCCAATATCAGCAGATCGAAACAACTGACCAACTTGTGAAGTATGTTGATGACACATTAACAAGCATCATCGAAAATTCCACACTTAGCCTTGCCGAGATTCGAAACCTTGCTGGTTTGCGGGCATTCGAGAGTCTTTATGACGTTCTGCTCACCTTCCAAGAATCCCTGCACTCTCAAGCAGCACGGAGCGGTCCCTTCTCCCAAGTGCGACATCTCGACAGGATTGAGACTAAACTCTTGATCGAAGTTGAACCAACAGAATCCGGCTTCTCACTTCAAGCAACCTATCATGAAGATGTACTGGACTTTGGGATGGCCACTGAGATTTTGCGACAAATTCAAGCCTGTCTTGAACAGGCGATCATACCAGCTGGCCACTCGTTGCCTCTTGCATTCGACCTAGAGCTGACTGCACCCTCAATTGATCGACACCCAGCTCAGGAGTCCACAGAAATACCAGACCTCGCGGCAATGTTTGAGGAGGCTGCGGAGCAGTGTGCAAATCTCGATGCCATCGAGTTCATTAATGCTCTTACCATTGGGAACAAGAGTGAGACTCTGACATACAAAGACCTCAACGAGCGAGCGAACCGGACGGCCCGATGGCTACAAGCCCGAGGCGCACAACCTTGCATGGTCATCGGCATCATGATGGAGAAGTCCGTCTTGCTGTACGTTTGCATTCTCGCCGTCATTAAGGCTGGCTGCGCGTATCTACCGCTGTTGCCAACGACCCCCCCGCTACGCGTGAAAGAAATCATGGCGCAAGCTGCCGTAAACCTGTGCTTGGTGGACAGATTTGACGGCGACGGCACTAGTGAGGCAATAGGGACGGCTTGGATCCTTCCAGACCTCCAAGATATCCAATCTTTCTCGGAATCCAATTTGCACATAACACCCGATCGTAATCGTCTGGCATATGTCATCTTCACTTCAGGCACAACTGGCGTCCCTAAAGGAGTGTCGGTCACGCAAGGAAATATCACCAGCAACATCCAACATCTACGCACATTATACCCTCGCGAGAGTTCGAAACAACCGCGGCTTCTACAAGCTTGCTCGCAAGCTTTCGATGTCTCAGTCTTCGAAATATTTTATGCATGGTCAGCTGGCATGTCTCTCTGTTCAGGCACCAACGACACCTTGTTTGCCGACATCGAGGAGAATATTCGAGCACTCAATATAACTCACCTCAGTCTCACACCGACAGTCGCCGCCATGATTGACCCAGAGAAGACACCATCTGTGCAGTTCTTGGTCACTGCTGGCGAACCACTCACACGCACTGTATTGAACAAATGGGGCAGTTTGCTTTGGCAAGGGTACGGTCCATCTGAGACTACAAACATTTGCACAGTCAAAAGGATGGACACACGCTACAATATAGAACACCTTGGCCGCACATTCCCAAACACATGCGCTGTCGTCTTGCAACATCACTCTCAACATGTGCTTCCATTTGGGTGGGTTGGAGAACTATGCTTTGGGGGTGAACAAGTCGCCCAAGGATACATGGGCGACGCACATCTGACAGCGTCGAAATTCTTCAATCACAAAAGATACGGACGGCTGTATAGGTCAGGGGACCTTGGCCGAATGCTGCCGGATGGGTCACTAGTTATCCTAGGCCGCATTGATACTCAAGTCAAGTTGCGCGGTCAGCGCATCGAAATCGCAGAGATCGACCAAGTACTCTCTGAGCATCAAAGTCTGCATTCCGCAGTCACTCTACTGGTGAATCGCAAGCGAAGTCCTTCAGTTCCATGTCTTGCATCATTCATCACATATAATACATCTGCCAAGATCGAAGAACTCGAAGTCCTGCCTTTCAATCGCGATCTGCAGTCATCTATCCGAGCCAAGCTCAAAGCTCGTCTGCCCTCATACATGATTCCAACATACATTATACCCATTTCTCGGATACCCCAAACCTCGAGCGGAAAGTGCGACGGCGGCAAGCTCCGAATGCTCTTCGAACACCTACCAGAAGAGTATCTTCATTTCGATGCCGAGTCACAGCAGGGCAAGGATGCCGATTCTGAGTGGCAGCCTGATGAGAAGATCATCAGAGGCGCAGTGGCCCATTCTCTGGGCGTTGCAGAGGCCGAGATTGGCCGCTGGAGCTCTCTGATGGGAATAGGCCTTGATTCAATTTCTGCTATCCGTGTTGCGAAGGATCTTTCCGCCGCTCTCAACGAGAGAATTTCAATCTCGACGCTTCTCCAGTACCCCTGCATCTCACTACTCGCCCATCATCTGCGGGAGCACCGCACTGGTACCCCTGTTCACGAGCCGCTTCTACCAGTGGGAGTTGTTAACTCTGCCATGAAACGATTTCAGGGCAAGCCGCACAAGGTCTCAAAAGTTCTTCCCTGCACACCACTCCAGGAAGGCATGCTCTCTCAAGGGCGCGATAGTTACTATAACAAAGTCCTTCTCCGACTTCGCTCTTCTCCAGACCTTATTCAAGGCATTTGGAACACACTCTGTTCTCGACACGAAACTTTGCGAACATGTTTCGTTACAACCAATGATCGGAATAATCCAGTGGTGCAAGTGGTGCTGGAGGACTGGAACATCCCGTGGCACTCTTACTCGCTGAAGGACCTGTCCATGGTCACTGTGATAGAGGAACACATGGCTTCGTTGCCTGAACCTGTGAACTCAACAGTACCTCCACTATCGTTGGCCTTGATCAAGTACAGGGGGTCCAATTTTCTATCATTCATCTGCCATCATGCACTCTATGACGGAACTGCCATCAGTATCCTATGGCGAGAAATTGAGACACTGGCGCATGGCCAATCGCTTCCACCGCCAATCTCGTACGAACCATTTCTCCACGAGATGAAGCGGATGCCAAAGGATTGGCGCTCCTTCTGGAAACAGCAGTTGCGTAATCGAGGAAATCGCCTGGTTTTCCCGACCCTGGGTGGCTCGAGCATTGCACAACAGGCAATTCACACCACGAGGATTGAGCATCGCCTCGACGAGACCCGAAAGATCCTTCAATCTTACCAAGTCGGACTCCTTTCCTTATGCCAAGCCGCTTGGGCTACAGTACTGACCATGCTCACGGACTCCCGTGATGTCATGTTTGGAAATGTAGTTAGTGGTCGCAACGTTGATGTCCCAGGAGTGGACATGCTGATGGCGCCATGTTTCAATACAATTCCGATAAGGTGCAATTGGAACGAGTCCCCCCAGAACCGTCAGGCTCTCCAGAACCTGCAAGAACTCAATCAAAAGTTGCTGCCTTATCAATTTTCCCCATTGCGGGAGATATCACGGCTCGCACGAGCCTCACGTCTCTTCGACACACTACTTCTTGTGCAGCAGCCATTAGCAGAGATGGATGAGACTATCTGGACCCTTGAAGAAGATGTGGGCGATATGGATGTACCCCTTGTGTGTGAGGTGACGCCTTGCCCGAACCTCAACTCAATCGCTGTCAAGATTTACTACGACATGAGCACTCTTGCGGCCGACCAGGTCACTGCGATTTCCAAAGAGTTCGCACGCGCAGTCTCTCGTCTGCTGACTTCACCACTGGCGTTTGTCTCTATGGAATCCTGTGACGGCATCGAAAAGAGGCCTGCAATCATCGACACCCGCTCTCACAACGATGAGCACGCAGACGGTTCACACGACAGCTCCTCGGACTGGCTACCCCTGGAGCGTCTCATCAGAGGGTACCTGGAGGTCTTGACTGAAACGCGACCATCAAGCATTAGCAAAAGAGCGAGCTTCTTTCGTCTCGGCATTGATAGCATCAGCGCTATTCAGTTGTCCAGCATGCTGAAGGACCAGGGATACACAGTCACCCCTGCAGATGTGATGGAAAACCCTTCGTGCGAGAAGTTGGCACAGAAGCTCTTGCAAGCTCCGAAGTCTTCAACCGAGACCACCAAGCAATATGACTTCGATGAGTTTCGCCAGCGCGCATCAAGTCAAATTTCGCGACTCATACCTGAGCACCTGGTGATCGAGGATGTTTTGCCTTGCACCCCTATTCAGTGCGCAATGGCAAGACTTGCATCTGACGACAAGGACAAGTACATGAACCTCATTGGGTTCAAACTTGATTCTGGAACCAAGCCATCGCACATCATCGCTGCTTGGGACGCGGTGCGCCACATGCATCACATGCTCAGAACCGCAGTGATACCTGTCGACTCCATCAAGACTCCCTTTGCCATGGTTCGGTATTCACACTCAAGCTCTGAGCTATCCTGGCAATATGTCGAGTCAGACGATCCGTCCAAGCTGGGCGTTGAGCTGAAGCGCGAGTTCGGGAATGCACTCCTTCAGTCACCCCATCTCCCCCCCTGGAAAGTTGGAATAGCTACAGTAGCCGGATCAGAGTACATGTATCTCATTATTCACCATGCATTGTACGACGCGCTATCTTTGCGCACAATACTGAGGGACCTTGCGAGTGCCCTGCGGGGACACCAGATCTCCCCGACTTCAGACCCGATTGAGGGCTTGTTGGAAATACTTGCAGTGAAAGAAGGATTTCACGAGAAGGCAGAAGCATTTTGGAGGGGTCTGGCCCCTCGTGTTGTCGTCAATCGCTTCCCTACTTTGACACCGTTGCGCGAATGTGGAGACCAGCGCCAAGTAGCCCTGCACGTTTCTAGGATGTCGTTCTCCACAGTCAGAGAGAGGTGCAGATTCCAAGATGTAACTGTTCAAGCACTTGTTGAATCAGCTTGGACTCGCATCCTAGCTGCATACACTGGAGAAGACTCAGTGGTGTTTGGCATCACTCTGTCAACCAGGGATTCAGACGCCACGGAGAAGACGCCGATCCCATGTCTCACCACTCTCCCAGTTGTTGCACGAAACTACGCCTCTAATTCAGAGCTACTCCAATCCATGGTGGAGCATGATGTCAAGTTGACTGGATTTCGAAGGTCGTTGCTTAGCGATGTGCAGCGCTGGCTCGGACATCCTGCGTCTGCACTTTTCGACACCTTGGTGACATACCAAGGTCATGTACAAGAAACCGACACGCAGGTTCCCTGGACAATTACAGATGACATCGGACTCGTTGAGTACCCTGTCGCGTTAGAGGTGCAACCGAGCTCTGATGACAGACTGAATCTCACGCTGAGCTTCTCTCCTTCTGTCGTCCCTACAGAGCAAGCCGAATACATATTGAGGCAATTCGATGCTATAATGTATGGACTTCTTCATCATGCGGAAAACGGAAGCAATGATCTTTTCGCGGCAGATCCTAATCTGTTCTCGGTGGTGCCGGCCGCCGTCCAGGAAATTCTTACAGAAACCACTTGTCTTCACGAGTTCGTTGAGAGTCAGGCCGTGAAAACACCCCAAGCAGTTGCTCTCGAGTTCCATGCATCTGCAAACAGTGGGCCCAAGACCTGGACATATACACAATTAGACGAAACGGGAAGCAAAGTAGCCGATATACTGAGCACCCTGAACTTGGAAGGATCGCTCATCGCAGTTCACTTTGATAAGTGTCCAGAGGCCTATTTCGCGATTTTGGGTGCTCTTAAGGCTGGCTTCGCTTTTGTCGCGTTGGATCCATCGATGCCTCGGTCGCGAAAGGAGTTCATCATGCAAGACTCCAGGGCTTGCTGCCTGTTGACCACTGCCTCTTGGGTTCCAGACTTTGAGGTTCCAGTGGCTCATCAGACCATTGATATTGATCATTTATCCTCATTCAGCCTCTGTGGAAGAGACCTCAGACCAACTCAAATTAGTTCAGCCAGCACTTGCTACTGCCTGTACACGTCAGGCACGACCGGAACTCCGAAAGGTTGCGAAATCACCCATGAGAATGCTGTCCAAGCCATGATGGCTTTTCGACACCTTTTCCGAGGGCGGTGGAATGAGAATTCTCGATGGCTTCAGTTCGCAGCTCTTCACTTTGATGTCTCGATTCTCGAGCAGTACTGGACTTGGTCAGTCGGTATGACGTTAGTTGTCACACCTCGCGAGGTGATCCTAGATGACTTAGCGGGAACAATTGCCAGACTTCAGATCACTCACCTCGACCTGACGCCTAGTCTTGCCCGTCTACTGGACCCCGAAGACGTTCCCTCGTTGTGGAATGGCGTCTTTATCACTGGTGGAGAACAACTCAGACAAGAGATCCTCGACGCCTGGGGTCCAAAGGGGGTGATCTACAATGCCTATGGGCCGACAGAAGCAACTATTGGCGTGACAACCTATTCTCAGGTCCCGCAAAACGGCCGTCCTAGCAACATTGGCAAGCAATTCTTGAATGTCGGGACTTATGTTTTGCACCCTGGAACTGACCTGCCGGTACTGCGCGGCGCCGTCGGGGAGTTGTGCATCGCTGGCAAGTTAGTTGGCAAAGGCTACATCAACCGTGAAGACACGACTCTCGAGCGTTTCCCATATCTCTCAAACTTCTCTGAACGTGTCTATCGCACAGGCGACCTTGTTCGCCTTCTCTCTGATGGATCGTTCGACTTCCTGGGCCGCGCGGATGATCAAGTCAAATTGCGTGGCCAGCGCCTTGAGCTTGGAGAGATCGATCATGTCATTCGCACTGCGATGCCTGACATCGAAGACCTTGCCACCATAGTCGTCACGCAGAAGTCGCTGGACAGGAGCGTTCTGGTCTGCTTCCTGAGCAATGGCCTAGGCAAACAACATCCCCTGCAGCCTATGAAGGGCAAGGACGGTCTCGACCGTCAAGCCAAGGCCGCGTGTCGGTCCAAGCTGCCCTCGTACATGGTGCCGACCTACTTCCTTGAAGTACCTTACATCCCGTTATCCATCAACAACAAGGCAGAGCATAAGACCTTGCGAAAGGTTTTCGAAGATCTATCTCCAGATGATCTCATGAACCTTGCTTCCTCGGACGACATCGTGATGAGTAGGAATGGCCAGATCATGCTGGACAAAGTCACACGGGCATTCTCCGACTTCAACCCGTCTCTGGAGTTACGTATTCAACCCTCCTCTTCCATCTTTGAAGCCGGCGTTGATTCAATCAACGTGCTTCTTTTTGTGGCTGCTCTGCGGCGAGTTGGAGTCAACTGCTCAGCCGCCATCGTGCTGCAGAACCCCGTTGTGTCGGATCTTGCAGAAGCGCTTGCGGAGCATGGCCCCGATGACACAGTTTCGCGGGTGCGAGAGGCACGACTGGCTATTAGGTCCGCCTTTCACCGTTACATCCCGACTGTCCAGAGTACTTTAGGCTGGGGCATAGACAAGGTCGAGTACATCGCGCCATGCACACCTTTGCAGGAGGGGATGACGACGTCGACGTTGTCAACGAGATCGCGCGATGCCTACTTCGTGTCATTTGATCTGCGACTGTCGCGGGACGTGAATTTAATGGATTTGCGGAATGCCTGGCACACCCTTGTTCAACAGCATGCTATCCTCCGGACAGTCTTTCTTCAGACTTCTGAGGGATGTATCCAGATCGCTTGCCGTGATGCCACTCTAGACTGGGTTGAATGTGCGGCACCTTCAGAGAGAGCTGTTCGGAAGCTCAAGTGGCTGGAGTCAAACAAGGACAGCATCTTGAAGCCCATGCAGTTCACGATTTTGCACGACTCTGATGAGAAAGTTCTGTGCCTGGACATCTTCCACGGCATATACGACGGAGCCAGTCTTCAAATCATGCTCCAGCAGGTCACTGACATATACAAAGGAACTACTCTGTCACATACTGCCCCCAGCTTCGTCGACGCTATTTCATATGGACCTTTGTGGGATTTCGGCCACTGTAAAGACTTCTGGACCAACCACCTCGGTGACTGGAAGCCTTCAAAGCTCGGGCTAGGAGCTCGTGACTTGCAACAGCCAACAAAGCTTATTTCAGCTGACATCTTGCTTCCTCGTGAAAGCATTGAGGGCCACCTGAAGCGTCTCCACACCACTCACCAGTCACTCATCTTGGCCGCATGGACGTCTGCACAATGCCAACTTTTGGAATCCATGCCCACGACGGGTCTTGTCGTTGGCGGAAGGTCTCTCGACCTTGTCGGCGTAGAAGGCACCGTTGGGCCGCTTTTCAACACCGTTCCCTTCTCGGCGGCCTCTTGCAAGGGCAGAAGGTGGACGGACATCGTCAAGCACTGCAATACCTTCTCCTCTGCCGTCTTGAACTTTCAGCATGTTTCTCTGCGGGAGATCCAGAAATGGTGCAGCCTAGGGCAACATATACTGGACAACCTACTCACCGTCCAACCGGAGGACCTACCTTCTAGTGACGAGCCGATATGGACAGTAGAAGAGTCGACAGCGACCACAGACTACCCTCTCGCTTTGGAGGCAGTCATCCAGAAAGACGGTAACGTGGGGCTGCATCTAGTGGCAGATGCTCAAGTGGTCACAAAGGAAGTGGCAGAGCAACTTCTTGTCCACATGAAGCAGTTGCTAGCTATGGCATTGGAGGATGGCGATACGCCGTGGAGACAGGATCAGATGGAGAATGAGAAATGCAGCGACGCTGTCTTGGATCCAAATGTTACGAACTCGGACACGCTGCCAGAAGATTTCGTTTGGTCAGAAAGAGCGATGACTCTCAGGCGGGTTATTGCTTCCGTTGCCAACTGCTCCTCGGACTCAATGGGGGCCTACACTTCTATGGTGGAGCTTGGCTTGGATAGCATCGACGTCCTTCGCCTTGCAAAGAAGCTGCGCGACAACGATGTTGAGATTGCGCCGTCGACCATTATGCGATGCCAAACCATTGCGGCTATGATTTCGGCGACGAGTGACAGCGCTCCTCCAAAGAACGAACCGAACCACAGCCAAAACATGCGCGACTTGGAAGAAAGACTCAGATCATGCTTATCCTCAGCAGACAGAGACCTGTCCAATGTTGAAACTGTGTTGCCCACCACGCCCTTGCAAGAGGGCATGATTGTTGCAATGCTCGATTCCGATTTTGAGCAGTATTATAACCACGAGGTCTTCCAACTCCATTCCGAAGTAGACTTGCACCGGCTTCACACTGCATGGAACAGCATCATCGAAGCAAACCCCATTTTGAGGACTGGCTTTGCTGAAGTCACCGACGAGGCTATTGAAATGTCATTCTGCCAAATCGTTCACACTCCCGAGGATCTTCAGATCTCTCACCACGATATCAAGGATCTGTCTGAGTCGGAAGCACTCTTTGACCTTTCAAAAGCATTGGCGAGGCGTTCCATGGGATGGGACCACTTACTTCAGATCAGGTTTGCATCTACAGGCTCGGAGCGTTATATGATTGTGACAATGGCCCATGCGTTGTACGATGGATGGTCACTACGCTTGATCTATCAAGACCTGTGGCGAGCATACGAAAGTAGCTTGGTGGCTCATCCTTCACTAGATTACTATTTGTCGCGCTATGCCAATAGGGACGACACTGGAGACCGCAAATTTTGGGAAAGCTTTTTGCATGCTGCAGACCCAACACTTCTCTCGTCGAAGGGTGAGGCGAGCTCCGAGATTGCCGAAGTCTACCACGATGAGGTACTGTCGAAGATCAGTGGCAGCGCCATCACGGCATTCTGCAGAGAGAAAGGTGTCAGCTTGCAAACACTCTGCTATGGATGTTGGTCTGTGGCGTTGGCTCGCCGTGCTGGCCAGCTGGATGTCTCATTCGGCGCAGTCCTCGCGGGAAGGGATTTCGAGGGTGCTGAAGAACTCGTCTTCCCCACGATGAACACGGTTGTGCAGCGCTGTATCATTAGCGGGACTTGTGCATCCTTCCTGTCCTACTTGGAGCAGAACATGCAGAGCATCAGGCCTCGACAATCATTCCCCCTGCGCAAAGCCCTCAGTGCCGCTACTGGCGGACGGCCTCTGTTTGACAGTATTTTCATGGTTCAAAGAAACCTTGACACCGACCAGACATCATACGAGTCAATGTTCACGCCGGTTATGGGGTTCTCCGAGACCGAATACCCTCTCTGCGGCGAATCAGAAATGTCTGGTGAACAGCTCATCTGGCGAGTCACATCCAGGAGCAGTCTATACAGAGAACCGGAAGTCGCACTCCTTCTTTCTGAACTTGACAGCACTTTAGAGTACCTTATGAAGACGCCAGATCGCAACATTCTCGACATGCAAGGCGACAAGGTCTCTATTTGTGGGTTCGAGGGAACTGTCTTGCGGGATGTCGATATTGGTATCGAGGCAGATTCCGAGACCAGAGACGACCATTCGGCGTGGTCAGCGAAGGCCTCTGAGATTGCCGAAGTGCTCAGCATTATTTCGCATGTTCCCGCGAACGAAATCAAACCCTCGAACTCGATCTATCACCTGGGACTCGACTCAATTACAGCAATCAAAGTCTCTTCACTCCTCAGGCAAAGAGGCATCATGCTACGACCCCGAGAGCTACTGCAAGCCTCAGACATTTCCGAAATGGCTCGCCTGGCAGAAGAACGAGCAGTTGATCAGGGCAAGGAGACCTCAGTTCAAACACCTCAGGCGACAGCCTGGGTTCCGCCAGCATCGATCGAGGTGGCCTCCGTCCTTGCGCAATACGGCTTGTCAGAATCTGATGTAGAGTCGATCATTCCCGCCCTTCCGATGCAATTATACATGATGAGGTCCTGGTACGACAGCGATGGGGCGATCTTCTTCCCCGAGTTCCGCGTCAAGCTCCCGCCCAGCACGCGACCTGCCCAAGTTGACAGGGCCTGGGAAGTGGCTCGCGAAGAAATGCCTCTCCTGAGGACGTTCTTCTGCCTCACGGATTTGGAGGAGTATCCAATCATCCAGGTCATCGCTAAGCACGGGCATGCAATCACATCCGGCCCATGGTCAACATGCTGGGCCGAGGCAGGCGATGATGACAATGTGCTCCTTGTGCTGAAGATTCACCATGCCCTGTACGATGCTTTCAGTTTGACAGAAGTTCTCAAGAGGCTTGTGTGTCTTTCCTCGGAATCCTCCTCTGCAGCGATGGATTACCCTCTCCAGCCCTGGCTTGAACGTGCCTCGAAGCAAAGCCTGGATGCGCAAGCGACACGAAGAGAACATTTCTGGAAGGAGTACCTTGGCCCAGGTGCGGGAGAGGTTAAACAGATGCCCGTGGGCAAAGTAACAGACTGTAAGGAGAGGACATCTCATGTCGACTCCGACACCGGCTGCTCAGCATCTCTACTCCGCCGCGCCGCCGCAGCGTCAGGCACCAGCGTGCAAGCACTGTTCCTCGCTGCTTGCGCCAAATCGATCGCCAGCGAGACACACGGCGACAGTTACAACGGCTTGATCACATTAGGGTTATACTTTGCAAACCGAGAAGCCGACGGCCTCCCAGCTTGTTACCCAACACTGGACATAATCCCCATCAAGGTTCAGGTCCAGTCAGGTAACCCTGATCTCGTCCACTCTGCACATCAGGTCCAAAAGGATCTCAACGCCATCAGCAGCCAGGGTGTGGCTGAGGTCAGTCTACTGGAGATCAAGCGCTGGACAGGCATCACCATCGACAGAGTCGTCAACTTCATCGCCAAGGGGAGTGGTGACGACGACAGCGAGCAAGACCTTCAATTTCTTCCCCCAGGAGATGAGGCCGCGGAGCAAGTCAAGGGTGTTGCTTCACCGGAAATCTTCAGAGATTGGAACTCGGCCTTGTTGAAGGAGGCATATCCCGTAAGTTTTTTTTTTTCGAAGCAACCAACCGAAAAGATCCCCTCTCCGCCTACCTAGGTGATTTGAAGCAATACTAACGCTCCTCCTCAAGCCAACCATTGAAATCGAGGCCTCACTGGATGACAAGGTACTGACGGTGGGAGTGTTCGGGCCTCAGATCCTCGTCAGTGCGCAAGAGGCTTCCAGCACGGTGAGGAGGATATCCTCTGCTCTGCTGGCATGGCTGGCATGATGATTTCATGAACATTTTTATTATTGTCATGTCACTTTGAAAAACCCGTTTCCTTCTTTTCTTTGACTCAGAACTCAGATGTAGACAAAGCGAAAATGTAAATGCTTCGTATTCCCTCCTGTCTTTCCCCAAGAGGTTCTCTAAAAATCCCTGACAAACGCCATTATGCTTGATCATCCCCCATCGGGGTGTCATGTGCTAGATCAAAGCCGTGATATCGAGGCTGCATTCCAAATTAGACAAAACGGGGTTTCCTTCCCTTCCTAACGCTCCCAACGCCATCGTAACCGCTCAACATCATCTCCAGCAGATCTTCGTCATCCTCTAGGTACCAGGGAGACAGTCGTGCTGTCCCAGGTAATTTTGTGAGCCGCCGACGACTACCTAGACGGAGTAGCCCATCATCGAACGGTCCGGGAACAAGATGATGTTGGACAGCCTTACAACCTCAGCTTCTGCGTGCGACGAAGATGAGGCACTCGACTGGCTCTTGATCTCCGTCTCCATTTCTTCGTCCTTGCTCTCGTCCCCTTTCGCATCCTTTATCTTGGATCTATCGCCTGCCGCCCCTGCCGGAGGGGGAGGGGTCCCCGCTCGCGTGCTGGCCGTCTCCCAGGGCGCGAGACCCATGGCTTGCAGGCCAGCTACACCGCCCACTTCGGCGATGTCCTTTTCGCTGATGCGATATTCCGACTCCTGATCCTCTACAACCAGACTGCGCAACAAGGAGTCGAAATCCGGCCCGGGGTGGCCTCGTTCGAATGCTCTCCTTTGTCGCGCAAGGTACAGGGCGTTGGTCTGGGTCAGGGGGGCGGCGGGGATGTACACGAGCATGGTGATGTCGTCGATGCTGCTGGGTGTCTTCAAGCCGGGGTTGTTGCTAGAAATATGGTACGGCAGATCTGGGTGCCAGAAGATGTAGTCGCCTGGCTGCAGTGTGGGCAAGGTGATCATGCTGCTGCGCAGGTACAGATGCGGATGCCAGTTTTCGGTGATGCGCTGAGCATGGCCAGGAACGGCGCCGTGGATGATGGTGTCTGGGTCTCTTTCGAGCTTCCAGTTGTCAGGCGCGAGGTATGAATCCCACGCAGGGCCTGAACGGGTCTGCGGCATGGGGGTCTTGGGGCTGAAGAACGGACGGAGCAGGTAGTAAGCTGTGGCAAGCTTGGGGGACGGGAGCAGTCGGATCATGCCCGGCTCGATGGTAGACAGGGCAAGTACACCTTGAAACATGCGGAAGATGGTGCAAGCAGCATAACCGTTGTAAAGATCGGTGGTTGACGAAACACGGCTGGTGCACTCCCATGGGTCATAGTCCTCCCATTGGCCATGGAAGACCTTGTCGTATGTACCTCCTCTCTGGTACCCATCTGGCTCCCATCTCTCCAAGGAGCCGTTGTCGACCTGAGCAATGATGCCAGCGGATGACTGAAGCTGCGTGATCCAATCGTCTGCGGACTGTGGCGGCGCTGCAGGAGCAGACTGGAGGCCCTGTGTCGCCTGGTCGGTGGCGCCGTGAATACGGATACGGTCGACATATGTGATGGGAAGCTTGCTGGCCAGGCGATCCTCCGGGTTGGGTTCCCATAAGCTCATCATGTACTTCTGTGCACGGAGGACACTTGGATTGGCACGGGCCAGGACCTGTGCCGGGGTCCAGAAGAAGTCGTAGCATGTAGGATCCTGCTCGAGAGGCTTGATGCCGTGGCGGTCCTCAAGGTACTTGACCGTCTTGTGGACGAGATTGTCGGCATCATTCTTGGGCATGACCTTGCGCACGACACCAACACCATAGCGACGGAGGTCCCGGCCGAAGCGCGAGTTCTGTGCAGGGTCTTCGATGTCGGAGAACTCGATCGAGGGAATAAGGTGGGCGCCTAGGCCTTCGATATGCTCAACTTCGGCGCGCAGAGCACGGATGATGCGCTTCCAGCTGGCCTCGAGCTCCGCTTCATGGCCCTTGATCAAGTTGCGCTTGATGCGTGCGAACCGCGAAGGCAAGGGCACAGGGTCAGGGCCCCAGAAGGACAAGACGGGAGGTTCCACATCAGGCAACGCATTCGAGGTCGCACTACGGCCCGTAGCGGTAGATGTCGCAGTCGCAGTCGCAGAGGGCATCTTGCCACTTATAGAAGCGGAGTACGATGATGCGCCACGATTATGTCTGGCTCTCGTCGGAGGACGAGAGGAGGGTGCGGACGAGGCTGTAGAAGAATGCGACGCGAGCGGAGGCGAAGAGGAATGCGACGCGAGCGGAGGCGAAGAGGAAGCCGAAGCGAGAGAAGAAGCTGACGAGGCAGAACAAAGACCACCAGCTGCTGCTGCAACAGCAGAAGAAGAGGACAGCGACGACACGGATGAGGCAGAGGAGGAGGCAGAGGGCGTGGGAGTCGGTCGAGGTCTGGTGGTCTTGGAGATGCGACCAGAGTGAGTGTGGGTGAGACGGTGGGCAGGCCTGGAGGAGGATCGTGCGAAGGACGATGCAGATGCAGAAGAAGAGTTGGAGGAAGAAGACGGAATAGAAGAATGCAGCAGAGAGGACACACTGCTTCCAGAACCAGGACCAGAACCAGGACCAGCATTGGCATTGCCGTGGCCATGACCGTTGACCATCATGCTGGCTGGTGCTCTGCCCTGGAGGGCCGCTGTTCCGGGGTCCAATCGGGCGCTGGACCCTGGCGTCGCCGTAACTGACGATCCCCCTCCAACGCCAACCCCAGCGCTAGACAGCAGCAGCCCTCCTCCCCCGCTGGCGCCACCCTCTTGTGGTGCTGATCCTGGTCCGCCCACCGCACTACATCCACCGCCGTCGATTGATGCTGTTGTGTGGCTTTGCGGGTGAAAGTGGTGGTGGTGGTGGTGTGCTTGTGTCGCTTGTGTCCGGGTTGCACCCGCAGCGAGACCCCTGACACGATCCAGCATGGCCGGCATGTTGTCTTCGTCCGGATGAGGTGGCATGGCTACTGATGTGGTTGCCATGATGGATGAGTAGAGGGAAAATAAAAGAAGAGAAGGAGGGTGGATGAATGAAGAGACGGAAGAGGGATGAAGGTGTTTGATGAAATGATGATGAAGGTGATGATAATGATGGTGATTGATTGGGTGGTTCTGGTGATGGAGTCAAGTGAACAAGGTAGCTGGGTCAGGCTGAGGTGAGAAGAGGGTGAAGTTGGATGGTGATGGTGTTGTGGTGATGATAGAATGATGCGTAGAGAGAGAGACAAGAGATAGATGATGAAAGGGCAGAGAGAGGAACAAGGTAGACAGAATAGAGGGCAACGACAGGCAAGAGGAGATGCAGGGACCAAACAACAGCAACAGGGGAAATAAATGTCCAGGGACAAATAGAACCAGAGAATATACCTGCTGCGAATGGCCTCGATCTTTCTTTCTTTCTGACTTTTCTCTCTCTCTTCGTCTGTGTGATCTGTTGCGTCTGCGTGGCTGGGTTGGTGATCAGCGTGTGCTGCTGTCGTTCAAGTTCTGTATGAATCGTCGGTGTATTCCAGGCTGCGATCCCATTTCTCTTTTTTCCTCCTCTCTCGATTTTGTTCGTGATATGGTTCGAATCTTGCTTTGACTGCTTTGAATCTTTTTTTTGTCCTCCTCTTCTTGTATCTTGCTTGAATCTGACCCTGAAATGCCAACGTTGGTGAAGGTATCGTATCCGGTGTATGGTGGTGGGTGGGATGCTGCGAGGTAGGCACGTACGAGAAGCTGCAAGTATCCGTTCAGTCGAGCGCGAATGGGTCTCTGCTTCTACATATACCTGCCACACATACAAGTCGGGACACGCAAGATCGATCAGAAACCAAAGGCACAGGAAAGAAAAAAAAAGAGAGAGGGTAGTCGAGGCAATATAAACCAGACGGAAGCGGAAGAGTGATGGATGGGAGAGGATGGAGAGGCAGACAGATAAAAAGAGATAGACAAGAGAGGTAGAGAGAGATAGGTATGCACAGGGTGGAAGGAAGCCGGAAGCGAGTACCGTAGTAGACGAGTCAGTCTCAACACGAAGAGAGTAAAGAAGGAGAAGAAGAAAGAAAAGCCAGCCACGGAACAATCAATATCAATTCGACTCTACCAACACCCGTCGCGCGACTAACACTGATAAAGAAAGCGATTCTGTCTCGTCGTCACGCACTTGGGCGCTGCTCTTCTGTCCGCAGACCCGAATGAAGGGGGAGACTCCAGGGCCCAGGTCATGTTGTTTAGGCAAAAGACGTCGTAAGAAGCGGCTTGCTTTTGCTGTGTACCGTAAGTTACTCTGCACTATAGATACAGCTGCTTGTCTATTACTGCTAAGGTAAAGAAAGTACTGGGGTGTGTCGGCGCACGCCCTCCTCAAGCTCCGTCTGGGCCTCGCTCTCAGCTGTGGCTGCGGCTCTAGGCACAGAAGGAACGAGGCACGGACATCTAAGTTAGGCACAGACCAATTCTACGGAAGGCTCTTCCACTAGGCTACACTAGTACAACCAACTAACTGCCTTGAGATCTCTGGCTTTGACGTACATACTGGAGCTGGGGACTGGGGGGTTGTCAAACAAGCAGCGGTCAGTTATTTGTGTACAGACCAAACAGTACAGTACAGTACAGTGCTTACACGCAGACGTGAGCACACCCACTTCGGTGTCGCCATCAGGGCCGTGTGCCGCATGTTGCAATATATGATAGTAGTAGTAATCCCTAGAGAACACTTGACTGGACAGACAGACAGACAGACAAAGCTTAGTCCCTGCACGAAATGACATGCAGCCAACAAGAAAACCCATGTCCATCTGGGTCTCGAATGGGAAGAGAAAGATGGAGGAGGGAGAGGCTCGCGGCTTCAAATCGCCGAAGCCAGAGGGACCACCGCCCACTGAAGGGGAGTGAAAGGCCCCTAAAACCACAAGCAGCAGCTTCTTAGGGCTCCACACTCCCCGTGCGTGTGCCTCAATCAACCTGTTTCGGCCCTCAACTCCGCCAAGCACCCTCCCGCCCCGAATTCCCGGCCACTCTCCACACACACACACACTCTCTCTCTCTCTCTCTACTGTCATCACCGTCCGTCTCTCTCTCTCTCTTCTCTTCTGTCAACGCTTCTCTCTTCCGTCTGCTTCCCCACTCTGCCACCACTCTCTCCCTCATCCTGATCCGTGATGCATCGCTCACCTTTCTTCTGGTCTGAGACGCCCTGGCCTGATCAAGTCTCCGTGACACAGATGACCCTTGCATACTACCAAGACTGCTGACCTACAGTAGGTATGTACCTTGTGGCCCACTATCCCACTCGGTGCAATTCGAGATCAGGCCTGCCTACGTTCGGCTCAGTGTAGCCATGTCCCCATCCCATCCTAGGCTGGGTGTGGGGGAGGGATCTCGACTTACTCCCTGTCAGAGACAAGCGACGATTCCCCCATCTCAAGGGTCCGTTACACGACGTACATCATACCTACCGCCCCGACTCGATTTGTCTGATGAGCTGTGGCTGGAACGCAGCAAGGGCATTGTCCAACTGTGTGGCCTTACCTCCCTGCAACGATAGAGTAGGTACAGATCACGACCACCGCCCACGTCCACCTACGGATGACCCCCCAATCGAAATAACCCCTGCCAGCGCATTACAATCCCCATCTCTCTTTGCGGCTCGCCAGCCGAGTCACGATCCCATGTGTACATACCCTCTCCCGACGGAAGTATTCCAAGCTGCAGCCGGGCCAAGACTTGAACGCGCACAAAGCAAGCACATGACACAAGCCCTGAAGCCATCCCTTGCCACGGCTTCAGATGAATGCAATTTTTTTTTTTTTTTTTTTTTCAGTCTTTTTCATCCCAAGGACATAGAACCGGTCAGGTCAGGATCGTCAGAGCCACATCCTGGGATGCCTCGTGTCATTGAAGCCGATCAGATAAGCATTGGCACAGTCCAAGTTTGACGGCTCAACGGGCCAGCTCTGCCACACCCTTTTTCCCCTCTAAGCATACAACTACAAAGGCAAGTCAGTCGCCAGCTCAGCTTTGGTCAGTTCTACTTGACTTAAATTCCTGGGCTTCCTTGGCCTATAAACGTATTATTATTGTGCTTCCCAAGTCAGACACCAACTCGACTTCCCCCCGTCCACGTGAACACCCAGAGCCATCGTCCTACAACTAATTTCCCATCTGCTCGTTCAGAATTATGCTTGACATGTATCTAATGTCAGCGGGAAATTCGCCAAGTCACATCGTGTCGCGAGATAGACTACCAAAAACGTACTTTCTAGTCCTGGCGTGCTGGTCATGTGAGATCACGATGCAACCCCCCGAATACACCCAAGCGAGATCAATATGTTCCAGAAAGGGCCTCGATGCATCGCGGAGAAGCTGTACCGCGCCCCGGCTGCATTGCAACAATGGCACCGAAATCATACCAGCAGAGCCAGAGCGGAGGGGGGGCATCGTAGAATTCAATATCGGCTGGCTGTTCCTCATTCTAGTTGTATGTACGATCATCTCGGCAAGTCACATAGTCCCGTTGACCGTCCTGTTTTTACTACCACCGTCTCGTCTCATTCACCTTGCATCCTGGCCGTGCTTGATTCGAGACACCACACAATTCTTCAGCTGACCCCCGATACAATACCGGATGACATGCCGGCATGCACAATCAAGTAATATCTAGTGTAGACAGTATACCTGCAGAACAGCCCTCCTTCAGACGCAAACAAACTCGGTACGAGGTCGGCAGATCAACTTGTCTCGAGCCCTTGACACACACACCCTCCTTTCTGCTCGGGTGCATTGGTTTTGCCACCAGCTGTGCCCCAAATGCTGCTTTTGCTGTCCCGACAGTTCCGCCGAAACAGCATTTCTTTAATTTTTTTTTTAAAATGCCGTGCTTATGCGCTTTTTTTTTTTTTCTCTCCGGTGTGTGTTTTCGAGAAGGAATAGAATCATGCTGTGCGCGCGCCTTTTCGCCACTTTGAACCAGCAGAAAAACATGCAACAACCGTGCCGTTGTGAGACGCAACGCATGCCGGCATGTGCTCTCTCGCGTTTCCCACTGACCCTAACCCCATGCGCTGGCACTGCGGCTTAATGCTCCGAAGCGACATCCCCCCCCCCCCCCCCATCGTTCAGATCGAGTGCTCATGTCGCTTCTAACCCCAGTCGGAGGTTCCATGAGCCAGCCATCTGTCACAGGCCCGCATTGGGGTTTTCCAACACAGAGAAGATACCGTACCGTAGATACTGACTGACCAGGGCAGGCAGGGCTTGGGGGGTCGCGCGCCTCTTGGTTCGTCACCCCCCCGGCGAATCATGGGCAGCCACCACTATCTGGGACAGCGGAGTCTACGGTCCCGAGCAAGTCGGTCCTCGAATTGGGATTTGATCTTTTTTTTTCCCCAGGTACAGTAGACTAGACGAGACCATCTAATTATCTAGTTGGGCTAGAACATTCACTCAGCGACGGAAACACACCCTTTGTTTGCGGCTCGCTTGACTGTTTCTCGGATCTGATAGAGATGACCTTCCGTACAACTACTTGTCTTTTTCATTCGGGTGGGTGGCTTTACTTGACGCGATGAACCCTAGCCATGTCGAATTGTTAGTCTAACCTTCTAATCTTTTGTTCCCCCCCTTGCTGGCTCTGGATCCGTCTATACAAGGGCCAGCAATATACCTACCCATCAGAGATCTTCCGTCAAATCAATCAATGTCAAACTGACCGGGCCACCGTGCTGGAATCCAGTCAGGATCGATGCGGACTGGTCCCCCCCTTCCCGAAGTTGATCGAATTAAGTCTTGCGGGGAATTGTTACATGATGCCACGTTACTTTACCGCCAGGAACCGTTCCCACCGAGATGAAAGCAGCTCGATATGGTGTGGCCACCGAACGGATGTACGGAATACCAGCAATCCAATACACCGTGGAAGGAAAGCTACCCTATATCGAGGGAACTGGCAACATGAAGTGAAGAGAAGTTCAAGTACAAGGGACAAAAAGCCCAAGACGGTAGAGAACTTATGAAAGGAATATTGGTACAGGGACAACGTCTCTTGAGGGAGAAAACGTACTGATATTCGTAATGTGAAATTGGTATGGTAGAAAGTCGTAACGTGGCATCTCTATATACAAAAGTTTTGCGCCAGCGGTATCCTTCATCATGAACATCTCATGGCTAAAACCAGACAAGAAGCGTGCCCACATGAGTGCTGCACGCCCAGCCTCGAACCCCGAAGCACTGCATCGGCCAATCTACAGACGAGGCTTGGTTTCGGGCTTCCATCCCTCCTCCATGGCGATCAGCTCGGCAGCACGCTCACCGATGGCCAGCACCGTGATCATGGGGTTGATGGACGGCATGTCGGGGAAGACACCGGCGTCGGCGATGCGGAGCTTCTTGATGCCACGGACCTTGAGCTGGGGATCAACCACCGCCATCTCATCGCTGGTCACGTCACCCATCTTGGTTGTGCCGGCTGGGTGATAGACGGTGTGCGCAGCGCGGCGGGCGTACTCGCTGATCTCCTCGTCGGTCTGGCACTTGGGGCCAGGGGCGACCTCCTCCTTGAGCCAGTCCTTGAAAGGGCTCTGTTGGGCGATCTTGCGGGCGGCACGGATGCCCTCGACGAGGATCATGGCGTCGTAGCCGTCAGGGTCGGTGAAGTAGCGGAAGTCAAGGGCCGGCTTGACGGAGGGATCGGCGGAGGTGAGGTAGATCTTTCCACGTGAGCGGGAACGGGGGATGTTGGGAGTCATGCAGAACGCATACTGCTCCCGGATCACAGGGTAGCCCAGACGCTCGGTGTTGAGCGTGAAGGGAATCTGGTAGCAGTGCATCATGATATCAGCAGCCTCGCCGTCATTGCCGTACTTGTTCGGGACCTCACGACGGATGAAGACGCCAGCATCCGAGTCCATGGTCGTCTGGCCAGCCGGGACGGGCTTCTTCAGTTCCCACATGATGATGGTCTCGGGGTGATCCTGGAGGTTCTCACCGACACCGGGGATGTCCTTGACAACGGGGATACCGAGATCCTCAAGCTGGCCACGGGGGCCGAGGCCAGAGAGGAGCATGAGGCGGGGAGTGTCGACGGCACCAGCGCAGAGAATGATCTCCTTGCCGGGCTGGAGGGTGACCTTCTCGCCAGACTTGAGCGTCACGTTGATGGCAGATGCAACGTCGTTCTCGACGATCAGCTTGGAGACGTGAGCCTCGGTGAGGACGGTGAGGTTGGGGCGACGCTCCTCGCCACGGAAGATGGGGTGGATGTAGGCCACGGAAGCACTGCTGCGGTGGTGGGTGTCGGGGTTGTACGAGACGGAGAAGAAGCCGGCGCCCTCCTTGAGGTGGCCCTTCTCAGCAATCTCAGCGTTGAAGTCGGGGATCACCGGGATGCCGAGGGCATCCGAGCAGGAGAGGACCCAGTCCTTGCAAAGCTGGTTGCGGTGGCGGGCGTGAACGGGCTGGACGGTGTTCTTGAGGTTGTCGACGTTGCGCATGACCTGCTCCCACTCCCAGCCCTTGCAGCCCATGGACACCCAGCGGTCCATGTCCTGCTTGAAGGGACGGAAGGAGATCAGGGTGTTGTGGGAGGAGCAGCCGCCGAGGACCTTGGCTCGCGAGTGACGGATGTTGCTGTTGCCCATGGGCTGCTCGGTGGTGCCGTAGTCGTAGTCGAGCTCGCCGCCCAGGAGGGACAGCCACTGACGGAGGTCGATGACATGGCTGAGGTCAAGGTCGTTGGGTCCAGCCTCGATCATGAGGACCTTGCGCTCAGGGAGATAAGAGCTGAGACGGGCAGCGAGAACGCAGCCGGCGGTACCACCACCGACGATGATGTAGTCGTAGGCGGTGGTCGCGTTGGACGGGAGGGTCTGAGTAGCAGCCATGATTGCTGATCACTTGCTGTCGGATTTCATTAGCATCGATGCACTGTAAAGCGACGAGAACAAGTACGATTCGGGAGGAAGTTTTGGCAGGGTAGCAATTGGGACACGCCGTTTCGACCTCAAGCTCTTAAAGCATCGCAGCCAAACATTCATCGCGTCTTTCACATCCAGAGAAAATGTCACAAAAGGTTGACGCCACAGATGAGGGGTAGTCTCACAGCTCACAGAGCATATGGGAGCTCGTACCAACGCAATGGAGGAAGTAAGGGATCGAAAAGCTCCAAGAGCATGAAGTTGCAACTTACCTGTTTCGTATGGAGTACTTGTAGGAGCCTTGCTCAACCTTGGAGAGTGTGTAGTGCAGCAAAAGACAAGATGCTAAGTCAACCAAAAGATGAAGAGAGTTGGTCAACAACGAAGAGGGATAGAGAGGATAAGAAAAAAAAAGAGAAGAGGTCAAAGGTGAGCGAAGTTAGTCAATCGCAGCTCAGACGATCTGACTTATGATGACGGGCGCAGAGGCAAAAAAATTATAGCTAACTGGTTCAAGCTTCTCTCTCTCCCTCTCTCTCACACATGCACACCATACCCATACCGTTGTGACCATGTACCAACCAACCAGGTATGCAAACGGTGGCTGGGTCCAGCTAGCTCACGAGTCAAGCCCGGGCCACGAAACATGGGTCCATCGAGGCCATGCCCGAGACGGCCGACGTGTGGGGAGAGGCTGTAGGCCTGGTCGAAACTCTGAGACGGGATAGAGACGATGGCAACGGAGGAACGGCAATTGAACGGAGTTCGTGTGATTCGATAACGAATTGTGCACGGTTTCGCGCGAGTGGCTGAAGTCTAGGCAGAGGAAGGGACGAAGGAGATAAGGAGTTGGCGGTTTCACAGACTCTCGCACTCTGCAGGCAACCACAGATTGTTAGTACTACGACACCACTTAGCGGGAAGCACTAACACCATGCCTCGACACCATCGCGGCCGATACGAACACACAGTCTGCACACTGTGCACAGTGGGGGGGCAAGCCGGAGGAGACGTCGGGGCGCGGCGCAGGTGCCGTCCTCAGCCCAGACAACGGCCACCCCGGCATGCACGGCTGCGAATTGCGATGGATGCCCGGTCAGCTGATTTCTAGGCAGGCTGGGGCCCCTGCGGATGTCGAGAGTCGACCTTCGTAGTCATGCGCTTGTCGGTATTTAGGCAATCGATTGCATGGTTCACAGGGCCCGGATGTAACACCTGCGAGCTTATCGCGAGAATTCGGTGAGGAGGGGCCCGGGGGACTGTACAGTTCAGATATTCCCAATCTGGGCAATGAAATGCATTTGCAGTCATGGGGAAAAAATTCCATGATTCTCTGCAGGGGCATGCAGGGCACGGCATGGCGTGGCGTGATACACAGGCTCCAATGTCTTTGATCCGTGTTGATGGCCAAGACTCGCTCTCCCCGAGTTTGACCCTGCTGATAGCATTGACGCCTATCACGAACACGTTCTACACCGCACTTAGTCTCTCTGTATTGCTGACCTGCTTGCTGCTCAACTTGCCCTTGCTGGCTTGATGGATTGACTTATGGCTTGCTTAGGATGCTTCCCTAGATTCCGGGCTGCAGAACACACACAGTGCAGCACACACCACAGCCAACCCGCTAGTAGTCGGACAGTCCGAACTGATCTTTCCACGCACTGTCCCGTATCTCCACCCACAGCTGATCGGTCTCCACTTCCTTCTTCGAACGGATTTTGCACTTTTTCTGGCGCCTTGGGTGATGACGTCGTCGTCCTTTTCCCAAGCTCCCCCTCCAAGCCCTGCGCAGCTAGCTACCTTAGTTACCTTAGCTACTGCATTACGGTTGGTATGTACTCTAAGGAACTAGTTCTGCATGCAACCGAGGGAAGAAACTTCGGTGGCATATCATCCTCGCATCCAGCTGGGTCTCAGGTAGACTTTGGACAGACTTGATTACCTCGCGTTTCCCGGGCGAGACTAATTCCCTCGACCGCTTGCAAGTGTCACCTGTCAGTTACATCGGGAATCGAGACTCCAACAGCTTTGGAAGGAAAGATAAGGTGAAACACGCGACAGACAAAAGCCAAGTGCCTCAGCTTGTCATCCCTGGGCAAATACAGTACATACCAAGCTACATCCCGAGAGTAGCTTTCCCACCACGAGTCATTCAACCGCCATCCTAGGATCGTACTTTCTTCTCTTTCGTCATTTATTTCACTAGCTTCGCTGCCTGCTTCATTTTGAGCAGGTCCCCTGTCTTGAGATCAAGATCAAGGACAACACCAAACCTGCTAGGTTCTTTTGCAAGCTTCGATTGTGCATCGGACAAGAGCTTCCTTCAGCCTTCAAGCACGTGTCTTCCGGATCCTCACCAACACCTGGAGCAACAGCACCACCACCACCACCTTCAATCTCCACCAGTCATTGAAGGTACAACAACGACCGGGGACGACACCTGCGACTACATTGTCTCGAATCACAACATAGTCATCCATCATGACTTTCAAATCCTCCATTCACACCTTCTACGACGGCAAGCCACAGCCGTCGACATCCTCCTCCTCCAACACCTTCTCCTCCATCGATCCCGCTACCGCGAAACCTCTGGCCACCATCCACACAACCACCCCCGAACAGCTCGACAAGGCCATCGCATCAGCGCACGCCGCGTTCAAGGAGTGGTCGCAAACCCCTGCCCCTCGCCGCTCTGCCATCCTCTTGCGCGCTGCCGCCATCCTGCGCGAACGCAACGAAGCTCTCGCCTTGACGGAGACTCTCGACACCGGCAAGGCCTGGTCGGAAACCTCTACCGTCGATGTCATCACAGGCGCTGATGTTCTCGAGTACTACGCTCACCTTATCGCTGGTAGCCAGCCCGGTCAACACACCCGTCTGCGGCCCGATGCATTCGTCTTGACCACCCACGAGCCTCTCGGCGTGTGTGCTGGCATTGGTGCCTGGAACTATCCCATTCAGATCGCTCTTTGGAAGTCGGCGCCATGCCTCGCTGCTGGCAACTGCATGGTCTACAAGCCGAGTGAGGTGACGCCTTTGCATGCCAACACCCTTGCCGAGATCTACATTGAGGCTGGTGTCCCTGCTGGTGTCTTCAACGTCGTGTATGGTGATGGCCCTAGCGTTGGTGTCCCTCTTGTAGCCCACCCCGACATTGCCAAGGTCAGCTTCACCGGTCAAGTCAGCACTGGTAGCAAGGTCGCTTCACAAGCAGCCAAGGACATGAAGGGGATCACCATGGAGCTCGGCGGCAAGAGCCCTCTGATCATCCTCCCTGATGCCAACGTCGACGAGGCTGCCGACGTTGCCATGGTCGCCAACTTCTTCTCCACGGGCCAGGTGTGCACAAACGGCACTCGCGTCTTTGTTCCCGATACCCTTCTCAGCAAGATCGAGACCGCTCTGGTGCAGCGCTGCCGTGACGGCATTCGCATGGGCATGCCACGGGATGAGAGGACCAACTTCGGCCCTGTCGTCAGCAAGCCGCACCAGGAAAAGGTCCTCGGCTACATCAAGCACGGCCGGAACGTCGACAAGGCAAAGGTGCTCTACGATGGTGCCTCCGATGCGCAGAAGAAGCTGCCCACTAGCGACGGCTACTGGGTCCCTCCGGTCATTTTCACCAACTGCACCGATAACATGAAGGTCGCAAGAGAGGAGATCTTCGGTCCGGTCATGTGCATCCTCCCTTACAAGACCCAGGGTCTCTCACAAGATCAATGGCTCCCCGATGTCGTCCGTCGCGCCAACGACACACCCATGGGTCTCGCGGCCGGCGTCGTATCCACAGACGTCGGTCTCGCACAGGACGTGATCCGGCAGCTCCACGCTGGCATCACCTGGATCAACACTTGGGGCGAGTCACCGGCAGAGATGCCCGTTGGAGGCTGGAAGATGAGTGGAATTGGTCTTGAGAACGGCGAGGAGGGTATCAGGGCGTACATGCGGACCAAGAGCACTCTGGTCCAGCTCGGTCGTGATGCGTGCAAGGGGGTCTTTGCGAAGCTGTGAGCAAAAACAAAAAATGAAATGTACAAATTGTGAAGCACATTCTTTTCTCTTTTGGATCAGCGCATATTTTCGTTTCTATACCTTCGGAATACCCAAACCAACCCATTACATGGCCCTCTACTTCAACCCTCCACTGAGCAGGATGCTCTGTCCAGTCAGGTACCCCGTCTTGCACAACATGGTCACCACATTGGCCACCTCCTCCGGCATACCCAGCCTGCCCACAGGAATATTGCGCACATCACCGGGAGTGCCCACCAAGAACTGTTCATTGGGGATCATGCCCGTGTTCCCAATCATGGCCGGCGCCACATCATTGATGGAGATGCCCTCAGCAGCATGTTTCAGGGCCAGATTCTTCACCATGCCCATCAGGCCGGCCTTGGAGGCGGCGTAGTGACATCCATTGATGCCTCCTCCATAGCCTGCGATACTGCCCATCAGAATGATGCGACCCCACTTCTTCTCCTTCATGTGCGGGATCCCCAGTTTACACAAGACGAAGGAGGCTGTGAGGTTGACGCGCAAGGTGTAGTCCCACTCCTCAATGCTGATGTCCTCGATCCTGGGGATGCGCTTGCCATGGCCAGCGTTGGACACGATGATGTCGGGGTGTTGCTTGTGCTCGGCTGCAATCTCCTCGAATAAACGGGCCATGTCCTCCGTCTTGCCCACGTCGACTTGGTGCATGGAGATCTTGAGACTGGAATCCTGGCCGGGACCCGACCCGTGGAGTTCTGCAATCAGTGCCTCTATATTGCTCCTGTTCGAACCATACGTCAAGGCCAGTGATACGCCACAGCGGTACAGGTCCTTTGCACAAGCACTTCCAATGCTTCACGGACGAGCATGTCAGCAAACCCGACGATGAAGTACTCACATAGAGGCATTGGTTGTCAACTCACCCACCAGAGGCGCCAGTGATGAGGGCCAGCTTGCCACGAAGCTCATCTTGGGATGACATCGTAACTTTTCGACTGGATTTCCTCTCCTGAGATGTGATGCCGAGAACAGGATCAAGAATGACCCTTGCGCATAGCACAGCAACAAAGCCATGGTTCATTGCCGACTCCGCACCGGATCTCAGCCCCGCTGTCGGCTACGGGAATAGCGCCATGCCTGAAAAGAGGATCGTTTTTAACTAAACGGACCACGGGAAACCTCCACATATACAATGAATCAACTTCATAGGCAAGACTTCATTCTTGTCTTTATCTCTGAGTAATCTTAGCTCCCCTGATTTGAAGGCGTGGTGTCTGAAGGTATTCCCATCTTCAGTCCAGGCTTCAACATCAGTGCAGCTCTTGACGTCATTATGTGTGCGCTAGTCGTCGAGCAAGGAAACGGCAACTCAGCGGCAGTACTTAGACGTCCTCTCGCCGTCAAGACGTAATTATCTCAGTAAACATGGACATCATCTATCCTCCAGAAGACTCCAGATTCCTTGACAAGCCACTGAAATGTCGACTACAATCGCTGAACCATCAGCGATTGGCCCGGAGACCGAGAAGAAAGTAGCCGAAGAGGCCCAGGCAGCCAAAGACGCCCAAGAAGAGGCAGACAGCCTCAAACGCCGAGCAGACGCGACAGAGAGCGAAGAATCACGGGACCAGCTCCTCTCTGAATCAGCGCTCCGAGAAGAGGAAGCCCGCGGTCACAGCAAAGAAGCAAGGAACATCGCCAGCAGTGCCTGGCAGGGGACCGCTGCCGGAGCCGGGATCGGCACGACGCTGGGGACGGGAACAGGCGCCATCGTCGGCACCCTCGTTGGGACGATCGCTACCATACCCATGGCTGGGTTGGGTGCCTTGATCGGGCTGCCTGTTGGACTGATTCATGGCCCTTTCTTCTCGGGGAGTGGACAGGGCCGCAGCGAGGGGCAGACAGATGCTCCGTCTGAGGATGAGCAGCACCGTGCTGTGATTCAGGCTCTCGACTCTGTGGAGCGGGCGAAGAGTCAAGACAAGGGAGAATGAAAAAGCTGAATAAAGAGGAGGGGGTCAGATTTGAGGTCAGAAATGGAGGCACCATCGCTCTGCATGTTGAATGTGTTTTGTGGTCATACAACAGAAGGGGAATCACTGTCCAGCACGCTCAGCTACATCGTCTTTGCACTCTACGGCATTATCAAATGAGCTCACGACTGTTTATAATGCTACCTTATGTATCTTAGCTGATTCGAATTATTAAGATCCGCGAGTATATTCAACAACTTCACAGAAGAAGTGCAGTGCAGTCAATTCTGCCATTGCTACCCTCACTGAACTGCAAGTCGCTCGGCTTACACGGTCGACTTATACGGTCCATCTCGCCTGCCCGTGAAACAAAGTCACCACACACTCAGCTTCAATTCTAACTCAGCCTCAATCCATTTCCTGCGGTGAGTTCCAGTATGCAAATGATTTTCGTGTTGACGCTTCTCTTTCTCTGTATACGTAACATCATCTCGCCCCGCCCTCAGCACAGTCCGTGGCAGCAATATACCCAAACGTCAGCCCCGGTCCCAGAGTCGACCCCGCGCCCGCATACGTACGGCCCATGACGCTGGCCGAGTTGTTGCCGACGGCGTACAGGCCGGGGATCACCTCGTACTTGCCGGAGCCAACTTCCTTCAGGGCCCTGGCGCGCTCGTCGGTGAGGACACCGCCCTTGGTGCCCAGGTCGCCGGGCCAGATCTTGAGCGCGTAGAAGGGACCCTTTTCGATCCTGCCGAGGCAGTGGTTCTTCTCGTAGTCCGGGTCGCCGATGAAGGCGTCGTACTGGTTGCTCCCGCGCTGGAAGTCCTCGTCCAGACCCTGGTCGGCGAACCTGTTGAACCTCTCGACCGTCTGCTGCAGGTTCTTGCCGTCGATGTTGAGCGTCCTGGCCAGGTCGGCGATGGTGTCCGCCTTGTACACGAAGCCGGAGTCCAGGGCGTCTTGGGGTATGGCCGTGCCGGCTCGGTATCGGCCGGAGAGGAGGTAGCGGGAGCGGTGGTTCGAGTCGATGATGATGTAGGATGGGATCGAGGGCGTCTTCTTGTGCGCCTCCCAGAGCTTCGTGCCCAAGGCGTTGTAGTTCTGCGACTCGTTCAGGAAGCGTTGGCCCTTCTGGTTGACGATCATCGAGTGAGGGAGTCCCCTGTCGTAGAGACACCAGATGGCCACCTTGCTCTTCGGGTCGACTACCGATGCTCCCCACCAGGCTGAGTCCATGAGCGCCGTGGCAGCGCCGGCCTTGACGGCTGCCGTGATGGCATCGCCTTGATCGGTTGGGCAGGCAGACGTCCAGTCCGTGGTGATCGGGTCCGCCTGGTACAGCTTCCGCATCTCGGGGTTCTTCGCGAACCCGCCAGCGGCGAGAATCACACCGCGCGAGGCCTCGACCGTCACAGGCTTGCCGTCCTTCTCGATGAACGCGCCGGTCACCCTGCCGTTCTCAACCTTGAGTTCCTTCAGTGGCGCGTCGGTCCAGATTGTCGTGCCGCGCGATACGTTCAGGTAGATGAGCTGGCTGATCATGGATACACCCAGGCATACCGGCTCGCCACCGAGGAATCTCTGAGGCCAGAGTCGGCCACCCCAGATCTTGGCTGCCGTGAGCCTCCCGTCCCAGGAGCAGCTGGCCCTGACGATCTTGGTGAGTTCGTGCGTGTAGAGGGGCAGGGGTGCTCGGGCAGGGTTGATGTTCAGCTTGTGTCTCCATTCGCCGATCTGCTTCGAATCGAACATGTCCGCCTCGATGCTGCGGCCACCGAGTTGCCAGCCTGGCTGGTCGGGGAAATAATCCGGGTAGCCAGGCGTGAAGTGCCAGCGATAGCCATTCTCCTCGAGCCACCTGACCATCTTGGGGCCAGTCTCCAAGAAGGTCCTCTTTCTCTCGGGCGAGGAAGCCGGTCCAGCATCGCCGATGATGTTTTCCATGTACGTCAAGGCCTTCTCGACGCTGTCTCGCTTGTCGTTGTGCAGGTGTGTGTTGGGGATCCAGCAGCCAGAGCCCGAGTAGCAAGACGTGCCACCAATCTTGGGGCTCTTGTCGATGACCAGTGTCGTCAAGCCAAGCGACCTCGCTCTGAGTGCTGCCGTGAGAGCTGCGCCACCGGTGCCGACGACGAGCACGTCCGTCTTGACGACGCCATCGCTCGAGATGGGCAGCTGCGCTGCATTCTCCTCCGGCGTCTGCTTGAGTCGAGAGCTTCTTCGCGATATGCGAGACACGACGGCTGTTCCGGCAGCTAACGCGACAACGCCACCGACGGCGATTGCTGCTTGCCTCTTCAGCGTGGATGCTCTTGGAGACATGGTAGAGCACTGCGCCAGTACCAGCAACCTGGGTGTTCAATCCAGACACAGCAGACTCGAGTCAATGGTAGGGCCGGAAATGAGGAATTTCAGGGTCCATCCCAGTATTTTTGAAATGTTCCCCATGTTTTTACCCCTCGTCCCCCCCGCGGTCATCTTGATAATACATTTGTTGTACGGGAACTCAAATTCCTGCTCCCCGCATATGTGGACGGCTATCGATCTCCGAGCTGAGGATTGAGAGGAAGTTGAACCTCCGGCCAACGGACCCGAGCTGGTCCCCGCGCGCATATAAGACGGAAAAGCATACTCTCCGCAAGAGACGGGGTAAGTCTCTTCATGCAAGGTGTTGGGGAAGTATCGACAATCGGCTCCCGTCCGATGGTAGTCAAGGGTCCAGGTTGTAAGTGACCTTCTAACGGCACGCGATACCCGTGCCAATCAGATGGTCTGGGTTCCAAGCGCTGTGCGCTTCACAGAGCGGCTCAATCATTCACCAAGCTGCATCAGACATTACTACGTAATGACGGGGATGTCCAAAGGCGTTGTTTGCACACAGATCTGCCCCTACATCCTGTGTCAGCGAGGCGAAGAACTCGGGAATCCTAACCAACCGTTGGTACAGAGCGAGTCTTCGAACAAGGCTTCTCTGTCCATGCCGCCAACTTCGCCGCGGGGCGTGGCTTTGCCGCTAGTCTCGTCTCTCAGGAATGCGCAACTCGGCTACTCATCCTAGTGGGTGTTTAGACAGGGCGGCCCAGGCTGACAATCTGACGAGGCCTTCCTTTTCGCTGAGCCGTAGTAGTCGGCAGTGTAAAGATTTGGTGAACAAAGTAACAGAGCACACACTCTGCACCTGTGAACATAGCGAGCAATGTCACTTGGGTGCGATGGACCTGGGGAGGAGCCCTTTGGTGATATTTCCACTGTGTTGACTTGGTATTATGGTCACGCCGCCGGGAGCGATCTATTCCTCAGCTTTATCATCAACGGGAGCATCCTGCATCCGCATGTCAGCCAACTGGCCTTGCAGCCCACGCTTACCGACACGCATCGCATTCTCAATCTCCCGCTCCGCGTCGCGCAACCTGGCCTTGCTTGCGGCAATATCTCGCTCGCGCTGGCGTCGCTGCTCGTCGATGTTCCTGTTCCTATCCTCCAGTGCCTTCTCGCGCCGCTTCCTTGCTTCCGACGCCTTCCGTGCCTCCTCGTCCTGCTGCGCCGCGTTGGGGTCCTCAGGCGGTGGCGGGAGCGTCTGCACGTACGCTGCGATCAGGGGATCTCGCGTCTTGGGGTCCAAGGATATGTATCGTAGGTCCGTCAGTATCTGTGCGGGCAGGTTGTTTGGTGTCGATTTGTTGTTGAGAAGATGAACCGGTTGCGCTTTCAGGAGAGCCGTGAGATCCGACTTCAAGGTCGACTGGGGCAGCTTCAGTCGGTTGATGTGCTCTCGGTATGCCTTCTCGCGGTCCTTGTCGGCCATGTTCAGGTCTTTCATCGCGGCTTCTTTCTTGTATTTGCGTTTGAACTCCGGCCAGTAGAGCTTGGGCGTGGCCTTCTCCTGCAAGAGTGCCATGTAGGCGATCTTCGGGTCCTTCTTCTCCTGGCGCGCCCTCTGTGCCTTGAGCTCGGCTATGCGCTCGCGTGACCATTCACTCCAGCATTCCTTGCGAGCTTTGGTCGTCGAGAGCGCCGTATACCGCGGGTCGTCGATGATGACGCCATCTTCCATCAACTTCTCCCAGGGACTGTACGGGTTGGTTCCATGATCATCGAGCAAATCTTTGAACAGAAACTTTGCATCTTCTTCGGAAAAGTCTTCTGCGCCCTCTCCCTCTGCCCAACCGTCCACATCGCCGCCCTCGTAGTCGTCAGGGTCTAGTCCATATTCCTCATTCATGGCTTGAAGTTGTAAGGCGATGTCGGCTTCCGTGAACTCAACAGGGCCGTCTTGCGTGTGATCTTCCGTCCTTTGGCGTTTGGCCGAAGAGCCCTCGCCGGCTTCTTGATCATCTTCTGCACCCTCGTCGTCTGTAACCTCGACTTCCTCGTACTCTGAGCTGTCGTAATCATGCTCCGGCACAGCGTTAGCCTCAGGCTTGCCCTCCTCTTGTACGCTCTCTTTAGACTTCTTCGAAACATGTTCCTCCGACTTGGACCCCTGTCCAGCTCCTTTGTTCCTGATCCGTGCCTTGTCCAGCTCCAAAATGCCAGGCATCAGCTTCTCGGGTATGCGCCAGTAGCTTGTGTTCTTCTCCGGGTTATACACGAATCGTCTGGAGTACTTGGTGTAGACGAGGATCCATGGCTCGCAGCCGGGGATCTCTTCTTTCCGCCTCGGCCGATCGATCGGTTGTGGCCGCGGCCTGCCATCGTGACCACCACCACGCCGACTGTTCCCTGGCTGCCCGGTCGGCTGCCTGAACTGCGCCAGGTATGCGTTGGCGACTTTGGGGTCAGCCAGTGATGGTATTTGGGGCTGTGGTGGTTGTTGAGGCGGCAGCTCAGGCCTGCGGTATGTCGACTCCTTCGTAGCTTCGTTGTAGTAGTACTTGTGTCCTGTCGGCGCAGTGTGTTCTGACCATCCTGGGGGAAGAGGCGTCTGGGCAGCTCCAGCCGGAGGAGGCTTATACGTTGATTTGAGCATCTCATGTATGGTAAGTCTCTGAAAGGTCTTAAGACATCATGCAGGTCTCCTTTCGTTTCTTCGTCCAGTCGGTTCCGTTTGGTGCAAGTTGCGGATCGAACTCAAGTTTCGTGCTGTTTTGTCAAGCGGTTGAGGTTTTGCGACTACGCACCTACGCGCTTGGGTGCCAAAATCTCTTACCCTGTAGTCTCGGAGCTCGCCCGCCGTTGAAGACAGAACAATGGCCCAAGCCGAAGGTGCATGTAAATAAATTCGTCAGAAATGATTCACTGCTAGGAGTTCTTGATAATAATAATTTCTTACAAAAAGTCGGGTCGGGAAATCTGTAATATTAGTGCTGATTCCCCATGTTTCGAAGAGATGACCTGTGACCAGCTTCAATCAGAGGGTTTGGATGTGTGTAAGTCATACTCATGTCGGGGTCGACAGCCCTACTTCCTGACTGGCCTATCGATAGTACAAAATTGAATCGCCAGCCTCCCAGAGACGGGCTGTATACCTGGCTGAATGTTACCGACGCCAGTGATAGGACTGTGAGAGGATTGGGTTGCATAGGTGAACAGGTGGACGGGGTTGGGGTTGGGGTTGGGGTTGGGAAACAGAGGAAACAGAGGAGCTGTCATACTGTGCCGCCTCTGCCACTGTTCGTTCTTCCCTTCTGCCAACCTTTGTCATCCCACAAACAACTGTGCTTCGAAGATCTTGAGTTTCGCCTTTAATAATCTCTATAAACAACGGAAATGCTGTTCGCAAATGGTATTTGGATGTGCTCGAGGGTAGGAGAACAACTAGACATCAGAAAATATGCCAACAGTGCTGTATCAAGCACACGAAAGTTGTGCGAAGCCCAGGCAAAGACGCCATATCCACGTTGCACCTCGAGAAGGTCCATACGTGGGAACGTCTGTCTTGGACTTAGCTTGCTAATAATCATTACTCGCCAGATAACATCGCCTCATCGCTGTTGGCAAAGTCCTGCCGCCTAATCCCCGAGCGGTCGCACATATCCCTAAACACCCCCCCTTTCTCCCACAGCTCTAGGGGCGCACCCATCTCCACGAGATTCCCTGCATCCATTACACAGACCTTGTCATATCCAATGACCGTTTTCAGTCGGTGAGCTATGCAAAGCAGTGTCTTGCCCTTGAACCCTCGCATCATGGTCTGTTGGATCCTCGCATCGGTCTCAAAGTCCACAGACGAGGTCGCCTCGTCGCAGACGATGATCTGCGAACCTCGGACAAGGGCCCTGGCGAGGGCTATCAGTTGGCGCTGGCCAAGTGAGAAGTTGGACCCCCCCTCCTCGACTGGTGCGTCAAGGTGAATGCGTTGTCCCTTGGAGCCGTCATTCATGCTTTGGTCTTGGTCTTGACATTGGTCAACCACGCTCGATTGGCGAAGGGCTGACCATAAATCGGCGTCAGAATGCTGGTCGAAAGGATCCAGATTCCTGCGTACGGTCCCTTGGAAGAGAATTGGCTCTTGTGTGATGATGGCAAGGCGCGATCTGAGATCACGCAGTCCTACAGTTCCGATGTTGACCCCATCGATCGTGATACTGCCACCAGAGAGCTCAACGATCCTGAAAAGTATCGTTGCGATGGACGACTTGCCTGCTCCAGTTCGCCCAACGATGCCAACACGCTCACCTGGCTCGATGCGCATGCTCAGGCCATGTAAGACGAGGGGCAGGTCTTCTCTATACCGCATCTGCACGTCGTTGAAGACAATTTCACCCCTTTCCGGCCAACTTGGTGGAACACTGGCAGCGTGAAGAGGGGCCTCCTGTTCGATCTTTGTTGCATAGTAGTGGAGGCGTTCTGTCGAGTTCATGTTGTTCTCCATATCCGCGAAATGCCGAACAGAATACTGGAAGTACTGCGCGACGGAGAGAATTGAGGATAAGACCAGACCGCTGAAGCTTGGGTTGATCGAGAGCCTTGATGTCACGATCAGGATGCCCACGCTGAACACAATCAGGTTCCCGATGATATCCAGCCGGACCGAGAGCCAGCACTGGTTGGAAAAGGTCAAGAAGTATGCACCGTCCATGTCGTCCACGGCCTTGCTCACTGACGCTGCAAACTTCTTCTCCAGGCCATAGGCTCGAATGGTCTGGATCCCAGAGACGGCCTCGCCGAAGCGGGAAAACACGTGGCTGCGCAGCACAGCCTCGTGTTTCTTGAGTTCTCTGGCCGAGTATCGGTAATACTGAGCTGAGAAGATGAACAGGATCGCAAGAACCACGAGGGCAACAGAAAAGTACGGAAAATACACCAGTACCAGTATGAAAACAGCCGCGATCTGGCCACTGAAGATCAAGAAGTTGCGAAGAGTGTCCGGAAGATTATTGTCCATCACATCGACATCTCTCGAGAATCGGTTCGTGATACGTCCCAAGGGCGTCGTGTCGAAGAATGACATTGGGGCACGTAGTAATCTTCTCACCGCTGCTTGTAGAATGTTTCGAGATGCGCTGCTGCAAGCTCTGGTGAGGTGCACATAGAACATTAGAGCGCCCAAGATCTGGGCGAATCCTAGGGCCACGTAGATACCAATCTTAGACGCATGGTCAGTCGCTCTGTGTTATCATACAGCACCTGTGCCATAACGAAGAAGCATGAAGTGGTTGTCACGTACATATGTCCCGAGATTGTAACCAAACTGGTCTGCTGTCCACCACGACAGCCACAGGCTTGTGGTAATTACCGAGCCGTGAGTGGCAACAAGTAGGATGAACATCACTGGAAGGTTGAGGATGTTCCCGGAGAAGCGCGTGTAGGCACCGTACATGGCCCAACTCGCGTTCTTACCAGCACGCTCTTCGTCCTGCATGAGCAGCGCTGCCGACCCCTGGGGGGCCTTTCTTTCTGAGACCTGTTCAGCAACCCTGCTGCTTCTGACATCCACACCTTCAATCTCTCGATCGCTGTCTCGTCGGTGTTCCTCCTGTTGCCCGCCTTCTTGTGCGACAGTTGCCATGATGCGTCGAAAGGCAGGATGATTTGCCATGAGTTGATCGAACGTGCCATCAGCAACGATCTGACCGTCCGACATGTATACGATCCTGTCACAACGCCGAAGTACGTGAAGCTGATGTGTTGCGAGAATGCGACATTTGTCTTTGAGCAAGCCACAAATCGCCTTGTCCATGATGTGTTGACCCACGTGAGCATCTACAGCGGACAAGGGGTCGTCCATGAGGATCAGATCAGCATTAGAGTAGATGGCCCGCGCAATATTAAGTCGCTGTTTCTGACCTCCTGAGATTGTGATGCCTCGCTCCCCAACTTCGGTCAGGTCCCCATCAGGAAACATTTCCAGATCAGGTCGGAGTGCGCAAGCATCAAGGACATCGTTGTACCAACGGCTGGAGCCGACGTCCTCTTCTTTGGTGATACGGGACGCATTGTCGATATCATGTTGGCTCTGGAAGATGATATTCTCCCTGATAGACGTGTTCTGGATCCAGGCGGATTGCGGACAGAATGCCCGTCTAGCTCCGATCGTGATGGTGCCTCCAGTCTTTCTCATATCCCCAGCTAAAGCTGAAAGCAGCGAGCTCTTCCCTGACCCAACGGTGCCAATGACAGCGATGAGCTCGTGGCGACCTACTGTGAGGTTCAGATGTTCAAGGGTAAAAACTCCCCTTTCACCAACATCACGTCGAATAGAGTCTCGGTTCTGTGAAGGTCCAGTCGGCAATTCGCTCGAGACGTCTACTTTTGACAATCCTTCAATACCACTAGCTCCCCTGACAGCGCTCCCCTCCTCCCAGGTAAAGCTTGCATCTTTGAGAACAACGCCATTCTCGTTCTCAAAGTCCCAATCGACCGGATCTTGCGCCTCTTCGGCCAGCAAAAACTTTTGAATTCGGAGGACCGATTGTGCTGCATCTGTGACGTGTCCGAGAATCAGAGGAAGCTGGTTGAGGGGCAGGCTGAGCGCGCCGAACAGTGATAGAGATGAAAAGACGTGACTCGAACTGAGCTGATGGCCCGAGAGGGCATAGGTCACAAAGGACAGCATAGCCGCAAAAGGTGACATGGACGTGCCCACAGCAGTGATGACGTGACGAATGGCCAGAGCCGCACGAAACTGCTTGATCTCGCGGTTGCGAATCCCGGCCAGTCGGTCTAGGAAAGCAGATTCCCAGCTGAAGTACTTGATGAATTGCATGCCTTGTAGCATCTCGTGCGTGAACGATACCCTCTGGTCGGTGATGGTGTTGATCTTGATTCGCCGTGCGATCATGGCCTTGGTTGCCTTTGCAAGGAGAGGCGCAACGAGGACAAGCAGGGCGAAGCCTGGGAGGGCACTGTAGGTGATATTGACCAACAGGAGTGCCAAGGCTAGCAAGATGGAGACAGGAGACGTCCAGAGAATATGGATCATGATGGAGCCATTGTTGATACGACTCGTGTCCATTGACATGAGGTTCACAATCCTCCCGTTTGACCACCCTGCTTGGGCTGTCGCATCGCTACTCATCTTGCGGACAGTCTCGTGCATCCATTTCTTCTCCTCTTCACTGCCTGGCTTCAACCCTGGTGGTCGACTGTCGGCAGACATGCCGCCTGCTCTTGCCCGACCTGAAATCTTTGTAGTTTTGTCGAAAACGAGGGCAATAAGAACGGCCCTTGCTTGACCACCAACAATCATGCCACGATAGAGGAAGTGGTTGAAACAAGTTGTCTGCACGAACTGCAGAAGGGTGATGCCGATGACCCAGCCTATGCCGTGCGAGAGGGGAGGAGGAGCTTGGAGCCCACTTCGAGAGGCCATGTACGCATCGGAAGCGAACTGGATGAGGAATCGGAGGGCAAAGGGTGACAGGACTTGGACGATGGATGCGGCTAGAGAACAGAGACCACCAAGCAGGAACTCTTGTCGGAAGGTATCATATAGCGCCTTTCTAAGAGGTGCTTTGTCGCCATTGTGTCTTCTCGCCTCGAACGCAGCGACCAGTTTGGTCTGCAGAACAGACACACTTCTATCATGATTGACGGACCAGATGTCGTTGAGCTCAAGTGGCCTCTGATATCCGAGCTGCATCAACGGGGCCATCCATTGGAATGTGAGGAGGCTGAAGAACCCGGCATCGTGCTCTGGGTTAGGTTGTCTCTCTGTTGGTACAGGTGTTTTATGTTTCCTCCTCCACGTCTTCTTCCTCCTCCTGCTGCTGCTGAAGGGGTTCCGGATCCCCATGTGCCAATGTTTTCGTTCCTCCTCTCGAATCGCCGTTTGATCGGCTTCATCGGTTGAAGTGAAAGCTGTGGAGTCGTGGGTATGGTTGCTTCGCATTCTTTGCGTTTTCGAATTGTTTTTTGTTCAGGTGCTGGCAAGTGCTAGCAAGTTATCCTGGAGCAGACAGAGACCTGGAAAGACAGAGCTTTCGGACAAGACATTAGCTAGAAAGGGTGAAAGAATGGACTGGATTCTGGTCTCTCTACGGTCTGCTCAGGGCTACAAACATGCTGATCGTGTGGTGAATCCATTCGTAGTTGATGCCCTTGCCACAGGTCTGTAGCAAATCGCAGCGAGCTGCCTTATCAGTGTGACGTGTGGTCAAGGCAGCTGTCGGTTACCTTAGCCGAGAACGTCTGCCTGCTCTCGCTTGAATAAAAATGCTAAGACAAGGCCAAGAACATAATTCACCAGTGGTATGTACTTCTTACACCACACAGGCAGGTGTGGGTGGAACACAATTACGAATCAGTGTTGCTGGAAGCATGTCCGGATGAAAAGAACCATCACAACTACGTCTTGGGACAGAATTTCAGAACCAACATCAATTGGAAGAGCCAACCAACGGCCTGCCTGGGCGGAGCCGTGCGATGCAACCTTGTAGTGCCAGTGCGCCTTTCCCTGTTTCTTTGCCATTAACTGGGGAGCCTGGTCGTAGAACAATGTACAATTACACTGATCCGCAAGGACTGTGAGTTTTCCCAGACAGCCACGGAGTAGGACCGTCTGTCAAGCCAGAGAGAGGGAGCGGGCTAGAGTACCTTAAAGGTAGTAGATATGAGCCGTCATGGGCCAATGAGCTCATGTCAAGAAGATGGCGACAGAAACCTGAAATTTGAGGCAAATGGTGCAAGCCAGACTTTGATGGAGGGAAGGAAGCACTGGTTCGTTTCGGAGGGGAGTTACCTTACCGCGAGCCAGCTTCATTTCTTGACGTCGACATACTTCAGGGTTTCTCCATAGCACGCTTCAATCAGATCATAACCGCTTCGTTCCATTATTGCTATCAACCTATTTGAAAAGCGCCTAGCTTCGTATCAGGCCCTTGATTTTGCTCTTCTACGCTGCAGGAACATCGCCATTTAGCCACTCGCCAGCAAGATCTACACACTCTCTCTACTATCTCCCCACTCCCAACAATCTCCAGCTCACCTATTTCATCATAATGGTAGAGCGGAGCTGCGAAGAAGACCCTGGGGAGCCTCTTGAGCATTCGCGTCTTCTAGGTGCAGATAATTCTGAGCACTGCGCCGAGGGCAAAAAAGCCGAGAAAGCAATTATACTGCTCAAAATTGTTATCCTGTTGCTTGCCCTCGGTGATGACATGCTTGACAGTCCAATGGCACGAATAACCGAAGCGGTCATCTGCTACCGACACTACGAGATGACTGACCCAAGCAAGTTGCGGATGGGGAGAGACGACATTGGGCCCGGCGCTATAGGTGGCGTGGAGGAGCTGCATTGTAAAGTCAATGCTGTGCAGGCCAAATTGGCCTCGTTGCGAGGATGGCAGTCCCTACTCGACAGCATCCCCGGCCTGCTTCTTGCTGTCCCGGTTGGGTGGGCAGCCGATCAGTACGGCAGAAAGCAGTTCGTGCTCCTTGCTCTCCTCGGGGTCTTTCTGCAAGGCGCCTGGCCGCAGTTCGTGACCTGGTTTTGGCAGGCATTTGATCTACGTGCCGTGTGGTTCAGCGCCTGCAGTGGCTTCATGGCTGGTGGTATCGATACCGCAAACACTCTCTTCTTCGTCATGATTTCGGATGTAGCCTCAGAGGCACGTCGTGCAGAGGTGTTTGTTCAGTTGGGGGCTCTTAGTATGGGGGCCTTGCTGGTGATGCCGCCCATGTCGGCTTGGCTGATGCGAATTTGCAGCCCCTGGGTTCCGGCCTTGATTGGTGCTCTGCTCAAGCTTGCGGCTGTTGCCGTTTTCCATCACTGCCCAGAGACACTGAGTCGCGCTGAACGGGAGCGAAGAGCGATGGTTGGTGCGGTAAGATGGCAAGAGCCTTCAAAGAAGTCCTGGCTCGATAAATTCCACCAGAGTAGCAGGTTCTTGCTCAATGACTGGAGGATCACCGCATTGATTGCTACATTCTTTGGTCAAGCTTTCCTTGGTCGGAACAGACTTCTCATACTGCAGTACTTGAGTAAACGATACAGTATCTCCATCTCGGACGCGACTCTGCTCATGACAGCACGTACCATCACGATGTTCCTCTTGTTCATGTTTATTCTTCCTTATATCAGCAAGCTCATGATTTATCGACAACTTGTCGCGTCCGCACATCACAAAGACCTTTACCTTGCCCAAGCATCATACGTTCTATGGACCGTTGGATGGGCACTGCTAGGTCTCGCACCGAATGAAGCACTTGCTGTGGCGTCAATGGGGATTGCTGCACTTGGACAAGGCACAACTCTCCTCGCTAGGAGCTTCCTCGCTTCTCTCCTGCAGCCTCACGAGGTTGCCCGAGCCTACAGTGTGGTCAGCATGGTCGAGATGATTGGCAGCATGCTGGGAGCGCCTGCACTGGCCGCAATCTTTAATCTCGGCTTGTCGTGGGGACGTGCGTGGATTGGGTTGCCGTTCATCGTCATAGGGCTCCTTTCTGCCGTCTTTACTGCTGTCATGTTCGCCGTTGGCCTGCAAAGAAGCGAGCATGGTCGCAGAGAGGACATATGAACTGCTTTTGGAAAATCACTGGAGCAGGAAAAGATAGGAATTCAAGGACAAGAAGAAAAAACTTGCGAGAACGTAACAGAACCAGCGTCATTGAAGTAGTTCCAGCTGACTGGTCACGCTGAAGAGGGCTTAACATCTGGCAGGCCCTCGATGGACCCCAGCTGTCAGTACAACCGCGCAACCTTGCATGGCAAACTGCTCAGGGTCAGGGTTACTACGCCGCTCCCCTTTCGTCACATTGGCCATCATCAACCGCCCTTTCGAACAAGATTGCACAACATATTGGGAATCTGGATCACCGTGAACCCCAGCACTTCCCTTGAAAAGAATCGCGCAAGGAAAGGTGGCTCGAATGGCTTCATAGCACGTCGTCACCTTCTGCTTACGCCCAACCCCCCCTTCGCGGCCCCCACGGCCACTCTCCTCAAGGACACCATGGCACCAAATCGGACAATGAGTGCAAGATCAGTTTCCCAGTCCGCGCTCGCGCGCTACTGGACAGTAAGAAGAATCCCCAAAGCCGAATAAAGTATAATTCGTTGTTAGTGCTAACAATTTCCCCCGTCCTGCAGACCACTCATGCGCCAGAGTACGTGGGCTTCGTCGTGCTGCTGGTCATCTGGGTGATGGTGCGTTTTGCTGGCTTACTTATGATCCCCCGTCGCGACAGCCGCTTGCTTTTGGTACTGACCCCACGAGACAACAGACCTTCCTTTTCGTCAAGCCTTTCCACCGCATGTTCTTCGTCAACGACATGGCCATAGCCTTTCCCTATGCCGAACATGAGAGGGTGACAGTCAGTAGGTCAGCCCCTGCCAGCCTTGCCGGAGCACCGTCACTCACGAACCTTCTTTGACCAGCCATGAGCTTCGTCTACTCACTGTTCATCCCCCTGGGTATCCTTATTGCCTTGAACGTTTTATTCCGCTCTCCCATCGCCAAACACGAGGTCACCTATCTCTCGTTTGGCATTTCCGTCGTGCTCTCCGGCGTCATCACGGACATTGTCAAGAACGCGGTTGGCCGTCCTCGTCCTGACCTGCTTTCTCGCTGCCAGCCTGCCGAGGGCACCAAGCCCAACGTGCTCGTCACCATCGACGTCTGCACCCGCGAGGACAGCTTCATGCTGCAAGACGGATGGCGTTCCTTCCCCTCGGGACATTCCTCCTTCGCCTTCGCGGGGCTGGGCTTTCTGAGCCTCTTCCTCGCAGGTCAGCTGCACGTCTTCCGCTACTCGACCGGCGGCAGGGATCTCAGCAGGACCCTGGCGTTCCTCGCGCCGCTCGTCGGGGCTGTCGTGATTGCTATATCTCGCTGCGAGGACTACCGCCACGATGTCTACGACGTGTGCACGGGGTCCCTCCTCGGCATGACGGTTGCCTATTGGAGCTACAGAAGACATTGGCCGGCCTTGTCAAGCTCCAACTCTGACGAGCCGTATCCTCCACCAGGTCATGACCCGCAGCAACAGTGGCGTCGAGTGAGGGACGACGAAGAAGCTGGCGCCGATGGCTATGAGTTGCGACAGGTGTGAGATATACAAAGGATCAGACTGGCGTGTAGTTACGGTGTGAGCATTTTGGTGGAATTCCAATCCCCCGTCGAGTCATCGCTCTTAGCATCCTCCGTCATCCTTTCGTGTACATTTATCACGCCGCACGTTCACACACACGCATAGCATCCCTCCCTTTGTAGCGTCTAAACCTGAACGCCTGATTATCAGATCATTGTAATCTTACATGGGCTGCGTAATCTATGTCTGTCCGTGTTGCGCCCCCCGAACTAGAGCGCTTCTGCTTCCCCCCTATCCGTACTTTATTTGTCCTCGACATCCTCATTCTTCGCCAAATCATGCTCCTTGAGCAAAGCCGTGATCTCATCTGCGCTCCACAGCCTGTGGTAAATCTTGCCGTCCTCTGTCTGACCCACTGTCGCAAACTCGACTGGAGCAACGTTAGCTGACTTTTTTCCAATCGTACGAGACGAACTGACCAGGCCGGGCTGGTACTTACTCTTCTCGCTGCTGAGCTTGGTCGAGTCCATCGTCTTGCTAAGAACCTTGACTGCCATGCCGCAGGCCTCCTTCAGTGTGCAGTCCTCCTTGTAGTCCTGCTTCAACAAGCTCTGCGCACTGGCGTTGTTGGCGCCAGCGCTGGTTGCCTTCCATCCACCGTAGTTTCCTGAAGGGTTGCTGAGGTAGAGTTGGAACTGCCTGCGCGGATCCCAGCCGGCGTAGATGAATGATACACCGAAAGGTCGCAGGCCACCGTGCTGTGTGTATCCTTGCTTCAAGTCGCACACGCGGCGGACGAGCTGTTCGCAGGGAATGTCTTCGTTGTAGGTGAGGAGGTATCGCTGAGCAGCTTGGCGGGCATAGTTTACGAGGATGTTGGCGTCGGCGGTCATGCCTGCAACACCGCAGATCATGTTGCTGAGAGGCAGCATCGTCAGCAGCTCATCTGGATAATCCATCAAGTCTCCGAATATGCAAACTTACTCGTTCACGATGTACAGCTTCTCTGCCGATGTGTCTTGTTCCAGAAGCTTTGATGTGACCTTGCGCTCAGCTGCAAGCACAATGCCATCCTTGGCGAGGATGCCAATCGCAGTACCGGCGTGGGAAATGGCCTCGAGAGCATATTCGACCTGATAAAGGCGGCCCTCGGGCGAGAAAATGGTTGTCTGCGTACAATGTTAGCTTCCCGAGCTTCGACTCGAGCCACAGACGGTACGAGGTGGGCAAGCTAGCGTACTCTGGAGTCGTAACGGCGAGACATGGTGGCCGTCAGACGTAGATCGACCAGGCAATCTGGAGAAGGATAACGAGTGGCCGGGTTCTTGGTGAAGCTTGATGCGGAGAGGGGTGGCTTTCGTGTGAGGTGCGAGTCTTGCACGATGGCTGAATGAGTTGAGGACGTTGGTTTGGCGATGATGGAGCTCCAGGCACGGGTCGCCGCGTAGCAGCTTGGGTCACCTACGAGAGGCACCCAACCCAGAGCTCTGAACAAGCCGGGGATCAGCCGTAGAGCCTACCCGACGGCACAGCGCCTGCCTGTGGAACTTATGCAAGAATAGGACCTTCGGGGCACTACGCATAACGTGCACAAATCTCTATGTACACAAGTCTTAGCTAAGCAGATTTGTGCATGATTTCCACACCGTTCTTCTCTTTTCCCGGTTGCGCTGTGTCATCAGTCCAGGAGCTGGTACTTTCATCGTACGGCCTTTCCTTCACCCGCACTCCCCAGCGTTACCGCCGCAAAGGTTTGGGAGCGAAAGAGCTTTGCTGCTGACGCTTTTCATTTTCACTCTTCCTCCCAACACCATCACCAGCTCATCCACTGCCTTGCCCTCCCGACTTGCCTTGGAACATCGCATCACGATCGCCATATTCCGAAATTTCCCAGCAAATAACTTGGCGCGCTTTTCTGGTAGTTTCGCGTGCATCTCTGATCACCTCGCTGGATCGCGCATTGCAGGTTGTGCCACCCTCAACTTTGTTCCAGGCCCACGCGACACGCTTCTTTCCGTCGCGACGCTTCACCTAGGTCTCGTCCAGACTACAGAGGACACTTCGGGGTACTGTGCCCTCGCGACAGTTTTACTGTTTCCCTCTTTTTACTGCACACAACCCCACTCGTCTCTTCTCTCTCACAGCGTCTCTGCCGGTTGCTGGTCACGCAGCTCGTCCTCTCCTGTCGCGCGCCTGCATCAAAATATTTGTATCGGGCTGGAAGGGATTCTCATCGTGATAAGCTGTGATTATTTCCCTCTCTTGAGGTAGTTGTCTGGTCGTAAACCCAATGTCCCTGAGCACCGTTGCGCCATAGCACGCCACGAATTAGCTGTAGCTCTAAGTCGGGACTGGCCGTCCGTATCTCAGCATCCATCGCTGTAAAAAGAACCACATATTGTAATCATGTCCGGTAAGTTCAGACTGCGCCCTGAACTCGTTGCGACGTCACACCAGTGCCGCTCGCGCGAGTACGCCGTCAATGGCGAGAGAAACTGACAGCAATCTTCATAGAAATCGAGCCGCGACGCTCAGTGCGCGCCACCAAAGGGCAACACACCAAATCTTTCGACGAGCTCGAGACTGCGAATGCGCCGAAGCGACGACAGACGAAGAAGAGCAAGAAGGCTCAGGAACAGGAGCAGGAGCAGGGGCATGAGCAAGAAACCGAACCAGAGGAGGTCATCCGCTGCGTCTGTGGCGCGACAGAACAGGATGATGATTCCGGCGAGGCCTGGATCATGTGCGATACCTGCTCGGTCTGGCAGCACAATGTCTGTATGGGCGTGAGCTCTTTCGACGACGAGATACCCGACCATTACTGGTGCGAACAGTGCCGACCCCACGACCACAAGGAGCTGCTCGAAGGGATCGCAAAGGGAGAGAAGCCCTGGGAGGCACGTCGTGCAGCTCATGATGAGGAAGAGCAGAAGAAGAAGAGGAAAGGCGGTCGGAAGAGCAAGGGCAAGCGCAATAGCGACCCCAAGGACGAGCTTGAGAAAGACAGGGCTCGCTCGAGATCAAAACAGCCGGAACCGGCATCTAAGGACACCCCCAACAAAGCGAAACGGAAGAGTCGCGAGGATTCTCACGACACTGATGGAAAGGTAAGGTCTATCCTCGTATCCATGTTCCTGTCATGCTTGATAGCTAACAACTCCACTCAAGTCTTCGAAGATGCGGCGCGTCTCAGATGGGGGTTCGGAGCCTTCGCGCCCTCAATACGTCCCACCAAAAGACCTGCCAGCCTCGATAGCAGACCTTCCAGCCGTCCGATCAGGACCAGCCAAGGCATTGAAGAAATCTATACTATCCACCCTCACCGCTCTGGCGAAGGACAGCAACATCACTGTTCCAGAAGACGCAACAACTGATGGGATGTCTGAGCAGTACGGCATCCAGATTGAGCGGGCAGTGTACGACACCCATCCGGGACAGAAGGAGTATGGTCAGCAGATAAAGTCACTGAACTTCAACCTGAAGAAGAACCCGGAGCTGTGTCAGGGCTTGGTTGAAGGTATACACACACCCAACACCCTTGCCGTGATGACCTCGGACGAACTCGCATCGTCTGAGCAACAGCGTCAAACCGCTGAGATGCGTGCTCGGGCAGAAAAACAATCTATCCTGTACACGCAGGACGCAGGGCCGAGAGTCAGGCGCACGCACAAGGGAGAAGAATTTATCGAGGACGATCAAGCCGTGCAAGGAGAGGCACCACCTCCACTGCCTGGTGGTGGCGGTCGTCGGCAGGTCAAAAGCGAGCCAGGCTCGAATGATCACGGCATCACGGCATCAAGATCGCCCTCACAGGCCGAAATTGAGCAGCATTCACCCAGCAACCCCAACTTCGACATTTCAAAGGTCTTCTCTAGCGTCAAGTCTCCAACCGGGCCCGCACAACGGCGCCCATCTGCACCAACAGCAGCCCACGGACCGGGAGTTGATGCTGACGTTGACCGAATGCTTGAGGATGAGAACGACTCGCCGCCATATTCACCCACCGAGGAAGCTTTGGACCCTGACGTTGTTTGGCGAGGTTCGCTAGCTATGAGCTCCATCGCGGACTTCCAGGCCAATGCAAAGCATGTTGGCGGAGCAAACTTCGCATCGATCGGACCATGGTCCAAACTGATACCCAAGCGAATGACAGTGGCTGGCAGGATCCCGCAGCAGAGTGCAATTGAGTATCTCTGCAGCCTGCGGTACAGCAACCTCACGGACATAATTGTCGTCAGCCTCACTCCGACGTCGCCAACCGCATCGCCTGACTTCAATCGCCTTATCGACTACTTCCTGAGCAAGCAGCGGTACGGCGTCGTAGGCGACAAGGTTGCGGGTAATGTCCGCGATACATATCTTGTGCCGGTGCCTCCCGGCGATGACAACCACCCCGAGTTCATGCTCAATCTCGTCGACAACTCGATACCAAAGAGCAGAACAGAGCCATTGCTTCTCGCCGTCTTCGTGTACCGCAACGATCCCGACTCCGTCAAAGCATCAGGGACGACTATTTCCCCGAGCGTATCGCAGGCCTCTGTCGGCACTCCTACTCCAGCCGCCCCCGGCCACAGAAGTTCTATATCAGGGCCGTCGTTCTCACCAGCTACTCCCCAGGCAGCGTCTGGACCTCCCTCGGCTTTCAATGGCAGGGTTCAATCACAAACGCCCGTTCCCATCCCGCAGCCGCCACATGTACGACCAGCAGCACCTCCGTCTGCATCACCACCTGCTGTCGTCAATAATCCGCCACCAGCATTGCCCACGCACGCCTCGGAGGCTGAGAAGTACCAGGCGCAGCAACGGGGCCAGGCCGAGGCCAAAGAAGTTCTTGGGCCGTTCATTAGTGTGCCTACTGTGCAGTTCCTCCTCCCGCAAGCCTTCCAGATGACACGTCGTGAGTGGGAGGTGATCAAAGACATCTACGAACGAGATCCGAAGGCGAGAGACGATCTACAGTATCTGGGACAGCTTCTTGAGAGGTCTAGTGTCGAGAGCAAAGCATAGTTGGGAAACATGGCTGGGCAGGGCTGTTGCATTAATGTCAGGAGGTGTATGATTGTTCAAAAAAGTCATGATGAAAAGCAGGCCACAACTTTTGCAGATAGATACGATAGTCAGAGGCCACAAGGCGACTCAGGCATTCAGGAAGCAACTGAAGTTAGTTGTCGACCTTTGACCTCGGATTTGTAACATTTAAAAAGTCTTCATTCATGGTATAAAAAGTCCAGCCCTGTGCCCATCGTGCTCTCCATATCAATTCCTTCCAGAGGTGAGCGGTGCCATGCATTCCCCCCCCATTCCCCATGATCTTCTAATCAACGGCCTTACGCGCAAGCCGCATCCGTAGCCGCCCAAACTTCCGCCTCCCTTTTCATCCTCAGCTCCTCCGTTCTCCGCTCCTCATCCTGCTCGACTTCCTTCTCACTCCTCCCCACCCTCGCCGCCGCGTCGACGACGCCCAAGCTGCCGAGCCCCTCCAGGACACGCCTCGCCTTATCGACCTGCGTCCTGATGGCGACCGTCTCGGTCCGCGTCCTGTCGAGGTGGTCCTGCATGAGTTCGATGGCCGACTCCCGCGCCTGGTGGGGTCTGTATTCGTTCAGGATGTGGTGGACGTTGATGAAGAGGGTGCGCAGGTCTTGGATCTTGGCCTCGGCGTCGCCGGGCGATTGTGATAGGATGCCCGTGAGCTCGAGGAAGTTGAGGAGGAGGGACTTGGCGAGGCGCTTGAGCTCCAAGGCGCGGTCGTAGTGTTTTGCGTCTTTGCTTTCTGGGAGGCTGGTGTTGGGGAGGTTGGTGATGCCTTGGTCTTCGAGGGTTGGCAGCTTGTCATCGAGCTAATGAAGCAGACAAAGAGAGAGAAGACAGTTAGCAAAACAAGCAACAAGCAAGAAGGCAAGAAAAGCTTCGTTTTCCGCGGGACGTGAAAGGGGACACATGTACGCACCATGTATTGATCGCCAAAGATCCTCCATCGTCCATCAGCTGGCTCTGGCGGTGGCTGAAGCATCACCAACTCCTGCTGGAGGTCGGGTATCCGCACAGGAGCTTCGCCTTCGCCATTGTGATTCTGTGCATATGCCGCGCGAAGCTCAGTGATCTTTGCGACGCGATCCGGGGTGAACTCCTTCCAGAAAGGTGGCGGATCTGGGAAGGTCGAGGCCACGGCGTTCTGGTCTGGTTCGGCCATTGCTAGCCGGGTGGGCTTGGGATCCTTCTTCACCTCATGGAAGATCCGTCCGAGAGCGAGTGATGCATCTGCCGGACCCAAGAAAAGCAGCGTCTTTTTTTTCCGTTCTCCCTCGTTACTGTTGAGCAAAGTGTTCGTCACGGCGTGATGGAGCGATTGATGAGGATCCGGAGGTCAGTGACTGACGGAGCACTTAACGAGTGCGCCGGCAAAACCACGGTCAGTGAGACTCTACAGTGGGTGATGCAGGGTCTTGGTTGCTGGGGTTCCGCACCTGAAGTTTAGAGTTGGAGTGCTTCTTCGCTACTGTACTTGGACTTGGTCGTTCTTCATTTCCACCAACACCTATTAACCTCCATTCCGTCTCCTTTCTGTTCCTCGACCGTCGAAAAAGACTTGCGCCAATGCTGTAAATCACACACCCTTAGCAATTGGCTTCTCAAAGGCCCCAAGAGACTGCTTTGCCTTCAGACCTGATCCCATCTCCATCACTGCCCCGCGCCATACTCTCGTCATCGCATGCCAGACAACGTCTTACATTAGTCGACATGTCTGACGTACGAGCACTGCTCCGGCAGCAGCGCGAAGCACGACGAATCGATCATCCGCAAGCTGCGTACTCCGACGCCGGCAAACTGTTATGTACACTCTGTCGCGACCAGGTGAAGACAGAGGCGCTCTGGGACAGCCATCTCCAGAGCGCCAGCCATCGTCAGAACGCTCAACGAGCCCGATCGGCAGCGGAATCATTAGGAAACGGCATCGAGAGGAAAGACCACGCCGAGACTACTGCGGAGAGCAGCAACAGCGACGAGGCTGATGCTCCCGCTGCTGCCGAGTCTACCATGGCCTCGCATCCGAAACGCAAGCACAGCCGCGACGAAGACGGCGACGACATCATGGACGAAGCAGTGAGGAGGAAACGCAGTCGCCCCGACATTTCGGAAGCCTCAGCACGGAGCGACTCGGAGACCCGACCGCACCGTTCCAACTCGGAGACCCTGACGCCACCCAGCTTGGCTCGACGGCCTTCTACCACTCCCTCCCAAGGCGTCGAACTACAGATCCCTTCCCGACCGGCTACTCCATCATACCGTGACGGATCCTCAACCTCAACACCAGGCGCTGCTGCGTCCAACGGCGCCACCAACGGCCAACAAGCCTCACGACCTGGCAAGGCGTCAGCGAGTGCAACCGCAGCCTCTGCAGACGGCGAAACGTCCAACACCCCATCGACCGCGCAAGTGGACGAATCCGAATGGGCCGCATTCGAAGCCGACATCGCAGCCGCATCCGTCCCCTATGACGAGGACGCCACCATCTCGGCCCCTGCCATGACCGCCGAGGAGGCTGCGGCCGCTGCGCAATCAGCACTCAACGGCGAGGGCAACGACGCCAGCAAGCGCAAGACCAAAGCGGACGTGGACCTCGAGGACGAGAAGGAGGAGGCCACGCGCGCGCTGGAAGAGGAGTTCGAGGAGATGGAGGAGCTCGAAGCCCGTGTGCAGCGTCTGCGGGAGAAGAGGGAGGACATCCGTCGGAAGCGGAGTGAAAGCCACGGGCAAGCCACCGCAGCCGCACCGACGAAACTCAACAACGGTGTGGGAAAGGAGAACATCCAGGGAACTATGGCCGGGAATGCCGTTGCCGAAGGCGACGAGGAGGATGAAGATGACGAGGAAGACGACGAGGATGACTGGGACAGCTTCAGGCTTCGAGGACGCTAAAGAGGAGAGCCGGACGCGGATGTTCGCAATGCCAGCTGTGCCCACAACGGAGACAAATGTGTATATACTGTATTATATGTATAAAATGAACCGATACCCAAGTGGTAATCAACTTTACTTTACTTACTCCTGGAGAAGCCATGCCTATAATCAAGTGCCGTGGCACTCTCACAGATCATTCGACGCCTGCCAGTTAGCCAAATCCAGGGACTTGGCATAATGTGAACCCGTCCAGCGGCCACACAAGTACTTACGCCTCATGCTAGAGAAAAAGGACCGACTTCCACGCTAGAAGTCAGGTTTGAACCGCGATATCTCCACGACTGACTCTCTCCCAGAACCTCCTCAGACGCCACACCCTTCCCACTCCTCGACTCTCCTCCATCTTCCTCACATCCGCCTCCCGTTCCCGCACCTCCCTTCTCCACTTGGCACCGACCCATCTCCTCAGCGCATCCTTGGTTCTCTCCTTCTCGATCGCCTTCCGCTTGGCTACCAGAGCCGGCGCTACGTGCACGGAGGCCATACCGGGAACACATTCCTTCGGAAGGACGGCTCTGTCAACGAGAGCCTCCACTGACGGACGGGCAGCCAGTCGCCGCGAGAGACGGATGGAGACGAGAGACCGGGCAAGGCGTCGGGATACGACGGACGTCTTGGTCATGAAGATGGAACGAGCGATGAGTTCTGCGAGGGAAGGACGGCAGGGCGAGGCGAGGAGGGGAGGCAGCAGTATGCGGTTCCGCTGGAGGCGATAGCGGTGCAGGAGAGGGGCTAACGAGAGTCCACGGAGCAGTTGATTGACCTAGTCCATTGGGTTAGAGACAAGATTTCTTGACATGAACGGGCACGAGATCCATCTAAAAGAGTTTACGTGCGCTGCTGAAAGGAAGTGAACAAAGGCAATGAGACGTGGAAGGGGGGCTTACCCTGGAAGTGGAAAGTAGATCACAAACGTCCAGGAAGCTAAAGATATGAAAGAGAAGCTCATTGGGAAGCAGGGTGAGTGCCGCCTGGGAAATCCTCGAATCTCGGAGAAGGCCTCCCACTGAGTTGGGAGCCTCGGCTCCCTCGATCACATCACTGAAACCTCGGACTCGGGCAGCACTCCGTGCACTATCGAGGCCACATTTGGCGACCTGCCGAGCCTCTTCTCCATCAAAAAGTTCGTTGTTGATCAGGCTATCAATGGGTCCCGGTTTCGTAGGTTGGACCTCAGAGTCTCCAGACTCGCTGTGGAGATACCTATTATCATGAGCGGGCTCCGATTCATGGTCAGGTGTCGCTTCTTCTTCAACAACAAGATCCACAGTGTCGAGAGAATGTGGCGGCGACCAGACTAAAGCGGCCGAAGAAGAAGCAACTCTTTGCATATGCGCAATGTGCTGGCCGTCTTGGAGATCCAGCATTGTGATGCATTGGGGTACAAGTGATGATAGACGAGGCTGGGGGCCGGACTCTAGGTAGTTGCCCCTAAAGGTGCGCCTCTCCCGTGGCGGCAAGGACGGGTAAGTGAGAAACGTGTGTGGGTATAGAAGGCACCCTCTTAAGACGGCGTTTTGAGACTGTGATAAAAACTGCCGCAACTCGAAGGTTGTGGATATCGAGACGATTGCTGCCTTATTGAGACGCTGGTGAACAAACAGCCTTCGAAAGTCGTGCTGCACACACACACACACACTCTCTCTCCTAGGGATAGGCGGTCAAGAGTTTGTGAGTGAGTCTTCGCTGAACAAAGGGTGGTCCGCTGATGCCTAGCTCATGTTGAGAGAGATTCAGAAAACAGAAAGAAGAATGCTTTAGGCTGAGGAGCTCGGTTCGGATGCGCGCGGGTAGGTCGCGAAATGTGGCCGGATGGGCTGATGACGCAAATAAGCTGTGATGGCCGCCAGATGCGACGAAGTAAATAGGTGCGTGCCCCCCACGCTTAGGGATGAGTGAGGAGTAATGAGCTGAACTAGGGGATGAAGCAAAAGGTATCATAGGGAGTCAAGAGATGCCGCTGGAAATGCTATCAAAGGCTGATAAATGTGAGACGTTGATACTGCCCTTGATGAGGGTAACGAGGAGGTATCCGGATGTGACGGGGACAGTGCACACGGTGCACATTGGCACTGTAGCTCACCAAAAGCGGACTCGCAACCTCCTACGCAAGCGGGGTGGCAGTGGCACTGTCACAGCGGGGCTGATGCAGTCTTCAGCAACCTCGTCCCCCACAGGGCCGCATGTGGATTGGCACTGTGTCGATCACAAGACCGTTCACGTGCCCTCAGCAGGTCTCACCTTCTTGAAGATCCATCCATGGAAACAAACCCAGGTTGGTGTGTCCTTGTACAGCCTCGTACCCATGTGGAAGAAGCAGCCCATAGCCGTATGAACGATTGGCTTGCGGAACGGCAACGGCTAGTTTCATCCTCTTCAGGTCCGCAGTGGACTCGGACGAAGATCTTCTTTGGAAACCAGTGGCTTCAAGTCCATCGGCCATCATATCCTCCCTGTGAGCTGAGGCAGGGCAGCGTGAATGACGAAGGACTACTAATTCATGAGCAAGTTCTGCCACACAACATGATCGCCATGACGGCGATGCGTTGGCATGTTTGTTTGACAGCACCTCCCACCCCTGTACCATGTAGGCCTCACGCCTTCGCCGATATCTACGACATCCCCGAGACGAAGATGAATCAATTAGGCACAACTGCAGATCAACCACTTCGGGGTATCACAGCGTCTTCTTTAGAATGGCCACGTCCGGAAAAAGCCCACAGCTCAATGTTACATCTCGCGGGATCAGCCACAGGGGTCAAAAGGTAAGTGGACCGACCACCATCGTGACACCAGAATGGCTGAGGAAGGATGTCTTCTCGGCCGGGATACCAGTGAGATACGAAGAAAAGAAAGAGTCTATGCTGATCATTATGCCTTTCCAGAATCATTCATTTCGATGGAAAGATGGATGGCATGGGCGGCCAGATAGTGCTGCACAGTCCTCGCCCACGTGGAAGAGCTCGACATCCAAACACCCAGATTGAACACTTCCAGAATAGAATCGGCAATCCATCCATCCACACGAACGCCCGACGCACACTAAGACAATAGGTTCACATCACCGTTCTGACGTGTTCGCACGCCCCGCCTCGTTTGACTGTGCCAGTTCATGCGGCGCGTGCAGGGGGGTGGTGGCCAGGAAGCCGGTCGCCATGCATGCGGCCATGCCTCGGTCATCACACGCAGTCCTGCCCTGTACCTATGCAGCAATGGCCACACATACAGAGAAGACTATACGCGCCCACACGATCGCTACGTAGTTTCGAAATCTATGTACCCACCCCGATAACTTTCTATCGTGCGTTCGAATGACGGAAGTACCACTTGGCATCGCCACGACATGATGGCCCAGTACGGAAGCCCGCCTACAACTTTGCATGGACATCAAACATAGGTGATTTGTCGGGGCAGTAGGATGATAGGCTCTCTGGCCGCACTTGCTTAGAAGCCGGACGCATCGGATGCTCCTAGGTAATTAATCGTCACCCCCCAAACTGCGCATGGTCAATCCCCTGGCGTGTTACATTGACTGGGACAGCTTTTCCAGGATCTCCTGTACCAGCCAGAAAAGTGCTTCACATTCATCGTCTTGGTTCGAAGCACCCAAGAAACGATCAATTGACTGACCTTCACGGCAAGGCAGAGGCCGGATCTTTGCGGACGGCCTTTCCGCGAGCTTACGGAGCCAGGGCCCATCACGTCCACATCCTGTCAGAGACAGGTAGTCTTGATCATTGGGCACCAATGCGCTGGTCTGGGCAATGCAGATGATACAAACGCACGCACAGGATGTACCCCAGCAGGTTACGTACATGATTGCAGCTCAGTACAGAACGGCTCCCCACAAGAAATGCAAGATGGACTGCAGGGCACTGTTGGCCCATCCCTGGCAGTTTCCAGATATGGCTTGACCTCAGGCTCCGTCAACCAGGATGCTCCTCGTCCAGATTACTTCGTTCCCGGTCGGCTCATCTGAATCAGGCCCCGAATGAATGACCTACCAGCCCTTGTGCGTAAGTATTGGGGACTTTCAATGTGGTTGTACGATCAGGCAGACCTGTCATTTGATGCCTGGGTACACTTGCAGGCCATCCTGATGATCGATGTGTTGTCAATCCTCGACCCCTGGCACATTCCGGACCCCGGCCCCTGTCCCCCGAAAACGACTGATACACCAGCGAATCAAAACCCTGAGCAGTTTAAATCCGTGCATGGCATTGGCTGCACGTAGCGAACGCTTTTCGGTTCATCTGAGCCTCCCGATCGGATAATTCCCGAGCATTATTGGCTACATGGGGTTTGACCCCTTGGAGCAGCCTGGTGGCCAAGAAGAATTCTTCAGGAACCCATTCGTGACTCGCATGAACCTGCGTTCCTTTCCATTGACCAATCATATCGGGCAGAAGTCACTACTCAAGTTATCAGAAGTTCAAGCCGATTGCTCGCAACACCGTAAATGGAAACCGATCAAGTGCAGCCCGGGCCCACTGAACATCTCCTCATGAGCAGCCAAGACACTTCTCTTGGGCCAAATCATTCAATATCCTTGTTATTTCAGGCAGGGTATCCGGCCTAGAAGGGGGATCCCAGAGCAAAGCATTACTTTCTGATGGCGTTCCCGATAGTGGTGTCACGGAGCCTGATCAACCCATGCCTGGTGACCTGCGTGGAGTGGACCATGGTTAAATGACACCGTCGCTGCCCAGTGCTTGGTCAATCCACTTTCGTTGCCCGTCTGTTCTAGACGGAACGGCCCGGTGAGTTCGCGGCCCGTAGCGGAGACGCCGGTGCCAGCCTAATCCCAGCGCACAGATCGATCAACGGTGACGCTTTTGCTGCTGTCGTGCCTTCGATTGCCCAAGAGCCACCATGGAGTCTGCGGTTCCTCCAACTCTGTCGCATAACTGCACTGTGGCGAGCCTCTTGGTCTTGAAGCTCCCAGATGCCTGGCTCTTGAGGCTGAGTTGATTACCTGCAAGGTACTGCTTTTTCTTCAGGCGTCCCGTGGAGACCATTGGGCACATCGGCAGATCCTGTGCTCCGGTTGTGCAAAGTGAGGCGGACACATGGCCAACTCAGGGCCTCGTACTCGGCTCCCCGCAGCCGCGATGGCACATCCTCGTCATCGATATACCCTCGTCGCCTCGATTGTGGTTCGGAGCGCGGGTCGTTGAACAGCCCACAATCGTGCCCACTGGCGCATTGTTCCCCGCCATCATGGGCCAAGCTTGCATCGTTGACAGTAAGGAGGATCAATTCTGTATCGGCCATTGACAACATCTAGGTGACACGCTGTCTCGCGTTCTGCTCGAGCCAACAGCCACGCCCACCAAATCCCAACCATTGCATTTCACGACCTCGTCTCGGTATGCGCCTGATGATGTCGGTGTCTCGTTGCAATGATGGCGGCCATACTAGGCGGCCAGCATCGCCCCCAAATCCCTCGTCCAATCTCATTGACCCATCAGACGTATCGTCCGGTCATCCTTACGATGCCCAACCAGTGGGTGTGCGCGCAACGATGAAAGCGTACGTTGGTTCACAGGCGATGCCGATGCGAGGGACAAGACCGGCGAAGAGTGGTGTTAAGGCTGACCGGACAGCAAAGAATGCCTTGGTTAGGGACATGTACCCCATGGCCTTGTTATTGTCAGGGATGGAAGACGACCGGCAGTGAGATGCATTGCTAGCTCTGATAACCCGTGGCACAGCATGATCGCCGAATTGTTCGTGCTCGCTACCCCATTTGGATGGCCTAGGGCCCGTTTTGATCGTGACATACAGTTGTGATGGTGAGTCGCTACGTTCGGGGTCGTGGAAGATCGGGGGAGACAGGTAATCAGGAGAACGGCTCCGCCAGCGATAAAGGGCGCAAAGTGCGAGTAATATAGACAATCCTTTGTCAAAAGTTGGAACAGTCTGCGTCAAAATCTCTCCAGTCATAAATGAGAAATGACCACAGAGCACGGGACAGGACTAGGGGCAGGTTCGAGTCTAGGCCCTAGCCGGAGTCACGGAAGGCCATGAAGGAACGACGTCAGGCTGCCCCGCGTCTCGTCAGAATCCGTTTCTCGGCAGGTTTGAGCCACACAACCTATGCCACGTTGTGCTGCTCCAGCTGCTGGGCAGAGTGCTGTCCTCCTCCTGGCATATCTCTCGGCCGCCGCTTGTACCAGCAAGAAGAGGCGCCGAACCGTCCGATCTGAAAGCTCCTGAAGTTGCGTGGATAGCTGATACACTGATGTTGCATCGATGTAACGAAACAAGGTAATACGTCCAAGGCTATCCAGCAAAGATGTGTTATCTGAAGAGACGGTGGGCTTCTGCCTAGAAGCATATGGGCTGCCGATGCGCAGTTGTCGAACGCCCGTAAGCCCCTTGTCACTGCATGTAAGTGTAGGGAGGTTCATTTGTCCGATGGTGACCATGCGGGAAGGACGGGTGATGTGCCTCATTCGTTGCTCGTTGGGCACCAGTGGAAGTTGTTCCGGACACTGACGGCGCACCTTAACCTTGACGTTAACGGGTTTGAGGACGACGTCTTGCCACATGCTCCCTGACGCAAACTTAAAGCACTTTGAGGAGAATGCAGCTTGCTTACGTGAATACCTCTAATGGATGATCTTCTGGTTAGGTACGGACGGCAGGGAATGATCTTATCCAGAAAATGAGCCAGGACGACGAGATCAACACTCGACCCAAAACGAACTATCGGTGTTCAAGGTTGTGCTCATAGAAAGCTTCAAGACAGAGCTTCCTTCAAGCCACATTGAAGGATGCCACAAAGAGACACAATGCCTGGACAGCCGTTTGACGTATAGAGGTTAGGCTCCGCCTCCATCTCGCGCCGTCCAGGAATTGGCCATTCCGTCTCGGCAGAGCCCCATAGGGCGGCAGATGTGAAGGCGAACCACTACCCTTGCTCACACCGGGAATGACCAGAGTTCACTTGATTGGCACCCCGACGGGTCGACCAGGCTTTGTTATTGAGATGGATGTGTTGTTGTCGGCTCGAACCATGGTGACCCACCCAGGCCGCAGTGAAGGGGACCGACGACGTGCGTGGAAGGTCGGCATAGTCGAGGCCTACAGCGGGAAAGGAAACAAGGACAGGGAAACCTGGCCGTGTTATGGATGATCTGTCTGTGATCTCGTGCGCGCGTAGGCTTGGATCATGCTGCGCTGCGCTGCGCTGCGCTGTACAAGTCGGGAAGGAGAGGGTACTCGTCTCTATTCAAAGACAAGTAGGGGGTGCGGAACCCACGCCCTCAGGTCGCTCTTTTCCTTCTTCTTCAGGACTGCGATTGATGAAAGAGTCGATGCAGTCAATGTTGACGTGGTTTGAACAGTTCCGGTCCATTGCCCAGGTAGAATTGGCCCCGGGACCTCATGATTGCACGGCACAAAAGGGAAAGCCGAGAAAGCATACCAACGCTTGGCGACATTTGCGCGCCTTGGAGATGCAGAGATGGAGAAAATGGTGATGATGAAGAGAGCGTGAGCCATTCTCCTGCCGAACAATGAGGCTCATGTGGACTGTTGTTGCTTGCAACGGCGGTGACGGCGACCAGGGGGGCGGCTGGGGCCGCTTTGAGGGCCACAGAAGAGGGCGTGATTCTTATGAGGGGGTGTGTGGACAACATAACATACATGAAGGGGGCAAAGCCCGATGTAAGGATACCCAATGCAGGCGCTCGAGGTCCCTTCTGTCTGCAGCAATCACCACTGACTCCTTGTTCTGTTGGCCATTCTGGACAAGGGGCGTGTTGGCTACTCAGGTCCCACCATCAATTGGGATATCGAAGAGTCGGAGACAGCGAGCCCAGTCGGTGATCGAAACAAACTTGCTATGAGTTGGGCAGGTATAAGTTAGCTTCCGCATCCCCAAAGCCCTGGCCCGGATATCCCGATGCTTCGAGAGGACACCAATCGACAGATAAAGCACTGTTATCACGCTTGCTCAAGTTGCAGGACGGGGCATCAGAAGCCGAAGAGAAATCTCAAAATCTAATCCAAGGAAAAGCAATCTGGGCGGAAAACCCTCGGGAAATCCTCCTTATCCAGGGTTGCATACAGTGAGTTAGTGAGAGGGAGGCTGCCTCTCAAGTGGCTGGAAGCTTGCATCATACAGAGTGCTGACAATGAACCCGTTTCGAAGAAGAAGGAGAAGACAGACTTCTGTTGAGAATTCGACCTCCAGCTTGACACGTTGAGGAGACGCAATATGTGCTATTTCGACCAGACTGTGTGGTCGTGTGGGTACTGGCGATGGGGCCACTTCCGTCAGCAATGCAACAAGGAATACAGAATGGGTGAGACCTGTGGTCTCAAGCTCGTCTATGAAGCAAAGAGAGAGGAGGACCAGTGCCGCCTCTGCCACGACATCGAAAAGAAAGTTCGACGGTTCGAGAAGATGCAGCGGGATATCCACAGATGGCAACGAGAGGGGAACAGGAGCGCTACCATCGAACGAACATCCTACGAGATGGAGGAAGTACGTGGCCAAATCGATCGCATGCGAAACGAGCACTATAACAGACAACGCAGCACTCAGGTATGCACGTCGGGCCCAGTAGTGAAAAGCGAGATTGAGGTGGTGGCGGGCCCAGAGATCTGGCGTTTGTGCTAACCACTCCTCTCTAGTGACATGTGCTGGGAACAAAAAGTCTTTGGAACGGCCTTCTGCTCAAGGCCAAGAGACGTATTAATGAAGCATTTTGGGTCGGGCAATCAACTACCGAAGAGAACACAGACACGGAGTTTGCGAGCACTGAACATTGTTGACCTTGGGTCGGGAAAGAGACATCTCTGATGAGGATCGGCCGGTGCTGGCCGGCTGTCCGTTGTAAAAATTCGTTCGGTATTCTGGGTTATCAGGGAACAGGGCTTCGGCGAGGGCTCTGCCATACAAAGGCCTCCGGTCCTTAGCCGGCCAGGGATTTGAAGAAGCGCTGGGCAGGACTTTTGGCCGCAGAAAAATCGGGACACAGCAGTCTGCCATCTGGAACAGCAGCTCGGGGGGTTTGCTGTCCTTTCTGTAAGAATTATTAGAAGCGAATCCATTCGCCTTTGACCACCATTTGCTGCCGCTCCCTGATGGCATGGAAGGGTCTGAAGCGGGGATCTTCTTCAAGCGTAACCTGCTGGTGCAACGTCCCAGAAGCATGATGACGATGAACCCCACGGTGTGGGGAGGGAGGGGAGCGAGACATCGGGGGGGCAGGACTTTCTTGGAGTGTCCAGCTTTGCGAAAGGACCATGTGACCGCGAGCCTGTCTTGCGATCAAGGCAATAGATGCACGCACCAGCCGGTGTCGGGGGACTACGACAGGTAGCAGTTCCGACTTTGAACAGCAGCTGACTGAGGCGGGTGAGGGCTAGTGGAAGGCGTGAGACCGGCCCCCAAGCGTTGAACATGTCTCTGAGTGAGTCACTGAAGGACTCGGTGCCAGCGTAAGGTTCGCTCGAAGCTTACGCTATGATCATGCTGGGTGTTCTCGACAGACGCGTGTGATGGCCAGCATATCGCCGGCTCACAGATGGATATATAGCGCGATCTCTTTCGACGACGCCGACCTGCTGCGGAGAGCAAGCACCCCCATTGTAACGACTGTGTGTCCACGAGTCAAACGCAAGGTCCGATGGACAAACATGACAAACTTGTGGAGACTGTCGCGTCTGAGGCAAATCTTGGGATCTCTTCGACCGTGGCTGCCCTTCTGACCTGTCACAACCGCGAGTTCAGGGGTCACCTCCACTCATGCAGATAGGTACATGTTGGTAGCCCACCAGATCGACCTGTGAGAGCTAATGAGAGGGTGTGCCGTGCATCATCTCATGGCATATGGCATTGACTGGTGGCAGGACGGATTCGAGTTGTGCTGAACCCGAAGATTTGGTAAAAAGGGAGCGGGAAGCCCCCCTCATCCTTGTCAACCCACCCCCTCCCCTCTCAAGCTATGCAGCCGTGAAGACGGTGCGAGCCGTCGCCGGGTCCGCCAGGCAGAATGGGGACCAGCGTCATGCTAGACAGTCGGACATAGATAGGTGCTAATGCTCTCTCCACTGGTGGCGATGCGCACGTGTCTCGTGCTCAATGGGCGCATTCAGATTCAGAATCCCAGAACATCCCATCCCGCGCAATCTCTTTGGGGGCTGTGCTCAAGTCTAGTTGAACGCGTCGCGAAAACTGATTTTGTGGAGGGGCTGGGTTGTAAAAGCGGTGGTTCAGAAGCGAATCGTAGTTGCGCCTGGGGGGACAAAATGACGGTGAGAACAATAACAGAACAGCAAACTGGCAGGGGTTCGAAATCATGATGCAGAGAGAATTATTCATTTTGTGTGTGCCACTTTGGTACAAGTGCCCCCACAGTCCTTTGCTCAAAGTCAATGAGGCCGTTTCCTGCAGCCTTTATTGCAGCAGTCGAGCACCAGTAACCTGGCTGGAGGTTCCCGGGCAATAGATAAGATTGCGCCCACGAATCATTGACATGAGGCCATCGCTGAACAAAGGAAATTGGTATCGTGAAATGAAGCTTTGTCGTTCCTTGCAGCCACCATTTGGCAGGAACTTGTTTAGCGGAGGAATCACTCGCTGGGAAACCGAGAAACATTCGACAGACCGCTACCTCATAGCCGCGGCAGCGTCAGCGAACGTCCCAACTAGAGGTCCTTCATCGGCGGGCGGTGCTCGAAGCGTTGTCGAGTTGCTGAGACCCGAGGACTCTGCATTGTCATCTTCACCCATCCATTCTACCTTCACTCCTGCAGCAGACGGATCGTCCTCGTGCGTGCCGAGTTTTGAGATGAGATGCTGGTATCTCGCAACTCGAGCTCCTTGACCGGCATATGCAAAAGCGTTCGTATTGGTGCGGCTCGATGTCTCGCCTGGTGCGATTTCGAATATGTCCACCATATTGCTGCCGGAGTCAGTATGCAGGCACCACCACCTCGTTCACCCAGACAATGGATCAACTGACTTGGATGTTTTGGCCACCACACGTTGCAAAGCTTCGCTCTCTCGTTGCGCCTCAAGAGTATCGTCGCCATTCATCGCCGGCTCGCCGAAGCTGCCATACTGAACACCGTTCGCATCGTCGTAGAGAAGGCGGTTTTCCTCATCCTGCAGAAGAAGCTTGTCAGTCGAATCACTCAAGGTCTTGGGTCACCACACATACCTCATCGTACGCGTCTTTATTGCGCTGACCAAGGCAGGACGAGCACGCACCCATATTTGCGACAAGCTCCCAAAGTCCCATTAGTCCTGGAGAGCCGTCTGCATCTGAGCTCTTCGCGTAGTCTACTGGGTCCAGTTCATAACACGGAGCTTACAGACAGAAGAACTGCGCGCGATAGCCTCCAAGCGTGCATTTGGCGACACAAGTGCTGGCGATATCGATACGTTGATACTGAAGCTTGGAAGATTGCAACTCCACTGATGTTGCGCCCCACTTGAGCTAATCACACGCAAACAGCAGGTACGACCTCGTCAAGGACGGAATAATCTTAATCCTCTCCGCTGACTCATCTGTCTTGCTCCGGAGAGAACATCCCCACCAACTGTACCTGCTTTAGCCTGAACACTGCCCTCAGCATGCTCACGTCTCGGCCTCCCTGGGCTACGTCTTCATACAGGCACCCTTTCCTCATCCCTCCTGCAAACAGAGGGCTCGCCTGAAATCTACCAGTGTAGTCAGAGACATGAATCAACGCAGCTTTCCTTTTCTCCGCATCTTAGCAGCCGAGACCTCCCTCCTAATCACGGCAGATCATCCCTCGGTGACTATGCCCCCTCCTCGCTCCTGGAGTAGCTTTTCAACGATTCTGCAATTGCCTCCTCTACATGTTGCCCTTGACGACTTTACCTGGTCTCAGAAGGGTCTTCAACAAGGGTTGATATGGCAGACAACATGTATGCTCATTCTCTGGCCCGTCCCTGGGCAGAAGCCCTTCACAACAGCCCTTTGGCAAGCCTTTCGAGTGAACGGTAAAGTTAGCCAAAGGTCGTGGAGTTATCTATAAAGGCAGGATTCCTGGCTATGTAGACAAACTTCATCACTACTCTCCTACAACCAACTCCTTCCCTTCTTCTACCTTCGCCACTCAGTCTCTTCTTGGTCATCTCTTCTACCCTTCACATTTCATACCCTCTTGGCCTCTCTACCCTTTCACCATGTTCCGACACCTTCTACTGGCGGCCCTGCCGCTTGTGAGCTCAGCAGAACTCAACCAAGTCAAGCAATTCCCTCGAATGGTAGATGGCCAGATGTGCTGTCCTTGCCCTGGTGCTGCTGGTGGCCAGGCAGGCGATGGGACCGTGACAGTCTATGTTACGAAGGGTAACGCGCTTCCTACGGTAACCGTCACTATGGACTCAGTGCCAGCAGCAAACCCTGCGCAAGCCACAGTCACCCTCTATCAACCGCCCGGTGGTGGTCCAGCCATCGGTGATGTGGACGGAGATGGAGACGTGGACAAAGACGATGCAGACCTTGCTGACAGCATTGGTGATGTGGATGGAGATGGGGATGTGGACAAAGATGACGCAGACCTTGCGGGCAGCGTTGGCGATGTCGACATGGATGGAGACGTTGACAACGGCGACGCCAACCTCGCTGGCAAAGGAAACACTCCTGGAAATGGTGGTGCCGGTGCTGGCGCCAATGGTATTGGAAAAGATCCAGCTGGTACTGGTGCTGGAGCCGGTAACACAACCCCCGGAGGAAACGCTGCCGGCACTGATGCCCTCGGCAATGACCCTTCAAGCGCGGGCACTGGCAATGGCAATGGCAATGGCAACGGCAACGGCAACAGCGTAATCGGAGGAGATGGAACTGCTACCGATGCTCTCAACAACAAGCCGGCAGGCACAGGCAATGGCGCTCCGGGAACGGGTGCACAAGGCACTGGAAGTGACGGTCTGGGCTCAGATGCTCTCGGCAACAACCCTGCTGGAACTGCCTCAGGCTCAAATGGCCTCGATGACCCATGCGACGACGCCGACGGTAGCGGTGCTGCTGGTGCTGGTCCTGCTGGAGGTGCTACTGGTACTAATGCTCTTGGTAACAATGGCCTCAGCGGCGGCAAGCCTGGAAGTGCTGGCACTGGTGCTGGAAGGCCAGGCAGCGGCTCTACCGGCAATGATGCCCTTGGCAACGATCCTTCTGGCACCGGTGCTGCTGGTGGCCCTGGTGCCAATGGCGCAGGGTCCAACGGTCTGGGAAACGCCGGCACTTCTAACGGAGGTCCAGGAAGCGGTGCCGCAGGGTCCGATGCCCTTGATAATAACCCTACTGGTGCTGTCCCTGCTGGAGGAGCTGCTGGTGTTGGTAATGATGCTACTGGCACTGATGCTCTTGGCAATGATGGCACCGGCGCTGCTAGCCCTGGAAATGCCGGTGCTGGTGCTGGAAGCCCAGGTCGCGGCCCTACCGGCACGGCTGGGCTTGGAAACAATCCTGCTGCTGGGTCAGACGGTCTTGCAAACGGTAGCAACGGCTCCGCAAGCCCTGGAAACGCTGCTACTGGCACGGATGCTCTCCAAAACGGCGGCTCAGGTGCTGGATCTGGTGGCGTTGGAGGCGACAGTGCTGGTACTGGAGCGGATGGCCTCGGCAGCAATGGTGCGGGTGGCGCCGGAGCAGCTGGCGGCCTTCTCACTAAGACGGTCTACGGAAACGCTGGGCCCAAGACTGTCACGGTCACCGCGGCGGGCAGCAAGCCATCTGCTGGCGCAGGCCCAGGCGCAGCCGGTGCTGGAGGCAGCGATGAGCTTGGAAATGGTGCGACTCCTGGTGTAGCTGGCGAGAACGGACAAGACGGTCTCATTGCGACAGTTACCGTTCAACCCATGCCAGACAACAGCGCAGCTCAAGACCCCACTGACGTGGCAGACGGGGCTGGTGCTGGCAGTGATGCAGCTGGCGACGATGCCATCGCCGAGCCCAGCCAGCTTCTTTGCGACAAGGCGGAGGCCTCGACGAGTATCACAACCGTGTACAACACAGTTGTCGTGACTGTCGATGGTTCCAAAGCCAAGGCCGCAGCTGCCTCTACACCAGCCCCGGTTGTTAATGATACTGAGGTTGCGGCTCGGAGCAACAAAGCAAGGAGGTCGTGGTGGCGCATGGCAGGCAAGGCTTAAACGGGAGATTGAAAACATGCACGGGAGGCGTTTCTGGTACTGGGACAGACTTTTTCTTCTTTCTGTTGACGACATTTGTACACTTCTACTTACAGTAGTTCCTAATTCTTAATATTCTCCTTTCAATAGTACGTATAATCAGACTTCTAGGTCTCTAACTTTTTTGCCTCCATATAAGTAACAACATTTGTTTCGTCCACGTATAGAACACTCCTTCACTCCCAATTCTCCTTGATCACATCCACAATCACACCGTGATCGTCCCACTGCTTCAATCCACTCACCACCACAACGGCCACGACGCCCTCAACACCCTTGACCCTGATCGGTACCCCGCCGCCGTGAATGGCGTACTTGCCAGCCTGCTCCGGCCCCAGGCCCATCTTGCCGGCGAACGCGGCCTCATCGCCCGCGTACTTGCAGTGCAGCATCCACGTGCTGCAGCCGAACCTCAGCACGGAGTTCCGCTTCCTCCGGACCCACACCTCGTTGTCCGGCGTGGTGCCCGGGCCCGTCGAGCACTGGAAGAGGACCTGGCACGTGTTGGCCAGGGCGATGGAGACGACGGCCGGCTTCTCTGGCGCGAGGGGCTTCAGGCGGGCGTAGAGGAGGTGGCCTAGGTCCCAGGCGTCGTCGGTGGTGAAGGAGTCGAGGGTGAAGGAGTCGCCGTCGATCTTGAGGTCATCGACCTTTTGTTGAAGTGAAAAAGACACTGTTAGCGCTTTGAAAATGTGGGAAAGTGGTTTTTTTTGGGGGGGGGAAATTGTGTTCAGTTCACTCTTACGTTCTTCGAGGGCATGTTGAACGGTCGTGGTTCTTGCGGCTCTCGGTGGATGGCCAGGGTCTGTTCGACGCCAGTGCCGGTGGCGGATTTTCTCTTCCAGACTTTCTGGGACATTTTTTTAGTATTATGAAGTGGAAGAAAGGGTTTTCTGATGGTGATTTGATTGATGGAAATCGAATGTTCTTGAGATGAGAACAGAGTCAAGGTCATTCAATTCATGATCCACTTCGTTCGTGTCTTGGGAAGACCCCGCTCACGACCTTAGTCAGGGTGTAATTCTCATCATCAGCACTACCAGTGTTCCGTAGTGGCAGATCAAGAATATATGGATTGGACTTGTAAGAAACTATATTCTCGCTCATCAGTTTCGTGACACCTGTTGCTCAATTTCGTACATCCTCAGATGGTACGTGAGGATGGGTGCAAAAGTCGGCAGCCACATCAGCCAGGCGCAGCATGAGCAGGAGCCCGATATAGGAAAACACGCCTCCAAAGTAACAAAATTGGAGTGTTTTGGGAGAGTTCCTTATAGTTTTATAGTTCATTACAGGTCAAGGATTTTACTATGAGCAGGAGAAGGGGCAATGACCAGCTTTCACGTCTGTCTCACATCAAGTGCACTGCCAGTACCCTACAACCCTATACGGCTACAACACGGTCATATTTCCTTGATTGAACTCCGGACGCTATATCGAAAAGGAAATAATCAACTCTGGGTCCTTTTCTTGAGTAATACTGTTGAATTGTGAACTATAGACGGCTTGTATATATCCGCTCTCAGCCATATTACAGTCGTTGACCTCCCATATCGCGAACAGCCTCCTCCTTGGTAAGCACATTCTACCACAAGCGTCCAACATGTCGCAAACATGCCTACCATAAGGAAATATGTGCTCAGAATCTACTTTCAAGCTTCCCAGACGCCCTCATTCACCGACCATGGTGGTCTCTGGCCGCAATGGCTTCATCTCAAGAGCGTCTACTGATCGCCACCCATATACAAAGGCATATCAAACTGCAGTCTCATATCAGCCGAGTACAAATCATAGCCCAAGTTGGTCACGGAAGGGTATATACTGCGCCACTCAACACGTTCACAACATTCAAAGCGGCTGGCCAGCACATCGTCGTCCGGCTAAATGCCACCCACCTGTCAAACAGAAGGACATCTTCGCCCCTTTCTCTACCGTTCATCGGTAAACATGCAATTTAACTTATCATCTTTATGTGTGGACGATCTAGAATATACGAGTGGCAAGCATGATGAGCCGATCACCTACACCTACAGTACAGCCCAACAATCGAGAACGTGTCCTCGACCACACGAACATCTCTCGGCCGTTGCCAAGACCAACAACTCAGCAGAGAGTCATTCATGTCTTTCATTCATACGAATTACCTTCTGCACCGAAATGGTCGAGAAAGAGTTCTGCCACGATCCTAGCTACCAGAGAATGCGGAGGAATCACAGTGGGCAGAAGCGAATCACTGTTTGTCAACGTTCTCGACTCTGATTTGCTGCAATGGATGATCCGAATAAAGTAACTGTCACACACAGTCCGAGTCGACATGACTGGTCCAGGGGCCGTCGATCCATGCAATGCAGCAAGGGTGGCGAAACTTCTCCCCCTGGCCAGCTGGAAAGGGGTGGTCAGCTGCCCACCCCCTCTCGCAGGGGACATCTTCCACCTTGTCCACCTTGATTCATATTATGGGATTGATAGTTGAGTCGAGAGATAGAGAAATATGACAGCTTTTGGGATTCGAAGGGACTTTCAAGGGGGTCAATGGCAGAGGAAATCAGAATGAAGGACATTGACTTAATTGTCGTTTTTTTTGGGATATATAACATGTGTTCATCAAGTCCAGAGTTATCATCTTCCATTAGAAAGGAGGAAAGGATTCATCTCGCCCGGTCCAGAGACCAGACTTGAGAGGAAACCGATCCGCAGCACATATAATGAGCGGACAAACTTTGAGCAGAACAAGAAAAGAGGAAAGGACATCAAAAACGATGCCCTTCCCCAGCGCCCAAGAGAAGGTTTTCGCAATCAGCAGAGACCAGAAATTGCAAAACGCGCGGTTTCCAGTTATGAAAACGCAAAGTTAAGCAATGGTCTTCTCGCCGGCAATGTGCTCCTCGTGGTGGGCAATCTGCGTCTCCTTCTCGACCTGCTCAAGATCGATGTGGGCAACGGCATTCTCGCCATCGAAGATGCGGGCAATCTCCTCGAGGGTGGGACCCTTGGTCTCGACGTAGAAGAAGTAGACGAAGACCAGCTCGACGGTGTCCCATAGAGTGTAGAACAGCATGAAGTTCCAGTGGTTGGGGAGGTTATCCCAAGCAGTCTTGTTGGTTTGGCTGTAAAGGGGGGAGAGGGATGCGTTAGTAAAGCAATCAATCAACCTTGGGAGTAGGGATGTGGTTCGTCTGTGACTTACTTTCCGATGGCGAGGACAGCCTGGACGGTGATGTTCATGATCATCATACCCTTGGCACGGAGGTGGAAAGGCAGGACCTCGAGAGCGTAGGCAACGAGAAGACCAGAGAAACCGATGTCGTAGAAGACACCGAAGAGCCAGACGAAAGCGATCTGGGCGTAGCCGGCGCCGGTGTTGCTGTAGCAGGTGGCGGGCTCACCAGCGTCGTTCTCGCACGCGTACTCGGAGTTCTCGTAGACGCCACCGCTGATGGTCCACAGGACGAAAGCGAAGACCATGCCGGAGATGGCGACGAGGAAGAGAGGACGACGACCGACCTTGTCGACAGACAGGGCAGCGGCGATGGAAATGGACAGATCCATGATGGTCTTGCCGGCAGAGAGAGCGAGCTTCTTGTTCTGGCTCTTGATGCCCGCACCCTCGTAGATGATGTCCATGTAGTTGGAGAAGAGCGCGTTACCCGAGTACTGGGAGATGATACCGAGCGAGATGATGATGGCGAGCCTCCAGCGGTTGCCCTTGGTGCGGAGGAAGTCCATGTAGCTGGCGGCCTTGCCGGCGTTGCGGTCGGCCTGGATGGTCTCCTTGATCTCGCGGTACTGGAACTGGACGGTGGCGTTGTTGACATCGCCGCCACCGTGGTGCTTGGCGAGGACCTGGAGGGCCTCCTCGGACTTGTCCTTGTTGACGAGGAAACGGGGAGACTCGGGGATGAACCAGATGCCACAGAGCTGGAGCATGGAGGGAACGGCCTGGATGAAGGTGATGGAGCGCCACGACCAGTTGCTGTTGATGGAGGCAGTTCCCCAACCGACAACAGACACGATCAGGGAGCCCAGGTTCCACAGGCAGTTGTAGACGGTGGTGAGGGGACCACGGTGCTGAGGGTGGCAGATCTCAGTTAGAAGCATGGGAGAACACATCTGAGCGAGGGAGTTGCCGAAACCGAGGACGAAACGGCCGCCCATGTACACTGTAGTGGGAAACAATTGTCAGCTGACTAAACACCAAGGGCGCGATCATGCTGTCCTCTTCGTTTGCGAGGGACTGAACATTGGCTCGCTGGAAGACTTACTTCCGTAACCGTTGCAGAAAGCAGAGACCATGGCACCGGCAATCATGATGACACAGCCAATCATGATGGTGGGCTTGCGTCCGAGCAAATCAGCCATGTAGGGGACGATGAAGAACGAGACGATGGAACCGATGTTGTACATGTTGATGAGGATGCCGAGCTTGTTGGAGTCCTGGTGCTCGGGGAAGTACTCCTTCCACCTATCCATCTGCTGCGAGGTGTTGACCATCATGCCATCGTAACCGGTGGTGGCGGAGGCGATGAGGAGGAACAGGGAGAGGAAGTACAGCTTGCGAAGATGGGGCTCCTTGTACCAGGTGACCTTCTCGAAGCGAGGAGCTTCAGCCTGGGCGATGGCGACGCTGTCGCCCTTGGGCTTGCTGACACTGCTGAAAACTGCCATTGTGAATTTCTTGGTGCTGTGAGTGTATCACACAGTGACGCTCTGTTCCTTTGGGGGTGCTATTGAGGAGGAGGAAACGAAGAATGAAAGAGCGAGAAGTGAAGACGAAGGTCTAACTTCAAGGAGCGCAGTTAGTCAACCCAGGCGGAGGGGATTCAGACTTGGACTGTCTTGATTGCGGATAAGAAGCAAGAGAAGAAAGGGAAAGCAAGCATGAAATGGGGAGGACATAGTTCCACTTATATGTTTCCTGGGATGCGTGCAAGGTTCACCTCGCTCCAGTCGCACAGACACTGGGCGCTCTCATGCTCGTTCCGTCTCGCCCTCCCTGGGTTGTACAGTGTGAAGAGCTGGGTTCCGGATCTACAGCTCGGCTGGGGTTGGCATCGACCCGGGATGAAGGAGTACTGTGGTGTGGTGTGCGGTGTGGGTGTGGGCGTGTGGTCCGTTCGTTGTACACAGACCAGGAGCAGATCTCATCGTCCAAACCTAGAGTTCTTACGCGCAGGGCGGGGTGTGAAGAGCCTATTGTGAGGGCCCGGAAATAGGATCAGAACCCTCACGATACGACGCAGAGAAACCTCAGCTGTTGGTCCAACATCGAAAGCTGTCCCTGTCCCTGACCCGTCTGGACCTCCTGGCAATGCAGCCGGGAAAGCGGTTAAGTTCAAGTCAGAGCCAAAACTAGCCAGGCTCAGAATCTCCCCTCATCCTTCCCCAATATGCTAGTTGCAAATGTCGCTCACGTGTTGGTGACTGTTGCTCAGTTGAGAAGGAAAAGAAGGGTAGCAGGGGTCCGGTCTGTCGTTGGTCTCGAGTGTCCGGAACACAGACCCCAAATTCCCAAGCCACACCATCCCAGGCATTTCCTCCCAAGGAGGTGTGGACTCATTTGACCAGGGGCGGCACAGAGAAGGGAGGGGGGAGGCATGATCAGAGAAACAACTTGGGTAGTGTGGTCCATCACCCATGGGGGTGGGCACCACTCTCCTCGGTTCACGATGCGACCCTGCTAAACAAGGCAAGGATTCTTTCTCTGCCTGCAGGACCGGGTCAAGCCCAGCTCGCACCGCATGAGCCTGTAGGCTGTATTCTCGGGCCTGGCTGGGCCTCAGTTGATGAAATTCCATAGCACAACTCCTCTTCTCGCTTGGCTGTTGTGCCTCGTATGATGGACACTCTTTTGGCTACGTTGCTCTCGACTTTGAGTATGAGACTACTCGAGGACTAGCTTGATCAGCAAAAGTGGCATCGGTCATCAGTAGGTGAAGCTGGGCGCCCAGCGATCGGATCCAGAGGCCACAGGATCTTCTCCATTGTTCTAAGCTGTCAAGCGCACCAAGACGGCAGCTATCCGGGACTGTGGTGCACCTCGGCATACTCTTGTCAGGCACGGACGTTGGCTAAGAGTTGGCGCAGAGAGACTGCCTAGGGCCAAGATGATCTCGAGCTGCCGCAGAATAACTCGGCTCATTGCTTCAGTAAGTAAGTAAATCACAGCCTGAGCCCATACCAACTTCCTTGAGGGCCGTTAAGGCTTGTCGGCTTGTTGCGACCCCGTGGCACAGGCAGTCAGTCCGTTGGCTGCTCCAAGCTTTTCCAATTCAAAAACCCAGTTTTATGCCTCTGGGGTTGCAATCCTTCAGACCAGAAATGTGACCCTTTTGCCGATTTGTCGTCGAGGTGGGAAGATGTTCCTGTGTTCTGAAGTCCGAATACAGTCATTTCGATCGATCCCGGCTCTCCTGTGTCCAGCGGGGAGAGGCATCATGACAGGACACCAAATGTGAAACTGCCCAGAGACTGCCATCTTCCTCCGTTGAACCCCCTCTGGCTTAGTGACATCGCCAACCTTCATGCGCTGTGGGGGGGGGGGTTCCGCAGTGCCAATCATCCTTGCTCCCCAGACTCGACAACGTGCCCAGTAGCTTATCCCCACAGTACACTAAAGACAGCGCCAACCCAAGTCGGATCACTCCGTCGCCGTGTCCGTGGGCATCCCGATTGATGCTTAACTCGGTAGGTGCTGGCCTCAGCACTCAAATCCTTCTCCAGTCTGGGGTATGGAGCCTAGCGAGCAGCAGCTGAACGGGCCCTCGTGGAATGCATCACCAGGTCATCTGCCGGCGCCAGCCTACGGGGCGAGCCTTTTCGTCTCTGTTCTGGGTAAGTCTTGCGTCAATACCCTCAATAGTGTCCTCCTATTGTGACCTTAGCTCGGCTCCATGGACCTCTGGACAATAGAAGGCAACATTCCTGCCCTCCTGATTTTGCCTCGACGATCCCATCGCAATGGGGAGCATCAAGTACGCTCTAGACCCATGAGACGATCTGTTCCCCTCCACGCTCCTGATGGGGCCATGCTGCGGAGAGCGAGCGGTGTTGGCGGTCACTCATCGCCCGCCACCCTAATCAAGGTGAAAGGGATGCCCCAGACAATACTCATATCTGAAATCTCCACTCGATACGGCATCGCACCATGTGCATGGAGAAGCCCGGCTCTGGAAGAATGCGGAAAAAAAGGCCGGCTATTCATCCCTCCAATAGCAACGCGCACACGCCTTGCTACCACAGGGGCGCACTGGTTCTCGAAGGCCCTCAGTCTGGTCCAACCTGGTGGTCAAAATTGGATGGTCTGCTCGCCTATGCAATGCTTCGACTTTTGCAAAATGCTGCTGTTGGTCACCTGAGTCTAGACCTCGTGCCGATACTGACGGTCCAGATTCTGGCAGGCGCAAGGATGCAAAACCTTGCTTCGGTAAGATCATTTTCGTTCAGGGCTATGACAAGCCGTGCGCATCCTAAGACAGAACAATGTTGTCTGCATCGTTCCAGGCTGTAAGACATTTGTCAAGTACTCGTGGTAGAGTTATCGTAGGCCCCAGCGCCACCACCCGCCAATGCCACACCTCCGATGTCCCTTCATTTACAACCATGAGGTACAGCAGCGAGGAGTTCTGCAGGTACTATACGTGCATCCGCTGTGCGGTGGCCAACTCGTTTGATGTACATATGCTTGTTCAGGCGTGGCGCGCCAGCTCCTGCCAATTGCTCACCCACGGTGAGCTCTCCAGGATCGAAAGTCTCACCCCGCACGCAGATGTGTAGTTTAAATTCCCTGAGGGCTGTAGGATCTCCAAGGAAAGTAAGCTGGCAGTCGTATCCTGCAGCGGTAGGGCCGTCTCGGCGTCAAGAGGTCAAGAGATCTACGATCGCGACAAGCCTCTCTGTACGTCTTAGGCTTGAGGTATCTGTGGTCCTGGCAGGGCTCGTAACTATCGGTCTTCGTCGTGCTCGCCAATGCTGAGTCCCCGAAGAGCCACACTCAATTGCCAAGCATGAGCATTCCTGACAGGAAGTACTCGAGCCATGTATAACATCCAATGTCGTGTTGCTTCTCAGTCTTTCCAAACATTTCATCCGGCAATGCGTGCTGTGTTGTTACTTGGCCCTCTTCACACTGGACCCCAGATGCATGGGTGCAGACGCGCCGCAGGTGAGGCCCACCAGAGCAACCCCTTCGCCCATCTTGAAAAGGCTTGGCTTCCCTTCCAGTCAGGGCTGGTCTCCTCGTTTCCCTGGCGGACAGTCGCTCCGGAATTGAGGCCCGATAGAATGCTTTCTCTCTTCGCGCGGCTGCTCTGCCGCACGCCCCATACAATGCAGACGCTCAATGGCATCCCGCCCCATGCCAGGACACAGCTGACCGCGCCACATACTTGCCTCACTCGTCAAAGAGCGAATGGCACTTCACCTCTTTGACAGAGGTCCATTTGACAATGAATAGCGCTTGGTATCGGCAAGCGGCACGCAAGCACTTTGGTTTTCGACCTTGGCGCACCACCTGAACACCTTCATCGTTCTTGGCTGCACAACACCTAGACGGATGCGATTCTGAAAGTCTGTGTGGGATGTTAGACTGGACGCCTGCCGTTAGCATGGCCTTGCTGGCTCGGTTGAACAAGATCGCCGTATCCCGTAAGCGTCGAAGCGATGTAGACGCTGGATTTTGTGTACGGCTGAAGTGTGCGAAGTTCCGATTGGGAGCGGGCTTGACATGCATTTCACATTGAAGAGTGACAATGCAGAAACGTTGACACTGCCGCGCCCAGCAACCGGCAGACAAAACCACATGTCTGCCCAGAGTTCCGTTCCGTCTTGTCCTTCAGCATACTCCGCGAAAACATCGGTTGTCAAAGGGGCGACAGGGTAGAATAGGCTGGTCAGGATCCTAGAATTCCACGAGGCCGAGAGTTAGCCAATGTCCCCAAGACCTGTGAAAACGGCTACAACCGCTCCATTCCAGCGATGATGCCCATGATCTGGGGTGGTCCACTGAACAAAGACAACCTTTTGAGATCTGGTCCACCACACACACTCAAAGCCTGGGGAAACCCACCCACCTTGATCAACCTTCGGACCACGCAGTTATCCAACTCACCAACGTCTCGCGATGCCTCTTGCCCCAGACCATTCGACAGCACATGACGGGCGAGCTGGATCATCCACGTTCCAGGCTGTCTAGGCCTGTTGAACCGAAATAGGCTCTGTGGCGCACCAACTGCCCGCTTCGTATGGCGTCTGTGCTAGCCGGAGAGACGGGAACGTCGCCGATGAGCCACGGGGGGTGTGTGTGTGTGAAGGCGTTGCGCTGTGACCCCCCTCCGCCAACGAGCCAATAGTTCAAATGCCCCAGGAACAGCCATCCCGGGACTCTTCCTGTCCTGTCAATTCAATGGTTCCAAGTCATCAGCATGTCATCTGAACAAGATTTGTCCATCACTGTTGGGTGAGTCGACCAGACACGCCGCGGAGGTGCTTTTCGACCACCATGGTTTGGTCGACAAGAATTGATTGAGGTTGAGTAGATCGCGTGCGCAGGGTACCACTTGATAGAATGGAGACTCGCAGGCTGAAGCTCGTAATGCACGTTAGATGCACGGTAGATTAGAAAGGAGCCAGGATTGATGCCGATGTGGTGCCACATTGACCTGAATGTGGTTGTGGTTGATTAAGGTGCGTTGGTGGTGGTGCAGCGAAGGCTAGGGTCCGAAGGGCAGGCTTGGAGATCAGGTGTGGTAGGGCACTTACTTTATTTTACCGTACTCTCAACGTCCACCACGCCCAAGTCATCAATGCCGACATACACGCGTGAAGAGCAACGTTCTCAACCTGAACCAGTTCCCTGGGTATAGTAGCCTATCAAGCGCATCAGATGCTGCAACCGCTGACTGTTCTGAGAGTAAGTGCAACATGCATCTGGCCAGTGATGCTTCTCAACATCCACGGTGTCTGGACGATTCTGGCTCAAACGAAGCCGTCGCTTACCGACAATACTCGCAACATCAGCTGTGTCATCTACTTCGGGATACAAGAACTAGAGTTGACCTTTCAGTGCTCCCTCCTCGTACTCAAAGGGTTGCCACAAATCTTCAAGCCCCCAACGAGAATCTCGGATCCAGCCTCTCTACCCACAAGACACTCCTGGACCCTCCGATCTTGGCATTTTCCATCTCGAACTACAGTACGACACATCGCGTCTAACATGACATGTAAAGTGATTGTTACCGCGTGCCGTCGCTGTCTCAGCCTTCGGGACCGAGAACGAACCATCCATTACGACCCCCATGGTGGGCGACGAACGCCTTCTGCTCCATCGCCTCCGTACAGCCTCATTTCTTGGTCAATTTACCCGCGTGACCCGGGATACTGGATCGACACGTCGAGGCCACCTCCCTAGCCTTGTGTTCCGAGGTTCTAGACACCCGTGGTCCCCGTGGAAGAAACGTCCCGAAGTGCTAGATAGATGGTGCATCAAATCATCCTTCTGCAGCCGCTCGCGTGATCACTCCTTGCTCTTTTATCCTGGGAAGGATGAATGAAGATCTAGACTATTGGAAGTTCTTCTGAGAGTCCACAACCCTATCATCCATCCATAACGCGAACATTGCAGCCTGGGTCTCGCCCACTCCAGCAAATTAACCGTAAGATGAGTACGAGCGCCCCCTCTGAACGCCCCTTGCCGCCTAGGCGCCTTTCATCAACACATTTAATCTATTTAGACGCCTTTGCCGGTTCTTCATTGGTTCGGGATCTCAGTCATCCAAAAGGTTGCTGCGTGTCAGACTCAAATTGGAGCCACCAAATTGGTTTGCTTCCTACTGTGTAAAGACCCAAAGGTTGTCAAAGTGGCCTGTATCTTGAGCATGGATATCTAACTCTGTACTATCATCCGAACCAGTGTCGGCCATCAGTTCACTCATGTCCGTGTACCGTGGCGCAATTTGTTCTGCGAGAAGTTTCGTCCATCCATCTCCTGTACAGGGCAACCATACAGTCTCCTCTAGCCAAAGGCAAGCCAGCGCAACCTTCCTATCCACAGAGCCAAAGTAAATCCTTCACCGAGTGCTTCCAAGGTTGACACACGATTTAGTAGACGTCGCCAACCATTCTGGTCTTGTTGGTGCAACAGAACGTCGACGACAGAATAACATCTCCGAAGCAAAAGTCTCTATCAGTCGCTGACCAAACGATCGCTCACAATACATGACAATGATGAAAAGGTCTTTGAACAAAATTCCATCTTGAGGTTCAAATTTCCGATCCTTGCACATCATCCATCATCTCGGTGTCTTGGTCATCGGCTTCCGCCATTTCCTCTCCAGCCACCCCAGACTCCAGTTTGCGAATGCTTTGGAGTGCCTTCATGAATTTGTCGCTCTCTGACTTCAGCTCCTGCCGTTTTGCCGCTATCCGGGAATCCTCTTCCATTAGTCTCTCGTACACAGGCTGCGGATTCTCAACACGCAAGCCGAGCCTCTGATCGAGAAACCATGACAGCTGCTTTCTAATTCCCGGAATCAGGCGACGAATGATGACCTGAGCGACTGAATCTGCAAAGCGAAGTGCGGCGAGCCTATAGTAGGCCCTAACGTACCCTATTACGCCGACTTCTTCTTTGAAGCTATCAACTCCGATCCGGGCAATCTCCGCTTCTCGCCGCTTCAACGCTTGCGCTCTCTTGTCATCGTTGAGCTCGTTCCATTGCTGGAAAGGGCCTGATTGAGGGCCATGATGTTGCATCCGTTGAAAATGGCGAAAATGCGTGAGGAGTGCTAGCTCTTCAACCTTGTATTGGCTGAAAGCCTCGTTATTGAAGGTCAGGATGCCGGAGCTTTCGTCCTCGAACAGGAGCTGGATTTGCTCCTTGGCCATCGCGCTTTGCTCTACCAGACACGCCTTGAGATGCTTCCGAACCTCCTGGAATACCAGACGCTTCTTGAGGCTGCTGAATGAGTCTGCGGCCACTACTTCAAGCTCTTTTAGGAGCTGGCCCGTTGTATAGTCCAAAAAGTCCCCGGCAGGACCGATCCAGGGTTTGATAGCCTCCTTGGCCAGATCGTCGTACATCTCATCCAGTAAACGGTCTGGCATGCCAGCCTTTGTCTTTGCCAGCTTCTCTTCGCGAACTTGTGCCAGCGTCCGGAAACCGCTCCCGACGCCAGTATACTTAGTGAACGGGGCGGGAAGTTGGAAGCGCTTCGCGGGACTCTGTGGGGGAGGAAGGGGCATCTGAGTCGAATCGTCTTCTGGCTTGACGGAGTAGCCGCCGCGTCCGTTGGACATGGTAAAAGAGCTGCCAACGTCCCTGGACTGAGTGTCTTGTCGGGGTCTCTTTGGCAAGACCTGGGCATGGCCGTTCGCACGTCGTTTCGAAGGTGTAATCGCTGAGGTGACGCTTCCGCCATCTGACTCATCGTCCGAGATCACGATGGAGGGTTGGTCGCTACTGTCTCGAAGCACGAATTTCGGTTTCATGTGCAATAAGCAGTCGCGAAAGTTGTTTGGCGTTTCATTGAAACACTTTGAGAATGCTTCAATGCGGCTTCGTGCGCGATCATCGAACGTGCGAAGTGAGACCGAGATTTCCTTTTCCACATTGTCTGGCATCTCTGGAAGATTACCAAGCTGTCTCCGGGTGTTTTCAAGGAGCTGGGCAATAGTTCGCTTGATTTTTGGCAGGCTGTGTGTTCTCATTAGTCTCTTTCTTCACGGTCTGATAGTATCACGTACCTCTTGGCAAACTCTTGGGCGAGACGCTCTGACAAGGAGGCCTTGAGCTTTTCAATTCCGCAGCGATCCGCGAACGGTTTGAATGTATCCGGCCATTTTTCAGATCTCTGGAAGTCAAAAAATGCCTCCTCATACTTCACAAGCTCCTCAAGATCCATATTCGGTGGCCGAGATGTGATGAAATAGCCAAGGCCAGTGCGATGATCGTTGCCCTGCATGATCTTAAGCCATTGCTCATGGCCAGCACTTGCAAGTAGATCCGCTTTAGTGAGCACACCCATTGTGCGATTCGAGGCACCGAGACGACGAAGGAGGTTCATCGTGCATGAGTTTTCAGCATCGTTGTTCATCGCAACGCCGCATAGGATTATCGCTGACGGGTGATTGATGTACTCTGCTGAGAGGTTCCGGACGACACTGACGAGATAGTCATCGCGAGCGTCAGCGGGGTTTTGGAATACCCCTGGCATGTCATAAAAGGACAGATCAGGGAGATCCGGACCCATAATCTCGAGAGCGACGATATTTGGGGAGAATTTCGCAAGAGTCGCTGCTGCTGCGGATTCAATGGTGCTGTTGATTGCGACGCCTCCAGACCCAGGGATGAAAAGATCCGGACTCTGGTGGTCGTTCAGAATCGCGACTTGAGCCCAGCGGAGGACATCTTCGATCTGGCCTTGATCGCTCATCGTCTTGAACTCGACGACCGTGGTGGTCGGCAGCTTTTTCCACGGAAAGAAAGGGTCCTCCTCCGTAACATCCGTGTCCTTGATGTCTCGATCCTCAGGAGGGCAGTATGTGTACTCTCTGCGAAGGGATACTTTGCAAGACCACTCGGATCGCCGGGAGACCCTTATATGTAGGGGGCAGCGAGTACATGTGCCTTCGCTCCGAGGCAACTCGAGGTTGGCCAAGCCAGACATGAGTGTCGACTTTCCAGCAGATTGATCTCCCACGAGGACGAGCTCTGGCAATTTCACCTTGTGGGACACGCCGAGCTGTTGCAGCTCGCCGAGGGTGTCATTGCACGCCTTGAGCTCCTTACCAATATCTCGGAAAGATTTGTTGAGAAATGATTCTTCGACATATGGTGGAGTGGCGACAGTGGCTTCTGGACGAGTCCTCACTTCTCTAAACAGAGGGTACTCGGATTCAGTATTCTTATCCGTGGCCCCGCTGCTCGGGGGCGCTGGAGAGGAACGTCAGTATAAGTTTTGTACGAAGTGCGGACTGTTTGGTCAGACTCACGAGCATTGGACCGATCACCGCGATGGATGAAGGATTGGTCAACTGAGATGGCTCGACCCATGGCATCCCCGTGAGATGAGATTGATGGCGCCACAGTAGCCGAAGCATTCAGACCAGGTTCCGTCTTAACGCTGCCTGATCGATGCTGTGGGCGAACCATGCGATTCGGTCTTCCCGGATTCATTGTTGCATTGGTCAAGACACCCGTAGAATCTCACGGACGTCAAAGCAGCCAAATTGGCCAAGGCTGAATGATGAGATGATACAGGGAGGTAAGTAGTTCTGGAAGACCTCCAATGTAATGGTGCAAGACAACAGTGGTATAAGTATGGATGAACGATGCCAGTGAAGGTCAATCGGAGAGAGAATGGTACACGATGTAAGCTCGAGCGAGGTCAAGTGAATGGAACGTCGAATGACAAGGCACAAAGTGAGCTGAAGTGAAGGCAAGCCTGTGCCTGAAGCAGGGTGTTTTGGGTGTGGCTCCAAGGCAACACCAGGTGGTGATAACAGCTGCTAACGGCCCCGGATTATTGCGTCAGCTACAGCCGACAACATGGCGATGAATGAGTCAACCAAGCTTCATTGCGTTCTAGTACGCTCACAGAGGCCACCAATGGCATCAACAGACAATCATGTTTCATCTGGGAGCTGGATTTTGTCATTTCCAGAGGACCAGCTAACAGAAGTGAATGGCAACTGGAGTTGTGTCAGTGGAAGCCCTTGCCTGGTAAAACGGGAGGCTGGGGTTGCCCCTGGATCAAGCGACGGTAAACCAAAGATTGGCGGACGCCGTTCGGTAGGGCTTGGTCGCTGGAACGGGCCCTTCCTAGCGCTGGCTGGACGCTACCAGCCCAGAGCTCAGGAGGGTTCACCAGTGTTTCCTACAGCAGGTTTATTGAAGCTCTGTCGCATGTCATCGGGTTTCCTCCAACCCATGAATACTTCCTTTCCTTGGCAAGCTCTTGTCCATATTCAAATCTTCACCCAATGCCTCTTAGCCCACTTCCCATATTGTAGCTCCTCAATGGATTGAGCCGTGTTGCATGGTCTCAGCCAGCGAATCCTTGAATTACTCATGCTCTCTGCCGTCTCTGTCTCCGGGTTGAGCCCCTACCAAACCTTGTTTGCTCAGGGTACTTGTACGTGGGTCAGCCTTGATCCTTCGAGTGTAGCCTTACCTTCTCCTTTTTTTTTGGTAAGCCTCAATGACGTATTTGTAAGACGGTCTAGAAGACGACGGCGAAGAAGCCACTTACTTGCGCCTAGAATAAATATGGCAGATCTTTGTAAACCACTCGAGGTTCTATTTGGATGCAAGTCGACAGACTACTGATAAGATTTGAGTGCTATGATGGCCGTTATCCTATCTCATCCCCATGCGTGCGATATCGTGAGCCAAGCTTTGTGATCGAACATACTACGAGTCAGGATGTACTCTGTAGTCAAGGAAAAGTCATGCATTTGGTTAATGATGAATCTCTGTGATGGTGATTAGACTGACATGATGACTCGACGCGAGTGTCGATGCTTGACGGCAGCCTCATGGCTTTGCTGAAAGTGTGGATGAACTCCAGAACAGTTCGATCCGAAGTCTCACTATTACTCGATTCGCGAAAGACAATGTCTTCACGTCTAAGTCCCCCTCTTTTTTTCTCTTCTCTTCATGAACGACCTTCCCTGTTCTCACACCGCCTTCGCGTCAAACGTGCATTGGCACGGGATTGGCATTGACGATCGCCAGTGGTTGGAATGTGGCTGCCCCTCATCGACCTGTGCGACCCTTGAGCTACACTAAGCACCATCTCCCCTCCTGCGAAACCTCCACGTCAACCGCAACCCATCCATCTCCAAACCTCAATCTATCGTCCAGCCCGAGAGAGCGCATTACGGGCGACACATATCCTTGAAAACAATCACCTGCTCTCTTCGACACCTGGTCTTCACATTCGCCTGCCATGTCGCTTCAGGTCCCGCATCGAGCTAAGGAGACGAGCGGCTCGACCAAGGCCGTCATCCTGGTGAGCTGCAGCCATCTACCTCGGTGACAGCTTTGACTGTGGCTAACATCTCGTCAATCCAGGTCGGAGGTCCTTCTCGCGGTACACGATTCCGTCCCCTTTCTCTCGACGTCCCTAAGCCCCTCTTCGAGGTCGCTGGCCACCCCATCATCTGGCACTGCCTCTCGGCCATCGCAGGCGTTCCCAATAAACAAATCCAGGAAGTCTGCATCATTGGCTACTACGACGAGTCTGTCTTCCGCGACTTCATCAAGGACTCTGCCAAGGAGTTCCCTGCCATCACAATCAAGTACCTGCGCGAGTACCAGGCACTGGGCACAGCTGGTGGCCTGTACCACTTCCGCGATGCCATCCTCAAGGGTCGTCCTGACCGTCTCTTTGTCCTCAATGCCGACGTGTGCTGCTCTTTCCCGCTCAATGACATGCTGAAGCTCTTCTCCGACAAGGACGCTGAAGCTGTCATTCTGGGCACACGCGTCAGCGAAGAAGCTGCCAAGAACTTTGGTTGCATCGTCTCCGACACCCACACCAAGCGTGTTCTTCACTACGTCGAGAAGCCCGAGTCCCACATTAGCAACCTCATCAACTGCGGCGTCTACCTCTTTGCCACTGAAGCCATCTTCCCCTCAATCAAAACCGCCATCAAGCGTCGCACCGACCGCCCCTCCCGCCTCGTCTCCTACCCCTCCTCCGAGAACCTCGAGAACAGCTTCATTGGTAGCACCAATGATGACGATGATGACGAAGAGAAGAAGAACGAGGTTATTCGCCTCGAGCAGGATATTCTCGGAGACATGGCCGACAGCAAGCAGTTCTTCGTGTACGAGACCAAGGACTTCTGGCGCCAGATCAAGACCGCCGGGTCTGCCGTCCCTGCCAACGCGCTCTACCTCCAGCGTGCGTGGCAAGCTGGAAGCGACGAGCTCGCTCAGCCCAGCGCCAACATCGTCCCTCCCGTCTTCATCCACCCGACTGCACAGGTCCACCCCACCGCGAAGCTGGGACCCAACGTCAGCATTGGTCCCCGTGTTGTCGTCGGCGCTGGTGCACGTGTAAAGGAGAGCATCGTTCTGGAGGACTCCGAGATCAAGCACGACGCCTGTGTACTCTACTCCATTATCGGCTGGGGTAGCCGCGTGGGCGCGTGGGCGCGCGTCGAGGGCACCCCAACCCCGGTCGGCAGCCACTCAACGAGCATCATCAAGAACGGCGTCAAGGTCCAGAGCTGCACCATTCTGGGCAAGGACTGTGGTGTTGGTGATGAGGTTCGCGTGCAGAACTGTGTGTGTCTCCCTTACAAGGAGCTCAAGCGGGTAAGTGTCATTCCTCTACTCATATCCGGTAAAAGAAGTCCACCTAACCATTCAATAGGATGTCGCCAACGAGGTTATCATGTAAAGCAGCACGGGGAAGTTCGAAGGCAGACGTAGAAGGAAGTGGACGTTCCGAAGATGAGCTCGTGTAATCGAGAGGCCCGAAGAGAGTCGGCATCAGTCTGCAAACAGGGCGAAAGAGGTTCGCTCACCTAGAAAGCAGACGTCAAAATCAATCCATGACAGGGATGTAATTTGCGAGATCGTGCAGATGGGGTCATAGACAAAACAGATCAGATCAGACGAATAGCGCCTGGGCGTCCTTTGACGCCTGTAGACGCCCTACCGGAGCAGAAACGAATGAACGAACCAACACATGAAAGGCATGAAACACGGTGTGATACAACTTGTGATCCAAGGAAAAGTTCAGTGAAGTTGCCAAGTGTTTTGTTTCACGTTCGATCGTACTCGATCGTATACCATCTGTGATACTTTCCCCCTCAGTCAATCTTTTTGGGGATAGCCTCAAGAAATTGCCGTAGACAGGGGTAGGACAAGTACCGCAACAAAATAACAAAAAGAGGTCTTTTTTACGCTCAAGTCTATGCATGTCCTTTTTTGGGGGTGCTCTTCGCATCACCCATCCCCCTCTGTTGTTCTCTCTTCTTCTATACATGGATAATAACTTCCAGAGTCGTCCGTCATGCCTCTTGTCCGCTTGATATATGTCGACGCGCGCGTCTCACCGGGTCTCTTCTCTCCATCAACGCTGATTTTCTCACACACTTTTTCAATGCTAACTTCAATCGTCCCGCTTCAAATCTCTCCTGCTCCCTTGTCTTGGTAGCATTGGGCTACTGGGCCTACTGGAGGAGACCACCGCCAACCCGCTCCCCCATCTTGCTAGCGGATCTGGAGTTCTTCCCATGGAACCGGGAGTGAAGACCTTCTCGATAGCCGGCTTCTCGAAGTTGGCGATTTTGATGGGTGGGGGGATAGCACGTCCGCGCAGGCCGGCTCGACGGTCTTGCATGCCGTAGAGATATGTTGCTAAAAGAACGAGGGATGTGCCAACGAGGAACTGCGACTGTCAGTAAGTTTTGTTCCTCTCAATCCTCTTTGGATGATGAGACAGTGTGGAGGCGAAAGCCAAACTTACCGTCAATCCAAATGAAAAATCGTCAAACAAGTAGACGCTGATCAGAAAGCTGATCACAATGCTAATGCTCGTCGCGAAAGTCTTGACGATGTTGTCCGTGTCCCTAATCACCAGGCTGGCAACAATACCGCCAAATGCCTGCAACAGCACTGCAACCCACACGATCCAGTTGTATCCTTCGAAGAAACCGTGGATCGCAATTTCTTCGCCGTCCTGCCAGAGGACGCCACCTAAGAAGGCAGCGATGAGGGAGTAGAAGGCCATCTGAGTGTTGCGGACCCAGATGGAGACAGTCCCTGCGGACTCTTTGAGGATCTTCTCGAAGTAGACACTTGTGAGACCAGAAATCGCGGCAGCAATGAGGATGCAGCTGACGCCGAGGGAGTAGTTCATAGGCTGGTCTAACAAGTGAGCTGCAGCCGCCGCCGCAGCAGCTGTAGCATCGATGTCATCGTCAATGCTCACGTCGATAGCTTCATTACGGCGCGACAGCCTAGGCGGCGGGACCACGACATCTTCGAATTCGGCACGGAGAGAGCCCAAGCGAGAGGAAAGTGATCGCGGAAAGACGTGGTCAGAGATGTCGTGGAGGTGGACCTGACTTGAGCTTGATGGCGGCACGGAGACGATGCAGACACCAAGTGTAAGCAGGAACAGAGCGAGCCAGCGCTTGATGCCCAGGGACCGACGTAGGAGGTACACACTGAAGATAGCGGTTGTGAGGATCTAGAATATACGTTAGTGATGCGCTCGCAAGACTAGTACAGACAAACGGAGCATCTCACCTTGAACTGGTACAGCACCTGGAATTGCACCGCATCCAAGTTCCCAATCGCCACATACTGCAACAAGTTCTGCATCGTGTAGAATACTGCCGGCACCGCCAATTTCCATCCGTCACCTGCAAACACAGCATTATAGACCTGTTCGAAGATTACTTTCGGTGGTGTGTCCGGCGCAAGGGTTGCAGCAGTTTCCCGCAGTGTGATGACAAGACAGACTGCCAGCTTGAGAAGCTCGGTGAGAAAGACGGCGGTAGAGGGGAAGTAGCGATGGTCGCCCTCGGTGGGCATGACGCGGGAGTAGTGCATGATGAGGATGAGGAGGGAGTTTTGGAAGGTGAGCTGCATCAAACCACATAGTCAGTATCTTCATTTTGCCTTTCAGTGGTCCTGAACCTGAGGAGGAGAGTAATATATACCGTGACGAGGGCGAGATTCCTGCCTAGATTCATTGTTGGTCCTCCTGCTCCTATTGATCGCCGGCCACTCCCACCGCCGGGGGTGGCCATCAGGACCACCATCGCGCGTGGCGCGGAATTGGGCGACAAGAAGGTTCACGGAGTCGCAGAAGAGCACAAGTATTTTGGGCTGTCGCTATTGTAGTAGCTCTCGTGTTGCTATTTTCGTCGCTATCACGTAGCTAATCTCGTCACCCTCCTCGCTGCTCTGCTTGTCGCAAATCTGTGTCGCTGTCGTCGTGTGTCGCGCATCCAACGTCTTGTATCGCACTCTGGCACTTCCTCCCTGGGGCTGGGTATCGATCGGTTGCTCGTTCGTCTCGTTGATAAAGGGAAAAGAAAACTGGCTTCAATGTTGAACCCCCGAGATCAAGTTTCGCACCCCTTGCAAGCCCCTCCTCTCGTCGCGGAAGCCGCAGCCGCAGGTCGTGCGCGACGATTCGAAACGGCACGCGACCCAGTGGGTATCGTTTGTCGACGATGGGCCTGAGAGTGAAACGCTGCTGCCCTATTGGAGATGGGACGTAACAGCGAGAGACCTGCGACGAACAGGGGGTTGAAAGGGCAGGAGGTTGTAAATTGGGGGAGAAGAACCAGATAAAGGATGAATCAAAAATGACAGGCAGGGAAAGGGACAAAAGAAGGTGGTGAGGTCTGAATTGTGGTGGTCTTGGGAAGAGTTTAAGCTTGTGAAAGTTCAAGGAGGCGGTCGGTGGTGGTTGCTGTGCTGGCGCATCTGCCTTAGCCCGTTCCTGGCCAGGTCACAGGCAGGCGGTGTCGTAATGGACCTGCATGGAGATCGACGCAATCGGGCAGCCACAGCACAATAGCCATGACAAAGAACAAGTAAAATGCGTGACTAGCCCGGATCAATCATGAAGAATTGATGGACAATAAGCAAGAGAATAACAATTGAGCCGCAAACAAAGTCGGTGTGATTATGATGGGTCTTACCCACAGTCCGAAAGGTAGTCATTCACCACCATCTCAAGAAGCAGCAGCAGCAGCAGGAGCAACATCATCATCATCGGCAGAAGCATCGCTGCCACCATCACCACCAACGTCATTAACAGCCGTAGTGCCGCACAGCCACCAATTTGTCCTCTTGTTTTACCCCTGAAGCCGAACTCGAAGCACCTAATCCCCGTCCACCAAAGCCACAACAAACTGTCCGGCAATGACTAGATTTAGTTAGTCTTCGTCAGATATGCATAGATCTACTCCGTAACAGCACACGAATATTTAGTGCACGAAATTCGAATGGCTCGCCCAGCAGGGAAGATCCATCGTCTCTCTCGCTTAACTATTCCCCATCCCCATCCCCTCCCCAAACCCACTCACACACTTCCAAGCCCTTCTATCGTCGGGAGATCGACAAGTCAGACAACAAGCTCGTATTTCCCCAGCCAGCCAACCTTTCAAGTGTGCCATCGCTCAGCTTTCAAGGAGATAACTCTATGACGGCCGGCAGCTCAGGTCATCGTCAATTGCACAGTGAAAAGAGACATTGTCTTTTCGTGATGCAACTCCAGCGAAGCGGCATCGGCGGCAACGATGTTTTGGCAATGGCAGCGAACGTCGCAACCCAAGTCGGTTCATGTGCCAGGCGCCATTGTGCGCCATGAGCTATGATAAGTATGTAGCTGGACTCTCAGCACGAAATCGGCAACAATCTCCCGATACAATTCAAGCGCTCATTCGCGTGCTGAATCCTATCCTTTGTCGAAAAGATAAACGTCACAAGGGCATGCCCTCGTCGTCCAGAAGCAGGTCAGACTCGATACTGACAATAGATTCTGGTCTGTTTCGTGCATTCTTCTGGGAGGGGTGGCCGCGCTAGCAGCACGACCAGCTCACATAACGGACTTGTAAAGCAAGGTAGATCCCGAGACTTGACATAGGAACAACAGGGCCAGCAGAGAATCACAGTATCCATGTGACAAGGCAATCAATTGCTTTCACAGGGCAATTGGCGCATGCGTGCTTTGTGCAAAAGGTACTTGTGTCTATCTAAACTATGTGGCTAGCTTCTTCAAGACATTTCCATCCTCCAAACCTTCTCATCTCCCTGTTAAAAACAATTTAGGGTGTGCTGGTGGACATCATGGCGAAGTTTCGTTCATTGATGACTGTGTTGCCAGACATGAGCGTCGGTCCCGTTCCCTGACGGCAAAGATCTTTCGAGATGGTATCCCAGAGAGCGAATTGCTCTTTCATCGCGTGCGCCACTTTCTCTCGTTGCGGATAGCTAGGCTCCCAAAAGCTCACCTTCCTGGATCTGAACCTGCGGTTGGTGTGGTCGAAACGTGTACGCGGTATGGAAGTTGGGTGTGGTGTACTTGCGCGACGTCGAATCTCTCTGCGGAAGTTCACCACGCTCTGCTTCGGCAGGAACATGCTGGCACTCAACGTGCGCATCGGAATATTCTCAATGGGACTGAAGTCCACAACATCAACCTCCACCTCCACCTCCGGCTCCCCGCTCTGCTCGCCTGACTGCTTCATCATTTCTTGGTGGGTTGCGCTGCGGAAGAAGGCCAAAGATCCGATCTCGAAAGTTGTCGTCAAGCTGGCGTCGTATATGCCTGCGAGCCAAGATGTGAAGTCATCGACAGCAGAACCTTCATCATGATCATCTTTACCACCACTATCCTCCCTGGCTGCATCGAGGGTGTTTGCGTCAAAAGACGGCTGAGAGACAGCGAGAACTGGGATATCCTAACTCCCTTCCCCGAGCTGTCCAAGCGTGACTTGCTGTCCTGTTTCTTTGCTCTCCGTTGACGAATCCCAAGTATCGTGGTTATCCAAGAGCCATGAGACGTTAACTTCCTCGTGCAGCAAGTCAGGATGGCTGTCCATCATTGACTTGACATGCTGTGAAAGGGGCTTCACTATCGGCTTGTCGATATGCATTTCAGTGAAGCCGTAGGCGATGTCATGGTCTCGCATGAACCGGAATACGTCGAAACCCAGATTTTGGGGAAACTCGGCCTGAACACAGATCAGCCAAGCACTCGTGCCGAGACCATCTCAAGACTTCAGGTAACAACTCACACCAGGTCCAATTTTCCAGAACCAATCGTAATCCCTGAGCCGATCAGCTTTTGCTATAGAACCCCAGTCCGAAGGCCTTGCGCGCCGGTGCCACTTGACACTTTTCTGCCTTTCACTCCTTTTGGGATTGTTCAGGGGGCCAAACAAGACAGGCGGGGTTTCTTCGAGGAAGGACCGCGCTCCAAGGGCACTTGCAACCTCGGGAATGTGCTCGTAGATGCAAGTCGCGTTGGTCGCGTTTGACGTGAGGCGTCGGAAGTCCTCGCTCAATGGCTCGGTGCTGAAGAAAACCCAGTGGTAGAGGTAGCGTGAGTTGAAGGACCCTTCGAGCTGTCGGATGGAGTGAAGTATGCTATCAAGCTCATTTTCGCCAGCCATCGAAACGAGGGCGGCACGTGGTGGGCGGTCCACCTGGGGATGAGGAGCGCTGGCAGCGAGAAGGATGGAAGGAAGTAGTAAGAAGCATGTGAAAAAGATCCATTTCCGCATTGTGTAGTCAGATCCAGCTGCAAAAACGTGAAGAGAAAGTGAAATCGTCATTCTCACGGAGAAGAAGTGAACTGCGCCGGCGTGTGTTAGGAGGCACAGGAAGGTGGTTCAGGAAAAGCCGTTCTATGCTCGAGGTTCTTGGACAAAGCGAGCAATGCAACGAGCCACTCTGGGATGGCGATCCGTTATCCCTCAATAGGAGAAGCGGTCAGAATTGGCGGTATTGTCGAAGAGTGAAACCGATAGGGTCCAAGAGACGAGATGGAAAAACAGAGATTGACTTGGAGTGAAGAAGCCGGACAATCGTTCAGAGCCGGCCCAATGAGCGTGAGTGCACCGCACGAAGATTGAGAGATGTCAGTTGGAAGCCGTCCGGGGTTTCAAAGGAGTGTGAGTGGTAGAAGTGAAGACGTGAAGTTGTAAGAAGACAGAAACAAATTGAGGTTGAAGGAATCGGTGAGGAGAAGAAAGAGTGAGAGTTTGAAAAACCAGCCACGGGAGGCTGGAAACGCATGTATATCAGATGGATTGTGTTTGAGAGGAAGGGGCGGGCTTTGGGAAGGAGGGAGGGGAAAGTGCATGCGAGGGCTCCTGCCTTCTAATGCATAAACAGGATGAACAGAAGGTCAGATTGGAGCGGGCAGGAGCATCCAACAACATCGTTCACGGTGACGAAGGAGGCCCAGAGGTCACGAGACCTAAGTCATGACTTCATACTCATGCAAGAGTGGGAATGAACATGCATTGGCTTTGCACGGTGAGCTGACAGCTGGCTGAGGCCGTCACCAACACCTGTGATTCACACCGGGCAACTGGCACCCGCCCATCTGCCAATCTGGGGTCTCCGCAGGTTTTCGTGGCTACGGCAACCCGGAGGCCAGAACTGCGGGAGGCAAGTGTCCGACCATCGTGCCTTGTTGGAGATGAGACCAGCTGGTGAAGGTAGTGGACAGAATGGTGCTGTTTAGGTGAGAGGTTCCAGACGCCACCGTCTACATTTCAAGGGCATCCACGAGTGATCACTCACGCAATCATGACGAAACAAGCAACACTTCCATCTGTTTTCATCAAGCTCATGTCTTTAAGCAGTGGAGTATGCATCACACCCTCCCCCAGACGCCAGCGATCCACAAGTTTCAATCCCTCACCCAGGAGGATCGAGAACTAAACGCGAGCCACAAGCGCGATCTCAAGCCCAAACGCCGTCAATAACCATGGCCGAACCCCGCCTCAACCAACGTGGATCACCCCTATTATACAGACTCCCCCGTGTCCGGCTCCGCCGATGATATCGCTGATGATGACAATGACGGAGACAATGACGACCGCTATGCTTCCACATCCATTGCTTCCACGTCTGCTGCCCCGTCTTCCAGGTTCAAGTCCAGCACTTTGGCGTACTGTACGGTCAGCCTTTGCAGCTCGCGGTACTTGCCTGTTTTATTCAAATTAGTCACATCATCCGCAGAGGAGAGAGCACGAGCAACATACCGAGAATCATCACGACCCCCTTCAACAGCTCCGTCCTGTCCCAACCGCAAATATCTCCCTCGGTGCTGAACCATCCCTTTCCCGGTACAGCATCCTTTTCCCGTAACACACCACCCAACAGTCCGTTGAGCAACTCCTCGACCTTGTTCCTTGCGCCCTCTGCACCTAAGCGTTTGGCGTACATGAACAAGTAGAGGCGGAACTCATCCTTGGCACCCAATTGCAGCGCACCAGCAATCCTGTTCTCGAGGTGGGCAATGCTGACACTACTCTCAAGGCCTTCACCCTCGCTCCTTTGGATCACTGTCTTGATAATGCGCTGAAGAGCATATGCACGGCCCTTCAGCAGGAACTCATTCGTGGTATGGCGCTCCAGGAAGGGAATAATGCCAGAAGACACTGCTGCCGCTGCAGGCGTGGCGCCGTCGCCGTCCTTGTTGCTCTTAGAGTTGGGGCCGACAGCTGTTGACTGCAAGGCCGAAATAGACGAGTCTGTCGAGTTCCAATATTGGGATCCCACGGCCCACCAGGCTTCGCTGAGTCTTTGCCAAGTATACATTTCCCTGGCATAGTAGAAGCCGTCGCCGTTTGTCAGTGTCACCACGATGTGGCCCGTTGAATTGAGATGTGCTGATGTTACACCAGGTCCGGGAGTTGCTGTGTGCTGATTGAGCGAGGTTGTTGCAACGTCCAGGATAGGTCCGAGCGACACGGGAGGGTGAGCAGCGGACTGCGTCCTGATATCCCAGACATACGCCATGCCGACGGCTGAAATGCACAGAAGCCAGTGATCGCGACACTCGAGAATAACAGGTTGTGACTCTAGGATCATCGGGTTCAGCAGACGCCTTCCAGCGGGGGTCCAGGTATGTATAGATCCATCCTCGCAAGCCACCGCCCAGAAATGCTTGCTCGCAGCCACTAGAATGACTGCCCTGGGGAGGAACTCGTGCCATAGTAATGCGCCACGCTTCGTCACTGTGACATGTGAAGGATCGCGTGGGTTTGGGTCGTTCTTCGCCTCAAGAATGATGTTCTCGGGCACCTTGAAAGCATCCTCTAGAGTAGTCTCTGGTTGCAGGATGCCGCGCTCGAGAGGTCTCAAAATATGTGATCGTACCCGAGGCACAGCGAGGCGAACTTGGGCATATGAGATCGCGGGGTTCAATACGGCAGGTCGCAAGAACTCTGGTGTAGGCACGACTCCATGCTGGACAGACGTCAGTGCTGCCGGCTCAATGGAACCATCGGTACCGTTGGCCACGATCGGGATCGGCCCTGACTGTGCGCGTTTCGCTGCTGGATCGTCCTCGTCTTCAAATTCTGGCCCGTTGAGCTTGCGCTTGTTGCCTAGCAGCATAGACGCAATGCCTCCTTTGGGCAACCCATCAAACGGCTTGCTCAGGTCAAGAATAGTCGTTGGTGTATCGTCACGAGCTGCCTTGAAGACGGATGAAGATGAGCCCACCAGCTGCGTCTGTGGTAATGACGATTGTCCGGTGCCTGAAGAGGAGACGAGGAGAGGAGCAACACGCTTCTTGCCATCCTTGCCGATGGTCACACGGGATTTCAGCTCCTTGACGCGCTCTGCTGCCTTGTCAACCTCTTCGGGTGCCTTTTCAGGCGTCGCATCGCCGTTGGTAGCTGCTGGGGTCGGTGTCGCCGCGGCAGGTTTCGTGCCGTTGGTCACCGGCGCAGGCTCCTTGGGGGCATCCGCTTGCATATCTCCCATGAGTGCGCCCATCCTGGACTCGACAGCCCTAGACTCTCCAGCCTTACTATGGCTCTCCAGCATCAGGCCCTGCACATCCTCTGCTACTCCCATACCCTTGCGTGACGCGCCGTACTTTTGCAGAGCCTTGATGTTCTCCTCAGCAGGCGCGACCCAGCCCAATTCGCCTTCGTCGAACTTGCACACTACTATTGAGCCGTCCAGACTGGATGCGAAGATGGTCTGACCATCAGGTGTCCATGCAAGGTCTGATATGGATTTGCCTGCAAGGTCCTGCAAGATGACGACGGGACGGGACGTGTTCGTATTCCAGATTCCGAGCGTCTTGTCCTGGCCTGCCGAGGCGAGTACTGTGACGAGAGCTCCTCCATCGCCTTCCTCGCCATTCTCTTTGGGTTTTTCTGTGTGGAACAGCCTCGGAGAGAACATGCACACCTCGGTGGGGCCTTCGTGTCCGATGAGGTTGATCTCACTGTCCCAGACTGTTCGTTCGATGATGGCGACCGAGCTGACGGGGCCGTTGACGGCGTTTGCAGCAGAGATGTGGTTCCCGTCGGGAGACCAAGAGCATCGTCGGAAATAGGTCGTGAGTGGCGAGCTCTTGAAGGGCGAGCTGATGGTGGTCTCGAGCACGAAGTTGCTGGCCATGTCATGCTGCGTCGCATTGGGGCCCGGGGAGGTGAATCGGAAGATCTTGATCGTTCGGTCGTCGCTGGCCGTGGCGAAGAATTTGTTGGCCGGGTCGAAACAGATGCCCTTGACGTGGCTCTGATGGGCAGGCAGCGCTTTGAGCTTCTCGAACGTATAGCCTGACCAGACAACGACTTTCGAATCGAGGCCGACAGACACGAGGATGGACGAATCGTAGGACCAGGCGATATCCTGGACGTCATTGTCGTGGCCGATCAGGCGCTTGTACGTCTTCCAATTCTCAACCGGCGGTGGCTCGTTGTTCCCAAAGGTGGCCGTCGGCGGGCCCTTGTCGAGGTGATAGACACAGATGAGCTTGTCGTCCGCACCACTCGCGAGGTACCTGCCGTTGGGCGACCAGCGGACGGAGTGAATGGTGCCGAGGTGATGGCTCATGTGGCACAGCTGGCGCGGCTCTGTGTATGCCGGATCGTCGGCGTTGTAGACAGCCTCGGTGGACCAGATGCGGACGTGGCCATCACCACCGGCGGTGGCAAGTCGCTTGCCATCAGGGGAGACGTGGCAGCTGTAGACCTCGAAGTCTTTCTGCTCGCCACTATGGCTCAGCCATGTTGGCTTGATGATGCGCATGGCGGGAGACGCGAGGTGTCGAGCACCGCCGCATCAGCGCAGCTCGCGCGGATTGGTCAAGGGAGTCGGGAATCGGTCGCAATCACGGTCGCGTAGAGCTAATTGAGTAGAGCTGCGGATGTCCGAGGCCTTTTCGTACGGTAAGTAGGTGCTCCCGGTCGTGGTCAATGGATGAAAGGGCGGACAGGTGACAGAGTGAGGAGGGAGCTAGATTAATTGCTAGGTACCTTAGTCTAGGGTCGACGCGAAGCCCGGAAGTTTGTCGCGACGCCAGAACGCGACAGGCTACCCTGGAGGTCGCGCACGCCACCCACGAGGATGGCATGGCATTGCAGGCTCTGTGGTTCATGAATTGGTTGATGAACGCAGAATATGTCAGAGGGTAGAAAACTTTACTTTGAAACGGACCTTTTTGCCAGGAAGCCTGCTGTCCTCAGGCAGGTGAAGAAGGACCACGGCTAGTTCCACAGGTGTTCGTAATGCGACCTCTATGGAGATTCGAAGCAATTGGTGCAAGTATGGTAAGGGTTACGTTTATTATGTACTTACTAATACAAAAAATACAAAAGAAACATTCGCGCGTTCTACAATATCGCGCATTGATCATCCGTTCGCAAGATCACAGGCTTGAGGATGGATGTTGTACTCGAGTCTCATTAATCAGCCAAATTGCGCTGAAGCTACTATGTCGGACACCGAGGACCCACTGAAGGGACCTACAGTACAGTGGGTATGTGAGGCAATGCGAGACCACTGCTTATAACAAACTGGAGCATCATCAACTCGGGCTAAAGGTAGCTTGGATAATAGTCCTGGGTCGAAGGTATAGTGCGAGAAGCTGAAAAATCAATGAATCCACTTCGAAATGTATTATCTGGCCCTTTGACGGAGATTCCTCCATTCCTGCCATGCTGTGCCTCTCCAAGGCGGACTTTGAGACTGTTGATGAGCTCATACCTCTGTTCTTGGCGCTACTACTACTATGATAATACTGTATCATACCTACTGTAGTGCCCTGTAGATACGCACTGTGGATCAGTCCGCCCTACATCAAGCTACCTCAGATCAGGATACACCAAGCCAAGGAGATCTCGAAGATCGACATAGGACGCTAACGTGACAATCTGGTTGGATCTCAGCTATATTGCTGGATACCATGACCGGAGTGAGGAGGTTGGGAAGCGGAGCAGATGGCGCGCGCACGCACCTTGCAGCCAGCAGCCAGGCTTGGGGTTTCCATGTCGGACAGCGGACACTTGGAAGGCCGACAGCGGTACCTCCAGACTCCCGCATGTTTGGCTGGGGTGACAAGTACCAAACAACCAACCTAGATACTCCGTTACCTACCAGTCTATCATAGTACCTATGATAGGTAATAAGTACCTAGGTACTATCTAGACTAGTAGTTGTATCATAGGGGGCACCTTGCTGGACTCGCGCCTCGCGCTTCGGGCCGTGGGAGCTGCGTGCGGCGGACTTTGGCTGCGACATGCTTGAGAAGCGAACAATCGACGCATCATGCCGGGTGGAAGTAGTCTATGGGCTGCGAATATGTGATCCTGGTTGAGGGATGCAAGATTGACAGACACATTTGAGCAGTCCTGTATATAAAAGCAGGGAGAGTCGGTCTTTCTTCTCAAGTCGTGTCAAGTCGTGTCATTCGGCATCACCATTCACACCGTACTTTACAACAACCCAACCCTATCCATCCCAGCCCATGCAATTAGGTGGTTGTACATTCTTCTCCACAAATCAACTTCTTTCCGTCTCCCATAAAAGACCATGTCTCGAACAATCCTCGTCTCGGGCGCCACGGGGAAACAGGGTGGCGCTCTTATCCAGTCCCTCCTCGATCTCGACGCCGACTTCCGCATCCTCGCACTTACACGCAATGCTTCATCCCCATCGGCACAACGCCTGGCGTCCAAGTCGAAGAGGATCTCACTCGTCCAAGGCAATCTGGACGACACCGAAGCAGTCTTCTCCGAGGCTGAGAAGACCGCCTCCTCCATCTGGGGTGTCTTCAGCGTGATTGTGAGTACCAGCCACATTTCTTCATCATCATCATCTTCTTCTGAACCTTCCTCGACGATAAAAAAGATGAGCCCTAGACTAATTGATTACACGCAGACAGTGAACATGGGCGGAGAAGGATCAATCGTCGAAGAAAGACAAGGGAAGAACCTCGTGAATTCAGCACTCAAACACGGTGTCCAGCACTTCGTCTACGCCTCCTGCGCCCGTCACGGCGACCAAGCCACCGACGTGCCTCACTTCGCCAGCAAGCACCATGTCGAGCACCACCTCATCGACAGCACCCGAGGCGGGCCCATGTCCTGGACCATCCTGCGACCCGTTGCGTTCATGGAGAACCTGGACGGCGGCTTCCTGGGTACAGTGTTTGCCACCGGCTGGCGAAACACCATCAAGTCCCGTCGCCTTCAGCTCATCGCAACCACAGACATTGGCGTCGTCGGCGCCAAGGCTTTCCTCGACCGGGAGAAGTTCTCGAACCAGGTCGTCGATCTCGCTGGCGACGAGTTGAGCTTTGCCGACATGGCTCGGATCTACAAGGAGGTGACTGGATCACAGGTGCCGACTACGTTTGGCTTCGTCGTGTCCATCATCTTCTGGCTGTCCAGTGAACTACGGTTCATGTTCAACTTCTTCGACAGGGAAGGCTTCGGTGTGGACATGGCCAAGTCGAAGGAGGTGCTGCCTGAGATCCAGGACTTTCGCACCTGGCTGAGCAGCCAGAGCAAGACGGCATAGCGGGATAGTCGACGAACGTGCAGCGTTTCTGGACCAGTTAGAGCATAGAGCTAAATGATGATCATAATGTATATCAACATTTCCGACTTGGAAGACGATTTGATGAAGTGTGAAGAGGCTGTAGTCTAGAACATGAAGACAAAATTTGGGCCGAGACTGACGCAACAAAGCACAAGACATGTTACGTCACGTGGTGTCATGATGACCTGCTGGACTATGGTGCCTGGAGACGCAGGTGGCTACTGGAGGAACTCAGGCCTTGCACACGCACTCCTGCTGGACCTACTCTGGTAGAACCATCTCAATCCTTACCTCTTTGCTTGCGACAATTGCTCTCCGTGACTGCGAATCGTGAAAAGACAGGTGCCGTGAACACTCCTTCAACACAAACCTTATATTCTCACGCTCACGGGCATAAGCTGGCCGAGCAAGTGATGGATCGAAATGGCGAACCATCTACGCAGCCATGTCAGGACTAGGTCCCACACAGTCTCGACCAACTGAATGTACTATGATAATCTACAATACCTTAGCACAACTTTGCTAGCCTCAGACTCGGCATTGACTGGCCCAAGCTGACAGAGTGTCCATACGCAAACACAAGGTTATGCTCGTTGCACCGCTCGTTGCATCGCGGCAAGCCGTAGCGAACGGGAGGAATGTCACCACTTTTATGTGGCTGCTGACCGAATAAGTGAGAATGCAATGGATAGAACACGAGTCGCATTCTGATTCACATCACAGGCTTTCCTTTACTTCGCGAAGTCCGCCGCACCACGTTGGTAGAGCAGCAAACCTGGGGAATGCCACAGCACGTACAAGCGCATTCTGGTGTCCGTCTTGTTGCCCATCTGCATGAACATGACCCTCGTTTTCTGACCGAGTACTCCCTCAACAGCCCATCATAGAGAATCCATACTGACTGCATCGCAGCCACGAGAACTGTCTTAACTCCGGCCGCGAGAAACTACCGCTTCGCGACGCGACCAAAGCCGCCCACGATCGCCGGGAGATGGTATCCCTCTCCAATCAAGGACGTCCCATAATTATCTTTCCCTTTTTTCTTTTAGTTCCTGTGACCCAGATCGACTTCCCCACAGCACTAAAAGCACATCACAGCAACGCCACGCTTTTTCGTAGCTTTCTCCAGAGTTGGGGTTCGGGTAACTGTAAGCGGCGTCAGGGTGGGGGAATCGGTTGTCTCCACGGCTGCAAGTTGGGGGAAGTTGTATATCCGAGTGACAGTGACGGATGGACAGCTGGAGTTCATTTCGAGATATAAATAATCCGCCCATCTTGCGCTTGTGGTCTGCCCTTGCGCATTGGTGGTCATTTTCGCTGGATGCCGCTGCTCAGAGTCACCCGCCCCAATTGCCTCACTCACATGCATTATTAGGGACATCGCGTATCATCACAATCTCCCAGCAAACATCAGTTCATCAAACACAAGATGCCTTCCCAGAAGCGAGCCATTCGGATCGCTGGCGCCTCCGGAGGCTTCTCGGATCGCCAAAGGTCCTACCATGACCTGGCCAAGTACAGCGACGTCGATGTGATCATAGGCGGTAAGCAAGCCATTCAACACCACCCTTGCGACTCACTGACCTCCGCTTCGATTCGCCTGCATACTAACCGTGGTTGTCCAGACCACTTGTCAGAATGCACCATCACAATCAACCAGACCAACAAAGTCCTGAACAAACGGAACGGCACCAACGATCCCCTCTTCGACCCGTCCTTCATCGGCACCATCAGCCCGTGTCTCCCTTACCTCCAGCAGAACAACATCAAGCTCGCCGTCAATGCCGGTGCCAGTGATGCTGCCGGAGTAGGCAAGCTGGTGATGGAGGAGGTTGCGAGGCAAGGGCTGACGCTCAAGGTTGCGTGGATCGAGGGTGATGATGTGTCGGACCTGGTGCCTGAGTTGCACAAGCAGGGAGAAGAGTTCATCAACGTTGACACCGGGAAGAAGTTGAGCGACTGGGATCTGACACCGACTGCTTCTCAGTAAGTTCCCAGTTACTTCATGCACTTCATGCAGGGAACCCCTACAACAGCTCCAGAGAGGATACAACCGAAGCACTGTACGGGCCACTAACACTTGACCTCCCCACAGATGCTACCTCGGCGGTCTCGGCATCGCAGAAGCCCTCCGCAACGGCGCCGACATCGTCATCTGCGGCCGTGTCTCGGACGCTGCTCCCGTCATCGGTGCCGCAACCTGGTGGCACGGCTGGACTCGCGACAACCTGGACGAGCTGGCCAGTGCGCTCGTCGCGGGCCACGTCATTGAGTGCTCTGCCTACGCGTGCGGCGCCTACTACTCCGGCTTCAAGGACCTCTTCGACAACTGCGAGGACCTTGGTTTCCCCATTGCTGCCATCGAGGCGAACGGCGACACCGTGTACTCCAAGGAGGAGCGTGGCACCGGCGGCGAGATGAGCGTCGGGACTGTCACGTCACAGCTGGTCTATGAGATTCAAGGACCGCTCTACTATAACAGTGATGTTACGGCCAAGCTTGAGGATATTCGACTGGAGCAGATTGGAAAGAATCAGGTCCGCATGACGGGCGTCAAGGGAACTCTGCCTCCGCCCACCACGAAACTCGGCATCTCCGGCCAGGCTGGCTACCAGGCCGAATTCCACTACCTCTTCTGTGGGCTCGACATTGAGAAGAAGGTGAGGAGAAGACACAAGACTCTCAAAACAAACCCCTTATCTATCCGTCATGCTAAACAACCTCCCAGGCCGAGTGGACAGAACGTCAGATCCGTTACTCGATGCGCAACCACATGGACAAGTTCTCGAAACTCAGGTTCCACCTCGTCGGCTCCTCGGCGCCGGATCCCAAGACACAAGACTCGTGCACCGTCGACTTCCGAATCTTCGTGCAGACCAAGGACCCGGCCATCCTGGGCGCAGGCAACTGGGCGTCGCTCGGCGGCCCCGAGTCCTTCACGCGCTGGTGCATGCAGAACTTCCTGCAGTCGGCCCCCGGCGCGAGCGTGGTCCCAGACTGCAGACAGGCCGCGGCCCGGCCGTTCAACGAGTACTGGCCGACGATCCTGCCGCAGTCCGTACTGAAGCACCAGGCTGTCCTGGGTTGGAGCGGGGAGACGATCCCCGTGCCGCCGCCGACGAAGACGGAGCCGTTTGTGAGGGTGCAGCGGAGCTACGACACGACGGACCCCGTCGACCTCTCGACGTTCGGGCCGACGACGCGAGGACCGCTCGGGTGGGTGGTCATGGGCCGGTCGGGAGACAAGGCGTCCAACGCCAACGTGGGCTTCTTCTGCCGCCACGCCGATGAGTGGGACTGGCTCCGGAGCATGCTGTCCACGCAGAAGATGATTGATCTTCTGGGTGAGGAGTATCTCGACCACGGCATCGAGAGGTTCGAGATGCCTCACATCGGGGTGGTGCATTTCCTCATCAGGGACCACCTGGACGGCGGCTTCAACTCGACCTCGTCGTTGGATTCACTGGGCAAGAACCTGTGTGAGTTCCTGAGGGCCAAGCATGTGGATATCCCGAACAAGTTCCTGGACAGAGGCAAGATTTGATGTAGGATTAGATAGGAAAAGAAATAAAATAACACATCACACCTTGGGATATGCTATAGCATGCAGTTAACTGCCTTGTGCATGTCACAGCGCATGGCTATTCTCCAACCCTCCCGTTCCTACTGCTGGGAAGGATTTCCTTCTCTCTTACACTCGATTCGATGCGCTAATTGGACATCTGTATGGTGAGAGAGCTTGTCCTTTCTGCGGCACTATGTATGAACTTGACATCATTGGAGCCGTGGCAATTCTCTTCATGACATGTCTCTAGCACGAGAAAGGGGCACTAAAGTACCCTCCAACTTGCAGGAGTGTCTGAATTGAATTGAACATATCGAGTGATAGTCTGGACGTAACGGCTGTGAATCATCTCCAACACCGGGGAACCTCGCCCACAGAGCGTTCTATCCCACCCCCAACACATCAACAACCAAGCCACCCTCACCCTCGTCCACCACCACAACCCTCAAAAGATAGCCAGGGCATTCGGCGGACTCGCACACCCCCCCCTCAGATTCAGCGGCGCGCTCGTGAGCATGAAACTCCACCTCCCCTCCAGCGCACACCTCCCCGCCAGCGCCTCCAGATCCCACATCTCGCCGATGGGCATCCCCCACATAGCCAGTAAGAAATCATGCATCCTCCACTCCTCGTCCGCCATGGGCACGACCTCGAAGCCGTTGCTGTCGCTGGCCACGGCCGCGAACCGCCCGTCCCACACCCAGGCCATGGTCTCCTCGCAGCCGCGGACGCCGCACCATGCGTAGGCGTTTGTGACGAACCTGCTGCGGTCGCTGGGGCCGGCCGCGTCGTACCATTTCGTCCAGCCCGTGCGCAGGAGGAGGATGTCGCCCGGGAGGAAGGTGATGTTGCAGTCGCGCGCCATGGCCTCCAGGTCGGAGACGGTGATGGCGTGCGAGGACATGGGGCTGTAGCTGATGTTGTTGCGGGCGGCGTATGCTACGTAGTCTAGCAGGATCCCTCTGCCGACGATGCCGCCTCTCTTGGTCCAGTCTGATGGGGATGGGAAGGGGACTGTTAGTGGCGATACGTTGGTAATGGGGTCTGTGGGTGGGCGGAAACTCACTCTCGATGCCGAGATGGCCCCCTTTCGTCACTTCGTCATGCTTGTGGCCGTTGTAATAACAGCCCGTCTTGGAATGGCCCCAGTGTCCTGCATGGAAAATCAGTCCTTCTTTGTCCCTCTTGATGGTGGGGGTTAGAGTTACTCACTCAGTCCATCCCATTGACTCCCTACAGCATCCATGTCAGCCTCTCTCATATGTGCCACGGCCCAGGAAAAAACGCCTCCAGAGTCGGATCAGCATACCAGTCTGCGTATTGATCGCAATCTCATCGTCCCAGGAATAAAACGCAAACCCGGGTTTCTCCCTCCAGTCCACAAACTCATGCCTCAACACCGATCTGCCAAACGTCTCGTCATGGAGCTTGTCCAGCCCCCAGTTCAACGCCACAGTCTGCCCCGTCTTGATCTCCTCTTTCGCCCGGAGGACTACTTCAGGTGTAAGGAGGTTCAGCGTGCCCAGCTCGTCCTTGACGCCGTCTCTGTCGAACAGGCCCCAGGCGCACCCGTGGGGTTGGCCCTCGACCGGGGGCATGTCTTTCCATTTCGGGAGGTCGGAAGCCTTCATTTTCGATTGTTGTCCCTGGTTGAGAATCGCTTTTAAGAAATGAGGGATAGAGGAGGAGAGGTTGCGCGGGTTTGACCAGCACGCATGGCATTATGTCCTTGGGGATCGCACTTACACGCGGCTCTAGTGATGCAGAGTGTGGGGTTGAGTCGTCTGCGGAGCGTAGTGGCGGATGTCGAATTCCGGTGCTCTACGCTATTATGAACTTGGTTCCTCAAAGTCGGAATGGGGCCTGTACAGCTGGTGTCATGCTTCTTCATCGCCTGCAGGACATGTTCGCTCATCTGAAATGCATGTGTTGGACGTCTTCGTCGACGGCCTTGACGAGACCTACCACAAGGACGAAGAGAGGACGCAGGGCAGACCAGAGGGGATTCAGCAGGGAAAGCATGATTTGGAAGTGCAAACAGGTGTTAACGACTCGCATGCCAAGTGTTCGCCATGTGTTTGCTTAGGATTGACCAGACAGCTTGTGAGTACAATCGAGACTAACGACCATGTCATGCATCCTTCAAGAAGTCAGGCATCCTATCCTTCAAGAAGTCAGGCATCCTATCCTTCAAGAAGTCAGGCATCCTATCCTTCAAGAAGTCAGGCATCCTGTAAGAAGTCAGGTATCCTGCAAGTCTTCAGGTCCACGTACAAACAACTATCGATCCAGTCTTGAACTTACGAAGCGACCTTCACCCTTGCGGCACCTCATTCTGCCCTCGCCGTATGTGACTCTACCCTCGACAGCGCCGCAGCACCATCCTCCCTCGGCGGCACCACCAGCTCCAAAGCCCCCATCATACTCTTCCTGCTCAGCAAATCCCCTCGAACCTTGTCCGCCGCAGTCTCGTCCACGAGCTGAGCCATCCTCGCATCCGCCTCCTGCAACTCCCTGACCAGCTCCGGTAAGCCCTGCCAGGGCACGACATGCTTGGCCGCGTTGTTCCACGAGCTCGCGCTGGCGCATATGCAGTTCATCTCGAACTCGAGCAGGCGCGCGTAGAGGTCGAGGATGGCGCTTCGGACCTGGTCCTTTCTCTCGGTGAAGAGTTGGAGATCTCGCCAGTTGTCGCCGAGGAGGAGGAGGGAGAGGTGCATGTACCATGATAGGCGGCCGGTGACGTGCAGCAGACCGTCCTTGATGCATTCGTTGGTGAGGATCGTCTCGACCAGTAACTACACTTTGTTAGTCTGGGTCACCCAGTGTCGGAGATGCAGGGTCTTCGTACTGGGGTCATTGTACAGATCCCTGCCCAGGCAAGTGGCGTTGCTCGATACCGTTCCCAAGTCTCCTCGATCAGTTCCTTGAACCCATTCACAAACACCTTGACCGACTCATCCACACTGCTGTTGTTCGACCCTCTGCGCTTCTTTAGGCCATTCGTCGCAATGATCTCCAGCAGCTCCAAGCGCCGCGCCGGATCATCCGAGCTGAGCGTCGAGTTGACGCTCGTTTTGAGATTATCCGGGAGTTCCTGCGCGATGATGGATTCATACGTCGTCACTAGACTCGTCGTCTTTGGTTTCAGTCTTAGCGAGTCGTAGGCCTCGTCCCATAGCGACAGACACACTGTATCGTCTCGTCGCTTCGACTTGCCGGAGCCATCGACGGTGGGTGATTTCGTCGACGATGTGCCGCCGAGTTTGAAAGTCGTTCTTCTGCGTGGTAGCGTGGTGTGCTCCTCAGGCGCCGGCGAAGACTCCTTCGAAGTCGCAGGCGTGTTGGTTCCCCCGGTGCGCACGCGATCAACGAGGCGCTTCACTATGCCACCCGAATGCTTCTGTGTATCTTGCGTCATGACAAGATTTTTTTTCGCAGTCAATTTCAAACTTTGCTAGCTGCAGCGACACGAAATATTGTAGATTCGTGAGTTGAGGTAAGGTAAGACAGTGTAGCTGGATGAACTATTCTGTAGGCGAGTGTCCAATCACCCCAAATGTAAGATCGAGAGCGTAAGTTCACTGCGAAAGCAGAGCCAAGAGCGACCAAAAAATGACTGGATTGAGAGAAGATCAAAGTTGGCGAAAGCGGTGACGATAATGTGCCTCCAGCCAAGGCTTTCCAGCTGAACAGGTCAGTTCCCTCCCTTCCCACGAGTTACCTAGGCTCGGTCTCTGTCGGCCTTGCTCCCCCAGAAGTGCGCATGATCACAGCGACCCAGTGACGTTTTCGCGGGTGGAAAACACTGGGGACACAGATGGAGACTGGACGTTGCCTGAAGTAGGATTGGATCGGGGCAGCGGGCCAAGCGCCACACACCCAGTCCCGTTCGGCGAAGAGGAGCTGTTTGATGGAGGGTGAGGTCAGAGCTTGGTTCGTTGGTCAGGCAGGCAGGCAGGCAGGCAGTGCTTCTTGGATTCGAATCGGGGGACGCGGAGAAGGGGTTGGAATGGAATGGGGACCGATCTTGCAGAGAAGAGGAAGTGTGCTGACCTATAATTCGGACTGCCATCCGGCCACAGGGTATTGGCTCACGTTTTGATGTCGCTGGTGATGAACGACCGGCAGGACTCGTGTGGCGCATCAGAGTGACACGGACTGGTCTGGGTGACGTGGAAGGGACGTACATGTCGATGGATCGTCACGTGGTCAAGAACTAGGTACAAGGTACACTACGATATTCTCCAATTGCTTGACATGGCATTATCAACCTTGCATTGGATTATATGTTTATAATTACCTTACACTGTGATATTACGGCCAACGATCACCACAAGTCACAGACATTACAACTCTCGCACCAAAGTGTGCAATAATGCATCACCAGTCAAGAATATATATTGATATAACGTTATATATATATATCACTTAATCTACTTTCTTTGTATACTTTGTATGTTGGTCTTGCATTGTTTTTAAACTTTGGATATAAATGTCCAATATACCTTCTACGTACTTTTTATAGTCACACTTTTTATAACTACACTTTTCTTTTATATCCTTTTAGTATTTCTCTTTTCTCTTCCTTTTCTTTTCTTTTTCTTCTTCTTTTCTTTTGGTCCCTTTCTTTCAAGTTCTTTTCTATTTCTTTTATCTTTTCTTCTGCTTTAATTATTCAGTAAAGTCGGCTGTAACCACCGTCCTTGCAGCCCACTCCTCTCTCCCTTTCCTCACGCTTCGCTACCCAGGCACCACAGGACCCCTCTTCTCTCCCACGAACAGCAAGCCACGCCATATACGCACCGAACTCATCCGCACAAACAGCGTGCCTCTCGCCCAGGATCCAACACACGAGAGATTGGTACCATGCGCTGCGCCACAAAACAAGACTCACGAACGATGACTTCGCCTCTTCAAGGATACGATCTCAAAGCTTCTCTATCAGGAAATACTAACCCGAAATGAAATTGACGACCTGCGTCTTGATGAATGGTGGAAACGCTTGTTCCCGTGCCTTGCTCCCGTTCCTGACTCGCTACTCCGCTCCGCTTTTACACCCAGTAACTTGACTTACATTGCAAGACCAACCTTTGCTCGCTCTCATCCAAGGAACGCCATTGTCAGTCATTTGAGATACTCTACAATTTTCAGTTATTCCGGCTGTGACGCGTCTTCGCCTGGCCTCGCAATCTGGTCACTTCAATGGCGGCATCTCTGAGCGCTGTCTCGAGAACGATATTAGCCTGTGCAAGAGTCTTGTCGGTGAGAACTGAATCGAGAATCGGCAGATAGGAACGTCCCGTGAGCTCGCTTGCCTCTTGGAGAAGATGCAACACCTGCTGATGAAGTGCTTTGTTCTCCGCCTCGAGTCGAAGTTCAGTCAACGCCGCCTGTTTCACCTCATTGGTCGTGCTGCGATGTGCCTGGGCCTGTTCCCGTCGAGTCCTGTTCCTTTGCGACATGGTAGTAGACTGTGATGCCGATGAGGGAAGCGACGACGAGGGCAGCGACAGTGAGGATCCAGAAGACGATGATGTCGTGGCACCGTCCAGAGTCCAGCTGGAGGCACTGCTCTGACTCGTCTCCGAACCACCCGAGGCTACTTCCCAGACGCTCTCGGACTTGATCACGCGAGAACGGTTCTGCTGGCTGACCACGGCGTCCAGTCCCTCCGACTCGGCTTGTAGCCATGCATGGACATGAGGCTTGACCTCACGGACCAATGCAAGGTCTTCCTCGACGGAATGACCTTCTTTTGCCGTATTGGGGCACCATCCTGCGACGTCGGAAGAGCCTCGCCTGTCGACTTCACTATGGGTGAATTCCCCTGTTAGCGCATACTGTCGAGCTTGAGGGGTGACTTGGGCGTATACTTTCCTCCGGACCTGTGGCTGAGCATCATGCCGTGGAGCGCGTCTAATACTGCTCATGTCGGTCCCAGTAGCAGCTGGCCCCGTGATGGAGTGGTCGAGATGATCTCTGGCTTTCCTGCGTGAAGTCTTCGTACCTGCGAAAACTTGTCTTAGCCAGTAGATTTCAATGAGATGTTGGAGGAGCACGATCACCGCAAGCACCATCAATGCCACTGCAAGAAAAGCCTCCATATGCGGGATGTAACTCACGGTGTGTTGGAGATTGCCTCCCGGTTGCGGCAGCCGCTTCGTGGTCAGATCTGCCCAGCTCTTGGGCAAGGGTGCATCGAATCTGTCCTGGCCTGGGGATGGCGCTCCATGTCTGCCTCTCCGAAGTCTCCTGGATCTCGGTACAGCACGGGGCTTGTAAGCATCTTCTGATCCAGGTGGCTTTGTATCTTCCAGATCCATGTGATCCCAGAACGTGTCCCGAACTGTATCGATCGTAATGTCGATGAAAGTATCGCCCTCGTCGTGTACCACGTTTTGCACTTGTTCCACCTCACGTGTCCACCACAAGCATCTTGAGAGAATTGAAGCCATTTCGAGTCGAGTGGCTTAGATGAGTTGGTGTAAGCGATGTCTCTGCGTTCGTGCTGAGTATAGTTAATAAGAGAACAATCTCAAGTCAGAGCGACTAGATGCACTCACAGTCATATCTAAGTATAATATGGCTTCTGTAATGAAAGAGCCTCTCTCGCCGATTGTCCTCTAAGTATCCTGTCAGAAGAAAGCGACGTGAAAGCGAAAGTCTAACAAAGACCTAGCGCCTGTGCTAGACCTGGCGCTGCCCAGGAGCTATATGAGACAATGCAACGCCGTCTCCGCACGGGCCGTGCATAGAGAGGACTCAAAGTCATGAAACAGATATCTGGACGAAAGAAAGAATTCGGTAAAGAAGATGTCGAACGAGGAGAACACTAGAGTGGGCTTGATTCATGCCCATCTTCCATGGGAGCGTGTTGACTTTTCATCAATATCGAACGAATCACCTGGACAATTTGGTCAGTCAACTCTTTCATGATAGAAAACTGCCGCCAGAGACCGTGTTAGGAGAACCCAAACAGCTGGACTTGATCGTTGGGTTGCATTGGTGGCAGCTACTGCATGTCGGAATGCTGCCAGGTCGGCATGACACGAGGCACTGACTGACACATGCATCCCGTAGCTCAAACTCTGTTCAGATTCTGTCGTATCAGGAATACGATAGAGTATGGAAACTCGATCAATGCCACACCATGACCTTGTTGCGAATCCGACAAGAAATCTTGGTGAGGTGGCCGCCGTGCTCAGATGTGCCCCGCAGGACGTCATTCTTCAGCGACGATCCCCTCCCCGTTCCCACTCCTCCACCTCCATCCTCCACAACCAACCAACCTTGCACTCATCAGTCTGATCCATCCTCCCATCCCACGTTACCTCACTCAGGTTGGCGCACACGCCGAGCACCCCGCTGCCCTGATTCTGCTTCCGCCACGCTGTGCTCGGCTCTTGGGCCTCGGGACCGGTATCATAGACGCAACGATTACCTATGCTTCGCTTGGCTTGACCTGTCTGGCACTGGCTTTGGGTTCTGGCCTGGTCCGGCTCATTGGCTAAAGTGGGATTGGCAGTCTATTTACCGGTCCAACCGTCTGGGCTCCATCTTGACTTCGGCAACTAAGGTGAACTACGTCAAGGAGAACGGGTCCATGGCGCCCACACCGGAACCCTGGCGAATCCTTCGATTCGACGGTGGATGACGGAGCTGGGCTTGACTGGCAGAACGTCCTTCTCTTGGATCAGCCAGCCACCTGGGCAGAGGAAACTGTCCAACGCTTCTCCTCGATCTTCTTCTGCAACTGCTGCATGGTCGATGATTTCGTCTCAGCGCTTCTCGCCCATCATATCCATGGCGTCGTCAGTATTCGTCACTTGACGAACGACCGAATTCCTCGATTGACGACACGTAATTCACCATCTGATCGACAAAACCCTTATATCATGCTATCAACGGAGGCATTGCCCTCGCAAAGGCAACAACTCGAGCCCAGCCATTCATCGACTGGATCCTTCTTTGCACCCGTCAACCACTTCCTCGATCGCCCCAGCCACCATCGCCGTCAGAACGCAGCGCGAAAAGCCCGCGAAGATGCTCTCATCGAAGAAGCGAACCGGGCAGCTACCATTGAGAAGTCAGCGAGGAGCGAAGCTGAGCAAGCTTCCCGCGGCTTAGCGCGATCATATCTCGAACACTTCCTTCAGACATCGGAATGGCAGGATCACACAGACCGCATCGGCGTAGTCGACGAGGCAGTACCGACCATGGAAGAGCTTGAAAGCTACGGATCCTTGGACGAAGCAGAGGGCACCAGGGCTTGTCGCAAGATGTTCAAGGCCGTCGTCGTCTGGGAGAAGGTTGGCCACTCATTATGGCAGAGACTCCGCGAAGGTGATGAGAAGACAGACAGCAGAGTATTCCGAGCAGTTGGCCATGATGCAGCCGCTGTGCCACAGCTTCAAGACAGTCAGCAGGCCGAGGGTGGGCCTCGGCGGCAAAGCTACCACCACGACTGCGGCAGCCGTGATCTGTATGGTCTGTCCGTCATTAAGGAACAGCCCAGCGAACCTCAGGGTCACCGTCAACCGTCCGTGTCATCTTTGACCTCTTCTCTCTCACGAGGCCGCAATTCCAGCATCTCCAGCGCCTGCTCGCCGTACCGCCGAGGCACTCCTGCCAAATCGTCATCACGCTCGCGTCCCGGCCCGGTCACCCGGCGAAGCTCTTCTGTTCCAGTGTCGCGCAGCTCGAGAAGAAAGTTCAGCGAAGAATGCGACTGTGGCGACGACCCGGATCATGATTGTCTTCGACGAGCCACCGATCCAGGTCCCAAAGTGGATGGTGGATGGGAAAGTGAGGGCAGTGCACTCGGACCAGGTGAAGCAACCTTGAAAGCAGCAGCGACAATCCCGAGGAGGTTGTCCAAGAGTTGCGCGAATGCAGTCAAGCGGACATTGGAAGCATTACATGATCACCGGGGGAGAGATGACGGGCACGAGAGTAGGCGGGCTTCGATCGGATGTTGACTGCCAGCCGTAACCGTGCTCATACTGGACCAAGTTATAAATGCAATGCAAGCCCTGACTTCAAAGCATTCAGGCATGATCAACGCGGTCATATATGTTTTTACTAGACAGCTAACAAAAGTACCCGTCAGCTTCCACCGGCGGCTCGAGTTACTGTTTTGTGAGGTTGGCGTCATCGAATGTTCAAGGAATTTATCTCAGCCGAGTCAGTCTGTCCTGGCCGCATTGCACATGTTCTTTTCCTCTGAACTAAGCACAGAAGCACGTGTCTCGCCTTTGCCTTGGGGTAGGGAGACACAATGGCCAGTTGGGTAAAGCTGCTGATTCGACCGGCAGTTCTCCAATCCGGCCACCATCAGAGCCCTTAGCGGTTTGGGTACAGGTGCAGGTTCTAAAAAAAAAAAAAAAAAAAAAAAAAGTAAATCCTTGTGTATTAAGGATGAAAATGACATGAATGAACCACAGCCTATTCAAACTATTCGTTCGTAGCATTCTTCGCATTTAGAAAGGACAATAGCAATAAGCGTCAGCGCAGCCACCGAGCATCATTCTACTAGTTGTAAGTCATCTGCCGGTGTCCTGCTAGGGATTGTACTGGTGTTTGCACGCAATGTAACCTTCTACTTCCGGTCCGTTATCTCATCTGATTAGATGTTTGACGGAACCCCAACCGCTGATCTCGGTACCAAAAGGGGACAACCCCGATGTCGGAGGCTTTACATACTGGCGAGAAGTCGCGTGGGGGATCTGGGGATGGAAAGGCGCCGAGGCAGAATGTCGTTTGGGTCCGAATTGAGGGAGGCAATGGGACATGCAACTAGCAGCTGACGTTGGATATTGATGGAGACAAATAATTAAGACGGCGTGATTCGAGCAGTTGACCCCATTGCGGGCGGGCCTGGGCTTCTGGGGTGATGGTACGAGTCGAGGGATGCTGGTGGTGTAAGTGGCTGGCCAGCCGAAGTGCACAGCCGAGCAGAGAATGACAAGAAAGCATGTGTATTTACACACACACGCACAGGCTTCATAAGAACAAGCAGCTAGACTACAGTTCGAAAAATCCACACCTACGCATTCATTAACTAGTTACAAGGTGAATCGCATGACTCTGGGGATTCGGGAGCCGAGGCGGAGCCGCAGACCCTTAAAAGTGGCCCCGAAGCTAAAAGAGAGTCGTGCCTCGGCTCAGCGCTCGATGACGCCGACGCCGACTTCACTACAAGAGCCACTCGCAGCCTTCATCACCTGCGCACCATTCCAACACCATACCATCCCTCCTCCATACTCCCCATTCATCCATCAAAAAAGAAATCCCCCATCGTTTGTCTCATCATCAATCGCAGCGTCAAACATCCAGGGGAACTCACAACGTTTTGCATCATCAAAGAAAAGACGGACCGGACCACACAATGGCGCCCAATCCAGACTGGGTGAAGAAGCTCACCGTGGCCGCACCCAAGGGCAGCGACCTGCTGACCAAGGAGCGAGCCCAGAGCAACATCGATGTCACCCAGCTGTCCGAGTACCTCTTGGGCAAGGAGCAGCTGGCGACGCGCGACCAGATCCTCAGCATCCTCGTCAGCGACCCCGTCTTCGACAAGTCCCAGAACTACTTCCAGGGCCGCCAGGACCGCATCGAGGCCTCGCTGGCCAAGGCGAAGCGTCTGCGCCAGCTGCAGATCAAGCACAACTGGTCCGAGGACCAGTACCACGTCGCCAACGACCTCCTCAGCGAGCCCACCCCGTACGGCCTCCACGCCTCCATGTTCCTCAAGACCCTGCGTGACCAGGGCACGCCCGAGCAGCACAAGCTCTTCCTCGAGAAGGCCGAGAAGTACGAGATCCTCGGCTGCTATGCCCAGACCGAGCTGGGCCATGGATCCAACGTGCGCGGTCTGGAGACGACGGCGACGTGGAACCAGGACGACAAGACCTTCACAATCCACTCTCCCCAGCTCACTTCGTCAAAGTGGTGGATCGGCTCGCTCGGCAAGGTTGCCAACCACGCTGTGGTCATGGCCCAGCTCATCATCAATGGGAAATACTACGGTCCTCACCCCTTCGTCGTCCCGATCAGGGACATGAAGACGCACGAGCCGCTGCCCAACGTGCAGGTCGGCGACATTGGCCCCAAGTTCGGCTACAACACCATGGACAACGGTTTCCTCCTCTTCAACCACGTCAAGGTCCCGCACGTCAACATGCTGGCCAAGTTCTCCCGCATCAACCCGGAGTCTGGCCGCTACGAGAAGCCTGCCAACCCTGCCATGGTCTACGGCACGCTCACCTGGGTTCGCAGCAACATCGTTCTCCAGTCCGGCTCGGTTCTCGCCCGTGGTGTCACCATCGCCACCCGTTACTGCGCCGTGCGCCGTCAGTTCCAGGATCTCGATGCCAAGGGCGGTGTTGGTGAGAACCAGGTGCTGAACTACACCATGGTGCAGTACAGGCTGCTCCCTCTCCTGGCTGCGACTTTTGCTCTGCACTTCACGGGCCGCAGCATGATCAACATGTACGAGGAGAACCAGGCTCGGACGAAGTCAAAGCTCGATGTCGGCCAGCTCAGCGACGCCAACCGTCGCCCAGGCCCCGAGGAGCTGAACCCTGGCACCGACCTCCTCGCCAACCTCCACGCCACCTCTTGCGCCCTCAAGTCCTACGGCAGCACAGTCGCCGGTGAGGGTCTCGAAGTCTGCCGTCGCGCCTGTGGTGGCCACGGATACAGCAACTTCTCCGGCATCGGCACGTGGTTCGCAGACTACCTCCCGACTCTCACCTGGGAGGGCGACAACTACATGCTGACCCAGCAAGTCTGCCGCTACCTGCTCAAGACGGCGCGCGCAGTCCTCACGGGCAAAGCAGGTGACAATGACACGGCACGCATCCTCCAGGCCTTCCTCGCCCGTCGCGACACCGGCGCGGCCTTCGACATCCTCTCCTCCGACGAGGACCTCGTCAACGCCTTCGCGTGGCGCGTGTCGTACCTCACCTTCGAGGCCCTCCAGCACCGCGACGTCGACAAGCAGTCCTGGAACAGCCTCCTCGTGGACTTCAACCGGCTGAGCACCGCCTTCGCGCAGTACATGGTCGTCAAGTCCTTCTACGACGCCCTGGGCGAGGACTCGGCCAAGTCGTCCCTCGAGCGCCAGACCACCTCGGTCCTCCACAAGCTCTTCCGCCTCTTCGCCCTGCACACGCTGGAGAAGGAGGCCTCGGAGTTCTTCTCCAGCAGCGCCACCACCGTGCGCCAGATCACCCTGACCCGCAAGGCCGTCATGAAGCTGCTCGAGGACGTCCGCCCCCACGCCGTCCGCCTCGTCGACTCGTGGAGCTTCCCCGACTGGCAGCTCGACTCGAGCCTCGGACGCTACGACGGCAACGTCTACGAGGACCTGTTCCACAGGGCGAGCGAGCTCAACCCCCTGAACGAGGTGGTCTGGGATCCGTACCCGGAGAGCAATGTGATTATCAAGAAGGATGAACGTGTCAAGAGTAAACTGTAAGAATGATCGTTTAAAAAAAAATTGAATAAAAAAGAAAGAAATTAGGGATTCGCGCGGCAGGGGTGTGTGTGTGTGTGTGGGAGAAATAGACTCTGGGATAGAATTGGTCCATTTTCAAACGTCGTCGTCGTCGTTTCCTTGCGACAGCTATAATAAAAGACATGTTCATGTTGAAACACATCTCCAGCTCTCTCTCTCTTCTCCTTCCCAAGGTGACAAAGGTGAAGATGAATCCTCTCTCTCCTGAGTGAAGATGAATCAAAGTCCAAGCACCTCATTCGCAAGTCTCCTCACCTCACGCTGCCCCGTCTCCAACCCCTCCTCCTCCTCATCAAACCTCTGCAACCCCAAAGCCCTCAACCCGCCTGCACACAGGACATGTTCCCTCCTGGCACCGCAGTCGGCATGCATGTACTCCCTCTCGCCCTGTATCCTGGCGAAATCAGGCGGCACGGTGCCCGCTCCGAAGGCGGCGCGGGACGCGAGCAGCGAGTCCACGTTGTACGGCGTCAGGGGCGTGCAGGCGTTGTAGAAGACGCTCGAGTCGTTCTCGCCTGGGTTCAGCTCGTCGACGCCGTGCACGAGGTCGCAGTGCCAGAAGACGTAGTCGCCCGGCCTGACGCGCGGGATGCCCACGATGGCCCTGTCCATGTCCAGGTGCGGGTGGCCCTCGGTGGTGGGGAAGAACTGGGTCGAGCCGGGCGTGGCGCCGGGGAAGGTCGGCTGGGAGTCGTCGAAGTCGCCCGTGAGGTGGAACAGCGGCCGGAGCATGATGTACGCCATGGACAGCTTGAGGTTCGGGAGCAGGCGCAGCGTCCCCTCGCCGGTGCCTGTGTGCGAGAGCGAGAGCCACCCCTGCAGGCTGCGCCAGGCGGAGCAGGAGATGCCCATCTGGTACAGGTCGCTGTTGGCGTCCACGCGGTGGTCCGCCTCCCATGCGTCCCAATCCTGCCAGTTCCCCTCGAAGATCTTCTGGAAGTTCCGCCGGTTCTTGTCGTCCTCCCACCGCTCGATGCCGCCGCTGTCGAGGTGTGGTGCCAGGGGAAACTGGCCCGGCTGCATGGTGGGATAGCGGATCCGGATGCGGTCGGGGTAGACGACCTGGCTGTCGAGGTCGATGGGGGTGTTCGGGTCGGAGACGTGCCAGAGTCTGGAGACGCTGCGCATGGCTTCGAGCACGCGGGGGTGCGATCTCATCTCGACTTGTGCCTTGGTCCAGTATATGTTCCAAGCGGCTGGTTTCTCGACTGGATGGCCGCCCACGCCGGGATGTCTCTTGACATACTCCTTAAGGCTGGCTTCCCACGCTACGGCTTGTTCTTCAGGGACGACTCCTCGAAGAATCACACAGCCTCGCTCGCGGACGGTGTCAGCCAGCCCTTCAGGGAGAAGGCCTCCTGAAATAAAAGCACGTGTGAGCGTCCAAGCAGTTATATGAATGTTATATAAAGACAAGAGTTCGCAGGGATACGTGACGGAAAAGGGGGGAGCGTACCATTCTCGCGGATAACAGAAAAGTCAACTTCAGGCACGAGAGCAGACCCATGCCTCTCTATGCGTTGGACCTCCAGCTCAAGAAGCTTACATAGTCGACGATAAGACTCGATGACTTTCTGCTTGTGTTCGGGCCGAACCAACTTCTTCTTCAACTCTGCAAACCTCTGATCCAGAAGCGGCGTGTTCAGTCTAAGAACAACGATCAGCACGCAAAAGCTTATCAAAGATCAAAAAGACTCTCAAGAACATACGTCTCTTGAACAAGTATTGTTTCGCTCATGGTGATGGTATCGTGATAAGCAGGACGCTGTGTGCTTGGCTGGTCAGAGGGGGTAGCTGTCGACTGGACCGTGCTGACCATCCGGCTTCCCTGTACACGGCACAACCCACGGAAACTTGACCTTTATCTGCATCAGAGCATCACAACAGAGATCCGAGCTCCCGGGAAGCGGGGGATTGGCGTTTTGGGGGTTGTCGGCAGGTGGTTGTGACCCCCCCCAGCATCATGGATTTCCCGAACTATGCGATCGCTTAGTTCGCCGATTTGACTTTACGTCACCCCAAGTGTGCGACAAGACAGAACCTTGCCCGCCCTTGATTATCCATTCGCGGTCTACTGAGTGAGTACCTATCTCTCCTCAGGTGGGGTCTGATTAATCTGCCAGCAATGGACGGGTCGTTCCGCTTCCTCCGCAGCTGGGGTACAGTAGGATCGGCCAAGGAACCGGGAGCCTACGTGAGCACGAACCTCTCGATGTCAGGCCGTCGAACGAGCCAAGCATATGCGAGTCGTCGATCTCCAGGCCCCTGTTCCGAAAAGGCGATGCGCAGGGCATTGTGCGCTCGTCGGAAATTCTCCCCGCGTCTGGCGAGGAGTTCGATCCTCTCCAGCAGCCACTTCCTGTGGATGAAGTCGTCCGACTCCAGCGCCGCCACGAACAGAGTCCAGCCGAACTGCACCATTCCGTCCTCGCCGTTGTCTTGGTGCGCTAGAGACGCGAGGGTCATGATCTCGCGCAGGGCGTTCCTCTGTTCGGCGTCCGGAGGCTGCGGCCCACGGATGATACGCTGGAAACACAGGACGCAGGCGTGGAAGAAGGCGCAGATGTGACGTGCGCTGACGGCGAATCGCTTCTGGCTGGGCGATGCCATCTTGCGCGTGTCAAGAGAGCCGGACAGTCGGAAGATGCCGCTGTGCCGCGTCTCCAGGTCCCTGATGACCAGATGGATGTCTTTCTCGAATCCCAAGCGCGGGTTAGTTCCAGGAGGAGCCGACCCGGAAGCGATGTCAGGAAAATGCTCCTCCGTCAGATAACTTAAAAGATAGCGCAGTTGGCCGATCTCCGCCTGGAGACCCATCAGCTGGCTGTTCTGCAGGTCATCCACCATCTCGTCCTGTGGGTACGACGGCCCCCAGAGTTCGAAGGGCGCCATGTCTGCACGTTTCTGCAGGGCCCGGAAAATGTCCAGTTGGGCCGAGGGCACGATCCGCCCGAAGCTGTGCTGTGATTCTCCCAGGAGACGGCAAAACGCGCCTCCGAGCCCGTTGATGGCGGCGCCGCCGTCGACGAGACCGATCCATACCATCAACTGGCACGTGAGCGGCGATGGCACGGCCATGTCGGGCTGCATCTCGACCGTTCCCGAGGGTCGGATCGGCGGGAGGACATTGGCGATGTTGCCGATCCTCCCAGTGTACATGGCGGCGGCGCCTCGTAGATGAGCTCGAAAGCCGTGGCCACTGCCGTCGCCATAGTCCTGCTCGTACTTGATCATCATCCACAAGGCAGCCAGGATGCAGTTCAGGTCCTGCGCCCGACCGTGCCCTTCGAGCGCCATGTTCAGCATCCTCAGAGCCTCGGCGCAATGCTCTACGGCCAGGCACCTGCGCGCATGGGCCTCCTCCAGCGGTGTCGGCTCGGGCTTCTCACACATCTTGCGACCAGCCAGAGCACACACCGAATGCATGACCATGACATTCTTCTCGGCCAGGGCCCATATGACCGCAGGTCCACTGTATCTCGGGTCCTTTCCATCCACGGATACCGGCAATACGAACCGGAAGTAATGCAATGCAGCGTGGTCAAGTGGATCCAAGACGCTGGCAGCTTCCGGCGAGACGGACGAGAGATCCAGGACCCGAGATCCACGAGACGTCGTCGCCGTCGCCCAGGCTGCGTCGCCAAATCCAGAGTCGACCGTGTCCCTGTTGGACCTGATGCTCAGCTGCGACGACGAAGCCGCGCTCACAGGGCTGTTCTGCCCGGAGAGGATGGCGTCGACGGCCGGAAGCTTCGGTCTTCGCGTGTACTTCTTCCTGGGACGAGGACTGTAGTCACAGTGATGCCTGAGCCGTACGCATCTCGCACACTGCGGTTGCGCCTCGTCGCACTTGACCTTTGTCTGTCGGCACTTCTGGCATCCCGTGTGCGAGCGACGCAGTTTTCGCTTAATGCCAGTCGCAGGCCCGTCGGGGTGCAGCTCCATCGGGGGTGGATTGAGGTGCGATCCCCTCACTGGTACGATTAAGCGATCGCTCTCGCAAATTGTCGCCTTGGGTGGTATGATGGTAAAAGGGCAGATCAGCGTTTGTTTGATCTTCAGAGACGGCCTTCCCACGCCTAAGTCGGCTATCAAACCGGCTCCAAAAACAAAAACCTTGCACCGGGAACTGGAATCTCCCACGGTGATTGACTTCCGGTAGTGTACGGAATAGAGTTTTCGCTCTTTGGGCGCTCGAGGGCTGAACGTCAAGAATTAGCGTCGCTTAGTCGAGCGATTGTCTCAGCTGCACAGTTGACAGGTCCAGTTAAGCCCAGTCGGATCCTGACACTTGTTATGCACAGGGACTTGTGCTAAATCGATCGGAACAAAAGTGGTGATATAGATGGAAACTCGGGCTTGGTTGTCAGCAAACATTCACCTTTACACCCGCAAGTCAACTTACACACACCAGAAGTCACTATGGCACCTTCAATCGACAACCCTGAATCGTGGTTAGAGTACGCAGAACCCGATGCAGAGCTTCAACAAGTAAGTGACCCAATACTTACCATCGATTGCAGCTTGAATCCTGACTGGCTGAGGGAAGCTGCTCGATGATGGAGTCAAACCCCGATTCTCAGGACCCAATGGCATAGCCGGGATCCCCCAACATCGCGAGGAATTCGATGCTATCTTCCTCCAAGATGCAGCTGCAGCCCGTGAAGCAGCCGGCGACTCTGTCAGAGAAGAAGAGATCTTCATTCCAACCCGTGATGGCTCAGAGATCAGAGCCTTGGTATACTACCCAAGTCAAGCACAAGACGATGGACGACCACTCGTAATCATGATCCATGGCGGCGGCTTCATTGTCGGCACAGCAGAGATGGAGACGCCTCCTTGCATAGCTGTGGCGAGGTCCTATGACTGCGTCTGTGTCAGTTTGGAGTACAGGCTCTCTCCAGAAGTCAAGTTTCCCGTTGCATACGAAGATTGCTGGGACGCCATTGTCTGGGTAAGCACAATCATAAGCATGCACTACATGACCTGACGTGCTGACCTTTTGCTTTCCCTTTCCCTCAACAGCTCTCCAGGAACGCTGCATTGAGATGGGGAGCCGACCTTGAAAAAGGCTTCATCCTCGGCGGATTATCAGCCGGAGGCCACATCTCCATCCCTTTGTCTCACAGAGCCAGAGACGAAGGCCTCAACCCCCCTCTAACTGGACTTTACCTCGGCGTCACACCCAGCCTCATGCCACGAGCCTTGACAGAGGAGTACAAAGCACTATACAGAAGCCGAGAGCAGCTCGCACATGGCATGACCCTGACAGCTGAGTCCACAAAACTCTACGATGAAGCCGTTGAACCGGACATGGCTTCTCCGTACTGGAACCCTCTGTTGTGGCCAACCGGTCACGCGAACTTGCCACCCACCTTCTTCCAGATCTGTGGCGCAGATCTTCTGAGGGATGAGGCTCTCATCTATGAGAGGACTTTGAGGGTTGATCATGGTACCAAGACAAAGGCGATTGTGTATCCAGGTCTGCCTCATGTATTCTGGTATAATTTCCCAGGACATTCTGCTTCGTCGAAATATGTCGAAGATACACGACGGGGGTACGGATGGTTGCTTGGTCGAGAGGATTTCTAGCTAGCTGAGTTTCGGCAAGTCTTATTATGCCGTCTGTCTGTTATAGCTCGTACACCGCTCTTGCGTTACTTCGTTTCTGTGCATTTCAGCTGAACACATGTGCTGTCCACGCTTTTACCTGGCACAACCTTGGCAGATCTTTTCCGTCCTGATTCAGCTGCCCGTTGAAGGCGGTGGAACGAATCTCGCCTATCGTAGACTGACAGATTACTTGTTGAAGTAATGGAAGCTTCATCTGCATAGCAGCATGTCTCAGCCACCAGCAAGTCGCAGGGTCCATGGCTAGCCCCCTAACCCCCTAGCGAGCGCATCTTACTGCGACGCTGAGGCAAAATGATACGATTCCCGCATCTGCAGCATGAATCAGAGATAAGCAATGTTCCCAACAGAAACTGATTTGTCGATTGGCCATTCCTCTGGATGTTGACGCTATCTCTCAGAGCAGCGGTCCGCTGCCTGCGGCTATGGGAACACTGATGGGCTGTTGAGTTTATCCGAGCAGGATCCAAGGGAATGCGACTATCTGGAAGAACAGATCTCTTGATATCAAGATAGCCTTGCCGCATTAGCTCGTCCAAAGACTTCACTAGTGAGAACTTACCCCAGATTCTCAACGCCCGTCCACATCAGCCAACTCGATAGCCTCAATCAGCGAATAGCCGAACTAAGCGACACTGGCTTGCCCAACAATCCAGCCGCCATCATTCACTAGTTCGCATTCTGGGGGGGGTGTCGCTGCAAATTCTCTCTCCACTCTGGGGTCCTCATCCCCAGATATACTCATCACTCCAAAGAGCCAATCTCTATCTATCTCCATCGCCATGGTGCTGACTCAAGCCTATCAAGCCGCTTCACGATACCGTTGATTGGTGACGGCGAAGTATAAAGCTTCGCTCCTCGCGGGCTTGGCTGCTGGGTTGAGGCATAGCAGGGTCTGCATCTAGTTCTTCGGCAAGGTCGGATACCTTCATTCTTCAGTTTTCTCTCAAGGTAAAGAGTCGATATCGAACCTCCATTCTTACCATGGCCATCATGCCACGCTTCCGTGAATGGACTGTTGTCCAGGAGATGACCCTCCCACTCTTTTGGGTCGCCTTATTCTGCTCGGTGAGTATCCCATGCCGCCTGCACCGGCGACAAAGGAGTCGGTCTTTTCGATCATAATTGCTAACAGTACACTATTACAGTGCGGTGGCATATCATTCGGAGTTGGTACGTTATCTGCGCATTTTTGACTCTGTGCCTCTTTTCCAATTCGACGGAAGCTGACTTGCGCCTTTCAAAGATCATGGATACTGGTCCGGCATGCTGGGTCTTCCCAAGTTCAAAGAAGACTTTGGCGTATGGGACGCCCAACTTGGGGAATACACCATCCCTTCTAGTTGGCAGTCAGCCGGCAGCGGAACCCCTATCGCGGGTCTGGCTTTTGGTGCTGTTGTGTCCGGCTTCATCGGCAATCGACTGGGACGCATCTTGGTCCTGAAGATCTCCACCGTCATCTGTCTTATCGGTATTGCTATTCAGGCTGCTGCCATCAGCTCGTACTGGCAGATCGCCGTCGGACGCATAGTCACTGCCTTGGCCCTCGGTCTTCTCGCAAATACAGTGCCAATGTTCCTGGCCGAGATGTCACCACTGAACATCCGTGGCACCATGGTCAACTGTTATCAATTTTCCATCGGCGTCGGGGCCGTCCTGATCAACACTGCTACCTGGGGGATGCATACCAGGACTGGCCAGTGGGCCTATCGAACCAGCATAATTCTGCAAGCTGTTATTCCCGTCTTCTTCTTGGTGGCCTGCTTCTTCCTGCCTGAAAGCCCGCGATGGCTCTTGAGCAAGGGTCGTGCGGAAGAGGCTCGTCAGGTTCTTATCAACCTTCGCACGGGCGCCGGGGCCACAGCAGAGGATATCGACTTCGAGATCCAGCTTATCATGGCGGCAGAGGATGACAACAAGGCGCAGTTTGGTAGCTCGTGGCTTGATTGCTTCCGGTAAGCACAAGCCCTCAACGCATAATGAAGCATCAGTAGCTAACTTGACCAGCGGGACGAATCTCCGCCGCACCCTTATTGTCATGGGTGTCCAGTGCCTCCAACAGGCGCAAGGAAGCTCCTTCATCGCCACTTACATCGTGGTGTTCTTCCAGATGATCGGCGTGAAGAATGTCTACGAGATCATGATCCTTTTCCTTCTGACCATGCCGGTCGGCAGTGCCTGTGCCTTTTATATCCCTGACAGATTCGGCCGACGCTGGGTGATGATCATCTGCGCAGCGATCATGGCCGTGTGCATGTTCATTGTCGCAGGTATCACCGGTTTCGGCTTGAAAGACAACCAAACGGCCGTCAAAGGCGCCTTGGCCGCGCTGTTCTTGTGGCAGTTTGCGATCAATATCGGATGGAGCAGCTGGTAGGTCTTCCTTCATATGCGCAATGTGGTCGCTGAATCATGAGATTGACATGTTCGTACAGCGTCTGGATCGTCACGGCCGAGACGCCCACGCTCCAACTCCGCGAGAAGACCATCACGATCGGCACGTTCTGTGGTTTCAGCGTTTCGATCCTCGTCACATTCATCAACCCATACATGCAGAACCCGGAAGAAGGCGGCCTGGAAGGCAAAGTCGGCTTTGTATATGGAGGCTTCTCTGTCTTCGCACTCATCTGGTCCTTGTTCTTCCTTCCTGAGACGGGTCATCGCAGCTTGGAGGAACTTGACGAGCTATTCCGTGAGAAGGTGTCTGTGTGGCACTTCTCCAGGTATGAGACCGTCGGTTATGGGTCTCAGGTTTCGAAGATCGAGGACCATGAGAAGGACATTGATAGCGAGAAGGTTCTACCTGCCAAGGTGAAGTCTCTCGATTAAATGCACGGGCCGGAGGTCACATGATATCCTGAACGCACCTGGAGGAAGGCGATGTGTGTCTGCACTAGCCCTACAAGGCGCTCAGCCCTATCCCTTGTGGCGTACGCCCCTGGCTTTCCTCGTTAGACTCGAGCCTAGGTAGCAAATGCAATGATTAGAAGATGACTTCAAGCTTGGCATGACGAGCTTTTGACGCCGTTTGATGGGCAAGGGATATTCGCCCAAAGATGTCAGTTTCATCCAGAGCGTTTTCTTCTTCTCCCAATGAGTACACCATGAATAGGAGCATGCACGAAAGTCAAACAAGCCAGCGGTGCAGTACGTTGCTCGCTGTGTATCGTGGCCTCACGCGAGGACAGTGCCAGTAGAATAAGGTAGGTACCTAGGATCAAGGTGTATCACGTGTACGCCGCCACCAATTTACCGTGTGGCGCTAACAATTTTAATGACAGGCACCAGCTCGACGATGGAGTCACCTCGACGCTCCACTTTGACAGGAGCAAACAGCCTTCTGCTCCTCATTGACAAGACCATGTTCACCCAATCCTCCTTTTCGGACGCCTTAGGCTCCATCAAGGGGTGATTCCGTACAGCAATGTCCAGAAGTATTTATCCCGTAAGTTCCGAAGTTCAATTCGCCTTCCATTCTACAGCTGACTCTGTGCACCCTCCCGTTTCACTGCATCACGACTAATGAACGCCAGCCTTTCAGCTGCCAGGGGTGAACCCACAGGGTCCATCAGCTGGCAGACTCTGGATTCGCTGCACACTCAGAAGCTTCTCTCAAGAATGCCTGCCAAGCCACCAGATGGGGCCCCGTTAACTGCCTTCAACACCCGCATACGGCTTAGACGAAGAGGATCCCATCAAGATATGATGAGCGGCAGTTGGCGCTCAATGAGCCTATTGCCTAAAAGAAATGGGCGTGAATTTGGGGGGGAAGTGGAATGCGGGACGCCATGTGCTTTGCTCTGGCCGACCTCTTCCTCGGCCAATTTGTCCAAAGGCAGATTTCCTTCCTGACTCTGTATATCGTCAAGTCTTGATCGCAGCCCACGGTCCTCGTTGCTTTGCGCTGAGCTGCACCGCCAACGTCGCTTCTTGCCTACTCTCAGAACGGCCGGCACCGTCTCACAACCCTCGGCACTATGCGCTTCGCAACCCGCACTGGCCTTCTTTGGCTGGCTTCAATGGCACAGGTGACCCTCGCCGTTGATGCCGTGTATGTGACCGATCTTCAGATTTACACCCTGTTGGTACGTAAACGTCGCAAGTCTTCTTGCCAGCAGTTCGCACACCACCAGGAAAATATTATGAGCTCATAAACAATCACAGGCACCATGCGCGGCCGATGCACTCTCGTACGACATCGCCATCCAAACCATGACCACCCGCTGCGGCAATGATGTAGCCCAGCTCCAGAAGTGCATCTGCTCCTCGAGCCAGGTCTTCAGCGACGTCTCGTCCCGAATGCTCAGCGATGTCGCTTCCAGCTGCGGTACCGACGCCCTTCAGGACCGCTCAAGCGTTCAAACAGTCCTCTCGCAATACTGCACCCCGAGCAGCACGTACACCTTTGCGACACCCACGGATCACATTGTTCAAGCGTACATCACCGATGTGGCAGAGATGGAGTATCTACCGCCTTGCGCGCGCTCAGCGCTCTCCGAGGCCGTCATGGGGGTAAGAAGCGCCGTCTGCAGAAACTTGATGAGAAATGTATTAATCCAGGACAATATAGGTTGGCAGTCGATGCCCTCTGGACGCCTCTCTTTATGCGCCATGCGTTTGCAGCAAAGACAATGTCACACCTCGTGTCAGCGAGACTCTGACCAACTCGGTCAAGTATTCGTGCTCCAACAACGAGGATATTACGGCCGCGCAGAATTTCTACCACGAATACTGCGCGATGAACAACGGCACAACTTCGTTCGCGAAGCCTACCGGGCCTCCAGGAGACAGTATGACACCGAGCTCCTCTCTATCCATGCCATACAGATAACTGACTTTGATCAGTGTCATACTACGTCACGGCTATGACTCAGTTCAAGTCACTGAACAGCTGTGCGCAATCCGCAGTCTCAAGCGCTCTGAACGCCGTACGCTCGCCCTTCCCTGCCACACTCATCCTCTCAGGGTCGCTAACATTTCTTTAGCAAACTGCCTGGCTCTGTGGCTCTGGGCCACAAGCCCTCGCCTCCTGCGTCTGTCTCAAGTCCGGCATCCTCAGCAGGATCTCCAGTACTCTCACCAGCGAAGTGAAGTATTTCTGCGACAACACGGCCACCGCTCAAGTCACCTCCGCTCTGTCGGTCCTCGACATTTACTGCTCTGCCGCCGCCGACAAAACTTCGCTCAGTGTCGACCAATCCATCTCCGAGACTGCTCCTGTGACCGCCAGTGGTCCCAAGCCACCCAGCCCAACATCAACCGGCGGCGCCAATGGCGGAAACAGCGACAACAGCAACGCAGACGACAACAAGGGCTCATCTGGCTCCAGCTCCGATTCCGGCAGCAACAAGAACCAGACCGCCACCATCGCCGGCGGCGTCGCCGGCGGCGTAGTCGCCCTCGCCCTAATTGGTACCGGCATCTGGTTCTACCGCCGCCGTCAACAGAAGAAGAATGGCCAACCCCTCGGCCCCCTCCTCGGCAACGACAATCCTCCCGGCAAGCCCGAACTCAGCGACGACAACAAAGCCAGTCTTATGGGAGGCTACTACGCCGGGAACAAAGATTACAACAGTGTCCAAGGCGCAGAACTCCCATCAGAACCACAGACCTCACCACCGTCGGAACTCCCATCGCAGCACCAGATCCCAAGGGAATTGGCGTCTGAGGGCGGTCACGGATATAGCCCGCAGCAGCAGCAGCAGCAGCAGCAGCAGGGTTGGGGGCAATACGATCAGCAGCACCCGCAATCGTCATCAGTAAGCCCCTTAACACCCCCTGGTAACCAGGGAATGGGTTGGCAATCCGGACCAGTGCAGAGTTACGAGCTGGATGCCAATATGCAGAGATGAAAAAAATAACAGGAGATGGGGGAAACGTCATTTCGTAGAAGACGAGGGGACTGTATTGAAGCGTGGCGTCTTGCATTTCTGGACTTGCCGTTACAAGCAATTGCTTTCGTTGTACAATCGCATTACATCATAGTAAGAAATTGACACAAAAACTGTTGACAAAGAAAAATAATAGTCTCATGTTTACATCTGCCACATCCCGTGTACAGATCACTCATCTACCTTGTCTCACTCGAATCGTGCAATAGCCCCTCGAGAGTATCCTTCACAGAATTGTCAGGCACTTTCATGTCCCTTTTCCCCAGCAACACAAATCAGTCGAGAAAATAAAAAAAATACATCATGATGTACAAGCAAGCCCATCAAAAGGATATGCATCCCGTATCTCAAACATTTGCCCTTCAAGTCGCCCGTTACATCACGCTTTCCGTGGTCATGGAAATGATCTAGTGTGCGCCTCGGGCTCGCTTCGCACCACCCCCAACTTCGGAGTCGCCTCTTGGTCGCTTCGCACCAGGCTGGAAGTCCTGTACTCCGGGGTTCATGCCACCCCTGCCTCCTCTTGCGCCGCCTCGGCCGCCCCTAGTCGATGCGGCAGCGCCCTCCTGAGTTCCGCTGGCCGCACGCTGACCGGGAGCCACGTAGTGTCCTCCTCTACCCCGAGCGCCGCCGCCGCCGCCTCTGGGCATCGGGATACCTGATCGCGTTTGCTGGCCTTGTTGGCCTGCTTGCTGAGGCTGCTGAGGCTTGGCGGGAAGTGAAGAGCCCTCAGTCTTGACAGCGAACGGGTTCGTTGCTGAGTCCGCAGGTGTTGCGTTTGCTGTTGGGGCGAATGGACTAGGCTGGGCGCTTGGAGCACCAGCAGCAGGTGTTGTCGCAGCTTGTACAGCCTGGGGTTTGGGTGTCATTCCATTGGCTGCGGGTGTGGCTGGAGCAGTCTGAGCAGGAGCAGTTTGAGCTGGAGCAGTGGACTGTTGCGCTGGTGTTGATGGAGTAGCCACTGCAGCTGTTGGCTTAACCGGCGTGGCGGCAGCACTCTTTGCCCCAGCTGCAGCATTTGGAACAGGAGCTGGTGGTGTCGGAGTCTTCTTGGCAATCTCCCAAACCTCACCTACTGGCTTCTCTGGAGTCTCCTTCGCGGCCGTCTCGACAACTCCCAGCTTTGCAATGGCACCGCGCGATTTGGCTTCCGCCATGTTAATGCGCAAAGCAGACTTCTTAGTCTCAAGTTGATGGGCCTGATCCCTGGCTGCATTGACCTTCGCTTCCCATTCTGCCTTGAGCTTAGCACTTTCTGTGTCAACTCGTTTCTTGATGTTCTGGGACATGATGCTCTTGACAGTCTGGTTGGACGACAAGAGTTGACGAACAGTGGCATCGTCAAACTGAGATAGATCCGGAAGTCCAGGTGCACTCGGAGTTGCCGGTGTCGTGATATTCTCGGGCTTAGCTGGAGTGCTGGGCGTAGGAGGTGGTCCCTGAGCTTCAGTGGGAGGCGCAGTGGCGGCACTGTTTTTGAGACCGTTCTCGGCGTTCCAGATAGCCTTCTCCTGCTCGAACTTGAGCTTCTCCTCCGCCAATTCATCCTTGCCCTCTTTGAGCCTCTGGTTCATTTGAGCCTTCATCTTATCACTGCGCTGCTTGAGCGTAGCGGCCATGTTCTCCTCAATCTCCGCGGCCTTCTTTTCGTACTCTGCTGCCTTCGCCTCCGCAGCTGCGATTCTCGCTTCCAAGGCTGCCTTGGCCTCGTCGGTAAGTGCTGGTGCCTGCTGGGCATCGTTGGTCTGAGGGGCAGCTTGTGGTTCCGCGCCTTGTCCCTCGGTGGCAGATGAAAGGTTGGCCTGGAGCTGTTGGATTTGTGAATCGCGTTCTGCAATGGCTGCTTCCATCTCCGAGCGAAGATTAGCAACCTGCTGCTCGGCATCAAGTTTCTGTGCATTGACGGCTTCAAGCTCCTTGCGAACATCGGCAAGCTGCTGCTCAAGTTGTGCAACAATTTCAGCGGACACTGTGGCTTCGCCAGACGGGACTGGTGCAGGAGCAGTAGGTTCGGGGTTGGCGGCAGGCGCTTGTTGGCGAAGCTCTTCAACTTGCTTACGGAAGTTTTGTACCTGCGCCTCGAGCTCTGAGATCTGCTTCCCTGACTCTTCGGATTTGTTACGCACTGTCTCAAGCTCGCTATTGACCGAGGTGAGCTGTTGCTGAAGCTCATTCTTTTCGACAGTCTGTTTGCGTGAACGTTCCTTAGCCTGCTCGATAATCTTCTGTCGAGACGCCTGCCAGTTGGTGCGTTCCGTCTCCAAGGTCGATTCGAGTTCAGCCACCTTATCCTTCAAGGGTTGCTCTCCTTGCTTAAGAGTATCGCGCTCGGTTTCCAAGTCGGTAACCTTCTGCTTCAGCTCTTCCATCTCCGCAGGGTCAACTCGGCCGTACTTGGTCAAGATGCTTTCCGTCCTCTTCTGCCAGCGGTCCCGATCCTCCTGGATCTGCTTCATCTCATCCTCGAGGAAGGACTTCTGAGTCTTGAGGTTCTCGATCTCGGCTTCAAGTGGCTGCACGCGACTTCGCATCTCCTCAACCTTCTTGTTGCTTTCAGCAATTTGGTCTTTAAGCAGCGTGTTCTCATTGCGGAGCGTCATGCTGCTCTCACGGTAAAGATTGAGCTCATTCAATTTCTCCATGAGATCCTGGTGTGTCATGGATCCCTTGCTGTTCTGGGAAGATTGAGAGCGCTCCTGGTCCAGCTTCAGGCGTGCATCGTCCAGCTGTGACTGAGTGTATTCAAGCTGCTGCTGTAGACGCTTCGCTTCTTGTGTCTTGAGATCGTACTGAACCTCGAGGATCTCCTTCTCACGACGCAGGTAATTGTTAAGCTCACGCAGACCGTCTGATGCATCCCCGAAAGCGACGGGAGACATCGCTTCATCCTGGTCTTCAGACTGCTTGTTGCGGCTCTGCTGCAAAGCCGTCACCTGTGCGCTAAGACCCTCCAGTTGCTGGTGCAGCAGCTTGTTCTGAGCGTTGACATCCTCCCGGCGTGTCTTCAGCTCAGCAGTTTCTTGCTCCAGCTGCTGGCGACGATCCTCCCAAGAGTTTTCACCCTGTGCGAGAGCGACCTTCGCAGATTCAGCTTCTGCTCGGAGAGTAGCGATTTCGCTCTTGACCGTGTTGTGCTCTGTACGCAGTTGCTGGAGAAGCTTGGCGGCCTCGGCATGCTTGACCAGTTCCTGTTCGTAGTCCTGTTGGGCCTTGGAAGCAATCTCAGCTTGGGCGCGGAGGTCTTGCTGGTGGTACCGAGCCGCCTCCAAATGGCGTGCAGAGTCCTCTTTCAAGCGATTCACCTCCTCTTCAAGGATCGCCTTCTCGTCCTGGTACTTTCGGGCGATATCGCCCTGCGAATCCCTCAGTGTTGAAAGCTCGGAGTTTGTTCGGCTGAGCTCGCTGGACATGTCCTCCATGCTTTGCGTCAATTGGCGGATCTTGGTGTCCTTCTCCTCGATCAGAGACTCCATCTCTTGCCTGTACTGCTCCTGAGCCGCACGAAGGTCCTCGAGGGCCTCCTCGTTACCTTGGCTGAGCTCCTTGTATTGCTCGGCCTGTTGTTTTGCACTCTCAAGGTGAGTGTTGGCCATGTCAAGTTCACGCTTAAGCTCCATAACTTCCTCGTTGAGCTCTGCGATCTCCGTCTCGAGCTGCTGCTGCTGAGCGTTATCTGTAGTGCCAGGACGAGGTGTCGGGCGGGGCTGCAATCTGCCAACGCGCTCTTCGGTGTTGCGTAGCTCGACTGTCAGCTCATCGACACGAGCCTGGAGATGGTCTCGTGCCGTTTTTGCTCCAATGTGGTCCTCGCGGATCTGGCTCAAGCTAGCCATGAGATCGTCAATGCGCTTCTGCGACTCCTTGGCTTCGAATTCCTTGCGCAGTTGGAGCTTCTTGGTCTCCTCGACCTCTGCTGACAGCTTTCTCTGGACATCGCTGAGTTCCTGTTCAAGGGTCTCTATGCGAGCTTGAGCCTTGCGTCGAGCCTCAGCATCCGCCAAATTCCGCTCATTCTCGAGAGATTGCTGAGTGGCAACCAAGTTGTTCAGTCTGTTCTTCTCTTCGATTAAGCTCTCGTTGTCCTTGCTTTGGCGGTCCTGAATATCCTTCCACAGCTTCTTCTCAGCCTTCAAATTGGCGTTTTCGTTGCTGACGCTCTGAAGAAGTCCCTTAGCTTCAATGAGCTCTTCCGCGATCAGTTGTGTCTTGATGTCTTGTCGCGCTGCACTCTCCGAGAGTGCCTGGCTACGCTTTTGGAGCTCTGCGTTCTCATTCTGCAGAGCTACGTAGTTGGTCTGCAACATCGCCCGGCGCTCAGACTCGAGGTGAACTTCGCCTTGCAGTCTAATGTTTTCGGTCTGTAGTGCGTTCTTGTCCGTAGTAAGGCGGTCAATTTGGTCGCGCATGTCCTTGCGAACACCGTCTTGGGCTTCCCTGAAACCATCAAACTCAGTTTGTACCTTGCGCAACGCTTCATTCAGGGCCTCGGTCTGCTCGCCAGACTCGATGCTAGCGAGTGGCAGGCGGCCGTCGAGCGACATGCGCATCATGGTCTCCTCGCCTCCGACCCCACGCTGAGAAAGGAGACGGCGGAACATGTCACGCTCAGTCTTGTAGCTCTCCATCGTGTTCTTGATGGACCTTGCCTCATCCGTCATGTGCATAAGCTCTTGCTGAAGCTTCTCGACTTGGTCATGGTCCTCCTTAGCTTGATGTTTGGCAGCAAGGGCCTCGTCACTCTCCAGCTGTTCGGCAAGTTCCCTGGTAATGCGCAACAGCTCCTCGTTCTTGGCCTGCAGGCTCTTGATGTCTTTGAAAACGACAAGCTTGCGGGTGATGAACTGATGAGTATCCGACATATCCTGGAGGGCCTCTTCAGTAATCTCGCCCTTCTCAAGCTGCTTCAAGCGGAATGTTTCCTCCTCGGTGAGTTGCTCCGTGCCCTTCTCCAGAGCATAGATGTTGAAGACGAGCATCTGGATTTGTGTACCCAGATCCCGAAGCTGGCTGCGCAGAATCCTGCCCTCGGACTGAGCATTGGCGAGAGCAGCCTCAGCTTTACGCGCTGCACGCTTCGCAACGTCACGCTCCTCATATGATTGCTGTGAGAGCTCCGACATGCGTGCAATCTCAGTCTCAAGTTTGCTGGACTCCTGTCGAAGCTCTTGAATCTCAGGGGCCTTGGCCTCAAGAGCGTTCATCATGCTATCCAGCTCTTCGGACAGTTGTCTAGTACGACGCTTCTCATTGGCAAGCTGCAGCTTGGTGTGGTGAAGCTGCTCGATGGCCTGTGTAGCGCTGATGCTCGATTTGCTGCGAACAGAGCCAGGAGTGCCAAAAGGCGACGCTGCACGAGCCGCGAAAGAGCCATTTGCTCTGGGGGTCTGAGGTGCTGACCCGGGCGGGGGCATTTCGTCGGCTCGACTCTGAAGTTCTTCAATTCGCGACTCCAGTTCACGGATCTTGTCCTCTGCAGCCTTGCTGGCTTCTCGCTCCTGTTCCAGCTCAACACGCACGCGGTGAAGCTCTGACTCGTAGTTGTCCCGCAGCCTCTCCTTCTCCGCATCAAGGTCGCGGACGCGTTGTTGATGCTTCTTGCTGAGCTGGTCCGACATATCCACAAGACGCCTTTGAGATTCCAGCTCGGCCTTGTAACTCTCGATCGTGGAGGCAAATTGACCCTCCTGGGTCTGGAGCTTGACCATATATTCATCAGCCTTTGCCTGGGCGGTGTTGACGCGGTTTCGCAGCTGATCCTCGGTTCGCTTCGCAGCTTCGAGAGCCGCTTTGGCGTCTTCGTTTTGGCGCTGAAGCTCAGCGATCTTGGCACCCTTCTCCTTGCGAGTCTTGAGGGCCTCTTCGCTCTTGGTTTTGAGTTCTTGCTCCAGCCATTCTTCATTACGGGTTTTGTGCTCGAGCTGCTGCTGAAGTGCTTCCATACGATATTTGGCGCTCGTGAGCTGTCCCTTGGCGTTTTGCTCGGCCTGCTGCGAGGCAGTCAGCTCGCGCGAGAGCTCAACATTGCGCTGGTGTTGCTTGGTCAATTCTTCGGTGAGGGATTCGTCTCGCTTGTTGTGGGAATCGATGATGCTGAGGTTGGTCCGGTTGGAGGCTTCGAGGGCCTCGATCTTGTCGTGCAATGACTTGACCTCGCCGTCGTGTTCTGCCTCCTTGGCTTTCAGCGTGCGAAGCTCATTCTCAACAGCTTGCCGCTTGTCCTCTACGCAAAGTCAGTCATTCCACTCGTTGAAAAAAAAATAACAAAAGCCTTGAGCATCCTACCCTCTTCCTTCAGCTTTTGTCGTGCCTCCTCTGTGTCCTTCAAAGCCTTGTCGACGGTCGACTTTGAGGTTTGCGATCGGGTCTCGGCACTGCGCACGGCTGCTTCGTACTCGATATCAACCTGAAGCTTGCTGGAGTATAGCTCATCGTACTCGTGAAGCTTCTTCTGCACGGCCTGCAGGAGGGTAGCAACAAGCTCGGCGGTAGGGTTGGTGGTGACGGCTTGAACGGCTGGCAGATCGAGACCGAGATTGCCGGCAACGAAGCCGACGTCCACCTCTGCGGCCGCCATGATGTCGATATGCCTAGCGATGCGCAGCACTCATCACCTCAAGTTGAAAGATGAGTGGTCGATGACTGACCGCGCGGGGCAGATGACAGGATCGTGGTGGTTCGAGGCGCGATGCGCGAAGTCAGATGTCGCCGACGAAAATCACAAGCACGTTGAAAAGTGCAAGAGAGAAGGAAAGCTCGACGCGCCGTGACTGCTCCTCATCCAATACACCGCCGACTATGAGGGGATGAGTCGATTCGCAATCAAGGGAGCGAAGGGTGAATGGATGGAAATGAAAGAATAGCAGTGGATGCACACTCACAAAGGCAGCAAGCGGTTTCGACAGTCGGCGCGGCAGCTGCTGTTGGTTGGCTGCACCTGCCAGTGTTTTCGATGTCAAAGACCCACAAGAGGTTCTATTTCAAAGCTTCTGATTGGTTACTGGCCGCTCCCCATGATTCACGGCAGCAACAGTCTATAGCTGGCCTTACCTCGTGAGAGCTGTTTACACGACCCGCTATAGTCAGTTAAACGGGGCCAAGACCGGGGCTTTGCAACTAACGTAGATGCTAAGAAGACCCACTTTACAAACCTGACCTGCTTGTGGGTCTAACCCTAACCCTATAGTATAAATGATTTAAAAATCATTAAAGAATCATTAAAGAATTATTAAAGAATTATTAATTTTTTTTAAAAAAAAAATAAGAATAACTAAGGAATGATTTAGAAATAATTAAGGAATGATTTAAAAATAATTAAGAAATGATTTAAAAATAATAAGAATTGGTTAGGTTAGGGTTAGTTAGGGTTAGTTTAGGTTAGAGTTAGTAGTTAGGGCTTAGAGGTAGCTTATAGGTTATATGTCACGGGCCTTGGGGTCCGGTGACGGTCGCACGCATGGGCACGGGTCGGATTAAAGGTTATTAAAAGGATGAAGATTCAGTCCCCAGAGAGGGGACGCTGAGGTTCCTTAAGGAACCTTAGCTAGGCCTAATTATTTAGCTAGCCTTACTGTGAGACGAGGAAATGGTCCTCAAGTGGATTTTTCATGTACCATTAGTTTCCTTTGTCATCACATTCGTTTGCTATAAAAGGAAGGCCACAGATTGCTCAAACAGAGGCAGAACCAACAATTCCAACACATTCTTTGCTCATTGATCTGAATTACTTGACGCAGGCTTAGTTCCCTCGCCCTTGACTTTCTTACTTGACAACGTGATTTATTTGTTCCTTTTATTTGACTATTACTACTATTACCATTTGATCAAATGGTTGAGCTGTCTATTTGGCTCCAAACGGATCTCCTTCGCAACCTTGACACGAAAACCGACCACGACTTCAAACGATATGATAATTGAAAGCTTTCTTTACTAACCATTTGATCTATTGCTTTTACCTTTACTACTATATTTACATTTCTTATTTTCCTTCTTTTCTCGAATACCCATTTTTGGGGTCTTTTCTGTTGATCACGCCGCTCCTGCGTCGCTTGGCTTCACTGTTCTTCGATTCCTGGGTGGGTGTCTCTTTCCTCACAAATTGGTGGTCAGTATGAGGGAAAATCGAGACACGTGGCGATGCTACGAATTCGACGGCACTTTCACGCTGCCAGAACCGAACTCAATGCCTTTGCTGCGGATACCACAGAGGAAATAAAGACATGGAGACAATCGACAGCCAGAAAGTGGGCATCCAGAAAGACCCTGAAAAACTCTCGAGGCAGCTTAATCTTCTCAGCAGATCTCACGAAGCCCCTTTTTGTTCAGACTACGAAGTGTTGGGAAATGACGGGCAAGGATTCACCCCTGGTCACCTCTCGGCTCCCACGGGTAGAGCCCCTGCTATCAGGGCGGCCCAGGCGACGGAAAGTCCCAAGCCGAACGAAAGCAGGAAAAGAACACCAGCAAACCAACGATTGGGAAATGACGACCCAACAGAACGAAAAGACTGGCCAGTTGCGCGGCAACAAGAGATCAGATGGTTGAGCATACAATATACGCTGCAACGTCTATATGAAGGCTTATATGCACGCCTAGGCTTGTGTGTAGGCCTGATATGCACTTGGATAAATTATCTCAACAGTGATCAAAGACGAACCGTTACGTTGGAGCTCCCACAAGATCATCATCAGCCAACAAGAAGCCGCAACCGCCGACGGCGAAGGCCAAGGAGAAGATCTCCAAGAACAAGAGACGCGATGGAAGAAAACATCCGTATCCAACCTCCTCGAACCCCCTCGGCAGGAAGCTCCTTGAATCCTGATAATCATGAGGCCGCATACATCGCCAACCAGAGAATGCTGTCCGCACTTGAAGCCCTTGCTGCACAGAAAGGACCAACCATCCCTCTCGATCAACCCTTCAATGGTTACAACATAACTGAGTACTTGGAAAATTTCGAACAGTGGGCTTCACAGTACCACTTTGGGGAGGAAGTAAAGAAAGAATGGTTCATCAGGAACACTGCTCCAAATCAACGAGAGACTGTAAGGGTGGTCATCAGTGATATCCTTGGGCGTCAGCGAAAGACGAGTTGAAGCTCCACTACAGGGACCTTGACAAGAGGCAAGTGATAACTGCTCAATCGGAACTGGATGCTCTCAATCAACAGAGGCCATACGGCAACAAAGAAATGAGCCTCTGGGTCAAAAAGCACACTCATTGGTGGAAGCAAGTTGCACCAACTGATTGGGAAGAATCGCCTATGCAATCACGAAACGTCATCCAAGCCCTGCAGAACGATTCTACGCTTCTATACCATTTGGTCAAAAGCTTTGGGTCAATCGAGGGAGCCATTCAAGCACCATACGGGAAGTTGATTGGTCAAGTCAAACAATGGTTGCTCCCCAAACTCGATGTGGAACAATTCCAAAAGAGGCTCGCTAACCCACCGAACCATTTGATCGAATCCCAACAATACCGCTCGAACCAACGAAACGATGAAATACCCACAAGGAAAGTTGAGTCCGAAAAGGTCAAGGATCAACAGGCTCAAGGGGAGGGTCCCATGCTTCCGCATATCCCCACTATCCTAAAGAACATGGATCATACCTACAAGAAAAAGATGGATGAACTCACGCTCGATATGGAAAAGTTGAGGGTTAATGCTGTCAATCAAGCGGAGCAGCAGATCATCCAGCTGATGAGGAAGAAGTACGGAATCCTCGGTGATGACCAAGAACTCTTTGGGGAACGGCGCCCTAACTTCTTGGTTAACTCTGTCCAGTCGAGTCAGGACTCCCATAGTGAACCTTATAGCATCGATCCTGAGAGCTTTGAACGCGGGATCCCAAGCCTCGGTATAAATGCAGTAAGGGGATACTACCAAGGAGGGAGGCAACAAGCCGGACCTGAGAAATGCTGGTACTGTGGCATCTCAAGGCCAGGATCTCACTACCCAAACGATGGGGATTGCAAGGAACATGAACATGACAAGAATATAGGGTTTGCGATGTTCGATTCAGGTACTCGAGCCCTATTCATGCGTCCTAATTCTCCAGATGAGACAATGGTTCCCCACCTGTTGGTTGAGGAATATATTAGAGCGAACATTCCCCTGAGGAAACTGGCTGTTAAATGGGCCCGCGAAGCACCTGAAAGCGCGGCAGCTTCACTCTTGAAGAAAGTGGCTGAGGTGCCAATGACAGTCAATAACCAATGGGACTCTACAGCAAAGGAATCTACGATCCTCGACAAGTATAACACTTCGACTATGAGAGATGCTACGTCTCGCCACTCAGCATTCACCCTCAAACCTTTCAAAGGATCTGCCTAGACGTGCAAGGACCAAAGATACAATCCATCCTCTTTGACAGACCGGAAGAGTCGGATGGGACGATGAGTGTCAACGTGATTGGAAAGCGAAGTCGAACCGATGAAGGTGAAGGAAGGAGCACCCAAATACCTGCCTCAGAACCTTCAGATCAAATGGTTCAAGCATCCACAAGTGCAGAAGAAGAGCTCGACCACGCTAGGAAACTCTCTTGAGGAAATCCTTGACAAGAAGATACAAGTTACCATCAAGGACATGAGCATCCTCATGCCACAAGTCAGCGCATTGCTTCGGGACTCCTTGAACGGTTATCGGGAGGATATACAAGAGTGAAGTTGCCAATCGAAAAGGATCCATCAGCGCCACAGAACATTGGGATCAACACGAACAAGATGGGCGCCGCTGAAGAAGTTTCCGCAGACAACTTTGTGAATCTCTTTGACAAAGGATGCTAGATACTGCCCCTCTTATCTTCTCAGACGATGGCAAACCACACATTGACTCAAAAGTGGAAGAGGCCATGGCACCAAAGGAGGTTCCTCAAAGAGAGGGGCAAGACAAGGAACCATCTGATCAGAACAATGAGATCATTACGACCACTACCTTGAAGTGGGAAGGACCTGGTCTGGATAGTCCGACAAGACCCTCAAGCATGGCGGTTACCAGTATTGGGTTGAGCATAGACCTGGTGCGAAGCCCAAGATGAAAAGCATCCAGGATATCCCTCACCTACAGGTCCGAATTGGTACAGGAACAACTCAATAATCAACGCCATGATTGACTCTGGATCCGAAGGAAACATCATCACAAAGGATATCGCGGAGAAGTACGGTCTCACCATCAAAGGAAAGGAGTGACCTCTAGACCCTATGTTGGTTCTGAAGTCAGCATGCTAGGAGAAACTCAAGTTCGACTCTTCATTGGAAATGTCTGGATTGATGTTATGTTCTGGGTTGGACCTAACACAACTTCGGTACCAATGATCCTAGGCATGCCCTTTGTAAGGAAACCAAGTTGCAATTTGAACACGATGATCCTTCTGGAATACTGCACGTCAAATGCCGCATCGGAAATACCATCCTCATTGCTCCTTCAGCAGGAAGCATCAAATGGAGCCTGCCTTCCTCAGGGTGGACTCAAAATAGCCGTCAACTGCATGACAAGACCTACAGTTGACGGGGAAAGAGGTCTTGAGAGTGATGAGGAGGAGGTGAAAGTGGTGTTGGGACCCGAGGAGGCCTTTCGGATCTTCAATATGATCTTACGATACTGCGACAGCAGATTGGACGAGGTCATAGAAGCACAAGAGGAACCATGGGGCTACAAGAATGCAAAACGATCCGGCGGAAACGACAACCATTTGATCAGATCGCATGGAATGAGAGTGAACACAATGTACAAACCCAAGGCAAAGAAAGTTCAGCCAGTTGATGATGCTGAATCAGATGGGTCGGTACCAGCAGGGGACCCTCAGTGGAGGGACAAGAAGTGGAAGGAAGCCTTGAAGACCTTGAGACCTGACCCAGATTTCCCCGGTTATATTACAGGAAGGTTCTCAACAGTTGAGGAAGGAATGAGGCTAACCGATGAACGCCTGAAAGAGATCTTGGAGAAGACTGGTGACCTCCAAGAACAGGAGAAGAAGCTGTTTGTGAGAGTTCTCCGCAACAGAGAAATGGCTCTTGCATGGGACTTCACAGAATCAGGACGAGTTGATCAAATGGTTGCACCACCCCAGGAGATCAGAACTATCGAACATTCGGCTTGGCAGGCAAACTCGATCCGGATCCCGAAGGACTTGAGAAGAAAGCGGTAGACCTTCTCCGAGAGCGACTCAAGAAAGGAATTCTTGAAGAATCGCACGCATCATACAGAAACCCTTGGTTTCTTGTCATGAAAAAGGATGGTGGTCTCCGACTGATTAACTCAGCGACTCGGATCAATGCCGTTACCATCAGAGATGCCCTAAAGCCTACGGGAGCTGACGAGTTCAGTGAAGATGTTGCGATGTGCAAGATGCTGTCCTTGATGGATTTCTTCTCGGGATATGATCAAATCGCATTGGCAATGAAGAGCAGGGATATTACGAGCTTTGACTCTCCAATCGGGTTGTTACGAATGTGCACCCTGCCCCAGGGAGCAACGAACTCAGTCGCTCAGTTCATCAGAATCCTCACAAGGATCCTTGGGGAACTAATACCTGCAGTGTGCAAAGCCTTTCTTGACGATGTTGTGGTCAAGGGACCGAACACGACCTACAATGACGAAGAGATCTTCCAAGGAGTTCGTCGATATGTTTTCGAACACATCCGCAACATTGACCTGACTTTACTTAATATCGAGCTCGCAGGATGCACTGTATCTGCGAAGAAGTCTCAATGGTGCCAACGTATGGCGGTTGTTGTTGGATATCTCTGCGGAACAAACGGAAGATCCTGAAGAGTCAAAAGTCATCAAGATCCAGGAATGGAAGAGCTGCAGGAGTGTTGTTGAAGTCCGAGCCTTTCTTGGGATTGCTGGATTCTATAGGGCATGGGTGAAGATGTTTGCGGTTATCGCAAGACCTCTACATGACCTACTGAAGAAAGGAGCAGCCTGGGAATGGGGAGGATCTCAACAGGACGCAATGGACCAGCTCAAGCATTTGATCACATCATCACCGATACTGATCACCATTGACTACAGCGAAGGAGCCGGAGAGATTATCCTTCAAATTGATGCGAGCGGTGATGGATGGGGAGCTGTTCTAATGCAAGAAGTCGAAGGGAAGAGAAGACCCGCAAGGTATGAGAGTGGCACGTGGTCAAAAGCAGAGAGAATATACGATGCCACGAAGAGGAAGCTAAGGCAGCTCTCTACGCCATCCGCAAGTTGAGAAGTTACTTGTATGGGATTCACTTCACCTTGGAGACAGATGCGAGAGTGCTGGTTGACCAGTTGAATGGGAGAGGAGACGACGTTCCGGGCGCACTTGTGATCAGGTGGATCAGTTACATCCTCTTGTTCGACTTCACTGTCAGACACATCCCGGGGAAACAAAACAGTGTTGCAGATGGACTGTCAAGAAAGCCACCAGGACCATCTGATGCATCTGATCAAATGGTTGGTGAGGACCTGGAAGCAGTCGTTGATATGCATTTGAACTCAGTGCATCTTGAGTCATTGCTCGAAGAAGGGTATGGGGAGGAATCTCGGAACCTCGCCCTATTTCTCACAACAATGCAAAGACCGACCGGAATGGATAAGATTGGATATCGCCGCATCCGACTCAAGGCACGAACTCATTTTGTGCGCGACAAACGCCTTTGGAAAAGAACAAAACAGGGAATGTCTTACGAGTTGTAGACGACCCTGAAGAAAGACGAGACATTGTTCGAGCAATGCATGCGGACCTTGGCCACAAAGGAAAGACACTATATTCAACTGGTTAAAGACAAGGTATACATGGCCACAAATGTGGAATAATGTTACTGAAGCTATAGCCTGTTGCCCAGTTTGCCAAGGGTTCTCAGTTATTCGACCAAGGGAACCAACTGTCCCAACTCGACCAGGCCGACCCATGGCTAAAGTTCATTTTGACATACAATACATGCCAGAATGCAGAGGGTACAAGTACCTAATTGAGTGCCGTTGCGATCTCACAGGGTGGGTCGAAGCTATGCCCTCCAGAACCAAGGAGGCAAGAGCTGCAAGAAAGCTCGCCGAAGAGTTGCAGTATCGGTACAGGACAATTGAGGTTGTTGTTGTTGATGGAGGAAGGAATTCCTAGCCGACTTTGCTCAAACCTTTCGAGACTTTGGAGCCCGAGTTGTTGTTACAAGCGCCTGGAACCCGAGGGCAAATGGCCTCGTTGAGGGAGGGCACTTCAGACTAACGATGACAATGGCAAAAATGGCTAAGAGTGAAGGAAAGGATTGGATCAAATGGTTAGGACTAGCTCTACTCGTTGATCGCACCTCAGTGCGGAAATCTCACAGTAGAACGGCCTACTACTTGATGTATGGCACGGAAGCTATCCTTCCTCTTGAAACAAGATACCCTACTTGGAGGCTGATCAGGTGGGACTCTGTGGAGGATGCTGAGAGCCTCTTCGAAGCAAGATTGAGGCCCTTCGCCAACTGCCTCATGACATCGAACGGGCAAGAGAGCATGTGGCTAGATACCGAAGCCAACAAGCCCAACAGAGAGACAAGGAAAACCGCCACAGACTCAGAAAAGTCCAGCTTAAGCCAGGAGATCTCGTCCTAGTATATGATGCTACGAGGATACTGACTTATCTCGCCAAAGAAAGCTACGACTACGATGGAACGGGCCCTTCAGAATTGCGTCTCAAGCAGAACACACAAAAGCCTACAGGTTGAAAACAATGGATGGGATACAATTGACTCGGACCTTTCCTGGGCATTTGATCAAAAGGTTCACAGCAGACAAAGAAGGCTGGTGGCATACCTATCCGATTTCAACAACGTTCAGGAAGATGGGTTGCCTGAGTACGAAGAAAGCAGTGATAACTCGTGCGATGACTGGAATCTAACCAAGGCAAAGAAGAAGACATGGAGTCTGAGTTAAGCGAACCCGAAGACAATATGGTCGCTACTAACAAAAGAACGGACCAAGTTCAAGTGGTGATTCCATCAAAATTGACTCAGAAGGACAAAGATGAGTTTATCCTTGCCTAACTATGATCTGAAAACGCCTATTGGTGCGCCTTTGCTGCTGTCAAAGGCGCAGGGGAGGATTTGCAGGAAACAAAGAAAACAAGCCAAAAACCCTCGAAAGAACCATTCCAACCATTTGATCAAAAGCTGATCATCACTGACTGAGAAGCATTTGACAACTTCCTTTACTCCCAGTTGATCTTCTTCTCAGAATCTGGTTTCCCAAAGAGATTGGTCAACCGACGAACCTCGATCGCCTCAAGAGCCAGCTGATTTTCGTTTCTAACTGGAATTTGACAAGAGATGCGTGGAGCAGTGGTGTGGTTGAGATAAGACAAAGGAAGAATTGCCGACTGTTTCTGCCGAGGGTAATCCCGTCCTGCAAATGGTCGATCAATACAACCATCATTAGGATCGCTTTTGATGCGGTTGTAGGGTTGAAGGAAGGGTTAGCCCACTCGCATTCAGTGTTCTCAGCCCACAAACAATTGGCACAACGACCGTTCTGGATGGAGGAAAGAGATACACTCATGAAGGAAACATGACATGTTCCCGCGCCCCAGTAATCGTCTTGCGGAAAGTGTTGCTGCAATGCGTACAAGTTCGACTGTTCGGAGTACCAAAAGAGGCGACGAAAAGAGCCCTTGCACGGAAAGGGCGGTTCACTGCTTCCCAAAGGAAGACACCATCTAGATGCCCTGCCTCGGCAGGGATATAGATGGGATAAGAAGGCGCAGTTTTGAACGCATCAGACAAGACAAGCTCTGCCACATCTGGGACAGCTCCGACATACCCAATGAGAGTCTTCCAGAAGCATTCCCGAACGGAACCATATCCATGATCGCTGATGAACTGCTTCAGCTCCACAGAATCCTTGAATAGGTCACTGGTCTCGTTAAGGATTTCCCACTCGCAGTACAAAGGACAGTTCAGACGACCGATGTTGATACCACCAAGTGTCCACACTCGAATGCAGAAAACAAGCTAAGAGAAAGAAATGTCAGCAAATGATCAAATGGTTCATAGGGAAAGATGGTACTTACCATGGAGTACCCGGGCTTGCTTTCGAATGCAAGTTTGGCCGCCTTCTTGGACGGATTGCTGAGGAAGTCGGAAAGAAATTCAGTTCGATGATTCCACGAAATCCAGGTATACGCTTTGAAGTCGGACGAGTCACAGCCGGCTGAAATGAGAGAAGTAACGTTCGGAAGTTCGCTGCGCCGACGAAGGAGCTCTTGGCCGTAAGACGTGGAAGGAGTCATGATGGAAGGAAAAGCTGATTGCGGAAAAGGAAAGGGATGAAGGCTGAGACTCTAAGGAAAGGCAAGAAGGCCGAAGGCCTTTTATCTTCACAAGGAGGCCTTGGAAGATGTGGTGCCTTCTAGCGATGAGGAAAAATTTTCACTTGAACAAAGAGTGAAGATTGATTCACTCGATCAAAGGATGATTCACATGAGAAAAGGCACCAAACGAAAGGCTGATTCATTTGATCAGAAGACAATCAGCGCGGATTACCTCACAACAAAGTGATGAAAAATTTTCACTCGAGCAAAAGTGAAGATTGATTCACTTGAATTGAGGAGATTCACACGAGAAGCATCACCAAACGGAAGGCTTGATTCATTTGATCAAGAGGCAACCAATATGAATTACCTCACAGAAGGATGATTCATTGAAACGGAACAACGCCAAAGGAAATCATGATTCACACGAACAAGGGATATTCAGTACGAATCCTTTGACCTCAAAGGGCTTGATCAATACGAATTACCCTACCTTGCGATGGATCAACAAGGAGAAAACTCTGCCGCGCGGATCACATTGCATCACAAGCCACTGCAGCCAGGTTGAATCATCTTGAATGACCAGATGATTCACTGCAAGAAAATTTTTCAAGATATTCCAGAGGATTCTCCTTAGGCCGGATGAAAACACATAAAAGGAAAAGGAATTCCCTTGGGATTGATGCCCTCTTCCTCTTGGAGACTATAAGCGGATGTGCAGCTACTGCGAGTCCATCGCAGCCGCACGTTAAGGCAGCTTCGTTTCCTGGATCCTTCTCTTCTTTCTCTTGATTTCCCTTTCACCCAATCTTTTCCGATGAACTGAACACGCACAACCATTTGATCAATCCCTGAAGGTCAACATGGCAGACAATTCGACCTCATTTCCCAAGGCAAAGCGCCCAAGCCTAACACGAGCGGTAAAGTACTAATCGCCGCAAAAGGCGAGAAGTCGAGGAAGGCTCTTGATGCAGCCACACGTACCAAGTACATCAACTCACAGACAGTCGGCAACAATATCCCTCCACTCGTTCCTGACCCCTTTACCTCCTTGACCAACTGACCTTTGCCAATGGCAAAATACTTCTTGACGATGCCTCCTGAGAACTTGCATTGGAAGTTTGGGCACCCAGACGAACAACCTACCAACCGATCGTCTCCAGGTTCTGAATTGAAACTCCTGTATGGTGATCAGCCTCCTTGGATCCTATGGAGAACCAACTGGCCAAATGGTATCAGGGTTGAGTGGGATGGTAACGATGAAGACAAAGCCCTCAGATCCTAAACCTACCTGACGGTGATTTCGGAGTTCGACCTGAGTTCCCCTTGGACCGAGAAGATGTCCCCAGTACCTCTCCTCATCTACAAGCTCTTGACACCTGGATACTCTGCTGGCGACACCATGTCAAGTATAGAAGTTAACGCCCTAATGACCCTCCTCTTTAGGGACATCAAAGGAGCTGTCGGCTGGTCTGACTACCATTGGAATGTACACACAAACGGCTTGACAAATGACTGGCTTCCTCAGGGCGACGACGAGGACCCTGCTTATTTGAAGCTTCGCAAGAGCTTTGAGACGCCTGTATCAGGTGGAGGTCCTTTCTTTGGCACGCATGAGCGCTTCTTCCTCGATTCGTGGGGCCGGCCATTCTACGCCGGGATGATCTACTGGGGTCATCAAATGGCGGACATGTTGGCCATTGGGGAGCTTTCATTTGGGACAAACGGATCGGGCATCTCTATGTCATGGATTCAATGCGTCTTACCGGAAAGGGCATTGAAGGGTTCCTAGGAATCTGGCGCCAGACCCTTCGGTTGGCAAACGTTCCTTATCATTTCACTTACACGATCTGCCCAGTTACCCAACAGTCTGAAGCCTGGGTGTGGATTTGTAGCTATCTACTGGCTATGGACGCAACTCCGGGGACTTGTTGGACGAAGGTCCTCAAGGCATCGCCTTGAGTTTCCCAGTGCCGTGCCCAGTGCAATCCAGAACACGAGAATCCTATCAACTGCCCCTTGCGATCAACTCCACCAGGACATCTACCTAAGCGACTGGATCACCACGCCCTGCCTAACTGGCGATAGCAAACGGAACTCAAATGGTCAAATGGTTCCAGAGGTAATGTCCGGATCAGCTCGTCTGCAGCGAGGATGGCCCAAATGAAGCGCGACTACTTGGACCTCTTAACGAATGAGTTGGGAATCTTTCGAAGCCAGGATTGGACCATTCAATCTAATCCCCTGTTTACCTGGAACCACCGAAGCATTCGCGACGCCCCATCTCTAATTCCTGCATGGCGAATGTACTCCCGGTAGGTGGGCTTGTGCTTGGCTCCCAGCCTGCTTGGCGCTTTGAGGCATGGCAAGGAGATGATATCCGCTTGTTCAATTTATTGCGTCCAGAGTCATTGCCGGTCAGAAAAGAACCTGATCAAATGGTTGACTGGAAAAGAATCACGACAAACTTCACACAGGATCTCCCATCCATCAGGACACTTATACTGCCAGAAGTCTCCTTGACAGCACGGGAGGCACAAGAGGCTCGAACTCGGGCACCAACTTTCATTGAAACGCAAAAGCGACTCCAAGCACTGCGCTACAACCTTTCGGCTATTGAACCAGCTGAACCAAAGCAACTCAAGCGACTTGCCTCTACTTCCCCATCTCCACCCCAATCTCAGGATACATCCCGAGACCAACAAACGAGAATGCCCTGGTGAAATACGGGACTATTGCAACAGAGCTAGCTAGTCAACCTGCAGTCAAACGAACCCTTTGCCTACGTCCCTAGAATCAGACAGCCTCCGCAGACTACAGTCGCTCTGCCCGACCGCAAGGTGACGCTGCGTGTGAGTACAAGGAAGCGAGCCCGGCTTGACGATCAACCCAACAGCGAGGTCGAACACAACATTTCAAACGAGGAGAAGTCATTGTCGCAATTCCCAACCGGATCCCCTCAACTTCCTGGACTGGATACTACGCCTTTGACCGTCCTTCCGCGAGTACGGGGCGTTCTGATAAAGACACCAGGCTCATTGTTCGAAAAACGAGTGAAGTCAGCTCTTGACGAGCGGGTTGGTCCCGCTGGAGTCAAGATGACTGCCTATGTCGCTGAACTACTTGACGATCTATTTGTCGCTCGGACTGAGATCAAGTATCACAAGAATTCTGCTACATTCATGAGTTTGGCCCCCCCTGGTCTTACTAGCCAGTCCTTCTGGAGCAGCATCAAAGAGGCTGTCGATCACGACCAATATCGCCCAGCTCCAATTGTTCCAGGACGATCGACTGGGACCGCCCGAACTCGTGGAGGATCCGTCTGAGGGCCCAGAAGAAGATCGGCGACCTCAGAGATTGACCAGAGAGATGAAGAGACTTGGTCTTGGAAAGCGCCCCGATGTGATCCCGTGGGAGTGACACTCGGTACGCGGGGAGGAGTTGTGAGACGAGGAAATGGTCCTCAAGTGGATTTTTCATGTACCATTAGTTTCCTTTGTCATCACATTCGTTTGCTATAAAAGGAAGGCCACAGATTGCTCAAACAGAGGCAGAACCAACAATTCCAACACATTCTTTGCTCATTGATCTGAATTACTTGACGCAGGCTTAGTTCCTCGCCCTTGACTTTCTTACTTGACAACGTGATTTATTTGTTCCTTTTATTTGACTATTACTACTATTACCATTTGATCAAATGGTTGAGCTGTCTATTTGGCTCCAAACGGATCTCCTTCGCAACCTTGACACGAAAACCCGACCACGACTTCAAACGATATGATAATTGAAAGCTTTCTTTACTAACCATTTGATCTATTGCTTTTACCTTTACTACTATATTTACATTTCTTATTTTCCTTCTTTTCTCGAATACCCATTTTTGGGGTCTTTTCTGTTGATCACGCCGCTCCTGCGTCGCTTGGCTTCACTGTTCTTCGATTCCTGTGGGTGTCTCTTTCCTCACAAATTGGTGGTCAGTATGAGGAAAATCGAGACACGTGGCGATTGCTACGAATTCGACGGCACTTTCACGCTGCCAGAACCGAACTCAATGCCTTTGCTGCGGATACCACAGAGGAAATAAAGACATGGAGACAATCGACAGCCAGAAAGTGGGCATCCAGAAAGACCCTGAAAAACTCTCGAGGCAGCTTAATCTTCTCAGCAGATCTCACGAAGCCCCTTTTTGTTCAGACTACGAAGTGTTGGGAAATGACGGGCAGGATTCACCCCTGGTCACCTCTCGGCTCCCACGGTAGAGCCCTGCTATCAGGGCGGCCCAGGCGACGGAAAGTCCAAGCCGAACGAAAGCAGGAAAAGAACACCAGCAAACCAACGATTGGGAAATGACGACCCAACAGAACGAAAAGACTGGCCAGTTGCGCGGCAACAAGAGATCAGATGGTTGAGCATACAATATACGCTGCAACGTCTATATGAAGGCTTATATGCACGCCTAGGCTTGTGTGTAGGCCTGATATGCACTTGATAAATTATCTCAACAGTGATCAAAGACGAACCGTTACGTTGGAGCTCCCACAAGATCATCATCAGCCAACAAGAAGCCGCAACCGCCGACGGCGAAGGCCAAGGAGAAGATCTCCAAGAACAAGAGACGCGATGGAAGAAAACATCCGTATCCAACCTCCTCGAACCCCCTCGGCAGGAAGCTCCTTGAATCCTGATAATCATGAGGCCGCATACATCGCCAACCAGAGAATGCTGTCCGCACTTGAAGCCCTTGCTGCACAGAAAGGACCAACCATCCTCTCGATCAACCCTTCAATGGTTACAACATAACTGAGTACTTGAAAATTTCGAACAGTGGGCTTCACAGTACCACTTTGGGGAGGAAGTAAAGAAAGAATGGTTCATCAGGAACACTGCTCCAAATCAACGAGAGACTGTAAGGGTGGTCATCAGTGATATCCTTGGGCGTCAGCGAAAGACGAGTTGAAGCTCCACTACAGGGACCTTGACAAGAGGCAAGTGATAACTGCTCAATCGGAACTGGATGCTCTCAATCAACAGAGGCCATACGGCAACAAAGAAATGAGCCTCTGGGTCAAAAAGCACACTCATTGGTGGAAGCAAGTTGCACCAACTGATTGGGAAGAATCGCCTATGCAATCACGAAACGTCATCCAAGCCCTGCAGAACGATTCTACGCTTCTATACCATTTGGTCAAAAGCTTTGGGTCAATCGAGGGAGCCATTCAAGCACCATACGGGAAGTTGATTGGTCAAGTCAAACAATGGTTGCTCCCCAAACTCGATGTGGAACAATTCCAAAGAGGCTCGCTAACCCACCGAACCATTTGATCGAATCCCAACAATACCGCTCGAACCAACGAAACGATGAAATACCCACAAGGAAAGTTGAGTCCGAAAAGGTCAAGGATCAACAGGCTCAAGGGGAGGGTCCCATGCTTCCGCATATCCCCACTATCCTAAAGAACATGGATCATACCTACAAGAAAAAGATGGATGAACTCACGCTCGATATGGAAAAGTTGAGGGTTAATGCTGTCAATCAAGCGGAGCAGCAGATCATCCAGCTGATGAGGAAGAAGTACGGAATCCTCGGTGATGACCAAGAACTCTTTGGGGAACGGCGCCCTAACTTCTTGGTTAACTCTGTCCAGTCGAGTCAGGACTCCCATAGTGAACCTTATAGCATCGATCCTGAGAGCTTTGAACGCGGGATCCCAAGCCTCGGTATAAATGCAGTAAGGGGATACTACCAAGGAGGGAGGCAACAAGCCGGACCTGAGAAATGCTGGTACTGTGGCATCTCAAGGCCAGGATCTCACTACCCAAACGATGGGGATTGCAAGGAACATGAACATGACAAGAATATAGGGTTTGCGATGTTCGATTCAGGTACTCGAGCCCTATTCATGCGTCCTAATTCTCCAGATGAGACAATGGTTCCCCACCTGTTGGTTGAGGAATATATTAGAGCGAACATTCCCCTGAGGAAACTGGCTGTTAAATGGGCCGCGAAGCACCTGAAAGCGCGGCAGCTTCACTCTTGAAGAAAGTGGCTGAGGTGCCAATGACAGTCAATAACCAATGGGACTCTACAGCAAAGGAATCTACGATCCTCGACAAGTATAACACTTCGACTATGAGAGATGCTACGTCTCGCCACTCAGCATTCACCCTCAAACCTTTCAAAGGATCTGCCCTAGACGTGCAAGGACCAAAGATACAATCCATCCTCTTTGACAGACCGGAAGAGTCGGATGGGACGATGAGTGTCAACGTGATTGGAAAGCGAAGTCGAACCGATGAAGGTGAAGGAAGGAGCACCCAAATACCTGCCTCAGAACCTTCAGATCAAATGGTTCAAGCATCCACAAGTGCAGAAGAAGAGCTCGACCACGCTAGGAAACTCTCTTGAGGGAAATCCTTGACAAGAAGATACAAGTTACCATCAAGGACATGAGCATCCTCATGCCACAAGTCAGCGCATTGCTTCGGGACTCCTTGAACGGTTATCGGGAGGATATACAAGAGTGAAGTTGCCAATCGAAAAGGATCCATCAGCGCCACAGAACATTGGGATCAACACGAACAAGATGGGCGCCGCTGAAGAAGTTTCCGCAGACAACTTTGTGAATCTCTTTGACAAAAGGATGCTAGATACTGCCCCTCTTATCTTCTCAGACGATGGCAAACCACACATTGACTCAAAAGTGGAAGAGGCCATGGCACCAAAGGAGGTTCCTCAAAGAGAGGGGCAAGACAAGGAACCATCTGATCAGAACAATGAGATCATTACGACCACTACCTTGAAGTGGGAAGGACCTGGTCTGGATAGTCCGACAAGACCCTCAAGCATGGCGGTTACCAGTATTGGGTTGAGCATAGACCCTGGTGCGAAGCCCAAGATGAAAAGCATCCAGGATATCCTCACCTACAGGTCCGAATTGGTACAGGAACAACTCAATAATCAACGCCATGATTGACTCTGGATCCGAAGGAAACATCATCACAAAGGATATCGCGGAGAAGTACGGTCTCACCATCAAAGGAAAGGAGTGACCTCTAGACCCTATGTTGGTTCTGAAGTCAGCATGCTAGGAGAAACTCAAGTTCGACTCTTCATTGGAAATGTCTGGATTGATGTTATGTTCTGGGTTGGACCTAACACAACTTCGGTACCAATGATCCTAGGCATGCCCTTTGTAAGGAAACCAAGTTGCAATTTGAACACGATGATCCTTCTGGAATACTGCACGTCAAATGCCGCATCGGAAATACCATCCTCATTGCTCCTTCAGCAGGAAGCATCAAATGGAGCCTGCCTTCCTCAGGGTGGACTCAAAATAGCCGTCAACTGCATGACAAGACCTACAGTTGACGGGGAAAGAGGTCTTGAGAGTGATGAGGAGGAGGTGAAAGTGGTGTTGGGACCCGAGGAGGCCTTTCGGATCTTCAATATGATCTTACGATACTGCGACAGCAGATTGACGAGGTCATAGAAGCACAAGAGGAACCATGGGGCTACAAGAATGCAAAACGATCCGGCGGAAACGACAACCATTTGATCAGATCGCATGGAATGAGAGTGAACACAATGTACAAACCCAAGGCAAAGAAAGTTCAGCCAGTTGATGATGCTGAATCAGATGGGTCGGTACCAGCAGGGGACCCTCAGTGGAGGGACAAGAAGTGGAAGGAAGCCTTGAAGACCTTGAGACCTGACCCAGATTTCCCCGGTTATATTACAGGAAGGTTCTCAACAGTTGAGGAAGGAATGAGGCTAACCGATGAACGCCTGAAAGAGATCTTGGAGAAGACTGGTGACCTCCAAGAACAGGAGAAGAAGCTGTTTGTGAGAGTTCTCCGCAACAGAGAAATGGCTCTTGCATGGGACTTCACAGAATCAGGACGAGTTGATCAAATGGTTGCACCACCCCAGGAGATCAGAACTATCGAACATTCGGCTTGGCAGGCAAACTCGATCCGGATCCCGAAGGGACTTGAGAAGAAAGCGGTAGACCTTCTCCGAGAGCGACTCAAGAAAGGAATTCTTGAAGAATCGCACGCATCATACAGAAACCCTTGGTTTCTTGTCATGAAAAAGGATGGTGGTCTCCGACTGATTAACTCAGCGACTCGGATCAATGCCGTTACCATCAGAGATGCCCTAAAGCCTACGGAGCTGACGAGTTCAGTGAAGATGTTGCGATGTGCAAGATGCTGTCCTTGATGGATTTCTTCTCGGATATGATCAAATCGCATTGGCAATGAAGAGCAGGGATATTACGAGCTTTGACTCTCCAATCGGGTTGTTACGAATGTGCACCCTGCCCCAGGGAGCAACGAACTCAGTCGCTCAGTTCATCAGAATCCTCACAAGGATCCTTGGGGAACTAATACCTGCAGTGTGCAAAGCCTTTCTTGACGATGTTGTGGTCAAGGGACCGAACACGACCTACAATGACGAAGAGATCTTCCAAGGAGTTCGTCGATATGTTTTCGAACACATCCGCAACATTGACCTGACTTTACTTAATATCGAGCTCGCAGGATGCACTGTATCTGCGAAGAAGTCTCAATGGTGCCAACGTATGGCGGTTGTTGTTGGATATCTCTGCGGAACAAACGGAAGATCCTGAAGAGTCAAAAGTCATCAAGATCCAGGAATGGAAGAGCTGCAGGAGTGTTGTTGAAGTCCGAGCCTTTCTTGGGATTGCTGGATTCTATAGGGCATGGGTGAAGATGTTTGCGGTTATCGCAAGACCTCTACATGACCTACTGAAGAAAGGAGCAGCCTGGGAATGGGGAGGATCTCAACAGGACGCAATGGACCAGCTCAAGCATTTGATCACATCATCACCGATACTGATCACCATTGACTACAGCGAAGGAGCCGGAGAGATTATCCTTCAAATTGATGCGAGCGGTGATGGATGGGGAGCTGTTCTAATGCAAGAAGTCGAAGGGAAGAGAAGACCCGCAAGGTATGAGAGTGGCACGTGGTCAAAAGCAGAGAGAATATACGATGCCACGAAGAGGAAGCTAAGGCAGCTCTCTACGCCATCCGCAAGTTGAGAAGTTACTTGTATGGGATTCACTTCACCTTGGAGACAGATGCGAGTGCTGGTTGACCAGTTGAATGGGAGAGGAGACGACGTTCCGGGCGCACTTGTGATCAGGTGGATCAGTTACATCCTCTTGTTCGACTTCACTGTCAGACACATCCCGGGGAAACAAAACAGTGTTGCAGATGGACTGTCAAGAAAGCCACCAGGACCATCTGATGCATCTGATCAAATGGTTGGTGAGGACCTGGAAGCAGTCGTTGATATGCATTTGAACTCAGTGCATCTTGAGTCATTGCTCGAAGAAGGGTATGGGGAGGAATCTCGGAACCTCGCCCTATTTCTCACAACAATGCAAAGACCGACCGGAATGGATAAGATTGGATATCGCCGCATCCGACTCAAGGCACGAACTCATTTTGTGCGCGACAAACGCCTTTGAAAAGAACAAAACAGGGAATGTCTTACGAGTTGTAGACGACCCTGAAGAAAGACGAGACATTGTTCGAGCAATGCATGCGGACCTTGGCCACAAAGGAAAGACACTATATTCAACTGGTTAAAGACAAGGTATACATGGCCACAAATGTGGAATAATGTTACTGAAGCTATAGCCTGTTGCCCAGTTTGCCAAGGGTTCTCAGTTATTCGACCAAGGGAACCAACTGTCCCAACTCGACCAGGCCGACCCATGGCTAAAGTTCATTTTGACATACAATACATGCCAGAATGCAGAGGTACAAGTACCTAATTGAGTGCCGTTGCGATCTCACAGGGTGGGTCGAAGCTATGCCCTCCAGAACCAAGGAGGCAAGAGCTGCAAGAAAGCTCGCCGAAGAGTTGCAGTATCGGTACGACAATTGAGGTTGTTGTTGTTGATGGAGGGAAGGAATTCTAGCCGACTTTGCTCAAACCTTTCGAGACTTTGGAGCCCGAGTTGTTGTTACAAGCGCCTGGAACCCGAGGGCAAATGGCCTCGTTGAGGGAGGGCACTTCAGACTAACGATGACAATGGCAAAAATGGCTAAGAGTGAAGGAAAGGATTGGATCAAATGGTTAGGACTAGCTCTACTCGTTGATCGCACCTCAGTGCGGAAATCTCACGGTAGAACGGCCTACTACTTGATGTATGGCACGGAAGCTATCCTTCCTCTTGAAACAAGATACCCTACTTGGAGGCTGATCAGGTGGGACTCTGTGGAGGATGCTGAGAGCCTCTTCGAAGCAAGATTGAGGCCCTTCGCCAACTGCCTCATGACATCGAACGGGCAAGAGAGCATGTGGCTAGATACCGAAGCCAACAAGCCCAACAGAGAGACAAGGAAAACCGCCACAGACTCAGAAAAGTCCAGCTTAAGCCAGGAGATCTCGTCCTAGTATATGATGCTACGAGGATACTGACTTATCTCGCCAAAGAAAGCTACGACTACGATGGAACGGGCCCTTCAGAATTGCGTCTCAAGCAGAACACACAAAAGCCTACAGGTTGAAAACAATGGATGGGATACAATTGACTCGGACCTTTCCTGGGCATTTGATCAAAAGGTTCACAGCAGACAAAGAAGGCTGGTGGCATACCCTATCCGATTTCAACAACGTTCAGGAAGATGGGTTGCCTGAGTACGAAGAAAGCAGTGATAACTCGTGCGATGACTGGAATCCTAACCAAGGCAAAGAAGAAGACATGGAGTCTGAGTTAAGCGAACCCGAAGACAATATGGTCGCTACTAACAAAAGAACGGACCAAGTTCAAGTGGTGATTCCATCAAAATTGACTCAGAAGGACAAAGATGAGTTTATCCTTGCCTAACTATGATCTGAAAACGCCTATTGGTGCGCCTTTGCTGCTGTCAAAGGCGCAGGGAGGATTTGCAGGAAACAAAGAAAACAAGCCAAAAACCTCGAAAGAACCATTCCAACCATTTGATCAAAAGCTGATCATCACTGACTGAGAAGCATTTGACAACTTCCTTTACTCCCAGTTGATCTTCTTCTCAGAATCTGGTTTCCCAAAGAGATTGGTCAACCGACGAACCTCGATCGCCTCAAGAGCCAGCTGATTTTCGTTTCTAACTGGAATTTGACAAGAGATGCGTGGAGCAGTGGTGTGGTTGAGATAAGACAAAGGAAGAATTGCCGACTGTTTCTGCCGAGGGTAATCCCGTCCTGCAAATGGTCGATCAATACAACCATCATTAGGATCGCTTTTGATGCGGTTGTAGGGTTGAAGGAAGGGTTAGCCCACTCGCATTCAGTGTTCTCAGCCCACAAACAATTGGCACAACGACCGTTCTGGATGGAGGAAAGAGATACACTCATGAAGGAAACATGACATGTTCCCGCGCCCCAGTAATCGTCTTGCGGAAAGTGTTGCTGCAATGCGTACAAGTTCGACTGTTCGGAGTACCAAAAGAGGCGACGAAAAGAGCCCTTGCACGGAAAGGGCGGTTCACTGCTTCCCAAAGGAAGACACCATCTAGATGCCCTGCCTCGGCAGGATATAGATGGGATAAGAAGGCGCAGTTTTGAACGCATCAGACAAGACAAGCTCTGCCACATCTGGGACAGCTCCGACATACCCAATGAGAGTCTTCCAGAAGCATTCCCGAACGGAACCATATCCATGATCGCTGATGAACTGCTTCAGCTCCACAGAATCCTTGAATAGGTCACTGGTCTCGTTAAGGATTTCCCACTCGCAGTACAAAGGACAGTTCAGACGACCGATGTTGATACCACCAAGTGTCCACACTCGAATGCAGAAAACAAGCTAAGAGAAAGAAATGTCAGCAAATGATCAAATGGTTCATAGGGAAAGATGGTACTTACCATGGAGTACCCGGGCTTGCTTTCGAATGCAAGTTTGGCCGCCTTCTTGGACGGATTGCTGAGGAAGTCGGAAAGAAATTCAGTTCGATGATTCCACGAAATCCAGGTATACGCTTTGAAGTCGGACGAGTCACAGCCGGCTGAAATGAGAGAAGTAACGTTCGGAAGTTCGCTGCGCCGACGAAGGAGCTCTTGGCCGTAAGACGTGGAAGGAGTCATGATGGAAGGAAAAGCTGATTGCGGAAAAGGAAAAGGATGAAGGCTGAGACTCTAAGGAAAGGCAAGAAGGCCGAAGGCCTTTTATCTTCACAAGGAGGCCTTGGAAGATGTGGTGCCTTCTAGCGATGAGGAAAAATTTTCACTTGAACAAAGAGTGAAGATTGATTCACTCGATCAAAGGATGATTCACATGAGAAAAGGCACCAAACGAAAGGCTGATTCATTTGATCAGAAGACAATCAGCGCGGATTACCTCACAACAAAGTGATGAAAAATTTTCACTCGAGCAAAAGTGAAGATTGATTCACTTGAATTGAGGAGATTCACACGAGAAGCATCACCAAACGGAAGGCTTGATTCATTTGATCAAGAGGCAACCAATATGAATTACCTCACAGAAGGATGATTCATTGAAACGGAACAACGCCAAAGGAAATCATGATTCACACGAACAAGGGATATTCAGTACGAATCCTTTGACCTCAAAGGGCTTGATCAATACGAATTACCCTACCTTGCGATGGATCAACAAGGAGAAAACTCTGCCGCGCGGATCACATTGCATCACAAGCCACTGCAGCCAGGTTGAATCATCTTGAATGACCAGATGATTCACTGCAAGAAAATTTTTCAAGATATTCCAGAGGATTCTCCTTAGGCCGGATGAAAACACATAAAAGGAAAAGGAATTCCCTTGGGATTGATGCCCTCTTCCTCTTGGAGACTATAAGCGGATGTGCAGCTACTGCGAGTCCATCGCAGCCGCACGTTAAGGCAGCTTCGTTTCCTGGATCCTTCTCTTCTTTCTCTTGATTTCCCTTTCACCCAATCTTTTCCGATGAACTGAACACGCACAACCATTTGATCAATCCCTGAAGGTCAACATGGCAGACAATTCGACCTCATTTCCCAAGGCGAAAGCGCCCAAGCCTAACACGAGCGGTAAAGTACTAATCGCCGCAAAAGGCGAGAAGTCGAGGAAGGCTCTTGATGCAGCCACACGTACCAAGTACATCAACTCACAGACAGTCGGCAACAATATCCTCCACTCGTTCCTGACCCCTTTACCTCCTTGACCAACTGACCTTTGCCAATGGCAAAATACTTCTTGACGATGCCCTCCTGAGAACTTGCATTGGAAGTTTGGGCACCCAGACGAACAACCTACCAACCGATCGTCTCCAGGTTCTGAATTGAAACTCCTGTATGGTGATCAGCCTCCTTGGATCCTATGGAGAACCAACTGGCCAAATGGTATCAGGGTTGAGTGGGATGGTAACGATGAAGACAAAGCCCTCAGATCCTAAACCTACCTGACGGTGATTTCGGAGTTCGACCTGAGTTCCCCTTGGACCGAGAAGATGTCCCCGAGTACCTCTCCCTCATCTACAAGCTCTTGACACCTGGATACTCTGCTGGCGACACCATGTCAAGTATAGAAGTTAACGCCCTAATGACCCTCCTCTTTAGGGACATCAAAGGAGCTGTCGGCTGGTCTGACTACCATTGGAATGTACACACAAACGGCTTGACAAATGACTGGCTTCCTCAGGGCGACGACGAGGACCCTGCTTATTTGAAGCTTCGCAAGAGCTTTGAGACGCCTGTATCAGGTGGAGGTCCTTTCTTTGGCACGCATGAGCGCTTCTTCCTCGATTCGTGGGGCCGGCCATTCTACGCCGGGATGATCTACTGGGGTCATCCAAATGGCGGACATGTTGGCCATTGGGGAGCTTTCATTTGGGACAAACGGATCGGGCATCTCTATGTCATGGATTCAATGCGTCTTACCGGAAAGGGCATTGAAGGGTTCCTAGGAATCTGGCGCCAGACCCTTCGGTTGGCAAACGTTCCTTATCATTTCACTTACACGATCTGCCCAGTTACCCAACAGTCTGAAGCCTGGGAGTGTGGATTTGTAGCTATCTACTGGCTATGGACGCAACTCCGGGGACTTGTTGGACGAAGGTCCTCAAGGCATCGCCTTGAGTTTCCCAGTGCCGTGCCCAGTGCAATCCAGAACACGAGAATCCTATCAACTGCCCCTTGCGATCAACTCCACCAGGACATCTACCTAAGCGACTGGATCACCACGCCCTGCCTAACTGGCGATAGCAAACGGAACTCAAATGGTCAAATGGTTCCAGAGGTAATGTCCGGATCAGCTCGTCTGCAGCGAGGATGGCCCAAATGAAGCGCGACTACTTGGACCTCTTAACGAATGAGTTGGGAATCTTTCGAAGCCAGGATTGGACCATTCAATCTAATCCCCTGTTTACCTGGAACCACCGAAGCATTCGCGACGCCCCATCTCTAATTCCTGCATGGCGAATGTACTCCCCGGTAGGTGGGCTTGTGCTTGGCTCCCAGCCTGCTTGGCGCTTTGAGGCATGGCAAGGAGATGATATCCGCTTGTTCAATTTATTGCGTCCAGAGTCATTGCCGGTCAGAAAAGAACCTGATCAAATGGTTGACTGGAAAAGAATCACGACAAACTTCACACAGGATCTCCCATCCATCGGGACACTTATACTGCCAGAAGTCTCCTTGACAGCACGGGAGGCACAAGAGGCTCGAACTCGGGCACCAACTTTCATTGAAACGCAAAAGCGACTCCAAGCACTGCGCTACAACCTTTCGGCTATTGAACCAGCTGAACCAAAGCAACTCAAGCGACTTGCCTCTACTTCCCCATCTCCACCCCAATCTCAGGATACATCCCGAGACCAACAAACGAGAATGCCCTGGTGAAATACGGGACTATTGCAACAGAGCTAGCTAGTCAACCTGCAGTCAAACGAACCCTTGCCTACGTCCCTAGAATCAGACAGCCTCCGCAGACTACAGTCGCTCTGCCCGACCGCAAGGTGACGCTGCGTGTGAGTACAAGGAAGCGAGCCCGGCTTGACGATCCAACCCAACAGCGAGGTCGAACACAACATTTCAAACGAGGAGAAGTCATTGTCGCAATTCCCAACCGGATCCCCTCAACTTCCTGGACTGGATACTACGCCTTTGACCGTCCTTCCGCGAGTACGGGGCGTTCTGATAAAGACACCAGGCTCATTGTTCGAAAAACGAGTGAAGTCAGCTCTTGACGAGCGGGTTGGTCCCGCTGGAGTCAAGATGACTGCCTATGTCGCTGAACTACTTGACGATCTATTTGTCGCTCGGACTGAGATCAAGTATCACAAGAATTCTGCTACATTCATGAGTTTGGCCCCCCCTGGTCTTACTAGCCAGTCCTTCTGGAGCAGCATCAAAGAGGCTGTCGATCACGACCAATATCGCCCAGCTCCAATTGTTCCAGGACGATCGACTGGGACCGCCCGAACTCGTGGAGAGGATCCGTCTGAGGGCCCAGAAGAAGATCGGCGACCTCAGAGATTGACCAGAGAGATGAAGAGACTTGGTCTTGAGTAGCGCCTGATGTGATCCCGTGGGAGTGACACTCGGTACGCGGGGAGGAGTTGTGAGACGAGGAAATGGTCCTCAAGTGGATTTTTCATGTACCATTAGTTTCCTTTGTCATCACATTCGTTTGCTATAAAAGGAAGGCCACAGATTGCTCAAACAGAGGCAGAACCAACAATTCCAACACATTCTTTGCTCATTGATCTGAATTACTTGACGCAGGCTTAGTTCCTCGCCCTTGACTTTCTTACTTGACAACGTGATTTATTTGTTCCTTTTATTTGACTATTACTACTATTACCATTTGATCAAATGGTTGAGCTGTCTATTTGGCTCCAAACGGATCTCCCTTCGCAACCTTGACACGAAAACCCGACCACGACTTCAAACGATATGATAATTGAAAGCTTTCTTTACTAACCATTTGATCTATTGCTTTTACCTTTACTACTATATTTACATTTCTTATTTTCCTTCTTTTCTCGAATACCCATTTTTGGGGTCTTTTCTGTTGATCACGCCGCTCCTGCGTCGCTTGGCTTCACTGTTCTTCGATTCCTGGGTGGGTGTCTCTTTTCCTCACACTATTTTTCTTTATAAGATTAGTAATAGTAGTTACTATCTAAGGATTTTAAGTTAAAAGATAAGAATAAAGGGTTTTTATCCTAATAATAGTAGTTTAGAGAGGAATTCCTCTTATAGTAGTATTTATTTGCATTAGCATTTAAGCGACGTAGGGGGTTTCTTAAAGATTTTATAGGCGGTTAAACTTTCTTACTATAAATCTTGCGTAGGCTAAGGCTGTTTATTCCTAATAAATGTTAGTTTTAGGGGTCCTTAGCCTCATATCTTCTCGCTTGCCTGCATTATTCTATTAATAGTTCCTTAAGCTCCTATAAGGTAACTTTATAGCACTTAAGGGCATTTAATATAATTTATTAGATAATATTTATAAGATTCTCTATTAGTAGGTTTATGCCTAGTAGTAGGCGTCCGTGCCTATCCCTAAAGCTTAATCCTACCTCTGCCTTAGGCACGGCCTAATTACGTAAGGCTATAATAGGCACTAATAAAAGGGAGTAGAGATATAATATAAATTCCTTAAAATGTCCTAGTAGCTAATAGTTATTATTTAGGTTTATTTAAACTTAGGAGGGCTTTGCTAGAGTAATATAAGTAGCGCTAGCGATCTCTTAAGCTTTACTACTTCTTAGTAGTATAAAACTTTACATAATTAAAGGGAATTATAAGGTAAATATAGGTACTTAGTAGTAGGGGGAAGGGCTTAGTAGGGGAAATAGAGAGGAAGGTTTAGCTAATACTAAGAAGTAATAAGAGTAATTAAAAAGGATAGAGGATAGGTCTTTACCTTTAGCTAGTTCTAGCTTTTAAGCTATTAAGGGGGAAAGCTAGTTATTATATTTTAGTACTTGCTTAAAGGAGGTATAGTTTATATTAGCAGGAGCCTAGAAAGATTAGCTCCTTAATTCGGTATATTTAAATAAGGATACATTATCAACTACTTTTATAAAAGGAATATTAGATTATAAGGGTTGCTAAGAGAGGGCTAAATTGGCTATAGTAATAGCCTTATAGAATTATAAGATTAGTTAAGCTGTAGTACTTAGGTCTATAATTTATTTTAGTGGATATAGAGGATTATTAAGACTAACTGATTATATATATTAGCTTATAATATTAATAGCCTTTATAAATATTATATATAACTCTTAAGACTCCTTAAGGTTCTTAATTAAATAATAAGTAAGCTAGGTTTGCTGGCCTAGAGTAATTACTTAGTAAGCTTTATTATTTAAATGCTAGCATAAGTAGCGATTTAATTAGTATACTAACTATATTAGGTTTATATTATAGCCTAGCAAAATGGCTGCTATAGATGGCAGGGTTTAGATGGTAAGGTAATAATAGTAGTAGCAATAATAGTAGTTATATTAGATTAATAGCTCTAGGTAGTTAGAGATACTCTCCTAGGTAGTTATATTATAGACTAAGAGGTGGTTTTAATTAATAGTTATTAATATACGATAGTAAGTCTCTTACTACTAATTATTATAGGCTTTAGGGTCTAGTAATGGTCGTATATATGGGCATGGGTTAAATTAAAGGTTATTAAAAGGATGAAGATTCAGTCCCTAGAGAGGGGACGCTGAGGTTCCTTAAGGAACCTCAGCTGGGCCTGACTATCTGGCTAGCCTCACTATCATGTTCAGTCTGTGACATTATAACTATTATAAATTAATTCTAAATCGATTCTAGATCAATTATACTATAGGGTTAGGGTTAAACCCACCAGTAGGTCAGGTTTCCGTTTGCTGCATATACCGGGTCGTGTGAACGGCCGTCACGAGGTAAAGCTAACTATAAACCCCGGGAGCAACGTGCACAGGCCAGGGGACTTTAGCTACCCTGCACCTATTAGTATGCCGCCGTGGAAGTGAAAGCTGGGAATTAAAAGCTGAATATTAAGTGCATATTTAAATACTATTATTAAACTGAAATTAGTCCAAGAATATTGGTCTCTCTTTCTTTAAAGACTACAGTAGTTTAGAATAGTAGAATTAATATACGAGGCGAGAAGTACCACGAAGGTCTCAATGCATAATAAGTAGCGACCTGGAATATCTGGTGCGTGACTCAAATATCCAGTAATAAAACTTATAGACATTAAAATATATAAATCTTCGAAGTAATTATTAACACATATCTGGTCTTTCCCCCCCTCAGGAGTTAGAAACATTAAAGTTGTAGCTTAGCCAACTACCATACCTTGAAGTGACTTGGAAGGCAAGGTTCTGGCGTCTATCACAATGGAACGTCAGACCCTGACATGGCAGCCCCACCACCCAAAAAAAAGTTCAAGATGCAAGTCTACCAGCTACAGACAATCTAATTCCATACGACCACTACACCAACAATCAAGCCGTTCAGCTTCCACCTCTCACAAAGATTCTCGCTCCAGGAAGAAGAGAGAGTGAGCCCTTGTCAAATCACGACAATAACAAGCTCTATGGCACCCGAGGCGAAGAAGCGAAAGCTTCAATCCGCCAACACTCCGGCTTCCAAGCGTCCCAAGAACCACACCAAGCCTGCGAAAGCCTCAGCGAAGAAGTCCCAGAAACAAGGCCAGACCGTCCCGCGCAAGGTCGTCGACGCCAGTGCTCTAGCCTGGGAGTCTCTCGGCGAGGACTTTGGCGGTCTCGAGGTCATTCGCAACGTTAAAGTCATCCGTAATGGCGATCGGGTGCAGTTCTCCGTAGCAGAGAGCGGCAACGACGACAAAGACACAAAGACAACCACCGACACCGAGAGCAATAATATCACCGACAACGACACCCACGATGAAGGCGAGTCTTTTGAAGGGTTTGGCGATGATGATCTGGAAGGCCAAGCTGGCCATTCCAACGACCCTAGCGATCGGGAAGCTGGCCTGGCGAGCTCGGTCTCTGAAGAGGTGGATAGGGGGCGGAAACAAAAGCAAAGCCAAAAACAACAAAAGCCGGAGCAAAAGAAGAAGACCGGGAAAGACAAGGAACAAGAAAACGGGCGGGTGGATGGCTCCAAGAAAGGCGTACAAAAGTCCGCTTCACAGGGCAACGCCTTCGGCGCGCTCGCGAACGTGGATGAAAGCGCCGGAGAAGAAGACGACGGTCCGGAGGTGGATATGAAGGCGTGGGCTGCCTTGACTCTTTCACAGCCTATGCTATCCGCCGTGGCGGCATTGAAGTTCGCGAAGCCGACCAAGATCCAGGCCGAGGCTGTCCCAGAGATCATGGCTGGCGAGGATGTTATTGGCAAGGCGCAGACAGGCTCTGGAAAGACGCTGGCATTTGGTATTCCGATGGTGGAGAAGTGGTTGGAGCTTCGGGAAGCTCCTTCGTACGAGAGGAAAGGACCTTTGGCTGTCGTGCTGAGTCCGACACGAGAGCTCGCGAAGCAACTCGGTGACCACATGAAGGCTCTCTGCAATGGTCTTCCTGGCAACGCACCCTACGTGTGTGTGGTCACAGGTGGTCTGAGCATCCAAAAGCAGCAACGACAGCTTGAAAAGGCCGACATCGTGGTGGGGACACCCGGTCGTCTGTGGGAGGTTCTCGAGGGCGACATGAAGCTGCAAGACGCTTTCACGCGACTTCGGTTCCTCGTCGTCGACGAAGCCGACAGGATCTTCAAAGCTGGACAGTTCAAGGAGGTGGAAGACATTCTTGGCGCGCTCGATAAGAAGGACCCTGAAGCCGACGAGGACAGCAGCAGCGACGAAGAAGAAGATGACGAAGAAGATGGGGACGACGGCAAGCCAGCAAGACAGACGCTTGTGTTCTCGGCTACCTTTGACAAGAATCTCCAGACCAAGCTTGCAGGAAAGCTCAAGTTCGGTGGCAAGAAGGAGGACAATTCCATGGAGTACCTCCTCAAAAGTCTCAAGTTCCGCCGTCAACCCAAGTTCATCGACGTCAACCCCGTCAGTCAAATGGCCACTGGCCTGCGTGAGGGTCTCATCGAATGCGGTGCTATGGAAAAGGATCTGCATCTCTACGCCGCAATGGTGCTCAACCCCAACCGCCGCACTCTAGTCTTCACCAACTCCATCTCGGCGGTCCGTCGTCTCACACCACTCCTGCAGAACCTCAACCTGCCCGCCCTCCCACTGCACTCCCAGATGGCACAGAAGGCACGTCTCAGGTCCATTGAGCGTTTCTCAACCGCCCGCAGCACCGTCCTCGTCGCAACCGATGTGGCCGCCCGAGGACTTGACATCAAGGATGTCGAGCAGGTCGTGCACTACCACGTCCCTCGCACGGCCGACACCTACATCCACCGCTCCGGCCGCACAGCCCGTGGAGAAAGCAGCGGTGTCAGCATCCTCCTCTGTGCGCCCGACGAAGTCATCCCCACTCGCCGTCTAGCCGCCAAAGTCCACGCCCAGCGATCCAACGGCGGCTCCAAGGACCACCTCATCCAGACGCTACCGCTCAACCGCACAATCCTCACACGTCTGAAGCCCCGCGTCGACCTAGCCAAGAAGTTGGCCGACGCCGTCCTTGCCAAGGAAAAGGGCAACGGAGATGACGCTTGGCTTCGCAACGCAGCTGAGGACCTCGGCGTGGAGTACGATCCCGAGGAGTTCGAGGGCGCAGAACTGGGCCACGGGGGCAGAGGCGGCGGCAGGAAGAAGAAGGAGAAGGAGGCGAGGAGCCTGACCAAGGCGGAGATGGGAGCATTGAGAGCGCAGCTGAGAGAGGAGCTGTCGAGGAGAGTGAACCTGGGGGTGAGCGAGAAGTACATCACAGGAGGACGAGTTGATGTCGCAGCGTTGCTGAGGGAGAAGGAGAGGGCTACGGTCGGCGGGCTATTCCTTGGAGGGGAAGGTTTGGGGTTGGATCTGTAGATATTACAACCAGATAATACGACCAGATTGCAATTATAGCGGTCTTCTTTTTGGAGAATCTCGATCTATCACTCAGAGTCTCGCTTTCGCCGTGTGCTACTGATGATACCACAAAGACCGTGGCTTCATGAGAATGCATATGTACCGTGAAGAACGTTTCGTGAATATAGACTTTCCTCAAAGGCTCTGAAATCCATCTCCCACTCCTTCTGAGTTAGGGCATAATATTCGCTTATCAAGACCACAAGTGTGATGGAGATGTGCAGTCCAAGCCCGGGAGTGATCCTCTTTGCTGTGCCGTTTTCCGATGACGACCTTCCCCTCACCAACTCGACCAGCCTCACAAGGCATCACCTCTGCTTCACACCACTCAGACCGCGTAGAAACCTACACCGATCCCTGAGAAAACAATGATTCTAGCCGCAACGCAGCTCCATCAGAAAACATGATACACCAGACGACCGTCCACTCCAAACTCCCCGTGCCAAGCACCGTCATCCAGCGCCTTGAACGGCATCTGCCCTTCTCGCTTCCCGTATTGCGACGACTGCAATCTGCGTCATCCCAGGCCCAAGATGGAAAATACTACCGGGTCATCGTCAGTGCGTACTGTCGACATCCCAAATCTGAGGAGGACATGAACATGGATCCACTGGACGTACCGTTCACCATGGCCTTTGTCGAGCTCGGAGCAAGACCAGACACGCAGCTCTGGGTATATTCCACCTTCGAGGACGTGCCGGATGCTCAAGTATCGGAAACAGTCGACATGTACCGTTCCCAGATGCGCAGTGTGGTGGCTGAGCTCAAGGCGCTCCGAGAAGAGTACAGAGGCGAGAATGCATTTGGACAATCTGTCCTGATGGGCAGTGCGCACAGCCCGAGAGTCATGGGACTGCTCAGAGGGTATAACCGGCTCAAGGAAGAGACTGCAGGGACCTATGATAAGTGGCTGTTCAGGCTTGAGAACTTGCCTGTACAGACTGGATTGCCTGACGACCTGACTTGGAACAATGCAACCGAGGAGGATTGCCAGGTTGCCATGTCCCATGCTACTGTTCCTCTGCCGCTGTACGTGCCGTTACTTCACTCTCATTTGGGTCATCCTAACTAATTTTCTAGAGAAACCTTGGCCACAGCGCCAAATCTCTTCATCAAGACCGCGCATGGTGAACCCGTCTGCTGGGGCTTCCTAGGTAAATGAGCAGCTTCACGTCTCTCGGGACGGCGACTCACGATGAAACAGCACGCGATGGATCGTTGATCTATCTGCACTGCAAGGTACGATCTAGACACAAGTCTGTGCCCGTCCATAATCCACAAACACACAAATGACCCCCCCTCGATCAATATCTTGGTCGTCCTGAATCTCGCGTGAATCTATCCTAACTTCTCACTAACCACCAGGAGTCCCACCGGCAAAAAGGCCTCGCAAAGTCCCTTGTCTCGAAACTCTTCCGTGAGAACATTCCGCACTACGGAAACGACGGGTGGGCATCTGCCGACGTCCATCCTGAGAACACCGCCAGCAGGGCCCTCTGCTCGAGTCTCGGGGGCAAACCACACTGGCAATCGTCATGGTTAGTTGAACCTCTCGCTCCTTCGATTTGTATCAACAGGCTCTGGGTCTAGACTTGCAACACAGCATTCGCGAGGTCGAGTAGAGTAGCCCTACTTTCGTGACCATGTGCTGACCTCGCATTCTGTTAGGCTATTGTTTGATTTGAGTACAAATTAGCCGAGAGAGGCAACATAAGCATGCACTCAGAGTTACGAGTTTAGCTTGTTTTCATGCCTGAGTTTCTCGGGGACCGTATGCCGTTATAGTATCGATCTCATATACTTCGAGAGCCGATCACCGCCCGTAGAGGGAAAGCTTTAACGCCACGATGTCACGTCTGTCGATTTGCCAGCCCTCCGACTTGGACAGATCCAGCTTGAGGGAGATCATTGGGTTAGTGGCCCAAGTCGACGGCCCATAGCGTATGGAGCCCTTACCATCCCAGCTTACTGGTACCCTCATTTACAGGACTGTCCTCGAGTTCCAACCCGAAGTCACATATCGGGCGGCTTGCTGCTGGATCAAGGAGGAGGAGAAACCTCGCTTCTTTAGGCTGTGCAGATCAATCTACATCTGCTGAAGCTGTGGCAAACCCCGTGGCGGGCGAAAAAATTACTCTACCCTTTCCCCCCCTGTAGGAGAACCACTAACTAAACATACATCCCGGCGGCTGACATTCTACGTATAGATTGGAGTGTGTGCCACCGCAGCGGCACGTTTTATATATAGCCTGAAATGTCTTGGACAGACCGGGGAAGTGGGCTTGCGAGTACGAGGACTCAGCCTGGCAAATGGACAACGACTGCTCATCCGGGCTCTCAACCGAGAGTGGCAGATGAGGATCTTGGCTTGGTCTACCTGCGTTCAGAAGCCATGCAGCAGCTTTGCCTGCTTGAATTTGGTGTACGATGGCTTGTCAGTAAAACAGATCGGCCCTTGTTCATCAGCCTGGCTCTCGAGCCTTCGCATGAACGCAGCTGTCACCATCGCCCAGTCTGATCTGACAGCTCCGAAGATCAAGGGCCAGCTTTGACTTTGACCACGAGAACTGAGGACCAAAGCACACCAATTCAATCTCGGAGAGAGACCAAGGCATCATGTGCGCGCAGATGCATACCCCGCATACTCAACCAGAGTCCGTCTCCTTGAGTGCCGGTCTCCTCCTCGCCTCGCCCATCCCGAACAAGATTCAGGATACCACCACCCTTCAGGCAGACTTTCCCAAGTCCTCCATAGAAGAAAGGAACACCCAGAAACAGTCCAGACCCGTGGATACTTTTTGTCTTAATACTTCTTTTTAGGATATTCTGCCTTTAGCCGCGATCCTTGGAAATTGCCCGACCACCCCTGGCTTGACGCACTGTCTGCAGCCACACTGCATGCACTCTCGACCACGCACTCTCACTTACGTCCCTGACGCTCTCCTCCGCACAGAAAGACATACACGAAAAAGAATCTTGATATGTACATCCGAGCCCGAATGGATCCCCCCTCTTTGGGTTAGTCGGCAGCGCAGATCTTGCCTCCGATGACTGCCGAAAGGAGACTGCCGAACACGGGCGAGCAGCCTCCGTGACTCCACCATGCATACGACCGCGCCCCATGGGGAGTTGATACATCCAACCAGAAAGAGTTGCATTGCAGGGAGTGTGCGCGCCTGGTCAGAAGGACTTATCATATTGGGTGTCTGGAGTGTTTTCTTCCACGCTTGTTTGGTTGGTTGGATGGGCCCCCCCCTATAGCAGCCAACGACCCTCCAATCTCGTGACCCGGGATTGTTTTGTTCGGCAGCAGATCACCCATGCTTGGTAACTTGGTTACTTGGAGTATGTTTGTTTCTAAGCGTATTAAGCGTAACCTTCTCGCCGGATCGGCGGGTGACGAGGACCCGAAGCCGAGGTCTAGACCTGCTTTCGCCCTCCTGGACTTATACAACGTGGCAACGGCTCAACCCATTCTCAGCGGGTTTGCGGCCGGCATGTCTCTCTCACGATCCCAGTCTCGCAACCCTGGCTGGGTGACCGCTGGTCAGCTCTATTTCTGGACTGTCCTGCAGAGCCTTCCAGTGATGCCTCGGGGGTAGCGGTATTCCCTATCTTGACAACCTGGGGAAACTAGACCGCCGTGAGCCCCTGCAATCGTATGTTTGGGCTCCTTTTGTTCTTCAACCAACATATAAAGAGGGCGACCCATCCCACCAAGCCTTCCAGATCGCCTCTCTCTCCCCTTACTCCCTTCACCAAGTCCCTCACCGAAGCCCTTCTCCTCACAGTCAATTCCTTTGACCAACTGGGAAGTCATGGTTACCTTCACTTCGCTCCTGGCCGGCGCTTCCGCCATCGCCGGAGTTTTGGCCGCCCCGGCCGCCACCACGGACCTCGTGAAGCGTCAGTCTACGCCCAGCAGCACCGGGACGCACAACGGCTACTACTACTCGTGGTGGACCGACGGTGGCTCTCAAGTGACCTACACCAACGGCGCTGGTGGCTCCTACAGCGTCAACTGGCAGAGCGGCGGCAACTTTGTCGGTGGCAAGGGTTGGAATCCCGGTAGTGCCAGGTACGTTTAGAAATCGGGTTGAGGATATTTTCCGTAAAAGCTTCAACTAAACAATGTGCGGATTAGGACCATTGAGTACTCTGGCACCTACAACCCCAATGGCAACAGCTATCTCGCCATCTACGGCTGGACTCGTAACCCTCTGATTGAGTACTACGTCGTCGAGGTAAGCAATACATTTTCCCGGAGCAAAAAAGAAAAAAGGGAAAAAGAAAAAGAAAGACACTGACAGAGTCATCACTGCTGCAGAACTTCGGCACGTACAACCCCTCCACCGGCGCTCAGAACAAGGGCACCGTCACGACCGACGGCGGCACTTACGACATCCTCGTGTCGACCCGCACCAACGCCCCCTCGATCGAGGGCACGTCGACCTTCCAGCAGTTCTGGTCCGTCCGTCGCAGCAAGCGTACCGGCGGCACCGTCACCATGGCCAACCACTTCAACGCCTGGAGTGCCGCCAACATGCGCCTCGGCAGCCACGACTACCAGATCGTCGCCGTCGAGGGCTACTTCAGCTCCGGCTCCGCTTCCATTACTGTTGGTGCTTCTTCTGGAGGCGGCGGCGGCGGCGGCAACGGTGGCGGTAACAATGGAGGAGGCAATGGTGGTGGTGGCGGTGGTGGTAACAACGGCGGAGGCGGCGGCGGTGGTGGTGGTGGCGGTGGCAGCGTAAGTCATATTTCACCCTCCTCAAATAATCTTCGAAGAAGACTAACCGTGTTTCTTCGCAGTGCTCTGCCATCTGGGGCCAATGCGGTGGTGTCGGCTGGAGTGGCCCAACCTGCTGTTCCAGCGGTAGCTGCAAGAAGCAGAACGACTACTACTCCCAGTGCACTTGAGCAGCGGACGTAGATATCATCATTCGTCCGGTCTTGATAGGAGTGCTTTGATGCCCTTGAGAGATGAACAGTGTCTAGCACACCGGTTCTTTCTAGTCCCGGGCATCTTGAGAGAGATGACTCTGGCAATAGCACTAGCCTTCCTGTATATATGTGGTAGTAAATACGAACCAGCACTTGGTTAAATCGTTTGTGCCTACAGGAGACTCTTCACTCAGGTAGCCTCCATCTCCCCAATAGTTGTAAGACTGCAGTAGCTACAAAGCCAAGCCGGATTAATACATACCACGAGGTATACTAGGCACCGCAAAGGAATGCTGCTAGACGGATTGAGGTTATAAGTTGTATAATACAATAATTTTAGAGTTCTAAAGCAGGTACTTCTAGAACTACCTAAGTTAGGTATATTAGAGGTGTCCCGCTTGTAATTAGTTTATAATCCCAGACTGCAGTCCTACAATAGTCAAGGATAGACTGAATCTTATAAAATATTCATATAGATATTCGCATAACAGAAACAGAAGGACAGACATCCTATTTACACATCCAAACCCCGATCCCGGAGTGGAGCTCCGTTCCGCTCGGCCCATCCGCGCCCCGGAGCGTCCTCCGCCTTTCGCCCCGCCGAGACGCTCTTCCCCCTCTTGCAAGCCCCGGGATAAATGCTCCGTCCAGGTCACTCACTGCCTGCCCAGACGACGGCACAGGTTCGACAAGGCACTCGTCAGTGTTGAGTACGCGCTGGACGTACTGCAAACCTGTCATGGCGCTCGAGTCACAGCATCATTCTCTGGAGTCGTACTGGGCCCTGCGGTGAGTTCCGGCGGAGCCCTTTTTTTCTTGGAATACACAACCATCGGCGATCTGGCTGTTGACGTCAACGAATGGAGAATGTGATGTATGTCGATATATTCTATTCCATTGCGCTCCTTTCACGTTTCCCTGCGCTTTTTCCCTCTCTTCTGTGACTACTACCATTTGGACACTCTGCTGCCATCATTCAACAGGCCTGCCTCCACGGGGAAACACACATCATGGCCACACCACTGGCACCCTTCTACCAGCTCAAATGCAGCTGCAACTCGTACCCCTGGGGCAAGCAGGGCTCGCAGTCCCTCGCGGCAACCCTCTGCGCAAAGACGCCAGGGTGGACGCGCGACGGCCCATCCAAGATCTTCGAGATCGATGAGGACACGCCGTACTCGGAGATGTGGATGGGCACGTACCCCGAGATGCCGTCGTACGTGATCAGCACGGGCGAAGACCTCCAGAAGGTCCTGGATCGGTACCCGCACCAGCTCATCGGCGATAAAGTCACGTACAAGTTCGGCAACACGCTTCTGCCCTTCCTGCCCAAGGTGCTCTCCATCGCGAAAGCACTGCCGCTGCAGATCCACCCGAACAAGGACTTCGCCAGCAGGATGCACAGGGAGAAGCCCAGCGAGTTCACCGACCCGAACCACAAGCCCGAGATCGCCCTGGCCCTGTCGGAGTTCGAGGCCTTCTGCGGCTTCAAACCCCTCGACGAAGTCGCTCGGCTCCTGAACCTCGCCCCTCTCCAGCACCTGAGGAGCATCGGCAACGCTGCCAGCGGCAACTTCACGGATGAGGACCTCCGCCGCGTCGTCCAGAAGATCCTCGAGTCCGACGACAAGGTCCTCCGCCAAACATACAAGGACCTCACGTCGCTGCCCTCGTCATCCTTCAACACGCCCGCCAACTCGCACATCCCCGAACTCGCGCCCCGCCTCGCGGACCAGTTCTCCGAAGCCGACCCGGGCGTGCTCGTCGGCCTCCTCACCATGAACTACCTGAAGCTGCAGGCCGGCGACGCCGTCTACATCCCCGCCGACGGCATCCACGCCTACATCTCCGGCGACATCATCGAGTGCATGGCCCGCTCCAACAACGTCCTCAACACCGGCCTCTGCCCCAAGGCCGACCGGACCAACGCCAGGCAGTTCTGCGACCTCCTCACCTTCAGGCCCCACGACCCCCAGCAGTGCATGCTCCCCGCCAAGGGATACCCCCGCAGCGAGAAGGGCAAGACCAAGCTGTACAAGCCCCCGCTGAGCGAGTTCAACGTCCTGCAGACGGAGCTGGCCGCCGGAGAGAGGGAGGTCCTGGGGAAGGGAGGCGCCAGCATCGTGATCGCCACGAGAGGTGGTGCGACGGTCGATTGCGGCGAGAAATCCTTCAACCTAGAGGAAGGCCATGTGTATTTTGTCGCCCACGGCATCAGGATGGACATCACCGCCTCGGACAAGGGACTGCTGATGCACACGGCCTATGTAGACTAAGCAATCATGAGAATGACACGACTTTGAATGCCCATCATGACACGGTTTCTGTGTTCTGTCACTTTTGTTCCATAACATGCTATTGAAAGGCAGCATGCCAGTTCAACTGTGATAAAAAGTGTATATACATCAAGTAATGTAATGTCCGTTTCCCTCATGCCCTTCTGCTTGTCAAGAGACTCAAATTCGGTTTCACGAATCAGGATAGCACTGAGCATAGTAGGGGTTGAGACTCTTGCAGTGGAAGCCCTTGCCGCACTGCATGCTGCCGGTCCACTCCTGACCGCCACACTGCTGGTACTGGCCCTGGGCCTTGGAGACGGGAAGAGCCAGGATCGCCGCACTGGCCCTCTCGGCAGCGGTGACGAAGTACGCGCTGGGGTTCGTGGTCACCATGCCGGGGAAGATGGACGCGTCGGTCACGAACAGGTTGTCCGTGCCGTAGACCTTGGTGTTGAGATCGACCACGGCAGTGCCCCCCTGGCGGCCATCGTCCTTGCCCAGCTTGTTCGTTCCGATCCAGTGGTTCGCACGACGGTTGCTCCAGGAGACCACCATCTAAATTCACACATTAGCACAAGATCGACGGACGGTTTCAACCATTCGTAAACCACTCACATCGTCGACGTATTTCTGCGAGCTGACGCCGGGAGCGGGCTGGAGCCATTCGAGACCCTGAACCCCAGACAGAGCCTTGCGAAGGTTGTCCAGGGCAGTCACAACAGCCTTCTTGTCCTCCGCGTCGTTGAGGTAAGGGTTGCCGGAGACGACGGTATTGAGAGCGCTGGTGATGGTCATGCGACCACGTGACTTGGCACCGCGACCAAGGTATTGGCTGATGGTCATGGATTCTAGTATGCCATACATTAGCTTGAACATCGTGCACCAAAAACCAGGGGGTCACTCACTGTTGCTCGTCTCACCAAGACTGGGCTCGACGCGGGCTGTCCACTGCATGGAACGCACGCGGCCATCGCCACCGGAAATCTCGTCGAAGATGACGGGACCAATGTTTGGAGCCGCCTGGGCAAGAATGCCAGAACGTTGTCCTACTTGCATGTCAGTCCCCTGATCGCAAATCCGATTTGAACTGTTAGAAACCTACCAAGGTACTTGGTCTTGTCCGCTGGGATCGGGTCGTCGTAAGCCCCGTAGAAGTCGTAGAAGACAACATTAGGGTGCTTGATGACTGTATCGGTCTGCCACATGGTTTAGTTCGACGTCCCCTTTCCTACTTTGGTCTTCACTCACGTTGGTGTGGTCCTCAAGGTTGTATCCGACCGGGAGGTTGATCCACTGGTCTTTGGAGATCATGGAGCCACCGTCGCGGGTGGAGTTGGCGACAACGCTGAGCTGATCTTCTGGGCCGATACCACCTGCCAAGCGTGATTAGAGCCAGGAACTGTGATCAAGGATCCATGGAGACGAAACTTACTGCGAAGGAGGATCTTGGCACTGCCGAAAGTGCCAGCGGCGAGAACAACGCGGCCAGTCTCAGGAGTAAGCTTGACGGTACCAACATAGCCGGCGCCGGCAAAGGGCTCGACCTCAAGGCCCGTGACGTGACCACCGGAACGGACGACACGCCTGACCTGCGTGTTGGTCCAGTACTTGAAGTTGTTGCGAGCGTTGGCGGAGACAAGGTAGGTCGCAAGTGGTCCACCACGCTCACCTCCCGAGAACATGAACGGAGCCTGGGTGTAAGTGCGGTTCTTCGCGGCAGGCTTTTCGAGAGCGTTGACTTCGGTCCAGCCGGCCTTGTCGAGTGCGCCAGCGACAACCTTGAAGCCTTGGTCGAGGTATCGCTTGCCGTCCATAGATGGGAACCGTGTACCAGGAATGCGACCAAAGACCTTCTGCTCGTACTGAGCCATATCCTTCGCTTTCCAGCCATCGGGGAAGTTGAAGTCCCAGTCTTGGGGATTGGGGCGCCACCAAAGACCAGCGTTGATTGCAGTGCCTCCGCCGAGAACACAACCGGCCATTTGATCGGTGTCGGGGCAGGCAATACCGGAAGAGTCCCCCCAGATCTCGTTGCACAGGCCAGGGACATCGAAGCGAGTCAGGTTGGTGCCTGCGAGCCAATCCGGCTTCCGGGTACCGCCCCAGCGCCCGGAAGACGGAGGTCCCTTCTCAATGAGGAGGACCTTCTTGCCAGCCTCACTCAGACGGTCAGCGACGGGAAGGCCACCGGCGCCACCTCCGACAACAACATAGTCGTACGTCTCGTCAGGGACCGGGGTACCAGTGGGAGGTGCAGCGGTGGAGGTAACCGCACCGGAGGTAGTGGAAGTGGGTTGCCCACCGCCACCGTCACAGTTGCCTTCGACAACGTGAGTGGCGAGCTCAGCCCATTGTTCATACTCATCATTAAAGGCATTGCTGGTGAGTTGGCCACCAAAGATGCTCTGGGTTTCGTGCTGAACCATCTCAGCTTCACGGGGGCATTCAGGATTGATAACGTTTGTGCGCCCATGGGCCCAACCAAGCACGGCAACCGGAGAAGTGGTCGCCAGCTGGCCGGAGTTGCCGTCTTGTGACCAGGAAGTGCAACCCTGGCAGCGGTAGATGAGAGTAAAGCCATCCGCGGTGATGCTCGAGGAGATCTGGGTCAATGTTGCTTGACCCTCGTATGCAACAGGCTCGACCTGGGCATTTGCCCACAGGAAGGTAGTGAGGACGTCGCCATCATGAGGGTAGGCAAAAAGCAAGAGCGAATTCGCCATAGGGCCGCCATACGAGAGACCGCACCACCCGGTGCCCTCCCCGTTGGGGGTGGCGCAGTTCTGTTCACTTTGTTAGGAAACTTCAGCCGTGGTTTTGGGACATTTTCCTACAAGGTATCCAATGAACTCATCGGCATTCGTAGTCTGTCCATTTGCAGGGAAACTAAACCCGAAGGTCATGCTGGCTGCGCTCCATGTGTCGAACACAATCCCAGTAGTGGGATCAGTGTAAGCCGTTGGTGCTGATTGCTGAGCAAACGCATATTGGGCAACTACTCAAGGTCAGCAACTCGATCTTCTAGAAGGGCCATGCCCAGACTTACAAGGCGCCAGGGCCAGTAGCCACGAAGAGCGGTAGGAAACCATGATGACGAATCCCCAGTTGACAATTGGTGAAGCCCGTGGGTAGAATCTCCGAGACCGTGATCTGGACAAACACGGCAGAAACCCGCACTCATATACCAATGAGGGCCATGGCAAGCCAAGACGCAGTCGAAACAGGCCGGGGACCGATACTTTGCTTCTGTGCTACATTGGGCGCTCTGGAAGAAAGTGATATGGGGCGTGACTTGCAGGGATCGATGTCGGACGGAACGAGCCTTGTCCGTTTCCCTTCTAGATGACGGAGACCGGGAGCTTGTTTGTAGGTTGTTCCCAAGTCATCCTAAAGTTCCTACCATCAATCCGCGACGGAAAGCCGTCGTGGCCTACGCAGATCCCTCCATCCCAAACAGGCTCATAGTCCTTCATTCCCCCAAGAGCCGAACAAACGCCTAGCAAGTTTCAGTATTGTGATTCTGTTGGATCATAGGCTCGCGCCTTTACCATTGTTCGGTATGCTCTTGTTGACGCCGTTCCTTGACATGGATGTACTGACTTGCCCAATACGCTTTCCCAGTGTTTCCAGATGCGGATGACGGAGGGTTTTGCTCCTCTTCTCCCCCCACACCACATGATGGTGGTTGATGAGCGGCACGGTGCTCCGGGGGTGGGCTCCCCTGGTCAGGCACACCCGGTTAGATGAACGGGACCTCCACACCCTTTGTTTTCATAGTGTAACCTTTGCGCCAATCATGCAGACTGCCTTGTCAGATGGATCTCGTGCGTGTATGAACAGGCGAGCTCCATGCATATTTCGCAGCCACCTCGCCGAGTGGTCGGAGAATCTCTCGACGAGCAGTTTGTACAGTAGCCACTTGTGACAGTCTAACCGCCTATCTAAGGCTCCAAGCGTCTCCATCAAGCACGCCTAGGCTCAGATAGACCTGCACAAAGCTTGGAAGAGAGTTTTCGCACGCGCGTTCACTTGGCGTCGTTCCCGGGAAGACCGCTGCAGTCTCGCGCATGTTCATGTTCAATTCAGGACACTTTCGTTCAGAGAACGAGCCGAAGGTTTTGTCCGACGCCCGCCCCTGAATGAGGCAAAGAATCGAGCCAATAGGGTGCAGGTGCTTCGTAATGAAGGAGAGTCGTCTCCGCAAACTGTTCTAGAACGGTTATTTAGATGTCCCGGCAGCATCTCCATGGATGACAGTGGTACCGATATCATATACCTAGATGGAAAGTCTAAGGCTCGAGTTGCCCTATTGAATCTCGTGCTGACAGCGAGACATTGCTGCTGACGTGAGCTCTAATCAGTGGTGACGACCTGCAGTGGTGCATTGCAGGTGAATCGGCATTCACTGTTCGCAGATGAGAGCTGAATATCGGTTCTGGGGAGGAGAACCGGTGAAGGCGTGATCGGTGAACCAGAAAGGAGGAGAGACTGGTTACTTGGTGAGCAGGCAGCAGGTCAGTGTCGCTGAAAGAGATTCTTCTTCGCACTGTGGTGAGCCACTCATTCACGTCTTCACTGGCCTTGCACGTGTTCAGCCACACAGTGTGGCGTCCCTCCTCTCCATCGCTATTCCCACTGACGGGTGCCTAACGTTGACATCAACATCATCTGTCAACCCAATTTCGCACCGACGACAAGCTTCGTCTCAATACCGTGCCGATGAAAACTATGTATTACCTGCCTACAGTCCACGGAGCAACCACGGGAGGCTTTCAATAGTCTGCCACATCCGTTTTACCTGCAGCCACTCGCTTCAGTAGCCACCTTGATTACTGACCCGACACGCGAGCTGCCCTCACACATGTCTCCCCACGAGGATTGGTCACTGCTGCACAATGTCGACATTCATGGGTCGTGTCAAGGAGTTTCCAGATATTCAGAGTGAATTGTCCCGGTGCCGCGTGCCCAGCGAAGAAGCCTGTATGGCTGACTACCCTGTCAACAGTTGACTACTTTCGGCGGGACAATCTGTCGTCTCCGCTAGCCTGCTTCTTGAGCCATGTTCACAGTGACCATCTGTCTGGTCTGGCAAACTTGAGATCTCCCTTGTAAGATGTCCGGTTTTGCGACTGGAACACCGCCTCCTTCTGACATTACTTAGCGTATACTGCTCAGCAGCTACAAAAGAGATTCTATTGCGCCTCGAAACATATGCATGCCGAGTCAACTATGCTAAGCACATTCTTGAGGCGCAGCAGCAAACATACAAGCATCTCAAGAAGATTTTGGTGAGCATGACTAGCTCCACAATAGTGTAAAGGTTGTGTAATTAACAACATGCAGAAGCCCCTGCCCCTTAGCACGCCAACAACGTTGGATCTACGGCCAGGCGTGCAAATTCAGGTCACACTGTTCGATGCCAATCACTGCCCTGGGGCCGTGATGTTTTGTTGGTATCCCTGTTCGCGACTGGTACAGAACCTAATTTGGAGTCCTTTAGTGATCGAAGACGCAAGAAAAGCCATTCTGTACACTGGAGACATCCGAAGCGAACCATGGTTTGTCAACTCACTTGTCCGTAATCCAAGTTTGATTGAATACTCCAGTGGCATAAGGAGACTCGACACTATCTACCTCGATACCTCCTTCACTGAAGAAATACCATTCCAAAGCAAGGCGGAGGGCATTGAAGAACTACTGCGCAAGGTAGTACAGTATCCGAATGATACCATCTTTCACTTCCAGGCTTGGACTTATGGATACGAAGAAGTCTGGATAGCACTCTCTAGGGCCCTCAAGAGTCGTGTAAGTCATGATTAGTGAGCTCCGTCCGAACGTGGTGCTACGGTCTATCGCCCCCGCGCCTGCTTGCCGATTTACCCTTTAGGTAACATCGAACCGACAACTGACGCAGGCCAGATCCATGTTGACGACTATAAACTTCGCATCTATAATTCATTAAGAGCTCGGAAATCAGATGACCGCTTCAGCTCGGATGTGCACCTCTCACCTGAAGCCCCAGCCCTGGTTGGCTACATGTCAGGCAATACCCCGCAGCATGGGTGTTTGACATCCGATTGCAATGTGCGTCTGCATAGCTGCGAGAGGGGTAACATGTGTGCGATTGCGCGAGGCTCTTCTGTTGTGCGCATACAACCCATCATCGCTCACTTGTCGGGTGGCGCCGATTTGGCCGAGATTGGTGCTGGTGGTGGAGGGGGTGATCTGGAACGCGAGGCGGAGTTGGACTTGGGGATGATGCAAGATGTGCAAGCGTTAAGTTCAATGTTTGTGATTGTGCGATTCTTTACATTCGGGCAGGGCTGATCGACTCCAGGATTGACCAGCTTTCAGCTGACAGTAAAGATGCTTCTTACGCTTCCGAAGCCCGGATAAGAGTCCTGGAGTTGGCCCTTGAATCGGTCAATAGACGATCGACAATCCCTCTGCATCTCGATCCAGTTTCCATGGAGGGTGATCAAACCACCTTACTGAAGAAAGCAGTCCGAGCTCTCGCGCAAAGGGACAGTAAGATGCTTGCGCAGTCTGGAGACCCTGAAATCAGCTCTGCCCAACTACCCCGGGTCATCCGGTTCCCTTATTCAAGACATTCATCGTACGCAGAACTTTGTCATCTTCTCCAGGCGTTTCGGCCGCTTGACGTATGGCCTTGTACAGTGAGCGTACGAGAGTGGCTTGGCAATGGTCAGTCGAAAAGCTCGAAAATGTTCCAGTCGCCAACCCTAACGAAATTTAGGAATATCTATATCACAACTGTTCGGAAAGTATTGTAGTGGACAGCACTTTTCCTTTGACGAGACAGTACTCAAGCCGGCCGACCTAGAAGCTGAGGAAAAGGAGCTGCAGGAAGCAACACAGGCAACCAATGCCTCTGTTATAACAAGTGAATCGGATATCATTCTAAAACATCCAGTAACAGCTGACGAAGATGAGCTCCTCAGCGACATCGGACTCGCCAGACTGATGGAAGTTGATGAAGACTTCCGAGACCATTTAGCTGCTGGCTCACAACTGCAACAAGGGCACTCGCCGGTGAAAGGATCCAAGCGCACACTCAACAATTACGTTCAAGACGACGGCGTATTAAAAGCTCATGAAGGCGACCAAGAAATTGGGCCTAAGCAGAATCATGGCTTCACAACTACCTTATCGCCGCGCCACTCGATTGCACAGCGAGAAGCATACTACAAGATGCTGGACTATTTAGATAACGATATATGGACACCAATTGGGCTCATATCAACAGGGGACAATCACACTGAGCCCGATAAAGAGTTGTGAATATATATGATATACAACTATGTGTCATCGAAGCACATACCATGTCATCGCCGTCTATTCGTCCGAGATATGACGTTAGTGTACGCATAAAGGAAAAAAGAAAAGTGATATCTTCCATCAACGCCGGCTCAGCCTGAAGGAAGCGCAATGCCAGTACGGAAAAAGAAAAAGAAAAAGTTCGTATCGCAGTCTCTACTGCAAGATCGCGAAGTCCCACCCGGGCCTTGCAACATGCGACTTGCCCAACTGCGACTTGAGCCAGCATCTATGTTCATCCCCTTCATCGCCTTGGATGATACCCCAGCCGCAGCCAGTACATCCGGGATAGCCCGCGCAATTGACGATGCAATCCTCCATGTTCTGGGTGACGACGACACCGATATCTTTGGCGCGGGAGTCGCCTCCGAACTCCCCACTGAAATCAATGCCGCATACCCGAAGAAATGTCTTGTCAGATCCGGGGACGGAGTAGATGGTGTCATTGGCCGCAGGACACGACGCTTTGGATGTTGTCGTTTCTCGAGCTGGCCCAGTAGATGTTGTTGCCGAAGGGCTCGTTGAAGTCGTGCTTCCGCTCTCACTCTTGGTGTCCCTGCTTCCTGTCAGTTTAGTCCTGGTGCTCTAAGGGACTCCTTTTGCACAAACCTATCACTGGAACCTGACGATTCGGTATCGGAAGAAGAGCCCTTCCTCGATGCCCCAACCCCAACCCCAACTCCGACAGCAACCACTATCGCGACCAGGATCGCAGCCAGAACTATCCACAATGTCCTTTTTCTCATCCCACATCTCCTCTCGGCTCTTGGCAATGGTGCTGGCGGCGCGACATAATCATATCGATAGTCATATGTCGCCTCATCCAATCCGGCCCCTCTTGGATATACTTTTTCCTCTGGCGGCGGCGGCGTCGGATCACGGAAGAAAGTGTACTTGGCGGCATCGATCGACTTCTTGTCTGCCCAAGTAACCTCTGCGGCGCGCGGCTTCCGACCGAAACTCAATCGCTTGCTCTTCTTGCTCGATTTGGTTCCTGCCGAAACGTTCTGACTCGTGTGCGACGATGGCGTCCCTGATCCGTCGCTCCTGTCGGCCTGAATATGTGGTCCGTCATCACCGCTGGACAGAATGTCGCTTGAGCAAATTGCGCTGGATACATATGGGCGTCGTGATACCGTTCGTCCTCTCTCATCTACCCCTCGATCATCACCAGGCCCACCGTCGTCCATCCTTTGACTGACTCTCTGCGTTCCAGCGCCGTAGCGCTATGGCCTGGAGCGACTGGCCCGAAGAGATAGCAACTGCGTCGCGGCTGGTGAAGTCGAAGGCCCGAACAGAACAAAAGAACGAAACCTCGGATAAAGGCACGGCAGGTGAAAGAAAATGCGACGATTACGATGTAGGAGAATTTCGGCCAACGTATCCGGGTCTTCACTCTGCCCAGGGAAGGGGGTTCATGAGCGAGAGTCAGTCCAGGGCCCAGGACAAGGTTCAAAGTTCGAACCGCGCCTGGGCTGCAGCTCCGGTAATCACTCAATTTCCCACCACCACTGATGCCTGCATCTCCCGTCCAGATCTGGAAGCCAGTCCTGCAGACTGACTCCCCATCACGTGGGAGAATCCCTGCTAGATAATTATCGACCAGGGCGGCGTGGTATATGGCCCAGGGCCTAGGCTAATACAGTACAGTAGTGGCCCCCTTGGCAGAAAACGTGTGTGTGGGTTCCGAGGTTCGTGAACACATGGACTGTGGTTCCTCAAATGAAACACAAACGGGGACTTTCCTGGAGATATTGTCAACGTGCTTGGACCTGTAAGGTCCAATGAGACAGCCTCCTCCAAACCTCCTCACCGATACAACGCCTTCCTGTCGCTTGTCTACTCGGGTCTTACAATTCGAACTCTTGTCGAATTGATCTACACATTGGTGTCGAAGCATAGCCCCTGCGTCTGATCCTGAGAAGTCCGAGCGCATCCAGACTAAAGGACCTTGAGGAGGGGGTTTTGCGCCAAAGCGACTCGTAGGTGACGTATGGTCGAGCATCGAAAGGTTCTTAGCTACGACAGCCACGAGCCGGATTGGTCTCAAGGAGGCACCAGCAAGCTCGGTAACTTTGCCACTCAGCAGCGCAGAACCGGTTCACGAATGCTCTTGCGTTACGTATTCCTAGGTTGAAGGACGCAGATGCATTCAGGCGATGGCTTATTGACCATGGTCAGGACTCTACCGTCGCCGTTTTCGTGATAATATGAGCTGGCTTTGAGAAGCCACAATTGGGATTTTTGGCTTCTGATCCCCTTACAATATGGGCTTGGTGGCTTCGACACGCTTTATTCCACTACTATGCAAACGAAATCTGTCAAGGTCCTAGACCATTCTTAAAGCACCCAGTCCTGCATCCACCTCTCAATCCAAGGAACCTGGACCCGACCTGGGGCAGCCAGAGCTGGCGAAAGAGAAACAGTCTTGTCGACGGCGAGAGTGGCAGTTTCGCCGACATCGCAGATACCCTCCAACCATGGGAGAAGACCCTCGACAGGGAGGACACCAGCACCTTTCTCCTGGATGGCGCTACGTAGTTCTGCAATCCACTCCTTGAGACTGATAAGACGGACATCCTTGCCCATAGACCGGGCCACTTCCGGCGCAAGTTCAGACCACGGGATCGTGTGCGGATTGTTGATGTGGAAGACATTCAACTCCGCCTCAGTCTTCTTGGTCGCATCCACGATGTCGGTCACAACCTGTGAGACGGTATTGACCGGCACCCAGTCCACGGCGTTGCCGATCCCCAGCGAGTCAGGCAAAGACCTAATGATCTTTGCCGAGGCCATCATGCGCGGGAACCAGTCAGTCGTACTCCAAGTACCCTTGGCGTCCCCGATCGGCCCAGCGATTTGCCCAACTCGCACGATCGCAGACTTGACTTTACTCGTAGCTGCCGCTTCCACTAGGATCTTCTCTGATACGTACTTGGACTGAGAGTATCCATTCCCTCCCGGTACGACTTTGGGCCCGAGAATCTCCTCCGGGACTGCTTGCATCACCTTGGGGTCCGTTCCACCAATTGTACCAATGGAGGAAATAAAGACGATGCGCATGTCACGGTGCGAGCTGGCAGCCAGGTCAACAAGGCGGCGAACACCGGCAATGTGCGTCTTCTCGAATGCCTTGACTGTGCGGAGGAAGTCAAGTTGCCATGCGTTGTGGATCAGAACATCGACCTTGCGTTGCAAAGTCGCATACTGAATGGGTGTCAGTCCGAGGAAGTTATCCGACAGATCGACTTTGAAGTGAGAGACCACCGTGTCGCCGAGTGGTTCCTGTGTCAATTTGCTTCGGCTGAAGGCCGCGTCCTGTGCTTCTTTGCCGCCAGCAGCACGGTTGAGGCAGATGATCTCGGTGACGTCTGGATGGCGGATCAGGTCGTTCAGCATGTTACAGCCGAGATTGCCCGTGCTCCCGGTGATAGCAACGGTCATGCCATATGCAGGCTCGTCGGAAGCAAGAGGTTGAGGCAGGTCGGACGTGTATTTCCCAATGAGCGCTTCCATGTCATTTCCTCCGTCGCCGTTCTGCTGTCCGTTATCCGGGGCCACAGTTTCAATCAGTCCTCGGATAGTCGGCTTTGAGTAGATGATCCCTGTTCCAGTCGTCGAGTCCTCGGGCCAGAGATCCGAGATCTTTCCAAGAGCTGCAGAGATCTGCTGTGCCTGAATGGAATCAAGGCCGTACTCAAAGAGATCTTCATCATCTCCAATATCGCTGATCCTACAGACGTGGTAGACTGCTCGTCGCACGGCTTGTGCAATGTCGGTAGGCTGATCTTCATCAACATGGCCGTTGCCGTTACTGTGGCCATGTCCGTTACGAGTGTGCTCACGACCACCGGTCCTTTTCAGCGCAGAGACCTCGTCGAGATCCCTCTCAAACATCTCCTCCGTCTGCTTGCGGCGAACCGTGCCCTTGGGTGTCCTCGGGAACTCCGTGCCCAGAGGCGCAACAAGAATATGGTCCGGGGTAACCTGTCCTTGCGTCGCCATGATCTTGTTCATTTCCTCCACCACCGGCCAGAGCGCATCCTTGACTTGCTGGGTCGTCATGTCCTTGGTCGTTTCGGCGTTACGCTCAACGAGGAGAATTGCCTGCGGGCGAGCACGGCCAACCAGGATGCACGTGCTGACAAGGGGTGAGGTCCTGATGACAGCCTCACCTGGTGCAGGGTTGAACTTCTCGCCAGACGATAGAACGATGAGGTCGTCCATGCGGCCTATGACGGACCACAGGTTCGGCTTTGTTGGGTGGGGAGAGACCAGATCGCCAGTAGACCATTCATCGATGTCTGGCATCATCAGGAACACCGGCTGTACATCCACGAACTCTGGTACGCGCTTGATGTTGAACTGGTACAAGTTCTCCTGCACGTGCTCGAAGGTGTAGCCGACCTGCGGATCCAGCTCAATATAGTTCCACTCCTCTCCATCAGGTATCAGCACCGGGACCAACAACGTTTCCGTCGAGCCCCAGAGGGTATGAAGTCGTGTGACGTTTGCAATCTTGGGGCCAATATCGGGATGCAACGGGCCTCCTCCATACACGGCGAACTTCAACGTGCTGAGGAGGCTTAGTCCAGAGGGCGTCTTGGCCATGTCCTCGAGGACAGAAGGGGGGAGCAGCGTGCATTCTGCGCCAGACACCTTGATCGCTTCTTCGGCCAGTGCTGCATTGAGTGGTCGATCGCTAGGACCCCAGACGACGGAAAAGTCGCAGAGGATAGGGTACATGCCATAGGTGAGGCATCCCGCGGCCTAGACCTATCCATCAGCAAATGGCCGTCCCATCCCATGTATCATACGGGAATCTTACGTGGAATGGAGGGAATCCGCAGAACAGTCTGTTGTGCTCCAGAAGAGCTTGCATCTTTCGCTCGCGAGGTCCCGGAACAAGGTCTGTTAATGCAATGGTAGTGAGGCCTTCTAGGGGCAGAGGAATCGGCTTCGGGGGTCCTTAGAGTGCTATGTTAGGCTCCTTTCCCTTGGCACTGCAGCGTTTTATGGGGGTATAAGCTGACCAGTTGATCCAGATGTGTGCAAAATCAAGGGGGTTTCCTGCTTGACCTGGTCAAAAGTAAAGTCGAAAGGATACGCAGGCACTGGTTCCGCGCTGAGTAGCTGCTCCAAGGTCAAGCCTTCTACTAACTCGATCGACAGGCCGTCAAGGGGTGCCCTGAGTCTTGCCAGAGTAGCCTTTGTGCCCAACGCGAACTTTACACCAGCAGCATCGAAGATGGCCCGCTGGTACTCCTCCGAGTTTCGCGGTGAAGGGAGAAGAATCTGGCTCTTGCCGTTAGCAACATGATGGTCTGTCTGTTGGTCTGAGCATTGAAAGCAACTTGCCTGATAACGACATTTCATCGCTGCCAGGAGCAGCAGAATGTATCTCAGATCATTTGGGCCAGACCACGAGAAGCGAGTGCCAGGCTTGGGGCCGCCAGTGACATCCTCGAGCCACCAGCAGGCGCGGTTGACCGCGTTGGCCAAGATTTCGTATGTGACCTCGGTGAAACCTTCTGACAAGTTCTTGGACTTGGGGATGACGGCAAAGGGTCTGACATGGCCATTCCTAGCCCTCTGCTCCAGGAGATGGATAGGGTGCTGCACATGAGCGCCGTCGGTGGAACTGCTTATCACAGCCATTCTTTTTCGCGAAGTTGATTATGAGGAATCCGTTGATGTACAGATGATGCAGAACAACAATCTCCTGAAGAAAAGCGGCATGGATTTGCCTTAAGTACATCAAGTACAGAGGGGGCGAGCATTCCGTCCAACCAACTACCTCAGCTCATCCCAATACGTTACGCCACGGTGTCTCATTGACCGCTCGACAAACAACTCAACTACGTGGCTCTGCACATGACGAAGTGCCGTTAGCATCTGGTCGATCATCTCAACGCCTTCAAAAGCACTCAAGGCCGGGGGGGGGGGAAGGCGGGCGGGCCCATATGATACCTTGTTGTTCGCCGATTCTCCCAGCAAATAGGCAGCCTGAAGTCTATCCAACTGGATCCCAGGTTTTGGCCCCCTCGATTTATTGCGCCAAACGCTGCCGGTAATGAACCCCCAAGGTCCCATCCTGATTGCGCCAAAAAAGAATTGGGGCTCTATCATACTGTAGACCATGACCCGATGTCACCAAGGGGGAGGGGTCCCGTAGTCGCTTAAAGCTGCTGGCGCTGTCGATCGCCGGCACTGCGACCCGTCTTTGTTCTTAGCGAGCGGACTACGTATGTACTGCCGACGCCCGAACTCCTTTCGAGGTTTGTGGATGGAGACAAACCAGAGACGACCCAGATCTTTTCTTTTCTTACTTGTGGCTGTCCCTACGGGAATGAGTGCTGGCTGAAGCAAAAACACACAGACGAAATGTAGACGTTTCCTACGGATTCTCCCCAAATAACGTTCCGAACCAGAGGATGTGCCGATGCTAGGAAGAAACTCAAATTATTCCCGGACCAGGATATAAGAGTGTGTGTGTGTGTGTATGTGTGTCTGTACGGATAGGTATCCCGTACCGTCCGCCGACTCCATAATTTGAGGCGCAACTTGCCAAAGAGCTAATCCACCGTGTATCCAAGGTACATGAGAAAGGAAGGGCAAGGTTCGGATTTGACCAACAAGAACAAATGCCGTACACCGTCTCTAGAAGATAAGCCAAACACCCCCTCAACTTCGTCCAAAAGAAAAGGGACGAGAAACAAGGGCTTCGAATGTAAAGTTTCGGCGCCTGATCGACCGACTAGAGAACACTCCCGAGAAAAGTTCCACAGAGAAGAAGAAAGACCTGAGACCTGGAAAGCTGAGCCGCCCAACGCCAACGGGGGTCTCGGATTCAAGTGCTGTTCTTGGTGTTCATCGCCGGAATCCGGTAACCTGGTCTATCAATTTCGCTGTTCGGGGCTTCGTATTGCGTCACAGGGCGGCGGTGCATGTGTGCCAAAGACCGATCTCGCTCATAGGACTTGTCCGTGAATGGATTCTCTTTTTTCTTTTCATCTTGTCATTCGTATATAAAATAAGGCATTACGTGGACACAGTACTGTAGTCCCTTCTATACTTGTTCTAATATTCTTCTTCTTGGCGGAAGTTTCCTTTACACCCGCTCCTTCTCCTGAGCCATGGTCGAGCTCTTCTCCTCGTTGAGCTCTGCATCGCGCCTGAAGACATCCTCCTGATCCCTCAGCTCCTGGGACAGCTGTCCGTGAGCCTTGCGCACCGGCTTGATGTCGAACAGGCGGTTCATGGTGTCGAGCGGCAGACCCTTGGTCTCGGGGATGAAGAAGAAGACGAAGGTGGCGGACATGATCATCAGCGAGGCGAAGAAGAAGTAGACGCCGTAGCCCATCTTGAGGAACATCTGGGGGGTGAAGCGGGAGACGATGAAGTTCCAGAACCAGTTGTTGGCAGCGGCAGAGGCCTGTCCGAGAGATCTGGCAGATTGTTAGCTATTCTTTTCTTGCTTGCTCTTTTTACACTCCTCTTCATAGTGTTGCTATGTGTATGAAGAAGAAAAAGGGGGAACACATACCGAGAGTTCTCGTCAAACATCTCCGAGTTGAGGACCCAGGGAATGGGGTTCCAAGTAGGCGAGTAGAAGGCAGTCCAGAGGTAGAAGAAGAAGACAGCGGCAATACCACCGCTGGACATCTTGGGCGCGGCGGTGTTGCCGGCAGCGGTAGCGGCGGCAATCTTGGCCGCCGGATTGGCGATCTTGATGTAGGCGCCGATGAACCACATGCAGAGAGATCCGCCGACGGAGCCGATGATCAGAAGCTTCCTGCGACCCACGGTCTCGATGAGGAACAGGATGAAGAGGATGGTGATGCTGGTCTTGACGACACCGAAGATACCAGTGGTGAGGAAGGAGGTGTTGGTGCCCTGGATGCCGATGCTCTTGAAGACGGTAGGGCTGTAGTAGTTGATGGCGTTGATGCCAGAGCCGTTCTGCCAGAGGAACATCATGCCGCCGAGGAAGAAACGCCACTGGATGGAGCGGCTCTTGAGAGCCTTGAAGGGCTTCCAGAAGCCGGGGCCGACCTCCTTGTTGTAGCGCTCGAGCTCCTGGTCGATGTAGTTGACCTCCTCGACAAGGTAGAGGTCGGTGGCGTCCAGCTGTCTCAACCAGGTCAGGTTCTTCATGGCCTGCTCACGACGGCCCTTGGAGAACAACCAGCGAGGTGACTCGGGGATCCAGAAGGCGCCAACCAGCAGCAGACCAGCGGGGATGAGCTGGACAGCGAAGGGAATCAGCCACTGCGTGTGGCTAGGAGCCATGGTCTCGGCAAGGCCGTAGTTGATCCAGAAGCCGACGAGGCCACCAATCTGCCAGCCGAGCTCGTAGATACCGACAAGACGACCGCGAATAGCAGGCGGGGACAGCTCAGAGCAGTAGATGGGCACCATGTTGGAGCAAGCACCGACGCCGACACCGGCGAGGACACGGCCACCGATGATGAGACCCAGCCCGCGCTCGGCATTCGCACCAAGCATCATACCAGCACCGACCATGAAGACAAGGCTGAAGGCGATGAGCGAGTACCGACGACCGACGAAGTAGGATGTGATGTAGGCGAAGAGAGATCCGAAGAAGGCGCCGGCCTGGTAGACGGAGACGATGTTGGCCTTGAGCAGGGCCAGGTCGTCAGGCTGGTAGGACGCGAAGTTGAACTCGGACATGAAGGAGGGCAGCGCAATGGTGGTGCCGATGAAGGCGGAGTCATAGCCGATCATGCATGACGCGAACGATGCGATCGCTGCGCATGTGTAGACGCGCCAGTTGTAGACGGCCTTGGGCGTCGGCCTGTCCTCATTGACGGCGAAGATGTTGTTGATGGAGAGACCCATGGTTGCGGGTGTGCAGCACTGAAACTCAGCAATCCTTTTTTTTTTTTTTTTTCGTCAAGGCGGAGCTTGCAGTAAGTACACTTTCTGTTTTTCCCTTCTTTTTTCCTCGCTCAGCCAAGGGTTGAGTACAGAGAAGCAGAGAATGAGGGCTGGAAGCTTTGGCTTGCTGGAGAATTTTCCACGATGGAGAAGACCAGGGGCAGGATGGATTATATACTAGTAACAACTCCCTCCTCGTGCGGCCCATTCAGATGCACGCAAAAGCAAATCAATTACCCACGATGGACCCCAAACCACTCTAATCTGGTCAGACTTTACCCCATGTCCCCCCTTCCCCCAGACTTTTCCCCAGCCATGTGCGCCCGCAACGTCGCGAGCGCGTGTTTGTGCAGCAGACGCCGGCCTGGTCGAGTCAGCCGCCATTGCCCGCGAGAACGTTTACCAGGGAAGCCCGTGGGCCCTCCCCAGAGTAAGATCTAGCAGACAAGGGGCGCACAAACCGCTGTGGGAGAAGCGTGTCGGGGCTCCAGCGTGATCGGAGGAACGCTGTGTGGAGTGACGGTTCCTGGGTCTAGAATTGCCGAAAAGCAGAGCCACAAGGGTTGGGCAGCGGTCTAGCGCAACTCTAACTTCAAAGCCATGATGGAGTCAGGGCTAATGATTTATCCCCCTTCCCTCTCCCCCTTCTTCCATGAGCGATCCTGAAGGCGGAGACTGAGCCTACTGAGGTGGCTGTGAGTACCTAGTGTTAGCACTAAAGCCAATCCCCGGATCAAGCCCCGGATAAGGGCTTTTGCAGAGCCTTACCGAAACCACGCGCCTTTTCAATAGTATATGGAGAGGGTTTGTCGTGATGAGCGATCTTCGCGCAAAAATCATATATAAGCTCGGCAAAGAGTCGTCGAACCCTCTTCCGAGATGCGGGAGATGGCTTGCCAAGATGCTGGGCACAAATACAGAGCCAATCCGGGCGTCAAGTAGGTAGTAAGCCTCGTCGTGGAGGAGAGCATTTCGGCCTCAAGACAAGCCTCCCCTTGCTTAAGCGAGGCTGGGCACGGGATTGGGACAGGCAAGTACCGGCAGGAACTGCTCTGGAAAATATTTCGACGCTCTGCCTCTCGGTGGATTCGAAACGTAAGCGACTTCGTCATTGCTGGGTGTTTGGGGGAAGGAGGTACAAGGTGCAAACGGCTGCCTGGAGAGGGACAGAAGCATTACCATCTTTTCACTTCTACATCATCAATACAATCATAGATTGGCCTCATTTACTGTTGCACTCCTCGGGGCCACCCTTTTACTTTCCATTGCATAGAAATCATCACTACGTGCACTCCAGCGTGCAGGGCTTGTTGTCGCATGTCGCGCTTGACTACCCTACACCCAGCTGCGAGGTCTACCAGACTTCGTCCCACGAGATCTACTTTGAACAACAAAATATCATATTACGACCAAAGGTATCTGATGACATTTATGCAATAAACCGAACCTGGGCCAGTCTCTGTGGACTGCGATGGGCTGCCGAAGGCATCTATCTTCCTCAGCAAGAGTCATCTGATGAGATGAGGTCGGGGTATAAGTCGCAGCTTGAGCTTCGTAAAAGAGGTGGTCCTCCTTGATAGGTTCACCCTTAGCAACGCCGCTGGAAGATTCTAATCCGGCATCCAGTGTTGGTACCGTTGGGGCTCGAAAGCTCAAGTCAACAAACCGTAATGGATCGAGAGTTCAGGCTGCTGAACCTAAGGTGTGTAATCATGTGATACACGCTGTCTTTAAAACCCGTGGGCGATGGAAGTCCCCCTTTCCCATCGAATCTTGCTTTACACAACAAAATTGTTCTTCTGTTTCACTTCTGAACATCAAACATTACCTCCCTAGCTATCACGGCCAATAATTGTTAACATGGCCTGTACCGACCAGCTCATCCTTTTGGATGACCACCAGTTTGCCCTCCAGCTCCAGCTGCAGGAGATCGACACCCAGCGCCAGAGCCACTCGGGCAAATGGGCCGAGGGCAGCCCCCCAGACTATGAGCTGGCATTCGAGAATTTCGAGGCCGAAGTGAACAAGGCGATTCGACTGGTCCAGGACATCAGACTGGCACACAGTGTTGCTGAGGCGGTCGACTCTGATGCTGCCATCATCGCCCAGCTCGCGGTTGAGGAAGAAGGTGCTGCCAACGACAGAGAGATGGCGCTCAGCTTCGCCCAAGACCCAGAGTATGTCTCTAAGCACGGCCGTGCTTCCGCAGGAGATCGGCAACCCGGTGCAGAGTCGGTCGATTGGAACGGTATCCTGCTAGCTGTCAATCAGTCGTCCGAGGCCAGGTCTCCGCCGAGCACCGTTGCAGGTCCCTCGGGACGAGGTGCCTACAGGCGAACAGAGGCAGCCCTCGAAACGGTGTCCCAAACCCCCGATATGTGTTCTATTTGTAAAGATCCTGTCCCTGGAAATGGAGCTGTGCGTGTAGAATGCGGCGACATTTATTGCCGGCCGTGCCTCAAGGACTTCTTCCTCCGCGCTGCCAAGGACGAATCCCTCTTCCCCCCGAGATGCCATCGAAATATCATCGACTTTTCACTTATCCGGTCTGACATGTCCATCGAGGAGATAAATACCTACAAAGAGGCGGAGATGGAGTACACCAGCACGAACAGAGTCTACTGTGCTAGTCCCCAGTGTGCAAAACACATTCCCGTTGCGCAGCGAACCACTGACAAGGCGTCATGTGAAGCCTGCGGTACCGAAACCTGCATGCATTGCAAAGCGCCGTACCATGAAGGGATCTGTCTGGCAGATGAGGGGAGACAGAGCATTATCAAGCTAGGAGCTGAGCTGGGCTGGCAAGCTTGTTTTGCTTGCGGTGAAATGGTTAATCGATATGTGGGTTGTGACCACATGACGTAGGTTCCCCAAGGACGCTTCTTTGTATCAAATTTCCCGAGAACTAACTACAAGGCCGCAGCTGTCGATGTGGTGCCCAGTTCTGCTACAGGTGCGGCGTGAAGTGGAAGAACTGCCCGTGTAGTGACTGGGATGCCGGGCTGCTCAACCAGAGAGCAAGAGAACTTGTCGACAGGGAAGCGGATAGGCCACTGGTCCCGGCCGTGCGTCGGATGCGCGTGGAAGAAATGGAACGGGAGTTGATCGCTACCCACGAGTGCTCCCATCAGAACAAGTTCACCAGGCTGAACGCCGGGCGACCTCACGACGGCTTTCGCTGCGAGATATGTGGAGCCCGCCACAGGAAATTTATCCTCTGCTGCAAGCTTTGCCATTTGACGGCTTGCAACGACTGTCGTATGCATAGACTGTAGCATCGTTCCGATGAGACAGACCATCTTGGAAGTGGAGGCGGGTGGCCCTGAGGCCTGAGCATCGACTGGAAGAATGATACGCAAAGAATTTGCTGTCCTGATTCGCGATCGCGTGACCTTCTTTTCTGTACATTCTCCCCGGAATATACAAGAGGCGCGTGATCCGAATGGCCCCAAGATCAGAACAGTATTCTAACCATCACAAAGATACAAGTGGGTGTGTGTTTTATCGTGGGTTTACATCCGGCGTTAGCTACCGACCTACTGACGTGGATTGCCGGATCCATAACTGTATAGCCAAGATGAGGATACTTGGTCAAAAAGAGGCAGATTTTCCAAGAGCTGTCTCAAGAGAAAGAAATGGCCGCTTTCGAATGGCCATTGGAACTGTTTTGCTCCGATGCCAGTTTCAGCACCTCACAAAGGTACACGATCGTTTATATCACTTCCATTACCAGAGCTTGACTCGTATAAGTCAAAATGGGTTATTGATGACAGACCAGACTTTTGTATCTTCAAGCATCTTATGTTTCCATTTTCCCTGATATTCCCTGATGCTGTCAACCCAAGGAAGGCAATCGCTGTGAGAGGCTATCTCGTTTCAACCACAGCCCAGCAGATAGTGTGTGAGATGCGGAATTTGGTTGAAGCGAATACTGGGATCCTCTTCCTGTTGAATTTAACGAAGATATCTCAAGTTACGGGGCAGCTCCCTAGATTGTAGTTTCTCGGGTGTTACAAAGTCTCGTGACTCTCCTGCTCCACAATGCTGACCTCCTTGCCCTTGAACCTCCAGGCTCTCGTCCGCTCCTGAAACAGAATGTTCAACTCGGCGTACGTCCGCCCCTTCGTCTCAGGGATCTGGACGCACGCGAAGACCAACCCCACGACGCAAGTCCCAGCATAAAAGTACGCAGCCTTGGCCCCCCACGCCCAGGCACCGGGGTTCAGCATGTACGGGGTGATGATGTTGCTGACGATGTTCAGGGTGTTGTAGGTCATGCGCGACAGAACGACGGTCTTGCTCCGGAGCTCGGAGGAGGGCACCTCGGACACGATGGCGTAGCAGATGGGCCCCACGGTGATGTCGTAGACCAGCGTGTAGACGACCAGCATGCTGCCGATGGCCCAGGAGATGCTTGTCGTCAGACCGGCCGCGCCCATGGAGCCGATGACGAGGAGGCAGATCTCCAAGCCGACGAGGCCCCAGATGTACAGCGTTCGGCGTCCAAAGTACGGAAGCAGGAACCAAGCGATGAAGACGCCGACCATGCCCAGCGCGTATTGGATGAGGCTCATGTCGAACGCCTGCGTGGAGGGCAGGCCGGCTTGCTGGTAGAAGTATGTCGAGTAGATCCGCAGGCCAGTGCCGGAGAGGATCTGGACGCCCCAGGTGCAGCATGCGATCATCGTCCGGCGGAGGTTGACGCCCCTGAAGCAATCCCTATAGTGCTGACCCGTACCCGCCTCTCTTTCGCGGTCGATCGTCACTTGCATCAGCGTGACTGCGTGTTCGATGTCCCGACCAGACCGTGTCAGACGGCGCAGATTGTGTCTGGCGTCGTCGACCTTGCCTCTGCGGACACACCACCAGGGCGATTCGGGGGCAAACGAGATGGCGACGATGAGCGGGGCTGGCCAGAGCCATTGGAGAGCAAATGGAAGCCGGTACGCCCACTCGTCATTCCGCTCCGCGACTGCTCGCAACACACCGGCCGAGAGGAATTGTCCGAAAACCTATTGCCAAATCAGTCAATGCCCCAGCCTGGCATCTACATCGACAAGGTGGGAGCCTGATCTTACCCAACAGAGGTTCACGTATGTGGTCAGATGGCCTCTCAAGTGCGTGGGGCAGACCTCGGCCGCATACTGCGTCGTGAGGGTCTGAAAGACTCCCCAGGGAATGCCTTGAAAGATCTGCCCGACCAGCAGCACCTCCACGCTTGGAGCGAAGAAGGGAATGAAGATGGTCCCGATCATCAACGCGAGAGACCCCATCATCGTCTTCCGAAACCCTATACGTTCAGATAGGTGTCCGTTGAGATACAGACCAATCAGCGACCCAATCGTAGCACCATTGGAAAGGCCAGCTTGCCAGGCTGCCGGTATCTCGAACTTGCCGCTGGCAATCTGCTGGCCATACCGCTTGGCAAACGCCGGTTGTGCATTCAGCGATCCAATGAGCTTCATGTCGTATCCCTCCATGACGATGGCAGTCGATAGAAGAACGGACCAGCCAACAGCAGCAGAGTACAGCTTCAAGGACTGCACGAAGGTGGTCTGTCGTTCGGCCTCTGCGGCCGCTTGCGCGTCCTGAAGCCCACGCTTGCCTGACACGGTCTCGCCGTTGTTGCCCTCATCATGGTCCATGCCGGTTAACTCTGCAACATGTACTCTGGAAGAAGCCATGTTGATGGTTACAAAGTGACCTGACGATCAGGGAACTCGGAGACAAGGTCTCGGTGCAAGCGGCCACGGGGGAGCGAAGTGTAGGAAAGCAAAGAGTAGGATGCGAGATCTTAACTGTAGGAAGGAGATCGAGTCGCCTTGATAGAGCTGGTTCTTAGGTGGACGACAAAAAGACATCCTGCCCTACGCCAACGTCATATCGCATGCTCGAATGCTGGAGATTAGGGGGGTGGAAGATCGATACCCCAGTACGGAGAGAAGCGAAAACCAATCCGAGCTTCGCGACAACAGAGCAAAGCCAAAAGAAATTTCGACGAAGAAGGTAACTTCCCTGAGCTAGGCGAGTTGGGCAGTGCTCAGTTCCTCTCTACCTGAGCTGGAGAATCATCGCCGGGATCAGCAATCGGCAACTCCCGACGAAGGGATCGGTTTAGCATTTCAGTTCAAACCCAGATTCATCTCGGAGGAACCAGTTCGTCAGGCAAAGGACAAAAATATCGTTTGTCGCTTGAGCAAGCCAGCGCCACAAGCCGTTGTCATTTCACTTGCCGACCACCTCGCTCAAGGGGCTTAACTCGGCTCATCTTGGGAGGTTTATCATATGACCTAGCATGAGAGTTCAACCCTTTGGCGAAACGATGTCGCTCTATGGTAGTGTTGTTGGGATAGTCGTAGGTCTTGGGAGATTGTCTTCGGATCGTGGCGCTTGATATAACCAACCATCATCGGGATGAGATTGCTCCACTCAGATGCAAGATGATCACCACTACTCCTACGATTTCATCTCGGGCATGAACCCGGTCATCATCCCATCTTATCCCCGGTCACAACAGTATCTACATAGAACGCTACACAATAGATGACGTTCTCTGACGCGTTCACAGAACAGTGCCATCATTCTACACGACTTTCTCGAGATATTGTTTTCTTGGACATTTCTAGCCATTCTGAATGCCGAGGTCTTCAGGCTGCCTTGATGAGCTGGCTGTTGGTGGGGGCATTGCAGGCACCTATCGAAAGAGAAAGAATGAATGCACATTTACAACGTGCATTGAAAACGTGCTGCTTTGAGGCAGAACCCTTATACAAAATCACAGGACTGCCTTCTCTCTGCTGCCACAAGGGGGGAATCCCTGGTGAAGTCATTATAGTAGTTTATCATTATATACTAAGTTGGTTATATACTGAAGCAGATTATGCTTTTGTTGTACCGGACGGGTCTTGGTGTTCGCCCGAGGAAGGCGATTGCTGCGAGTGGGTTTTTCGTTTTGATCGGAACCCAGCAGACAGTCTGTCGAAGACTGCAGTCCTTTCCGTCCTGGCCGTCTCATTACGTCGTTGAAAAACAGTCTCATTCGTTGAGGCGTGGCCGTTCCCTGATGTGGGCACAATCTCTGCCCTTGGCGCTACCATGATCTTGGCATCACTGCTCAGCTCCAAAAACACTGCGTAGACCATCATGGCAACCTGCAGAGCAACGATGACAATGTATGCAGTCTGCACGCTGCCTCCCTCGACGATGATGCCATACATGACGAAAGGGAAGAACGCAGGACCTGAGCCACCCATGGTAATGAACGCCGCCGCCCGCTTCGTTCTCCGGCCCTGGCCACGTAAACCCATGGTAAAGATCAATGGCCAGACCGGTCCTTCGAAGAAGAAAAACAGGACAACCGGGATAACCATTAGATCGGCTTTCGCAGGATGCACCACGACGATGAGCAAGGACATGACAAAACACATGGAAAGACAAAAGGTGAGGATAGTTCGCGGTTGAGGGAGGCGCGGGCGCGAGGCGGCTGCATAAGTCAAGCCTGCTACTGCGAATCGTGATATGGCAAAAGCTGTGTGAGCCACAAGGAGGTAGTCCGATACTGATATGACCGTTCCGTGGGGATCGCTATGTGAGGTTCCGTATGGACGGGTAGACTGGGCGGCTTGGCCGCTGGGGTCGGCTCCAGGTAGGAGAGACGCAAGGAGATTGCGAAAGTAAATGCTGTTGCTTTCTTGGGCAGCAACATAGCAGTATTGGGCGAACACGGCAAGAACGAGACTGACAGTTCGCAGCTGTAGGCCGGCGATTGAGCGTTTCTTTGGATCGATCGGTAGCTTGTCGGCCATCTCCTGGAGTTCGCTATCGCTGACCTCTGGGAGGGGCATGTAGAAAAAGAACAAGCCCAGTGCAACACTCAGAAGCGTGATACCCAGGTAAGTCCACTGGACGTTGATGAGAGTCATGCTGGTCGTAAAGCCGGACTTATCGATGGATTTAAAGAACACTTTCTGTGCCAAGACCCCGCTCAAAACACTGCCAACACCTTGCACACCTTGTGCAAGAAGGAGCCGGGTCTCGCCGTGCTGCGGCGGGCCACACAAGATCATGAAAGCATTGGCGCCGACTTCCAGGACAGAAAGTCCAAAACCAACAACGAAGTTGCTGAGCATGAAGCCACCATAAGAGTTGGTCACTGCGGATGGCCAGAAGATGATAGTGCCTGTTCCGTAGATGCATAACCCGACGATGAAGGTGACCTTAAACCCTCCAATGTTCTCATCCGCGTTGTTTCTGTGGCGTTTGGTTCGGTTATGTTCGTCACGCCGCAAAATCCACTCCCCGACGAGGAGCGGACCGAAAAAGTACCCGCCACCAAAATAAATAGTGGTTAGCCCTAACGTTTGAGCTGAAGTCATGTCGTTGACGGCTGCGACGACGTTGTTCAGGGTGTTTAGCAAGCCGTAAGACCATCCCCACAGAAAGAAGATAACCGATACGATGCCGCAGTATCTCAGAGATTCCTTGCCGTTCGTTCTCAGCATGCTTTTTGGCTTTGCCATATTGACAAACCCGAAGTAGACCGCGTTTTCTTGCGTCAGAGCACTAGTCTGGGTTCGGTATGTAGCAGCGCGGGATGCTCGATTTTCAAGAGAAGCACCTTCTCCTTCGTAGCCTGGGCCTGGCGTAGTCAGGAACTCTAATGCGGACATTCCGGCATTGGCATTTGGAGGTCCATTGTTGTTGGCAGCTGTCGTTTCATTAGACTGCCCCGTAGGGCTCGCGACGGGGCTGGGGTAAGCGACAGCATTTGCGTCTCTCCCCGTCGGCGTCTGAGAATCGTGAGGTTTCGACCATGAGGTTCTGCTGCCATCAGGGTCGTAGAGCATCACAGGAAGCAACTTGAGGATGAGTGGCTTCAGTGTTGGGACGCAGGCAATCGTCATGCCGACGTTGACCTCGACAGCACTCCACATGAGCGAGAGTGCGGCGTGCCATGCAAAGTCCTCTTGTCCGCCGAACTGCGAATCGGGGTTCGTACTCGCACCAGTGGGGACCACGCCTATGGCCTTTTGCAAGTAGTAAATACGGACAACATCGACGATGGTGACGAAGATACCGAGCGTAAAAGTTAGGACAAGAATCGTCTTCTGTCTTGATGGAAGGCGCATCGAAGTCAAGACCGGGATGGGAAGTGCGAGTATGGCCAAGTCGGTCACGATCTATCGTTGTCAGCGTACCATTAGCAGGAATTCGCACAGCCAGTACACCCACATTTACGGGAGCCGCGCATATGAACTCAGTCAAGAGTGGGAGGCATTTGACAGTCCGACCATGATTGACTTGCCAACCGGCACGAACAGGGGAACATTGGAAAATGTTCATAAACGTCAAAACCACACCTGCAAGGTTGACAACGATGAGAGTGGCCCAAGAAGCATAGCGGAGGACGATCTGGGTGTTCTTTGCAAGCCGGAGGTAGAAGATGAGGATGCTGGTCTTGAATGCCATTAAAGCAGGGTTCTGGCAAAGTGTAAGCGACAATCCCACTAACAATGAGACCCGCTGCTGTGAAAGTCTGGCGGAGTAACACGACACGAGGGTACATAGACTTACGTAAAGCACCGAAAAGACGTATTCGCAGCGGCGCAAAGTCGGCCACATGTCCTCGGCAATATCTTCATCGTGCTTGCCAAGCCCATTGGTGGCACCAAGGCAAATTGTGAAAGACAGGAAGAAGCCTATGAGCCATGCAAGGAACATGACCCTGTCATCCCAACTGATGTTGCGGACAATGAAATAGCGGCATACAAGTCGAGCGGCGACGAAGACGGAGGCAAGGACCAATGTGGCAGTGGTGACGGCGAAGACGGCCGGGCCGCGATTCGGGACGTAACCATCGTCGTCGGACACATTGGACTCGGACATGGCAACAGCAGCCACATAAGACCTGTGTCGATGTATGCAGTCGTGCGACAATTCGCAGATGAAGAGAAGGTCACCTCAGTCTTTGAACGACAAGAAAGGCAGTCATGGTCGTGCTAAAGTCGGTCGCGTTGGGCTCTGGTCCGTAGTTCGGTCACAAGGGCCGTTGGCAAGGCTGCGACGAAGGGCTCGAGGCGAACCAGAGACGAGGCATAGCAGAAGCGCAGCGACGTCCGAAAGGCTTGGTAGTCGGTCAGATTATTCGGTGAATGAGTGAAAAGTCGAAGTCGCGGTCGAAGCAGACACGAGTACCGGGCAATGGACGGCGGCAGGGCTTTTCCGCTTCTCCCCAGGACCGACTAGCCGGACCCGGTGATGGGACCAACGGGAGCCGGGCGAATCGTATACTTGGTCCAGAGCGAATTGGCGTCTTGAGGTGGCGTTAGCGCAGGCCAATAGACGAATAAATAAAAGTCGGCGTCGTCCCCTTCGCCAGTGCTCTATGAGCGAGAAGTTGGGGACAGGAAGCTTAAGCGACGGCGACGGAAGAACTGGGTTTGCGAAAGGAACAGGCCGTGAAGTAATTCAGTGATCATAAGCCGACGGCGGCTGGCGCAGAGTCTGTGCAAAATAGTGGGTGTGCGTGGTGGTGTGTTGTGGGTGTGGATGCAGGCGAGCGAAAGAATGCCCCGCGAACAAGCAGGGGTTAGTTGCCGGCAAGCAGGGCGACTGCTGGGGAATAAAATGAGGGCGGCGGAGCCCAGGCCGGCAAGTGTCGAGTCAGTTCCGTTGGTTGCGGCGGTGGACGTTGCATTTGAGGAATGCAGAATGTTTATTGCAATTGTAGATGCAAGATCATCACTGCAAGTGATGCACACTACTGGCACTGAATGAGTCTACCATTTGACCGAAAGATGACACGAAGGTGGGCACGGTAAAAAGCCCGGCAGCATCGAGAGAGCGCCAGCTGAACATTGGATGGGGAAAGGGCGGTCACGTCATCAGACAGGGCAGATGTGGCAGCCAGGTGCAACAATTGGATGAAGATGGCGGCGGGTGCAGACGGACAGCCACAGGTGCTAACAACGTGGGGTCGGCCGCTGGGCGATCACCGCCGGAAGGTGACAGCGACAGGGGAGTGGAGGGGAAGGAAGGGGAGGGGACAGGCGGCCGCGTCAACTGACGGTGACCAAAAGGACCAAGAAGGAACAAAAGGGAAGCCGCGTCAGATTGCTCTCTCCCATGTTTCCCTGCCCTTAAGGCAGAAAGCTGTAAGACGCCAGGCATCAATTCGTTGACCCGACATGAGCATCAAACATGAACGCAATCCCATCAGTCGATCAGATCACGTTGTTGAACCGCATCGCTGCCAAGTGCGACCGTCATCCAGATCTCAGTTGGTGCCACTGAGATGGGACACCGACGATGAGACACGTTGGCGATCAATCACACCACCCACATGACGCTAGGTGCGTGGCCACACCACCAATTTCGACCCAGCAGAAGACTGACGACAAACCTTAATCCGGGCGAGACACACCCTATATCATCTACACGGATCGCCATGTGAAGAATCTCACTTGCTAAGGTCGAAAGTGGGTTTTCTGTTATTGGTTTGGGCATTCCGTGGGGTTAAACGATCATCCTTATCAGTCTATCGCAACTCCAGAGTCGTGCATCACGTCTACCCAAGTGCTATACCCTGCACTAGTTTTTGTGACACTCTGGCAACCTTGTCAAGAATCAGTGACAGTTGCTTTAACAGCTCATATGGCAAGTAAGTCAACATTAAGAAAAGAGCTGTTCCACTATTGTCAAGTCAATCGAGCGGCTGGATAGTCGCAGCCATTTCCGTACCTCTTGCCGCGTCGTGTCACAGGTCGTATGTCAGGAGAACATCAAGCTGGGTGGATCAAAAGTGTTCAAGTTAAGCATACTGGTGCTTCACTGATGTATAAACCCCAGTCGATCATTGGTTACAAGAACAAACCTCTCCAATGTACCTTGATCCCATACGAAACCATGTCCGGAACTCCAAAGTATCAAGCGATGCCGGACTTGTAGATAAGCAACACAGAGACCTCAAAAAGACAAACGGTCTGAATCGCGATGGTACAGTTAACCGTATGAGATTATTCAATGAGTAATTTAATATTCATTTTCAACACAGAAGCGCAATGTCATGAGCGTCATCCCACCAGTCACGCTTTATCAACGGCGTTCGACTCAATGGTAAGGTCCGTCTTCTTGACAATGACATTGTCGAAGATCATCTCCGTGCTCCCAGAATCACTCGTCCCCCTGCCAAACTCATGGTCAACACCACTACCGAGCGGCATCAAGCCGCTATTCCTCCCCCTCCAGCTCTGGAGGGCGTAGCTGCCGCCCTGCGCATGTCCACCCGGCTTGCTGCCCCCCTTTGCGCTGAAGAACTTGCTCCCGATGGTGTTGCCCGGCGTGCCCGTGCCCCGGCTGCTGACCTTCTCGGAGAAGTACTTGACGAGGGGCGACAGGGTCGGGATGCAGGCGACGATGACGCCGAGGTTGTTCTCGACGGTGGACCACATGATGAGCGGCGCCGAGTCGAGGTAGTTGGAGAGGCGGGTGACGGTTCGGATTCGGAAGATCTGGATGACGCTGATGAAGATGCCCAGGCCGAAGAGGCAGAGAAGGACGACCTTCTTTCTGCTCTGGATCTGGGCCTTGAGGAGGGCAGGGAACGGGAGGAGCATGCTGAGAAAGAAAGAAATAAGTAAGCTCGTGAAGTTGAGAACTGCGTCTTTGACGCTTGACGTAAATCACGAGAGGCAATGAATGGTAGATGAATAAACTCACACAACAACGTCAAAGCAGATGGTTAATGATGCCATGCTCAGATAGAATGGAACGCCATGTATACAGGTTCCTTTCAGAGTAGTATCCCATTGGAGAGCAACCTGTGAAAAAGGTCAGTTTTTTTAGCAATAAGAGACTCGTAACAATTGTCTTCGTTCTCACCGGTGTACACAAGTTGATTTGGATCAACAAGAATAGGAGGTGGAACAACGTGCAGAGAACAATGACCGCGATCGTAGCCCACCTATACACCTTCGTGTTGATGATTCTCAAGTACGAGAAGAGCAGGCTGAGCTTGAAGCAATAGATGCTCGTGATGTAGAATGGTGCTCCGGCGAACTGCAAGAGCCCGAACGTTGGAATATTCTGCGGAGGCAGATCTACCAAGTGCTGGAGCCCAAGCCCCCATCTCGTTTCTGCTTGATTTGTTAGAGTTGAGCATTATCCGGGCGATGACGATGAGATCCGGGCACGTACGCAGGGCGGTGACAACTGTAAACCCACAACAACAGATCTGTATCGAGTCAATCCTCTGTCGATCTTGGTGATCGCTAGGTTCCATTTTGGCAAAGGGGTTGAAGGGGAGGAGCCTGTGTTTTGGTCACTCACCCAAGCAACGCAGATGATCCAGTCATCCGCCCCATTGGCCTTGATGAGGACGAACCGAACGTAGAGTCGGAGGATCACCGTGATGAACGACACGGCTGTCAGGGAAATGGCGACGGCTGTGATCAAGGGCCCTTGGGACGGAGCTCCCTCTGGAGCATTGTATGTCCAGCCCATCTGGTAGAGGTGGTTGTGATGCCCGTTCTACAAAGGGAAACCGAGGCTTGTAGTTGTAAGTCGCTTCACTGTGTTTGATTCCTCCCTGAATAGAAATTTTGTCTTCATCACAAACATGCAGTGGCTTGACGGGTGGCGTTACAAGATCTAAATAGGTACACTTGTTCCTGGGGACCTGTCTACAGCCTCTGTACTGGCCCGCCTACCGTCGTACTTGAGATGGAGAATCATTGGGTCGAAACCCGGTGCACGGTTTCGTCTGCTCCTTTACCCCTTAGTATCGCGCACGTGTATGAGAAACATCGTGCCTGATGAAAATCTAGGTCGAACTTTATTTTCAGGTTGCTGGAGCAGTCCATGGGGAACTTTTATCACCAAAGGTCCCCCCCCCGGCCCCCTGTTGCCGATATCAAACTTCTGGGCTGCAAGGAACGTGTCGACCTCGTCGCGATTGTCTCTCTTGGGAGTAGTAGCACAGTTAGCTGAAGGAAAAGTTGACAAAATGTCCTCATTCCCAATGGTGCCATCATGTTGGAAACGAGTGGCCCACCATCAGGGTAACATCGTTCTAACGGAGGAGATTCTCGGAGGAAAGGTGGACTCTGGACTAATTCAAGCGAAATATAGTCCGGGCCCAGTATCTTTGCCTAACAGTGAAGAAGCCAAGGAGAGAGCTTTCCTTCCTTGACTTCACTTCGATACTGTGTCGCAATCCAGCCGTCATGCCCCTGACGATGGTCGTACTTTGTGGCCAGTTTGTAGTCTCGAAAGCTTCGTCCCCATTTCTCGTCTTTGCCTAGGCAGCTGCATCAGTACGACTCATTTTCCCCGAACCCCTGCAGAGTCGCATTTCGCATAGCTCTGACCTTTCCCAGTTGCGTAAGGGGTGAGGCCCCATCACTTTGATGGAGAACCCCATTCTGTCGGAGCCGTTCTGGCATAATAAGCTCTTGCGATACTGTACCCAGATCTGCCTTGGCACGCACATAGTGACCCGGGTATATAGCTCTCCATGCACGTATCGTCGGCAGATGAGCGATTATAAGACGCCACATCTCGCTCTGCTATGGTCCCCTGGATTGCCACAATTTTGAGTTCTGCAGGACTCATGGTGGAGAATGACCTTGATTTCCCAGATTTCACCAGCCTCGGCTTGGATCCCGGCCGGGCAATGTCCATATGACGCTTGTGTATAGTCCCATGTATCGCAGAGAGAACAAAAATCGGGAGGCCGATTGAACCGCTGCCCTTGTCTTCACACTCTTACCGACTGGATCTAGTAAATCGATAGACTACAATCGATCAGCTAAAGATCCATGCTTTGGTTTATGCGTCGCTTACAAAGAGTCCCTCGATGTCGTATTTGTCCGGCCCGTCGCGGATGGCACGGTGGCTGACGGCGTGGATGTCTCTCAGCTGCCACTTCTCTTAAAAGGTCTGGGCGGAACCCCCAAATTGTCAGTTCCTTAGTCTGACTCTGTACCTGTCCCGTCCATTCAGTTTCTGGTCATTCGTCCGAAGGGATCCCAAAGACACAATGAAGTTCTCCGCCATTACTGTCTCCCTCTCGTCTGCAGCCGCACTTCTGGCTTCCAGTGCAGCTGCCCTCAAGATCGACGATGCATTCCTCGGAGCCAGGTCCTCGTCGAGCTGCAAGTGTTTCCCTGGAGATGCATGTTGGCCATCGACTGCGGCATGGTCCTCTTTGAACAGCACCGTTGGTGGTAAACTCATCAAGACGGTTCCTCTGGGATCGCCTTGCCATGACCCCACGTTCGATGGCGATCGCTGCGAATACCTCCAGGACGAATGGAAATCCCCCAGCATCCAGTAAGCCAATCAGTGCCGCGAGTGCTTGTCGCATACCCAAACTGCAAATCATATCTGACCTGCGTCATAGCATGAACTCCTCTTCGTCTGTGATGGCACCCTTCTTTGCCAACCAGAGTTGCGACCCATTCCAGCCTGAGTCGCGGCCCTGCCTGCTCGGCAACTATGTCCGATATGCTGTTAACGCGACTACTGCGAAACACGTCCAGGCTGCAATCAAGTTCGCCAAGGCCAACAACATCCGCTTTGTGATCCGCAACACGGGCCACGACTACAATGGCCGCTCGACTGGCGCCGGTGCTCTCTCTGTTTGGACCCATTACATGAAGGACATTCAGGTTGTCGACTGGAAGTCGGCATCTTACACCGGCAAAGCCCTCAAGCTGGGTGCCGGAGTTCAGGGATTCGAGGCCATGGAAGTTGCCGACGCGAATGGTCTCGCAATCGTCAGCGGTGAGTGCCCTACTGTCAGTGTTGGCGGTGGCTACACTCAAGGCGGTGGTCACTCTGCCCTCTCCACCAGCTTCGGTCTGGGCGTGGACAACGTCCTTGAATGGGAGGTCGTGACTGCAGACGCCAAGGTTGTGAAGGCCAGTCGTACCCAAAATGCCGACCTTTTCTGGGCGCTCAACGGAGGCGGAGGCGGTAACTGGGGTGTCGCGACATCGGTCACGGTCAGGGCTCACCCCGATGCCACGGTCTCAGGCGCCAGTGTGGTCTTCTTGTCTTCCAACAACGAGGCCTCTGCCTTCTGGCAGGCGATTGACGCGTTCCACGAGGAACTAGCCGACATGGTCGATGCTGGTACCATGGTCGTCTACTACTTCAGCGCTTCTTTCTTCCAAATTGCGCCGATCAACGCGTACAACATGACCGAGGCCCAGGTCCGCAACACCCTCGCGCCCTTCCAGGCTCGCCTCAATGACCTGGGTATCAACTATACCGCCACTTTCACCGAGTTCCCGTCATACAAGGAGCATTTCAACAAGTACTTTGGGCCTCTTCCCATTGGCGCAATCCAAGTCGGCATCGCCCAGTACGGCGGTCGCCTGATTCCTCGCGAGTCTATCACGAACATCACCTCGTTCTCGCGTACTATTGGCGATCATGATGGAGCCATCTTCATTGGCGTCGGTACTGATGTCAGCAGCTTTGCCCCAAGCGGCCAGAAGAATGACCAAGCGTCTGCTCAACCGGTCTGGCGGGACACCCTTGTCCACGCCACCATCACAACTCCATGGAGCTTCCAAGCTCCTTGGTCCGAGATGATCGCGAACCAAGATCTGATGACCAATGTTCTCATGCCTGCGATCGAGGCTGTCACTCCCAACGGCGGCGCATACCAAAACGAAGCTGATTTCAGGCAGCCCAACTGGCAAGAGGCGTTCTTTGGAAGCAACTACTACGCACTGCAGTGTATCAAAGAGAAATGGGACCCTCAGGGTTTCTTCTATGCTCTGAATGGAGTTGGAAGTGAGCAGTGGAAGGTGGCCGTTGATGGCAGGATGTGCAGGGCTTAGGAGGGTCTGGCGTGCGAGACGTATCTCCAGCAAACGTAATAAAACAAACTTTTCAACCCTCACCGCTAACCCTGACCCAAACCCTGACGGGGAGAGATAATATTCCTTGTAGTGGGAGTATCTCATAATCGAGTTGTACCCCCTGGTCCGTCCAGTGGGGTCGTTAGGCAGCGGCAAGCCGTATCTCCCCTCCCCATTACTCTCCACCACTTGCCCAGAACTTCCCCCATGGCTTTGATCACGTCTATCTACATTTACGCAGCTGGTCTGCTTGCCTCATCCCGCGCCATTGACCATCTCTCTTCTCCTGCTCTTCCTTGAACACAATACGTAATAGCACTGAGCCTTCCCACCTGCATCTTCAACCTCCTTGCGTGCTACGGTCCACCGCCACTCCAGGATGCTGCCATCTCATCTGATCGGCACCTACCGGCAGTATAAGCAGGACACTGACTCGGTCGCGTCATGGCTTGCCTCGACTGCTAAATCTTGCGGTTATCCTGCTGATCTGCTCGCCAATTCGGCTCTGACACCTGAAGCAAAACAAGCACCAAAGTCTGGCCGTTTGAAGGGCAAAGCGAGAAAAGAAGCCCGCAGTAGTGGTGCACCCAAGACAGTACCTCAACCCGAGACGACCAGTGGGAAGTCAGCCAAGTACATCATCGCCATCAAAGACTTCTTGCCACTGGCTGACTTCATCGCTGGCCGCCGTAATCCACCTGTGTCAGTGCCGGATGTCTTTGCCGCTACCATCGATCGCCTCATCGCGCTCCGGTCTAGCTTCGGAGGCAGATTGACTGACAGCGGAGCAAAGCTAGATCCAAAGGCGGATGAAACTCATGGATACTTCTTGGGCGTGCTTGAGGCGGTCAGAAAGGCATTGCGGCCAGGGATGACCGACGCTGCTAAAGGTGATGCCGATGATGCCACGCACAGCCTTGGCGGCAGGTTCGCTGGATTATCAGTCGAAGAACCATCTCAGGCCTTCCTCGACTTTGTTCGCGACTCACATCATGAGAGACCGAAACCTCGGGATGAGGATCCTGCCTCCTACGAAGCAGAACCTCAGACTTCACTTGAGGATGTCATCTTCGCCTTTATAGCCCTGGCTAATGACTTAATGAAGATGAGATCCCGAATTAAATGGATCTGGTCCAATCATCGCGACGGAATGTTCGATCTTGCCGCCGCGGCCGTTGCTACGAATACAGCCATTTCTATGGCTCGTGGCTTGATTGATGATGTGGCCCCTCTCTTAGCCACGCAAAAAGGAGGCGCCGGGGCTGTGCTGACCAAGTTCTACTTCGCGATGTGTCTCCAAAAGGGCTTCAAGGATGAACAGCTCACTGTCAAGAACAGCAAGGATAATTTCAACTACGACACATACGAAGTGGCCGATGAGTGCTATTTCGTTGCCTTCCGGATCCTCAGCAGCTTCATCGACGTCCTTCAGCCCACGCAGCTTCCCTTGATCAGAGAAGGCATGTTCGGCAAATACGAGCCTGAAACTGATCGTGCCTCTAAGACAGGGAGGCAGAAGTTCCTGGAAGATCAGATTCTGCTCATGGAATTCTTCACGGAGCTCATCACCGTCATTCGATTGATCCCCGGCTACCCCGTCGAGGACGAGTTCCTACGCGAAATGCGGACATTCGAAAAGACGTCTACTGTTTCATTTTCGCTCATCTTCGCCGCCCAGGTCTTCCTGGACATTCACCACACGATGCGAGCTGTCGTGCGGGATAGTGTAAAAGCAATGTTCAAAGAAACAAACGAGATGACCAACCTCTTGGCACGTCATCTAGATTTTCACAAGAACCTGAAGGTCGAGACCTGGCCCGCTTCTAATGACCAAGCCCTCCGGGAATTGAGTCAGCAGATCAAATGGATGGGCCAGGATCCAGTGCACGGTGCCAAAGCGAAAGTGTACACCCGACTCCGCATGCCTGTGCCCTCGGAGATGGAGGTTCATCGGATCTTGATCTACTCACCCGTTCTGACAGGGCTCTGGCTGTTTCTTAACCGTGCGAAGATGTATGAGATTGGCATTACTGTTGCAAACGCTTGGGGCTCAATCACGTATAGTGCTCACTTATACAACGCTGTGCAGAGTCTGCGGCTCATAGAAGATCGGTGGGCTGATATGGATGTTGTGCTCACCATGCTTGGCGACTTGAACATCTGGGTAGGTGGTGAACGTCCTAAATCCCCCGGCGATTGGTTCCGGAAATTCTGCCTCCAGATGGGAGTCTCAGCCGCTGGTTTCACAAGCAACCGACGCCGCAAAACTGCTGTCGCCTCTCGCGCCGGCCCGCGAGGTATCAAGGATGGTATACCCGTGTCGTCGATATTCAAGGATCCCGTCACAAAGAGAGCCGACATGAAATGGACTCCCGAGCTACTTGACGACATTGTCGCGCGGAGCACTTTTGAAGTGGACGGCTCAGCTGAGAATGGAGACTTTATAATGTCACAGATTGACGATCCTAAAGAGCTGAGAGAGAAAGATCGACTTCGGGAGAAAAGGGCTAAGGCCAGGGATGCAGGCAAGGACAAGGCCGCCGCCGAACTCATCCCAGAGAAGCTCATTGAATCTCTCACTCTGGCGCTCAATTCGGAATCTCTCGAAATGGCTTTCCCTTGGCTGCTCATGCATCGCTGGTGCTGGAAACTTCTCGGAGCGGTCAGGGACCATTGCGACTCTGCTCTAAGGGAACGGTACACCTTCGCTTACATGGAGAAAGAGTGCGAGCTGCCCTGGGTGGTTGGCTACATCCTTATGGCTGCAAGTGGCATTCAAGGTCCACCCGACCTGAAGCTGCTCCAACTTGCAGGAGAGGCTTGCCAAGAAATGATCTCCTCTGGTTCCGGTCGGATAGCGATCACGATTTGTGAATTGATTGGCAAGAGTATTGAGTTCAGAGAGGAAATGCCTGCAGGTGCCTAAAAGACGAACATACTGGCAAAGGTGGAATGATGAGTTGTGGTGGTGATCGAATGTGTTGTGAAGGTGCTCTCTGGTTTGGAACGAAGACTTTCAGGTGTTTAACCTGGTCTCCTTCACGTGTCAAGCATCGCAAGGGGTTGTAAACAACGGGGAGATGGGTTCTGGATCTTGCATAGACTGCACGACGTTGCGCTGCGGAGACTTGGCAAGGGTAAACAAAACATGGTTACATTCCCTCAAGTCTGCAGCATCATGCAGGGCTACATACCAGGGTACGTTGACCAAGAAAGAGAAAAGCAAGGTTGAGGTGGGCAGCCGATGGCCCGATACAACAAGATGTTGCATGCATGCAGGTGATCTCATCACATCAAATATGCACAACAACCTTATACTGAAGGGGCTTTTAGCGCATGTGAATCTGATAAGATGGACTATAGCCCCTGGGCCCTTTACTATTCCTCCACCCTTTTGATCCATCGGCCTGCTCCACCAGGTATGTACATACACTCTTCATGTGGTTACTAAATAGTTAGTAATGCCGGTAGACGTGGGCTCGATGCGACCCTATACAGGTGCCGACATATACGCATTCAGAAAGATGACATACTGTCACCTTCCGATGAACGACAGTTGCAGGGAAATAACGCGGGAGCTGGGATGCGAAATCCGGCATGTGGTACTCGGCGTGGACTTGGACATGGCACATGCACCCATTGAACAAGCTACAGAGCATGGTATGATGATTAACAATCAGGCGACACACGAAAAGGTCTCGAGAACGGAAAGCACATCGCCGTCGTCAACGGAATACTCCTCACCATGCAACCAGAACAGATATATAGAGCGCCGGTGCAGTCGACTCTGTCGTCAGTCTACCTTACTTCTCCAAGCCATTCAAGTCATCCAGCCGCGGTATTCAACTTGGCTAAGCAGCTTCTTCACCACGTTTTCTTGCTCCTTCAGCCAACTCACTTTGCAACTTTCCTCAAGATGAAGGCCGTCCTTGTCACTCTCCTGGCCCTGCCCGCCGCTCTGGCCGCTCCCGCCGCCGCCGCCGTCAACAGCGCTCGTGAGATTGTTGCCGATCACCTCGCGTGCACTTGCAGGAACGCCGCCGGCCAGACCCGCGCCTCGGGCATTTGCCAGGCTCGGATCGGAGCGCTTGTGCCATCCGGCGTGTCTGCCAACCAGGAATGGGTATGTACATTATCTACGCACCGCATAGACTACACAACATGCGATGAGAAGAATACAGCTAATGCGATTCCTGTCCGCTATAGTGCTACAGCGCTGTGGAATGGTCTCTGCCCGTCAAGGAGCTGTTCCCGGCCAAGACGTGCAGCCTTAACTTCCCCGACTTCCCTATCTATGAGTGCAAGACCTTCCGGTTCGACGACGGCCTGCCTTGCGACGGATACTCTCGCGTCTGCTAGACGGTTAGAGGGCAAGATAAAGTGAAGGGGATGGAGGGGGGAGTGGAGCAAGCCTACCTGTGTATGATATGCATTGCGCGAGCAGATCGTGAACGGCGTCGTGGATAGCAACGTATACAGACCCGAGTGCTTGATTCTAACGATGCAGTGAAATGCAATGCCAAGCACAGTGACCAGCAACCTTAAATTGGAGATCATGTGGCGCCTGAGCGTGACTATTGGCGGCAGCTAAATTGAGTTCGAGTCCATCTCCTTAACAGTGCGAAGGCTGCACCCCCCACACAACGCCCAGGCGGATCAACATGTCCCGACAGGTACTGTACTAGGTACCGCAGAGGCAGCAATACTGGCCAATGGCATAAGGTTGTAATTGGCATGAGATCTTATGGTTTCTAGAAGGCGGGAGGTACTTCTTGTATCAGCTGAGTTGGGTGTGCGATTGAAGTATCCCGCTTGTAACTGGGCTGTAGAATAATTCCTGGCTGCAACCTCCGCACTGTCAAGGAGATGGCAACCCACCCCCGCGTTTGGACGGGATCTGAGCTTCATGTGGAGCAGACCTCGGTAAACCTGGGGCAAAGTTAAAAGACGATCAATGGCGAACAGGGTCCGAGGGGTATCCTTGTGACACACTGTTGTTGTCCACTGTTTGCCTTGCCTCCAACTACCTCCCACAAGTTGAGATAGCGCGACAGGCTAGAAACTCCTGACGGATCAGCCCGAAATCTATCATAAAGATCTGCGTCTCAGAAAGCTTCGCGAACCGATCTCGCAATGACGACTCAAAAGACCGCGTTGGCGGTTCTTGTGCCGCTCATACTCTCCTACGGCCTTCATCTCCTGCTCACCCAACAGCTCACCGTTCTGGGAGCCTTTCGGAAAGAGAAACAAACGCCGGTCGACAATCCCAACGACCTTGTCGTCATCTCAGGCACGGTCAATTGCGAAGATTTGCACTATCACGCCCCGAGCAACAGCATCTTCACTGCCTGCGACGATGTGGCCGCTACTCGACGCGCTTGGTTCCCTCCCTTGGCCGTTCTTATCGACCCAGTCGCTGGCTCGACAGCTCGCGGATCGCTGCAGGTCATCGACACTAAGGTATGAGAGTCGCGGCCACGGACTGTAGCATGGAGCTCACTGACTTTCCTCACAGACGATGAAGTCTCGTCGACTCGAGCTCGTAGGGTTCGATGGTCCTTTTGTCACCCATGGCATTGACGTGATCTCAGCTCCAAAGTCCGAGAGCGGAGATGAAGCGGTGTATATCCTGGCCGTCAACCACGTGCCTCACATTGATTACGTCAAGGCCAAGGCTTCAGGTCTTGACGTCCCGTCAGGGACACAGCGGGCCGATCCTCGCATCGAGACCTTCTATCACGTCCTGGGGACAGATTCAGCTTCGCACGTTCGTACGACGAAGCATCCACTGATCAAGACACCAAATGACATCTTTGCCATTGACTCCAGATCCTTCATCGTCACCAATGACCACTTCTATGAGGATGGCCTGATGCGCACGGTTGAAGATATCATTCGCCAGTCAACTTGGTCCTCCACGATCCATGTACGCATCCCCGAGACTGCGGATGAGCGTGTCGACGCCCCCTGTGATGCTACTGTGGTCCTCTCTGGGCTTCACAATAACAACGGTCTCGGTCACGGTCCTGCTCCAGACCAGATCCTGATAGGTAGTGCCGCTAGTGGCGCGGTTCGAATTGGGCGTCTTCCCAAGGGAGCCGAAACCAGCATCCAGATCACGGAGACTTTGCAATTCGAGAGCAGCATCGATAATCCAAGCTACTTCTCTGATCCATACGCGAATGCCACCTTTGATGCTTCCGGCATTGTCAACGCTGGTCTAACAAGGGCTGTTGACCTCGCCGAAGCTGTGCCTGATCCTGAGGCGCAGATAGCGGTTATGGTCTGGTACTCTCGCCCCGTGCTGTCCGATAACAGCTCAAGCGATGCGGAAGGAGGTGCCTATGAGACGCGTTTGCTCTTTGAGGATGACGGCCAAAGAATCAGCACGGCGAGCAGTGCCGTGCTGGTCGCCATCGATCCCAAGTTGGAGCAGGGACGTCGCAAGGCTTGGCTGTACGTGTCGGGCTTTCAGTCGCGCAACGCTATTGCCGTAAAGGTAGATCTCTGAAGAGCGAGTTGGCAGAGAGTGTTGGGGTGGAGGTTGTGATAGCGCTTTCAGGGAATTCTAGACGAGGGACACAGTAGCTAAGCACTTGCAGTCACGTGGACGGCTGGGAGTGAGGACTACACACAGTGCAGATTATCGATGCGGAAAGGGGACGATCCGGTTGTGTATTATTCACGTATTTCAATAGACTAGGAGTAAGAATGCATCAGTCGTCAACAGTATAGGCTCAGTGCACTGCTATTCTGATAAGCCATCACCCTGTTGCCCTGGATGGATGGACTCGACCGACGCACGTCACATAAAGGCATATGGTAGTACAATATTTTATTTTTATTTTCCAGTCGATGGTCAAAAATGTGCGCGTTGACCATTCATCGACTTCTTTTCAATATCGTCCCGTGAAACAGGATTCATCAACAGGTGCGCTGCTTGAATTAGGTGCTCTCGTTTGCACACTTAAGCCCGGGGGTGCCTAAATTAGTGGGCGAATTTCCACTGAGATTGTGCAACCGCTTCCACATTACGTTCCATATCGAACTGTCGAGTCATTGAATTCGACACTCTGATTCCTGCATTCTAAGTTAAACCCCAAGACCTTACGTACGCGATTCACTGTTCTTTCATCATCGACTTTGCTCAGTGGAGCTGGCTGCCGGGTACCTGAGGCCACGCAAGCTTACCAATCACCCCCCGACGATCCGAACACCAGCAACCCTGCTTCCCTGCTCGACGTACTCCGTGTCTGCTCACACTCTGTCGTCTCAGGTCTGTCAGTCCACCTCAATGGACTGCATTTTGTCATAAGAACATTCGCAAAGATGGCCTCGACACCCTCGAGCGGCGCGAGAAATACCCCTGCTATGCCTGATGCTGCACAGCCAACAACCGAACGCACGCCTCTCTTGTCCGGCCCCACCTCTGCAACCACTTCACCAACGCTGTACTCCGAGTCGGATGACTTATCACGTAGAAGCCATGAACTCGGGGGCTCAGATGCTGACACGACTGATGGTGCTAACTACTCCATCGGTCCTCTGCGTGCTATCGGCGTCACTCTCAGCTTGTGGCTGTTCATCTTCACACAGGGTCAGTAAAAGACCTACCAGGTGAAAGCACTGTGAGAAACGTGGTACTGACATTCACTTATGCAGCTACGAACCTTTCAGGAATGACCATGCTCCAAGGCAGCATTGCCGAAGACCTCGACTGCCATGAACAAGTCCTCTGGCTCAGCACTTCATTCCTCATCCCAATGTCCTCCGTAGCTCCCGTTGCAGGACGACTTGCCACCATCTTCCACCCACAAGCTCTCGTACCTCCCATCGCCTTGCTTCTCGCCGTCGGAAGTTTCATTTGCGCCGCAGCCAATTCCTTCACCGTGTTCGTCGTTGGTAGGGTCATTGCTGGCATGGGTGCTGCTGGAGTTCTGACGCTTGCCATCATCACTGTCCTGGAACTCACAAGCAAGAAGAAGCGAGGGCTGTTTATTGGCTTGGTCAATGCCGGGATGACGATTGGCGTATCATTCGGCGCGATCGTGTATGGTGCTCTCAATCCCATTACGGGCTGGGTAAGCCAAGAAGCAGAACGTATGGATCATTCAGCACCAACTAACCATCATTAGCGGCCTCTCTTCTGGGTACAAGGGCCTACGGTTATTGTCGCCGGCATAGCTCTGTACGCCAGTCTCCCAAGCGCTATGAAGTCTAAACAGGACGACAAGACCTCGTCATCGTGGCAGAAGGCCAAGCGCATCGACTACGGTGGTGCCAGCTTGATGGTAAGGCGCAGGTGTTGCCTTTCTCACACACGATGCTAACTGTATGGGTAGACCCTCACCATTGTTCTCTTCCTTTACGGCCTCTCTGGAGACATCGATTATGTCGTCCTCGCCGTTTCACTGGCCTCCTTGATCCTCTTCGTCTTTTTCGAATACCGCGTCCCGTCCGACCCCATCATCCCACTTCGTGTTTTGTCTTCACGTGGTGCCCTTCTCTCGTGTCTTGCTCAGGTCGGCCTGATGTCCGCGCGCTGGACAGTTCTATTCTTCACACCCATATTCATGCTCGCAGTCCACGGGGCGGCTCCGGCCCAAGCAGGCTCTATACTCATCCCTACCAACCTCGGATTCGGACTTGGAGGCCTGGTTATCGGCTGGCTCCACGTACGCCGTAGTGGCTCATTCTGGCTGCCTTCCCTCGTGTCCTTAGCTCTCATCGGCGTCAGCGTGTGGATGCTGTCCTTGGTCGCGACTCCCGAGTACAGCGTCGAGACGTTTATCGTCATTGTCTTCGTCAGCGGTTTTGCCACAGGCGCATTCCTCAACTACACCCTTGCTCACATCATTCACCTCAGCCCCAAAAACACCGAATACGTGACCACGAGCCTCATGGGAACCTTCCGCGGCTTCGGTGGCTCATTCGGCACATCTCTAGGTGGCGGTGTATTCTACCGCATCCTTCGCTCTAGCCTGACCTCAGGTTTCCTCAACCTGGATGGCACCTCTGAACTAGATCCATCACGAAAGCATCTGGTTTCGCGACTGATGGGGGCCCCGACGCTCGTCTTCCACGGCAACTTCGAGCCGGGTGAGCAGATGGTCGCACTTGAGGGTTATACGGCGGCATCGCAGGGTGTGTGGCAAGCTGCTGCTGGACTGGCACTCCTCATGCTGATTGTTCAGGCTGGTACGGGTTGGGCCGGACCGGACCACGAGGAACAGTCTCTCACAGATGCGCGGGCGGCGTTAGAAGAGAGCGAAGGTATCGAGGAAGTTTGAGGGTGGGTGTCTTCCCAAGGGCCCTGTCTTTCACGTCAACCATAGATTTGCTTATCTAGATGTACACACACATACAGACGAATAAAGTCATGTCTCAGCAAAGAACAATAGATGAAGAATAGTATTCGCTGAATTGTTCTTCCCTCAGTAAGGTCGTATCGGGCACGATTCATCTTGGTATTGCTGGAAATCCTGTTCAAAGAACGATCTGGATCCTCCATCTGGCGGTGCTGCACCTTGGTCGCTGCGTGTTTGCTGTTCGAACGGATACGAGGATGCGATATGCATCTAATAAGGGTGTACTGATGCTTGGTTCGGCTTCTGAATACCCTCACCACCAGCATCGGCCATTCGTTCATGATGATGATTGCTAACGCAGCTCGTCCCCGCCTGCCACCATTGGTGGGAAATTCCAGGCTGCAGTGACAGGCAGAGCGGAGCTTCCCCAGACACCAACCATGTAACTTACCCCCCACCCTCAACACCACCACCGTGATCATCGTCACCCACTCTGCAAACTCCATCACGCGTCGCAACTAATGCAGCCAGTGACCAGTGGTTCCATGGAACAAACGTTTGCAAATTGCCCGCTTAGGGCTCTGTGTGAAACGTGCTCACAAGCTTCTGTTTCTCCCGACGGCAAAAATGCTCAAAACACAGCTTGCATTCCCTTCCTGGCACGGTGTCTCCAGCTTAACCCCCGGCTTGGCTGTGCCGTCCTCTTCAAAAGATGCTGATCTAAGCTAGCCTGAATATGGAGAAGAGCTCGTTACGTTACTTGGTTCCCACCGTTTTCGCTCGCTTGCACTCCCGTCCACGGATGCTCGACTCCAATTATCCGGAGACGAACTCAAACATATGCTGGCTACTCCTGAAGCCTCGCTCAGCCGCAGTCACTCCTGCTGAGCTGCATTACGTTACATTGAAACGACGCCCTGGGACGTGCTTGTAACGGAGAAAGCCCTCCCCCGAGATATTATTAACAACGGTTCGTTATCTTGGTGCTCAAGCGAAGGGGGAACTCTTAGGCATAATCACCCTTCTCGGCATCCGTCCTCGGGAATCAGCTGTCACTTCACGGCATCTAAAACTTACTGGAATAGCCTTCAAGGTGTCTTCACGACCTCTCGCCTTGCCGCCTGTGGTGGAACAATTGTCTCGCAGAAGTATTTTATTCCAACAACATGCAGCCTTCCACCAACAGAATACTCGCGATTTGCATCCACCGCACCCCACGACCACGGACCCTGGTCACCGCACGCCAAAGCTCACCTGTCATCGCTTGTTCAATCATTCCACAAGTCAGAAGACCGTGGTCTGTGACCCGCTCTGGAACTATTCACGGCCAAAAGATTTCCCTTCGGACAATTACTAGTCTGACAGCTTCCTACAACCGACCCTGCCACTGGTACTGACAGGGGCACTCTGGCGATAACCGAAGGGATCCTGTCGTATCTCAATGGAATTTCAAGGCTGAGGTCTGCCACCTCGCACGACTCTCGTCTGAACTTCAGCCTACGAGATTCACCCCGGTTTCAAACTCCTACTTTACCGCTTTACTGGCATAATTCGACAATAGCCGGCTCTGCATCACTTTGGATATTAAAGCAGCCTCGCCGCGTCCTATCAGTGCATCTCGCGCAGGGGTTCAATTCAGCCGGAAAGTAGCGATCGAAAATCGTATCGGAGCCTGGCTAAATTCAGTCTGAACTTGGCGACTCGACCTGACGACGCCATTGTGATATCCAGTCAGGTATTACGATCTCTTGCGACCTGGGAATCTACCAGCCTGTCCTTTCCCTCCAGCGCACCACGCGCGACGCTGGTCGTCACTTAGAGACGCGAACATTCTGGTACTGCAGAATAGGCTGTCGATATTGAAGCAAGGAAGACGATCTAATTTCAGGGATTTTTGAGGAGCGAGGCAGGTCCTCGAATTCCAACTTCAGAACACCAATCACTCCTATCTACGCCCGACGACAAGAACCATGGCCGCGGTTCGTCAGCTCCTATCACCACCGAGCCCTGCTTCTGCATCAATGTTCCGTCAATTCGACAACGATGCTAAGATTCACAGGAATCTGAATGGTGTTGGCTTCATGGATCATGGTAACAAGACGAAGGAGCCTTCCTCACTATCTTCGGCATCGAGTCACGATGTTTCCGGGGTAGGCGATATGCGCACGGTCGTCGTTTTGTATGAGACTGGGCAAGATCACATTGCCTCATTACTTGCCGAAGTTCTGGGACGGCCTTATACAATCAAGTCAGACTTCAAGGACGTGTCGAGAGAAGATCGGATGGAGGTCGTCGGCATCAAGACAGAACACGCCAAAGCCTCCCTGAGTTTTAAGGACTCCGAGCTTCAGGTCGCTATCTACACCCATCAAGTCGACTCTTACAGAGCAGACAGTATTCTCTCAACAGCTTGCGATTACGAGTTTCTCTATAGTGACACTTCAACGCTGCGCCAGGACTTGGCACGTTTCGCTTCCTTCGTGTTGGGCCAGTCTAATCAACATGAGCTGCTTATGGCAAAAGCACGAACCTACTTCATTTCTACGACCTTTCCAGATGTCCGCGCGGCTCTCTCGAATATCGACATCCTGACAGTGGGCAGTGACGCTATTGAAATCCGAGTAGATCTTCTCCAGGAGCCACTCGATGAAGGGTTCGCCGAAATTCCCAGTCTGAAGTATGTGGGTGAGCAAGTTATGCTGCTACGCCAACATACCGAGCTGCCCATAATATTCACCACAAGAAGTACAGACTTCTCCAACGGACGCTTTCCGATGAGCGATCCAGGTCTCTACTACGAGTACCTCTTGAAAGCAATCCAGTGGGGCGTTGAATACATCGATGTAGAACTATGGCTCCCTGAAGACATCCGAAAGAAGTTATTCGAACAACGTCGATACTCCAGGATAATGTCGGCTTTCCACGATTTTTCTGGCACTTTCAGGTGGTCGTCAACATACGCCGAGGAGACCTTTCGCCGGTCAATGCGCTACGCCGACATCATCAAAATGATTGCAATTGTTGGAGACTACAGCGCCAACTTCGAATTGGAGTACTTCCGGTCCAAGATGCTGGTTGAGAACCCCAGTGCCCCTCCCTTCTCCGCAGTGAATATGGGCGAGATAGGCCAGCTCTCCAGGACCCTGAACCGGGTTTTCACTCCTGTCACCCATCCGCTTCTTCCGATAATCGCAGCGCCAGGCCAGATGAGTACTGCCCAGATCAACGCAAGCCTTGCCTCGCTTGGCCACCTCCCCAGAAAGACAATCTACGGCATTAGCAGCCCGCCTCAGCAAGGTCCAATGTCCCAATCATCTTTCTACGAGAAATGTCTGAATGAGCTTGGACTGCCGCACCAATTCGTGGCAATCAGACGACAATCGAAGACCCAGGTCGGTGAACTTGACTTCTGGTGTGATCAGAGAGATTTTGGCGGTGCCTACCTTGAGCCAGGATGCACCTACACGGCTCTCACAAACGCTTGCACCGTGTTCTCCAAGCTCGACAACGGGAACGGACCTATACTTTCTGATGCTGTACAGACCATTGGTATTGTTGACACGGTGATAATACAGTCCCCGCCACCATCCAGTGCACCATCCGCGCCAAGCTCCATGCCTTCGAGTCCTCGTCAGCCCCACGCTGATATGGGCTTCAACGAGAGACGGAGAAGTCTACCCCACAGCACCCGCGTCGTCTTCGAGAACGTAAGCTGGAGAGGAATACTGCGGACTCTGACGAGAGACTTTGCCCCCTCATCGTACTTGGGTCGATCCGCCGTCCTCTTTGCTTCCTCATGTCAAGATGCAGCGCCGACGCTTTTCGCGATGAAGGCACTGGGTATTTCGAAGATATACACAGTTGGATTCAAAACGCCGGAACATCTCATAAGGACTCTTCCAACCTTAGAGCCAGTAGCAAGCCTTGAAAGTCTACAACGCGCTAGGTCTACAGTTGATGACAGTGCACCCGTCCTCATAATCTCAGCTCTGCCATCTGAGAAAAGCAACCTTGTCGCAATGGTTGTCAGGGCATTCGGAAGAGGAGTTACCACCGGAAGCAGAAGTCGAAAGGTATTCCTTGATCTCGCAGAACACAAGAGCAGTGGCGGCGGCGCTTTGCGCTTGGCTGCAGAGCAAAGTGGATTTGCAGCTTACGAAGCTGCAGACGTTGCTGCCTTCACAACAGTCGAGAGCTTGCGACTGCTCGTGGGACAAAATGTACCCTACAGCTTTGTCCGCTTGACGAATGGAACGAGTTCACTGGGCAGAGCTTGGTGAGACGGAATGGGATCCGATCCACCGGAGGGCCAAGTCCCGGGGTTGCACATACGGTTAGGGAAGGAGCAAAGTCCAGCGACGGACGCGGAGATGATGAAACGGAACACCAACATCAAAGAATGCACCGGCACATTGCAACGCGATGAGACGAAACGAGACTATCTCGTCGAGCTCGGACGGCAACGAATATCACGATGATACACCGACGGAGTCTGAAGGAGGAAAGAGTAGCGAGGATTGCCCAAGATACCTACCGTACTCCATGGCTTGAGACATTGGGTTGGGGGCCTTGCGGGGAAAGTAAAGATCGGGCTGAATGAGCTAAAGTCAGTGGGAGTGGGACCCAACTTGGTTACTTGGTTACATCGGTCGGCGCATCTGCCGTGGATGAGTGACAGCTGGACTGTGCGAGATGGGAGCAGCGCTCATGACGCAGGATGGTCATTTGCCAACCAATTCGGGGTAATGCATGGTTGGATATGAGGGCTGGACCGAAGGTGGAATGAAGGACGTTTGCATGACAGAAACGATCCGTGGACACGACGATACCCTCGGAATACAATTTGGCTTTTCAGGCAAATGTTGAGGACCATCACACAAGGCGCAAGAAAGGCGATACAATTCCAATGAATAGACGGCCATTACGCACGACGACATTGGTGCGAAAGATGACATCAAGTCCAACTTGGCAGATTTAGCGCTGTGCAACTCGAGCCCTCCACTTGCTCAATGTCAAACGAGATGGCGCCGGATCCCGGTCTGCTCATCTTGTGCGAGACGACCCGATGCAATAGTGCCTGGGAACGTGTAGATTCGCGCCCGTACCCCCTTCCTTATGACGACAGGATGTATGTACTGTACAGTAGGGGCAATGAAGCGGGCTACAGTACTGTACCTACTGTACCTGGTTGTGGTAACATCATGAATAATCCATCAGTCAGGCAAGCAAAACGGCCCGTTTGTGATTGTTCCATCTTTCCCGAAGATGGATCCTCCCAGCTCATCCATGGGCGGCGATAGATAGATTGCAAATGCGGGTCTGGCAAGAATACCGAACCTGAGCCAGCAAAAGATGGTTCAGCTAATGAGAAGGGGGATTCAGCACCGATTGAGGAAATTGCGTCGCGCCCGTTTTGAGGAGACGCGGCGAGAGGGGTGGCGGGCGTAGCCACGTTTCTGAGATGCGTGAAGTGCAAGAGGAGAGCTACCTAGGTAGTCCAGCTGTCAAGCAATTCATTCCATGGTGGGGGGGTCGTCATTGTTGTTGGAGAGATGAAATGCAGGATGTTGATACTGTAGTGCAGATTTGTGTATGTAATATGAAACCTGGCTAAAAATGTGGAGGGCCAGGTACAGTACCTGAGAGGAACAAGCAAGGTAAAGCCCAGTTATGCACGTTGCTACAGTACAGTCCGCAAGCATCAATATTGTTAGTTTGTGACCTCTAGCCTTGGCAAGTATCTTTGCCCCTATCCCGAGAGGTATGGTACTTATCATGGCCTGTGCAGCCCTTGTATTTTGTCTGTGCAGGCCCTGTATTATTTCATCAGTTATATCTCATAACTATTACAATCCCGACACAAACAGTTTCATACCTATGCCCGGGTTGCCTATTGAAGCAATTTTGAAGATCATGGTATCGAGCTAACAATATTGATGCTTGCGGACTGTACATACGGAGTACAGTACGGATACATACACCTGCGTGAATGCACGTCAAGCAGAAACCCTAGCCAGCGGAACAGCTAATTGTCAGGGACACGACGTATGGCATAGGACGACCGGCAGTTGAAAGACGTGAGTTTTACATGGATTCGACCGAGACGAAGTGGTTGCGATGCGGGCAGCGGCAGGTTTTGGCACGTCGCACGCAGGACAGGGGGGGTGGGTGAGCAAGTGGCCTGACAGGCGCGCCTAGCTTTCCCACGTTTCCCGAAGATCCGTTATCCTTTGTTCGAAAGTTTGTGACTGGGTCATGGTCATTCAGGGGAGGTCATCATGCGCTGGGATAGTCTGACATTGGACGATTCACACCGTGCTGCACTCAAAGGTACATACAGTACAGTGTGGACCTAGCCTGACAGGGCTTTCATCCTTGACTGAGATCTTGATAAGCTGAGATCAACGCTCTGACCTCCAAGTGCATCCAGTACGCCTCCCAAGATGTGTAATAGTGTGTGATGGATCTGTCTGAATGCTCCGTTAAGCGATGGGCAGACGGTGTGTGCTTGTTGAAGTTGTGGCGGGTTCATCGGGCCGTGCGTAATCGCCAACGGAGGTGGGCGCACACTTAGTCGCGGGGTCGCCAACGTTTGTATGGTGGACCCGTGCTCTTTATTGTACAAAGCGTGGATTGAAAACTATCATTTCTTTTCCACCTCGTGAATGATATCTGAGCCAGAATGGGCACAAGAGGCTCAGAGCTATGTAGAAGCTCGTCATCGTGCTTTGAAAGGTCGTCTTTCGCGAGAAGCCTGGGCCTATGTGTGCCCGTTCAGCTTCATGTGGAGCTCGAGTCGCAGATTGATGAAGGTCCTCCAGGGAGGTAAATGTGAGCGTCAATGCCTGGTTTCCTGGGTTTGATTGTGTCAACGAGTCATTCTTGTCCGATGCAGCACTCACAAATGTACACCATCTTCCCACCATCCATCCTTGCCTGGGATTTCTTCTGGAAAACTTCTGTTGCAACGCTGGAGTGAAATTCGATGAAACCCAGGGAAGGGATGTGCGTTGGGGCTCTCCACCTCGCAGAGCGATGGTACCGATCTTTTGTGTTTGATTCGTGCGGCTATGTATTGCTCCAGGGTCTCATCGTTGAGTTGCGGATCGTGATGGAACGACCCGAGCTGTGCCGCTAACACAGGTACGCCAGCAAGTGGTCTCTACAGACGAGGAAGACTTTCTCCTGGCATTGAGATGGCGGTTTTGCAAACAGCAAAGTCCTGGGGCTAATCTGTGACAGCGTCTGGCGGCTATCTCGCAGCATCGGCTCCAGCCTATGCACTGTCACGTCTCAGACAGTGTGCAATTAGCAGAGGCCGTTCATCGACCCATGCACAGCATTGGCTTGGCTGTCTGTGGCAGGTCTGTTCCCAGGAAAAGTCACGTATCAACCAAAAGGGATTGCAGCCAGTAGTCATGGTGTGGGCCACGGGACACTGCAGCTGGCACCCCACCTTGGCATGTGCAGTCGTAAATGCCAATGTTGATCCCTGATGTTGGCTGCCAGTACCAACGATGAAGTGAAATGATAAGCCTGGTCAAGGTTCGTGTCGCAGAAATGTTGAGGGAAGGCAGCACAACGATTCAACTGCGTGCAAAATGTTGTAGTCACGAGACCACAATTCCGAGGAAGGAGCGCTTCCCGGCTCCTCCCACTGTCCGACCCCACGCAAAAGCAGATGGTGACGCTGAGTTGAAAAGGACTCAACATTTGTCGGTGGTCATCAAAACGTTCCCTCTCTTTCTCCAACCAGCAAACATGGTCACAGTCTCTGGTTCAAGAGAATGTGGATGACCAGGCCGGGCTGGCTAGGCCAGGCACTGAGAACCTACCGCCCCAGGGATGCTTCTCCTCTGGCCCACCCATCCATCATGGCAGTCTGCCTTCCCCAGGTACGAAATCCCCTTTGTTCGATTAAGATTGCCTTACTATACGTGTGTCATTGGGGTCATATTGATTAGATCATATAGGCCTGTTCGGCGCGGACCGATGGCTCTGATATCACGTCCATGGTCATGGCCCACGACGAAGGAGTAATTCACAGCAACGACGAATAACCACTGCGAATGGTCATCATGGGTACGGTCTGACGCAACCAAACATGCTTTAAAGAAAGAAGTATTCGATAGAGAACACTGATACTGACTGAACTTCGGGACTGCAAGCGTTGGAGTCTGCTCACTGTTGGATGAACTGGAATTGAGTGAAGTCGACGCAGAGGAACACCATCATCCAGAAAGTGAGATCTGGTAGCCGGCAGACTTTGGAGCATTCGTCATGTATTACCCAACAAACCAGGGCTAGGTGCGAATAGCCGGACGGGCGGCCCTAGAACCTGTCCCATATCCTCGCCTTTCAGCAAGGGGGTCCCATCGACCACTCACACATACATACAAATGCTGACCTTAACCGCCAGATTTCTGCCCCGTCTCGGACATCTGCAGGTTGCACTCAAGTCCAAAACGTAGGCTTGAATACAACGCTACGACAAGGCACAGACAAACGCTCCCTCGACCCCGGCATTCCCTGCTCCACACGCTTCCCATCTCGGCACTAGCCATCTGCGCAGGTCTCCATCGATGGTCCTGATGCTTCTACGGACCCTTTAATCCCAGTCACTTCTTTTCATATGATAGGTGCCAATGACACTTGCTTTTGACCCAGTGTCGACACTTAAAACATCACAATCGCGCCCCTCGTTGTACACCCCCGTGGCGATCTCAGCATCGCTGTCCAACACTTCTCACCAGTGCTTCTGACCCCTGGCTTTACCGGAGGTCACTACTCAAATTCCCAGGAACCCTTTTGAAGGACACCACACTCATGCCTGGAAATCCTTGGGCTATTTGTAGTCGACCTTAAGCGGTCAGCGACCCTTCAGTGTGAGGTCCCCACCAGCAGTCTTCTCTCTGTCCTCGCCCTCTGAAGCCTGCCTACGATCTTAGCGACAACTCCACCATTGCGCTCTTGGCCGGGTCTCTTGCCCACGGCCCTTCACCTTCCGAAGTCAGTATGTGATGGTGCAAACGCCCTTCGAGCGCCTGTCGGTTATCATATTCTGTCCAATATCGCAACAATTGTTGTTTTCGCCCTGTGATCTGTTCCAACGTCACTCAACAGTGACCAGACGTCAACAATTACGCTGCGCCACTGGTACCTACAGAGTGCTATTCAGGCTGAGTCGTCCAAGCGTCCTGGCTACCTAGGCCTCTGCTGCCTTCATTTCCGCGAAGGCGAGCGTGTTCCACGCAAGACATCGCCTCTCACTGCTCCCGTCGCTATGAACACTTCCCAGCCAACAACACTACAGCCAGTGGCCATCCCGAGGCCCCAGGTCGGCATCGAGAGGCTCCCTGCGAGAAGACCCAGCAACGAGCCTAGGGAGCTTATGAACTGCAAGTCGTGCCGGAAACGCAAGGTATATGCGCATTTAGAACATCTCAGCCATCCTTTGGCCCAAGGTTTCGAACTAACCTCGCGCGACTCCAGATCAAGTGCAACCGAGTCAGGCCATCGTGCGAGGCATGCCAGATATTTCAATGTTCTTGTATCTATGGTAAGGATTTCTGGGAGCCATGAGAGTACTGGTCTGACGAGGCCTAGATGCCACACCGAAGAAGCGAGGGCCGAAAGGAGATGTTCTTGAGGCTCTTCTCCGAAGAGTCGATGGCTTGGAAGCTAAACTCAAGGAGAAGAACTCAACCGAAGAGACCTCTCCGACGGCCCTGAAGGGAACCGAGGCCAGCGCGTCAACTGCGTGTGAGCCGACAGGCGACACCGCACGAGCTGCAAAGCGACTCGCTTTAGACACGACCATCAACCAACAAACGCAACAAGCGATTGCTTCTCTTCCATCCCCCAACCCTACCAGGTGCGCAGTCGTAGACTCGGCAAGTGATGAAAGAAAAAAGCAGCTGACGCTGGTTACAGAGAGGCGCAGAGTCCTATGCAAGCAGAAGCCCTTCTTGATATATATTTTAACAGAATTCACGCACGACCGTATTATATTTTGGACGAATCTTCCGTGCGACAGCGACTTCAACTAAAGCAACTTCCCAGCTTTCTGACCCATGCAATATCTGCTGTGGCGGCTCGGTTAGTTCCGGAGCGCTGCGAACCATTGCGTGCATATAATAACGGCGTGCAGATATACACCACATGCGAGTGGCTATCAGGCAGCCGTGAAACTTAGCGACGAATATGCGGCACTGGCACGTAAAGACCTCGACACGGATACTCCATCGGTGGATGGGCTTCAGGCGCTGCTGCTCTTGGTTGTTGCTTTCACGGCTGGCGGCAAGGGAAAGAAGGCCTTCATGTTGATGAGTACGTCCATCAAAATCTCTTTCAGTTTGCAGGGGTGTTTCTAACGAGCTCAGCTGCGGCTGTTGGTATGACTACAGCTTTGGAACTACATAGGGAGATGGATCCAAATGCTAGCATCACTCCAGTCGAGCGCGAGTTGAGACGCCGTTTGTTCTGGACGTGCTACCTCTTAGATCGGTTCAGCGCCTGTGGTTCAAAACGACCCTGCCTTCTTAATGATGACTCAATCCTGCTCAGATTACCATGCTGGTCACCATCCCCGTCATCGTTACCAGTTGATGGGGAATTCTTCCAAGCAGCATCAAATCACCAACACTTTCAGACCATGGCCAAAAGATCACAGGGAAGCACTGGAATATTGATAGACATCACACGCATCTTGGGTACCACGAATCACTATTTGGCGACAGGTGGAGTCCGAAGCGACTCACATTTCCCATGGCATTCCCTTTCCAAGCTTTCCAGGATCCGCCAGGATCTGGACCTCTGGATATCAGGCACCGAGGATGCATTATCTGACGTCGGAGCCCTTTTCAGCCAGGTCGACTCCACGATCCTGGTTCTCAGCAAGCTTATTTATCACCTTATTCACTGCGTCATTTACCGACCGTTCCTACCGATAGACCTGGGCGAATTGACCGGAAATGGCCAGCATCAGTCGTGGCAGATTGAAGCCACAAACCTGTGCTTCTTCCACGCAAACGCTATATCTGAACTCATAGACATGGGAAAGCAAACAAACACCATCGAATGGCCGGCTTTCGTGGGATACTGCATATGCACGGCAGCTACCGTCCACATACATGGGGCACACTACAACAAGCAAGGCCCGAGTGCCGAGACAAGTGCCTTCAGTCCCTCAGCCGAGTACCTATCGCGCGAGATGCAGCAGCTCAGCGAACTCCGCTACGCATGGGCCGGCGTACAGCACCAGCGCGAAACGTTGCAGGACATCTACAACGCCCATGCCGAGCTGGTGCAGACTTACGCCAACGGCCCGATGCGATACAAGCCCGGCTTTCAGCTCGATGATTTCTTCAAGCGATATTCCGACATCGGCGGGCGCGGAGGCCGTTCCTACACCTTCGATACCGCCAATCTCAGCCTCGTGGATCTAGAATTCGACTTCACGGCTGACGCCTACAACGGCGACGACCTCTTCGCACCTCGCATAGTTGAATCGCCCGATCGGAGCGGCCTGAAGAGGAAGATGAGCATCCCGCAGACTGTATCCCGCCCTGCCCAGGCCAGCGAACACATGAGCCTGGACCGCCCGAGACCTGCTCAGCTGCGCCGCTATACGGAGGGAGACCAGGGCGCACTGCGGAACATCATGCGAGCAAATCACACACCCCAACAATCGACCTTTCCGTCGGCAGAAGCACCGCTCTCTGCCCACACCCCGAATTACCAGCTCATCTCCACGTCAAGCGGCATACACGAGCACGACTTCCACGATTTCGGCGGCCACAACTCCAAGAGTATGGTTGCAGTCCCTGAATGGCCTGGCGATGGGGGGTATACGTTCCATGGCAAGCTACCTGTGCAAGCTGGCCAATCGACAAGCCCCGGGAATTTGAGCGCCAGCACGGCACAGGGCGATGACAGAGATCCGTTCCTGAATCTCCTGGAACAGCTTGCTGAGAACGAGCGTCAACTAAATCCTGACGGTGATGGCGAGCTTGACTTCCTTGGGACATTCGGTGGCGCGGCGTGAGACGGGCAAACGAGCTTATGTCTATGATGTGAATTCACGTTACCGTGTACTGTTATGCGATTGCAGTGTACCATTATGTGGGACCATTCGAACAAATGGATTCCAAAAATGGTGCCCATAACGGGCGCTGGGTCAATGGATTGCGATCCAAGGTTAAAATCAAGTTTATAGCGACTCGAGTCGTTGCTCTACCAGTATCCGTATACATCATCATCATCGCCATCATCCTCTTGTCCTGACTCTTGGATATAATCCTCTTCAAACCAATCGTGCTCGATTTCCTGTGGCTCAATGAAGGTTGCTCTTGTATAGTCATCCATGTTCATGAAATGGCTTGTGGAGATCTCCTTCGCCCTGGGGAAGAAAATGATGTCATGCGAATTTTCAGCGTAGAACCAGCCGCAGCGGGTATGTGGTTTCATCATACCGTGTGTGCATAAGGGGGTATCGTAAAGGCTTGTCCTGCTCTCAACCCACTCCTTCAGCGCCAGCATGGAAAAATTCCTCGAGATCCAGCTGTCACCTTCTTTACGCCTTCTATATGTCAGCATTTCGGTCTGAATTAATGCCCAAAGCAGACCTTCTTCTGGACTGCAGCAAGGCAGACGTAGATCTTGGTGAAGTAGTCCCATGTCACACGGAGTATGCATGTAAGAGTCTGTGGTTGCGGAGTTAGCTTAGCAAAGTATAGAGAAGCCGGCAGTAGCCTCACGGTCTGCTTTGTGCTGTGCGCGTCTCAGGACTCCTTGAATGCTGTACCACCCGACTTGGCAGTCTTTGGACCATGAAGCAACCTTGCGTGGATCAGCCGTTCCCATCATCTCCACGGGATTCAGGTCCTTGTGATGACAGACGCCACCTGTGGTTGATCCGAAGATAGAGTCCAGAGAACAGTCAGCCCTCAGGGATGGATCGGCTCCAACTCTGAGAAACGTCATTAAAACGGCCAAGGCACCAAAGAGGGTTTCGCCAGGTCTCCCCTGATCCGCCAGCAAGAAAGTAACAATGACAAGAGAGTGCAAAGGGCCCAGCCGTAGTTGGGCGCCACAAACTGCACAGAGACGGGAGAAGAGCTCGCTTGGAGCATTCACTCTGAGCGAGGCCGGCGACCCGAATAAGGCCAAAATACTGTGACAAATCGCCTGCGCAGAGGTGTGACAGAAAGGGTGTTTCCAACTCGCAGGAATACTTGTGCGTCCAGAACGTAGCAACTCCTGAATCGCAGCAGACTCGTGATCCCATCGTCCACAAGCATCCTGATATTCTCCCGGAAAATTGCCCAGAAAGTCCGGATGTACTTGGGTGGGACTGACTGCTGTATGAGCCCGTAGTATGGTGATGAGGAAAGAGTCCAAGATCGTGTGTCCGAGATTATTGATGTTGTGTTGGAACAGATAGTGACCTCCCAAAGTCCTCATTAGCTCTGAGGACGTTAGACAACATGCGCGTCTCCCGTTGATAAATGCTGCGGCGAGATGAAATGGGTATATATCGTCAATTCCTTCGGGAGGCTTCCGGTCGTTCTCGAAATAGAGCTCTCTCAAGAGATCCGCGTTGCCCGTCATGATTGCAAGTTTCCATGAGTCCAGTGCCAAGGCGCCAGGAGTCTTCTTCATAGATTCGTGAACGACATCTTTCGTAACTGGTAACAGGTCCATCAGTGTTGGTGTGAACGTTTCGTTAGCGACAGTCTGTTGCATCAGGGTTGGGAGGGGTTGGAACTTCGGTGGCCGCAGATGTCTCCCGATCAGACAATGGTTTAACGTCAGGTTCAGCCCATGACGAAGACCGGGACACATGGATCGTCCACTGACACAGCATACTCGGGGGTTCAGTCTTCTTTGGTGTGGGGGCGATGCAAGATCAACAGCTTACGTAGCGTGGAACTGGTAGTAGCGTTTCATGAACTCGACCATGTCGTCCATTTTGGCCTGTTTCCCATCTTGTGTAGATTCTCCTGTGTAGATTTGGATGATGACAGGTTTGAGTAGATTCCAACGATCCTTGTAAGACACTCCAAGAAACTTGGCTTCCTCTGAGAGAGGGATTAAACTTGGGAACGCGGGCTCCATTGGTGTGTGATTTGACGAAGAGAAGCAAAAGAGATAAGGAGAACATAGAGGCGTGTGACAGAGAAGTGTGATAGAGAAGGGTTTGTTGGATGGCAGGAGGGGAGCGAGGTAGGTCATATAAGGAAGGCACTGCCCTGCAATGACGTTAGGCGACCGGCCGGCTGTGCTGCCTCGTCTGCCAGTCACTAATCGGGGCAACTGCAGTACAAAGACCGGCCGCTGTCATTTGAACAACACAGGTGCCTCTAAGCAGGAACAGCAGGGTCTTCGACGGGCCCCCAAACAGCGATGATGTCGCGACTTGGAAGCTGTACCCCTTTCTCCCACAGCAACTCCGGCATGGCCATGTACTGATACTTGCCAGCTACAGGTGAAGGACGGGTTGCAATCTTGAGCCAAAATGCAAATGTCCAATCACAGCACTCCCAGCAAGCCCTACTGTCACGCTGACACAGCTGTGCAACGCAGTTTCATGCAACAAAACTGAGCAGGCCAATAGAAGCCATATTCCAGAGCCTCACTTTTGGCGGCCAACAGGCGAAAGCACTCACCGACACGCAACGCCTCGCGATGTGGACCCGTACAAAGTGTAGCTGGCAAATCACACACGAGTCCTTATACGACTTCTCAGGAACCTGCAGACACCCGGAGTTAGTGCCCGCCACGTTCTCGGCTGGATGTCTTGAGTGTTCACACAGCTCCCAGCTTTACAAAGAGTAATTGACCAATGGAATTCATTCAGAAGGGTCCACTCAATCTCTTTTGGGATATTCTATGCATCTTGGCATCTGTGGTTGTCCCCAGACCCTGTCAGCCGAGAACTTGCTAGAAGCTGATTGGGGAATGGCTGATGCGTCGCAGGGCATTAAGGGTCTATCAGGCAAGTGTACTCTGTCGACAAAATGTAGCTGGCAAATAGGAAATCTTCCTGACTTTCTTACAGGCCTCAAGGCATGTGTTGATCATGCCTGAAAAGACGCTGGGACGTATGGCTCGTGGCAGGGCGTTTTGTCCTGCACATGAGTGAGATTGAGGCCTGGCCGTAAGCTATATAAGTTCATCCAGGAGACGGAAGATTCACAATTCTGCTCTTGACCATGCCACTCATCCTTGACTACTCTCTTCGCATCTTCACAGTCACGGTGCTGATAATCTCTGGAGCAAATTCCTTACCGTATTAGAAGAGCCCGAGGCCTTGATAGTCGACCATCTTCAGCCAGGAGTCCAAAGTCCACCCGTCAGCCAGACCCCAACACTATACTCCAGAAGTCGGAGTAGCCTACCCGTCCATCATGTCACAAAGGTAGTTGTCCTCCTTTGGCTTATTCTCGTGTATTTTGAGCTGACTTGGTTAGTCCTGATGATAGCTGGAGCACCACGGCAACTGATGGCTCGAACGAATCCTACAAGAGTGATGGCAAGGGTCAGATCTCGACTGGGACTAAGAAGAAGGCAATCTCTACTTCTTCAGGGGAGAGCAGAAAGGAAAGAAAGAAGCGCCAGAACGAGGACATTCTGGGCATTGGAAGTCAATTCACCGCCAGGAGGTGATGTCGATTCCCTCGGTAACGACATTCATATCACTGGTCACGAGAATGTACCACACCGTACGTGAACCTGCCGTGTAGACCCGAATAATCCGTACGATAGTGCGTTTGGGACTTGATTCCCGTACCTTTGGCTGTGTACAGCCTCGCTTGACTCCTTGTAATAGGGGACCATGCTTGAGAGCAACTATTAATTGGCTGTGCTCTACGAGGGATCTCCTTTATGGGGATTACGGGTCTCCGCACACACTATGGATTCTTCGAGCTTATACGGTTGTTTATACGATGACGGTGGGCATGTTGTCGAAGTGTTGGGATTATGGTCTGTTCTTTGATACGTCACAAGTAAAGCAAAGTAGGCAACGGCTCTGTTTTGAATAAGTGTCTCCTTGAGGAGATCACGAAGAAAGAAAATGTTGTATTTATACATCCGTAAATATTTGCATGTAAAAGAAAACAGCACATCGAGTGCCAAGTCGGCTGAACCGAAGAACGAGTGTCGAGAAGTGAAGATGTAGGAGAGAGAGAGAGAGAGATCAGCAGTAAGCATGCCCATCAGATCTAGTCCGCAGCCAACTCCTGTGAACGCAAAACCCCATGTTGCGATCTTTTTTTTTTTTCAGACTCAAGCATAGTTGCCGTCAGCCTCGGTGATGACACCCGAGGCCAGCTTCACGTTCTCCACCACGACCTTGGAGCCGGAGTAGCCCGTGACGCGGACCCAGGCGGTGTCGTCGGGCAGGGTGCCGTCGAGGGTCCACATGTTGTAGTTGTTGAGGACGGTGGGCTTCCAGGTGGCGCCCTGGTCGCTGCTGACCTCGAGCTTGGCGGTGCGCTCGCGGGCGTTCTCGACGGTGGCGGCGAACCAGTACTTGGAGGCGCCGCCGTGCATCTTGATCCAGAGCGGGGTGGTCTCGGCGATGGGGCAGGTGACCCATTCCCACTCGATGCCGTCGACGCCGCCGCCCGAGTAGCCGTTGGTCAGCTTGGACCAGGTGGACGGGGTCATGTCGAGATGGGTTGCGTTGCCGCCGGTTTCGTTTGTGACCTGCGAGTGCGGACGTACAGTCAGCTATGAATTCTGGTGCGTGAAGAAGAAGAAGAAGACGAAGAAGAAAGAAAAAAAGAAAAAAAAAGAACAAAGAGGAGTAGGGAGAAAAAAAAGAGGGTGACATGTTGAAACTGGAGCTGAACTTACCATGACCGTGATCGTCTTTCCCTTGTAGCTCACGGAAATGCAACCACCGCAGTTGGCACCATTATTCCAGATAGCATCAGAGACGCAAGTGGTGCCGTCGATACCGGGGGGAAGATCGTAGCCTACAAAGCTGCAGGCGCCGTTCTGCCAGCAGTCCTCCTCCGTGCAGGATCCGCCGTACCGTGTGCCGAGACCGATGAACTTCTCGGAAGGCGAAGTACCCGTTGTGGAAGTCTGTGATGGGGCCGGGACGACGGTGGTTGTCTTGGATGGAGCGGGAGGCTGGCTGTTGTTGGTGGGCTCAGGAAGAGAGGTGGTTGAGATGAAGGAGGTGGTGTGCTTCGGGGTCTTGGTCTTGGTCTTGGAGCCCTTGTGCTGGACAGGGCCGTGGTGCATGACGGGGTGGGCTTGGAGACCGCTGGAAGGCTTGCTGTGGTGCAGGACCGACTTGGGACGGGTGGCCTTGCAAGATCGGCCAGCGACGAGCCCAGATGTCAGGGCGAAGAAGAAGAGGAGGAAGATCTTGTTGAGGAACATGGTTGCGGTTGAAAATGAATGTGAAATGAATGTGCAAAAAAAAAAAAAAAACAATAAAAATGATTGGACGTTCACTCTGGAACAGGCTGAGAGAATGGAACCGGGTGAAGATGGCCTGGTGCTGAGGAGACCAGACACAACGACACAGTGGCCTGGAAGAAGTTGATATAAATACAAACACCATCACCACACGCACATACACATACGCATACACATACACATACACGCACTCTTTCTGTCTATCATACGATTTGAAATTCGAGGTCAAGGTGACATCCTATCTCCAAAGTTTATGTTTGACCGGCACTGATAGCCGAGCAGCATGTTTCACCTTAATATGACAAACAGGGGATCGTGCATGTCGAGCAAACGACTTATACCATTTCCATGCGCCTCAGTGGATCAGTCATCCCGTCCAGTGAGTGAGCCGCACGTGGCGCGAGAAATCGCAGGGTCAACACTTCAGCTGGGGGGGGCACACCGTTGGGGCGAATGAAGAGCGCGTCTAAAAATCCGAGTGGGAGAGAATGTTTCAACATACCTGGCTGGTGCTCCATCCAAGGCCGAGATAGCCGGTAACAGACATAGTGAACATGGTGAACATAGTGCGACAGCAAAACGGGCGTCTAATGTCCTGCATATAAGCTACTGTACTGTGCTGTGCAGTACCGACGCTGTGTGCATCTTAAGGACAAGGAATTGACGTATAGGGGGCGGGATGCGGGATGGGGGGGGGGGGGGGGGAAGGATCGTGGAAACACCGTGCTTGGCACTTTATACAACCCGAGTCCGTGCGGCATATGGCCCCTTCATGCGAGCGGTAGACGCTAAGAACAGTGAGTGGTGGATGAATCTGACTGACCTGCCTGCATGCATGGATGTAGGTATGGGGGCGGCCTAGCACAGACGCTAATAGCTGGGCGAAACACCACTATCGTCCTGGAATGCCGTCCTACCAATCAAACCTAATCATATCCTAAACCAACAAGCCTACCTACCCATCACAGTGTACAACTACAACCTACTTGCATCTCATAGGCTCGCATGGGTTATGGGTAAGCCCAGTTTACTTCACCATCGGATTTCCCGGCTCTCTTGTATCTAACCCCATGGAAATTGTGAGAGAAATGCAGAATTTCGAGACTGCTTCCCACGCTTCACCTGGGGACACACCGAGCATGTTGTCCAGCTTTTCTCGTATTGAGGACCTACAGTACAGTACCACCCCACCTCACATTCTATGGGCAGGAATGAAACATGTTCAGGGTCGGTATGTGGATCTTCGGTGTGGACGGACGGGAGATTCGGCCGGTTGGCGCTGTGAGATATGCAAACAATGGAAATCCACTGCTCAGTTTGAAAAAATTAAAATCATCATCCGAATTTCTAACATTTTGCGAGGAGAACCCTGAAGGACAGAACCAGCTGGAAGCATCCTTGAACACGCTGGAGCCTGTGGAAATTGTGCTTGACACCTGCAACAGCCCCTGGGCTAGTCAAGATCGTGCCGGACTATTTTGTGATAGAAAAATAGAGTGAAGCCTACCCTGAATTCATTCTTGTCTTTTTGTTTTGTTTTTTTGCTCTGCCTGCGTACGATTTTATCCTCTCGTAGTTCCTTTGAATACGAAATTCTACTACATATCGAGGAGATGATAAATGTAGGTGGATTAAATGAGAAGTAATGCACAATCGAATGTTTCGACACACGTGGTACAGTCATGTGAATTAATTCAAGGCACCATCCCCCTGACAGGACGCACCTACTTGACGTTGTCTGCATCGAACCATCCCCGACTGTAAAAGCCAGTCCAAGTCGAAACACTCTGCCAAAACATAATCTGGTGGAAAAATCCTTGATAGTTTCAGTCAGATAAACGGGCCTGGTTGGAACACCAGAGATATGTGTAGACCATCACTGGCAGCCGCTGTGCGTTCGGTGCTGCATTAACCTCATCCTGCCAAAGCGACTCATATCAATTCATCCTCTAATCAGCAAATGTTAAAAGGACAGACAGTAGTTGTAGTAATACCCCAGATCAGCAATCTCTTGGCATGCAAATATGTGTAGGGCTGCCAGGGCCGGCCCCTTGGAGGTTGGAAGTCGAAGCAGACATTCGTAATGGAGGGCTTGTTGCGGGCAGGAGCGTTGGGCTTGAGGGTGGTCTAATTGGGTGTTGTGTTCCCCTCCCCCCCCCCCCCTTCTGACCTTGAGAGAGACCATCACTTCTACACATGACGGTTTGCTTGCTAGCTTTGCACAGAGAACCTCGTGTGTATTGATCACTTTACCTCAAATTCCCTGCTCCTTTGACCGTGACACACAACAGGGCTGTGAATGTCTAGTCGCCCTCCAGATTTCATCAGACACCCTTATGGCAGAGAGAAGGAGGCCTATAAACTTCTACTTGTGCAAATGTGACTCTACACTTGACACACGCTGCGTCCCTGTAGGACTGCCCTGTGAGTAGCTGTCTCCACCAATAACAGCCCTGTACCTGTGACTGTGCACCACTGCACTCTTACCTTCACCTCTCATCGTCTTCGAGAAAGCTCAACACGCACCTCTCGCCATCTACCCGAGCTAGGCTTCATCCTTGAGACGCAGCGGACTCGACTAGTCTTGACAGCCCAAGCAGTGGAAGTTCATCTTGCACAAGCAATGTGCCCTTCCAACCCATGATGTGCCATGAGGCTATATGGCAGGAGGACTTGAAGGCTATGGAGAGCTGTTTGTCCAGAGGCAGAATAGGAGCTGCAGACTCGGCGCTGCTGAGCAAGATCGTGAAGCCCGAGCTTGTGCGAAATCTTGTCAACCTGTAAGTGAACGTCGCTATCCCCTGAATTCTGTCCGTTACTGTCGAAACCATCACACAAACTCCTACTCGAGGTTCTTGGCTGCGCTCTAGCTAATTGTCCACAGGTACATTCGTTTCGTCCATCCCAGATTCCCATTACTCACCCTTTTCGATGCAAGACGAACGCTAGACCCGACGTGTGAATGCAGAACTTCGATTGGTATCCAGAGTGCCGTGTACGTCCTCGCAGCCCAATTCATCTTCCTCGACGACGAAAGCACGGTCTCAAACGGCTACCTCGATGTACCTACACATGACCTATTTCCGGAGGGACTGCACCGACCCAGACACCAGAGGCGACGTTGATCATGGGCAACGTGCACCCTCCTCGCTGTCGGTAATAGTGATCGTTTCTTCCATGTCCATCACCTCAGAGGCTCCCCAATTTGTCCAAATGACCAAACCCGGCGGTCCTTCGGTTTCCACTTGTTGTCTTCAAGTGTCCGGAGTACCTAGAGGGCAGACACGACACCCAGAATATCATCATATCGTCCGCCTGTTGGTTGTGTATCAAGATCCGAACCCATAATCACCGGCTCAAAGTCCTTCCGTTTCCCTGGACTCACTACGAACACGGTCTCCATCTGACCAATTGTGACCTTGCAACCGATGGCCTCTGCTTCGCGACACTGCCCGTCTTGGACCCTTCTGTCGTCGTCGTGGAGCGATAGACGAGGGATTCAGTGTCTGTTGAACGACTGACGATCGAAAGCCAACTTCAGAATCAACACCAGGGACTCACAGATCTGTGTCTTCTCGGAGGAAGGCACTCCCTCGCCCCATGTGTGCGCCATGCCGAACTCGCAGGTCTGATGCAGCGTGTCCGTAATCCTACCACCATTTACTTGAGACCATGATATGCCCTCTGACTAGTGAACTTAGCGACCGACATCAAGTGGTTGTTGTGCAAGTAGCCATTTTGGTGAAGACGAAACATGGCATTGACAGCTCAAAGAAGGATGCTCGAGATAGCAGTAAGACCAGCGCGCGAAACGGACTACGCTTAGGACTATGGAGGTGTGCTTTGCAGAGAAGCAAGTTGTCGTCTTAGAGACCGATGGCCAATAAGGAGCATACGTACAGGGACACAGAAGCGCCATAAAAGGTATGGGTTACACAGTTCAAGTCCATCTAAGCCGGTTCACAAACTGATCACCGAGTTTGAAGCTGCCCGACTTAAGCCCATATCCTTCAGATTCAACAGCCCAGCAAAATACTCCCTAATCAACGCCCCATCAAGCGGTCCAGCCGTCCCAAGCAAGCCATCAGGTCTCAGTATCAACACTGCCCCTTTGTCAGCCTCGACCCCGAACTTGTCATGCGCCTCGTTTGCTGGGTCGTAGTACGTGTCGCCGAACGGTTTCATTCCAATAGCCTCGTATGGGGAACACCCGACAGTCGGGCAGATGGTCACCCATGAGACCGCCTCGTGCTTGCGCAGAGGGTTCGTAGCATCATCGGCAAAGGTGCGCAGATGCAGTAAAAGTGGGCCTGTGACGGCCGAGTTGCCTGTGAAGACAACAACCCAGAACTTGGCCAAGTTGTGGGTGACTTGCTGGAAGCGAATCTTCTGGTTGGTGCCAGGAGTGTGCAAGTCCACATCCGGCGGACGGCTGCCGGGCACGACGGTGAGGACGGAAGAGCTGGAGGACTTTGATATGTTTATAGTCTGATTCAAGACGTTTGGTGCATACGAGATCCCCAGCCCGGTATTGAACGACGCAGCCTGGTTGAAGATCTCTCCGAGCAAGAGATACGGATCCGCGTTTTGGTCACCCCGGTACCACGCCGGCCACTTATGCGACATGAGCATGGAGATGTCCTTGTCGTAGTCGATGAGCTTCTGCACAGCTGACATGCGCTCAGGCGAATACGTGTCAAGGACGCAGGTCTGCGTAAACCCTCGGATCTGCAACGCCAGCTTCCAGCCAAGGTTGACGGCGTCGTGGATCCCGGTGTTGAGACCTTGGGCGGCACCGCTGCTGTGCGTATGAGCGGCGTCACCGCAAAGGAGGACTCGACTGTTCTTTGCTGCGAAGGACTCTGCGATTCGTTGGCTAATTGTGTACCTGACAGGTCAGCTTAATGCGTGCCATTACCTGAACACGATGTGCCTCACAGTGTCCACCAGTGAAGCTCCTTGAACCGGACCTTGAACGGCTTGATAGCCTCAATGGCCTCTTTCTCGGCAACCTCCTGCGTGACTCCGCCGGGGTATTTCGCTGCAATCTCGGCGCTGTATGCATAGCCTATGCGAGTTGCTCCGTGGTCCAGAGGAGCCCAGAGGACGTTGCCGTGTGATTTGCTTTCGATCGCGCCGTAGGAGCGATTGAGCGGCATGTCTGTCTCAACAATGCCGTCGATCCGGATCCATTTGTCTTCTGACGTGTCGCCTTCGAAGGGGATGTCTGCGTGTCTTCATACGAAACTGTGACCGCCGTCTGCACCAATGAGGCACTTGCTTGCGGGCGTGTTAGTCGAGCTTGGAGTGCCTACGAGTTGCTCAAGAGGTACCTTTTCAACTGGAACGTCCTCCCGGTTCTTTTATTCTCGAAAGTACTTGTGACAGAGTGCGAGTTGAGAGGTGCCGACTCGTCAACGTCGAAGTCAACGCACTGCATCGCCTGGTAGTACGATGCGCCAACCGACTCGAGCTTCCCCCGGAACATCTCTTCAGTGTACATTTGGCGCAGAACCAACGTGAAGTCATAGGCAGTGTCTTTGATGTTCTCCATGAAAGTCCAGACACGGCCAGGGATTCTATGCCAAGTCAGTCAGTCAGCCGTTGCAGAGTCTCCTGATTTGTCGACTGACTTACACCCTCTCGCCGTCTTTGTACGTCACACTGGTCCGGCATGCGAAGCCCAGTTGAAGCATCGGTTCGATCAATCCAAGCTGATCCAGCTGCTCACTTGTTCGAGGGAAGAGAGCAATGGCGCGACCGTAGGCGTCCTGCGTTTCCTTCTCGTGCTGCTCAAGGACACATGCCGATACCCCAAAGCGACGCAGCTGGTATGCCATGAGCAGGCCGACTGGACCACCTCCCACGATCACGACATCGTACTCGGCAGTTCCATCATCGGGAGCCATTCTGACGATGTCGATGTATTCAGCGATGCGTATCCCTTCTCAACTGTGTGTCGCGGATTGCTGAATCTGTAGTCACCACTCGTCGCCCGGATAGGAATCGAGCTCCAGACCACGGCAACTGAAGGGAACTGGGAATGGTCGACTCGTCTTTCGGCCCTTGCAAGAGGCTAGACAATAGTCAGATCCTCTATGCTCTCGATCTCTGTTTGACCCGAAAGTGATTCGCCATACTTGAGCAGAACAGAGACCTCTGCAACCACGTCCCAGCAACCTCAACTCAACAGTACCATCTGTGCCACACCATCCACTACCCCAGGTACCAAAGTACGCCACCTCGCCTTGCCCCGAGTACTTTCGCCGTGAAGTCAGACTTGAGCCGGTCCGAAGACAGGATAGGCGTCTGGGCGACATATGGAGTGGGGTAGAAGGCCGTCGGGCGATAAGACACGCATCTCATCGGAGAAAGTCCGTGATATGATTGTCGCTTTTTGCCTGCACTCATGGTTGTTATCTGGCAATGATAAGATATTCATCGCTACTGTGCTATCGGGATAGACACACCGGGGGTAAGTCAACCTCAACACACACACACACACCCTGCCTGGCCTTGGACATTCGTGGAGCATCTTGGCCGGATTGTCGAATTCGGTGGCTAAGCGGATGATCAGATAGCTGGTTTAAGCGTATTGCCGTTAGAGTCTTCAATGACACTAGATACCCTTGCTGTTCGATGCCGCCGCCCGCAGATCCGCGGTGCTCACAGCCCCTCCCCGGTCTTTGTCCAGATAAAGAATATGCGACACTGGAGACGAAGATGCCGAGCTTCGGAGAGATTAGTGCTTGGAACGTCCAAGTAGAGAATAGATCAGAATAGCCAGTGTGGGTGTCGGGTCTTGTAGATATAACCTCTGATGCAGCTCCTTGACTCAGTTCATCAACCTCCAGGGTCCAAGACGCAGTCGACCGTATCCTTCTCTGCATTAAGAGCACTCATCAGCTTCGTCGCTTCTGCTCTATAACACTGGAATAGCAGGATTTGTCACCACACATCCACAAGAATGCAGCCTGAAGAACACAAGGCCGACAAGGTCACGGAACCTCACTCAGCCTCGAGTCTGTCCGCCGGGGCCATGGAAGCCTGCAACTCGATCGACCCGAAGATCCACAAGAGAGCAATGCTCAAGCTCGACACTGTCGTCTTGGGCTGCTTCGGCGTCATGTACCTCATGGCCAACCTGGACCGGAACAACTTGGTACGTCCGCTCGCCCCCTCCCTTGTGTGAATGATCCGCGCGCAGAGCAAAACGCAGTAAGCTAACGGACATGACAGGGAAACACAAACATCATGGGCCTGCCTGAAGATCTGGGTCTCAAGGACAATGAGTTTGGAAACGCCGTTACCCTCTTCTTCGCCACATACGTCGCCTTCGAAGCTCCCTGCTCCATCGCCCTCAAGATCGTCGGCCCAAAGAACCTTTTGTCGTTCTGCATGCTTGGCTGGGGCATTGTCTGTCTCGGCATGGGGTTCATCAAGGGCGTCAAGTACGAGGGAGTCCCCATCCATGATTGATCCCTGCGATAAGCTGACATGTTTGCTTGCCAAGTGGTCTATACGCCTGCAGGCTGCTCATCGGGTTCTTCGAGGCCGGTCTGATCCCCTGCATCAACGCCTACATCGGCATGGTATACCTCCGTTCCGAGATGTCCCTCAGGTCCGCCATCATGTACGGCTTCAGCGCCTTCGCCGGGGCTGTCGGCGGCCTCCTCGCCTCTGCCGTGTCCAACATCAACGCCGGCGGTCTTCCTTCGTGGTCGTGGCTGTTCGTCATCGAGGGCATCATCACCATCGCGCTCGTCCCAGTCATCTACGCGGCCTTCCCGAAGGACCCTCGTACAGCATGGTTTCTCAACGAGGAGGAGCGGCGCGTCATACGACTGCGTTTCGAGATGAACCCTCATCTCTCCATGGAGGAGAGGTTCTCCTGGGACAAGGTCGTCAGCGCCTTCAAGGATCCAAAGTTGTACCTGCATTCGACCCTGGAATTCTCCGTGTCCCTGTCGCTGTTCAGCTTCATGACCTTCCTGCCGGCCATCATCAGGGGTCTCGGGTATACCAGTGTCCACGCCCAGCTTCTTACAGTGCCAGTGTACGTTTGGGCGACTGCCTCGTATGTCATAATCGCCAGCCTTTCAGACCGTGTCGGTCGCCGAGCGCCCTTTCTCGTCCTTGCTTGTTTGTTCCTTGTCACTGGCTATGCCATCAACCTGGGCACAGAAGCCCTGGGTGCCCGGTATGCTGCCGTCTTCGTCCTCGGTTGTGGCGTCTACGCTTCTGTAAGTGACGGAATCTCAACCATCCCTGTCATCATCATCATCATAATCTTCTTCTCCTCAAGGCTGACAAACACTAGACTGGACTGTGCATCGTCTGGCTCAACAGCAACTTCGCTGGCCACTACAAGCGTGCCACCGCTCTGGGGGTGACCTTCAGTGTTGGAAATTCCTCTGGCATCGTGGTTGGCCAGATCTTCACTGCGCAAACGGCCCCTCGCTATACCAGGGGGACGGGAATTGCCATGGGTTTCGCGGGCTTCGGTGTGGTGCTGGCATGTGTGAATGCCGTTGCTCTGAACTACGTCAACGAACGGCGCGCTCAGCGTCTGGCTGCACGGGGACCATCCGTTGGCAGCGAACAAGGCGAGAAGGACGAGATATGTGACTACGATGATACCTTCAGGTATAATCTGTAGTCTGAATGCGTCATGGGTCGATGGAAGAGTATCACCATAGGTCGCGTCATTAATCTTCCTAGCTTCGATTCAGTGGCTATCCTGCATTAGCATCTTGCCCTTTGATCTGTTTCAGCCCTTTCCTTACACGGAACCAGAGTTGTCGGCGCAACTCCACGGACCGCTGACCTTACCCTTGTATGCCTCGATGATATCAAGCACTGAACCGTACGTGCCTGTAACCATCAACAACATACCAGAGATAATGACAAAGAGGCACCAAGCAAACCTGCTGACCCACGAGAAGGAGAAGCTGCGAATCCTCCAGTTTGTGTTGAGCCACATGAAGCCCATCGCCTGCATCGACATGAGCGTACTGAGCAACGCCCCAATCAGCGAGATCAAGGTGAAGAAGATGGTGATCCCGCTGGCGATTAAATAGGCTAGAACGCACACTGTGAAGGTGCAGCCGAGCCATGTACTCCAGTGAACAAATGTGTTGGACGTCAAGTGCTTCGTCCCTCTCAGGAAACGGACGAAGAGATATTTACTTGGGAACTGCGCAGGGTCAGTGACAACTTGTGGCATAGAGGTCAAGCAGACATCTTACATGGGCGACTAAAGTCATCGTGGCGATCAGGCCTGGCAGTGCCACGCCGTAGCTTGCCTTCTTCATCGTGGGCCCTGCGGAGCCTAGCGCAGGAGAGGCGACATAAGATCCACAGAAGTAGTACATCAAACAGCCGACCACGAGGTAGATTGTGGTCACGACTCCCTGGCAAATGAAGAGGGCACGTGTATACTGGCGAGGTTCCCTCATCTCAGCGGCGATGGAGAAGAAGCCAGATGGCCCGGCGAAAGCAGACACGAACGCGCAAATAGCTGTCATGGCCTGGATGAAAGAAGGGCTTCTGAACAGCTTGTAGTCGGAAGACCACTCCACGTTGGTTGGGGCGGTGGCCGGTCTGTCCTGCACGCCAACTGATACAGTGACCATGAGAACTACAACTTGTCAGTCATGAGGGGTGCCGTATACTATGTGAAGTGCGTACCTGCAATGAGAATACTGAGGAATCCCAACCAGGCTATCCAGCTGATCCGGCTCATGGTGCGGATGCTGGCAAAGCAGAATCCAATCACGGCAGAGATGGCGATGAACACTGCGGTGCAGACAGCATGGGTCGAGACCGCATTGAAACCGATAGACAGACTCAGCATAGCCGCTCCAGTAACGAAGGTCCAGTCTACGGTGTGTCAACAAGGGTCTTCACTGAGTATTGAATGCAGATGGGAAACAAGGGCTTACAAATGCACAGTGCAGCTCCGAAGAACTCTCGACCAATGCGGCCGAACATGATCGCACCGGCATCATCAATGCTGTAGACCTCGGCATGACGAAGCTTGAAGTCTCCAACAACCCATCCTGACCAGGTTGTGATGACGGCCACTGCACAGAGGCAGATGATGCCGGGGATCATACCAAGGACGTCGAATGCGGCTGGGATGGACAAGACACCCAGGCCTACTTGTGTCTTGATCATGAGGCCCACCGCGGCGAACAGGCCAACCTTGGAGGATATCAGAGAAGCACGGCTATGAAGGAGGATTTGGGGTTCCATACGCCTCGAAAGTTGGGTCCATTCTCGTCCATCTCGCCAAAGACAGCATCATAAGCCGGGGACTGGTTGGGCTGAGTATTCGCCTCCGTCTTCAGAGGCACTCTGCCGGACCTCTCCAGATCTCCAGAGCTCTGCTCCATCATCCTGTTGGGATCCATCTCCACGGTTCTTTCGGTGGACCTCAAGTGGACAAAGGCCAGGCTGCAGAGAAGATCTCGGGGTAGGTTGGCGCTAGCAGAAGGATGCCCGTCCGTCTCTGGGGAAGTAGGCAGCCCTGGTGCTTGTGTTTTATAACATTTGTTCCAGAAGGATCATTTGCAAATAGAGCGGCATGTCAAAAGCGAAGGACTGCAGAGTGGATTTGTTCTTAGGGTTATCCCCCCTAGTGCACAGACCGGTGGTGACGTTCTTAACCCACTGTGTAGATGCAAACTCTGCAATGTTACGTGACTCAGGTTTGCCATCTGTTACGTCAAAGTATCCAGAGCTTCTCCAAACTCTAAAAGTCGGATGATCGATCCCTCACGACGCTGTCAGAAAATAGTTAGCTGGGGATCATTCCAGGGGTTCCCCGTATTGGCTAAACCTTGGCGCAGTTTAGGCCGTTAATCGCTTAAGCATGTCGCATCGTCTTCTTGGGGCTGAAAGAAGTGCGATTTGAAGTGTTCTAGAAGCTCTAAGCTCAAGGGCGTTAGATCCATGTAAGAACCAATCTTTGTCTGAACTCTGGAGAGTGTCTTGATCTTTTTCCGTGATTCCGATTCCGTACCCACTTGTCGAGAGAGGCAATTGTGTAATTCCGTATCAATCTGCCGTGATGCTCGCTTTATATGTGGTATACGACAATCTCATCGAACTGTGAATCTCGACTCATTTCCTCCCTTTCCCCAATTGCTGATCTTTGACATGGCTTCAAACTTTCGACAGAAAAGCCAGCCTATCGTGATTGTCGGGGCTGGCGTCTTCGGACTCACAACGGCTCTTGAGCTGAAGCGAAGAGGCTACGAGAGCATCACAGTAGTGGATCGCTTTTTACCTCCCGTCATCGATGGAAGTAGCGTGGATATCTCGAGGATAATCAGAGTCGAATATGCAGATGCTCTGTACGCGAAGATGGCCCGCGAGGCTTATGAGGGGTGGGTGACAGAGTACAGCGACTACTACTACGAGTCGGGCTTCGTCATGTTGGCCGACAAGAAAGGGCATGGCTATCTCAGGGATAGTCAGAAGACAGCCCAGGCTCTGGGACACAAGGTCATTGCCCACGACGATGCTGAAGAAGTACGACGAACGTATCCGACAATCCAGGCTAACCTAGAAGGTTTGAGTGCCAACGATAATCCTCGTGGAGGATGGGCGGATGCGGAGTCTTCGATAAGACATTTGGCAAAGCAATGCACGCTGGCAGGTGTCTCTTTCGTATGCGGTTCGCGCGGGACTGTTCAGTCGCTAAAGCTTGACAATGGTCGGGTTGTAGGACTCAACGTCTCTGAAGGACCGCCGATTCTTGCTGCTCAAGTCATCCTGGCAACTGGCGCTTGGACAAACCGTCTGATAGAAGTCAGCCACGCGACAACAGCTTCTGGTCAGCCGGTAGGGTTCATCCAACTCACTGAACAAGAGGCGCAGCGTTTGAAGGGCATGCCGGTGGTGATCAATCTCGACACGGGCGTCTTTTGCTTCCCGCCGTTTCCAAAAAGCAATGTGCTCAAGGTAGCTCGTCATGGGTATGGATATGCTACAGAGTTCACTTCAGGTCATGGACAGACTCTGGTATCTTCACCGAAACGCGACGGCGACAATGCGAGTTCATCGTACCTACCAGCAGATGCTGACGCAGCCCTTCGAGACGGCCTCAAGCAATTGATGCCAGATTTTGCCCATCGGCCTTGGTTGAAGCGCCGACTTTGCTGGTACTCAGATACGCAAAAGGGCGACTTTGTGATTGACCACCACCCAAAGATAGCAGGGCTTTTTGTCGCCACTGGAGGAGCTGGACAGTAAGTTGACTCCGTACCTCAAGAGGTGACATTTTATTGACTCTCTCTCCTATAGCGGTTTCAAGTTCTTGCCTGTACTTGGAAAGCGTATCGCGGACTGCTTTGAGAATAAAGCACCAGAGGATGTCCGTGAGAAATGGAGGCTCCGGGTCACTGACGCACCAGACTTGGCTCCTAAGCGAGGAGATGGTAGTCGAGGAGGGCCTCTTCTGCGGAAATTGTCGAGACAAGAACAGGCCAAGCTGTGAGGAGGTGTTGGTTCTAGGTACTCGAAATCGATAATTAGCGTGTGTTGTTACATTGTGCATCATGTGATGATGAAATGAAACGAAAGTCGGAAAGGCCGTCGAGGGTGTCATGTGACGAAGCAGGTGCATTCGAGCCCAGAATCTTGAGTAGCCTTTCTGACCAACGTTCACACGTCATGACGGGCCAGTTGACCTGGCTGATGAGCTCAGCACAGGTCAGTTCCTTTCATCTGCCACCCATTTGATACAAACGTTATTTCGTCCAATTTGCCCTCCGACGGTCACTCAAGATGGTAAGGCTGGGTGCGCCACAGGATACTGCTTTGTGGGTACGGAAAACTCTGATCTCACAAACGCCGGGCTCGCCCACCACGAACACGGAAGACCGGAAATCCAGATCTCTACCTGACAACTCCGTGATTCCCAGGACCATTGTCACCATCCGTCCAACGAGATGGATGCTGCAAATGCCGAGTACCAGAAAACCCGGCGTGCCTGTGAGCCATGCCGGTTAGTTCCAATCCGCCTGGCGATGCCCTCAAGCGACAAGGACAATTTGTTAAGACCATAGCCATGTAGAGTCAAGAAGATCAAATGTCTCGGAGAGCGGCCAGTGTGTTCATTATGTCAACGCACCGATACGCCCTGCATCTACAAGCCCCGGAGTTCCCTTGCAAAAGCCCGTGTTCCGGCACGAGTCTCGAAGCAGTGAGTGAATGGCTCTCCTCGATGAATTGATGTGACATTCGGCTGATCGGAAAATAGCTCCACTCCTTCTGCAGATGAACGTGTCTGTAACTTGGAAAGCCAAGTCAGGCAGCTGTACAACATCATCGAGTAAGACTGACATATCATCAGAATCGCCGTCAATGATTGACAGGGGTGTAGGTCTCTCCAAGAGCGAAATGGTGTCCCTCCCAGATCATCTGTGGCTGAAGAGTCGCCAAGGACAACGAGGCATGCTCGGGACTCAATAGAATCGTCAGCCAACACGGAGCGTCAACAAATCAATTCACTGTGGTTCGTCGCACGCTCGTCGTATGATGAATGATCGCATACTCACGCATGGCAGGTCTCCTCAGGCTCCAGAACCGTCTCCAGAAGCTCTTGGCCATTGCCTTAATACCTTTCGCTCAATGCTTATTCTCCCCATCCTCAACCCTGAGCTGATTGAAGAGGACATAAAGGATGGTCCGGACTACTTACGATGGGCCTTTATGGCGCTTGCCTTGAAGTTCTCGAGCCATCCCTTCTATTTAGGCGTCGAAAATGAGGCAATCAGGTTTTATGGCAGCTACGCCCAAAAGGCTGTCGATGCCTGTGGGGTGGAAAACATTCCGCCAATCACCGTGATACATTCGTTGATCTTTTTGGCTCTTGCAGATATACATGGTAGGCCTGCCTAATTTGCCCTTCATGGACGGACGAACTAACAGCATGTTCACAGAGGGCAGCTCACATGCGTGGATCAACATTACATCCGCTGCCCGCCTTGAAGCGTTGCGAAGGATGTGTCTACCAGGGATTGAAGCCAGCAATGAGAGGAATGTGAGATCTTACTGGACTGTCTTCCTACTCGAGAAGGCCTTCACCACTCCGTATTCCATCTTGGGTCAAACGCCTGAGATTCCACGATATCCTACCAGCATGCCTGTGCCGAGTCTGACATTACCATCGATCCCCACTATCTCTGAATGCGAGCAATCCAACGTGGATCACGGGATTCTGGCTTACTACCTCCAGATTACATCTCTTTGGAGCGATGTATCAGCTTACTTGAGTCAAGCCCGTTCCGGAAACCTTGAAAAGCCTTGGCTCTCAACGTCCACTTTCTCCAAGTTATCTGCCAACGTCCAGGAGTTCGAGTTAGCAATGCATCCACGTCACCTCCTCCGCGCCGCTTCATTCACGTCTCGACGTTTGGAAGATCTATACAGAGACCGGGAGTACTGGATGCCTTGGATCTCCATGCAGATCACGCTTCACGCTGTAGTAGCAGTTCTCAATCATCCTCTGCTTCATCTTGGCGTTATCTCCAGGGGGGGATCGTACCCAAGGACCTTCCTCCAACAAACTGTTGACCAGGCGCACTTCCATTCACAATGGGTTTTCAAGTTCGTCAGGATGTGCGAACGTATGCAGTTTCGAGTGGAAGGGCCACTTCTCGGACAGATAGTGGCATCAGCAGCAACAGTGTCATGGATGCTTCAATTTGCAAAGGATGACAAGATTGCCAGAATATCTGAAGATAATGTCAATGAAGGATTGCAGCACCTTCAAAAAGCTTCAAGAGAATGGCCTATATTGAGCAACCAAGTAAGCACGGCTGAGTGTTATACTTGAGGAATTCCGCATGCTGACTGTACTCTGTTCGAAAGGCGGGACTTCTGCAGCACGCTCGTAACCTTCTGAGCATCGACGAGGCTGAAACCAGGTCCGACAGCCGTGAGAGAAGGACCATCACGTTTGATCCATCGCCGCTTTGGGATTTACTCGACTTCAACATTGCTAGAGTAGGCCGGAAGTCCGACCATACAGATCCAGCACCAACCCTCAATTCGGCGCAAGCCACTATTTGCGTAGCCACCAAGTTTGTACATCCCCTTACTGAGGAGGGCTCGGGTGGAGCAGTCACGTCGGCTACGGAGAACAGGACCTCGGAGTATGTCACTGGGTACGGTGAGTCAGAGCTTTCCATGCAGGATCTCCTGGATGATCAGAATATGGATGTACCGTGGCTGTATTTCCAGTTCAACGACAGCTCAGTCGAGAATTGACATTACAGGCGCTAAAGGATCGTCTCCGTTCCTCTTGATCAAACCTGTGCCACGTCCCTCGCTCAAAGGACGGTTCCGTCCCTCCTACTGCTACTATGAACATCGCCTTGAGCGAAAATGAAAGTTTACACCTTGACTTATACCTGTGATGACGGCATATCATCCGCGAAAAGACAAGTCCGTTTGAGAACCCGGGGACGCTCCTACTGGGAAGAAAGAGGTTTACGCCCCCATGCGACCCTCTGTCTATAGTAAGGGTGACATCCCTTGGCCCGCAATTCTCGTCTGAAATGCGCCAAATACACCGACACCTCATCGCGAGTCCATCCGACCTGGCTCGCCATAAAAAGGACCGTACCTTCTGGGTCAGTGTCAAACGCAGCCCGCTGGTACGTGCCGATTTCTCGCAATTGGGGATCCTTTGGCCATGTGCCAACCGGATTCTGTCGTTTCGTCAGCAAGAAACGCAACATGCATGCTGGTGTGATCTGTCGCCCATGCTCACCTTGAAATCTCGAATCTCAATGTCCACAAACCCAGCAGCTTCCATCCCTTTCCTCTGCAGCTCCTCGTCAAAAACTGTGAACGGCCTTCCGATCGCCTTTCCTCCCTCGACGAAGAACTTGCCCCATTGCTCCAGGGCGCTCATGCTGTCGACGCTTCCATCGTCGCTCTCAAAGTGTGACGACGGTTCGAAGCTTTCGACGTATCCACCAGGCTTGAGACTCTTGAAGGCTTCTTCGAATAATGCGTACCAGTTAGCGATACTGCCTGTCAGCCATCGCATGTGGACAAAGTCAATTGAGTTGGGTGCGAAAGACCAAGGCTGTGTGCAATCTTCGATTTGGCTTGGAGAAGGTAAGCATAATGATGGTGGTGTGCGTCACGGGACGACTTACAATTCAACGTTGGGGGGCACCCAGCCGGGTTGGATGGGGGCGATGTCGGTTCCAATGACGGAGGCACTAGGGTGTCTGTCGGCAAAGTCTCTTTCTCCAGTTAGAGTTGGTATGAATGCTTAGAGGACGAAAGTCTCACATCGCCCAAAGACCTTGCGAGTAGGACGTTAGCTGGTTATGGGACCTGGACCGTCGAAGTGAGCTCACCAGTTCCAGTCCCTATGTCAACCACTTTCTGATCATATGAGTCAGTAAAGGCGGAACGTCTGATGAGGAATCGCACAGCCCTTACTTGGATATCCGGTTTGATCGGTGCCAACTGAAGCTCCTCATTCAAGAGGAGTGTGAGCACATGGTGACTAAAGGCATGAGTAAGTCGCTCCAGCACCACGGGAAGATCACGAACTTGATATCCTGAGCAGTATTCTGCACTTCGTCAACAGTGCCCCAGTATACAGCATTTCCGCGCTCGCTGTGGTACGTCCTGCCGTTCATCGTCCGGTACTTTAAGATACTCGAGGCCAGAGATGCAGTGGAGCTGTCGTTATCGAGGCGTGTTGAGTCTGCGTCATCGTCCTCTATCTCCTGCTACCCGTTTAGAGTCTGCGTGAGAACCGCCTGGCATATGCGACACGTACCCCGGCCAGTCGCTCCCAATGTGCTGGAGGTAGGATACCTGTCGCCGCGTGAGGTGCGGGAGGGGATGGCGATTTCGGCGAGGAGCTTTTGGACTTTGGCGAAGCCATCGCGTCAAATTCTCAGGGTTTGAATGAGAGATGACCTTGTTCGAAGTTTGCAGATGAGGAGAAACACTTTCATCTGCAACAGGCCCCGAAATACGAGGGGTCGGTTGATTGGTTGTACAGCATCGACAATGGAGATGCAACAACACCACTCCCACTGACTTCCATTCCCGCCCATCATGCACAGGGATTGACCGGGACGGACCGGCTTAAGCTCCCGCACCTATCACAACCGAATGAAGTGGCCTGAGAGTTCGAAGATCATCTTTCATTGGCCGGTATAAGAACTGCCACGGCACTAAGCACAAACCCCCCTGGCCAAAACCAAGTTCGTCATGTGTCCTCTGAATGCGACCTCAAACTTTAATTCAGCGTGTGAACAGCGCAAAATGCAACACAAGAAAACGGGCCAGCTCGACATCCTTGTTCCTCAGCTCAGCACCCTGTCGAACATGCCATTCTCGCGTCACGGGTGGGGTTCCAGAACGCCCACTTCCCCTTGCCTCTCAGGAGGGTAAAAAGCAAGAAAGGAACGTGATGCCTGCAGACGGCAAAGGACTTAAAGCAGCTAATGTATGTCCAGATCGATACGCAGGTGTGAAAACTCACGGATGGAATAATGGGCTTTGCAGAGAGTTATGCTGTTATGATGAACACCATGACCTAGCCATTGCCCATCTCCCTATGGCGCGCGGAAGAAGTCCAATGTAGCTATAGATTGATGCTGGGACGAATTCTGAAAGAAAGGCTATGCTGCAACTGCGACCTGGAATGCCGGCTGGATAGGTGGCTATAAGTACTCAGAGCTATATCGATCACGCTGATTTTCTATGGTGAGAGATGGTTCGACCGTCTTCCCCCTTTCTTTTTCAAGAAAAGAGAAGAGGAAAATTAATGAGTACCCATATACTTATTTGTGTCACGGTATAGCTAGCCCAAGGACGTCAAGTCAAACCCTCGATGGGAGCATCCAACCCTTCGAATGAGCGTTGAACGTCTTCAGATCATTCCTTCCCTGCCACCATTTCTGTACTTGTTACTTTTTTGGGATTCTTGCTGGTTCAACTATTGCCTTTTGGTTTAGAACTGATCTCCAGGGAATGGAAAGTATCTTCGAAAGTGATCTTTTCCAGCGCCGAGTATCAGACCACCACCAGCGGCTACGGTCTGTTCACTACATCATCGAGAAGGTAGAAACAGAGTTTGGGACCAGGGGGTTCTTTATGTTTTACCTTCTTCATGTTGGAGGCTGTTTCATGAACGTCTTTATTCACTCTGTCCTTCACTGCGTATCAGAGTTTGTTCATCCAATGGGACAGACTACGGACTTTGTTTCTAGGTGCCAGCGCCACTCACACAGCATTCTAGACAATTATGCGTATTTACTCCTCGCTTGTAAGATTGACACCCCATGGTCGCCGTCCAAACGGTCCTAGATCCATCAAATGAACTGTGCGGACAATGTCTACGTCAAGGGGAAGTCACCGCTTAAAGTCAACACATGGTATCATCAAAGACACCTATTCCACGCCCACTGCTGTAGCCATCCACAGCTTTGAAAATCGTTCCGTAATCAGTAATCTATTCGGTCACCATTGGGCCAACAAGTCAGTGATCTCTTCTAATGCGATGACCCGACCGCCTTAGAAGAGCGGTGGAACACTGGGAGTCAGTCCTCGGATTTATGCAGAAGTTCAACGAAGAGAAGGAAAACAGGTAGGTTCCAATAAAACCTTCTGCGATGCTTTGTGCATTGCACTGCGGATATCACAGCCAGAAGAGACAAGCTGTTTGCGCAGGCGGGGGACGGACTAGACGGAGTATTGGGGTCGCAGGTCATGTAGACTAGGCGCTACAGGCGTTAATGACCTTGACAGATCAAAGCTTACGGATTACATAAGATTGAGATCAAGAAGTATAATGAACTCGTAAACTTTGTGTTGAGAAGACTTACTCTCTAAACCCGTCGTCTACTCACTGTTTTCTGATACGAGGGGTGCTTTTAATGCCCTGCGGCATTGGTCTACATGAAAAGCCCTGAATGTCATCATGGACATTGAGAGACCGATCAATACCCTGTGGCACAAGAGAGCCGACGCGTACCTGTATCTCTCCCGAATGGGCAGTTGAGAATCATCAACCTGGACCAGGAGCATCGATTGCGTGATAAATACCACATTCAGCTTTTATTCTAGTTGTTGGTACCAAACGACATCTACAATCGATGAACTCGGGAGAGGTTGCTACGTTCAAGATATGGCCAAGGACTACACACACGTTGAGAGGAGAAGGCGTCAACGCGCAATGGTATAATTATATTTGGGAAAGCATTCAGAAAGAACCTGGCCAAGTCAATGTAGTGAAAGGATCCTAGACGAAAGAGGGTCCAGATATCTATTCTACGTGGATTCCATGCTATATAAGACGTCATCTAACTCGGAGCACGAGGATAATGCTGCTTCACAAGATTCATCGCAACCGAAGCCTGCCCTCGAAGTTTGGTACAGTAATGGAAGACCTCAGGTGTGGTATCCATGTTGTTTCAATACGTGACACTCTTCAGGCTGCTGATCATACAGTTCTGAACTATTCCAAGGCCGAGCAATTAGTACGGGTTGAGTATATGGGAATTGTGACTGGTATAGAGTCGCCATATACGGGAGTTGTGCCGCCACTTTGCCGGGCTTCACTGACATGCAGATACGAAGGGTCCTTTCTATACGTTAATTATAGTTAGAGGTCGATGCAGCAAATTGCAACTCACTTTGGCCGTTTTCTTAGCTTTTAGCCTTCCTAGGGAACATTATTCGAAGTCACATATTCGGAGAATGGATATTCACCATCCTAGAGATATGGCTCACATGAAGAAGTAGATGGGGTTTATTATTCAACGAGCTGAGAATACTAAATGTACTCAGCATCACAAGATCTGGGATAATAACGGGACTAGTGGGTTTCAACAATAGCAGCCTCTTATAGTCCATTCTCATGATAATAAAAGATGTTATGAACTAAAGGAACGAGTATTTGAGTGTTAGAAGACCCATACAACCTGCCGAGTTTCTAACACAGTCCAAACTCGACTATAGAGGCTAGAGCCCCCAGTTCCCAAGCCGATTTCCAAAACGGAAGGAATAAAAAGTCGTGCAGTCAACATTGAGAGTGCTAATCAGAACTATTTTACGATTATGATACTGGCTGTACAATAGTGAAAGCCAGCTTGAAAGGTGTTGTTTTGTCCTTGGTGGGGCCAGAGACCCAGGATGAGCGTAGCGTCGACAGGTCCAGCGAGCAAAGTAAGCGGGTGAGAATCCTCAAGTATTCAACAAGAAGCTCTAGCACCAATGCAGACTACAGTTCATCCATTTGTGATACTTCTACTTTGGTGTATCGTGCCGGTCTGCCGAGGGTTATCATTCATGGCCTCACAAGCTCGATCGATGGTGTGATTGGGGTGGTGCGCAGGAGTTCGAATCCCTCTCAGGGGATGAAGAGGTCCTTTTGCAGCCAACAGCACAGGCAACTGCTCGTGTATCTCAACAGGCGTTCGTTCAGCTCTACAGTTATCCACGTACGTGAATCCATATTTCCCTGCCGTCTTGCCGGGTGATTTGCATGTTGGTTGTTAGCTCTCCTTCCAGCGGCTGCATTCCAGACAATGAGCTGCATTAGTGCTGCTGCAGGGGTTGAAGATCCTCGCTTCGTACTCCGTATGATACATACGGCACACTTCCGGGATCCGCGAGTACCTAGACTAGACTATGACGGTTCATCCGCCCGGTGGCTGCTGCCTGAGATGCGGGGACTTGACCCACGTCACCACTGTTGATAAGTCGCTACTTGCTTGCCGTCTGGCTGCGCATGCCCGGCATATTATTTCTCTACTAGTACTTATATACTAATTACTCATATTATTCCTACAATCATTTCTTTTATATTTCTCGCATCATTCCATGTTAATGCCTCCCCCGGTACACGCTGCCGCCAACGTGTCAAGAATCAGCCTACTTACCCGAGATACTCTTAATTACTCTGAACCCAACCATCTCGCTTGTTACGTCTCTCAGTTTGGTGTCTCTTTTTGGAAATTACCCCTCATTCGCAGCTTGACCACTGCACTGCTGTGCCTGAGAAGGTGCCGCGTCTCCCGATAGCACCCCGCCGTGAAGCGAAACTTAACCAGGGGAACTTTTGCATAACACTACTAGGTACACAGATGCGCACTGATAGAAATATATGTTTCGAGCTCGACACTAAATACTAAAAGCGCATCATGTCCCTTGAATGAGCTCTGTTCTTGATGTCTTTTTTCTTTTTCTTTTTTTTTTTATTATTGACTATTCCTCATCATGGCCGGCCCTGTCGTGTACGAAGCCAGCGTGCCATTCTTCACCAAGGCCCTGAAGAGCCAGCTGAAGCTGCTGGAGCTCAGTGAAGCGTGGTGCAGAGAGAATAACCACAATGACTCGCGGCTGACCACAGCAACGCTAGCGAACGACATGTCTGTAAGTTGCACCTCCATTTCCCCTTCTACTATCTTATACTAATAAGAACCCCCTCAGTCTCTCCCCTTTCACGTCGAATTCTGCACGTATAATGCAGTGCAGGCTCTTATCGACCTGGGAGTCGTGGATGTAGAGAGTCCGTCGATCGAGGGGGAGGACCAGACCTTTGACCAGCTGATTAACAGGGTGCAAACCTCGCTGGATATTCTCGAGAGTGCTGCGCAGGAATCATTTCTGGGCAAGGAGAGCATGACTGTCAACGTTCATTTAGGCACGTTCTCTCTGGATAGGGATGCGCTGCGATACTTGCATGAGATTTCCCTTCCGAGCTTGTAAGTCAAACCACCTCTATGTCTGTCTCTATCAAGGCTGATTCTTTGCGTAGTTGGTTTCACCACTCTATGATCTATAGTATTCTGCGCAGCCAGGGCGTTCCTCTCAGCAAGCAGTTGTTTCTCTCCGCCTGGTAACTGTTTTATATACAGCTGTTCGTTTCTAAATTATTCAGAATCACTTCTGTACACTCATCATCATAATAAAATGTGCGTCACTGTACTAGCTGATAAAGTCGTCTCCTCAGCGATGATATTAACTTGACTACCTTTAAACTGACCAGAGTCGGTCCATTTCCCATGGCTCTGCCGTTTCTCTAGCTCTATAAATCACACTCTTCCTATCTTCTTATGCAATCACAAGCTTATGATAGCGAAACCAACGCCTGAGTTAAAGTAGTCTCCTGAGGTAAAGTGGTAGCTGCTGCGGTCAGACATGTCACTCAAGTCGTACATCACAGATGAATGGCGACACATCTTCCGCAGGCACACACAAAGGAAAACAATGTGTCAGACTTGTTGTGATTCTACTTCATCTGAACACGGCATCTTCCCCTCGACAAAAGTTCCCTGCTCTTCAAACATGACCTGGAACCACAAGCTGTAGTAACGCAGAGAACAGCCTCGCCTCATCCCCCTTCCTCTCCCCTCTGGCCTCCCTTCTCGATCCAGTTTCCCATGCTCCTCTAGACCACAGCCCAACGATCGGACCAGTTCCAGCCAAAGTCCCAACAAACGAGAAAAAAAAAAGTGCCTCAGACTTATTTAAAGGGTGGACGCAACGCAGTTGGCGACCACGAGGCGGTTGGGCGACTGCTGCTGGCAGAACTCATCGGTAAATGCCCCAGCCTCGGGCAGAAGCTTGCAGACGCGGGCGTTGATGTCAGCAGCTCCGCCACGGGCCTCGCAGGCACCGCCGAGGTTGAAGGTGCGCAGGGGAGCGCGGCCGGCGGCGGCGTCGTCGTCGGTGGTTATGCAGAAGCAGTCGACTGCGTAGACGGTGCTGTTTTCCCCCATTTTCTGTCAGCTGTACAATCAAGGGAATGTATTCGGTTGGGGAGTTGTTTTCTTTTTTCGTACCTGAAGCTAGCAGCGAGAATGGCGAAAATGGTGAGCTTCATCTTGGCGGTGGAGGGTAGACCGGCTGAACCCGTTGGAAAAAAAGGGATGAGTAAAAGTGAGTTGAAAGAAAGGTTGTCAAAACCTAGAAGAGAAGTAGAGAAGAGTGAAGAATGAAGGATGAAGCTTTTGTGTTGTTGATGAGGGAAGAGAGAAGACATGCAAAAATCACCAGGACATCAGCTTCTCTTATACTTGACAACTACGGCACGTGTGTATTCAGTGCAAGTTATTGGTCTTGCACAAGACTTCCCATCCAGCCCTCGATCAAAGCAGACTTGGGAATTGAGTTTGGAGTTGAGACATTGACAACCCATGTGACGGGTCTCGGATGCACCGGGCTTGGATGTAAGGTAGATAGTGTCAGTAACTCGAGTCAGCCCTTTGAAGGGGAACTTGACGAAGTTCGTGTGCTTTGAAACCAGAATGTATAATCCTCGTTGGGTCTTAAAAGGGGGCCGTTATAAGGGCTCCTCCTGTTGCAGGCTGCCGCGAACCCCAAGACGGGATGGTCTAGATCGCATGGGGGTGATGTGCATTATGCGACGCGGCAGATCATACAATGCGATGGGCTCGTGGGCCAGAGCCTACACCGCACAGGGATCTTCGATGTTAGTTTGTTACTTCCATTACCGTATGTAGTAATTAGAGGGCCAACGGGATCGTGACTTGAAAGGTACTTTATGCGTGACTATAGTAGCATATAAATAGACGTACCATCACGTACTTTCTTGAGTTATACAATAACGCCAATAGCGCAGACAAGTACAACCTATCATTCAACAAATACCGCCATCATACACATTATCTTCCATCTAGGTTATGAATAGCTTTAATCAGTCAATTTAAATATCTAATCTACATACTCCATCCCCTCAACAGTCGTAAGCCTCCGGACAGGGAATATCAGCCAGTCATGGATGAGATACCTCTTGATGCACCTAAGCTGGGTGAGGAATTTTGTACCGACTTTCGGAACCCCAGGCTAAAGATACATCGTTCTTGGCAGATCTACAGTGTGCAACATACCAAAAATTTAGTGGTTTCGCTGTACCTCTCGGATTTCGTTTAATCCGCCTTTGTACGTGGGTCGCGGAGGTTTACGACTGTCGAGGGGATACTCCATACTCCGTACACCCCGCAGGGAATATCGATGTTAGTTTGGTACCTCCATTACTGTATGTAGTAATTAGAGGGCCGATGGGATCGTGACTTAAAAGATACTTTATGCGTAATTATAATAGCATATAACTAGATGTACTAGTTTATACTCTCTTAAGTTATATAATAATATAAATAATACTCCGTAGTATAGATAAGTACCATTATTATATATATTATCGTCTATCTAGAAAGTAAATAGCTTCAATCAGTTAATTCAATCATCCAATCTACGTACGCGCGCATTACTACTACTTTATCTGTAGTAGTATCTCGAGTTGCCTCAACTTATAGGGGCTGATATAAAACCTTGCGCACAGACTGTTACATTTAGTGTTATAGTATAGGTACATTAGATCACACATAAACGCGCACATATCCAGAGGTTACTATTACAGGCCCATCAATTACTATATACGGTGATGGAAGTACCAAACTAACATCGATATTCCCTGCGGGGTGTACGCATGCGTAAGTATCTCGAGTTGCCTCACTTACAGGGGCTAATACAGAACCTTACGCATAGACTGTTGCATTCAAAGTCGCAGTATAGGTACATCAGGTCACACACAAACTAGCACTAATCAAGAGGGTTACTATTGCAGGTCCATAAATTACTATATACAGTTATGGAAGTACCAAACTAACATCGAAGATCCCTGTGCGGTGTACCTATGATACTCCCTAGTCTAGTTGTCTGTTATAGGGTTGGCTATCTGTATTATTCCCAGAGCTTAATGAACGGTAATAGACGCGACCGTTGACTGGCCCATCAGCCACTTGATCATTTCCAACTTCAGCTCTTTCTAAACTCGAGGCTGTGAATTCGCTCACTCTAACAACACCGAGCCCAATGTCCACCCAATCTTACTTTTTATTCATTCATTTTCTTAAGTCAGGGGAAATATCTTGAACAGCTTCACAACTCCCCGCCAAGCCCTGTCCCTGAAACTCCGGGGTCGCCCGCCTTGTCGGGTCATCTTCCGAAACCAACTGCGCATTAAGCCCAACGAGTCATTGGCAGCCCCCCCGTGGGAACCACTCCGGGTCAGTCGATTCTGGAAGCTTTCGGCGAAGCTTAAAAAGTTTAAAATTTTAAAATTAAAATCTGTCGTGCGTTCCTGCATGCGGCAACTCTATCCCAGCTATAGGCACGGTTTCAAAATGACGGCCCCCTATATTACTACTAGTATTTAGGTAATATAGTCTAGCGCCCCTAAGGGACGTCGCGTCTGTCACCACGTTATTCTAAAACACAAGCTTAAAGTTTAGGGAGGCGATCCCCACGACGGAGGGGGGAAGAAAGCCACACCGAATACCACCCTCATGTGCACCTTGATAGCCTGATTATTCCCAATCCTGTGTCGAATCAGGGCCTTTTGACTTTCAAGTCTCAAGGAGATGGAATCATGCGGCTGCGCGACAAGCCCACAGCCAGGACACATATCTCCACTGAGCAGAAAAAGCCGGCGCTCACTCAGCCTGCCCTTATGAAACCCGGTATAGCCGACTTCCCTTGTCGATCATGCGATAGCGCCAACTCTATGTACATAGATCTGACAGCCCACGCTCTACCTACCTTACGTACATACATACAACCGTAGAGATCTTTGCCATTGACAAGTCACAAAATCAGCTCATTCAAATCAATCACGGGGGCTGTATTGATCATGATCAAGGTTTCTGCATATCTGTTTACCGGCCTTGAACGCGTCCGTGGTCGAGAATCCTAGATCGTCTGTAACAATAATGCCCCCCCCCCTCCCGTTGATGGTCTATTCCTAGGTGCTCTACCCTGCTCAAGTCGTGAGTCGTGAGTCGTGAGTCGTGTTGAGAGTACCATGGATTCTACGAAAACGGTTTAGCAAAAGTGATGCTTTTGTCAAGCGATGCACCTCCGGGAGTTCCTTACTCTGGACACTCTGCGAAAGCTACCATGTTGAGCACGGGGTGTACCAAGTCCCCGAGCGATCCGATCCATCCTCAGCCAGAATGGATATATAAACCATCATCCTCCCTCCCATCCAAGGAAATAAATCCTATCCTTCGTCAACAATCTCATCATCCTCTACTCTTCATCTCTTCTTCAACTCTTCTTCCATTCTTACCATTCACAAGCAGGTCTTGTTCCTTTTCAATATACCGTAAGAAACACAAACACACTCCATTCCCATGCCTCCCCTCACCGTATCATCCAATACTAACCACCCCTCCACAGCACTTTCAAAATGAAGACCTCCACCATCCTCGTCGCTCTCTTCAGCGCCACCTCCATGGCCTCCACCATCCCCCTCGTCGCCCGCCAGGACCTCCTCCCCCAGAACGTCCAGGCCCTCGACACCGCCCGCAACGACGCCGCCGCCGCCATCAACCGCGGCCAGGGCAAGGGCCGCCTGCTCCTCGACGAGGGCGGCTGCCAGGAGGCCTGCCAGCGCTGCCGCACCAGCGCCGTCGCCACCGCCGTCGCAGAGGTCTTCGCCTGCGGCACTGCCGCTGTCGCCATCGACGTCCTCACCGCCGGCATCGCCACCTTCCTCGAGGTCGCCGGCTTCGCTGCTTGCGAGGCTGCCGTCGTCGCCTCGCTCAACGAGAAGGAGGAGACCTGCCTCAAGGACTGAGGTGGAACTACCACCATGAGCCGAGGAGACTTGAGGACTACGACCACAGGTGCTTGTCAGGGGTGCGGTCACTGATTTCGAGGCAGCAATTAGCTGCCCCTTACTTACATATATACATTGTCAAGCCAGCCCGTATCCAGCGTGTTTCCTTTTCTTCTTTTCAAGGATATGCGAGGAGAAGAAGGACGAGCTGGATGAAAATACATTGATTTGATACATGGTCGCGTGCCTATCGTTGAATCGTCCAATCGTGTTGATGAGTCTGTGCGCTCGGGTGAAAGAGGCCATCTTTCTGTATCGCCACTAGCACAGGAAAGAGTGGCAGATCTGAGCATTGACCCCTTGTGACTGTATCAGCATTCATTTTCGTTGCCATCCTATCCTCGGATCAAGCTAAGTAACCGTCTGTCTGTGCGCATCTGCGAACTCACCTCGGCTCTTATCAGGGGACGTGCTCAACGTGCTCAGTCATCTGTCCACCATACTTAACAAGGTAAGACTTTTTAACCTGCAAGGGTCACAGCTTGCAAGCAGACGGCAAGTTGAAATATAGAATTTCGCCTAGGACGGCATGGTCTCCCACTCCCACTTGGAATCATGGCCGGTCTGCAAAAGGACGACTCACTGCTGCCGAGACAGTGCACGTGGCCAGTGTCCCGACGGGCGACAAGTTGATGCTCGACGACGATATCCTCGACACAGTGTCAAACTCGCGCAACTCCATTGTGTCCTTCATGTACTCGGGGGCCCACCCCGTCCTGGCCACCCAGGCGAGAACCTCCTTGCCGCCCGTGTTGAGTTCTTTTAAGAACTGCTTGCCCGCCTCTTCGTTGAGGAGGTACGACTGTCCACCGGCTTGTCTCGTAATGTAGTTCCCCAACGGGTCGCTTCCTGGCTTGAGCGAGATGCTGCAGACCAAAACGAATAATATGCGAGAGCCGTTGCGTAGCCGGAGACCGTACAGCACGGCACCCAGAAAACTGGCCATGCCGTCCAGGATGAACTGCTTGTTGACCCTGTCCCATGCCGCCGTTGGCGCGGCGTCGAGAACACGCAACTCACAGTTTTCCGTCTCCGTCCTGAGTGATAGCCTTTTGCGGAGCCCGGACTGGAACTGTACGGCGGCTCTGGAGTCCATGTCCTTGGCTATGGAGAAGCTGGATTCCTCCCCAAGCTGGTACCAGGTTGTGGGCGCGCTGATCTGGAATTCTCGCGGCCATACGCGTACATATCCTCCAAGCGTACGAATGAGAAGGACGTAAATTTCCTGTTGATCATCCAGGGAGCCAAGGTAGAGCGAATAGAGCCTGTACCCTTCATACTCTCGGGTATGCGCTGGCTCGACGGGGTATCCATAGAAGCGCAAGCCTCGGTAGGTGACTGTGATATCCACTGAGGAAAAGATCGAGAACTGCTGCGTGAGAAGATGCAGGTTGGGACAGTCGGTGAATTCCTTCGGATGCTGAGCAAGAGCGCCGCGGAAGGGCTGCTCTGAGTCGGTACTTCGCCAGGCCAGCAAGGATACGTCGCCAGAGACTCGTAGAATCTCTTCCTGAAGTCGAAGGAACGCTTTGTTTCCCTCCCCGTACATGATCGGCATGTTGATGTCGAATATTCCCATTAGGCTGTACGATAGGTCCTCGACTCTAGTAGTTTCCCGTCTTGATGCCCAAGACATTCTTCTTCCTGCCGTCACCTCTGAAGGCTGGACTGAGCCATCTAATACAGCGAGGTCAATTCCCGTGAAGTGCGAAAGAGTAGCGACGAGTGACTGTTTGTTGCCAATGTATTCCCAGTCGCGATCGTAAAACTCCACGGAAGACGGCGCAATCAGTTCCTGCAGTGTCCAGCCCCTGCTGAGCCAACGGCATTTCCCGAAGGGAGCTTCTATGGACTGCGACGATTCTTCTGGTTGCGCCAATTGCGACCGGGAGAGATCGCCAAGGTAGACGTAGCAGACCTGGGCGTCCTTGTACCATTGGAACATGGAGTTGATGGCCTCTGACAACTCAGCGCTCGACGTTTTGTCGATGCAACAAGTGTCGACCCAGGCGTAGTCGAGACCGGACCTGGCAGCCTGCTGGCAGGTGTAGAGAATCTTCAGGAACCCGGACTTCTGCTGTGCTTGAGCCAGGTTGGATCTGACCATGTCATGGAAAAGCACCTCCCCATCGTGCCAGGTATGAGAAAGAATAGCGTACTTGACCGAGGAAGATGAAGCAAAGGCCTCCAGCTCGAAAGTCCGTGTGTTGATTAGATACATGGTTGGGCTAACTTTCCTGGCTTTAGTCTGTCTGTTAAAGTTAGGCTGCCTTGCGATCTCTTCGAGAGCCAGCCTAACTGGGTTGTGTCACTGCTGCCCTCTCAAGGGAGACCGGTCGAGTCTCCTGACGGCAGAAACTGTGCTGCAGTCGGCCAATCCCCAGCACAGTGCATTGTACGGAGGTTGCAGCCATCTGTCCGACATGCGTCCTCGTGGCAGTAACCTCATCTTGTAGAGTTGATGAGACAAGGCGGGGTCCTGACATGCGACCGGGGTGATTGCTGGACCCTGGATCGATTGGAGCCAATGATGTCAAGGTACCATCCCTTCATCTGACGGAGGATTTGAGGCAGGCTATGCGGATACGCCTTACCATTGGCTGCTTGAAAGTGCACATGCAGATGACTAAATCGTTCCTAGGCGAGGGGTAGATGCAGATCAAAAATCTGGTTCTGCAATTGATAACGACAATTCGACAACGACAATGAAAATTAACACGGAGCGTTGTGATGACGCACGAGAGAACAATGACGGCTCCAGTCAGTGGCCCCTCTTCTTTTCGTGCCACTGCAACTTTAAAAGTCCAGGCAGCAGCCCTCCGTAGGCTGAGGCTGTTCCTTCTGTACTATTGGCTAACCGAGGGAAAGCTTGATCATGGCCTGGCGCGTCACGTGCTCCGGGCTCTACGAGAGAGAGTGAGGAAGCTCGTCGACGGTTGCCCGTGTGGGTAGAGCGTAGAACTAGCAGCCTCGAGCGTGCGTCCGTCGATGATCGGGCCGCACTGTTTGGGCATTAGATCAAGGCTCTCGTCAGGGATCGTGATGCTGGCTGATCGTCCCAAGCCCGTTCAAGCGGCGGCTAGTGAACTTAGTGGTCGATAGTGTGTTCTGATGGAGATGCTTGTCGGGCGCGGCGTGCCTGGCATCCAGCCCCCACTGCATGACAACATAGTCTATGCATCCGACTAGCGACAGGCCGACAAAGTTACATCACTTTTCACTCAAGCAACAGGATATTGCGCCCAGGGAAGTCTTGCCAGGTCGAATTGCCCACGGGTCGCCGTGTCGACATCGACATGATCTCGGAAGCATCCAGAGAGCGCGAAGCTCTGAGGTAGGTTGTTTCCCTTCCGTATGCCATCACCAAGGTGTAATTTCATATGCGATCCCGCACCATCACGTCAAATGGGTCCCTTGTCTAATCGCTCTCTCTTTACAGGTACGAGCCCTCGCTCCTCTCCGACGACTTCTATTACGCCCGCGATGGAGCTTTGCCTGACCCTGGCGACCTCATTACCGCAAACGACCCCGTCTTGATTGCCCTCGCTCAACTTGGTACCTTCCAGACGGGAGCTGAACGTGCCTTGGTTTCTCTCTTCGACTCCACTCACCAGTACATCGTGGCAGAAGCGAGACCACGCATGCGAACCGCCCCGGGTCTATCCAACCAGCATTGTCCCGTCAAGCTCTCCCTCAGCGGTGCTGCTTTGCCCCGTCACCAAACAGCATGCGAGCATGTGCTCAAACTCCCGCTCGATGAGGGCGCTCTCGTCGTGAATGATCTACCTCTCTCCATCGTGCCCGACCTAGCCTCGGACACCCGTTTCACGTCCTTGCCTTACTGCCAGTATGGAGACGGTACTCAGTTTTACGCCGGCGTGCCAATCCGTACCCCGAAAGGCATCAATATCGGCACATTCTGCGTGATGAGCGAGAAGCAACCTGTATCATGGGATCACAGCTGCCCGCAACATCTCAAAGATATCTCTCACGCCATAATGCACCATCTTGAGTTACGGAGGTCAAGCTTTACCTCTCGCCGCCATGAGCGTGTGAACCGGGGCTTGAGTTCTTTCCTGGAGGGCAAGGATACACTAACTGCATCTCTCCCGGATAGCAATCCTACCACCCTGGGACTGGGAGCCTCGTCCTTATCGGGAGGTGGCAGTATGAACAGCGGACAGCACTGCCCTCCTACGGAAAAGGTCTTGCCTGACGACAAGGGGCAGCCTGGCCTGGGCGATGCCTCGCGACCGGAACACTTCAAGGACCTCGATGCTACCCCTAGCCCCCACGTACCGCCAAAATCTCAAGCCTCAAAGTCCTCGGCACTGCATCAGGAGGCAGTGCAAGACAAGTCCTTTGATACGGACGATATCTTCCGCAGGGCTGCAAACATTATTCAAGAAGCGTTCGAGGTGGACGGATGTGCTTTCGTGCGCGCTCCCTTGGGCTCTTACAGAAGGCTACAGCGATCACAATCCGTGGCGGAACAGGACTCTCGAGGTCTCCAAGATGAGAATCGTACTGCCGCCTCTGCAAGCAGTAGCGATGACCAGCAGTCTGATGTTTCCTCAGACGCCCAAGTACCAGCCCCCTCGGAGTTTATTGCACACGCAGCAGTTGGTATCTCTGCTGAGCATCACACCCAGAACATGAAACGGGAGGGCGGACTTTTGCCAAGGAATTTCCTAGCCAAGTTGCTGAAGAGGTACCCCAAGGGCAAGGTCTTCCTCCTCGACGCTGCCGGCGAAATGCAGCCTAGCGACTCCTCTGAGGAAGATGGCTCACCCTACAGTGTGGTCACCTCTGCCGCTACCCAACGGGCCACTGTACCCGGAAGCAATCTTGACAGCCCCTCGGCCAATCCTGACCGACGAGACTCAGTGATTGGCAAGTCAAAAGCCAGTGAAGTTTCCGTCCTACACCAGGCTTTCCCGTCAGCTCGGAGCATCGTCTTCGTTCCTGTTTGGGATGCTCAGAGGGAGCGATGGCTCTCAGCAGGCTTTGTGTATACACGCGCTCCAAACCGCGTATTCCCTGAGCAAGGAGAGCTCAGTCTACTTGATGCCTTTTCCAGGCTTATTGCGACTGAGGTGCTCAATACTACTACCCAACAATCGGATCAGGCCAAGTCGGATGCGTTGGGCTCGCTCTCTCATGAACTACGGTCACCCCTCCACGGAATTATACTCAGCACTGAGCTGCTCCACGATACTAAGCTCAGTGTCTTTCAAGGGAACGCCACTCACACAATCGAGACATGCTGTCGCACCTTGGTAGATACAATCGACCACTTGTTGGACTTCTCTAAGGTGAACAGTTTTGCCCCACGACAGCTACAAAGCTCTCTGACCACAGGCAGAGGTCGCTATAAAAATCATTTTCCAGAACAATATTTTGGCAAGAAATCGCTATACACGCACGTCAGACTCGATGGCCTGGTTGAAGAAGTCGCTGCCAGTGTCTTTGCCGGATTCAACTTTCAGGTGTCTGCCCAGTCACGTACGGCACCAAATAATAATTTTCCGGCAAACACGCTCGCCTCTGCTCCCAAGGAACACAAGGAGCGCCCCGACTTAGACAAGCTACGTACCATGTTTGAGGAACAGGCTATACCCACTGCAAAATCCGGAAACACGTCGATTCATGTTACGATTGACCCGCTTGACGATTGGCTCTTCTACACGCATCCGGGAGCGATCAGGCGACTTGTTATGAACCTAATAGGTAACTCTTTAAAGTACACTACTGCTGGTATCATTCAAGTATCCCTAAGCCAGGAGAAGCCTAAACGTTCGACGGGGGAACGATTGGTGAGGCTGACCGTGCGTGATACTGGTAGGGGAATGGGTAAGGATTACTTGCAGCACAGTCTATTCAAGCCTTTTACGCAGGAAGATAAGCTTGCGCCTGGCACAGGTCTTGGTCTCAGCCTTGTGAAGAAGATTACCTCGCAATTGCGGGGGCAAGTCTCTGTGGAGAGCGAGGTCGGCGTGGGAACCACTGTCACTATTACCCTGCCACTCGAGGGCGTGACTCAGACTACTAGCATCCCAGTGGTAGCCTCGGCTGATGATGAGGCTTTTGAGGAACATATTAGGGAACTCAAAGGTCTACGGGTCGTCGTTCACGGGTTTGGCGCACAATCGAGCCTGAAAGGATCTTCCATCATAGAAGATATCTGCAGCCGATGGCTGCAGATGGAGGTGCTGAAAGATGGCGATAAGCTACCAGATCTCGTCATTCGATCTGAAGATGCGCTCCTTGGCTCCCAAGAACAGGATACCGATCTTGCAAAAGTTCCCAATGTGGTTGTATGCCGGGACGCACCAGCTGCATGGCGATTGTTCACTGCACACCAAAACGCAGGCAAAGGGCAGGTTTTCGAATTCATGTCTCAGCCGTAAGTTCACTCGGTCCAGGAATATCACTGCTGACTTCAAGCTGACTCATTAAAAGCATTGGACCGCGGACTTTAGCGAGGTCAATTGTGCATGCATATCGTTGCTGGACGGACCTACCGAAACTAGAGCCGACTTCAATACCTCCAGTTTTGTCTCGTTCTAGCAGCTTTGGAGGCCAGCAGTTGACAACATTGATTCTGGACCCTGCTCAACCCCTAGTCGACGGCCAAAAGTGCGCAGTGCCATACTCACAGCATCATGGAATGGTGAGGATTAAGAATGAATTGCCCGCTTCTCCTCAGATAATCCCCAGGGGCCCAAACACAGAAGAGGAGAAGCAGCATGCAGCTAGCCCCGAAACCCACGACGGCCCAGGCCATTATCTCCTCGTTGACGACAATCACATCAATCTCAAGGTTCTTTCCGCATACATGACGAAAATGGGACAGGCCTACACAACAGCCACCAACGGCAAGGAGGCAGTGGACGCCTATGCCGAAGATCCCAGCCGGTATGTAGGGATTCTGATGGATATCTCGATGCCGGTCATGGATGGCCTCGAGGCCACACGCTGGATCCGTGATCATGAGCACAAGAATCAGTTACGCTCAGTGCCGATCCTAGCCCTCACTGGGCTCTCATCTCATGAAACGCACTGTGAGGCCCTCGAGAGCGGTGTTGATGTTTTCCTGACTAAACCCGTCGGTCTCAAAATGCTCCGCGAAGCCTTGCAAAGCTTGGAGCTGCCCCTTTCCTCCACCCTGCCTGCTTCCTCGAAGCCAGACCCTCGATCACGGTACTGAGATATACATGCACTGTTTCAATGTTCAGTTCTGAAACACCCAAATTTTCCGGGCGAATACATCTCCGGCTTAATTTTGTATATAGAACAGCCTTTGTAGGCTTTTGGGATATCTAGCGACCGGCCTCGCCTGGAAATGGTGATTAGAGTAAGAGCCAAATAGAGCGTTCATGATGGTGATGGTTGTAACAAGTCATTGAACATGCCAAGACAAGGGCCACGTGTGTACATGTATAGCAGTCCTTAGGTGGTCTCAAAAGAATGGTTGTTGTTACAGGACATCTAGACTTCGTTGGCAATGTGTAAATTGATCAGTTGAATCACCATTGCGATAGGAGCTAGGTATGCAAAACCGGCGGTTCGAAGCAGTTACCAGATGTGAGAATGTACAGCCAGACAGGATCATCAAGTTAAAAATTTAGCGACCAAATAAATGCCTGCCATCTTGAAATAAAGGGATTGTCATGACACGTTGGGACCTGATCCACGAGCAATGGTCTAGGGTGTTATGGGGAGGAGGGGAGGTGACCTGGATACCTATGTGCTCGTTCTCTCTGTTGATATGTGAGCCTCAGTGCTTCAAAGCGATCCACACTTTCTCTCACAAGTCAAGGGATAATTTAATATCCCTTGTTTATTATATTCATCTTCCGCGAGAAACACGGCATATCTACATTCATCATGGAGATTCAGGATGACCTCAGCGCAAAAAGTACGATTAAGTAAGCGGGATACGGACTCCGTCCTGCTGCGCTAGTGCTTGTGCTGTGGAGCAATCTCCATTGCATCTTAAAAGTCGCGGAGCCCGTGATTCCGCCTACTTCATGGAAGCCTCATCGACGTGCAACTCAGCCAAGCGAAGACAAGAGTTGACCAATGCCTCCCCGGAAAGCATGCGACGGATGCTTCAGGAGAAAAGTGGGTGAAGATCGATGCAAGTGTTAGGTGTCAAGCTGGTTAATTAGTGCTCGTCAGATCCGATGTCTTCTGCCTCAGTCTGGTTCGCCTTGTGACTGGTGCAAGAATCAGCGAGTTGATTGCACATTCCTAAGAGAGTCGCAGAGCTCTCACAGGTGAAGAGCCAATTCATATTTTTGTTTAAAAAAAAAATCTTTTTTTTTTTTTCGGATGTCATCATTTCTGACCATTTGCTCTGCGGCAGGCTTTCACCGGCGGCTGTACAGGATCTGCTCGGTCGAGTCGAGCAGCTTGAGGCCGAATTGGCCAGCAAGAACGCGCAAGCACTTACCCCCGCCTCTATACCAGCACAAAGAACGCCTGGAGCAGAAAGATACCAAGCAACTGTGCCCTCTCACTCTCCCGCGGGTACCTTCAGTCAAGCGACCCCGTCAAGTTCACACGAGGCTCCGTGCTCTAATCCTGTGGCGCCTCCGTTCTTGCAGGATCGCATATCGCGGCCGGAGGCTACTTTTGAAACATGGCTAGGTTGCGGCTGGTTCTTCAGGGGACTGCCGATTCTGTCTCGAGATGGGGAGAAGTGGCTGTCGGCGAAGACTGGGCAGAACTTCACCTTCAAGCATCTTTCACCGCCGAGACGGTCAACACGAGGAGCTACGACAAGCGAGGCAGAAATTATCGAGCTCCCAGAAGAGCCGGAAGTCAGAGAACTCGCAAAGGTGTACTTCGAGTCAACTCTTTACGAAATTAGTCCCATCCTGGATCCAGCCTTGTTCGACGAGACCATACATGCGGCATATGCTTCTCCCGGCCTTACAGCTGGTTATAGATCTGCCGCTACATGCATTCTGGTCTTCTACGAACTCCTCAGTCACCTGAACGGAAGGCGCTCCCATCAAGAGGTTAGTCAGCCGGTTTCTGGACGGAGGCTCAGTCAGTTTGATCTCTTGACAGAAGAGCTTGACCTCCATAACCTTCAGACGCTTCTTCTTGTGGTATTTACTTTCCTTTTTTAGCGATTTATTTCTTGGTTGAATTTAACAAAGTCTGCAGCTTGCTTATGATGCATCCATACAGAATCGAAAGTCACGGCACCGACTGCTTTCTGTGGCCTGTCAGGCTATCATCGACATGAACGGACACGTTGTGCAGCGGCGTTCAGAGCGGCCATCAGAAGACGATCTCAGTCGAGGTCTGCGTCAATACGCTCGCAGCATCTTCTGGCATTGCTACAGACTGGACAAAGACACTGCTCTTCGGCACGGAAGACCGCCCATCCTCACACAGGAGCATTGCGACTTGACCCTGCCCGAAGAAAATGGCACGTCGTGGCTCTTGCCGGATCGATACTCGCAGGGCATGATGGGGCATTATCTTTCTGCTGCGTCACGCTTGAGCATCATCAAAGAACACGTCTGCCGCCTGCTGTTCCCTGCCTCCGCGACGCACATTGACGACAATCAAATCCTGCTCAACATCCGACAGCTGGACGACGAGTTGGAGAAGTGGCGTGCAGCTCTTCCGCTGGGCATTCAGCCAAGGCTAGCTATTGATGGTGACTACGTCGCTTCTTCACCCCCGGGCCCGAACTCGTCGTGGGGGGATTGGGCGCTGGCGCTGCAGCTCGACTACAGCTATGCCTTCATCATGATCCATACGGCGATCAGGAAATGCGGCCATGCCACGTCGGACAACGAGGATGTCCCGGAAGATCTGCACCAAGTGATCCACTCCAGTATCAACCTCTCTCTGGCGGCAGCTCGGTCGACATTGAAGCTTCTGGGCCACTCTGCGACAACGAAAGGACTAAATTCTCCACAGTAAGTCTCATGGAAGAAGAAGAAGAAGAAGAAGAAGAAAATGTCGCTTGATATACTGAATCGAGCATAGATATTTAACCAGCTACGTTCCGCCAGCTGCGTTTGCACTATTCCTCAATATTGTCATCCACCCCTTTGATGGACATGGTCCGGCAGATCTCACACTTCTCACGACCTTTGTGGGCATGGTGCAGGGCATCGACCTGGGTGAAGTGGCCGACGAGAACATGGAACTCCTCCAACGCCTGTGTGAGGCGTTGATGGAGTTCGTGCGGCTGGGGAATAGTGCTATCTGGCAGGCCAAGAGAGAGGCGCGGAAGCTCAACTAAACCAATACATGAGAGTCCTTGACAGGTTCGCATTGTTGCATGCAGGTTCGCATCGTAGCCGTCGATTGTGATTGAATAGAATGACGATGCAACTTACCACCTAGCTTGAACTCAAGTGTTGGACTCGAAGGGCGGAATGTCAGATAATCCCAGGATATGCAGCAACTAAGCCAGTAGGAGAAACATGCGAGGATATCGTCAGGTTAGTCAGTACTACTATATTAATAAAACACCGACATTTGGCTAGATCCAGGGGCAGCGGTGTAAGTGATCAAAGTTCCTGAGATGTGTAAGCGGGATGCGGGTTCCGAACTACGCACACTAACAAGCCTCGATCCATGTAAGTGCCGACAGAGCAGGGGCCATGTGAAAGGCAGTCATTGCGATGGCGGAGGAATAGCTTACCATATAGTTATATATCGTTGAAGGGGCCGCAAGAGGATGTGACTTGTTGTTCTTGTGGACAATTCCTCAATCTCGTCGCATCACTTTCAGCAACCCTTGCAGTTGTTCAAACACACAACAGTTCTCTGTACGGACACATACCAATCTCCCAACATGGCCATCACCTCAGCTCAGTGGACTCGCCTTGCGTCGACCGCGCGTCTGCAGCGCTCATCACACGCCGTGTCTGTAGTTGGCTCACAGGTACTCATCTTCGGCGGTGAACTCCTCCCACGTCAGCCTGTCGACAACAAGATCGACGTAGTCGCTGTCGGCAACACTTCAGGTACGGATACTGTAGGAGACTAATCGCCGCCATTTGAAAAAAAAAAAAAAAGTATGGAGCGCTTACTGACGACTTACTGTATTATTCAGATAGCGCCGTGCAGACACTACCCACGCCAGCGACCGCGCCGAGCCCACGAGTCGGCAGCCCAAGCACCTCGCTCGACGGCTCCGTCTGGCTCTTCTCCGGCCGCGGCGGCCTGGAGATGAAGCCCGTGGAGGAGCAGGGGAGTCTGTGGCGGTACAACGCTGCCAAGGCGGAGTGGACCTCGGTCAAGCCTGCGGACAGCGCGGCGCCGTACCCTGCCGACCGGAGCTACCACTGCATCGCCTCCGACGGCGAGAGGAATGTCTTTGTGCATGCCGGATGTCCGGAGAAGGGACGCCTGTCGGACCTGTGGAAGTTCGATGTCGAGACTCGGATCTGGACGGAGTTGCCTTCGGCGCCTGGCCCTGCTCGTGGCGGTGCGTCGATTGCCTACTCGGACGGTAGGCTGTATCGCATGAACGGCTTCGATGGACAGGAAGAACAAGGTGGAGCGATCGATGTTTACGACATTGCCGCACAGTCCTGGTCGACTGTCACGTACAGCACAGACGACGGACAAGGCCCCGAAGCACGCAGCGTATCGACACTGCTCCCAGCGACTGTGGATGGGAAGGTGTATCTCCTGACTGCATTCGGTGAGCACGATCCTAGTTCGCTGGGCCACGCGGGTGCCGGTCGGATGCTCTCGGATGTCTGGGCTTGGGATGTGCAGGAGTCGCAGTGGCAGAAGCTGGAGATTGCCGGGGATGTGCCCCAAGCGCGCGGCTGGTTTGATGGCGACGTCGTCAAGGATGGACGTGGGAATGACGCTTTGGTAGTCCATGGAGGTCTTAACGAGGCGAATGAGAGGCTCGGGGATGTTTGGCAGCTGGCCTTGGTGTGATCAGTACTGTGGTTTCGGTCAGTTCTGGCACAGGATATCATGTAGTGGATTTAGGCGTTGGTGTATGACATACGGGAGCAAACGATACAACCATACTACGCAACTACCTGCCGAGTGATGTTCAGGTCAGGTCATCAATCTGATCTAGATCGCCTCTGTTCAGCCGCACGTTCGGGCTCGTTATCCCGGAGTGTGCTGGTGGTGTTGGTGCCTCCTTTCGGCCTCTACCCAGCGTTGTTGTTCATCTACTTTGCAAGGCATCCCTTACTTGCCGGTCTTCTTCTGGTCACGAGAGCGTCTCCAAACCTCCCTTGGCGGATACTTGCGACCCTGGACGGTGCAGGAGGCTTGTTCGGGAGCTCTGCAGCGGCAATGAAGCATATGCGATTATGTGCCAGCCCTGCAGATGGTCAGTTCTAGAAACGGTCTCATTCCAATGGGTAGTGACACTTACGGTCATGCATGCTCCAGTTAGGCCAGCTCGCCTCTTCATCTGGAATAAAATCATGGTTGGTCAAGACAGAGAGCGGGGTCGCAGTGACTGCCCTGGGCTAACTTCAAGGCCTCCTCCTGCTGCTGCTGCTGCCTGAACTTAGCCCCTCCCAACAGCTCTCTTCACTGCTTCCAGACCCAACAACAAACCATCACACAGCACAGCGAACATGGCAATCGTCGAATACGTTCTCGAAGCTGGTCTACACTCATCATTATTAAATGCCTAGAGACTGCAGCATATTCGCCATGCCTCTCAAACCGATATATATGCGCATGAAGCAGGATGACCTTGCCTGAGCATCCCATGCTGGCAAATTCGAAGAAGATAGTCAGGCCCCAAAGAAGCGGTAAGCTCCTGGTTCTTCTTTTTTTTTTTTTTCGACGGAGTTTGCGACGTCTAATCGAGGATCTCCAGGTTGTCGTCGTGTTGGTCTCGATAGCAAGTGGCCCAAGGGCGGGCAGCAGGATGCGATGGGCAAATTCGCCAATCTACGTCGTGCTTAGGGACTGATGTGGCAATGTCCTGTGTCCCTGCGTTGCTCAACGCTTGCAAGTCAGCTTGGGCGGTATTGTAGAAGCGCGTCTCGTCGCAGAGCTCGTTGAAGAGGAAAAGAAGAGGCAACTGCAGAAGTCGACGTTGTGATCAGATGGTCTTGTCTCAATGTAGGCAAAGCAAGGGCACAGTCCAGTCATGTAAGTGCAAGCAGGTCATGGGACATTCAATTGCGAAATAGTAGCTATTCGACTCAGAAGCTCGAGTTGACAGTCAATCTTACCAGCTGAAGGGTTTGTATCCCCCATCTAGGATGAGTATATCCATTCGAGACATTTGGTGGCGAAGCGTATATCATATATGAAGGATTCCCATCGATGGTCCTTTGGTAAGAAGGAAAACAACAGAGCGATACTGGCGAAAGCCAAATGAATGATTGGCTCGCACGGGTTCCTGAATGCAGTATAGATAGTCTGGGGCTGTGGGCGAGTCTGTACAGGAGCGGTGTCAAGGTTAGAAAGTCCTAGATTACCCACGTCTGGTCCCGACAAGCATGATACTGTGGCTGTAGTTTATTCCCATAACCTCCTCCAATTCCTTCACAAGTGCCGCTTTGTCGGATGAATCGGCATCTCTGTCGCTCGAATGGACTGCATATTCAGTCCATGTCTGGTGATCCCGTCTTCCTGGCCGCAGCGAAGGGTAACGGTAGTGTTCCACGTTTAATATTTGATGTGTAATATTTAATGTTTGAATAAACTATAACCTCTCTACAGGACATTTCTTCATTCTGTAAAACGAACACTGATCAATATTGCCTCCGTTGAGAATCAGGTAACCCCTGTTCCCCTCCCTGGACCCGATGGAATGGTCTGTACTTAGATCTGAGCTTGGCATGGGTGGAGAGCAGTGAAGCCTTACGGACAGCCCAGCTAACTTAGATCCCTGCCTTTCGAGGTCAGAGTATATGATAATACCTAGACCAATCCCTGCAATCCTGCGTAAATAGTGCGATCGTCGCCCATTTGCAGCAAGTCGCGTATTCCCAGGTGGAATCCCAACGGCGCAGCAGAGTTGAAGACTGCCCCTTGACGGCCGCCTTACTGGGCTGTACGGAACTAAGGTGCCGAGTTGGTCCTACAGTAGACTACATGGACACGTCTTTCGCTCGTTAGATGATCTTTGTAGGACTTTGATTCATGGGCTTTACTGCTTTCTTGGCTTAGGTCTTACGGGCTGTTGTCAGTTACTGGCTGTCGTGATGAACGCACCCTGCAGATGTGCTTGAAGATCAGGTAAAGCTTGACACTGAACCGTTCAGTCCTACCATTTTGGCCTTTATACTTGATACTATTGAGATGATTATCCAAGGTACAGGGAATCCTGGCACAGCGGCACAGCCACTGAGATCGGTGATCCTTCATCTTGGAGTAGCTGCCGTGTCGAATAAGAGTAGACGTCGTTCCACAACCATGTATATAAGAGATCCTCCTCGTTCCATGCTCTTTGATCTTCAACTTGAACTAGATCTTCTATTCGGTCCAAAGGCGCAAGAGTCCTCCTCCTACACGTCGCGGAGCCTGGTTCAACTCACTCATTCACAACTGCAATAAACTAACAGCCAAGCTTTCGGCCTTGGTCGAAACATTCCACAATGGGCATCTTCTCGCACAAGGATGGTGACGATGCCTCCAAGACCGTCTGTCCATCCCACGACTTATCGGAGCAGGCCACGCATCCTGCCGTCGGCGACATGACCTTCCACAGGTTCAACGTGATTCTATCCGGCGCAGCAGCCGCCTTTGCCATCCTCGTCATCTTCCTCTTCAAGATGATGCACTCGACCCATTTCTCCAACCCGAAGCAGCAGGGAAAGTGAGTGATCCCCCATCACAGCAAGGATGGTGTTAAACAACCAGAAAAAAGAAAACTGGCTTGCAGTTCACTAACCCAATCCCCTTGCCGCCTATTATAGCATCATGAGAATCGCCCTGCTCATCCCCATCTTTGCTCTCATCAGCTGGCTCTCGCTGGCCTTCCCGGTCGCTTATGTGTACATCAACCCTTGGATCGATGTGGTCGAGGCCTGGAGTCTCTGCTCGTTCTTCCTCTTGCTCTGCGAATACATGGCTCCGAGTGAGCAGGAGCGGAATGCCTTCTTGGCCACAAAGAACATTCCCGGCAAGAAGGGTGTGATGCAAGGTCACAAATGGTTCCAGGTATGTTGCTGATGTGAAGTCCCGTAGGCCTCGCGATTCATATATGATCATGCGAGCTAATGGAAACCAAACGAAACCCCTTCTTCACAGATGCAATGGGTTTTGGTGTTCCAGTACCCGGTCATCGCTTTCCTCGTCGCCATCTTCACGGACATCACACAAGCCGCTGTGGTGTACTGCATGTTCGGCAAAGGCATTCACTTCGCCAGGTTCTGGCTGCACCTGTTCGTCACCATCTCCCTCGGCATTGCTGTCTTGACCATGTTCAAGATCTTCAAGCACCTCAAGCCTGAGCTCGCCGTGCACAACGCCATGATGAAGTTCATCGCCTTCAAGCTTGTCATCTTCCTGACATTCATTCAGAACGTGAGTTGAGATGGAATTCTGCATTCCAAATGATTCACTCGCAAACATGCGAGACCAAAGCTGGAACTGACCTCCTCGTTCCACAGATTGTCTTCTGGATCCTTGAATCTAGAACCAGTGTTCTGAACCCTTCATCGACCCTGACATGGACCGATCTTCACGTTGGCATCCCCAATATGCTCCCATGCCTGGAGATGGTGCCTCTCTCTCTCTTCTTTGTCTGGGCTTACCCCTGGAGCCCATACTCCAACTCTCATGGTCAGCATGCGGAGTCAGGCGGCGCACCTGTCCGCTACCAGGGCGGCTTTCTTGGGTATCGTGCATTTTTCGAGATGCTGAATCCTTCAGAACTCATCCACGGCATTATTTTCGCCTGCAAGATCCTCATCGGCAAGGGCCGGGACTGAGAAAGTCATGAATGCAAGCGGGACTCAATGCGAAGCGTTCATGGTTTCGTCGCAACAGCAGTCAAGAAGCTTACAATCAATTTGGACGATCGCGACACCCAGACCCCGGGTCATGCAATTCCCCGGTTGTCAAGGGATCAGGGGGATCATATCTGCTGTCATTGTTAGTAGGGTCGGTACGAGATCACTTTAAGGCACCTTCATTCCTGGACCTCAAGTATATATACAAGCAGGCATCATCAAGCAATGACACCACATTCGGAAAAGAGAATTAAGGAGAAGAATAAATGGGGGAAAGGGGGGGTTGAATGCTCCATGCTCAAGAAGACGTGAGCTCATCCGCGTAGACTGGCTAAGCAATGCGGAACAATGAGGTCAGACTTCTCGAGAAGCCGATGTCGTAGGCATGTCAAGTATTCAGGCGCTGAGACCAACACTCTACTGAAAGTGGCAAAGGAACAAGCACGGGATGAAAGGTGAAGATCGATGAGGAGTAAAACTACACATCACAACTTCTGGTTTGCAGAACCCGCGGTGGGCGAAAGTAAGGACGGGCCCAAACCGGCTTAGCGCCAATTACTCTGCGGCGCGTGGAAGGCGCGTCACGTTCGAGGGAAGGAGCGTTGCGGTGCGACAGCGCGGGAAGGTGCAGTGCAGTCAGTAGACTAGCTTCAGGGTCGTCGCAAGGGAAGGAGCTGCCCTCCAGGCCGCTTCGAGGGCGCTCCTGCATCTCCATTGCATTCCAACCCCATTCTCACCTTCAACCTCGACCTCCATTTTCTCTTCTCTTCTCTCGTCTCCATCGCCTTCATCCATTAACTCCAGCCGTATCCGAATCTATTCTCTGTATCTTTTCGTCCTGCCTTTTCCATCATCCCCAATTCATCGGCTGCAAATATGGCCACTCCCTCAGAGCAACCCGTCGAGCAACCTCCCGTCGCAAACGAGGCCCCGGCTACCACCGAGACCACCGCCGAGGCCAGCACGGAAGATGCGCCTCAGCCCGAAACCGAAGAAGATATCAAGTCCAGGAAGGTCACCCTCGCCGACCTGAGCGCAAAGGGTACCGCTCTCTATGCCCACAAAAGCTATGAGGAGGCTGCCGAGATCTTCTCCGAGGCCAGTGTTCTCCAAGCTGAGATCAATGGCGAGATGGCCCCGGAGAACGCCGAGATTCTCTTCCATTACGGTCGCAGTCTCTTCAAGGTTGGCCAGAGCAAGAGCGACGTCCTGGGAGCCACCGCTGGAGGCGACAAGCCCGCTTCAGCCAAGCCCAAGCAGAAGAAGCCTGCTGCGAGCAAGCCCGCCGAGACCGATGCTGAGAAGGTGACCCAGGAGGGTGTCTCTCTGGTGGCTGAGAAGAAGGACGGCGAAAGCATCCAAGAAGCTGCTGCGAAGAAAGCCGAGACCGATGCGCCTGCACCAAACAAGCCGCTCTTCCAGTTCACTGGTGACGAGAACTTTGACGAGGACTCCGACGAAGAAGATGTGAGTAGCGCCGCCTTTTGCAGGGAGTGGATGATGTTAACAACGCATAGGGTCCTGCGGACGGAGAGGAACAGGAGGAGGAGGATGATCTTGCGACCGCCTTCGAGATCCTGGACCTCGCACGTGTCTGCTACTTGAAGCTGCTGGCCAAGGCGGAAGAAGAGTCAGCCAACGATAAAGGAAAGGAGGTTTCCGAAGGCGACTCGCCTTCTGTCAGACACATTAAGGAGCGCCTGGCTGACACTCACGACTGTCTTGCCGAGATCTCACTGGAGAACGAACGGTACGAGACGTTGACTAGCTTCCAAGAACGAACATGCTAACCCTGTGCAGGTACCCCGCTGCGATCGAGGATGGACGCACGTCGCTCAAGTACAAGATGGAGCTGTACCCTGAGGAGTCTGAGATTCTGGCCGAGGCACACTATAAGCTTTCACTCGCTCTCGAATTCGCTTCCGTCACTGTCTCGAACGATGATGGTGCTCCGGCCAAACGCGAGGCCATGGATCAGGATCTTCGTGATGAGGCTGTCCAGGAGATGGAGCTGGCCATCAAGAGCTTCAAGCTCAAGATGCAAAACCGTGAGGTCGATGTCGCGACCATGGCTTCCCCAGAGGACAATGAGCTTGCACGCAAGGGCATCCAGGAGATGAAGGAGGTCATTGCTGACATGGAACAAAGAGTAAGTTTGCTGTTTCCGTTCACTGAGCAAGCGCTGACAGTCCGCAGCTTGTCGATCTCAAGGCCGACCCCATCGACGCCAAGGGCCTGCTTGGTGATGAAGCCAACCCGCTCGGAGGCATTCTCGGTGCCACCCTCGGCGAGTCGGCTGCTGAGACCAAGGCTCGCGTCGAAGAGGCAAAGAAGACTGCCAACGATCTCTCAGGTCTTGTCCGAAAGAAGAAGGCCGCGCCAGCAGAGACCGCCGCTCCCGAGGCCGCAGCTCCTGCCACCTCTAACGGCAAGCGGAAAGCTGATGATGACGACGAGGAGCTTGAGAATGGCGCTACGAAGAAGGCCAAGACTGAGGCCGAGGCGGAGGCTTAAGTCCGGAACAAGTCGAAGTTGGCGGACATTGTGTGAGACTATTGATGAATTTCATTTGACGGACGGCATTGCGTCTGGGAGTCAGGATCTGGGTTCGGAAAAGCACGAATGGATAGGAACGTGCGCGTGTACTAGTTGAATAGGAATGGATAAAATCCCCATCAGCAATATGCGTGTTGTGCACAACCATGTATATGTGATTGGGATGTATCCAAAGCAATTGTAAGGGTGTAATGGTATTTTCCAAGTTGATGCGCCGATGCAAGTTCCTCGGGGCCAATGCCAGCAAATGGACCGAAACCAAGCCAAGGTCTATCTGTCCTATGTACAAACCCCCTCCCTCCCCTCCGCCATTCACACTTTTTACAGCTTGTAGCTCCCACTGGAGACGGCCTTGACAGCCTTGGGCTTGTTGCCCTGGACGTCGGTAAGCTCGCCCTTGCGGTTGATGACCATGACGCCACCCTTCTTGAGGTCCTTGATGGTGTCCTCCCTGATCTTGGCCTTGCCCTGCAGGGGCTTCCTGCCGCTGGCGGCATCCCTGCCCCCGGCCTTGCGGACCCTCTCCTTCTCGCGCCTGCGCAGCCTGGCCTTGTCTTCGCGGCTGAGCTCCTCCCTCGCGAGGGGTGCGCCGCCCTTGGTGACGATCTCCCCGCTGGCGGCCGCCGTCTTGGAGGCGGAGGCGGAGGACGCGGAGTAGATCTCCTGGGGCGCGAGGCGGGAGTCCGAGGCGGAGACGCCCTGCGCGGTGGCGGGCTGGGCGTCCTCCATGGCGACGGTGGCGACGTCGGAGACGACGGAGATGGCGGGCGCGGCGGGCTTGGGCTTGTAGTGCCAGCTGCTGAGGGCGTCGAGCTGGGAGACGATGTTCTTCCAGAGCGTCTCGACCTCCTGCTCTTCCTTGCGCAGCTGCTCGTCCGAGGCGCTGACGTACGTGTCCGGGTTGCTGTTCTTGACGTGTTCCTCCTCGTAGATGTCGGCGAGGCCGCGGTCGCTCTTCTTGTCGTCCACGGCCACGAGACCGCGGCGGGTGTCGGCGGGGACGTCGGCGTCTGGGCGGCGACGGATGACCTCGTCGAATTCCTGCGCGAGGATGCGGCGCTTGATCATGGCCTCGATGTCTTCGGTGATCTCGGGCGTGATGACGGGCACGGGCTTGCCGCCGTGCTCAAAGTCCAGGTCCTGCTCGAGGAGGGAGTTCATGGGCCGGTCTGGAGCCGCTGCTTCACCAGACAGTGTCCATTCCCTCTTGGCGATGGACGCAGCCTCCAGCTTCCGGATCTCTTCTGCCAGCTTCGCCTGTCGTCGCTCGTGGGCTGAGCGGCGAGACTTGGGGTCTCCGGCAGAGACGTCGGAGAGATCGCCGTCTGATTCCTCGTCTGACTCGTCGAAGAGATCGCGCTTGACGTCTTCCATTGCCCGCTCGACGTCGCCTTCCGCCGGAGCCTTGGGTTGGAAGCGGGTTTGCTTCTTTGGTCTGCCGCCGGTGGATTTCTTTTGGGGTGGTGCGAAGAAGTCTTTGTAGTAGATCTCGTTCGCGTTGGCGCCGCCTTCGTCTTCTGGGTCTTCGATTGCGGCATCAAAGTCTTCTTCCTCGCTGTCGCCTTCCGGTGCGTCAAGATCCATATCGCCGAATGTTGGACCACCTTCGGAATCATCGTCATCTTCTTCTTCGTCGACTTGTTCCTCGTCATCGTCCTCCTCATCTGCTGCCTTGTCTGCCTTTTTACTCTTGGCAGTCTTGGGTTGCGGTGCCATGGGGTCGGCCGTCCAGTCGATCTCTTCCTCATCGCTCGCCAGGTCCGTGTTTGGGTCGCCACGTGCATCTTGTTCCTCGAACCATTGTGTTTGCTTGTTGAACTCGTCGATGGAGAAGAAGCCGTCATTGAGGCCGTGAGGATCTTCGACGAATTCCTGCCCTGAGCCCTCATCATCCTCTTCCTCTTCGTCGTCCTCTCCGTCATCCTCCTCCTCGACATCAATACCATTCTCCAACTCCTCCTCGTCATCTTCCTCGCCACTGAGCAGCTCAGCATCTGACAGACCGTCTTCGTCGTCATCGAGGTTGTCTTCGTCCTCTGGGACCAGTTCCTCGTCAGTGCCCAGAGCCTCCTCATCGTCATCGTCTTCGAGGTCGCCATTCTGTTGAACATTTCCATTCATTGTGACCGCCTCTTGTCGCTCTTCCATCTCGTCGAGTGCATTTTGCGAATGTGACAGCACACCCTGGATGATCTTCTTGGCCTGCTGCCACACCTGGTTCGTCTCGAATCCATCGATGTAGACCTTCCTGACCTTGAGAGCTTCTTCCCTCAGTCCATCGTCCTGTCCTTTCCTCTTCCTCTTGCGGCTTTCCTGTATTCTCCGCTGCTGCTCATCGCTGACTTGTGCGGCAAAGCTCTCGAGGGTGTCCTTGACAAGCTTGAGGGAGTCGGTCGGGATGGAAGCGCTGGGCTGCAGGAAGGAGTGTCGATTGGCCGGGCGCAGTGACTCGAGAAGAGCGAGCACTTCAGCAGAGGCGCTGCCGGATGTTGGGGGCGGCATGGTGAGTGGCTGGCCGCTGAGGGTGTGCGAAGTCGAAGTGAGTGTCGGCGAGGTGCTGGCGGCGACCGCAGCCATGGTCATTGGCAAAGGGTGACAAGCAGAAGATTCGGGGTTCCAGGACTTCTCTCGAAACCAAGATACCACTTAATCGGCCGCTCTGAACTATCCTCGCAACGGATTGTTACGAATTCGCTGGTGGATTAGTTCGCGATGATGCTGGTGGTGGCAGAGCAGGAAAGAAAAAAAACGGGTGGAGGTCGACGATCCGCAATTCTGCCCCCCGCTGCTCCATGGCGGGGCATCCTGATTGGGCAATGCGCCTCACCGCCCGCGAGGACAATTGCAGAGCCGTGTAAGAGATGACTTGTAATGTTGACAATTAAATTGTGAAAAATCTAAAACGACTTGAATAATACCGAAGAGGGAAAGGGGAGGGTTATGAGGTATCAATCTCCTTCTTTTTTTCCCCGAGTGCCGTAGCTTTGGCATAAGGTTGTCTTCTTCCCCTCAAAAACATGTTCAGGCTGCTGCTGTAGTACAGTACACACCCGTTAGGATATGATAGTGAGTGTGCAGTGAGTGTACTGTGAGTGTACTGTGAGTGTACTGTGAGTGTACTGTGAGTGTACTGTGAGTGTACTGTACAACCCTCACAATTGCTGCGCCTTGCTGTCCTAACAGAACTTTCTTCTTCCTTGCATTGTTTCACGGCCTGCAGATACCCGTCGCTGCGCTTGCGTCTCGCATCCTGTAGGCTGACTACTGTAGGGCTGCACAGATCCGTCACATCGGGTTGATCTCTTCGCTTCAGGTCCAAGGCCAAGGGTCATGATCATCGTCATGGTGAGATGGATGGCTGCATCAATATACTCATTCCATCATCCATCTGCCCCAGCCTCAGTTGCACAATTCACTACCATCTTCGGCACAACGCACTTGATCATTTTCACCTTCTCTTGGCCTGCACATTTTCTGGAGCAACACGTCATGGCTGCTGCCTTTCCTCCTTTACATCATCCGGTTGAGCAACGTGATGGTGAAATGGAGCTTCAACCGCTCGTGACGAACCAAGATCACGAACGGCCACCACTAATCAGCAAGACCATCTGAGCTATCCATCAAAGAAGACACTCACAGGAGATCCAAGAGCCAGTCGTCAAATACAGGAAAACTCATATCTGGCCCAGAGTCTTCTCTCACCACCCTCATCGTACCCTGGATCATCACACTGCCGATCACATAGACTACAGCGTACACCCGTGCCTGTACTCCGTTGCCGCACTCACAGCTATCAATCATCTGTTTGTGTGATTCGGCAGCTCGTGATAAGAAAATCAACAACCTTCCTGATGGGTACTTCGTCTATGAGCCCGCGACGAGGAGCACTTGAGTACCTTATTATATGGATTCAGTGCAAAGGTCAGAAAGCTCTGCTAAGTCGGTCCAAACTTAATTCATCCTAAAGAAACATCTACGACGTGCACTATATCACAGCTCTTCGCGCCTGTAGCATCCCTTGCCGCAGGACCCCGAGTCCAATGCAGCTCGATAGGAAGCTCCCCTTCAAGCACTTCTCCATATTCAAGCCAAGCTTCGTCGTCCTCTGCTCCTCGTAACACTTCCGATACATTGTGCCTCAGGATCAGCCTCGTCGTACCTGAACCGGGATACCGATCCGGTACTCGATCTCGGACTCCGCCTCACCTGCTGCTTCTGACAAGGTGTTTCCGGACTGAGCCCTTCAGACCAAACGTCTCTCCGATCAGGGGTCCGATCTCCGTCGTAGCTGGCTGCGTCGTCAAAGCTCTCCGTTGATGTCTCCCTTTCAAACGAGTCCTCTGACTCAGATTCCTCATCCTGCCCCCACTGTTCGTCCTCGGAGCCTGACTCCACGCTTTCCACCGTCACGATGGGTGATGTCTTGAACCCCGCTGAGCCCGGTCGAGACACGGCTGATTTCCTCCCCTTGGGTGTCGCTGGAACGGCAGTCTTTGGAGCCTGCACTCTTACGCTCTTGTTCCTAGCCCGGATGCTGGGACTATCGTCGAGGTTCTTGGGCCTGGTGTGGACTTTCGAGGTCGAGGCACTGCGAAAGTTCTCGCCACGTGATGAAGCACTCTTCTTCTCTCCTAGAACAGGCTGGCTGCGCGTGACACGATCCTCCATGGCACTAGTACTCCTCCTGTTGCTTCCGGGAGTTCGAGGCATCGGCGTGGGGTCCGACCTTGTTCGATGAGCGGATGGCTTGTCCGCATAGGGCTCGCGGGGGTACAGAGAACACCAACGATCAAGGTGAGATGAAATGGTTCCCCTGAGGTCCCTCATAGCCCACGTATGGGTGTTCTCTATGATTGACCGGAGCTGGATGATATCTTTGGTGCGCAGCATGTCCCCTTCCCATATGCACTGCATGCGGCAATGCTCGTGATTTTCATCATCGTCTTCGTCGTAAGGTTGTTCGGCCCAGGCGACCCAGATGTGGACTTCTCTCCCAATTGCAGTCATGGTGATTAGAGGAGGGATGCGAACGTCGCTCTTTGCGGCCTGTGCACGCTCTGTCCCTGTATGCAAGACCAAACCCGAGTACATCTGAAGGGTGCAACGGGCTGCGTTGGCTGCCTGCGTGACAACGTCAACGAAGCGACGACCTTCGATGCGCTTGTACTCAGCGATGAACCAAGGGTATCCTATGAAACGCTGTGCTTGGGTGTAAGAAGTTCTCGGCTTGGGCTTTCTAAAATTAGAGAACGGACTCGGCTCGAGGTTGCCCTTCTCGAGGAGGTGAAAGAGGATTTGCCTGGAAAAGTTGCCTGCGACAGCATAGTTGGCCTTGTAAGAGGGAGCAGTGGAGTCGAACCCCAGCCACTCATCGTCCTCGGGATGGATTTTGAAGTGCAGCGCAATGTCAGGTTCAGGCATCTTACCGTTGTATCGCTCTGGACCGAAAGCCGTCCACTTCTTTCTTTTCTGCCTGTCGTCAAGGGGTGGCCATGTCAGCTTTCTACCCCTAACCGGTGGGGGGTGAACGACATGGAGAGGGCAACCCATCCTCTTGTTTTGGAAAGATGGCATACGTACAATTCAAACTCATCGTAGCAGAACCGCACTCTGGCTTCCCTAGGTCGTAACCGCTGGGTGAGCTGAAAGCCTACCTACCTCACGGAGAGGGGACGGAAAGAAAATGGAGTACGACATACATGATACTATGCTGCTCTCGTGGTTCATTGTCCTCCTCCAACTTATAAAAGAACTTTTTGCAGTAAAAGTCGTCCCACTCGCTCTCATTCTGACGGCGGAAGAAGAGCTTGCTTGCCGCCCTCAGCGTTCCCTTCACCCACCACTGAAGTTGCTCAAGGTTTGGGCGTTCCTTTTCCGTCACCCCTTTCTTCGAGAGGATCGGCTCCCAATCCATGGAGGTGAGACATGGCTTGTGCAGTGCCTTTGTGCATGGCTGGACTTTGCACCCTTCGTCACACGTCCATTCCGGCTCGCATTCGCGAAACTCCCTCTCGAACCGTGAGAGAACTGTAAAAGAAGTATCCAGCACGGCATCACACAAGAGTCGGACATGAAGCGGGAGTTCGCGGAGATCTGCGGGTGGTTTCACGACGCATGTGACGTGAAGGCCTTTGATCGTGTCAGCTTCGTCTTCACTCATTGTACCGGTAGACGAAATCAGGTAGACAGACTATTGATGTTCCCAATAGTCAGTTCAGTTCAATTGAATCATCGGTGTGGCGATAACTACCTCCTTTTCAAGGAACATTCGGACCATCCTGCTCTCGTTTCATGGTCTGACCTCCTCTCAGCCACATGCTGTTGGTTGCTGTTGGTTGCTGTTGGTTGTGACCTGCATATACCGCGCAGGGGTTATCAAACCAACATACACACGATCCTCCCACACGATGCAACTCTGCCCCTGCTCGCAAGGCGCAGATAGCGGTCCGCGCCTCGCACAAGCTGCACGAAGTTGCCTACGCGAAGGCGTCTTCGCCTTAGGCGAGGCGGAAATTGATAACGTGATGATCCTCCTGCGACTTATCTGCATCATTGCGGATACACGCATCATCCACCCACATGATTCCCAAACCCACCCTTGGAGTCGGCCGCGCCGCAGCGGGAGGGCCGGGGAACTCAGGGTCGAACCATCCGTACAGCTCCTTTCTCTCGTAAAGTACTTCGAACCCCCGCAGCTACCTCACAGGATAAGGAACAGCTGAAGCTCGGTGGTGGAGGTGGCCTGCAGAAGTGGCCTGCTCCGAGGACTGGGCAGGCGCTAAATGATACAGGAGTGCTGGCGAGGCGACCCGAAAAGTGATGGGGGACCATGATCTCGCTACATCTGGTGTAGCATGTGCGTGGGATGGCTCAGAGCCGGGAGTATTGTTGGCCTCGCCTCTATCCTCAGCTCTTGCTTGCTGCGACAGACTCCGTTGCCTTATCCACAGATTGAGAGTGCGCACACCCACCCTTCGGGCGAGTCAGTTGAATCTTGTATCTTATCTTGATTGATGCTGTACAAACAGTGACAAACGCCATGCCAAACTCCGAACAACTGTATGGTCGATTAAAACTTATGCAAACAACATAATCTCAGTTCCCCCGCCTTCCTCCTGTACTCATCAGCGTAATCTTCTGCTTCTTCTTCTTACCCTTGCCCTTTACCCCTGAGCTTGCCTCTGCTCCTTCTGTCGTAGGCGCAGTCTTCTCAAGAACCTGGATGGCTTCCATCTGCATCGCCAACTCAGCTGTTCCTAGCAACTCCTCATCCCTAAGCCATCCGTCATCCGCCCCAGATGGTGCCGACGCTTCTAGCTCTGGAGATCCGTGGATGACACGTGTACCCCAGACAGTGCGTTGCGTCGAAGGGCTGGTCGACACATCTGCAAGGGTTGAGAAGCCTGGACGGTCTTCGGGTGGAGACGTCCCCGGATGTGCACTGCCCAGTGGTTGGAACTCCGAGAGGTCCATCCGGGGCGGCTCGTCATCCATGATTGGTGTTGCCGTTCGTTGCGTGCCAGCATTGAGCCGAAGAGCTGCTGCCTCAAGGCGCTCCGCCTGGAATCGCTCCCTATCCTCCTGCGCCGCCTTATCTCGGTTGTATTTCCGCCTCTTCTCAATATCCTTGCTGAACGCTTCTAGGGTTTCAGCAGGAATGATATCTGTCCAATCACACTCCAGATAACTGATAACGCAGCCTCTTGGGAGGTGTCCGAGATACCTAGCACGTTTCCTCATGGCATCATCGACAACGTGACCTGTCGAAATGTGCTCCACGCGAGGAAGCAGTGTCGATGGGAACGATGAGAAGGAGCCGAATTTTGTCTTCAAAATCCGGATATCCAACGGGGAAAGGTACAGATGTGGCGGCGCACTGTAGAAGTAGAAGTCGGCTTCGTCCGTCTTTGGCACAGCCTCTCCCGTCGCGTTAAGTGCAGGATCACATTCGCCAATTGTGACTACCTTCTCCTTGGCAGCATTGACAGCTCTAATGGCCTTCTGGGTCCATTCGCCGTCTTGCCCAAACAGCGTTTCATCCATCCGCTCCTGCTCCACCAGTGCTGCTATCTCCTCGTCATATTGCTCCGCCATATAAGAGCCAGTCCCTTTCATTATCCGTGCGTAGTCGAGGACATTTGCTGCTGAATGCCACGGGACATCACCGCCAGAGTTCAGCAGCTCGATACCCCCTTCTCGGGGTAGTGCTGTGGTCGAAGCGGATTTTCTTGCCATTAAGCGCAACACAACATCGTCCCCTGGGCGAGGCAAGGGGCTCTCCTGTCCAGCATAAAACCGTACAGGCCGGACCTCGTGTAAGTATACTGTATCCTCGCAGATAGGACACTTCTTCCATCTCGCCCCTTTTACCGATTTCGAATCCTCGCTAGCCGAGTTCGATTGCATGAACCGTATCAAGCAGGGCAAGCAGAAGATATGACCGCATTTGGCCATCCGCGGGGCTACCGGCTCCGATAAACAGATTGGGCAAGATGCTTCTTGAGACTGTGACGATGCAAGAACCTGCAAAACACTCGTCCAGTCCAAATGCACATCGGGGTCTGCTGCATGGGTGGAGTAGCTCCTATCCGGCGAAACGACAAATCGGTAATTTGCGTGCACATATCTGGCCTTGTCACTGGCGTGATACCCAGACCCAGGGCCCCAAGTCGGATTCCTTCGATATGTTCTCGCAAATGATGTATGATCGCTGTATGGCCGAGGAGAGGAGTAGCTCAGAAGATGCGTAATCGAGGTTTGCCCTCTTCTCCCAGACGGATTTCTCATTGCTCGCTGTTCGGCCATCGCGTCGTAATCGTCAATAGAGCTATTCGCTCGTCCTTCGAAACCCGGCCGGCGTTGATTCCTGTGCTGCTTCCTCGATACTTGTAACTTTCTCGGTGCAGAATATGACGCTGACTGCCCAAGCTGAGCTGGTCGACGAGCAGATTCGAAGCTAGACGTTGCCGGTCCAGCCTGGTTCGAGGGTGGGTAATTCGAGGTTGGGGGAAACTGCAGGGACTTGCCCAGAGCCGTGTTCGATGGGTTCATCGTCGCCAAATGACGAGATTATAGACTGTTGGCGTGTCTTGGATGATGAGATGTCCGTGAGACTCGACGGTCCTGGCCCGCTTGGCAACGTGCTTTGTAACAAGCTTCGTCAACCCGTCGCGTAAACTTGACCTAGTCAGGCCCGAGGGCGTATTGCTCTGACATGCAACGGCTGCGGAACGGCCAGAGAATTCCACAGCCTCACATGAATATGGATGAGGTTGAAAAAAACAAGAAGGATGTTGATGATGACGCTGGGTTGTTCGGTAGCAGAGGGGGTCCTGCTGAAGGACGGACCCCGGGGACTTGGTGGAGTCTAGAGGATCGAGTCACCAGTGACGGGGACGAGGATGCTACCCAGCGGGGCAAAGTAACGCGGACCAGGAGATGGAAACGAGAGATGCTTGCTTAGTAAGACATCACGTGACTCATGAGATCACTGTAGCCATCATCGCCGTGACAGTACTAAACGACCATATACTCCGTACAGTGCACAGAGATTGTGAGCAGTCAATTAATCGCAGGATATCATCAATTAGGTATATGGCTATGATCCAGGCAGCCTCCGCCCCAAGTATTGCTTGCAGCCGGCTTAACACTACTGCTTCCCTCACTACCCCTTCCAATTAATCGTAGCACACAACGACCATCTCCACTGCAACGGTCTGGGGGAATCATTGAGCAATGAAGCCACTCGAGAAACAAAGGCATGAAAAGGGGAGATCAGAAGATGGCAGGGAAAGGCAAGAAAAGAGAACAAACCCTGGAAACAGCAGGGGTAAAAAAACAGGTACTACCAGGTCGAGAACAAGGTACGAGGAAGAAAGCGCCTGAACGTAGTCGTCTGATGTCCTTCGTCACCGCCTTTCCCACAACAGCCGGTCGCCCAGCTAAGCGTCGCGTCGTATCGTATATGTCATCTACTTCATCTTGCTCTTGAGCTTGCTGAAAATAGTGCTTAGCCTGTTCTTCTTCTTGGTCTCGGTAGAAGTCTCAGTAGGCTTGCTGGAGCTAGCCTCAGAGGGCTTGCCCTCTGAGCCATTGGCCGCAGTCTCCTTCTTCTCGGCATGCTTCTCCTCGGTCTTGTCGGCAGCAGCGCCAGCAACGGCAGCCTTGGCCTCCTCAACCTTGGCCTCAGCCTTGGCTTCGGCCTTTTCAGCCTTGGCCTCGATCTTCTCTGTCTTAGACTCGGCAGCAGCGTCCTTCACCTCGGCCTGTTCAGCCTTGATCTTCTCAGTCTCAGCTTTGAAGTCGGACTGGATGGCCTCGGTCTTCAGCTTGGCCTCAGCCTGTGTGGCCTTTGTGTCAGCCTTAGCTTCGACCTCCTCCTTCTTGGTCTCGGTCTCGGTCTCGGTGCTGGTCTCGCCGACAGCGGGCACAGTCTTGACCTCTTTGAGAAGTTCAGACTCCACCTCCTTCTTCTCAGCCACAGCCTCAGTATTAGCCGCAGCCTCGGGAGATTCGCCAGCCTCGGCAATCGACTCCTTCACCTCAGTGGGAACCTCAGGAGATACTTCCTCCCTCTTCTCCTCCTTGTTGTGCGCTGCAAGAGCATCCTGAGCGGCAACGGGGAGCTTCTCCTTTACAGAGTCAGGAAGGTTGTTGTTGGCGGCTTCAGTGACGGCGGTGGTGGCCTGCGTAACAACGGGAGTGGCGTTGGTAACCAGGGAATCAGCAGCAGCAATGGCGGCAGCAGCAACAGTGGCGCCAGCGGCGGCGACAGTGCCCGCGATAGCGCCGTCATTCTCGGACTTGACGGTGCCGAGCTCAGGAGTGCCCTCAGAAGTGGCAGGAGCCTCGGGAACCTTGGCCTTGAGCTCCTCCTCGACCTGAGCCTTCTCCTCGACCTCGGCGGGTTGGGCACTGGCTTCAGGCTCAGCATCCGCGGCCTTCTGGCTGTCCTTGACGATGGCGGGGACCTTGGGTTCCAGAGGGACCTCACCAGCAAGGGCGGCAGTGGTAGCGCCAGCACCGACGGTCTGGATGGTCACAGGCTGCTCGGCAATGGGCAGGCCAGCTTCGGGGATGGTGTTCTTAGAGACAGGAGGAAGGTCCATGTTCACCCCAGCAAGAGCATCGCTGTTCTCGTACGATTCCTTGTCCAGCTTGACGTGCTTATTAATGTCCTGGGCAGTGATGGACTCGGGAATCTTCTCGCCAGGTGCCAGAGTAATGGGGTTGACTGCGCCATCGGCGGCGGGCAGAGGAGCAATGCCAATGGGCTTGTCCAGCTCGGTGGCTGGGGTGATGGGAAAGCCGCCTGGGACGTCGGAGGGAGTCTCAACCTCGGGATTTTTCTCGAGGGGCTGCTCTCCGGCCATCTTAGCGGTAGTAGATTCTGGAGTAACAGTGTTGATTATGGCAGCAGCAGGGCCAGCGATTTGCTCAGGAGTCAGGAAGTTGTTGACGTTCCCCTCGTGGTCAGGCTCTTTGGGGGACGACTCGTTGATGACCCAGTTGTTGTCGACAACGAACTGTAAGCAAAAGCAGTCAGCAGATGTGAATTCCGCATTCCAGCAAAACTAGATGAGGGTGGTAGTAGGCGCAAGACAAGTCAATTGGGGTGACCGAAAACAATCATGCGCTGGCAAGCTCCGCGTAGGCTCAGACAGGCTATCAGCTCATTCATTGGGGTTTCCAGCCCAACGATCAAGCCTGACGTATCCCTTGGCTGCGACTCATGTGCGCAATGACTGCGGTGCAGGCCCAGAGTAGGCTTTTCGCTTCATTTCCAGCGCGCACTGTCCACATGCGAACCACGGACCTGCTGTCTGTCACGCGGCCCGTCCAGGTTTCACAAGCGAAAAATGTCCGCTGGTCTGGCACATAGCGTCTCACACAAACTTCGCGTCATGGGTTTCCGACTGTCCCGCGTAGCCATTGAATGGCACTGCCAATTGGTGTCGCGTGCGCAGCGCAATGGTCGCATCGAACGAGGCCATCGAGTCGGTGGAGCGGTCTGGCGAGGCAGCGTTGCTTCCGAGTGAGACGGGAACAGACCAAAAAAGTCCGGAGCGGCATTGATCGCTATGGTGCGGCAGCGCTGGAAGCAGGATGGGACAGTGTACAAAGAGGAGCAAAAAGACGGTGTGTTGTGGGCATATGAATGCAAGACAATGGCGCAGACAGGCTAGGAAAGCAGCTGGCGAACTGGAGGGGTCATGGATCACGGACTCACCTTGTAGTAGATTTTGCTGGAGGCATCCTCCAGGTCGACGGTCTTCTCGAAAACGTCGCCATTCTTCTCGAGTTGGACACTCTTTGTCCAGTTGTCGAAGGTACCCGTGACGTAGACCTCCTCAGCGGGGTGCTCCCTGTGCGACAATCATTTAGCTCTGTTTGGAACGCAACGGGGCGGTATTGGGGGACGCAAGGGAGAGGTCAGCGAATCGCCTGGCTCAAAGACGTACCACTTGAAAGTATAGCTGCCCATGGTATGTGCGGATGATGTACAAATATAGGAGGGCGGTGGAATGGAGGGGTGAACACGATTGCGCGCGCGCGGGAGGTGAGGCTGTCGAGGTGGTTAATAGGGAGGAGAGGAAGAGGAGGAAGAGAGCAGAAAGAAGAGAAGAGGGAGGAAACTGGAGGAAGATGATGATGGCGCAGCGCAGGTGGAGGACAAGGACGAGCAGTGACGACGACGCCTAACAAAGCTTGCTGAGGTGACCTGGAGCCTTGCCTGAGTGCAGTGGAGGGGGGCCTGTGGCGGCGCTTAAGGCAGCTACCAGCGCAGGCGCAGGACTTTTGCGGTGGGATTTAAATTACGGTTGGGGATGCCGCCGATGTCCAGATTGCATCGCCAGTTCCTGGATTCCGCCACCGTCTACGAAGCTGATACACTTGCTTTCCATGACACTTTACCTCATCTCACTCACTCTCATTTCTGTCTTTCTAATTTTTAATTTTTTTTTTCCCGACTTTTCCAGGCCTCTGTGGCTGGATACGGTCACCGTCTCTTCCGAGTGTCGCGCATCGTTGCATCTCTCAAGCTCTGTTTTCGTCATGGTGGGGCACCCTCTGACTGCGCCGACCCTGTTGTGATTGGTCAAAGCTCCACCGGGCGTCGCCCTGGCGCCACAGATGCCTGTCTTTTCTACTGCTTCCGTCCTGTCCAGGCTCCTGGGTCATCAAGGACTCGATCTCTGAATTGTTCACGAAATCACAACCAGACTATACGTGAAATTTTGTCAGCATCTAGCGACCTAATACTGTGGCTCGTGACTCCATCTCAGTCTACCGCCACGTTACGCCACATTTCCAAACCCCCGTTGGGCTTAGTGTTGTGTCACCTGTCAGGGCAGCTGTCTCAGTCACCTTGGCCTTCTTCGCAATCCATCCACAATCTTTGCATCGCCCCACCTCCATCATGATCTAATAAGAGAGACCACAACAAACAGCGAGCATCGCGACAGAATGTCAGCCTCACCTCATCATTCTATGGCTATCTCCTCCAAATAGTCAAAGATGATAGCTCGAGCCCTCAGTGCGGCCATACTCAATCTTGGCCCCAGAAGACCAGGACCCCAATCCGTCGGAGCAGGTCCAGCACAATGACTGCCATCAGCAACATAAAGACCATCAGGGTCACCCGATATCGAGGGTCTGGTGCAATGAGAGCTATCTTCTCCCAGTCACTCATGGCGACTCGTTAGAGTGTTGGATATGATGAGCTGGGGATGGGTAAAACGAAATTAACCTATCAGCGAGTACGCTCGGTTGAGAATGGCTTTGTAATGTGAGTTGAGGTCGGGCACGGGTTTTGCGAACACGTCAGGTATTGGTATATATTTTGCCACAGACTCTCGTCAGATTGGCAATCGCTCACCGCTGCTGGCCTCGGACTGATTCAGACCATTGTAAAGGACGTACAAAAGATGCAGAAAGCAAGGGCAAAGAAACGCAGAAACGCCACCCATCCTACGAATCCTTTAGGGTACGACAAGGACGGACATCGACAGACAAGAGGAGACCCCAACAAGCTGTTGCATCTCGTCCACTACAGCTCTTCCTTGACTTGTGTCTCCGACGCGGCCTCGGCTGCAGATGCCTCTGGGGCCTTTGCCTTGAGCGCTCGCATCTTGATCCGGAACTCGATCTCCTTGTCCTTCGGCCTCTTGTGCTCGACCCAACCGACAACAGCGCCATCCTCTGGCACAATCTTGTATTTGGACAAGTCACTCATGACATCTTATAAAATGAAGTCAGCCGATGTACGCTTGCAATAACCTCTCTGGATGTAACCTACCTCTGCATGGGCTAGTCTCAGCTGCCCATAGCGGAAGAATGTGGTATAGTGCACCTGGTGCGAAGATGGCAAGCCTCTCCTCATCAAGCGACCTGTCAACTTCTTTCGCGCTTGGAAACTCCACGGGGCTTTCAATCTTGTCATCGCCTTCCTTTGGCTTCTCAAAAACGCCAAACAGGCCCTTGCCTTCACCGTCGGTCCGATCTTGGTCTTCGATCCACAGCCGCACCTCCAACGGCACGTCCTTGTACTCCATGGAGATGATTGTCCGGTCGTTGAGGTGGCGGTCAAGACCTCCCCATGCTCCTGGGTATTCTCTTCCTGTGAAAAGCTTCTTCAGGCCTGGGCTCCAGTCACGGAGACCCTGGGGCGCTGGCACGCTGAGATCGGCGAGGGTGAATTCGCGCGCTGGCAGTGTGACGGTGTGTTCACAGGCTGCCTCAAAGGACCCGATCTTAGGATGGCCGTAAGGGTCCTGCCACTTGAAGTCGTCGATAATGTGCGGCGTAGGCTTTGGCGGCTCCTTGGCCCCGAAGAAGGCATCGGCGCCGCCTGCGAGCATAGCGATGGCAAAGGGTGTCGCCTGAAGCTTCATTCTGACGGTTGAGTTCACGAGAATTGATGCAAAGGTAAGAGTGTCGATTTTCTTGTAAGAGGAGACTTCAGGAAAGCACCAGGGTCTCTTCCAAAATCTGATCCGCCCAGAAACAACATTTTTAAATGCTCTCGCGACCCTAAGCTGCATTGTTGTCCTCATCGGATGCTTGCCGCTCCGTCGTCCCATCTGGGAATGACAGCCCGCAATAGCGGCATCCGGCGCGGGGAATGCGGGCGATTAATCTATCTGCACCAGCCCCAACACCCGGTCGAGCCAATGTGCACGTCGTCTCCGAAAATGAGTTGGAGACGACCTTTTGGAGACATGCGGAGGCATCGAGAAATATCGGTTCAGACTACCGTGGCAACTTCAATGACTGAGATCTGGCTGTCAGGAATCGACTACCTATCTGCTCTTGTCCTACTTCACAGCGTAACGCATCACCACAAGAATTATAACGTCGGCAGCGTTCATTCTCCTGAAACATCATGACATCGTACATTCTATACACAGTTACACTCCCACAGGGCTGCTCAGCTTCAGCGTCACGGCGCTTCCTGCCATCGTCACCCATTGAATCAGTGGCTCATTTCCAACCTTGTCTGCCCTACTCTGGGCACCCTGGACTGTCACGAGGCCCTTTGGAATTGTCACTGGCACCGGCACCCCACACTGGTTATTCTTTGTGCGCACGGTCACACTCGAGATGGTTGAACCTCCTGAGGCGTACTGGTACGTCAGACGTGGCTCGCAGTCATCCAGAGCCTTGCGGTCTAGGAAATACTGCGCAGTCTGGTCGTGCGTCAGAGACGTAATTGGCCAGCTTGTAAGACGCATCATTTCCTGTACAACCGTCTCAGCCCATGCCTGAAGAATGGACAGACGACCTCTCTGGTTGCCGATGGTCATGATCGACTTGCCCCTCAGCATGTTCGCCTGGTGGAACATGTACGGGTCAGCTTGCAGGCGCAGCAGGTTGCGGGTATTATCTGTGCGTGACAAGTCGAGAAGACCTTGCCACCCGCCGCTCGCTCCTTGAGAGGTGTCTTCCCATTCCTTTGTAGTGCACTCAGGCGTGTGGCAGTTGTAGTAAATCATCGTTGCGAAACGAGGGACGACGACAAGGCCAGCATATCCGTTGTTGGCTACAGTGGTGATGAGTGGCCAGTACTTGTTGTCCTGGTTGCGCAGCACCGGACGGGTGTTGTCACCAACGACATACGCCAGCCCGTTGTCCATCCAGGCCTTGATAGCATCACCGTTGTGCAAACCAGTGATGGCAGGCGGGATCAAGCCCTTGGGAGAGAAACGCTTCGCTTTGTCGATCCCCATCTGCTTCATCCAGGCTTGGTTGAAGTGAATCTCCCGACTCGCGTCATTGTACGTAGCATTGTTCAATTCCTGGTGCGTGAAGGTATGTGACACATGGGCATATGCATCGCGGTTCCCTGCTATGAGGAACCAAGACGCAAATTGGTCTAGCTGACAGCATTGCTTTGTCCAGGGATAAGTCAACAGAGTAGGCGGCCAAATATCCGTCCCTGTTCCCAGTGGCTTCTGGAACTCAAGCGCTGTGTCTGGTGGGGAGTCATAGTCAACCGCTTGGTCGGGATTGCAATAGCGGGCAGCATTGGATTTGGTGCAAGCTGCGATGATGTCGCCGTTCCCGTTGTGCGCAAGCTCGAGCATGATATCTGATCCAGCGGGCAGGCGAAGATTGAGCCCCATCCTCCAAGTGATGTGGTCCACAAGGTCTGAGGTGGAGATTTTGACGACCTCTCCTTGCGGATAATACATCTCCGTCTCGAGCTGGACGTCATCTACCTGCATGCTCAGATGGACCTTCCTCTTTCCCACGAACAAGCCCCTCGTCATCCAGTGGATGAAGGCATGCTGGATGAAGTTGGAAGTCTGAGACCAGTCTGAAGCGTGAGAGATGAAGAAGACCATTTGCTGGCGACCGCCGGGGAAGGTGTTGATCACAGCGGCGGTGGTGTCGGCGGTGAAGCCGGTGGAGGGACTATATTTAGCGATACGGCGGGTGGTGGTGGTGTTGGTGATGGTAGCAGGGACATGCCAGAAGCCTTTGGAGCTGACTGTTGCGCCCCTGTGAACGTTGTCAGTGACGTTGTTCGGGGAGTCAAGGTCTGTGCTTCAATGATCTTACTGTTTGAGTCCAGCGGTAGGAAAGCCGGATGTGTCTGTGAAGCTGAAGAGTTGCTCAACGTCACCGGGGTGAGAGCCTCCCGCAGCAGCCGTGTCTTTTTTTTACGAACTATTAGTCCCCACCGCTCATCCATGGTTCTCATGGCAAGACTTACCACTTGAGGTGCTGGGTGTATCGCCCAACCTAACCATCCTCACCTTGAAGGCGGCCTGGTACGCGTGGATCACGTCCCACTGATCCTGCGTGATGGCACTCCTCCAATTGCCGCCCTCATACTCGTACGTGACCGAGTTCATGACGATGATACCGCCATAGTTGCCGTCGGTAGCAGTACTGTTGAGGGCCGGCAGGGTGATGCCCTCTTTGGGGACAATGATACCCTTTGAAGGGATGCCATAGGCATCCAGACCAGAAATGGCATTGTCGAGCTGATACTGCGAATCACCAAAAACGAGTATGGTGGACTCGACTGTAGAGGGAGCGGCTTGAGCAACATTCCACAGAATGGCAAGAGCGGCAACTCTGCCGAAGAGGCGGAAGAAAACCATGCTGCGTACCGTGGTAACGTGGCAGCGGTACCTATTGGAGACGAGACTTCACCAAGGACAAACCGGTGGGCCGTTAGACAAAGTCTCAAAAGGCCTGAACCAAAGATGCAAAACCGCAAGCAGAAGCTTTGAACGAAGGAAGAGGTTCCACCAGAGAGGCTTTGGTGAAATGGAAGATTAGGTTCACAATGGGGCACCGCCGTGAGAGACTTAAGTAAGTTCTACTGAGAGCAGCTGAGAAGGCAGCAAAACTCGTCGAGGGGACAATTTCTGGTTTGGGGGGGAAAGAAAATACGAGGAGAAGTGCTTTGCTCGAGCGGCTGAAGCCTAGACCAAGGAGTCAGCTGTGTTGAGGGATGCCACAATTCAAGCCTCTTGCCCCATCACTCATCTTTTCCAATTCACGCAAGTCGGAGAAAACGGGTCCAAGTAAGAGGGACTGGTCTGGTCTTGCTCCGGTGTGGCTATGTATGGCTTGACTCCCCTTGCCTCCAGGCCTTTTCCCCACGGCAAAGCAAAGAACTAGTTGTACCTAGTAAGCTAACCGCTTCTTGGCCTATTGTGATAAGATGAGGAGATTCACTAGGCTTGGGGCCTGGTCCTGAATCCGACGGTGCACCGCCTTGGACGTAATGAGTCAAGGGCGTATCAGGGCACAGGCCGGCTGGTGGTGGTGACGGCAAGATGTGCATCTTTTTGGGAAGTGGTCGGGCTTCCATTGCGGAGATTGACTTTTAGCGGCCAGGCAGGGGTTCTAGATCCGGACGGAAATGGAAACATGAAAAAAAAAAAAAAAAAAAAGAAAGGGCATACGTGCATATGTATGCGCTGTGACATGATGCATGGGCCAAGTTACCTAAAGCCGGGGGAATGCATCGTCCAGATTGGCGTGGTGAGAAGGGGAGGTTGGTTGCATGTCCAGCCGTATCTGGAAGCAAGATGGGCGTTGTGCGCTCTGCCGTGAGACAATGCGGCAAAGATCGGCGGCACCAACTGCCTCTACACCGACAAGTAAAAAGAAAGACATAAAAAAAGAACAGCAGAAGGAAAGAGGAGAGGTAGGGAGGCGTTGACCCCCCCCTCCCCGTAGGACAGACATCCAGGGTTCAAGACAGGTGGTGAACAACTAGCCCATTGATCTCTCCAGCAATAAGCTTAACGTTTGCGGCAAATAACCCTGCCAAGCTCAGCTGCACATGTGAGAAACGTTTTGAAAGGTAAAAGACCGGGGACGACTCCCGAGATGATGTCGGTGCGCACAGATCCTGAACAAGTTAAACCCGATGTTGGAAGATATACGAGCTTCAAATTGTGGGGAGAGAGAGAGAAAGAGAGAGAGAGAGAGATCAAGCAGTAAGTACCGGTACCTGACCAGGGTCTTTGACCGCCGATCGAAGTGGGGCAAGGAGGGGTGGGATTAGGGATGCCACTGCTGCTGTCTTGTCTTGCTGGACCAAGGGGGGGACGTGGCCCTCTTGGCAGCGGATACGGGATCTCAAAGGGACCGGGGGACGGGGGGGTGGGTAGGCTGTTCTCACCGGAAAGAAGAAAGAGAAAAGGCGGAGGAGGGAATGTTTCAGGTAATCGTGTGAGTCAGTCTGTGTGTACAGTACGTACAAGTGGCGTTTGTGTGTGCTGTTTTTGCGCCTCGTGCTTGGACCGGTGTGGTGTTTGGCGCAAACCCCAGGGTCTGTGCGAGCGGTCAGGGAGTCAGTTAGTCCCACGATGGCATCATGCAATTTGGTGAAAGCTGAAATGGCAACATGTGCCAAAGACGGTGTTCAATCGTTCGATGCAACTACAACGACAATAACAGCAAATGTATCAGTTTCAGGAGCCCTTTTACACCAGTATTGTTCACTGTAGAGCGGATCCTATAGTGGTGTAGGGTGCCCGCAAGACAGACACGCTGAGAGGGAAGCCCATTCCAGCCGTCTAGTTGCCTAATCGGGAAAGTATCCACCCGGCCCTACCGATCGGAAGGTTCAAAGTCCACTCACTCCAAGGCAGTTGTTCGCGCATGGGGCTGCTTTGTTTTGTTGGTAAGGAATCAGAAGGATCGAGTCGGATGGATTTCGACCGTCAAAGTTCGAAAAAAGAAAACTTAGAAAGGAAAAAGAAAGGATAAAAAGTTCCCGGATAACCCGGCATATGGCAGATTTTGACTGCACGCTCAACACATCTGACTCGATGACACAAAGGCACCAAAGTCTTGCGAATCACGCCAGGCCCTCCACAGTGCTGGAGTGTAGGTCGTGTCCGTCCAGACAGGGGGGGGTAATCAACATTAGGCAGAAAAACAGGCCATGTCGAACCAGTCGATCAACCCTATACAAGACTGTGTCACCCGGTCACCTTCATACTCGGCTTCAGCTGTTTTAACAATGACTACGGAGTAGCTTCTACTCGCGATGTACCTGCCCCTGGGACCCCACGATCTGAAAGGAGAACCCCGTTGTGGCGTTCTCAGCCTGGGCCTACCTACGAGGCTGTGGCTTGCGAGCTTCACCCCGCAACGTTGACCCTGGGCCTTGCCAAGTGAACGGTCCTCGAGTCTAAAACGACAGACCTAAACCTCGGCGTCTTTTTTTTTTCAAGAGTCCGTTGACGCTTTGACTTGCCCGGCATCCTAACCCCTGGTCCTTCGTAGTGATTCGGCGATCAAAGTAAAATGCACTGTTCAGGACGTGCTGCAATTTGCTACATTGCACAGAGTATTACGGGTGACCCCCATTGTTGCTGCTTTCCACGGGGTGAGGAAACGAACCCGGATGGGGGAGGGGGCCGCAGTGCGATAAGATCTGATTGTGGTGCGAAATCTGATTCTGTGCCTCATCAAAGGTATGCTGATCGCACGTGGTTGGGGGCACTACCTACAGTGAAAGGCCAGAAAGCCCCGATAAGCATGAATTCAAGGACTAGGATGGTGGAAGAGCCGGATGGTGCCGGATCGCCAAGCACTGGTCCTTCACGGGGAGCGAGCACCGTAGCACAGCAGTAATCTCCGAAGACTGCGACCCTCAATACTCCGTACAGACAGGGGGCGGTGACGGTGGATCTACCGCCATTTTATGGGCCAAGGTTTTCCGCCACCAGAGCCCTACGGGTCTTGGAAGGAAACTTTGATCATTCTACGGAGTAAAGGAAGAGGCATGATGGATGGATTAGAGCAAAACGAAAGGAATGCCTCGGCACATGGAAGGCGGAGGTCTTGGGTCTGCTAAAGCGGCTAACAGAGGGTCTTCGCCAGGGGGAGGGGTGGTGGTGTGGTGTCAACTGACTTGCCAATTCGCTTCGAGAGGGAGGAGTTCAGTCCGGTATATGAGGTTCTTTGATGCAGGTGAACATGACGGAGAAAAAAGAGTGTTAGAATCAGAACGAGATGAAACGTTTGCCTGCTTCTTCGACTACTCTCACCTGACAGCCAGAAACATAAAGCCATTTTGGGTTTAAGGTTAACTTATTGCACTCACCAAAGTACCCCAAGTCGGTGGGTTCTCAGGTTCAGGCTGTACAACGCTGTGCCTCAAAGTTAGGGCGCATGCAGCCACAGAATCTAGACTGGGCCGCCACCTGCTGCGCCCGCCCGGCCGAACCGTCTGCTGCTAAGGCTGCCTGCACTAAGCCCCAGTCCAAGGGGTCCAACAAAGCCTCCCCCCCCCCATTCACGTTCGGCTCGTGTTCTGAACCTTTCGACCTCATCTCCAGCTCGGCGCGCTTCTCCTGTGGTTGCGTCAGGTTCGACCTCCGCTCTTGTGCTGCTTTGAACCCAGCACGAAGCTGGCGCTCAAGGAAGGGGGACCACCAATCTAAGATCATCACTTTCACCTCCTCTCTAGCGACCCACCCCCGTTTGAACCTTGCTGGGGCAGCTGGTGTCGATCATCAAGACCAAGTTTCAGACAACCTTACTGTTGTCGTCGCGCAAGCTCCCTTGACCGCTTTCTTGCGATCTGGTGCCTTCTTTTTGGTCTTTACGCAGAGACTCAAAAGACTACATCTTTTTCTCAGCAAGCACGCACATAATCGCAAAGCTGACCTGGCCGAGTCTGAAGAGTGTGTTTCTTGCCATCGCACGCACCCACACAATGGGCTCATCAACACCATTGGACCTCACCTCGGCCGCAGAGAAGAGCCAGGGCAGCGTCTCTTCTTCACAAGGCAAAGGCGGCAAATGGTCTCTTAAGAAGAAGATCGCCCTCGGCGTCGTCCTCGCCATTGTCATCATCGGCCTGGCCGTCGGTCTCGGTGTTGGCCTAACAGTTGGCCGCAACGGATCCGACGAGGACGACGGCGACGGTAATGGCGGCAACAATAACGGCAATGATAACGGCGGTAACGACAACAACTCCAACAATAACAACAAGACCATCTGGCGCCCCGAGGTTGGCGCCTCGTGGCAGATTACTCTGATCAAGCCCATGGATGTCAAGACGGACCTGATCCCAGGCGTGGACATCTACGACATCGACCTCTTCGACAACGAAAAGTCCACATTTGACGCCCTCCACGACCAGAAGAAGAAGGTCATCTGCTACTTCAGCGCTGGGTCGTACGAAGACTGGCGCGACGATGCCGGTGACTTCGAGAAGAGCGACTTGGGCAAGCCACTGGATGGCTGGCCGGGCGAGAGGTGGCTGAAGCTTAGCAGCGAGAACGTCCGCAGCATCATGACCAAGAGGATCAAGTATGCCGCCGAGAAGGGGTGTGATGCCATTGACCCGGACAATGTCGACGGATACGTAAGCTTTTCTCGTCTTTCTTTCTTTCTTTCTTTATTCTTTCCATATTGGCACTTTTCCTCCCGCCAGCCACTGACACTTCTCCATAAAAACTCCAGCAAAACGACAACGGTCTCGGTCTCCAAGAATCCGACTCCGTCTCCTACATGACCTTCCTCTCCCAGCAGGCCCAGAGCTTCAACATGTCCATCGGGCTCAAGAACGCCGGCGACATCATCCCGGACGTCCTGCCCCACGTGCACTTCTCCGTCAACGAGCAGTGCGTCGAGTACTCCGAGTGCGAGACTTTTGCCGCCTTCATCAAGGACAACAAGCCCGTCTTCAACATCGAGTACCCCAAGGAGTGGAAGGCCGCGAGTGTGAACCAGCAGATCTGCTCGGAGAAGGGCAAGGCGCAGGGGACCGAGGGGTTCAGTATCGTGATCAAGGATATGGACTTGGATAAGAAAGTGGAGTATTGCGATGGCAAGACTTATTCGTAAGAGGGAGTGAGGGAGGGAGGAGGATGGTTCTCTTCGAGACCCGCTTCAGATCACTCCACCTTCATAGCAGACATTCTGGACTCTTTGCATATCAACACGGCGTTCACGTCTTCAGCATACACAACCGCTACATCTGCCCGAAATTATGGCCTGAATACAATAAACTGTTTCTATGCGTCCTCCTTTCCCAGATACGGACATCGTGCAACACCTTCATCAAGGTTCCGCCACCAAAGCTACAATGTGCGGAAGCTGCTTGGGCCACTTCGAATAACCCCCGCCAACCTGCTCAGTCAGACACAAGCCACCGAACCCCATCGACTTCACCTCGCGTACCAATTTCCCCAGCCCGTCCTGAGCTGTCCCACAAGAGTGCACGATGGCCACCGCCTTACTTCTCACAGAGGACGCAACTTGGGGCAGTCCTTGCGTCACAAAGTACTTCTGCCACTGTTCCTCGGACTGCTCAAATACAACAACGTGCTCCGCGAGATCGTAGTATTCGCGGTCAACGACGACTCCCGGGTTCAGCATCACTTCTCCAGGCCGATGAAGCTCCGACTGCCACGTCTCGTGGACGTGGCTTGAAGCTTGGCGCATGTACTCGACGTTCTGGGGATCCGATGGTGCCTCGTCAAAAAAGATGCCGTCTACGCGGATTGCGTGATCGGGACTTGTGTTCCAGAGGCGATACACGTCCACATCCTGGTTCACCGTGTCCAGAGCGCGGCTTCCGTAGCTGCAGTGAACGTACCCAAGGCACCGGATGTTGTCTATGCCGCTCATCTCCCGCAGTGCTGCGAGGTAGCTCGCATCCGGGAGTGCATCCTTGCCTGGTCCGCTGTTAGGGTTTGCAATAGCAACGAATGCCACTTCGGGGTGGGCTCTCGCTGCCTCGAAGAGCGGGTCCCATGCTCCCTCGACAGGATACATGTACAGCGGAACAACGACAACGAGGCGGGTCATGGGAGCCATGCTTGATTGGCAGTCTTTCTCCGTCGGCTCGGGGGCTGAAGTTGACATGATGGGGGAGGAGTGACTTGGCTGGTCAGACTGGGGACGACATCTGCGCTGGCCAATGAGGCGATTGAGAAAACCACACAAGGGCATTGTGCTGGTGCGCCTCGAAGAGAAGGTTTATAGTTACAGGAGTGAGGCCTTTGCCAATCTCGGTCGAATCAGTTGATGCGGTCAAGAGCGGTCCAGCCTGTTTAGAACCAGTCGAGTGCCGGACAAGAACCTTGATGCCGAAATTGGCCCCTTTCGAACTGAGGTGTGGTGTTGCGCATTGTTGTATGGACCGAGTGGTGGCGTGGCGTCACGAGAAAGATGGGGGATTAGTATGCAGACGCCCCTGAGGCTAGTATCCCGCCGAGCCCCTGTCGATCTGAAGATGGGCGTGTGCTTAGCCAAATCGAAAAAAAAAAGTGAAGCTCAGCGATTGCGTGCGTCCCGCCGTCCCGCCTCGCATGCAACCCCCATTTTACCAGGGTGCCCTCAGAACCGGGGTTGTGATAGATTTCCAGATTCATGTCCAGGTGGCAATTGCATGCATGTCAGCAGTCTCTTCTGAATGGCGGACATCGACAGCCTTGAACTTCCGTGCTGTAAGTCAGCACCAAATAGGTATTAGCAGCACGTCAGATCAAGAGAACCTTGGCCAGGACCGAGACAGCGTGGTGCTGTCCTTGTGCGTGACTGGCCCTCTACTCGCCCCAATTGATGCCTTGATGGCGTTATGACGCCCGTTGCGTCTAAGCCTAACCATAATAAAAACCTGCTTTCTGTGTGCGAGCATTCGGTCGGTTTGCAGACACCGCTCTGGCCAAGGGTGCGTTTGTCGAATGTGGCTTTGCGTCTCGGGAGTCAAGCGAGGGCGCTTAACATGTGTGTCTCACTTTCGGATCAGCCGCCTAGAGCCGCTCCCATCAGGCAGCCTTCTCTGTTGGTTGTGCTTGGTAGTGGCAGTGACAGAGAGTCTCTGACCGCCACGGCGATTTGAACATGCGTGTCATCGATTGAGTGTATGCTGTCAACGAAAAAAGACTGAGAAGCACAGTCTGGCGATGGATGCGTCAATTGAAGCCGCTGCCAGGCTTTTTTTCGAGATGGGTTTGTAAAATGCCTGTGGCTATCTCAGCCTTCGTGAGCCCCAACGACGACAGCAAGGGAAGGAAGGCTACACAACAGGGTCACGTGTTCCGTGGCGATAGTTACACAAGTCTCACGGCAAGATCAAGTCAGGAACCAGGTAACGGTATTCGTATTCGGTACATATTAGCTTCCTTGCTAGATTATTTCTCCCTCAAGACCCAAAAAGTCATTACAGCCAAGTTCCATTTTGAAGCAAAGACCAGTTAACGCCGTGTCAGTCAAGTGTTGTCAATCATGATGTTGCTGACTTTGTTTTGGTGACAAAATGCCACAGATCCCGCGCACACTGTGGAATACTCCGCTCAGCAGTCCAGCCCAACTCCCTGAACGCTCTATCATTCGAGGCCACGCAAAAGCCTACATCCCCTGCCCTGCGATCGGTGAGTCGCACAGGGATCGACTTGGAGGCCGCTTGCTCCAGGCTTTGCACTGCTTCCTGCACCGTTGTACCAGTGCCCGAGCCAAGGTTGAAGGTTCGGAAAGGAACCTTCGCCGGCGACGCCAAGGCCTTGACGTGACCAACGGCAACATCGGACACGTGCACGAAGTCTCGTATCGCGGTCCCGTCCCGTGTGTTCCAATCCGAACCAAATACATCGAGTTCAGGACGAGAGCCAGTCAAGACTTGGGTGATCACTGGGAATAGGTTGGTGGGGACACCTTTGGGATCTTCACCCAGAAGCCCAGATGGATCGCAGCCAATGGGATTGAAGTACCTCAGCGCGACAATCCGCCACGAGGGGTCTGAAACGGCAATGTCGGCCAGGATAGCCTCGCAAAAATGCTTCGTTCTTGCGTATGGACTTTGCAGGCCCACGCTCATCGGCTCAGCCAAGGTCTCGCGACCAGTATCATCAATAAAAGGTTCGACATGATGCACAAGATCCTCTTCACGAAGCGGCCGCCCAAGATCGGCCTTGTTGCCATACACGGTGGCTGAAGATGAGAAGACAAAATTGCGAATGTTGTTCTTTCCGAGCAAGTCCATCAAGTCGACCAGTCCGCACACGTTGTTCCGATAGTACGGAATTGGTTTGGCGATTGAGTCCGGAACAGACTTGAAGGCAGCGAAGTGGATCACGCCAGAGATATGAGACTGACGTGAGAGTCGAGGAGAACCATGACTTGAAGGCACGGACACCAGTGTCGAATAAGACTCCAGCAGAAACCGCATTGACTGGCTGCGATAGTCGAGCTTGTGGAAATGCAGCATCGGCATCGTTGAGTTCGTCTCCGCACAGTGCTCCGAAGCGAGCTTTTGGATCTTTGAAAACACATCTTCAAAGCTGTTGCTCAAGTCATCAACAATGATGACATTGTGGCCAGCTTTGAGTAATTCGAGTGAAGTATGAGAGCCAATGAAGCCAAGGCCGCCAATCACCAAAGTGAATCGAGCTCCCCGGACATTCACATTGCCATCCAGCGCTGTGTTTCCGACAATTTGGTTACCATCACCTTGTTCCGAACCGAACCCAGGAGTGGTCACCGGGGTACTGGCACGGGAGTAAGGCGTGGATGAATCGTCCGAGCTCCAATGCGTCTCCATTGTCGGCTTGGGACGATGAAAGAAAGGTACTGAATGTGAAAGAAAAGAGGAAGTGGTCAAGGGGCACGAGTGAAGGAATGGAGGAACTCTTTTGGGTGGCCGCAAGTTAAGTACTTGCGGCAGGTCAGAGAACTTTGCTGGAGCCGGCCGCTCGAAACAGAATTACCAACACTTCGACACTTCAGCCTCGATCTCTTGGCGCCACATTCTGAGAGAGTCAGAAGCTAGAACTTGCAGGAGAACCGGGCAAGTTGGAGTGGTTCGTGGGTACATAGAGCGAACTCCGATGTGGTGCCAGACTCGCCTGAGCCATTGAGCCGTGCTAAACAACCTCAGACTCAGGGAACAGACCGCTTTCAGACATGGCAAGGGTATGAAGAGCCACACAGACAGAATGGGGTGAGCTCTTGTCGTGGTGTGCATGCTGGACCCAGCGACCCTACGAGACGGGTTGCTCGCTCGAATCCTTGCGAATGGACTAGCCTAGTCCGTTGCTCCTTGCCTACATACACGTGGCTTCAGTTCATCATTTCTTAAACCGCCAAAGTCATTTTTGAGCCTGAAGCAAGTCATGAGTATGTGGCTTGCCAGGACGGAGGAAGAGCTCCTCATCCTAAGAGCGAAGACCTGCCTGGCCAGGACCTCACGGAAACAGATGCTGCAGTACTCGAATCCGAGGCATTGTTTCGAAGAGGACCCATTGGCAGAGCTCCGAATCGAGATTTGAGTTACACCGGCCGAGAAATAAGTGCGGACGTTAATCAAAACGGAGCTGTTGAAGACGGGTCTGAACTCGACCGTTTTTGAGAGTTACACTTTGGCCGTAGCTAACAGAGCAAGCCCGAGGTACGGGCGAGTTCACTCAGCCCGACCCACCATAAGACTCTCCGATTTGCACCAAATGTGACGAGACTCTTTCAGGCTGGCCATTATTACAAGTTACGTCGCGGACCCGATGTTCAAAGAATGATGAATGCTGCACGTCCTGGGTGGATCTCACGAGAGTCCAATAAGCCAGGGCGCTTCGCTTCCTGAGCATCACATACTGGGCAAGACCTCGTGTTCTGCGATGCAGTGAGACTCAGACATCACTCACCACTTGGAAGTGAGCATTCATGATCAGAAGGCACGCCATAGGGGCTTGTGCCACGCCATCTGGGTGTCGGAGTTTCCGAAATCCGCCTACCATCGACCGTGGAGACAATGTCGACCCAAGGGATGGCATAGTTGCAACTTGAGAGTTCGTGACCGAATGACGGTTGCATTTCTCCCAAGGCTGGCATCGCCTGCCAGGTGGAGGGCTTGTGGTTGGCTGAGACGCAAGTGGTATTATACAAGAGCAACAGAAGCGCCACAAAGAGGCCCGAGTCCCCGAGTGTGAGAAGCACTTCTCATCAGGTACCTGTACCGCCAAGATCTGATGTGGGGTGGAGGGGAGGGGGGGTGAGGATGCACACACCGTCCACCTACCACCAAGCCTACGATCGTGTTCCAGGATGCAGGCCTCAAGTGGACAAGGCCCTGGCTTTTTTGCTGCATGCTAAACCTAGTTGGCGCCAACTTGGGAGTGCACTGGAAGAAGCAAGATTTACTTCTTCGCTTGACGCTTCCTATTTTTGTACAGAGTGGAGACCTGCCTTGACGTTGATGTTTTACGTTCAGGGCTCAGTGCGCTCTGACCAAACTCGGACGCCATTCAAGACCAGGGTTTCGTTTCCCTTGGGTGTCCTACTTTGGTTCGGTGCTACACCCCGCAATAGCGGCATGGTACATACCAAAGTGCAAACCCTCTTGCTGGATAGTCGTGCGAGCATTTACCGATGCGGCGATGCCTATGCTCTCTGCGGAAGCCTTGTTGTAGACCACCATGGTGCTGTACCATGGTGCTGTGGGGACATCACTTGGAGCAATTGACCTTTCGACCTTTGGTCGCCAAAGTGCCGCTGAGTGACACAAGACACTTCGCACCGTTTGTGGGTTCATGCCAGCTTTTTTGGGGCACAGTCTCACTTTTCTTTCCCAAAAAGCTGGCGGTTCGAGCTGAACTGGCGAGAGCTGAAGGTGTCAGGGCACGTTGATCCGATCTTAGCCCCCTTGACTCGAATCGCGGCAAAGGATAATTTGGCTACGCCAGGGGCACCAACCACCGTTCTCAGACTTACACACCAACGGCGGTGGGCCGGAGCTAATAACGCACGGAAGAGCTGCAGGCATCTCGAATACAGCCACCACTGCGTTTCTTGTGTTGTCTCTCATCTAAAGGCGCCTGCAGGTCTTCCGCTTTGGTGTCACCAATCAAAGTTAAGCCCTCGCAACCCAAGGCCAATGCGGCATCGACCTGGCTAACTATTCGCCAGATTCTGAACCCAGGGCATGACGGCATGCATATGCGCCTGGCGTGCCTCAAACAACAGTTATACGAGGTTTGCAACGCACAGCACATTGACGGCCATGTCATCTTTGAGTGCCACACATTCGGCCGAGCGTGAGCAGGGGTCTGTGGACATTGACCGATGCACCCTGAGCCAGGCCTTTAGGTGGCAGCGTGTCTTGGAGTGCAAGCACTTTATTTGCGCCACATCCCAACGAGGCACAGGACGTTGCGGTGTGAGAGGCTAACCCCAGTCCAGCGACTTGCTGCAACAATCGCGTGTTCTGTTGTTGTCCGAGGTAATGACGTTTCTGGTCTGCAGAAGGAGAGAAATGCCTTGTCCATGTTTGCTGAACCCAGGTCCCTTGAATTTGCTTTTTACGGCTCAAAAAATGGCGGGCCAGATGCCAAGACATGATCGCCGCCGTTACTGGAGGATCCAGAAGTAAGTGGCCACGAGAGTAACATCGTGGGCCAGACTTGGTAAGGTTTTCAGGTTCCGGCTGGGCATCTTGGCAGCAAACAGCGTAGGGCGTGCGCCGAAGAAGCAATTCAGCTCGCATCGAGGAGGGCCCATGCGCTATAGTAGTGCAAATTTGCCAGGCAGGGCGTGTAAGAAGCAGTTTTGCTACTAAGCGACGTGCGATGATGTAGGTAGGTACATGCCATGCTTCGTGATATGCAGACTGCTGGCCAGCGTGTATAGTCCCCGCCTCCCAGGATCAGGGATTCGGGGGCAAAGGGAATGGATGAGGCCCCGGCAACAAGTGCAGTAGTACGAGCCGCTCTGAAAGCTCTTTTTTTACTTCAGGTTGCATGGTGGAGCATATGGCCTATGCGCTCGGTTCTGAGAATGGGGAAGAAACGACAGCCCATGGTGGTCTCCTGTTGATCAGGCTCTCCGGCCAGAAGCTTATGACATCTACTAATTTCAGCTGACCGGATCGAGCTGGTCTACTTGGTCCCGGGAACTGAGCACGGAGCGTTGCAAGGACCTTAGGGTGAACCTCCAAGACGTTCTGTACTTACACCAACACCATCTCAACAAGTCGCCGACACAACCAAGCAAAGACGAGGCCCATCTGCCCAAGCACATTGATACCAGCATTCTTGTTTGCTGCTTTGATACGACCTGATGTCATTCTCATACTGTTGAGAAGTGAACCCGCCTCGCGCAGCATTCTTGGTGCAACAGCGTCTGGACCAGCTCAACTTGGGTTGCCAGCAGTATGGCGTCTTTCTTCCAACCGGGATCCAATGATCCCGCCATCTCAGAATGCCCTCCCCAGAGATTCCAGGTTTATTGCAACAGCATTCTGCCTATATCACAGAGATTGGTCTCCTGGCACCAATTAGCAACACTCATCATCGGGTGTGTCGCGGTCGCTGTTCCATTGACCATCGTCATCTTTCTATGGGCCTGGAGGCGGCTCTCCTCATTATCATCAAGACAGAGCAAACGGTATGTCTTATGTCTCTTTACCTTGAATTCATCTCAACTAACCATATGTAGGCGTTCAGGCATAGGTTTGAGAGGAAAAGTCCACAACAGTGCACCACTAGCCATTCCTGGAGGGAAGGCCATCAAGTCGTTTATCATCTGCGACAATGTGGACGGCTTCATGCCGGAGTCTCTTGACAGAGACTATGACTTGCTTCTACTGCCAATGACTGCGGTGGACATGACACCAGAGTTCGACAGCAATGTCGCTCTGTCACTCACAGCACCAAGCAACTTGCAAGCACAAGTTGCGGTGGCCCTCTTCGATTTGTCGCTTATGGACTTGGATTCCCTGAGCCCTTCGAATCTTTCAACAACAGTGAACTGGATATTGCTAGCCAAGAAACGAAACCATGTTGTTGGTCTCGCTCTCCGCTTCACGTCCGCTCATGACCCTGACTTGGTCAACAACCTGATCTCATCTCTCTATCACAAGGGTGCACCCGTCATCGCGATATGTAACCATGATGCATCAACATGGGACTCCATCAGCCTTGAAGTGCTTTCGGGAATCATCATCGAAAGCGCCTGCATCCTACCCAATGGGGAGAGACGCGACTACTTCAAGGCCCATCGTTTGCGACAGCTTATGGCGAGATGCAGCGAGCAACGGGTTGAAAAACCGGACTTTTTTGTCGGCTTCCATGATACTTGGGACAGGCGTCCTCATCCCTCCATCATCCGACGAGCTGTGAAGCTGGCAGACCACTTCGGCGCAGTTGTGGAGCATGGGCCTGCGAGTCCAGAGGAAAGGTCGAACAGCCCTCTTCGCGCAGCTTCAAGCACCCTCAGTGGCTTCGAGTACCTTCGGCGTGGAGATTGTGCCGAAATTCAAAAGTCGTGGATCACAGAGCTGAGGAAGCCTCTGGTGCCAACGGATGACCGCGCTCCAGAGCATTCGTCACTGCCACTGAAGGATCTGGAGGTCGTATTACCTCAGATACAAAGGTTGCTGTTACCCCGGGCCCTACCAGAGGCTCTTAGACATGTACAACAGGAGAGGACGTTCCCCATTGCATCACCGCATTACGCAAATACAGCGCCAAACCGCGGGAGCTTCTGGGAGCAAACTGGCGACGGAGAGCCACTCTCGTCCAGGGGATGTTTCTCGATTACCACTGAAGCATCGTCCCAAGAGTACGACGCCGTCGTCAAAGTGCAGAAGCATCTGAGAGACCTCCACATGCTTCACGTCGTGGAAGGCGATGAAGCGTACAAGCATCTTGAAGGCTATCGGCGCTTGGTCAAGTTCACCGAGTGCAACGAGCTTGTCCACAGACTCATCAACGGCTTGGTGGCCAACCAGATCTGCATCTACAAGGGCCTTGATACAGGCTTTGGTGTCCCATCACGAGAGGTATCATTCTGGGGTGTTTCGCGGTCAAGAGATGCAGCTGTCGCCACGTCGGTTGACATCTTCGTCTCCCAGAAGGCTCCTGATGATGCGACCACGATTCTGCATACGTGGCTTGCACACCATGGCCTTTCTCGCGCTCAAAGATTTGAGATCGAGATGCAATTCGAGCTTGCCAACAATATTCCCTCGCCTGATGGCCTTCCATGCAGCATCAAAACGGCGATCAACCAGGCCAGCTACTCCGAAGTGTTGGCTCTTCTCCATCAGATTCGCGTATCTCATATGAATCACACCCTTCGCGCGCCGATCACCGCCTACTGCCGTACCAAGCTGCTGGACGAGGCGTCGCGGCTCTCTTGGAATCATTTACAGGCGAGGGCGGCTCTTGATGGCTCGCTCGGTATGAGGGAGCTTCTCCGCATGCGTCTCGAACACTTCGTGCGGCTTGGAGCCAGGCGACTGCCATCCCTGGACAATTTGATGGCCATCTACCTCGCTTTGGAGAGGATCGTCGAAGATGCACTATTTACGGGCGACCGAGAACCACTCAACGCTCTTGTCAACAGCCTGCTGGTCGCCTATGATCCATGGTCGTCCTGGACGCATTGCGATCACGTTGACATCAACGCGGACCTCTTCGCCCTCATCTTCTTCACCGTGTTGAAAAGAGTGGCCTTTGAGGAGGTCTACTTCGAAGCAACTGATCGATGCCCATTCTTCCTCCCTCAGCCTGATCAAGCTGCTGTGTTCTCGGAGCTCTGGGTCTTGGGATCGCAGTGTGAGATTTACTTCAGCCTCCTCCCGCGCGACCTTGGACAGATTGTCTACACTCGATATCAGGCCTTCCTCCAAGATAACCCCCCGACCGCTGGCGATCGAAAGGGTACCGAGATTATGACCATGTACTCTGGCTCCGATGTCGCGTCTCCTGACGAGGAGGAAGCAGAAACCGCTAAGGACGGCTCCTCTGCGGTGCGCATGACATCGCACCAAAGAATCGAATTGTGGAAGAAGCGAATGACCGAGATGGGTGCCATGTCCATCTTTTGTCTCCCTGCCGTCATTGATGTTCTACTCCTGACCTTTGTTGGCCGAGGCATGTTCATGACCGCGTTCATGACTCCCGCTCACCTACAAGCGGCGAGCTATGCGCTTCTCATCTCACTGCTCTTGACGGCTGGTGTGACGGGCTGGGTTGGGAGCACAGGCAACTTTTACCTTGCACACTACGCTTACGACAACATGATCTACTTCCACGTGCAGAGGCTGTCTGGAGGGTTTGTCCTTGCTCTACTGGTCGCTGCTGGGGGCATCGTAGGCTTCTCTCTTGCCTATGATGCCGCTGTCGGCTTCGTCTTCGCAGCGTATGTCATCGTCATCACGACATACCTCAACCTGTTAGGCATCATGGCAACCATGCACCAGGCCAACAGCCCCATCACCTCGGGACGTACCGTGATCTGGAGAACCATGCCGGTCATTCTTGTTTCGCCTATTCTGACAACTTTCGTCAGTGGCTACGATCTAGTCATATATCTTCCTGTCACATACAGTTTCCTCCTCCTCCTTCTCTGGCAGTACCGCAGACTTTGTCATGAATGGTCAGAGTGGATGGACAACATCCCGAATTTTACAGAAAAGGATGTTCTTGAGTGGCACAAGAAGAAGCTGAGCTCCGGCACGGATTCTGATGATCAGGCGGAGAATCAGAACAAGGACGCGCAGAACGCCCTGCACCTCGCCGTGGTAGGGTTCCAGGCTCGCAGCAGAGACGCCGTCAGAAACGGCCATATGAAAGATCCATTCGTAGCCAAGGCTGCTGCTGGCATGCCTTACGTCGCCTGGCTCTTCAAGAAGACCGCTCCAGATGCCAAGGCACCAGAGCCATTCTCAACCTCGTACTTCACGCAGCTAGGTGAAGCAGTCAAACAACAACGGCAGCTCTCTCGTGGCTTGAAGGAACACAACGTTCTCATGCTGTTCCGGCAGGCGAAGTACGACCTTGCGCAGAACCTTGGTCTGTTCCTCGTGGCGCTCATGGATCGTTGGGTTGCCATCGTCATGGCTGCTCGCAAACCGAGCCCGACTATTTACACGGACGCCCGATCCCGCTATGGCGTTTGCTTTGCACTGCTCTACTTCTGTTTCTCCGTCATGCTTCTCGACACAACCCTTCAGAAGTATTGGAGCGTGCGCTTTGAACCGTCCACTGATAAACTGGAGGACTTGGACCATGCACGGCTTGTAGCCAAGCAGTCCGAACGGCAGCGCCTCAAGAAGCTTGCATCGGCTACCTCAGAGCTTTTGATCAAGATCATGTTTGTCTTTGGATTGACTACTCTCCTGATCTGGGTACTTGTCAAAACCCCGCAGACCACGATGCTGTATTACCTCTACGTACTGGGATACACGGGAGTCATTGTGATGCAGTTCAACCGGTGCTTCACCACGAACGTGAGGGCTCATGTCACGATTATCATGCTGTCTTCATTGGCTGGTTTTGTTGTCGGCATTACTCTCCGCGCTCTGCCTCAAACAGCCGGCTGGTTTTACGCCGACATTCTTGCCCAGAACGTCGCGTCTGTGCTGGCAGCAACCTGTACTTTTCTCTGGTCCTTGAGGGACTGGTCCTCGCCCTCCGGGGCGGATATCAACCCATCCACAGGCAAGTCTGAGGTGGAAGAAGTTCTCGTACAACGCCGGCTGTGCTCTGGGACCTCAACGGGAACCACGGTGGCGGCAAGTCGGGTCGCGAATATCTATGGCACCTCCGTTTGTCACAGCCACGAGTCACGCCTATCTATGAACATCCTCGACTTGCTTCACAACAGCCTTTCGCACCCAAGCGAGACTGCCAAGCGCGCTGCGTGGTCAGAAAAGCTTGTTCGGCGGGCTCTCGATCTATGGCGTACAGACAGGCTCCTCATCGTGGTCGCAAGCCGGGACTCCTTCCACCACGCGGGACTCTCAGACGTTGGGTCTTTTAGTCGATTTGATAACGGCTCTTTGAAGGTCACTGTGGGCTTTCTGGGTCAAGATGAGTTACGTCGCGACTCGTGGCAGTCCCTGCTGGCGACTCTGGCAGCGGAAGCTGTTCTGTACCATGTCGCGCGAGCCGAGTTCAACTATTCACACAGCAAGGCTTTGCACGCTGAACACTTCCTGCATGGGACGGTCCTGATTTCGAAGCGTCTTGAGTTCGAGCTTTCCCAAGAAGACTCGCGCAGTCTTGATCGCATGTGCAGAAGAACCACGACTCTGCTTCTCAAGTACCTGTGCTTAGGCACCAGTGTGGACTCGGAATGGTCGTCCCTCCCCATAGTTGTTCGTGAGAACATCGTTGCCCGCATCGTAGGCGGCAGTCTTGTGAGCACAGAGGATTGGCGTGCCTGGGAGTCTCGAACCAGCGTCGGTCTGGATACCGCGGACTTCCACCTGCACCTGACGGCTCTGATCTTCCAGAAGTGTAACGAGAGCCATTATTCCCTGAACGAGTTTCCGAACAAGCCGTTGCTTGAATCATCAAGGCACGTCGCAGAACTCTCCCCTATTGTCATCGGCAACACTATGCCCCCGACGAGGCTACTTCAGTCCTGGTTCCGCAAGGCTCTCTCGCTGTCTGTGACATGCGTCAAGTGGATCGCGATCGTATCTGGAGCCGGCTCAGATATCGAGCGCGAGCTATGGTACTGCCTCAGGGGGACGTTTCTCCGATCATGGAGTCTCCGTGTGATCCTGTTGGTGTGGCAAGCTTGTCGCTATCTCAAGAACGCGTGGCTTTTCACTGTTCTCATCTACCACCGGCCCAACCTCCTGAAGACTATGCGTCTCGCAAGCAAAGGTTCCCGCAGAAAGATCGTAAGGAACTCGATAACGGTCGAGCTTCCCCGTAGAACTATCACGGGGTTCGCAACCGATGAGGAAGATGGCGCTATGGTTCTGAGTGTTTACGATGGTGCGCTCAAGGAGCCCCCGGCAGGGAAATCTCCCATGTTCAAGGCAGTATACGAAGGCTGTCGCCTCAAAGGGCGCGTTGACGAAGGTACAGTTGGGACATCTTACCAATACGCTGAAGGTCATCGCGGGCGTTGGCCAATCACCAAGGAAGTCATGGGCAACAGCTTCCGCACCATCGGCTTCTACGACAAGTACGGTCGAGTCAGTCGAGGCATCATCACTCTGGGAGTCACTGAGTTCGCGTTCCGATACCACTTCAAGTCGGCTCCCAAGGGCAGCGCCGACGTCCTTGCGGCGGACTTCAAGCTGGTTGATTCCGGGTCTGATGACATTCTTTCTGTGTATTGGGGTGTGCCGCTTGGTCACGATGGCTCCGACTACGACTGGGTCCCATCAAGCAGGATTTCTCGCATCGTCAAGGTGATCAGCGGCAAGCGGTATGTCACAGAGGCGGAATATCCTCATAGACGCGATCCCGTCATCACCACGTTTCTGGAGGAAGACGACGGTGGCAGGACCGCCATTGCCAGATGCCCGCGAGTCTTTGATGAAGAAGCCCTTCTGCTGGCTCGGCCAAACAATCTGTCGTTCGACATGGATGATCTGCTGATCTACCACACTCCCCTGCAAGTCAAGCAGATGAGACGCCACGCGGGGAGAAAGCCGACATTCTTGTCCAATCTGCACCCTTTGACATGGTTGACCTGGAGCGGTAAGCGCGTCTACCATTCAGTCCCAACTTGGAGGATCCGTACAGAACTGTGGAACGACTGGATCAAGTCCGGTACTCTTGATGCTGTGAGCGCCTGCTGGATGGATGAGTACATCCTGCGCAAAGAGCCTCTCCTGCGACGTTACTGGAAGGCCAGAGACCGTGGCCAATTGTCCCGGGCCAAGAAAGCGCTGGACGACAGGCTTGACCAGATCACGTCGGCGATTGAGATTGCGACTGAAGTCTCGGAGGTCTGTCTGCTGCCTATCCGCACCGCAGACCTGTATGCCATGGGTCTGGGTAAGGACGCCAACGAAGTGACCAACCGGCCAGAGGACTGCTTCAGCGACACTAAGGACCGCATATCGGTCATCTTCAACGATATTGGGTGCTGGCCGGAAGCACCCGGAGGCGTGTCCAACTGCCGGCGTGACCTGGTCAATGGCCACAGCACGATTCGCAACCATGTCTTGGCCGAGTGCGCCAACGATTTCGGCATTCCTCGCTTCCAGGTTGAGAAAAACGTCCAGTCAATCAAACTACTTCCTTTATGGGGCTTGGACGGCAAGACTGCGAGCCACGGTCTTATTGACAACCTGCTTCAGTCACAGGTGGATGAGAAGATCCGCGACACCGATGTCCAGAGAGATATTGTCGATCTCTTCATCCCTCTCTTGCGGGACTTCGTCAAGGGCGCCCGAACGAAGCGGTACTCGCGTGATGATCTCATCAAGTACAGCAATGTCATGCTTTCCATGTCGAAGTACTACGAGCACAAGGACTACAGCCGGACATGGGCCTCGAAAGAAGTTGAAGACGCGTGGGCTGAGGCCTGGCTGATCCCGTACAACGACCCGAACATCGCCGATCCTTCCAAGTGTTTCGAGATCGAGCGTCCCAGCATGTCTGATTTCCGCGAGGCGTTGGGTATCTACCTTGCCTACTTCTTCATCTTCTCGGTCAAGATCCCCGAACGCTGTCCTCGGGTTTTCCAAAGCACACATCACGGCATCAGCAGTCTCTTCGGCATGGTCCTCAAACACCGCCGAGGTGTCACGTTTGGCATCTGGGACCACGCGATTCTCTGGCGGGAATGCTGCCTCAACATCAGTCCTGCTCAGTGCGAGCTTCCCATATCAGTGCAGTCGATGATCCTTTGTGGCATCGGGTTGGCGACGCGCCTGGCCTACTTCCACGCTGATGTGATCATGCCGTGCACATCACTGTTCAATCCGTAAGTAAATCAATCACATTGACACACAAAGAGTCCATCGCATCGAACTAACAATGGAACAGAATGTGGGAAGCCGAAATTGGCACAGACCAGGGGAAACTCGGTAGCAGATCGGCCTTCAGTCGAAGAATCGACCCGATTGTCAATGGAATCTCCAACATGGACGCATTCACACCTGTCGACAAGGTGCGCACAGAGAAGCCCACCGTGGTGATGCTGTCCAATGTGCAGTTCATCAAGGGTGTCAAGATCGCTATCCTTGCGGCCGATTTGATCGTCAACCGCTTTGGCTTCAAGGATTACCAGCTTGTGGTGTACGGAGCCAAAGACCGACAGCCGTCGTATGCGCTCGAGATGGCAAAGCTGATTGTGGACAACAACCTCTCGGAGAATGTTCACCTCGCTGGCTTTGGCAACCCCAAGGAGGTCCTCAAAGATGCCTGGCTGTTTATGAACTCGTCCATCTCGGAGGGTCTCCCCCTGGCGATCGGAGAAGCGGCTCTGGCTGGAGTTCCCATCGTGGCTACAGAGGTCGGGGCCACGGCTCTCGTCTTGACAGATCCCAAGGATCAGGACCAGCGGTACGGAGAGGTCGTGCCACCCAATGACCCCGTCGCATTGGCCCGCGCCCAGATCAGCATGCTGAGCATGGTCGGTCCTTGGGCCAAGTTCACTGAAACCCAGTACACCGACGAGAACACCACACTGCCGGACGAGATCACGGCCGCAGACGTCGAATGGCTCACCGAGAGAATGCACTCCAAGACCGAGGACCGTCGCAAGCTCGGTCTCCTCTCGCGAGAGGTTGTCCTGCACAGCTTCCACGGCAACCGGTACCTGCGCGAGCATGAGCAGATGTACTGGATCCAGTGGCACCAGGCCAAGATGCGCGCCGACGCAGCGCTGGACGTCATCGCGCGTCGGACGTACAAATTCGGGTCCTACCAGCCCCTGCGGTACCACGACCCGGAGGACCAGACACCCAGGGAAGGGGTGGATGATGCGGAGAGTTCGAGCGGCGACGACTCGGAGGGCAAAGAAATGGCTGTCGCGCGCGTGAGCTCACAAGTTCAGTTTAGGAAGTGGCAGGACTTTGAGGACGAGCCTCCGGCGGAAGAAGAGTCTGAAAAGCCGCAGAGGAGGAGGAGGAGGTTGAGCAAGCAATTACCGGATTCAAGGCCATCGACAAGATTGTCCATGCAAGCCACGACGCCGCACAGCGCGGTCTGAGGCTCTCTCTCTCTTTTGTTTTTTTTTCCATTTTTATTTGTAGGATGTTATGAAGAAACCGGGATTGGACAGTTCAACGGGAAATAGTTATTCATTTTTTGTATTCAATCAAAGGGACCCCAGCCTAGTCTAGTACTCAAGTCGATCATCACATCGCAGAGCGACATCGTACCGCTGCTGTCCCTTCCACACTCTTGCTCCAGAGTTGTTGTCCGCAATCACCTTTCTCAGCTCCGACATCATAGCACCCGGTCCGCTGGCGATGACCGTCGTCGGCCCGGCGATGGTCTTGTCCAGGAAGTCCTCCACGAGCGGCCTCACATCGGGGTGTCTTGCGCTCTCGACAGTCTTGATGGACGATGCCGGCTCGACGGTCAGGATGTGCCGACGAGAGATGCCAGCGGTGGACTTTTCCTTGCTCTCACCCTTGTCCTGCTCGTCTGAGGACGACGCAGCGCCTGACTCCAGGGTGTCTCCGCCGTCTCGAGTGGCGTAGACGCGAATGGCAAGGTCCACCACGCCTTCGACTTCTTCAGTCTCGAGGGCGTCGATCTCTGGCCGGATCCATTCCACGTCGCTCGCATGGCGAACAAACCAGATGAGCTCAACTCTCCGATCAGACTTGACCCCAGCACGACGAGCCAGGGCCAGGATCGTCGGCAGGGCGTAAGTGATGCCCGTACCGCCAGCGATGCAGAGGATGTTCTCGTCGGGGCAGCGGTGGGACTGTAGCAGCGACTCGCCATATGGGCCGGTGAGGATGACGCCAGTGGAAAGGCTCTCGCCCTTCTGGGACTTGTCCTTGAGGAGCTCGGCCATCTTGAGTGTTTCGCCAGACTTTGCTCGGAAGAGATAGCTGTGGCGAGTGAGGCCGTCGACTGTGACGGGGGCGTTGAGGGGCGTCAGTGGGTGGGACTGCCAGATGCTTCCTTCGGTAAAGCAGAGGTAGAAATGCTGGCCGATGTCCCACGCGCGATGGGGGTGCTCAAAGTCGAGGCGCACGATGTCGCCGTCGACGCTGTTGGGGAACAAGATAGCTGATGCCTGTGCAGGGTGGAAGAAACCGGTGTCTTTGCCAATGGCCTTGCGGTGGATGAGATAGGTTCTCCCAGCGCGAAGGAAGCGGTCGAGGAACCAGAGCGCGATAGCCGGCGTCAGGAAGCAGTGAAGCCGTTCCCAGTGCGCGATGCAGGCGCCGCAGTACACCATGGCGAGGACATAATGCGCTTTCCGGAAGAACTCGTAGCCGGTCCGTCGAATGACAAAGGGCAAGGTGAAGGAGTAGAGGAACAGGAGAAGAAGGACGGCCACGATGCCCCAGATGAGGTACAGTTCGTGAACCCATTCCAGGCTGCGGCGGGGCTGTGGTCCGTAGAGGCCCACGACGACGACGATCCAGCCGACGGTGTGCAGGAGAGCCTGGACGACGATGATGTAGCCGACCCAACGGTGCAGGAACATGAACTTCTGGTACGGCAGCCCCGTGACCACGGTGAGAAGAGACTCCCGGCTCGCGAGAAGGACGGACAACGGCGTCAGCGCGTACGCCAGCACGCCGACCCTGTTCGACCACGGTCCCAGCGTCGTCCGCGTATCGTACAGTCCCTCCGGCTCGCCGGGTCGAGGCTTGATGGGTGTCAGCCACTTGCCGTAGGTCAGCCCGGCGAAGCTGAAGATGCTGAGGTAGCCAGCGAGGAGTGCGAGGATGAGAACCTGCAGCCGAGTCGTGCGGCCGAAGATGACGCGGATGCAATCCGGGAGGAGATGATGTCTTGACGTTGCAGCGGCTGCTCTCAGAAACTTATTCAGTCCCGTTGGTGGAGAAGAAGAAGACGATGATGATGAGGGATGTTTCGAAGAGGAGGAGCGAGTGAATAGGCGGAAGAGCCCCCAGCCGATAAAGATGGCGAGGAATGTAAGCCACAGAACACCGGTGAAGATCATGCCGGTGTCATGGCTGCTGTAGACGAGGTCGAGATACGCACAGTTCCCCGGCCCGTTGAGGCAGGGAACCTGGCGGTCGGCGTAGCCCCAGTGCTTTGTGACGTTGACGTCGAGGGTGTGGTCCTGGATGTGGCGGCCTTTGAGGCTGGATACCGCTCTGGAGAAGAGAGATGCCATGCTGTGGTGTGATGTGGCCCTTTGCCACGGTGCTGTGATCAGAAGAAGGGAGGTCATACAGAGTTGACTGCTCCTGTAGTCCAGTAGAGGGTGGAAGTCTAAGAAGAGGGCGTGAGGGAGGAAGGCTGTATATATTCCTTCAGTTCACAAGGGTGTCCACAGAGACAACAAGGTTGTGTAGAGGGCGCATGCGAGGTGTTCATTTGTCTCTTCCATAGTTTGCCTCTCCTTGAGTCTGTCTGGGCGATGCAACCCTCCCAGCCGACCTCACTCGGAGCACGGCCGACTCGAGCAAAGGACACACCATGGCATGCAATGCCATGTGTTGCAGGACCATCAAACCCCATGTGTCCCTCCGTTCCCGCGTATTATTCCCGCGGCATCTGGTTGGCTCGATTTATCTTGCCCTTGGACACGGGGGGAGGAGGGCGCTATACCTGCAGGGACTTAAGCTGAAAGGAGGTTGGGTCGAGGGAGTTTCAAGGGTCGTGAGCGTGTTTGCGCTGGTTTGTGAAGATATAGACTGCCACATTGGGAAAGGGTGGCTTGTCGGCATTGGAGAAGCTTGTTTGCCACATGGTTGAGTCTATTGGAGACATGGTCGGTCTTGAATCGTATCGAGAAATAGGGTGATAAACTTTTCTCTTTTATTCTGACTTCTTCATCCTCGTGTCTTTCTCTTGTCAGCGGGCATCAGAGTGTCATATCCGTTCAGTCAACCCAGCTCTCTCGCCATCTTCGCCAAGGGTCTCCACCCCTGCCTCATCCGTTCAACGGCATCGTCTCCTCCGTCTTCGCCTTTATTTCGTAGATTTGACCTGCTTGCCCTTCATCCATATCTTCTTGTCACCTAATTTGCGAAGTCTCGGCAGACCGGGTCTAGTGACACAGTTGAACTCTTGACGCCTTGTCAGTGGTGGGCCACATCAGGTTAATAAACTGCAATGCTCATATGACGTTCGGTGCGGGAACAACATCCGGATATTAAATTGCTTGTTCCTCCTTCTTATCTGCACGGATCAGCATTGTCGTAAAGTTTTGTCTTACACTTCCAGCGGTCACGATCACGCAGTCTACGCAATTCGTTCTGGGAGATCATCCTCATGTCAATCGTGGCCTTCGTCAATGCCAGTTTTCTTGTTGGGGTATCCTTAGAATCTTTTCTTTTTTTTTTCTCTTTCCATTATCCGTGAACAAACCAGTGCCGACGTCTTTTGCAGTTGTTCTTCAACGTGCGCTTAGTACAGTGTCAGCCAGTCGGCATGAACTTTCCATCCTGTTTGAACAGCCAATCGCTATTCGCATCCATCATGAAGTTCGTAATGTTATACTCGCTGGGTTGAAGCGGTTGTGTCGCACCTGTATCAATCCCTGCAGTCGTCGCCGCCGCCGTCTGCCGTTGCTGTTGCTGCTGGCCTCCATTGGCCACCATGGCTTCCCCACCAAACGGCAGCCTGGGGACGTTGAAGAAGTCAAACACATCCAGGTACTCAAGGTCGTTGGCTTGCGGTGTTCTTGCTGGCGTCACACTTGGGAAGCGACTCGCGGTCGGCGCGCCTACTGCTCCACCATGCCGGGGCTGCCTTGAGATCAAGAAGTCGAGGTCAAACGCTGTGCGCCTCATATCGGCTAAGATTCTGACCGAACTAGGTGTCACGCCATCGCCCTGTTCCTCACTGGCTCGGTGCTCGTCCAGCACCCTCTGCAGCAGCTCACAGTACCGGGCTGCGACAGGCCAATACCGTCCCATCTCCCGCAGAGTGTCACAGAAGAATGTGACTTGTGGTGACAACTTATGCTCTACCGTTGAGCCATGTACAAGAAGCAGTCGGGCAGCAACCCAAAGCGTGAATGCGAACGGTGGGCCGAGCTTTGATAGCAGGCCCTGTTTGGAGACAAACTCCCCAAGTGCGACAATGCTTTCCACGGCAGCATGACATCTCTGCGAGGCGCTGTATGATGGCGTGAAGATGGGCGACCTGGTAGTGGGGTACGCAGCTGAGGAGTGTAGTCGCATAACTGCCGTATGATATGTCGCCTGCAACATTACCCATCCGCAATTGAGAGACTTGTGGCCCGCTTGGTACAGCTTATCCATGCGCAAGTCAGGTGGTAATGAGAAGTGCCACGAGCCCAGATTCTGATCCAGCTCCTTGTATCGTAGCTGCCATTGCTCAACGTCACTGAGTGCGCTGATATCGACCGGTTGCTTGAGGAACTTGTGGATGTTGCTTAATATGCCAAGGATCTCGACATACCAGCCGAAAGCTCCCATGTTTTCTGGGTTGTTGACGTGATGAAGTTCGTCAGAGTCCTCTGCTGAGATGTGCGACTTGAACCACCGTGTCCCAACTTTCTGGTTCTTCATCCACAAGTCATCGCGACAGGGCAATAGGCGGTCAATCTCCTTGTCATCCAGGGCAAAGTCAAACGCAGTCGCTATGGTCGCATATCTGTCAAGGAGATACACCATCCAGAACAGTCTTCTCCTAGATTCCTCCTCGATGAAGTCCCTCGGTTCAGGCAGGACCATCGCTCGAAGCGTGTAGATAGAAGTGAAGTTGGGCGAGACCAGTGCAGAGGTGGTTTCCACAGCCAAGCCGAGCTGCACGACGGAGCGAGTAATGAGCGCCATGATGTTCCAGCCTGGGGGTCCATTGCCGCTTCCACACAGATCCAGTGCCAGAATTACCAGTGCTTGTAATGCCTGGACAGATGAGTTCTCCATACCATAGAGCAGTACTTGCTGCTTTGACACCCGATGGTAGTGCCGTCGTCGCTCATCTGTCAGTCGTGCATCAGTCGAGTATCGCATGGTGGTTGCAACGATAGCATGCAGGAGTATACGGTCCGTTTCACATAATGTCGATGGACCGAACAAGGTGTCCAGGGTGGTCTTTCGGTGCAGGATCGGGCACCATGTATTGATGTGTTTGAAGTACAGGTCGACAAGAGCATAGAGGAGGTCGTAAGGCGGCATGTCTTGATCAGCAGCCATGGGAGTCGAAGCTGGCATCGACAAGGATGCAGACTGCGCGCCTGCGTAGTAATCCTGTGGCGTTGCCTCGGACTGGGCTGCTGGCATGCTCGCCACGGGAGAAACATCAGACATGGCAACGTGGGTTTGATAGTTGCTCTGCAGCCCTTGTGTCCCTTGGTTGTAGCCCATCGTCTGGTTGCTGGGCGTAAAGCCTGATGACTTATGCAGGAACATCGCGGCACCTGTTGCTGGCGAGAGGTCCTGTGTAGGGGGGCAGATTGCATTCGCGGCATCGTGAGACTCCGGACGATGAGAATGCACTGCGTTGCTAGTTGTGCTTTGTCGTTGGATGTTGAGGTTCGGAGCGAGGATGGCGAGGATATCGGAATGCGACTTCAGGACCTCTTCTAGTTTGTCAAGTCGGCCCTCGAGTTCACGGCCTTGGTATTTCCATCAGCATAGACGTCCGTTTTGTGTGCGAACTTGGTCGAATGGCCTTACCATAGCCAGCACGTAGTCCTGGCTTCTTGCGCTCCTTGTACTCGCACTTGGCGCTGTTGCGAGTACACCAACCACATGACGGGTGGCCTCGGTCACATTTCACCTGAGAATTGTTAGAATAGTCTCTTCAGGGGAGGTCAGGGTCCATCCAACCTTTCGCTGCTTGCATAGCTCACATCTAGAGAGTAGCAGTCAAGTCAGTGATGAATAGAGGGCTTTCGCTGCTCATCCAGCGCATAATACGTATGAGGAATGGTTCCATCATGAACTTACGAGACAGAGACGGGTCGCTTTCGCTTGCTGCCGCGATATCCGTTCTCATGGTCCTGCTCCTCGTCGCTCTGATCATCACTCTCCTGCTCAAGAGCATCTTGCCCAGGTAGTGACGATGGCGATCCCTGCTTCAGCTCATCGCCGCCACCATTTTCTCGGTCGTTTGCGGCAGTCGAAGTCCTCCTTGCCGAAGTGAATCCCTTCGACGTTGTGTTGCCATTTCGCATGGTGGGCAGCTCGGATCACGGTTAGCTATGCGACCTGCCTATTGCAAGCTTGGGATCGATCGGCTTGTGCCGAAGCACCTTCGCCTTTCGGCGTATCGATGGCCCGGAAGAATAAGTTCGGTGACCCGGGATAGTCTTGGACGGTGCGACAGGCATCAAAGCCGGGTCATGCTCCAGTGAAGCTGCAGTGAGCCCAAATTGGTGACAGCCCGAGCAGCACGTGCTCCAAGACTGAAGGGTGGCCGAGGATGACGAGAGATGCGGTCGGGTGAAAGAACGACCCGTGTGGTCAGGCAGTCAATAGCAGCGATGGCCGGTGGTATAGGATCTGCACTTGTTGATTAGTCACTGAGAGGGATTTCAGTAGGTGAGGCTGCACCACGATGAGCTCGGTCTCCGTGACGATAATCTCGGTGTTTCTCTGCCTGGGTAGCTCCGAGCTTGAGCTTGCAACCAGCATCTGCTCTGGGGTACGATGATCGCTATACAATGCGGGGTGCAGGCGAGGGTACCCCAAAGCAGCCACTAGTAACTGCCCTGCCTTCCCCGCGATACTGCCCTGTAGCCACTGTGACACGGCAGGAGCTGCACGTGAGCCGCCGACGTCGGAGTTTCATCACTGCAGTGCAGTGGTACAGCGTGGAACACTACAGTCTTGCTGAAACAACATTTCAGAGCGAAGAAAAAAGTACAGAAAAATTCTAGACCTGTCCAAACCAGGCCACCGTTGTACCAGACACCCACGCACCCGATTCGCAATGTTCCATCCATCCATCCATCCATTCTCATTCTGCCGAGCGAGGCCTAGACCGTCCAGCCCTCGGCGTCCTTTGACCCGAGCACCGTCATCACCACCGTTCCTGCCCCTCGGCGCGTTCTCCAGTTTCGCCTCGAACTTTGTCATGGCATCGACAGACTTGTTACTTATTCATCTTGTTTCCGGCTCCTAGTCCCGACCTTCTTCTTTGTTCTTCCCACATATACCCCAGACGAACTAGCACAATCGCCCAACATGGCTTCTGTCCGCAGCTTTCCCACCATCGCCAAGGTGCGATCTTTCATCGTCGGCGGCGTCGGATCAGGTACACTTTCATATCACATTTTTGACATGCTTCTCAACTAACGTTTTCCTCTTTTCTAGGCGGTGATTATCACAATGTGAAAGGCGGTCACTGGTGAGTTCTTCCGCTGTCCCCGACCCTCGTGTAAATCACTAACACCACCACCCAGGCTCATTGACAGTGACATCTCAACACCATGTGCCCGCTGGGAAAAGTACCGCTCATCGCGCACATCCTTCGGTATCAACGTCCTGGGTAGCTTCGTCGTTGAGCTCGAGGCCACGGATGGCACCGTCGGTTTCGCCACAGGCTTCGGTGGTCCCCCGGCCTGCTGGCTCGTTCACCAGCACTTTGAGCGGTTCCTCATCGGGGCTGACCCGCGCGACACGAACAAGCTCTTCGAGCAGATGTACCTCGCTTCTATCTTCTACGGCAGGAAGGGTCTTGCAACTGCAATCATCTCCGTGATTGATCTTGCGCTGTGGGACCTTCTGGGGAAGTTGAGGAATGAGCCGGTGTATCGTCTTATCGGCGGTGCTGTAAGGGACCGGATCAACTTCTACTGCACCGGTCCTGACCCGGCTGCTGCGAAGAGAATGGGTTTCTGGGGCGCCAAGGTCCCTCTGCCCTTCTGCCCAGAGGAAGGTCGTCCAGGTCTCCTCAAGAACATCGAGTTCCTTCGCAAGCACCGAGAGTCTGTTGGTCCGGAGTTCCCGCTAATGGTCGATTGCTGGATGTCCCTCAATGTCAGCTACACGATCGAGCTCGTCAAGGAAGCCGAGAAGCAAGGTCTCAACATCAACTGGTGGGAGGAGTGCCTGAGCCCAGATGACACGGACGGTTTCGAGCAGATCAAGCGTGCACACCCTACAGTCAAGTTCACCACCGGAGAGCACGAGTACTCACGCTACGGCTTCCGCAAGCTGATCGAGCCTCGAAACCTGGACATCATTCAGCCTGACGTTATGTGGCTCGGAGGCTTGACCGAGCTGCTCAAGGTTTCTGCCATGGCTGCGGCATACGACATTCCCGTCGTGCCACACGCCAGTGGCGCATACAGCTACCACTTCGTCATCTCCCAGCCCAACACCCCCTTCCAAGAATACCTTGCCAACTCGCCAGATGGTTCAAGTGTCCTTCCTGTCTTTGGGGACATGTTCGTGGACGAGGTTATGCCCACAAAGGGATATCTGACGGCTGAGGATCTGGACCAGCCTGGCTTTGGACTTGTATTCAACCCTGAGGCGAAGGCGAAGTTGATCCCATCGGATTACCTTCTCAACCCCCCGCCAATGAAGGCTTTGACACCGGCTGGGGAGCAGAATGGGTCGAAGGAGGAGAGTGGTGTTTTGAGCTCGTTGAGCGAGAAGGTCGAGCAGTTGACCACGAATTGATGAACGAACATACAATAGACATCATTTGTTTAGCATTTACATCAATAAGGAGGCAATCCCACCCACACAGCTTTGCGACCAACTTGTCCTGTATCCATCGCTCCGAGTAGTCCAAGTCAACCTGCAAGGCGTACTAAAGACACAAGCAGATTACAGCAACCAATGTAAAGCATACAAATACCCTGAGCACATCCAAACTACTATCGCAAAACTACACAAGGTTAGTGAGGTAGTCTCAGTTCGTACAGCGACAAAGAAAGATCGTCAGGCACAAGCGCTGCTCCTACACATCTCGCCACCAAGAGTTTAAGACTAGCACAGGCCCCGGACGTCAACAAATAAATTCACCCTCAGAATCATTACATAAAACAGAAAACCTAGCCATCAGGGCATTGAGACAGATTTGGCTGTCTTCACGCAGGGTTGACGCTCTGTCGCCTCGGGCCTTCATCGCACCGAACACCCCTCCGGCATCGGCTCGCTGTAAAGCACCCCGAAGGGTCACGATGCCCCTCACACAGTTAACGATGTCAACACCGAGGTCTGAAAAGAGATTTCTCACGCTATTTTGGTATTCTATATTTTCTTGTTCAACTTACAATCGACCTTTTGATCGCAATCTCTCTATTCGCTGTAGACCTTGCACGCTTCGTCCTTCAGATCGTCATTCATCCACCATCGACGTCACTTTCACGATCCCCTCACTATCCAGCACCATTGACACTCACTCCTCACTCGACATTGCCGCTAAAAGTTCCCAGCTTCCGAATGGCCCGTCACGTTTCAACTGCTTGAGCTGCTCATACGCCCTTGCGTGCCTACAGGCTGCCTCCATATCCACAGCATCGCCAGAACAGCTCACCGTCGTCCTCAGCTGCTACGTAATACCTGAGCGACTTCCAACTCCGCGAATCCGCTTACACGACACGAGCACCTGCATTCGGACGATTTAGGAAGTGCTTCATCAAACTTTCAACTCCATATGTACACCTGTACCCGAACCGCATTCCTACACCGTCTACTACATTGGGCATCCTAACTCCAGCTCTAGCCCTGCACGGAAGAGGATCCTCTTACGACCCTCCCACCGCCCTGACATCATCATGCCTCTCAAGGGCCTCCTGGCTGGGAAGTCTGCCATCATCACCGGCGGCACGACAGGTATCGGCCGAGCGATTTGTCTAGGCTTCTTGAAGCAAGGCGCACACGTCGTGGTGAACCACCTCGGTTTGCCCAAGGATCAGCCACACCTCGACTCGCTCATCGCAGAGGCTGAGACGCTGTATCAACAAGACCCCGAGAACGTCGGTCGGTTGGCTCACGAGAAAGGCGACGTCCGGGATCCAGAGACGGCTACGAGCCTTGTCACCCGTGCGGTACAACACCATGCTGCGATACTAGGTGGAGGCAAGCAAGGTCGGCTGGACATATGCGTCTCGAATGCAGGGATATGTACTTTCGCCGACTTTCTCTCCCTGAGTCCAGACCTATTGAACACAACTATTCGCACGAACCTGGACGGTGCCTTCTACATTACCCAAGCTGCCGCTCGGCAGATGGCCCTCCATCAGCAACCCTCCGGCGGTAGCATCATTGGCGTCTCCTCCATCTCAGCGCTCGTCGGTGGAGGTCTGCAGACACACTACACGCCCACGAAAGCAGGAGTTACGAGTCTCATGCAGAGCACAGCCGTTGCGCTCGGGAAGCATGGTATAAGGTGCAATGCCTTGTTGCCGGGTACGATCAGAACGCAGCTCAATGAGGAAGACCTAAAGGACGATGATAAGAGGACATATATGGAGGGCAGGATACCGTTGGGAAGGACGGGAGATCCGAGCGACATGGCTGGCCCAGCAGTGTTCCTGGCATGCGAGGAATTGAGTGGCTATGTGACTGGTGCACAGCTGCTTGTAGATGGAGGGTTATTCGTCAACTTACAATGACGAAGCCAGGCATGATGCAGAGTCTCATCATTGAAAATGCATAAGACGTGATGTACTGTAGTCTACATAGACGCGGTCAGCCTGGTATAATGGTGTAATTGGACGTCACTGCGCCCGTCTGCAAGTTGATAGTGGCGTCAAAGCGATCAACATACAAACAATAGGTCTCACCGCTGGTCAGCCCTCGCGTCGATGCACATCAGCACCAACATCTGAGCCGTATCTATGCGCATGCCTCTCCTTTCGAACAACAACACCAGGTCGCTCTAACGACTACTAACGCGCCGAAGTAGCCGTGTGCATCATTCAGTGTCTTGGCAATGACCCAATTGCCTGCCGGGAAAGCGCAAGCTCCCCAGCCTCCATTTTCCACTGTGAGGTCTTTCGCAGCCATGCCAAGGACAATCGTCCGAGGCAGGATTGCGGAGGACTGGAGAATGTCTGCCAATGTGGCTTGTGATAGATCCATTCCTCCTGGATCAATGCAGACAATATATGGGAATTGTATGCAAGGGTAAAGCGATCGTCCCGAAAGGCCTCCCACACGCAGTGCTGTACGTGCCGGCTGGCATGTAGGAGTATCCAACCAACGAACGACCGTGCAACGCCTCACAACGTGGCCTTTGAACCGGTATGAGCCGTTTCAGCGAACCAAATAACCTTTCCATCACTTATCACAGACCATCTTCGGATCGCTCCCGAACCACAGCGGAATTAGCAGCTAGAAGAAACATCAGCTCTTCTGCTTTCGTCATCGAGGTGCATGTCCATCGAAAAGTTCGACAGGCCAGGGTTCCCATCGTTTAAACTTTGCAATCATAATTTCATGGGGACATTCCACTATCATCTCGATGATGAACAAAACCCCTCGCCCCAAATGGCACCGAGGCAGAGTGAGAGCATGCTTATCACTTCAGGTACTTCGTCTGATACGTACCGCGCTGTGGCGCTATCGCTGCGTCGGGCAGGTACCGTATATTCTTCGTATGTGTACACACCCCGGCAGACGAGTCGCCGGGTCTGACTTGGGCATTGTACCGTTCGGCTGCTCTATGTAAAGAGGCTCCGAAACAACAGCGGAGTCAGCATAGGTGATTTGATTCGATGCTAGTTGCCTGATGCCGCATTGCGAGAAAAAAGGTCTCTTGGCTGTGCAGGCGGTCGGTCCGGTTGAAGCGGGGCATATGTGACGTCATGGTATGTACTCGATTCCGCCCTGAGGTCCCGCAGGCGGCGCAGGGGAGGGCTCCGAGCAGGGATTGTGGCCAATCAGAGTTGGACTTAGTGGAGGGGGACTCGGACCCTCCGTATTAAAGGAACGGTTCCGTGATTGGCTTAGCGCAAGGGTCTCCGTTCCTGGATATCGTACATACGGGATAGAGACTTTAATGTACTTGGAGACGCCGTATCGGTGCTGTGGCTTGAGACAGGCATTGCAGTTTTGAATCGACTTACTTCTGCCGCATATCAGTTAGATTGTAGTTAGTTTTCGGTGTGATGAGGAATGTTTGAAGTGTAGGCTAGCATGTCAGCGGCAGTTGACTTGTGGAGTTAGTTGTAATTGTTCGTGTCTTTTGAAATTCTCAGTGCTGTATTAACTAGTCATATAAAATTGACACGATTATACAGTATATTAAGCAGGAGCATGATAATCATCCCGCTCCTTCAATTAGTTACTTTCGGCTACTGTAACGACGCGATCTAGTCGTCACCTATGAATGTATCATTAAAAGCGATGCTGCTGTTTCTGTGAATGTATCATTTTAACTATAAATAGTTGTGTCCTACTCAACTACACACTACGCGAGAGTAGCTTTGCCTAAGTAGCCGCAATAACAGCTCCTTTTAGAGCGAGCTAAAAAGCAGTCAAGGTGATCAGGAACTACAAAGAGAAAATTGAAAGGTGATGCATTGTTCAGATCGAATCACATGAGTCTGAGATTGTTCTCCAGACAGTTTCTTGTGTTTCTAATCTTCCTTTGTTCAAAGACGGCACTTTCACATCTCCAATCTTCTGATTGCAAAGACTATTGTCAAGTTCCTATGACATGTTATCTCCAGGTGATCATGCTTTCGGAAAACAAGAACCAGACTACTACAAGCAGCTTCAAGCCAGGTCGTGACTCGATCCTAAGCCTTGAGCTCACAAGTCCATGTTAACTAGCGTAGGCTGGTTCACTTTTTCCTTCTCCCTTTTGTAGCTGAAGTTGCTGTTCGTTCTCGTCAATATGAGGACAACAAGGACGCGACCCCAGTGAACTGTTGGCCGGAGGCCCCACCGATGATCTAGAGTACTGGACCAGGGATATTCGACTCAGGGGTCCAATCCTTCGTTACGTCGTTATCCTCCAGCACAATTGCTGCAGAATACTAAGAAACTCATCTACGAGCAGATTTGACAATAGCTCATCACTTGCTAGACGGTTTCTCCGCCGCTCAAGGTAAATTACCGAGCTTCGCGCGCTCACCACAAACCATTATCTCCCATCTATCCGAGCCAAGACGCCATGGGTTGCAAACCCACAAAGAGTGAGCCCAAGTCCACTCTCGCGTTGCATCCCACCTAGACCCCTGCGTGTGGAATGAGGGGTTTGATCGCTGTTGATGTCTTCCTCGGGAGGCATCTGGGATATGTATGTTGACACGCAGGGAGGGAATGTGAGAATATCCGTTGATGATCGTCGCGTCACATCGTGCCGAGGCGAGGCACTCTTGGCTACTGTCTCATTATTGCGAGCAGATCATTTGTCTTCTCGCGTGAGTGACAACACATTGACTGCTCTCTTGCCATCAAAGCATTTCGTATTGAGCAGCGTGTTGCTGTGGATATGGAGTCGAGCAGGCGCTAGGCAAGTATGAATGCGCGAACCAATCTGGCTCACCGCATTAGTGTCGTCATAGGCTGACAGGCATATTGACATGTTTGGCATCACTAGAAGCCATTGGCCCCTCCGGTTCGTAACCTCTCAGGGTCTTGCTATACCGCCTTTGAGGCATGAATAGTTCAGGTAGCCTGGCGCTTGGTTAGCTCGCAGTTGCACACCGAGAAAGTGTTATGATGTGCGAGACACAGGGAACCCCCTACACACCAGTTTGCGACAACGAGTTTCGTTGGAAGGTTCCCTTATCGTACGGCCGGCACTTCCTCAGGAGGATCGGCGGCCAGTATGTACATACGCCCGTTAGCATGCTACCTGACTCCTGTGTGCCGGACGCTGAGCTGAAACTTGTCAGATATGATACCTAGCTCGACCGTTTTGGTATGCTCTCGTCCTCCTCCATCACCATACATACGCCAAGGATCTGGAGCCAGTCAACTGTTCGCAAGCCACTTTGATCCTATCAGTGGGTTTCGAGCAAGGCAGTGTGATTCGCCGAGTCGTCTGCTCAAGCGGAGCCCAAGCCGAATCAAGGGCAAAGATGGTGGTGGAGGTAATAGCCTCATCAGCGCCAGGGACCAGTCGTTGCCGCAAAGATGTCAACTCACATCGAGGATGGAGGGACGGACCATGCGGTGGCTTGCAGTGGCGTGCATGGTGACGGGTGCAAAACCAGTGCAGAGGCTGCAGGGTCGTGCTACAGTTGGCCAGGTCGGTGTGGTCATCGTTACACACGGTAGTATTTGCTGAGGGTGTGAAGGGGATCCGCTTTGTACGGTAGGACCCAGTTTCTTCCTCATCGGGTACCGTCTAGCGATGACTACGAGAAGAGTTTTCCTCACAGGCCCTTCCTTCCGTTTGTCACCATCTGGCATTCAGATGAAAGTTGCAAAGTGGCCAGCAAAATCTTTGGAGGACAACGCTGGGCGGAACACCACGATCGACTTCTCTGATGCACTAGTTGGATTCGCAGCCATCACTGTCGTCACAGGGCGGGCCCACGGTTGTGTGCAAAACGGTGCAGACGGTAGCCTGGGAAGAGGGCCGTGATGACGCTGCGTGCACCCGCAAACCATTTCTGTCCTCTAACATCCACACATGGTTGTCCTACAACTGCATTCAGCAGCATCGATACTTCAGCCTTGATGGCAGGGGTTCCGGGCAGTCGACGTCGACCTGCAGGAAGGAAGATGAATCACAACAAAGCGAATGGTGTTATCAGGCCAGCTTCATTCGGTGCTCGTCTTCCTCACGCCCGAGCACCTGCACAAACAGACAAGACAAAACTATCCATGCTGATCCTTGTCCCTGCGAACGCCGAGACGCTGAAGTTTGACCCAAGTACCTCCATATCGATACTGCATGAAAGATGGGAAACAACGGCGCCGTCATACTGTAGCCTCAGCTTCTCGAAAGGCCTTCTATTGTGAGGCTCCGCCAAGCCATGCTTCCTGACGTGCAGGTCCGTCATTCTTCCTTTGCCCAGGGGAAACATGGCATTGCTACGAAAGTACCTCCTCTCCTCGCTCATTTCCGCCGACACACAGGTACTGGCGAAACAAGGCCAGTGAAACCCAGTCTAGCTGCAAACCTGACTAGAGAGACTTTTTATCAGTGCCTCCACTGACTGCGGATCCCACCAACGCCAAAGGTGGATATCCCTCTGTCGCACGCTTCCACCCACCATCATCGCCACGGCGGGTATCTACTGTGGGAATGACTCGGGATGCCGCGGCGAGGTACGTACGGAGTACATCCATCAGCCACTGTTCGGACACCCCTTACAGAGGTCACCACTCTGGCTGTTACGCTCTGGGCGGCACGGGCGCAGCGCGAAGGGAAGTTTCGAGCATGATGCCATGGACGAAACGACGCCGGCCCAAGGCAAAGGTACAACTGTGGACGCGGAGTGGTTGAATGACGGCGATTGTGGACACAAGAGGAACCACCAACTGGGCCCCCCCTGGGAAACATTCGGGAAGACAAACCAGCCTCTGATGTCTTCACGCCCTCTGTCGCAATGTGTACAATGGCTACGTACTACGCAAGAGGCTGTCAAACTCGTTCATTCCCCTGGTCTGCTTGTTAAACGCGCCGTTCCCGTTGACTCAACTTTCGAGTAGCCCGGTATAAGAACCCAGAGACCTCCCACCGTTCTTGACGGTAGATTCCATCTTGATTCCTTCCTCCTTCATTCGAAACTATTCATACATCAACATTCCACCGTGCCTTGACTACATATCTCATCCTCGTATAAGTCAAGCCTTGCTTCACACTCTTACGACCAACCAACCCACCCACATCACCCTTATAACGCTTTTCGTGGGAGCATTACAGCACCCGCGCTACCTTTAAACATCCAAACCGACCTTACCTCACAGCCTCCATCATGCCTGCCGGTGAAGTTCCCAAGAGGCAGAACACTGCCACCAAGTTCTACGACAATGTCTTTGAGGGAAAGGGCCAGATCGCCAGAGTGATTGCTGAGCATGGCACTCCCTCAGAACCTCCATCCGCCCCTGGCTCACCAGAACTCGATTCTTCCAGAACCAGCGTCTCCAGCAGCGGCGCTCAGTCCCCCATCAACCCTCCTCTTGATCTCACAGTCGCCGATCGCTTCGTCTACGCCTTCGATATCGATGGTGTCCTCGTCCGCGGTGGAAAGGCCATCCCTGAGGCCATCGAGGCCATGAAGGTCCTGAATGGCCAGAACGAGTACGGAGTCAACGTCCCCTACATCTTCCTCACCAACGGTGGTGGCAAGACCGAAGAGGAGCGCTGCGCCGATCTTTCCAAGCAGCTTCAAATCGACATCAACCCCGGACAGTTCATCTGTGGCCATACTCCCATGCGTGAGATGGCCGAGACCTACAAGACCGTTCTTGTGATTGGTGGTGAGGGCGAGAAGTGCCGTCTGGTCGCCGAGGGCTACGGTTTCAAGGACGTCGTTACTCCCGGTGATATCATCAAGCACGATGCTGCCACTACTCCCTTCCGCAAGCTCACCGACGAGGAGCTGAAGAACTCCCGCACCCGTGACTTCACAGACGTCACTATCGATGCCGTGTTCGTCTTCGCCGACTCGCGCGACTGGGCAGGTGATATCCAGATCATGCTCGACCTTGCCATGTCACAAGGTGGTAAGCTTGGAACTCGCTCCGAGAACTTCGATCAGGGCCCGCCGTTCTACTTCTCCCACAACGATGTCGTCTGGTCCGCCGCTCACGAACATGTTCGTCTTGGCATGGGTGCTCTCCGCCGCATGTTCGAAGTCACCTTCAAGGACCTCACTGGCGGTAAGGGCAAGCTCAACACCCACGCCTTCGGCAAGCCCCAAGTGTCTACCTTTGAGTTCGCTTCTCGACTCATGGGACAGTGGCGCAAGACCGCCCACGGCCTTGTCGCCCCACCCAAGACTGTGTACTTCGTCGGTGACACTCCTGAGAGCGATATCCGCGGTACCAACGCCGTCAACGAGAAGGCTGAGAACGACTGGTACAGCATCCTGGTCGAGACCGGTGTTTACCAGTCTGGCACTGAGCCTGCCTACAAGCCTCGTGTCACTGTTCCCAACGTCCTCGACGCTGTCAACCACGGCATCCGTCGCGAGATGGAGATGCGCGGTCGCAAGCCTAGCTCTCATCAGCCTGTGAAGCCGGAGCTCATGGCCGAGAAGTCTGTTGAGATCATGGATCTTGACTCAACTCCTATCGCCTAAGTGGCTGGACACTTCCCTGCCTTTGCTCATATTCTCACAATTTCTCATTTCTTCAATTTCTCATTTCTTCAATTTCTTCATTCTTGGTCTAGGGAGCTCGGCATTTGGGATTCACACCGGTGTTTTTGCTTTTCACCATTTCACACTTTTCATCTCTTTCCCATCCCACTCGCGGGATCTTGGACAGACAAGAGACTGCGATGGCATCTGCCTCTCTACGACGGCAGCAGTTAGAATGACGACGTCACGTATATAGACAGAAAGGCTAGCAGCACACCAGACACACAGACACAGCTGTGTTCTTGATGCAACCCCCTCCACAACTCTCTTTATACCCTGATGAGCATCACATCACCAGATAGAGGCGCTGCAGCCTGAATAGAAAAGATCTCACCCCATCACAGTTCCCTCCTTGAAACTTCGCAAGTGACCTGCGCCTAGAGTCAGACAGAATATGAACACACTGTTACCTATGCTCAGTCGGCTAGGAACAAAGGAACCCCCCTCAAGGAAACCCCATCCCTGCCAACCCCCCCAACCCCTTAACAAAACCGGGGACGACCCCATGTCCGTGGGGCACAACCGTACGACTTGGGAGACCAACCTGCTCGGAGTACCTGGATCGACACCTCAAGACTCGGGCATCCACGGACAAGCGCCCGTGCGTGATATGCTTTACCGAGCGTGTGCCCGAGTGGTGGCACATTGTGGCATGGGAGAGGGCTTGGAAGGTCGTGTAGGAAAGTCGCTCATGGAGGAATCAGATCTCAAATGTCGGTCGCCGATACGTACGGGCCGAGATGGGCAGGCAATATGCAGGCGGTGGTCGGGCGAGACTGAGTTCTTGGTATTAGTTTGAAGGTGCGCGATTATCCAATATCGCATTCAAAGAGATTCCCCCAGTGAATCCAAAGTATCACATGCGATACGGAGTACGTGAAGGCACAAAGACTCTAAGGAGCGGGTATCGACGACTTTCTGTCGATCAACACGTTCCCTTCATAACCGAGATCTTCCACATCCCCCGAATTACTTACGGAGTAGACTACTGTACATGGAATGCACAGAAAAAGCCGAGTTTCCAAGCTGGCGAGAAAAACAAGGCATTTAAGTCTGGCTTTATCCACAAGAGTCACACGTATGAACGAACATGCACGTCTTTTCGAGCCCGGGTCGAGATAGTCTGGGGAGTGCATGAAAGATTCGAGAGATACGAGAGGGTACATGGGTCATGGATAGACACCCTGTGAGCTGATTTGTAGAATCGACCGTGCTTCTTGGTGTCTCGGCGCCGCGCCGGAAGCTGGCTGTGAGTGGATGTTTGTGGCGTTTTTGTTCTGGTCACCGCTGGTTCTGAGTTATAAGTCATGATTGTATCACAATGGTCCAACACGGGGGACTACAATATAATGAGCTGGAGGCATCCCAAGGCGTGTTACCGGCGTAGCCACAAGGTCTTGAGTGCTACCAGCAGTATGGCCAAGGATACAAGTTTGGCTCAGTCTGACGTGATCTCTCCGTATCAGGACACTTTGACGTTCTTGGCCGCCGAAGCGTGATCCTTTCCGTGTACCCATGGATTCTCGCCAATGGTTGGACGAGGCCGAACTGAGAATATCACGGTTTATGCCTCCTCAACCCCGATGACCCTCGTGAAAGACAAACCCTCCCCAGGCCGACTCAACCGACCATCCCACCCCATCCACAACCTTCTGCCTCTCCTCTCTCCTCGCCCTCGCCTCTCTCACCCCCATTCCCATCGCAAACCCTGCAACAGTCTCCCTCTCCACCTTCAACCATCCCTTCCACCCCGCAGCGACCACATCCGAGCTCAGTCCCTCCGCGGCCCCGATGACCACCGTACCCCACCATTCCCGCCCTCTGCTCTGCGAGGACCCTTCCCCGTGAAGCATGAACTCCTCGGCATCAGCGATGACACCGCGGAGTTTCTCGTGGGATGCTGAGACGGCGCTGCGGGCGGGCCGTTGGACGTAGAGATGGCGGAGGCAGGTGGGTTGGCAGGATAGCCTGGTGGCGTCGAAGCGGCCGTCGAGGTCGATGAGGAGGATGGTGTAGTTGTGAGGAGGGGAGAGAAGGTGGGAGAAGAGATGGTAAAGTAAAGGGAGGTGACGACCGGAGATGGAGAGGGTTGGGGATTTTGTTGACTGGAGGTGACGAGCTTGGATGGTGTCGAGGGCGGGAATGTGAGTTTGTTTGTAGCGGGTTGGCGACACGCCGGTGGCTTGCTGAACAGAATGTCGTAGCTCGGCGAGTAACTAGCATTGTCAGTGTAAGTGTTCTGACTTGTGGAAAAGGAAAGTTTGGTGATGTAGAGCGTGAAGCTATCACGATGACCGGGCTGTTGGCGCACAACGACTCTCACCCGCTGGACAGCTAGCATCTCATGAATCATTCATCCATAAACATCCACCTTCTGATGAGGACGGAATGCAGGAACAACATCATCCGCGCTGTATCCAGATCGTGAAGGTGCGGTTGCAACCTCTTGAACAGCTTCACCACCACCCCGTCCATCACGCCTCAGGCCCCAACCACGCATCTCACCACCACGAAAAAAACATCGTCAAACTCACCTCTTCCAACGACACCTCCTCCACCTCCCCCAAAACCCGATTTCCAATCGCCGCCTCCATTCTCTCTGCCTCTTCAGTCCTCCTCTTCTCACCTTACTTGCACACACTCGAGTCCTTTCTCGGCCCGGGCGGCGCCCAACCTCACAATGGCCCCTCCAACACGCGTCTTCTCAGCGTCAGACCTCCCAGAGCGCATCCAGTTCGACGCCGAGAACAAGCGCCGCAAGCCAGCTGCATCAGGTGACGGCTCTTCCGGCACCGGAAAGATCGATCTATCGGCGTGCGAGCTGTTGGAGATGATGCAGTGGAGTTGTAGGGTCGAGGGGGATGGGCCGTCGAATAGGCCCGTGGTGTGCGCGCCTGTGCCGCGCTACTTCCGAAGGTGAGTCTTGGTGACCGGAATATCTCTGCGCGGATGAGGGGACTGTGGCTGGATTTCGAATTGGAATGATGATGGACTTGCGCATGTGGTAAATGAGATGCCATTGAAGCTGACGGTGGTTGTTAGGTGTAAAGATGCAAAAGGCACGTTCATGGTTGAGACCACCTCATGGGAGGGCACCACCGCCACCGCTGCAAAGCACAACCCAGCAAATGAGTCAGGGTCACCCGGTGCAGATGCAAATCAGAAGAAGAAATCTGGGGTCGTGGCATGGACATCCTCTGATAAGGCACCATGGTGAAGGATGCACTGGTACGACCTCATTGTTCACCACACTATCTATCATAACGACTCGCCTGAGATGGCGGCACGAGCTGGATTGCGAGGCATGAGACCGACCATCCACAGAAGTACAGCGAGAGAGGATCTCGTGTCTCACACTGCGCAAGCTCGCTACTTGACATGATGGAACTTGCAGCGAAAGGCTCCCCTTCCTTGAGGCATGGTGCATGGCCCATGACACTCCCACAGCGAGGACGGGCAGCGTACTGCTCGGGGCCGCAACCATGCAAGTCAACACAGATCTAAGAGATCAGGGTAACATGATCAAGTAGCGTCAGTATCACGTTGGCGTCGGCTTCGGCATGGGAGCCAGCGAGCATCACCACGGTGCTGAAGGATAGCTTCAGACCAGCAAACATGCACCTTACTCATCCCGCACTCCGTGTGATAATAATTCAATTTCCCCATTTACTATACACATGATCCTGCGACCATGCTTCTCACTCCCCCATCCACGTCTATGCATGCGACAAATGGAAAGCTCATCGTCGGATTCGCCGGTATAACACAGTTTGTCCCTCGATTGTCGGATGTTCCCCGCTCTTCCAGCTCCTGTGACCAGCGACGCAGTCTATAGTCATTCCTCGATCCGTAGATGTGGTTTACTCCTTGGCCTCCTCGGCGCGCTTCGCCTCGAGCTTGGTGTAGAAGTTGTCACGGGCGTGGGTGCGAGGCAGGTGGAAGCCGTACCTAATGATGAGTACAAGTTAGACAGCCGCCCATTTGAATATAGCGGATCTATGGATCTCGGTCGCCGAGAGTCGTTCGTTGCAATGCACGTACCAGAAGACGTTGGCCATGGTGAAGCCGATACCTATCGTACGTTTAGCCGTAAGCTCCCTTTCACAGCCGGAGCTCCTGCACGGCAAAAGGCCAGCAGGAGCTCCCAAATCCATAGATTCATCACTCACCAAGACCAATGCTCAGGTCAAGGACCAGACGGCGCCGAAGCATCTAAATCAACACACCCGTCAGCATCCGGCAGCTCCTTCGTCCAAAAGCTCAAACAGCGCCTTCGCCCAGGATCCCATCCTCCGCCAATTGTCCGCCAAAACAGCTCAGGGAAAACATACACCAGTGATCGGAGTGACGGCCATTTCGAATAGCGTGTATCGGACGTGGATTGATGTCTCGTAGGGGTTGTTGTTGTTCGGATTGACGGGGGAAGCAAATAGGTTCGAGTTGATTTGCTGCTTCCAGCCGAGGACATCACCCGATGGTTCTTGCAAATGGCGCCATCACGTGACCTGGCTCGCCAGCCAATCCGGCTGAACTCCGGGCTTTAACGGCACGGTCCCTAGCTGTGCAGCAACTTTCTCCTGCGTGAAAGCGACGACAACTTCGAATTGTCCGTACACTCAATTCCTCAGATTCGACTCGAGTACCGCCACACGCGTCGAGTCTCGTGTCGCCATGAGTTTACGCCTAGCCGCTAGGCGGCTGGGTCTGCCAGGTACGCTCTACCACCACCTCCAAGCACCCAATTCCTCTCTCTCTTTCAACGAGATCGATCAGAGCTAACAAGCTTCAGCGGCGACGTCCTCTCCTTACCTCCCGACCTCAACAGCGCTCCTCCCTCTTCAACAACAACGCACCAAATGGGCCGTCAATATCTTCAAAGGCTGGTCCAAAACCGGCTCCAAGTCCGCGGATCAAGCAACCGGCGACATCGTAAACGCCAACCTCGATGATCCCAAGTCTCGGAAAGCCTACATCGCCCAACAGCAACAATCCCAATCTCCCTCCACATCTGACTCCTCCAACATCTTCTCCGACGAAATCGACGGCCAAAAGCCTTCGGATGCAACTGCCGCACAGCAAGAAACCGGCCAGACCCAGGCGTCCGAGTCAAAAACCCGTGCCAATACCGCCCTTGTCACCGACCCGGATCCAAGGAGCCGCATCCGCTGGCAGCGCAAGAAGGTCATTCAGATGGTCCGCCGTGGGGGCCACCTCACGCGGGAAGAGCGCATCGCCATGACCGAACGCTCGCTCACCCACAAATCCGACTGGATCCCCACCTCCACCAAGAAGCTCGTCATGCTCGCCCGTCAAATTCTGGGCAAGAATGTCGAGGATGCGATCGCGCAGATGCAGTGGTCAAAGAAAAAGATGGCAAGGGAGGTCAAGTACCATCTCGAGGAGGCACGAGATTTGGCCGTCGCACAAAGGGGAATGGGACTGGGAGCTGTGAACGGCGAGGCCGACGCTGCGAAGAAGAACGCAAAGCCGATCAAGATCAAGACAAAGGACGGGAAGTGGCTGGAGATCAAGGATCCCACAAGGATGTATGTCGCCGAGTCATGGGTCGGAAAGGGCCAGTGGCTGGGCAAGGAGATTGACTACAAGGGACGCGGTCGCATGGGTGTGATCAAACATCCCAAGGCCAGTAAGTTACTTGAAGCATGCTATGCCCAGTGGGATCCCAATTCAGTACTGACATGAACAGGCATCACTGTCGTCCTGAAAGAAGAAAAGACCCGCTTGCGCCAGCACAAGGAGCTCGAGGCCAAGAAGGAGGCCGCTGGCCCTTGGGTGCACCACCCCAACCGTGCTGTTCATGGACAGCGTCCTTACTACTCGTGGTAGATGGTTGGAGCCTCGCGTCGTCCAGGCGTGTATCATATAGACAGGCCAAGAGGGCTGTGCGGGAAGGAGACTTCGATTCGAGAGACATGAAGAACCCGGATTGGGGTCGGCGGATCTTTGGCTGATGATTAGCATTGTAACCCACATGTAAATCTTGTACAATATACACATCCAAACACGGGACTTGAGACACTTGGCTACAATCGTCATGGGGCTGAACATGCAAGAGATATGAACTGCACGTTTACCATGATTTTGAAACAAGTTGATATCATTGTGGTCACAGCATGACTTGTCTGGCAAGAACATGAACATACTGCAGCAAGCCATAGTCCCCGTGTCCGATCGATTGCTGCTTGAGACACGTACTTCAATCATTTCAACTCGGTTTATGCGTACACATGCCAGCAGCACGGCTGCCAGAATGCAGCAACCTTAACAGAAGCAAACCAGGCCCCCAACCCGCTCCTTAAAAAACCTTGAAACGCCTGTCCCAGATATATCGTCCAACTCACACAACGGTTCGTGGGACTTGCCGAGGCAGCATGTCCTCGTACCTGTTGCTTTGCATCTCCATCACATCGCCTCTTTTCTCGGTAAATGGATCACGACGACCGACATAGTCACCTACACCGGAGGCGGGCATAGGCTTGGAGATTTCAACAAAGGGGCGGGAGTCTTTCTTGCTGCGCTTGCGCATGCAAAGCCAAAGGATCAAGCCAATCGCAGCAAGACCAGCGGCACCGACTCCAACACCGATTCCAATGATGGCACTCTTTGAGAGGCCTCCATTGTCCTTCTCCTTCGCATCTGTTTCGTCGTCGGCTCCGGCAGTCTCTCCGGCATTGCTGGCGGCAGTTGTCTTGGTGGAAAAAGTACTCGACGTTTCCTGAACAAGGCATAAGCGATGAAATTCACACGCGGTACATATATTAACTTACAGTCTCAGCCGCTGCCGAAGTGGTCTCGGGAGCAGCAGTTGTCTCGGCTGGGGCAGGTTGAGATGACGTATCCTGGACGAGTTGCTCCGTAGTATCCGGAACTGTGGTGGGCTGGGGTTGCGCTTCGGGCGCCGGTGCAGTAGTTGGTGCTGGTGCCGCGGTAGTCTCTGGAAGAATCGTAGACACAGGCGCCGGAGGCTGCGTAGTGGCTGGTTCGGGTGCTACTGCAGAGCTGGGTGCTGCTGCAGAGCTGGATGCTGCTGGTGGAGGTGCTTGAGCTAAGGAAATGTAAGTGGCATTCACAAGGGGAGAGTAGTGAGAGCTGGGGATGCAAAATACCTAGACAGAAGCCATTGTTTAGGAAGGTCTCAACATCGCCGGCGGCAGAACCGCAGGGAGTAGCACAATCTCTGACACCGTTCTTGAAGTCGGCTTTACTACACAGACAGCCTGCGTCATCGGCATTGGCGCAAGCAAACTTGGTGAAGTCGGCACGGACTTGAGCAGCACAGTTGGCCTGTCCCAGTCAGTGTGCTGATGCTGAGCCAACATCATATTTGCCAGAACTCACCAAACAGGCAGGATCTTGGGCTGTGACAGCAAGAGCCTGGAAAGCCCCGAGGGCAATGAAGGCAGAGAGAAGGCTGTGCATGGTGATATTCGTATGTTCAGGTATTCCTTTTACTGAACTTTGGTCAAGTAAATATGAGTATCCAACGACACTTGTATCGAGTCGTTGAGACGGACGTTGTTTGTGAAAGGTGGGCAATTGCTGGCGACAACTAAAGAAACGAAACTGAAATAAATGTTCACAGAACAAGGGCAAGAATGTACGAAATTGGCGAATTGGGTAGTTCAGGTCGGAGCTATAGAGTCGACGAGAAGGATCCTGCGTGGTTTCTGTGCAGTCGGTTGCAAACACTCGTTGGGAGGGTTGCGCAAGGATTCGGGTCTAGGATCCAGCTGATGGACAAGTGGTCGTCGACAGGTGTAACGTAGTGGAAGGAAAATGAAGGCAATTCGAGACGAACTCTGAGCTTGAATGAAAGAAAGGAACGGCGAGGAATCGGCCTGGAAAGGAGTGACGAGGCACGATGCCGGGGAGGAGAGAGGAAGAGGGAAAAGAGAGAGGAGGAAGAGGTAGCCAAGATGTAATCGAGGAGGTGACGAGAAGGAGGACTCCAAGCAGAAGGTGTGACACCGGGCTTGGACTGTGACAGTACCTGCAATTAGCCGTTCGTGCCGTGCAAGGGCTAGGTACCGCCCAACGGCCCTAACATCGGGATCCAGGTACAACTACAAGCGCGCCAGCGGAGTGTAGTGGGGTTTCAGTGTGATCGCAGCACTTCTACGGCTCGAACCAAGCCACTGAAGCCACTGAATGCCAACAACGAGAGTCTACAGCAGCGGCCCGGACGCGCTCCCCAAGGCTAAATGGCACAGTCCAAATTCCTCATCAATCTAAAAGAATGAGTAAGATATTGCAGTCCCCGTTGCTCTGCTGCACAGGCAGTGCCAAATGGACTCATCCATTTTCAGACAGGTCAGCGTTTCTGCTGAATTATGCATGGTGCCTTGCCATCTCAGCGGCAACCGTTGCTAGTGATGTGTCGGGGGCTACCAACGTTGAAGAAGAAAGGACAGGGGTCCCTGGACTCAATCTTCAACGCCGTCATTCGTAGAAGCGGTTAGCAGAGTTTGAAGTTGAGGACGCATGGCGGCAAGTCTCCTTCCTTGTGACGGCTCCATTTTCTACGATGTACTCCATAGCGCCCAACGCAGATGCTGATGGCACGGACTGCCAGCAATGGGTCGTGTTCGCGACGCCATGGCTTGGAATGCATGCAAACCAGCGCGTCAGCCCCATGAGGTACAACCTCTTGGTCCATCAGGCGAGGAGTTGCGGATTGAGCTTGGATAGAGAAGGCTCGTATGAGAGGCGAGAGATTTATGTTGTGCGACGCTGGTGCCGATCTTGCTGGTGTCCCAGTGCTCGTATTTCTGCACACAATGCTCACTGTACATTGTTTGATATTGAACGGCTTTGGATAAATGAAGCTAGAGGAGCAACCGGGTCATTTGTGTTATCCTACACTGTATTCACAAACCGTCGTCGTCGTCGCCTTGAGAGAGAGAGAGACTCTGTAACTCGATATTCCCTTTGAAGATGCTGACGGATGTTGCTTGAACAACACCTTAGCGACGTCGTTCTGCACCTGTCAGTGAGATGAGACAGTGTGAGAGCTGGCCGTGGCAGGATACTTGTACATGCAGTAAAAGGGGCCCAGACTAAGCGCGACGATGGCTGGAATCCCTGCAGATAATCCCAGCCTTTAGACGACCTTCAGAATCTGGGCTGTCGATCGATGTGCAGTCAGGAATGTCTGACATGGCACGCGTGGGAGGTGGGTAAGACAGATTCCAGCGCGTTGAGAGACCTGATGTTATTGATGCTCTTGCTCATGCTATTGAATATTTTGGCAGAGTGCCACTGATGCCTTATTTTTGACGAAGCTGCATCACGAGGACCATGCCAGGGAAGGCACCACCAAGCCCTGCATTACCTTGCGCCGTCATCAGGAAAGAGCTGCCTCCTTTGGTGTCCCCCCTTCCCCCTGCTCCTGCCGGATCTGCGCCAGGGGTTGGCGTCCCTTTTCTCCACTACCAAGGTCTCTGGAACCAATCGCAGTCTCTCAAGCTGTAACCGACAGCGTCATGAAACACGCACCTTCCTCCATAAATCTTGCTCCACTGGCACCAAGAGGGGCTGAGATTATGTACACCGCGCAGGGAATAAAAACGTTAGTTCGGTACTTGTAGACCAAATAGAGTAACTGAATCGATGATCATCAGTGACATAGATCTCCACGTAAATTATATGTGTTAGAATGTACCTATACATCAAGACACCCAAGACCGAATGTGCTAGAAGCCTAAGCCCCTGGTCAGCCCCTGAGTGAGTGATGCTATTCGCAATAATACACACACAAAGAGGTCCAATCAGGCTTAAGATACTCCGTACAGGTGGCTACTGTACAATCCCATGAGACATTTAATTGACTTTATTTACCATATATACCACAGCTAATTGTATGTACTCTTCATGTCTCAATGATCATCGGTCTAGTTACTCTATTTGGGTCTACAAGTACTAAACTAACGTTTTTATTCCCTGCGCGGTGTAGGGACAGGAGTCAGCATCGCCAGGGACAGTTTCTCAGAGGCTGATCATAATCATCATACCCCGTGAAACTGCAATTGGATGGTGCCCTCTCAGTCACAGCACCGACTCCCATCTACCTAAACTTGCGATCAGATAAAATGGGACCAGCCCCCCCCTCTCCCGTAAGTACAACATGCTTTGCCCTTTGCCCAAGATGAGCTGAGAGATGCAGGGTCGCCACCCCTGCCTAGGATCGGCAGTTGTGAATTCATACTACGGCCAAGATGAAACTGCTGGACTCTCATGCCTGGCTTCAGGAACCCCGAATGTCTGCCTGCCATCTTCATCTTCATAAGCCATTGATCTGGCCTGTTCATATTGATGTTGCACTTGCCTCGGTTTCGAACAGAGACATGGTGTTTGACACATCATGTGCCCGTGAGTCGTTGTTGCCTTCACTGAGATCTCCGAAGGTCATACCTCCGAACCAGACGAGGCTAAGTCTTCAGCCGAAACAGGCCTGAAGCGGAGGTTGTCACCTCCGCAGTACTGAATCAGCAATATCAATGAACGCCTTGCAACTAAACGGGATCATCATGTGATCGACATGGTGAATACTCCCCCTGTATCTGAGGATGCGCATATTGTTCAGTCTTGCCTGACGGTAGTGCATATCACCGCGGTATTGTTTGCACCTCTGCATTGCATGAAATATGGCCTGGAGCTTCGCTTTTCCAAAGCCAATTCCTTTCCCATCCCACATCGTCAGTTGCTATTTCGTTAAGGGTGTCTTCTGTTTTCATTGCCAGTTTCTCCTGCGTGCATCCATCAGCCGAGTTCACCTCGCTTTACATCTCGTCGAGTAACGACCAACTGGATTATCCGATGAATTTCGACGGGAGCCGGATCGCTCGGCAACGAGAGGATGCTTTGAGCTCTCGATGTTGGAGTTGATGGTGTGGCCGTACTTCCTTCCTGCCACGGTGGCCAGAATGAGTTCGCGGCATGCAGGGCAGTCTTCAGCAGAAATCGGTTGGCACATCCATTTCCTAACCTGTTGAACAGCATCCTACTGAGAGCATACGGGGATTACCACAATCTTCCACACAGCCGTTTTCCAGAGACTAGCCTGGGGTTTTTGAGAAGAATACCAGGTCGCGGACCAGCCGATCTCAGAGCAGTACTCAGATGCCTGGTGCCTCCTTGAGCTTGTGGTCAAGCTTTGAGAACGGCGGTCCAAGCTTTAGGTAGCCTGCCACAGTATGGCAGGCCGAGTATATCAAGCCATGTGTCATGTTGACCAACGCAAAGCGTTGAGAATGGACTCACGTCAAGATCTTGAAAAGCGAAAGAGGTAATAAACATCATCACAGTCTCTTAGGTTGGCTGCAGGCTGCTGTTGAGGCTCAACCGACGAGCCTTCACATGCTGTGTTGTCTCTGCATTTGATTAGGAGCTCTGTGGCTCGAAAGAAAATCATCTGCGGATAGTCTGGACACGAGCAAATGCTCCGGGAGTTTCCAATACGTTTTCGGGGAAAGCACATGATGTCGTCAGAGCCTACCTTGGTCCATGCCAGAATCGTATTGATGAAACGTAAACCCGTTCACAGATCTTTGTCCTGCTTTGCCTAACTGTTCTTGATGACACTTCAGTTGAACTGCAGGGCATCTTTCCGCCTGACACGCAATAGAAGCTTGAGAGCTGTGCCTGGCACCGCCTGCCCTGTCCTTGATGCTCAAAGCACCTTAGGTACGCGCGCCATGGTCTTCACTCTTGGAATTTCCTCCCATAGCTTGGACATCAGTTCCAAGAATCTGTATACTTGCCATTGACGCAAAGTTGAATAATGTCGTCGTGTACAAATGAATATCTCTACGATTGTGGTGGAACCAAGCTCCTGCTCATTCCAGCGCAAGACGACACAAGGACCCGGTTTCCTGCAGCACCGCTTGTCAAAACGTGGACCCAGTTGTCTGCGAGGGAGGCAGTCAACTCAGCTTCTATCCAGAGACGATGCTGTTCTTCTTGCGCATCTGGCCTGACAGTATGGTCGTGTGATCAGCGAGGCCATCCCACCCTATGCCCCTTGTAGGGTAGTCATACACGCTACGACCTCTACATAGTAAAGCTTCATCCATCTCGCAGTCAATACCATCAGATCCCGTGCGTACATACCTCGCGTGTGAACCTTAAATCCGAGCCAACAGCCAGCCTCCTGACGTCGTCTGCAATCCTCAGTCGAGGGAACCGACCCCGTTATACGTCACTTCTTGATGACCGTGCGCCTGGCCCCCTCGGATCTAGACCCGGGTCCACGAAGCCACCCTGCGCATCAGACCCATCACCAGCCAGCCAGAGCCACGGTTTTCTGGAGGAGTCTCCGCCGTGCTATACTCGGCTGTTGTCACACAATGGTCTTCTCTCCCTTCCGGTGCGATACTGGTCCATTACTTGCGGGGCACTATTGACCATGTCTTATTCTGCCGATGATGGGCGGGTTTTCCACCGTGCAGTGTGGTAAGGCTTCGGCTGGTTCGGAGCTGTCGATAGTTTGGACGAAATGGCGCCTCTCACCACGACCAAAAGTCACAGTCCATCCAAAGCAGAGAGCAGCAGCATCATGTCCACGCTTCTGATAGTCGGTAAATAAAAACAATATATGCACCGGCAGAATGCGGCTGCGTCGATATCAGACCACCACCGCATGACTCACCACGTCATGGCTCCCGGGTAGGTCCACGCTTCCGAGATTGCGATCGCCCACTTCTTCACTGCCAAACGTCAATGTTCAGCTCAGGCAACCCACACAAACAAAGTCCTGGATGGGAAACGCACCATTTCGCGCCTGGAAAACCCCATCTTCATTCTGCGCCAACCCTGCCGATCGCGTTCTAGACCACACCCTTCGGTCGGACACCTCTCCGTTCACCGACTGACCTTTGTTACTGGACGCTTTGCCTTACCACCAACGGGGTACAGCGGTAGACTAGTCTCTGCCTGGGGGACCGACTTTGTTATTTCCGCCATCGTTTTTCTGCCGTGGGGCTCAGCTAAAGGAAAGCATCTTTGCGATTTCCATCTCTGTTCCATCCACACCCAGGCTTGTCAAAGCCATCTTCCAACTGACAGCATCTTCTCGCCTGCGTACGACGCCTGACACCCAGCATCAGCCTCCATCGCGATCATCACTTCCGCATCTTACCTTTCTCGGGATGCACTCAAGCGCAAAGCGCAACAGATCATGATGGCCCACCCAGTGGGTGAGGAGAGCTGGTTGGCATACCTCGAAGAGACCGTTCGCAACGCCACCGACCTCGAACAGCGCGTGACTGCCGTTCAAATACACAAACGCGCCACCGTCGCGGAGCCCGGGAGTCTGCGAATATGGCTGGCAAACTGCAACTACTTCTGGTCGCTATGGTCCAGCTCCCAGAACCCCGAGAGTGGATGGTCAGAAGAGGAGCAGGCCATGGGCCGTGAGCTCTTCTCTTTCGGCACCGCGCTCGACCTCTGGCAGCAGGGCTACGAGGCCATCAAGTACCGTCTGGATGATAGTCACCTGCTATGGGATCGCTGGATTTCCTTGGAGATGGAACTTCTCGACAGAACAAGAACCCCAGAGGGCATCAGGCGCATCACGCAGCTCTACCGTAATCGCCTCGTCACTCCGCACCTTACCTGGGACGACACCTCGCAGCGTTTCTCAACTTTTCTGAACGAGTACAACCGTGCAGCTTGGGAAGAGTCCATGAAGGAGGTGACAAACAATGCGCAGGAAGCCAAGAGACTTATCGCTGCTCGCGACCCATTTGAGCTCAAGCTCAAGCAAGCGCAGCGCACAGAAAAGACCGACGATTACAAGCGCATCATGCAGGAATACTTGGATTGGGAGATGATTCAGAGTAAGCGGAACAACGACCACCCGGATATCGCCCTGGACCTCTGCCGAGGTCTGTACGCAAGAGCGCTCACCGGTATCTTTGCGACGGACGAAAACGTCTGGCACGAGTACGTAGTCTTCCTATCATCTTCACACTCGGATTTGCAGGCACCTCAAAACCTGCTTGATGTCCTGAAGCGAGCTGTTCAGCACTGCCCTTGGTCGGGCGCGCTATGGAACCGATATATCCTCTGCGCTGAAGAAGCGAAGCTCGCGTTCTCCGATGTCGAAGCGATCAAACACTCAGCTACTAGCGAAGATCAACTGTACAAAGATGGAATGGAGAGCTTGATCGAGATGTATGTTGCATGGTGTGGCTACCTGAAGCGCAAGGCCATGTCCGATAACGCTGGCGAGGAGAGTGTCGACATTGCCGATGTCGGTCTTGCCGCTGCCCTGGAAGATGTGCAAGTGGTTGGCGAGCGACTCTACGGCAAGGATTTCCAAGGAGACCCCAAATTCCGCTTGGAACGCATCTACATCCAGTACCTGACCGAGAAGAAGGGCGCAGTCGAGCAGGCAAGACAACTTTGGAAGAAGTTGGCAGGCTTGCAGTGCCATGCCGACAGCTACGAATTCTGGTTCCGCTACTATATGTGGGAGATGCTCATATTCTCTGCTGGCCCGACTGTCAACAGAAGCCCAACACCGTCGACAGCTGCCACATCTTTCCGTGTACCCGCACTCGCGACGGCAGTTCTGGCACGCGCTGTGAACCGCCGCACTATCGATTGGCCGGAAAGAGTTCTCGAGGTGTACCGTCAGCATTGCAACGATTACGAAATGCCCACCAGTGTTCGGAACAGTGCAGATATTGCCCATAAGGTGGAAAAGCGTATCAAACAACGTCGAGAACGGGAACAGAAGGATAAGGAAGCAGCTTACGCGGCTTATTACGAGGCCCAGCAAGCCGATCAACCGGTCGCCGATACATCAGACTCCCCCAGTGGGCCTAAACGGAAGCGAGATGACGAGACCGAGGCAGAACAGCCAGATTCGAGCGCTACCAAACGCCCAAGAAATGACGAGACGGCCACCGAAGCCTCTCAAGGCGGAGATAGCGGTGGAGCGAAGCGAGATAGGGAGAATGCCACCATCCTCGTTACCGGGCTCCCCTTTGAGGTGACGCAGACCAAACTGCGCCAATACTTCAAGGATTATGGCCACATCAACAACATCACAGCCTTTGTTCACGAAGAGAAGACAAAGACCTCCACTGCGCTCATCGAGTTCAGCTCCGCCGAGGAGGCCCAATTTGCCCTTCTCCGCGATGGGAAGTACTTTGGGGAATCCCGGATTTCCGTTCAATCTGGTTCCGATCTGACCGTATACGTGGCGAATTTCCCCCCGGCCGCCGATGATGCCTTTATGCGCAACTTATTCAAGGACTGCGGTAACATCCTCAGTATTCGCTGGCCGAGCCTGAAAGTCAACACCCATCGTCGCTTCTGTTACATCTCCTTCCGCAGCAAAGACGCATCTGCCAAGGCCGTTGCGAAAGATGGTACTCTCCTTGAGGATCGGTACAAGCTCCTGGCCAAGTATTCAGATCCGGGAAGGAAGAAGAACCGCGAAGGTGCCGTCGCTGAGGGTCGTGAGGTCCACCTCAGCAATCTTGACCGCAGCGCTTCCGAGGCAGACTTGCGCGATGTCTTCTCCAAGTTTGGTAAAGTCATGCGCGTCAATATCCCTCAGAACATGGCAGGCAAGAACCGCGGCTTCGCGTTCATTGACTTCGAAACCAAGGAGCAGGCCGAGAAGGCTGCTGACGAGATGAACAATACTAAGTTCCGTAGTCAAATCCTGGTCGTCGAGGTGTCCAAAGAATCGAAGGTGAAAGCCACGGCACGCAGCTTCAATCCAGGCCGAACATCGGCATCGCCAGCGCCCTCCTCTTCTCGCGACCAAGACGGAGATCAAGTTATGGGCGAAACGTCAAGCAAGCCTAGTCAAGAGGAAATATCTGCTCGTACTATCGCTCTCCTGGGTCTGCCTGATACAGTCAACGATGCGCGCGTACGCGCTCTTGTCGAGCCCATCGGCGAACTTGTGAAGATGACACTCCAACCTGCCCATGGTGGCGCAAAGATCGAATTCATCGACGCTGCTACCGCAGGAAAAGCCGCCATGAAACTCGACGGCATCGAGTTCGAAGGTAGAAAGCTCCACACCGGCCCAGCAGAAGAACTCCGCCAAGCGAAAGCCGGGAGACAGCCCGACAAGCCTGGTCAAGGCGCCAAACCAGCAGCTAGCAAGCCAGCATTCATGCCTCCGCAGAACATCCGACGACCTACACTCGGCAAACCCGGACCTAAGCGTGGACTCGGCTTCGTACCGAAGAAGACCTCGACTACCGCTTCAACACCCACAGGAACGCCGGATAGCAATGCGAATGGCCATTCAGGACCAAAGAGCAATGCGGACTTCAAGGCTATGATCCTCGGAGGGAAGACAGAGAATAAGACAGAGGGTGAAGTAAAATTGAAGAAAGAACAGGAAGAGAATGGTGCATGAGGGGAAAAGGCTCAGATGGCGCCGTGTGTATTATCTTGTGTGTTTCACTTTGTTGGCTGTTGCATGGGGTGGAGGGGAAATCGGATACACTTTGATACCAGAGAAAAGGGACCCTGAGCAGGGATATTTATTGTATGATCATAATGGAATATGGATCATTGCTTCTGCGTTCGTATTTGCTCTATGAGGCTTATTTTGCATGCATATGAGGTCCCATCAGAGTCTACACCCTTAAAATTTTGCGGAGAAACCGTGATGCATGAACATGCCAATCCTTAACATCAAGCTCCCATGCCTCGAGCCTCAGACGACCCAGTGGGCTTCCTTTCCCCCCTTCACTTGTCCTTACGTTCTTGGAACGGCCAAGGCAGCTCCAATACTCTTTTCCACTCCGAATTCCTGCGTGAAAATCCTCTGCCAGACGTCGAACCACTTCTCTTGTTGGGCAGTTAGGAGCTTGCCAGGCTGTTTGAACGATCGGGTCAGAAGCTCGCGGAGGCGTGTGCGGAGGACCTTGAGGACGAGCATGGTTTTCCAGTCGGGGAGGGAGAAGCGGCCGCGGTTGCCATCGAGGACAATCACACCGGAGAACATCTGGAATTGTCAGTTTGGAGATTCTTGAGACGAAGGAGGTTGTGGACTTACGTCACAACGGACGTCGCCGCAAAGGAGGGCGATGGCAAAGGGGTCTGTTGATGTTGTTTCATGGGCATAGTATGCACTGTTGTTGCATGTTAGTATGGCTGCGTGAATGAGATGTCCAAAAAAGGGGAGCTTACCTCTTCGACTGCATGATGTGGTAGTAAGACAGCCATTTGATGTCGAACCTTGTTCGGTTGACAGAAGTAGGGTGCACACCGATTGACTGGTTGTTTCCAATGTTCCTCAACCACTTGACGCCGGTTTTATCTCTGACCAACATCTTAGGGTAGAAGCTCCAAGCAATGACTGAACTGGTGACGATGTCATTATCGCTCCAAAGGTTCACGCGGCTTGGAACCTCGAAGAATTGCTGGTGCCGTCTCCTACCGCCTGAGGAGAAGCGCATACGAGATAGGCTCCGTCGCTCTTCTTCGGTCAGAGAGAGAAATCCCGAGTCAGCAACAGACACAAGGAGTTGTCCCTTGAGATCCTCGATATTTGCCAGAGTCTGCTGCGCGAGGAAGTTCTTCCTGCAGAATTGGAATTCCTTGCCCATTCCGGCGTTCGACTGACAAACTCGCTTCCAGGCTAGGTAAGCGTTGTAGACGGTGAGCAGGTCGGAATCGCTGCGGCTGAATGCCATCTTCGCATTGTCCGCTTGTGCTCGCTGTCCGAAGGGAGCGGAGAAGGGGGATTTCGAGGACAGTATGGCAGCGACGGTGAGGGCCATATCCAGACACTTGAAGACGGAGCCGACGAGGATCAGCTTACCAAGGAAGACATCTAGGGGTAACCTTGCGAGCTGATGCCCAAGTGGTGTGAGATCCTCCCCAGCAGTCAAGGCGCGCACATCAATGAGCGCATCAATGGCTCTGCGAATGTTTTTCGGGGACGGAGGATCCAAGGCACTGTTCAGCGTCTCCTCAATGCCGCCAATCTTACAGATCTTGACGCGAATAGCAAGATCCTGCAAAGAGAGCCGGAGCATCTCAGGTGTCTGCTGATCGTTCATCAGATTGTCGTGGCGATGCTTGCTGAACATGTGGAAGCATAGACCCTGCTGGACACGACCGGCACGACCGCGGCGTTGCTTGGCGTTTGCACGGGAGATGAAAGTATCGATCAGACGGCTCAGCTGGCGTCTTTCATCATAGCGCATTTCACGGTGCTTGCCAGTGTCGATGACGCATGTGACATCCGGGATCGTGATACCGGTCTCAGCGATATTGGTAGCCAACACAATTTTGCGGATGCCTGGTGGCGGGACGAGGAACGCCGACTCCTGGTCTTCGGTCGCAATGGTGGAGTGAAGAGGATACACAAGCCAGTCTCTCTGGAAGCGAGGGTCGCCCAGCAGATAGTCATTGAGTGTTCGAATCTCAGCAATGCCAGGGAGGAAGACGAGAATCGCTTTGCTGTAGTCTTGAAGGATTGCGTCTGATGCGACGTGGGCTATAAGCTGAACGATGAGGTCCGGTTCGATCCGATACTCGTCGATTTCCATCATCGTGGCCCGGGTCTTGGCCGAGTATTGCGACAAGGTCTTGGTGAGATCGCCCTTGGGACCTTCTGGTTCCGGCTCGGGTGCGTCATCATCAAGATCTACCATCTTGTCAGGAGGCGTGTCGCTAACGGTGTACCCGGTGAGCTCTACAGCGTCCTCGAGATATCTAACTTCGACAGGGAATGTCCGCCCAGGAACGTTCAACACAGGGGCGCCTCCCAAGTACGATGAGAAACGCTCAGCGTCGACAGTGGCAGACATGAGGACAACCTTCAGATCTTTCCGATTGACCATCAGACGCTTCAGAACGATGAGCAAGAAGTCACTGTCAATGGACCGCTCGTGCACTTCATCCAGGACGAGATGTGTGATACCCTGAAGCTCATTTGAGCCCTCCAGCATTCGCATGACGATGCCCGTAGTCGCGTATACAAGCCTGGTCTCTCTTGATGTGTTTGACTCGAGTCGGATGGAGTAGCCGACTAGAGACCTGCTGGTGCCGAGATCGCCCTTGTTTTCTCCTAGTTCTTCGCTCACTCGGCGTGCAAGGGAGATTGCTGAGATACGCCGGGGTTCCGTACAGTAGACTTTGCAGTCTTTGCCCTGCGATAAGGCATTTTCTAGCAAAAATGCTGGTACTTGGGTACTCTTGCCACTAGGTGGATAGTCAGTGTTATGCCACAAACCAAGGGACATTGGGAGCTTACCATCCCGTTTCACCACAAACAATGACCACCTGGTTCTGTTCTACAGCGTCCAGAACACGCTGCTTGAACGACCACATGGGGAGTTGCATGCGCGATTGCTAGGCCATTGTCAGATTGTCTTGCAAGGAACGAACAGGGGACAACGTCACTCACCAGCATCGTCTGGAATTTGCGAGTGCTAGCCTTGTCCGTCCATATCTTTCGGAAGATGTCCTCGCTCCCATTAACTTGCTTAGCACGGTCTTGACTGCCAGCTTCGCTCGGGTTGTGCGATGACTTGGCTGTAGCACGACCTCGGAAGGCACCCTGGATGATGACACCATCCTCGAGCTCCTGATCCTGTTTCTTCCGCACGAGATCACGCAGCTTGCGTACCACCTCACGATCCTGAGAGTCGAGCTTCTTCTTCTTGTCCTCTGCGAGCTCTGTCCACAAATCCCGCCAAGCAGCCGGAAGCCTGAGATTGACTTTCTCCTCTCGAGCGTTTCCACTGAAAATATAGAACAACGCTGCCGTCGCGGCGTACGCCTCTGATTGCTTGTTATCAGGGGTAGCGACTCCAGTCATGGTTAGAGTGAACCTGTTTGGGCTGGCGACGACCTGCATCGTCGAGGTCTCGACAACTAACGGCACTTCTTGGGGCTTTGACCAGACGATGTCCACAGCATGTCTGTTGGCGTAGCTAGATTCGGATACGAGCACGTAGTTAAGTCGCACCATGCCGTCCCTACACCGTGGTTAGAAAGTCAAAGATAGGACGAAACGGGGTAATGCTCACCTCGAACGACAAGCTTCCTCGAGTGCTCGCCTTGGACTCACCCCAGTCCACTTTCCAAAGTCCCGAATGACCGTCTTCACGCCATCTGAACCGTTGATAATTGTTTGCGATTGGCCAGTTGTGGGGTCAATCTCAGTCTGCGGTAACGAATCGAACAGGCCCTCGAGGCCATCATCGCTACCATCTGCCTCTGCAAGGATCTCGGCAGCTATCCGCTCAGCTTCATCATTGATTTCTCCGTTCTCCTCGGACTTCTCCGGCTTTTTCGGCTCGCTTGTGATTTGTATCTCCTCATTCTGGTTGGCTAGTCGCTTTGCCTCCGCGAGCTCTTTCTCCAAGGGAATCCTCTTTGCTTGCCACTGCTGCTCGGCCGTGTATGAGTCAAACAACACATCGCTGCGAATCTTTGCTATCTTGGCCTCAAGCTTCGCTATTGAGAGCTCGATATCGGCAGACGTGGTACTTGAATTCCCACGAATCCCTTGATTCAGACGCTCAAGCTCAAGCAGTTGGCAGTTGGCGTCTACATATGCGGGAATCAGATTGTCTGGCTCAATATCACTGTCGTATGTGACTTGAAGCTTCCCTGAAGACGAGGATGTCTTCTTTGTCCCGCCATTACCACCTTCTTTGTTGCCTTTTCGCCGGCGGCCATCAGCTGCCTTAGGAGTGACAGGTCGGCTGGGTAAGGGGCTATCATTTGGCGTATCTAAGCCGGTTAGTATCGTTCAGTCAGAAATGTGGATGTGGTCACCTACCCTTAGAGACTGGTTTGACTCTTGGTTCATAGCTAGGTAGCTCATCGGAAGGGCACTCCCGGGCCAGCCACTCAAGGGCCTCCTCGAGCCCCCAAATGAAGTCCTTGTTGGGGACGCTGATAGTGGACGAAATATCCAAGATAAATTGAGACACAGCTTTGACCCGAGTATCAGGAAAACCAACACTTTCAAGGGTCTCCTGCAATGTCCAAAGTCGAGCAATCATCTCCTCCTCTGGCGGCATCTTGGATGACGAACTTGTTTCCGAGGAGACATTGGAAGCAGCAAATCGATTCTCAGCTTGAATGAGATCCAGAACGTGGTCCATGAGGTCCTGTGGCAGCCATTTTGCGCAGCTGATGTAGTCTGCTTGACCACGAAGCAACCTCCGATCTGTCTCTAGCCGTGAGCGCTGTCTCTGCGCATCACGCTTGACCTTGGCAGCATGCTTATCGACGATGATCTGGAGTTGTGCCTCTTCAAGCTGCTTTTCGAATTCTTCGGGGCTGAGTGTGGTTTCTGCAGGGACAGGTCCAGCCTGTGCGCCTCGTGCGTCCTCCTTGGAGGTTGTGGCAGCCTGTGCCTCAGCTTCGGCCTTTGTTGGCGGCTTTGTGGGCTCCTCAACAGTCTCCGGACGCGGTTTTGAAGCAATAGAAGTTGTAGCGAAGCCCCTGGCTGGATTGGCAGCGGGCTTCTTCTTCTTCTTTTGCCCAGCCATTGTGGGGTGGCAACAAGAGAGCGTAGAGTTTTGGCTGCTTCTGAAGGCTTGAGATAGTCTGTCGTTCTCCAGGAGCCCCAGTCGCAAAGGCTTGAGCAATAGCTTATGGTAAAAAGGTCAATCTGCAATGTTTTGCTCCCCCTCAGGAAGTTGATGGAACCGAGAAAGCTAAAGCCGGGGTTCTGTCGAGCCCTGCTTGTGATGTTCCAATAGCTTGAGAGACTGGGGAAAACCTCCCTCCAAGCCCAGGATGAACCACACCACAATTGGTTCGTTCTACTGCACTCTGTGCAGGGATGATGGATTCGACAGTCGAGAAAGTGATTGCTGGGACGTGCTCAGTTGGATTTTCGGCGCACTGAGTCATCTTTCTCTGAGAGGCTCCAGGTTCAGTTTACGGCTCGCCGATGATGCAGAGTGATTCGACCAATACCCACCCACAACTGCTTGGAGCCCCGCTACAATTTGACGTGGGGTTTGTGTTCTGCTCAGATCTTGTCCTCGACCTCAAGACAACGTTGCCCTGCTTTTTCTTTTCTGCGGCTGCAACAACCACATTGAACGGCTAGGACGTCCAGTGCAGTGGCAGCGATATCCGCCCCCGAGAAAAGATATTCTGGCGCAGCTCGACGAGACATTCAGACGCACGCGACATACAGCGCACACACATTATCGTAACCCTGTCAAAGTCCACATACTGCCCTTCGGCCGAAGAAACACCCAGGCCATCCGTGGCCCCCGATGATTTCCCTTGCCGAGTAGACATCCTTCGCCTCTATCCTCACCATGTCCAAGCCAGAGACCAATGGCGCAGCCTCCGGGGCGACGCTGGATCTCCCAATCCTCACCAAGGACCTGGCTTCTTCGTCTACCCACGCTCGCATAGCTCGACTACAGGATATGTCTGAGGCCGTCTGCCAACATCGTGAGTTGCCTAGGGCTTTCTCATTGGGTATACCGATTCTAATTCCACATAGCTGCCGCCAATGCCTCCGACGCCGCGCTCCTGCAGCTCCTGTTCCACACCCATGCCTACTACCATGATCGTGAGTCTCGTCTGGCCGTGCAGAAATGCCTGTCCACGATCCTTAAACGTGGCCCCGATCCGAAGGCCCTGGGGCTGCTAGTCAAGGCTATGCGACAAGAGTCTCAGAAGCCAGGCATTGCCACTTCGAGCGCCTTCGTTCTCGTAGAATGGTGTAGTGTTCTGATGCAGAGGCTCGCGGCCACCCCTGCGTGGGAAGCCCTCGGAAACGAGATCCTCCTCACCGATGCTGCTGCTCTTGATAAGTGTCTTCAGTCGTCTACAAAACGAAGCGTCGCCCACTCGGCTACAATAGTCACACGACGGGCTTTTCGAACCCTTTTCGCCTCCTCAAGCACCCGCGAACAGCACCTCAGCAATGCTGTCAAGCTCCTGACATCCAAGGCCAGTACACCGACTCCGAAGCATGCCTTGCTTCTCGGTATCATTTCTGGGGTTTCTGCTCGTCAAGAACCTCTTCGTCCGCTCCTGGAGGCTCAGAAGGCTCAGATCTACGATTTCTACACCCGGGAGATTATCGGATCGAAAACAGCTGTCCCCGAGCACATTGCCAGTGGACTCGCAGATTTCTTTGCAAGCTTCGCTACTCTAGAAGAGATCGAGAAGACCCTGATCCCGCCAATGGAGAAGGGTCTTCTCCGTGCCCCTGAAGTTATCCTTGGAAGCGTGATGAAGAAGTTCATTCAGTCACTGCCTACATCCTTCGACTTGTCGAAGATCCTTGAGGATCGTCTTCTCAAACCTATCTTGTCGAACGTCAAGTCCAGCAATGCGACTATCCGTGCCGGAGCTGCGGATAGTTTTCGCATCATCGTCACGCGTTGCCACGACCAGACCTCCCTTGCCCATGTTGTGGGTGAGATCGCCACTCCCCTGAAGGGCGGCAAGTTAGCTTCGCCAGATCACAGGCTGCTTCATGCCGAGATGTTACAGGCAGTCGCGCTCTCAGATGAAAGTGCCGAGGCGATTGCTGCTGCCACCGTTACCGTGGCTGTGAAAGAGGGCAACGAGGCAGCCCTGGGGGCTGAGACCTCAGCTATGGCCAAAGCCAATATATATCTTTTGAAGAAGCGCGGAGAGCTCTCCAAGGCCTCTGTTGAGGCAATTGCCAAGGGCTTGGCCGAGAAGAAACCAGGATCTCGGAGACTTTGGCTCCTGCGCGTTGGTGACATCGCATCGTCTTTGCCCGACTGTGAGGCGACACCTGGCATTGCTGCGTTCGTCGATGCTATCATACCCAAAATGATTGACGTCTTCAATGATGCAGTCGCTAACCCTCCCATTTCTGCTCAAAACGGTACCATCGTTGGTGCATATATTCTCACTGCGCTTGCCTCAATATTCGAGTCCAAGTCTGAAAAGGCTGGGTCACTTATAGCGAAAGCTTCGGTCTTCAGGCATGCTCTGTCTGTGGGCGAGAAGCAGTCATTCCTTCTCAACTCCCGCGTATACGGCAAGGTTACGGCCGATGAGGACCTTCAATGGTTCTGCAGGGCGCTTGCCACGGTGTCCCCCAAGCTCGTCGAAGATGGTGACGACGATGTGAACCAGGCTTGGTCTGAAGCCATGATACATCTTGTTTCGAACCCATCCATCTCGTCGGGGGCTCAGAGAGCGGCTTCTCGTTCGCTGACGCAGTTGTACTTGCAAAGACCGGCAGTCCTATCCAAGCTCATCATTGAGGCGTTGTGGGCCTCTCTTGAGCAAAGTCAGAGTCTGACGGAAAAAGAGGCCAAGATTGAACCGCAAAGCCTGATCGAGGTTCTCCGGGCTATCTGCCTCGACTCCGGTGCTTATTCCGGCGATTCCAAGCCCTCTACGGAAATGCTTGAGGAACAGGCCTGTTCCTTGCTGGTGTTGGCGCGATCCGAGTTGATACCGCGATCAAGCTGGATTGACCTGTGTCTCCGCATGGGCTTGGACCCCGGAGCTTTGGCTCGCAAGTACGAAGACAGTCTTCTGCGAGAAATTGGCACTCGTACATCTCCTGATCAAAAGGTGAGTCTTGAAATCGTCTGCTTCACCGAGCTTCCACTAACTGTACACACAAGTCTGATCTCATTCGACTTGCTGCCTCCAATGCTGCAGCCGAACTCGCCTTCGTATCTCCTGAAACCATCATACCCCGTCTGATGAAGCTGATCGGACACGATCTTGACCCTAAGCAACTCCAGAACGTTGGACCCGTCGAAGCTGCTATCCTCCGAACACCCGAAGGAACATGCTTCGTTGACGTTTTGGCAAAGAAAGCACAAGATACAGTACCGAACAAAAACTCCAAGGACTATGATATCCTCAAGTGGGAGGAGGAGTTGCGCAGCCAAATTGACAAGAAAAAGGGGCAGCAGCGCAAGCTGACGGCTGACGAAACAGCCAAGGTCAAGGCTCAGCTGAAGAAGGAGTCCGAGATTCGCAAAAACCTCCAAGATGTTGAAGCGAGACTTATGCGTGGCATTGGCATTATCAAAGCTCTGGCTACGGGACCGCCTACTGATGCCACTCTCTGGCTTGGAACAGCGGTCAGACTACTTCTTGGCGTCATGGACGCAAGTGCAAACCTCATCGTTGGCGATGTGCTATCTTCAGCACATCTCGCATGTTCGGAGAAGGTCAATCCTAAACTGGGTTCTGCAAGGCCATTCATCGGCGTTGCCACACTTCGCCTCCGTGAGATTCGTTTGCCTGAACAGTATTCGCAGGAGAAAGTGGACGATCTTGTCACAAGAATTCTCTACAGGCTGCGCTTCGCGGCAGAACAGCGCCCATTCGATGCAGTCTCGCTCATCTACTGCTTGCCTCTGGTGGTGGATATCCTGCGCAAGGGTGGCATCGGGGAGTCCGCTGATGATCGTGACGCCCAGCTCGTGTTGGCTGTTGAGTTCCTCGCTTTCCACACCGACGTCTGTCAAGATGAGGCGACTCCCCGGGGTGAGCTTCTGACCGTCCTCATCGAGTCCATGCAGAATCATGCCCAGCACTACAAGCTGATCAAGGATTGCTTTGCTGATCTCTGCCGATGCATTGCACCAAACATCGATCGCGAGGAGATTTTAATCCTCACAAAGGGTACCATCGTGTCCCAAGCTAGCGTCCGTACCACTGTACTGCAGTCCATCAGTACAGAGATTGATATGAGCGAAGTCGGCTTCTGCGAGGAGATCTGGCTGGCTGCCCATGATGACGAGGAAGAGAACCAAGATCTCGGTAGGGAGGTTTGGGAAGAGTGTGGTGCTTCTCTAGACGAGTCCGTCCCACTGAAGATGACACCTTATCTAGCATCGAAGGATGCTCAGCTTCGAAGAGCGGCCGCAAGGGCCCTTGCAGAGGCTGTGGAAGCCAATCCAGACACCTCTGACTCCGTTCTCGAACACCTCAAGGCGACATATATTGATCTCGTTGCACCAAAAGCCCAACAACTCGACGAGTTTGGTATGCCTAAGAAGCTCGATGCTACTGACGTGTGGGAGCCAAGGCATGGTATTGCTACCGCCTTTAAGCACCTGGCCACTGTCATGAACACTGCACAAGCCAATGACGCATTCGACTTCTTTATCGAGGCTGGTCCTCTGGGAGACAAGAACGCTGCTGTGCGTGCTGAGATGCTTGACGCAGCAATCGGTGCCATCGATGCTAAGGGCAAGAGCATGATTGAGTCGCTCATGCAAAAGTTCGAAAGCACCCTTGAATCCGCAGACAAACATAGTGAGGCTGCCGACCGCGTGAATGAGGCTGTCATCATCATGTATGGTGCCCTCGGAAGGCATCTGCAAGCAGGGGACGCAAAGATTCCTATTGTCATTGAACGCTTGCTGGCGACCCTCAGTACACCTTCCGAGACAGTGCAGTACGCCATTGCCGACTGCCTGCCCCCGCTTGTGAAGGCATGTCATGACCGCTCATCTCAGTACTTCGAACGTGTCATCGACGAGCTGCTCAATTCCAAGGGTTACGCGCAGCAACGTGGAGCAGCTTACGGTCTTGCTGGCCTTGTTCTGGGACGAGGCATTCACTCTCTAAGAGAGTACCGCATCATGTCATCGTTGAAATCTGCCATGGAAAACAAAAAGGAAGCTCACCAGCGTGAAGCAGCTCTGCTAGCCTTCGAACTCCTGTCAACTGTTCTAGGACGACTATTCGAGCCATACGTCATTCAAATCGTGCCACAGCTGCTCAGTGGATTTGGCGATACAAACGCTGACGTTCGCGATGCTTGTCTTGCAGCCGCCAAGGCTTGTTTCGCTAACTTAAGCTCATATGGAGTCAAGCAGATCATGCCTACTCTACTCAACGGTCTGGATGATCAGCAGTGGCGGAGCAAGCGAGGTGCTTGTGAGCTCCTTGGTGCCATGGCCTACCTAGACCCTCAGCAGCTAGCTAACAGTCTGCCCGACATCATTCCGCCCCTTACTGGCGTTTTGAACGACAGTCACAAGGAGGTTCGCGCAGCTGCCAATCGCAGCTTGAAACGATTCGGTGAAGTCATCAGCAACCCCGAAGTCAAGAGCCTGGTTGATGTACTACTCAAGGCTCTCAGCGACCCGACCAAGTACACTGATGAGGCTCTCGATTCACTCATCAAAGTTCAGTTTGTTCACTACCTCGACGCACCCTCTCTGGCGCTCGTTACGCGCATTCTGCAGCGTGGTCTGGGCGACCGCTCGAACACCAAGCGTAAGGCTTCTCAAGTAATTGGTAGCTTAGCCCACCTTACGGAGAAGAAGGACATTGTTCCTCATCTGCCAATTCTTGTCGCGGGACTCAAGATCGCTGCTGTTGACCCTGTCCCCACCACTCGTGCCACTGCATCCCGAGCACTGGGATCTTTGGTCGAGAAGCTTGGCGAAGATGCTCTGCCAGATCTTATTCCCGGCCTCATGCAAACACTCAAGTCTGATACTGGAGCCGGTGACCGTCTTGGATCGGCCCAGGCTCTCAGTGAAGTCCTCGCTGGCCTGGGAACCACAAGACTCGAGGAGACCCTGCCTACAATCCTACAGAACGTGGAGTCTGCGAAGCCCGCCGTCCGCGAAGGTTTCATGTCGCTGTTCATCTTCTTGCCTGTATGCTTCGGCAACAGCTTCTCCAATTACCTGGGCCGCATTATCCCTCCTATCCTGGCCGGTTTGGCAGACGATGTCGAGTCTATCCGTGAGACTGCCCTCCGCGCTGGTCGTTTGCTTGTCAAGAATTTTGCTGCTCGTGCTGTTGATTTGCTACTCCCTGAGCTTGAGCGTGGCCTGGCCGACAACAGCTACCGAATCCGTCTCAGCTCTGTGGAACTCGTCGGTGATCTCTTGTTCAACCTCACAGGCGTCAAGGCGACTGCCGATGGCGATGAAGAAGAAGAAGACGAGGACGTTGCTCGTGAAACTGGCACATCCCTCAGGGAGGTCCTCGGCGTGGAGAAGCGCGACAAAATCCTCTCCGCGCTATATGTCTGTCGCTGCGATACAGCCAATGCCGTGCGATCCGCTGCTATGGCTGTCTGGAAGGTCCTTGTGCCGAGCCCTCGTGTCCTCAAGGAACTTGTGCCTACTCTTACTCAGCTACTTATCCGTCGCCTGGGTAGCGCCAATATGGAGCACAAGGTCATTGCCAGTAACGCCCTCGGAGAACTCATCCGCAAGGCTGGAGATGGTGTGCTTGCCACTCTGTTGCCAACGCTGGAGGAGAGTTTGCAGACATCTACGGATGGAGATGCCAAGCAAGGTATCTGCCTTGCTCTTAAGGAGCTTATTTCTTCCGCCACGCCCGAGGCGCTGGAGGATCACGAAAAGGTTCTCATCTCTGTCGTCCGCACAGCACTTACCGATGCCGACGAAGAGGTGCGCGAGACTGCTGCGGAAGCTTTCGACTCGCTACAGCAAATTCTTGGCAAGCGTGCTGTTGACCAAGTTCTGCCCTTCCTCCTTAATCTTCTCCGGTCCGAGGAGGAGGCTGACAATGCCCTTGCAGCACTTCTCACGCTGCTTACCGAGACCACGCGCTCGAACATAATCTTACCAAACCTTATTCCGACTCTCACTACCCCACCAATCACCGCATTTGACGCGAAGGCCTTGGCTTCATTGTCCAAGGTGGCTGGTGCTGCTATGAACCGCCGCCTGCCCAATATCATTAACTCTCTTATGGACAATGAGATTAATTGCAAGGAGGAGGGCCTGCGCCAAGAGCTTGAGGTGTCCTTCGATACTGTCATTCAGTCCATCGATGAGTATGATGGTCTCAACACGGTCATGAACGTCCTCTTGCAGCTCCTCAAGCACGATGATCACCGTAAGAGAGCTGCAACTGCCAGTCATCTTAGCAACTTCTTCTCTGCGGCAAGCGTTGATTACTCGCGCTATAACCAAGACATTGTCCGATCCCTTCTCAATTCATTCGATGATGGCGATATGGATGTTGTCAAGAACTCGTGGGCTGCTCTTGCAGAATTCACCAAGAAGCTGAGAAAGGAGGAGATGGAATCTTTGGTTGTGTCTACTCGTCAAGCTCTCCAGAGAATCGGTGTGGCCGGAGCCAATCTTCGTGGATTTGAGCTTCCCAAGGGTATCAACGCTATTTTGCCTATCTTTTTGCAGGGCTTGATGAACGGAACTCCAGAACAGAGGGTCCAAGCTGCTCTGGGTATATCGGACATCGTTGACCGTACCAGCGAGGCGTCACTTAAGCCATTCGTCACTCAAATTACAGGACCTCTGATTCGTGTCGTGTCAGAACGCTCAACGGATGTCAAGTCTGCCATTTTGCTGACCCTGAACAACCTTTTGGAGAAGATGCCCACTGCATTGAAGCCTTTCTTGCCACAATTGCAGCGCACTTTCGCCAAGTCACTGGCTGATCCATCCAGCGAAACCCTTAGGTCTCGGGCAGCGAAGGCTTTGGGTACACTCATCAAGTACACTCCACGTATCGACCCTCTAATTGCAGAGCTTGTCACTGGATCAAAGACGTCAGATAGCGGCGTCAAGACAGCCATGCTTAAGGCGCTGTATGAAGTCATCAGCAAAGCCGGAGCCAACATGGGAGAGAGTTCAAGGAACGCCGTCCTCTCCCTCATTGACACCGACGTCGATGAGCGTGATGACAGCATGACGATCACAAATGCCAAGCTGTTGGGTGCACTTATCAAGAACGTACCGGAAGCTGCTGCAATGCCCCTCCTGAAGAACAGGGTGCTCACCACACATTTCAGCACATCATCTGTCCTGGCGCTGAATGCAGTGCTCGTCGAGTCACCAGACTCACTCCTGCAGAGCGCAGCTGCTGAAGAGCTCCCTGATCTCTTCTGCCAGGGCATGGTGACCAAGACTGTAAGTATCTCATTTGGACTTGCCACCATACAATGTTACTAACGCACTACCTTCAGCCTATGATCGCCGACAACTTTATCTTGGCTACTGGCAAGCTGATGTTGGCCTCACCACCGAAGGCATTCGAGAACATCAAGAAAATCTTCACCACTCTTGCTACAGTTATCGAGCCAGGAAACCCGACTGACTCACGACGCCTGGCTCTGGTGGTTGTGCGAACACTCAGCCGAGCAGACAGGGACATGGTGCGACCACATATTGCTACCCTTGCTCAGCCCATTTTTGCCAGCGTCCGTGACCCTGTCATTCCGGTCAAGCTGGCTGCTGAAGCGGCGTTCGTGGAGCTGTTCAATGTCGCGGACGAGGAAAACAAGGTGTTTGAGAAGTTTATGGCTGGACCTGGATCTGAGCTTCCGGCCAACACACAGAGGAGTATGGGTGACTACTTCAAGCGTGTTGCGACGCGTCTTGGTACCCAGATCAGGGAGAGACGTGAGGCAGAGGGTGGACAGGGCGGCCTAGGCCTGTCAAATGACGAGCAGGAAGATGAGAGGGAGATCTGGAGTGTAGGGAAGGTGGATCTTGGGGAGGTCTTCACATAGATGGGTAAGATATAAAAGTAGAAAAAGGGAGCTCGGAGACATGTTTCAATGACATATATCACTGCACCTGGCTATCGCCAGCAGGTTGATGACGCCCTGATGGAACGTGAATCTCCAAATGCGCAGCTCGTCCAGCAACCTCGACAGGCTTCACTTACATATCATCGTGGCGGATGCGTGAGGCTTGAGAGTGGCTAGTGAGTGCATCACATGACTTGGGGATATGATGATGATTCATGATCAGTCTTCAACCCATCAGTTGCGATATAGCGACATACTGGCAATCGTCGCAAAAGATTCGACCCAGATCAGTTATTTGAGCTTCATTGTGTTTATTTCGTAGTGCCATGTTGACAAAAGAACATACTCAATTTCATTCAAATCCAGAATGAGAGCGCGTCTGCATCGGCGCCAGAATCCAACTGGACCCCACTTCCGAGAAGGGCTGACTGAGCCCCCCTCCAATTTCATTGGCCCAGAATTTAGTCACGTGCGGGCTTTCACACACCTTTGAATTTTCGAAAGGCGAGCACCCACACATGTCGCTTGTCTTCGAACGACTTCATCCCTCAACCCATCGACAATCGGCCATCGACAACCACCGATAATCATCATGTGAGTGCTTCACATGCCCTGCTACACGATCATAACACATGCTGGATACACTCTTGCCCTTTTCTCGATGGCTGCGGTCCTTTGTTGTTGGTAAAGCCGGGTTGCAGCCATTGAACGGAGGGGCATGATGTTCTGGCAACTTTTTTCCCTCCAAACCACAACGGCCACCGCACCGAAAGTCACAATATCACAGTGCCCAGGATTATGATTACTGACAAGATGGCATATGCAGGGTCAACCTCGTCACCCAGAAGCGCCTGGCCTCCGCGGTCATTGGCTGCGGCAAGCGCAAGATCTGGCTCGACCCCAACGAGCAGAGCGAGATCTCCAACGCCAACTCCCGCCAGAGCATCCGCAAGCTCGTCTCCGATGGCCTCATCATCCGCAAGCCCGTGACCCAGCACTCCCGATCCCGCGCCCGCGAGCTCAACCTTGCCCGGAGAGAGGGCCGCCACCGTGGCTACGGAAAGCGCAAGGGTACCGCTGATGCCCGTATGCCCAGCCAGGTCCTGTGGATGCGCCGCCAGCGTGTCCTCCGCCGTCTGCTCGCCAAGTACCGTGCCAGCGGCAAGATCGACAAGCACCTCTACCACGAGCTTTACCACCTGAGCAAGGGTAACACCTTCAAGCACAAGCGTGCCCTTGTTGAGCACGTAAGTTGCCCATTGAGGCTGGATCACTTGGAGAGAAGAATCTTCCTTACTAACTGCGATGTAGATCCACCGTGCCAAGGCCGAGAAGCACCGTGAGCAGCTGCTGCAGGAGGAGATGGACGCCAAGCGCGCAAGGACCAAGGCTGCCCGCGAGCGCAAGCAGGAGAGGCAGGCGGCCAAGCGGACCGCCATGATGGGCGACGAGGAGTAAGCGGATTGACGGACGACTCTGTTAGACGTTGGTTCTTCCTACTACCACTCTTCTTGCCCCTCATTGGCGTGGCCATCGCAGCATACGCAACACATGAGGCGTATTCGTCTGTCACCACGCAAAACTACCAAAAACCTAACCAACAAGCACAAACTCGATGGTGCGGCCGAGGAGGGGACGCTGCATTTGGAGTCTACGGGATTGGTCTTTTCTTATTTGCGCCCGTGCGGTATCTGGCATCGGACCGGCGGGGGATCCAGGCATGTAGCATTGAAAATGAGATACATGACGCTCAGTTTATTCTGTTGTGCATATGTTTGAATTCGTGACCACTGTCCTCAGTAGCTTTGATACGGGCCTCGACATGCCAGCTAAGTGCCAGCCATACTTGATAAGCAAATTGGTCATATCAAATTTATTGTGGCCAGTGACTCTGGATCAAGCCGTGGAGGCACAAGAATTTTGCAAGTCAGCCCCCGGTCTGGTGTGGAGGTGGATACCTGAGGAATGTCCGAGCAGGAGGTGTACCTCCTGGTGGTGCTTTCGGTCACGCACCACCAGCAGAAGATTCGGAAGAGAAAGACGAATAATAGGCATCAGAATCGCAAGCAAGATTTTGAGAGAGAGAATCCTGAAAACAATGCAATGCCGGATAGGTGAGAGGAGAGGTACCAGTGGTCGTGGTTCCGCCTACAGTCGGGCAGATATGCTCACGCGAGGAAGTTGAGAGTCCACGCAAGCCACCGTCGTAGCCGCTACACTGACAAGCAACGAGGCTACTGTAGACTACATAGCCATTCGTTACGGTTACCCAATCGAAAGCATAACAAAATCGTACCGTCTACATACAATAATTTGAAGCTAAACGCAGACCCAAAGAGGAAGTTCAAGTGGGTGCCCTTTACGTAAAGACTGTAGGAAGGGTACCCTCAATTCCACGACAAACAAAGTACGGTAGACCTAGCTCACTAGGCCGATCAACCAAAGCGTGGATCAGAAATTGGTCAAATTGCCCCGTTCAAGGTGGTGAGAGTGTGCCCAGGGCATTTCAGCATGGTCCCGCGGTGAGGCGGTTTCCCAATCAGGCTGTTTTCACTCGATAGCCGCTCATCATCTCCAGTTTAGTTGATGAAGAGAAGGAAAGAGAGGAGAAGGGGAACGCGTTGGCCGTGAGGACCCGGGTGGACATCAAGAAGGGCCAGAGGCCAGGGGCAACACAGATGACTAAGATGGGCAAGGGAAATAATTGGGCGGGTGATATTTTGCAGGGTACTCCGTGGTGAATGTCGAATCGGGGAGTGGTCGGCGTGAGAGGGTTTGTGTGTGTTGCAGTGAGGAGCGATTCGGACTGGCACTCCGAGCCTGGGACCCTGGCAAAGTGCGGAGGAGGGAGGTTTACAGCAGGTCACTATCACCCCGCATTGCGCCAACAGAAGAAACACCTGCTGTAGATGGCACTCGCAGTGGCTGGAGCAAGACGGTATCAGCGGCACCAATACCGGCGGCCAACGGCAACGGCAACGCCTGCACCTGCACCTGCACCGTGCGGAAGCTTTCACCATGCCATTGGCAGCGACGATGTGAGCAGTTCCTTCCTCAGGCTGTACTTAGTATATCCGGAGTTGCCTTCCTTTCAACCTCTCAACTTCAATCATTGTCTCCTCAGTGTCTTCTTTACTTGTTGCTTCTCACCTATCTTGGCCTTTTCCATTGTGTCCCTCCGCCGTCGGCCATTATTCTCCCACCGCAAAAAGTTCCAGATCGCTCCGACTATCGCCGCACGGTGAAAACGCCCGACTGCCCGCCCCGGCTAGACATGGCTGTGGCTCCAACGTCCGACTACAGTATCTAGCGCCTAGCTCCGGTTACCCTCCTCGCTGAGGCTCGACCCATTCTATCGACCCATCCACCGCCTTCGGAGCTACGCTCTCTACTTCTCTTCCTCCCCACGAAGCCATCCACCTTGACTCGACAGTCGCCGTACCCTGCTCAGTTGCCTTTGAAGCCTAGTTCGCTGCTTCAATTCGACTCGTCGCCATGTCTCTCCCCAGCCTGCGCGGCACCTCGGGTGTCCTGCGATCCGTCGCCAGGCCAGCCATCGCCTGCCGACACCTTGCCCGGCCATGCGTCGCAACACGCTACTCCTCCTCTATGACTCTTGACGGCCAGCAACAGGTTCGTTTGCCTTCCCACAGCTCTCGATTCCACTTATGCAATCTGGTCGCTGACAAGCTCCCCGATAGCTCCTCACCAGCCACCTCGACAAGGCCGATCCCGCTGTCTTTGACATCATCGAACAGGTGTGTTGCTTCAGCCCACGCTTTCTCACCACTCACACCGACCAAAACTGATGTTGCTTTCCGATCATAGGAGAAGAACCGCCAGAAGCACTTTATCAACCTTATTCCCTCCGAGAACTTCACCTCACAGGCAGTCCTCGATGCTCTGGGAAGTGTCATGCAGAGTATGAAGCCCACACCAACCACTACTGAATATCGCGAGAATACTCACGTGCCATCACAGACAAATATTCGGAAGGTTACCCTGGTGCGCGATACTATGGCGGCAACGAGTTCATTGATAAGGCCGAGCGCTTGTGCCAGAGCCGTGCCCTCGAGACTTTCGGTCTCGATCCCAAGAACTGGGGCGTCAATGTCCAGCGTGAGTGGCCTTGCTGATTACATCAATCAAGATTTCAATATCTAATGAGAAGAAACAGCCCTCTCCGGCGCTCCCGCAAATCTTTACGTTTACTCGGCTCTCATGGACACCCACGACAGACTCATGGGTCTCGACCTTCCCCATGGTGGTCATCTTTCACACGGTTACCAAACGCCGACCAAGAAGATCTCTGCTATCTCGAAATACTTCGAGACCTTCCCCTACCGCCTCGACGAGTCCACTGGTCTGATTGACTACGATAAGCTGGAGGAGAATGCCCTGCTCTACCGCCCCAAGATCATCGTCGCTGGGACCAGCGCATACAGCCGTCTAATTGACTACAAGCGCATGCGTCAAATCTGCGACAAGGTCAACGCCTACATGGTGGCCGACATGGCGCATATTTCCGGCCTCGTAGCCGCTCAGGCTCTCCCCAGCCCCTTTGAGTTTGCCGATATCGTCACCACCACAACTCACAAGAGTCTGCGTGGCCCGCGAGGCGCCATGATCTTCTTCCGCAAGGGTGTCCGAAGGACTAACCCAAAGACGAAGCAGGATGAGCTCTACAACCTCGAGCAGCCCATCAATGCCTCCGTCTTTCCTGGCCACCAAGGTGGCCCTCACAATCACACCATTACCGCTCTTGCGGTTGCTCTGAAGCAGGCTCAGTCCCCCGACTTCCGTGCCTACCAGACCCAGGTCCTCGCCAATGCCAAGGCGTTCGCGAAGCGGCTCAGCGAGGAGAAAGGCAAGGGAGGACTAGGATACAGCCTTGTCAGTGGCGGCACTGACAACCATCTCGTTCTCGCCGACCTGAAGCCACAGGGCATTGACGGCAGCCGTGTCGAGCGCGTGCTCGAGCTCGTTGGCGTCGCCGCCAACAAGAATACCGTCCCCGGTGATCGTTCCGCCCTTGTCCCTGGTGGTCTCCGCATGGGAACCCCGGCCATGACCACCCGCGGCTTTACCGAGAACGACTTCGTCCGTGTTGCTGACGTCGTCGACCGTGCCGTTACAATTGCTTCACGCATCGACAAGGCTGCGCGCAAGGCTGCTGAGGAGGCTGGCGAGAAGAGCCCTGGCAAGCTGAAGCTCTTCATGGAGCACCTTGGCAATGGTGAGAGCTACCCGGAGATTGTGCAGCTGAGGAGCGAGGTCGAGGACTGGGTTGGTACTTATCCCCTGCCCTGGGAGTCAAGCAAGTAAGCTGCGTGGTAGTTCTGCAAGCGCAAAAGAGATGTGTTCTGGTAACAGTGGAGAGTGCTTCAAAGAAGAGAATCAAAGAGGGGAGGGTTTTTAACATGTCATCCGAACTCTGTAAATCTAAGTCGCATGTACACGGATGTGCCCCGGTTGGTGCAGGCATGAATATATCCAAGGGATCAACTCCCACGATGGCAAGGTCTATCAACAGCATTCACGAATGCGTCTTTGTACGAGCCAAGGTGTGATATGTCTGTTGAAAGTCTTTACTAATTTTAATACATCAGTTCCCCTGTAAACTCTTTCTCAACCGAGTAATATGACCGAATTATCCAAAATGTATTATGCATCGGTGCAAATCGCGTGGCCATACAAATGCGTGAATATGAGAACTACCTCTCACGCTTTGGCTTGCGCTCGTACCACGCTCTTGGCACCCTCCCTCCCGCCGAGCTCCTCATACCAGCCCATCAATCCGCTGTACTCCTTGAACGATTCTGGACCACATACTCTGAGCATGTCATCAAGCACGGGCCACAACGCATAGTCCACCAGACCAGGGATGGTTGCAGATCCACTCAGGAAACCTGCCTTCTTCTCGGCTTCCGTGTTCTCCACAACGGCGGCAACGGCAGTTGCCTCCCAAAATGCGAGCTCGTCCTTGAGGAGGTTGAGATCAGGGAGATCCCCTGGTTTGCGAGACCTGGCGCGGTGCCACCTCGTGAGGAAGGTATGGGCTCTCTGGAACATTGTATAGTTCCTGGCTAGCTCGGACTTGGATGGCGTCTCGTCTCTGGATGGGCCATAGCAATCGTGTAGGTAGAGCATGATGGATATGTCTCCCTGGACGACTGATTTGGCCGGGTCAGAGTCCACGAACCTGACGGACGCTGCTTCAAGCTGGTCACTGTCCAAGCTGCATTGTTTCGGGGCCGTCATGCTGCCCTTGGCGTAGCCAACGCCGTACTCTGACAGCATTAGTGCGATGCGCATGTTCACCAGGGCGTCTCTACTGGCGAAGAATCTTGGAGCATTGCTCATATGCAACACATCAAAGCCTTTGCCGTAGTGAGCGTCCCAGTCGAATACAGAGGAGTGGTTCTCTCTTCCGAAAGCCTTCAGCAGCGCGACCATCTCAGGTGATTCCCCATTGATCACTGCGTGAGCTTCGTCTTTCGTCTTCCCTGTTGCGCCCTGGCCCCAGATCAGAGTCTCCTCCTGGTTCAGGAATGTGCCGATCCGTCGGAAGGTCAGAGATATACGACCACCACCAAAGGCGAGCTCCGCGGAGGACTTGTCTCGGTCTGCGCGCTTGTCCTGACGGATGCTGTGGAGCCATTGCATGTTCGTTTTGAGGCCCATGCGGCAGAGTGAGTTGTGACGGAGCGTGGCACGTTGAACCTGGCGCTTGGTGGAAGAAGCATCGTCTTGTCTAGTACTCTGGGTCGAAGCGGTTGGCTTTTCTGCAGTAGTATTCTCCCTTTTGTCTGTCGGTTCTGTTTCAGGAAGGTTCTTATCCTCCCTTTTGGTGCGCAGTACCATGGTTCTTTGAGCCCCAAGGCTCACGTTGGCGATATATGAGTCTTTGACAATATCAATCGTCTTGTCGCTGTGCTCTGAGATGTAATCATTGCCAGTACGGTAAAATTGGATCAGTACGTGGTTCAATGGATGTCCCAAATGTTTCTCTGTCTCTTCCTTAATCGCCCGAACTGTCGGTGTGAAAGGAAGAAGTGGTGGTGACTCGTCGGATGGGTGTCGATACACAGGCATGCTTCCATCCTCTCCCACTTCTCCCTGGACGGCGACCAGCCGGGGAACTTCACCCCCCTGGTGTGACATGCGTTGCCAGCTGACCTCAGTCCTGAGTTTGTCGAAGGCATCCTCCACCAGGTCTCGTGAAAGAACATTCTCGATGACATCAGTATCTCCCGCACATAACCCCTTTTGCGTCTCAACATCTGCTTCAGCAGTCTCATCAGGTGGACTATCAGCTACTTCGATAACCGCTGAAGAACTGGTTTCCTTCTCCCTGCTCAGAAGCCGTTCTTCAACGACCTCCTCAGGTTCTGTTGCATCCGCGTTATTATCCTTCTTGGTCGAGGTGCTTGCAGTGTCGGTCTCGATCTGACTCGCCACCAGTTTGGGAGATCTCGAATCCAATTGTAAGTTTGAGAGTTGCTCGCCGAGATCGGGTGATCTCTCTGGCTGGCTGCGTGACTTCTGCTCATCTGCTGGCGCGGTCTCAGATTTCCGGCCTTTCATGATTGGTTGTATAACTGGTACAGAGTTACGTGTTGCAGGTTTCAAGGATTCGGACACCTCCTTGGCTGTGATGATATCGCAACCAGTTAGATGATTAAGTCGTGAAAATGTAACAGCCTGGCGCTGGTCGCTTCGATAACCGCAGCAGTCCTCCATAATGGTGATTGCCATGCCATGGCCTGCAGCTTCGATGGCGGTCGCATAGACGCCAACGTTGATGAGCGAGCCACAGATGAATACTTCCATCACCATCTTTGAACGTAAAATCCGAAGCAAAGCTGTGTCCTTGAAGGCGGAATAGTCCGGATTTGTGATGACGACGTCGCTTGGGGAGAGGATGCTTTGAATTTCCGCGGCGAACTCACTGCCTTCACTGTCCGGCTTCAGACATGATGGCTCGGCATGACTGAGAAAGGCTTCCTCGTCAGGCGGGCCATCGGAAGCAGGCTCTAGAGCAGGAGGTCGCCGTCTACCACGTGTTGGAAGCGAAGAAACTGTGTCGGTAGCCAATATCCGGTCATCAAGAGGTACGGGCTGAGTACCATGACACGACTTCGTCCAGATGACAGGGTTCCCGCAGGCGCGAAACAATTCGGCGAGCTTTGCGGCGCGTCCAACATAGCCATTGGGTTCTGAGGCCGTCAATGCTCCCGACGCGGAGGTGAAATCATTCTGAAAGTCGACCCCAATAAAGGCTTTCCGTGAGAAAATCTTCGGGAGTTGCGACTGATCGAAAGCGAACATGACGGGGATGCAGGCGTTCGCAGTAGTCGCCCGGAAAGGCGGCGACTGCGCACCAAAGGCTGAGCTGCAAACTGACGGATCAGAGCGAAGAGCTTTATGACTTTGCTCCACGAGCGCTGTATTGCGTGTGAGGAGGATGATTGTGACTTCGGAGCATGAAGCAGAGGAGCAGCAATAGATAGTCTTTGATATGCGCCAGCTTATCCAGTGTCTAGCGAAAAAAGGGACACCATGCACAGGTAGTCGTCAGACTATCACCCGGAAGCGTATTGACTTTCCTCTAAATCCCTGCAAGGCCAGAGGATCCTAAGCGGGGTCGCAGGCGATCAAAGCGGCTTCTGGGCTGTGTCGTTGGTATGTACTGTACAGCAATTCACACAAAGACGAGTATTGTCATCGACATCAGGTTGTTACTCGTGAGACGATGTCATGAAAGTCCCTAGATGGTTTCTTAGTCTTTGGCCGGGTGCCCAGGGTGAGGATGCCGCAAACAAACCAAGCAGAAATACCGAAGCTTCAGAGTCTAGTTTATTAACTACCATGGCCCAACATCCGTCACATGCGTCTCTGAGCTCAATTCCACGCTGACGAGAGTGGACCAAATAGCTCATGGGGGTCTTGAGGAAAAGAATGGCAGAGAAAGCGCTAGAGATGGGATTTGCCGGGGTCGTGGATGCACGCGGAAACTCAAATGGGCATGCCTCACGTTTGATGACAGGTGAGTATGTCTCAGGGCTGGTGCCGGAGTCCAGGCTTGCTATGACCACTTGGATGGGGCATCAAAAGCACCCAAGAACTGCTTCATTGCAGGTTCCGTATATGTTGACATAGCATTGCAGTGTGCCAGAACGTCGTTGTTCATAGTGGAGAAACCATGCAAAAGATTGACAGGCTGGGTTTACGGTGAATTTGGGGTGGTCGCAAACTTTCTCATTGCTCAAGCGTGATGAACCGTCAGTCATGGTTGGGGTGCGTGTTGGGAATTACGTCAGCAATGTTATAGGGTGGGCAAAAGTGGTCGAGGCAGTGGAAGCTATCATGAGCTTCGACTTGCATGATTTATCCATTTGACCTGAGCACCCTCACCATACACATCGCTGCATCTGTCGCCTTTGAACTTGGTCGCACCATGAGATAGGAGCTTATCACTCATCTCGTTTCGCGCTTCCCAATTGCGCGCTTTGCGCGTCATGGCCGAGTCAAACGGAACCCCAACGCCAAAGAGGTCCGCGTCTCCTCTCCAGCTCAACGAGGTCCCGGAAGCCAAGAGATCGCGCCTGGATCCAAAATCCGAAACGCATGCACAGTCTCAGACTCCGGGTCCCATAAGCGGCGACACGGATGAGACCCAACTCGATGAGGCCGTAGAGTCTTTCGCCCTCACCCAGCACCACCAGACGCGATGCGCTATCCAGCGTTCCATTGCTCTTGTCCTCCAGCACGATGGTTTTCAGAGCGCCACTCCCGAAGCCATGGAGAGCTTCACGTCACTTGTAGAGTCCTGTATGTCCAAAGATGCACTTGGTCATGAAGTCGACACCTTGCTAACGAAGTCAGACCTTGAGTCGCTCATCGAGGAAACCACCCGTTTCGCCATCGCTTCCCGTCGCGACCATCCCATCCCAACCGACTTCGAGTCCATGCTGAAACTGCATAACTTGCCGATCGCATCTCTCAAGCCACATCTGAAGCAACCTCTCCCCAGACAAAAGCTCGCCCCAACCTGGGACCTGATCGACCCCCAAGACGAAGATGCCTACACCACACTCCCGCTGCTGGGCGAAGAACTGAGTGGCCAGTCCGACAAGAACTCCATGCAGCACGTACCGGCGTTTTTCCCGGACTTCCCAAGCCGACACACCTACCGATTCACACCTCAGGAGGACGTCAGTACGCGTGACTCGCAGAAGATCCGGGAAGAAGCAGCTCGAACGGCACAACAGGGAGAGGATGCCCTTCGAAAACTGGTACGAGCATCCAAGATGCGCAAGCAGAAGGAAGTCAAGACACTTGTGGAGCGAGATGTGCAAGGCAAGGAAAGATTTCGATTGTGGGAGGCAACTATGCGGCGGTTTATGGGAGCCGATCGACGGAGTGACCCGGCCGATCAGGTTGAGATTGCCGATCATAGCATGATTGTGAACTCGGACGCCATGTTTGCCCGGAAGGAGGTGTCGCGGTTTGGGAAGCGAGGGGCGGGTGGTGGTGGTGTACAGGCTGGAAAGGCCTAAGGTGGTGATGGCTTCACATGCAAGCCACACCTTTTCTGTACACGATTTGCTGCATAGCGATGGCGTTTTTGGCACATTGCCGTGGGACTAGATGCTATTTTCAATCCGAAAGGAACCTTCTCGATTATATGTTGCTGCTTATGCTGATAATGTGTCTGCTATCCCCGTTATGCATGACTTCGAGTGTCCTCATGGGTAGACGCTCGCTCGCAGTCTTGCACATCATGTACAAGGACCAAGGGGCTCAATGCACCACACCAGGGAGAATGGCTTAGAATAGTCGGCTGGCCTCTGACGGGCCATTCATGCTCAGTAGAAAGCCTTAGCCTGCGATGACTTGCGACGGGCCCAACGGGGGAAATAGTGGGCCTTGCGGTGCCCTACCACGTTAACAATTTCTGCCGCACAACTTGTAAATTTCAAGCATCGACCAGGTCCCCTCCACCAAGAAGAAGCACATCCTCGTCGACCTCGATCCAACTCTCTCTCTCCAACCCCCTCGTCATCCCTCTCCCCGAAACCGATCGACGCCATGGCTGAACAATTGATCCTCAAGGGCACCCTCGAGGGCCACGTACGTCCTCTTTACCCTCTTCCGGACTGCCTTTTTTTTGGCGGTGATAGGCTGGACCGGAACCCTTCATGGTGTGGAAAAAGATGCTGACTTGGGATGTATAGAACGGCTGGGTCACCAGCTTGGCCACCTCGATGGAGAAGTATGTTCTCATCTACCCCCCGAATTCTCCGATCCGAAATTATGCGCCGGTGGAAGAGAATTGCTGGTCTCTTATGATGGAATTTGGTCGCTAACAAATGGTCTTCCTCAGCCCCAACATGCTCCTGTCTGCTTCTCGTGACAAGACCCTGATCATCTGGAACCTCACCCGCGATGAGACCCAGTACGGTTACCCCAAGCGCTCGCTCCACGGCCACTCTCACATCGTCTCCGACTGCGTATGTACACCCAAATCCGAAGCAAGAGGAGGTTGACAAAGATCTTGAGCAGAGGCTCGAAAAAGGATTGTCAGGAAAAGAAAAGATCAGATTGGCTGATACTCGAGTCTACAGGTTATCTCCTCCGATGGTGCTTACGCTCTGTCCGCCTCTTGGGACAAGACCCTCCGCCTTTGGGAGCTCGCCTCTGGCACCACCACCCGCAGATTTGTCGGCCACAACAGCGACGTCCTCTCCGTCTCTTTCTCCGCCGACAACCGTCAGATCGTCTCCGGTTCTCGCGACCGCACCATCAAGCTGTGGAACACCCTCGGTGACTGCAAGTACACCATCTCCGACAAGGGCCACACTGAGTGGGTTTCCTGCGTCCGCTTCAGCCCCAACCCCCAGAACCCTGTTATTGTCTCTTCTGGCTGGGACAAGCTGGTCAAGGTACGTACAGTCGATATTGCTCGCTCGTCTTCCCTTGCATGTTTATTTTCCATGATGTATTGCAACATAACGTATTTGCTACTTCAGAGCCCCCCGTGAGGGGGCCATGAGACAAACAATCACCTTTTGCCCTGATCAATATTGGCCATTTTCAGTTTTGAGAGTGGACGACATTTCCCATGTTTTTTCTCAGATGAGCGAGCAACTTTTCATGACGAATTTGGGCGCTAACATATATGCAAAAGGTTTGGGAGCTCAACACCTGCAAGCTGCAGACCGACCACATCGGCCACACCGGCTACATCAACACCGTCACCATCTCCCCCGACGGATCCCTCTGCGCTTCCGGTGGCAAGGACGGTACCACCATGCTCTGGGACCTCAACGAGTCCAAGCACCTGTACTCCCTCAACGCCAACGACGAGATCCACGCCCTCGTCTTCTCCCCCAACCGCTACTGGCTCTGCGCTGCCACCGCCAGCTCCATCATCATCTTCGACCTCGAGAAGAAGAGTAAGGTCGACGAGCTCAAGCCCGAGTTCACCAACGCCGGCAAGAAGAGCCGGGAGCCCGAGTGTGTCTCCCTCGCCTGGTCCGCCGACGGCCAGACCCTGTTCGCCGGTTACACCGACAACATCATCCGTGCCTGGGGTGTCATGTCCCGTGCGTAAATCACGCTCGTGGAAGGTGGCAACGACGACGACAGGAGATGATGGTGAGCAGCAGTGGATGAAGGAAGAAATTCCCACGGCACTAGCCAAGAGAAAATTGTGTTTGTCGAGCAGGACGATGGCAAGAAGAGGGAGGGAGAAGAAGCGGGCAGTGGTAGATCATGGTGGGGCGTCAACCGGCTGGCTTCCTCGTTTGGTCTTTATTTGAAGCAAAGGACAATGGGGGCAAACGAATCAAATCTGATTAGGGCATGATGCATGTGCTGGCCTAGCAGCCAGGGGTACCTGGGCATCTACCCTCGTGTTCTATCCATTACGTTGAACCATTTTTTTCTGTGTGATATCTCCTGTGATGTGACTGGCAATGAATGTGCTGCTGAGAGTCTTCCATCTCTTCACAGATCATAGAATGACAGACAGCCTTGTTGCATTCAGGAAGCGAGTAGTGGATCGCGCATAATTTTAACGTCTCTGGAATTAGTCTACAGACCAGGCAACCTACCCAGTGAGGAGAAGTTATGCTATTGAAAAGCATCCAAGTCAGAGAAACATCAATATGCAATGGCTTTATTGTATTTCCTCTTGTTTGGCGTTGGCGTTGTGAAGTATAGCTCGAGTTGGTCCTGAGGCCCGAACGCTAAGTGAGAGAAGTTGCTTCCCAAGCGACTTGCTCAACCTGACACAATCTGGCTCTGGCACGCTCATAGCGACTTTGCCTGATTGAAAATGGCAAGATGCAGCAGATATCAGCACGTGCTCTTGCGAATACCCCTCTTTCTGCGGCTGAAGAAGTTCACGTACAGATCAGGCTCTGGCTGAATCCCCAGCCTATCATGATGGCCGATCTACGCAGGCTGCATTGGTTGAGCCAGCTCACTGACTTGCCTGACTTGCTGAAGACAACTTACTCCTAGCGACATCAAGAACCTATTTCTCTTTTCCCCTTGGCGAACGAAAGTTGCGATGAGCGAACGCAGCACAGACACGCGGGGTTCTACGGAGCGCGATATGCGTAATGCTGGCCGTGTTTCTTACGGCGTAGAGCAAGGAGTTCAAGCCAATCATGGTGGCAAGGTCACAGTAGGACAGATAAGCCACAGTTTGTGCTTCATCCCCTTCAGCCCAAGAGAAGGGGCTTTCATCTGCAGCTGAACTAAGACTCGGTAGATTATGGCGCAAGACCGCAAGCTGCCATCTCGCTGAGAGAGCGACTAGCTTTCCCGGAGATGGCAAGTCGCGAAAGCAATATCGAAGATGTATACGGAGGAACAGGCCGCTGGCTGCTTGAGACCGAACAATACAGACAGTGGGCGCCTGTGACGAGGATGAAAAGCAAATGCAACTGTATGTGCATCCCGAACAAGAAAGAGCGTCAGACGCCAGGGTTGAAGCACTATATCCTCTGGATCATGGGCAATGCAGGATCGGGCAAGTCCTCTCTCATGAAGATGGCGGTAGACCATGCGAAGAGCACATATCGTAACGCGTTTATCCTGCCTCACTTCTTCAACGCTCGCGGGACTGCCCTGGAACAGTCGACAGAGGGCATGTATCGAACTCTGATTACTTGGCTACTTCTTGAGATGCCTGACGAAATGGAGAACGATCTTGCACGATCTTTGGGTCCAGCGATACCTACGAAATGGGCAATCCCTCAGCTTGTCCGACTGCTCAAGGCCGCAGTTAGCAGGCTGAGTGGCAAACAAGTCGTGTTCTTCGTCGATGCTCTGGACGAATGCAAGAAGGGCGAGATAATGGAAATGCTCAAGGTCTTTCGAGAACTGACCCAGGCGAGCTACGAGTGTGGCAAGCATAATGTGCGTGTATGCTTCGCTAGCAGACCCTATCCGCACTTCGGCTTTGATGCAGCTGAGTTCTTGGATCTTGCCACGTTCCCGGAACACAACAACGATATCGTGAAATACATTCATGACGAGTTGAGAATTGGGAATAGTGATATGGCCAAGGAGATCCGACACGAACTGCAGAGAAAGGCAGTAGGAATCTTCATGTGGGTTGTGTTGGTAGTCAGGATCCTTAATGAGGATTACAGCCAAGGCAACATACACAGACTCAGAAGCCAACTTGAGGAAATCCCCTCGGGTCTGCATGAGCTCTTCCGCTTTACGCTGGAGCGATATCCAGAGGATCGCAGCGTACTGCTGGTTTGCTTCCAGTGGCTGCTCTTCGCGCAGTGGGTGCCGTTGAGTCCAGACCAACTGTGGTGGGCCATTCAAGTCGCCCTTGAGCGGAGCAGCCAGGAACAAATTGCAGAAGACTACGAGAAACTGAGCCAAGAGGATACCAAACGGTGGATCGTCCACATTTCAAAAGGCCTTGTTGAGGTCCTATCTGCTGATGAATATGGTGATACCGCGATTCAGTTTGTGCATGAGTCTGTGCGAGATTTCATCTTCAAGGAGGAAGAACTACAGAAGTTATATGGTGCTCACAGTCGCGCGGAATTCGAGGCTGGAAGTCATGAAAAGCTAAGGAACTCATGTCTCACTGAACTGATGGCGCGCGGGCCAGAGGTAGTTCCGCTCGTCGAGCAGAAAGGTGTGCCGCCGCAATTATACGGGCAAGATCTTCGAGGATTAGGATGGCGTCCAACAGAAGGTAGAGGGAACAGCCGGTTCCCCTTCGCAAGATACGCAACTTTCTGCGTCCTTCGTCACGCGGAACAGATACAACGACTGGGGCGGGATCAGGCCGCTTTTCTCGATTCCTTCATGCAGCAAGCAGGGCCTTACGTCTTGGATGTTACATACGTTACAGATTCCAGGGGATCCCCAGTATATGGTGATCTTATCAGTTGTCTTATTGCTAGCAACTGTCCCGTCCTGATTTTGGAGACACAGTCGCAGCCCCTCCATGCTGCTCGCCAGAGAAACGAACCATTTGGACTTATTGACAATGTTTCCCGTGTCTGTCCGGTACCGTTGTTTCACGGAATACGGTTCCATACAGGGTTTGTAGCCTTGATGGACCTTTATTTACGGCTGGATCAAGAACGGAGACAGCCTCGCCTCCAGCGGGTTCTTACAAAGATTACGTCTACTTGGCAAGACGAGGAATCTACATACGATATGGATACAAACAACCCATTGCTAAGCGTAGCGTGTCGGAGCCCGCTTTTAGCGGTGTTTCTCCTTATCGTCATGGCCCCGGCTGCAGCTCTTGAACCTCACCTGGACAGATTGGACAATCTTATCCATACATCTGGGCGACTCTCGACTTTCCTGCAGGTTTTGCATTTGTTCATAGCCCACCACATACCATCAGATGCTATCGACTATAGGGATCCGACTATCCTGCCGTGGTTTTCAGTCCAAGGCGATGACGAAATTGACACTCTTTCTTTGGCTGGTCCGCCTGTAAGCGGGGATGAAGTAGAGGAGATAGCACAAATTTGTGGAGAGATCTTACATAGTCTCTCTCATAACACTACTGATCCTTCCGTCTCATAGTCTCTTTAATTGAAGCAATCTATTCTCGTACTAGATGATGCCGAGCTTGCTACTCCCCGAAAGACTGCTAGTGATCAAGTAGACATGGTGTTCGCCATCTGAGTATGCTTGTCGGTACCATGTGTCTAGATATATCATTCCTGACGTCTACTTTCTTCTATCTCTTCCCTTTCAGAATATTCTCTTTGGTTAGTCTCTTAAGTCTGTGGAGTGGCTAAAGACCCTGCTTTCCCTGGAGGGTATTCCCCAATCCGGATTTCACTTTCTCAATACTTCATACCTCAGCCATCACCCTCACGAGTTTCCCGGTTGTGTTTGCCCCAATGTACTACCTCATCGGTTTGGCCATAGTGGGTGGCGTATCAACAACGAGCATTAGAACTTTCGCAGGGCTCTTTGACCAGTTCAGCTCCAATGTGGCTGAGGAAGCCCCCTCTAGCTGACCATTTTCGGGCTTCGATAGAGGGGTGGGAGAAATGTGCATCAAGCTGACATTAAGCGGCACTAAGACCAAGACTTTCACAAGCACTGTTGCTGACTCTTCATCCAGGGCGACTCTGTCCTTGCTTGCCACAACTGAAGTGCCTCAACAACATCCTTCTTCGGGATCACCACAGCAGTCCTTTACTTACGAGCCTTTCAGCAGCAGTCAAGTGCCGTGATATCAGCGGGATTTTCACTGCTCTGGCTTAAATAGACACGAGGCTTCCTTGAAAGGTTGATCGATACAAGAGATGCTAAGTGGTCTATATACATTGTTGACCGACGATTGTTCTCTATTGACCCTGGGGCTTCACAGAAATGTCCGAGCCTATGTACTTCTCCAATCCTTGTGGTGCCCGTCCCGCGACTGAGCTTAGATAGCCGGGTTCTACCACATCGTTAGCAACTTCACTAGATGTTGCAGAACAGGAAGCACTTACCGCGTTCTCAATGAGCATTTCGAAATACGCCTGATTCCACTGTCCAGCCTCAGGAGAAGGCTGGAAGGCATCGGACTTGCCGCAGAAAGCATCGTAGCGGACGGCGCTGGTGTCGGAGGTACCGTCAGACTCACCACCAGGCTTGACCCACACGAAGGCGTCAAGCAGGGGAGAAGAAGAGTCAGGGGCAGCCGCAGGACGAGGACCGAAGCCGGCGTCAACAACGTTGCACCAGTCACCCCACTCGAGACGGCCACCGGGGTTGCCAGAGCGGCCAGTGTCGACGATGGCGTGGTTGGGCATGCCGGCCGTGGCCAGGGCAGCACCGAGGAGCTCGACGTAGAGCTTCTCGTTCTGGGCAGCGTTGTACTGCCCGTCAGGATCGTTGGCGAACTCACCGGGGACCATGTCCCACTGGTTCCAGCCGGCGATGTTGGTGGCGAATCCACGGAGCTGGGATGGGTTGCCGGCGTTCTTGTACGCCGTGGCGAGCTCCTCGGCTCCAGGCTTGAGGTTGTCGTTCCAGCCGAGCCAGCCACCGTGGCCGGCGTCGAGGTACATGACAACGTTGGGCAGGTTGAGCTGCTCAATGGCGTAGGCGGTACCCTCGTGGTAGCCGTCGGCAGAGTCCTGGCACGCCTGCTGGTCGATGTTGGTCACGAGGTTGGGGAGGGAGTCGGGCTCAATGACGAGCGCGAAAGCCTGGTTGGGGTAGGACTTGATGATCTCGACGATGACTGATCCCGTGTAAGTGAGTGACTCACTCAAAGGGGGATTATGCCCCCAGGGTCAAGAGTGAGGGACGAGGAGAACAACATACCATCAATATACTCGGTCTTGTAGCGGTCGACCTCACCAACCTTCAGTTCGCCGTTGGAGGCGAGGGCAGCGCAGTCACGGCCGGGAAGGTTGTAGATGACTACACCGAGGATCTCGTCACAAGGAACGCCCTCGAGAGCCGGCTCAAGGCGGTTGATGTTCTCAATGTTGTCACTACTCTTTTGTCAACGCGCTGAGTACGAGGGTCAAGTGAGTTCAAAGAGAACGTACAGCCAGAGGAAAGTCCCGATATCAGCAACACGAAGAGCGGCCTCGGCGGCCTCACCGCTCATCTGAGCAGCAGCCTCTTCAACTTCGCCACGGTAGAAACTGTTCGCGTGCAGCTTGTGGCTGGTCCAGACGTTGGTGGAAGCATCGAGAGTGACAGCAGAGTCGCAAGCACCAGGAGACTGGCGAGGCTTGACGGCGCTGGGGGCACCGATGGCGCCGGCCGCGAAGGCGACGAGGGTGGCAGCTGAGATTCTCATGTTGGGCAGGGCGACAGGTCGATGTTCAACAGCAAGGAGTAGTGATATGAGATACTTGGAGCTCTTGAGGGGGGAAGATCCTGAAGAAGCTTCTGTCACAAACGGCGAGGCCGGGAGATGCTTTATATACGAATATCGAGACAGCATGGAGAAGTCCTCTTTCGCATTGATCATCCCGTCCTTCAAGAATGATGCCCCACGATTATCTTCTCCGTGAGACGCGCAATACATGAACTCCGAGAGAAAGTCACACTTGACGACGGAATCAGGGCCGTCATCCACGACAGAGGCTCTCGGGATGCTGCCTCCGAGCCATGGCAATTCATCCCGTCACTCACATGGTGTTTACACAACGACTTGTATGCTTGGCGCAACAACTGGTAAACCACATTTGGTGTCTTGTCTCTGGTGAGACGATACAACATGTTGTGGGGGATGGAGACAACTTGGACATGTTCCCCTTAGAGAGGGATCGGCAGTTAAGTTGCCTCTCCCGCCTGCAGGCAACTCTATGTCATGATGTAAATGACCAGGTGTGGGCGCCACGGCAGGGCTCACGTCTTCAGCCATTGGCCCATGGTCGAACGAAAGGGGCCGAGTTAATCAAAGGTTGCGGAGAGCTGGTATAAGGCATCTGGTACGGAGAGATCTCGGCGGTCTTCCCAAATGGCAAGGTGCAATATAGTCCATGCGACGCTGTACCGTGTGCCTGACGTCGAATGGCAGTCTGATGAACTGCATTTCGCCTCAGCCTACCAGAAGCAGATAGTAATGTGAGGTAGAGTTAGAGTTATGGATAACCTCAGCCAGAGTTTGAGGATAGAGTTGTTTGTGTGGCTCAGTGCCAACTTTTGCCCCGTTGCGAATGACCGACTCTGCTCAAACTTGGGCACGGCTAGAACCGGTTCCAAGACGACCAGTCTCGTCGACTGAATATGGTCCTATCAAATGCAAGGTGCTCTTGGCCATCAAGATTGATGTGATGACAACCCCTGGGTGAATCAGGAGGAGCAGCCTCGGCGAGTCGGGATTATTTGCCGTCCATTTGGTATGAGCTGCAGAACATGTACCGTGAGAATCGCGCCTTGTATCATTGCCCTCCCATGTCCAGCGACTTCGCCGCGTGACAGATATTGGCGATCGTGACAAGCAGGCGAGGGTCGTGTATCCCCCAGAGTAGGTAGTGTCAGTGTCCTGAGCATCAGCTGAAAGTCCATATTATGCTTTGGATTTCCCCTCATTTCGTACCGGATGACTGGACACAAAGCCAGCTGTTCATCTGAAACGATGTGTATACGGTGAGGATCATTGCCTCATGCGTATTGCAACCCCAGCCAAGGATTCGCTGGATGATCCGGCTAAACCGCCCGACTTGGGCAATGCGCAACCACCCTGGCACAAACGTCGGCACGTCAAGTACCGTGAGGGAATCTTGGGGTAGTTTGCTCCTTGTCCGCGAGCAAGAGAAGTCCAAGAGAGCCTGATGTACCTTGCCAATTGACGTGGAAGCAGACTCGAGACCATCAAGCGACGCGCAGATGCGCTTGGTCGTCGGTAACTAGTGGTTCGCGCTGTCAGCCTTCCCACTCACAGCTCTCCCCGGACTGGATTGGATCCTTGCCCTCTGCCCGTGCAAGGTTGTATTCATTACGCCCCGGGCTCCGTGTCCACATAAGGTTGAGATTAGCGCTGCTTCAACCGTGGTCAGACCATGGTCGTATGCCGAGCCAGAGGTGACGAAGAGGGGTTGTGGAAGATAAACATGCTCACGGATCTTGGGAGAGCATATGAAGTGGCTGCAACGAAGCGTTGAGCCTTGCGGTGTACCCTAGCCCGGCCCCTTGGTGGCTACTTTGAGCTGTGTCAACACGAATCGTCCATAGATTCGCATTGGTCCTCTCCTCAACATGGGTCTCTGGCTGTCGGGAATGCGGTTGGGCATGTCCGCATGTACCCTAATGTGGCAGAAAACAAGGGTATACTTCACATGTCCCACATGTCCGTGACCTCAATGCGAATCACTAGTACTGAGATCTTGGCGGTGGTCGTAGTCATGTCAATCAAGTCTTGCATTTGTTTCTTCGGCCTATCTTTTAGACCGCCATGCGGCACTGTTCAAGCCGTCCCATAGTGTACAACTCCCTCTCAGCTGCAGTACTGTCTTGTATCAGCATGTCACACACAGTCGTCCTTTTCTCGGGGAAGAGCCGTGCTCCCTCGGTTCTCTGAGCACAGTTCCATCACAACGCCGGGTTGCCACTTTTCCATGTTGTTTCGGAGTCGGTGCCTGCGCTCTAGACACCATCGTCGCCGGTGCTCTCTTGGCACGCATATTGACATAGGATTCTCGTCCTTGCCTCACATGAACGGAGGAAGAGAGAAGGGGTATCCTCCGTTCTTGACCCGGAAGACGCTGAGCAGGAAGCTGTACACCAGGAAGATGACGACTCCCGAAATGAACACAGCCACCTGCTGCGTCCGGGAGTCTGGGATCCGCGGGACCTTGACAGCAAGTGAGATGACGCAGAACGATAGTACGCCATCTGGTAATTCTTCGTTAGCCAATAACTCAGTCGGCATGCGAAATCGACCTCACTTACACATTGCGGCAATGATTTGTGTCTCAAGACCGTACTGAGTCTGGAAACCACCGGCGAAGTAGCTAATGCCACCTTTGCCGTCGCCTGCAACATAGGGAACTTTGCGGATCTGGTTGAACATGTGACCACTAGTGAAGAGAAGGATTGAGATAAGGCTCACGGCCGCCCAGAGGTTACGGTTCTGGATGATCGGGAGGACGTAGGGTGAAGCCGTAGCGGTGGCAGTGACGGCACCAAGTATAATGACCAGCGTTGAGATCCAGCGCAGCCAATTGATCGGTCGCTTCACGGCGGGATGAGGCCGATCCGGTGTCTGCCGGGCCAGCCATGAGTGAACTTGTTCCGCGGTGCCAGGGCTGTTTCACATCAAGTTAGCCATCAGATATCTTGTTCTCCAGCATCTGAGTGCTTACCCCGAGGTAAAGTCATAACGAATTGGGTCTGCCCCTGCGCCAGCTACAGCGTGGGGTCCGGTCGTAGGTTGGAAGAACATGAGCACGGGAGCGGTTTGGAGTCCCAGCTGCGAAGCATTAGCGCCTGCATCATTTCAATGACGCTCCCGGTTACACATACCGACATGAACACCTCTCTACCATCCGAAAAGTCCAGTGTACCAAAGATCAGCCGCGATTCGCCCTTCTTGTCACCCTTAGTCCAGCTCTTGCCCAGTAAGTCCCATTCCGGCTGGAATTCACGGCAAAGTTGGCATCCAAATCGAGGATCGAGCGCAGTCAGCAGAACGGCCACGCTGTAGTCTCTTGGTGCTGAAGTGAGGCTCTTGTATGTTGTCTCGCTGAGCTTGATGGGCGAGGACCGGAGAGCCTTCGCTTGGAAGTCGTTGAATCGGTCCACAGAGGACTTCTTTGCTGCCAATGAGCCCGCTACGAGCAGCGAAGCTGTCAGGAGAGATCGTAAGAGACGCATTGTGACGGATGTCTATCGTCCTGCGTCGTCGTAAAGCTGGGGGTTTGTCGGAAAGGTGGTGTCGTGGAGCTTCAACGTAAGCCAGCTAGAGATCCGCCATGGAGCTTGACGTTGAGGTGGCCTCAGTCGCGTTAGAGCCAAAGTGGCAGAGCTCAAGCCACAGTCCAAGCCCGTCAGCCACGTCAGTGACCAGGACACGTGATCTACATCACTTACACGCTAGTCCCCTTATGGTACCTTGTTTACCTTCACACCACCACCATCAGGTCTCCAAACATGCGCCCCAGCTTCATGATAGACTTAGCAACAAATAATACTTACCGAACGACGATTCGACGGTAATAACGCAATCATTCCAACTATTGGTCACGGCATAATTGAGTTCAATTTACCCCAAGTGTCGACATCTACAGCTACCAAACTGGCCACGCGCGTCGTCACTGCCCCTCAATCGCGCCAAAGGCCGACAGGGCAACTTACCACAATGGGAACAGTATTTGACGATGTACGTGACGTGATGCTTTTTTTGGGCTCCTTGGAGAGGTTTCTAACTTTTGTCCAGCGCATGTCGCGCATTCACGACCTTGAGCTTGCACGCCAGCAACGACTTCACCAGACAGAACTCATCAAGCGTGACGAAGATGCCCGAAGACTCAAGCTGAAAACAATCGCGCTGCGCGACGACAATGCGGCTCTTAAGGATAGCTTGTCGCAGAAGGAGTCATATTATCGGCAATGGATCAAGCAACGCGATCAGCTTCGCGCAGAATTGGATGAAGCACGAGACATGATTCGGAGCCACGAGGCACGAGCAAAGAAACAGACTCTTGAGATGACAAGCTTGAGGGTAAGAATACCGCAACGTGATTTTCTGGAGCTGTTAGCTGACCCGAGCAGGCTGAGGTAGATTCTCTTACCACATCTATGCAAGACTCTGGGAAGGCTTTGCAGGAGAAATTTGCTCTGGCGCGTGAACTCAACCGACTACGACCGGAAATGGAGCATCTCCAATCGCAACTTACAAATTATCAGGCAGTGGTGGCCGAGAAGCACGACCTCAGACGACAAGTCGACAGTTTGGAGGTGGAGTTGGAGAACGAGAAGCGAGCCAGACAGCGCACGAAGGCCAAGAATGATGACGGAGAAGTCGAAGAGCTTCGATCTCAACTTCAAGATGTCGAGAAGAAGTTGTCTACAGCCAGGAAAGATAAGGAAAGAATGGGGCGGGAGCATGAAAAGGCGATGGCTGGTGTCGTCGAACGTTGCGAGCAACTTGAGGAGGATCAGACAGCAAGCGCAACGAAGTTGAAACAAACACAGGCCGATCTGAAGGAGGCACGAGGGCAGTTGAAAGTCTTGGAGCAGGAACTTGAGGAATGTCGCGCAGAGCTGGAAGAGGCGAGAACATCAGCCGCGATACCAACAGCGCACAGCGTCAGCATACCAACAAAGGCAGAGGCCCCGGCGAAGGCAACGGGCGCAAAAGCAAGAAAGACGGCGAAAGCAGCACCAGAACCCAGTCACAAGCGACGCCTCGAGGAAGTCAGCCTCAACGACGTCTCCATCGGTACACCTGGTAACGACGGCTTGATAGGCAGACCTCCCAAGAAGCGGGGCATCGAACAGACAGCGGGCACTGAGAAGTCGAATTTCTCCATCACACCATTCCTGAACCGCAACAAGGGTCTGGACGATGTGACGTTGGAAGACACGCCTGTTGCCGCGAAGACTTCGGTTGACGAAAGCAGTTCCAAGGAGCCCGAGGTTCGGGCCAAGGCGACACCTAAAAAGGTACCGGCAACGAAAGCTCCAAAACCTCGTGGCAGGCCTCCCAAGGCAGCAGCTTCTACGCTGACGGAAACTACTTCGTCGAAGAGGAACGTTGCGGCCTCTCAGATATCGCCGCAGAAGAGCCGATGCATAGACGAAAGTCAGGCCTTAGTTCCCGAAGAGGAGACAGGGGAGCAGGAGAATGCGTTGTCGCCAAGGAAGAAAGCGCCACAGGCAAGCAAGCCCAAGACTGCGACTAGGAGTGATACGTCTTCAACTAAAGTGCAGGCGCAGGCGGAGAGCAAGGCTACGGATGGAGAAAAGAAGAAGAAGCGGAAGTTTCTCGGGGCAGGGACAACCTTGTTTGATGAAGATGACGGTGAACCGATTCGACCTTTGGCTGGACCAGCGGTACGCCGGATCAAAGCACCTTTGGCTGGAGGTTCCAATGGTTTCGGAGCTTTCTCGCCTCTGAAGAGACAGAAGAGAGGCGTTGGTGCCAGTTTCTTAGCATGATAAATTGTTGATGAGTTTGAGCCTGTATAGGTTGCTGTACGTGGTTGGAGAGACGGACCAGCGAGGCGTTGAGGGGCTATGGTGATTTAAACACATCGGCTCGTGTCATTCCAGATATATCCTCGCTGTCGGCATAGTCAGTTTCCCAAAGATGATGGGGTTTCGTCGTACTTTGGGGCAAAATTTCTTCCTTCAGTGTGTGTAGATGTCTATCGCCAACTACCAGTGCAAACATCATCCACCTTGGTACACAGAGTCAGTGGAGAACCGCATAAAATTTCGGATACACGCATAGAACTGGGAAGACATTATACACTATTCTCATGATGTAGAAGAATGTAGAGCCTGGGGTTTGCTCACAATGTGATGGCCCGCAGATGGAAATGCCAGCGTGCAGGGTAGCTCGATTCCAAATGCTCAGAAGAGGGCCTTCTTCATTAAAAGGATGTCTGCTTCCGCATTGACTGAGGCGTCTTCGACACCGAACCCTACATCTGAAAAATCGTGGGTTTCGAAGGCAGAAATTTCAGTATGAAGTATCGTCTTATCAAATGGGCAAAGCCCTCAACGTCGTTCTGTTCTGCGCCATGCAGGATCTCACTCTCACCAAACCCCCTTTGCACGAGGTCACACCAACCACATCTAGGTTGGAATTTCGTACGAGCTGCGGCTTCTGGGTCGGGTAGGTGGAAGCAGAGACAAGGAAGCGATGCATATGCACGGGAAGCAAGGGTTCAGGGTCTCAAAAGCCGTGCTGCCTTCAAGCTCCTCGAGGTAGAGACACACGAGCCCCCCTGTGTCGAGAGCACACACTAATGAGGAAATCAGATGGATGCAAAGTACCGCCTTTTCAGGAGTGGTCAGACTGTAGTAGATCTCGTGAGTCATATTTCTTCGGACTGTCAAAGCACCCGTTGGTACTGACTATTTCAGGGCTATGCACCAGGGAGCTGGTCGCAAGTTGCTGTTGAGCGCACCAAACCTCACAGCAAAGTCATCGGCATTGATCTCATCCCAGCCCAGCCACCGAAAGGAGTCTCGACATTTCAAGGCGACTTCTTGAGTCCCGTAGTTCAACAGATGGTAAAGAACTTTATTATTGAGTCACATCGACGCCAACCATCACCCCGGCGATCATCACCGGACGAAACCCAAGACGGCCTCGAGGCTGCGTTGGAAAGACCGAGTTATATCGATATGGAGAGACATGCAGTGCATGCATCTGAAGAGGCCGAAGTGCCGAAAGAAGCGAAACATCCGTCACGGTTGGTAGATGTGAGTGCACGTCGACAACATACCATCTTCTCTTTAGCCACTGACATGACCAAGGTTGTCTTGAGTGACATGTCAGCACCCTGGGAGCAAACCACCGGCTTCAGTGTGAACACTTTGAGTAATCCCTACCGTAGGCTAATGAACACGAGCGGCATGGCATTCCGAGATCACGCCGGCAGCATGGTGAGCCTTCCGTCCGATTCCAAGCATTCAAAGTGAGCATACACGTATTGATCCCATGTCTTGCTTGGACAACAGGACCTCTGTGCCGCAGCGCTCAGCTTCGCAAACGAAACCCTCAAGTCGGGAGGGCACTTTGTGTGCAAGTTTTATCAGGGATCTGAGGACAAGGCGTTGGAGATGAAGCTGAAGCAGCTGTTCTGGAAAGTGCACAGAGAGAAGCCGGAATCGTCAAGAAGCGTGAGTATACTCCTATTCCGTCCTGGTCACAGGGTCTAGCATTGACAGTCATGCAGGAGAGCAAGGAGGCGTATTTCGTTGCGCTGAAGAGGAAGCCTCATGTCACCCTTTAGCGAGAAGGCGATCGGTACGGCCTCAGCAGTGCAAAAGACAATCTAACAACATGGACGTGTACAAACATTGGGTATGGGAGAAGATTTAGCACAGTGCCTGGCAGGCGTTTTTGTCATATTTGTCATAGAATTTCTTTTTGATACCAATTCACGCCAAAGTCCATGATGCAATCCACCTGCGAAAAGCACAGCGCCCAGATTTGTTGTTCCCTTGGTGTCCTCGTGAAATGTGTCATGTGGATATATTCCTCCGAACAGCAACTGTTGCTGCTGGACAAAACTAAGAGGAGCAACTTCTTCACCGTCTCGTATGCCACCGCACTGAGCCAGCTTAGACCTTGAAACCGCGAGAGCGTCTGCGACCACGAGCACGCTCGAACTTGCGGCCCTTGGACTGAACGTAAGGCTTCTGTAATAGGGGTCAGTCACCGCGCAACGCAAGTTTATATTCGACCGAGTGCTACGGACCTTGTGGGAGTGAGGGCCGAAACCGAAGTGCTTGACAGCCTCGCGGGAGTTCTTGGGGCCACGGAGGATCAGGGTGTTGCTGCCAGTGGGGGCACGGAGAGCAAGCTGATCGAGGGTGATGGCCTCACCACCGGCAGCAAGGATGCGGGCACGGGCAGTGGCGGTGAAGCGGAGGGCAGCGATGGTGAGCTTGGGGCACACGAGCATGCGGTTGTCATCGGTGACGGTGCCGACGACGACAACGGTGCGCTTGTCGTCCTTAGCGATGTTGGAGGCAACGCGGGAAAGGGAGACGGGAGGGCGGTTGGTCTTGGACATAAACAGGCGACGAAGGACGACCTTGTTGAAGTTGGCGTCAGTACGACCTGTGAAATTTTTTTTGGTCAGTCTTTGTTATTCTGTCATCGCAGCGCACCGGCCACGGACAGCATCGCATGTCGAAGCGGTTGGAGCAGAAGAGAAGCACATACGAGCCAGGAAGCGGTAGAGCTTCACCAAGAGCTTGAGGTAGACATTGTCGCTCTTGGGGGCACTGCGGTGAGTGCCCTTGACGTGGTGGCGGTCGAGATCGATACCTGCAAGTGAGAAAACCCATCGTCAGCCATTTGTTTCAGGTATGCTCATATTGGGCAAGCTCAGCATCTTTATTTCCCTTCCTCTGTCGAGGTAAAGAGCAAAAAAGACCGGCGCCTCATCCGCAGGAGTAACAGAACCCGACGAAACCCATCAAAAGCGACTTCCGTAGCAATTGAAAAGGGAATCACTGGATCCTAGAAACTCCCACTCGCACACATAGGCTGATATGGAGGGCATTCACGTACCCATTGTGTCGGTGGTCGGTGGTCGGCTTCGGAAAGTTGTCGACGAAGTTGGTTGAGGTCGGAAATCGTGATGGTTGTAGGCCCAGGCGGAGAGGAAGGAACCAGCGCAAAAATTTGGCGGGACACGCTGATTGGCCACCACTGCGACTTAGGGCTAGGGCAATCCCAATAACCCTAACCCGGAGAGTTCCTACTGAACCCCTCCACCGTTCTGTTCACTGTTCTGTTCACCGAGACCTCGTCGGTGAGGTTCTCCTCCGCATTTCAGGTTTACCTAATCTACGTGCATGTCGAATTAGCTCGATCGCTACATGTCCACATAGACTTCTATGATTTCAATTGACATTACCTTGCGCTGGAGGTCTTTGTCATTGTTCTGTTCACACCTCTTCCTAATACGCCCCAAAGGCAAAGCTTTACTGGTATACTACGGTTTCTAGGCCGTGATTCATATGTACCACAAGCAACTCCTCACTGGTCACTTGAGTCTATCCTGAAAGGGGAACATTGTATCCTCCCATGCGATCCAATTAGCGCCTGAAAATTCCCAATGCTTTGAACAAGAGGCGCCTCTTTATAACGCGAATTTTGTACGCTTTCGCTTTCCATATTTTACAAAGTTGCTTCATCAGCCTCGGGTTTCAGGGCCACCAGGTAGTCTCGCGTCATCTCGAAGCTTAGCCAGCTTGAAGCCATGCTTGGAGCGACCTTCAAAAGGTTCGGTACGATTCCCTTGTACAATCCTTTGATGCCTTCCTGGCTCACAATCACTCGAACGGCGTCAGTGATTGACTTGTATTGGTACCCCATGCCGGACATGGTGTTAATCTGGAACCTTCGCCGCAACACATCGCTAGTGACAAGTCAGCATGTGACCAGGTAACCTCTGGCAACAATTGGCTTACAAGGGGTAAGTGCATGTTTGCGCGATAGCGCCTGAAATAGCACCGGCCAGGAGCTTTCGTGCCGCGCTTGGGTCCCGGTCACCGTCTGGCGTGAGATATTTGCGTACTGATTCATAGACCATGAAGTTGAGCCCAACCTACATCTCGTCAGTTCGCCATCAGGGAGTAGTCAATGCCATAAGTGACCTACATATGGTGCTACTCCAGCAACTGTTGGGATGATGCCCCGGTAAAGAGCAGCCATCCCACCCTCGTTCTTGTATATCGTTACCATGGTAACCCACATCCCTGGAAGCTTCTTTGGTTTGTCACCAAGCTCCGCAAAGCTTGCAGACTGAATAGAAAGGCGAGTGCGAACAATATCGAGCGGGTAGGTAAGGAAAACAGAGGTAATGCCGGCGATACCTCCACACACGAGACGGGTGAGTGGTGCGAGGGGTGCATCGGGGTAAGCTTCAAAGATGTTCTAAGTGATCTTTTTAGGCATAATTCAGCATGATTCGATCGCGGTAGAGCACTTACTCGTTTGTAGAAGTTGTAGCTGCTGAACTGAACGGCAGAGTAGGGGACAATTCGGATGCAGTTGGTGCCGTTGCCACGCATGAACCCTCTCCAACCCTCCTCAACCCACATCTTTTTCAATGCCTGTCCAACAGACATTTTATAGGCATCCCGACCGACGCTTTGGACCTGCATGAGGATCTTGAGGCGTTCGAGCGGCGAGACGACTGTTCTTGACACAGCACCGGCAACACCACCTGCGCAGAAAGCAGCGACAACGGGCTGGGAGACGGAGTCTTGAAGCTTCCATAAGAAGGTCATGTTCGTCGCCATGGCCGCCTTGGCTATGTCGGGCTCTGACTGCTTGGTTCAGGTTAGCTTTCTAAGCAAGCCATGGTGGCTGTTATTGGCCATACCGTTGACATCGTGACTGAATACCCAAGAAACCCAAAAGGTTTACACTGAGCTTGCCGCAGGAAGATCTGAAACACCTCTTTTCAGGTCGGCCGTATTGATTCTCTTGGATGGAAGCTTGTAGAGTCGGTTCGCGATGGTTGAGGAGCCGCAGATGTGTTCCAAGTAGGATACAATGCCAACTTGTTGGCTAAGTTGACAGCAAAACAATAAACGAATGTTGCAGAAAAAGAACAAGCAGCAGTCGCATGCTCTGGCAGGATGTTGGGCTAGGTAGGTTGCAAAGATTGACCATGTAAGGTTTTCCAGTACTTGAAGTTGGCTTGAGCCAAGAGTATGAAAGTTTGTCAGGCACAACCCAAACGAAGACTGGCGGTGATTGCCTTCGTATCCTGCCTTATCGAATGAAGAAGAGTGACGCTGGTTAGGGGGGAACGTCGATTTTCGAGAATCCGATCGTGGGCGGCGCGTGAGTCGAGGTGGTAGCTGAAGTTGCTGGTCGCGAGACCAGGCTGTCGATCGAACAGAGACAAAAGAAGGAGTGGAGAGTTTAAACGCTGACCAAGTCAGGGCGGGAGAAATGATCAGCAGGATATTGAGGCCATCGGAGCACACAGTTCAGGAACCACCGTGCCGCCTTTTCAATCCGTGATGGATGATGGTGATGGGATGTTGGGAGATACTCCAAAAGTCGGTACGACGGCGAAGGAATCTCGGAGGACGGTCCCCGCCAGGAGATTTCCGACCGGGGCGGAGCAGCCTGATTGGGCGGAGCTCAACACCAACCCCAGTGTAGCGGAACGGGTCGGGACGGGATTGGGAGGGGAAACGTATACACCAAGGCCATTTGCATGAGTTTCAATATACTCAATTAACATGATAAGTCATGATCTTTTCTTCTCTTATTGCGTGCAGGTCCCGCGTGGAATTCACCCATATAACTTTTCGCAGACTGAAAACAGACGGCAGCACCAGTTGGCTGAAGTTCCAGTTACCCAGCAAACGCACCAGAGACCCGCGCCAAAGTGCAAACCCTCGGCTATCTGACTACCGTACAAACCTACAAATGGAATCGAAAGCCAGACCTTGTAGAGGAGCCGGCAGATAATATTCTTCAAACATGCTCCACCACTGACTTTTAAGGAGCCTACGCAAATTGCAACAAATGCAGTAGAAAGTGGACTTGAAAGCAGCTCACGTGCCAACCTTGACCGTGACTGCGTGGGCAAATCGGATTGAAACAACGCAAGACCCAACCGCAGCCAACCAACGACACCTTTCAGTCTACTCGGCAACGTCAAGGTCGTCATGGGTTGGTGGAGGGCTGTCAACCGCTAAAATGGGAGTCAGCATGATCCCTTTTACCTTCCACCAAAGACAAGTACGTACGCTTGCGGTCATCACCATTCGCGCCGTTCTCACGACGGTCACGGTCATCGCGATCATCCTTCAGGTCACGGTCCCGATCACTGAGGCAGTATTAGCTATGATCTCAACCACAGAATAAAGAGAGGATCCTACCGAGTATCAGGGCTACGGGAGCGGTCACGGTCGCGACGGCTGTCACGATCCCGGTCTCCGTCGCGATCACGGCGGTCGTCCTTTCTTGGAGAATAGTCACGGCCACCGCTGCGACGAGGAGAAGGAGAGCGGCCACGGCGAGGAGAACGGGCAGGACGGCGATCGCGGTCGCGCCCAGACTCGAAGCGCCACGAAGCAGAAGGAGGGGTACGAGCCCACTGATATATACGTTAGCGATGCTAAGGATTAGGCGCATGGAGCGAAAGCGGCATACCTCGATCTTCAGAATGTCATCACGACCGAGGCGCTTGTTGTGCATCTCGTAGTATGCGTCGTCGGCATCGCGACGGTCCTCGTACTCGACGAACGCAAAGCTGGCGAGCGCATGTTAGTTGTATCCGTGCAGACTTGGGGACTACGAACGCACAGTCGGCTTGAGCTCGAGCGTGGAGCAGGAATGTCGCAACGGACCAGGCGGCCGTAGCTATAAGATTTTGTCAGTGGCTGCGACCATCGAATTGAAATACCATGGAGAATTGGGCTTGGTTGCGCCGGAAACCGTGTGAAGCGGAAAGCAAGCTGAGCTCGCATATCAAGCAACCGCCTTGCCGCAAGCGAAGACGGTAGGGAAATGATTGGGATGGAGTATATGTGTTCGACACGTGTGCGACGGCGGACGACGGGGGGGAAGAAAGGACGGCGGCGGCGACGAAACGACGTGGAACGGATATGACGGGCTTTCACATATCATCGACCGATGCCGCCAGGGACGCGGAGCGGAAGAGCATGTGACGGAGAACGGGGGCGCGGCAACGGGGCGGACAGCGAGGACGAGGACGGGGGCGCAAACGAAGACGTGGACGAGGACGAGGGCGCGGACGATGCTGATGCGTAGTTGACATACCGTTCGAATTCGTAGGCGAGGTCGCGAGCGCGGGTGCCGTGGCTAAAGCCGGTCACGTACAGAGTCTGACCTCCGCGAGACATGGTGGCTGCTGGCAAAGAGAAGGTAGAGGAGCAATTGTACTTGAAAAGAGGAGGCGGCAGAAGGCAGAAGGAGATGGGGTAGCGGTCGCGCAAAGGTGATTAGATGGGCTGGATAGTGAGTGAAAGATGAAGAAGAGGCGGAAACGGAATGACGCTCGAGTCCGGCAGGCTTCTTTCGGCAAAGGCTTGTCGAGGCGCCAGTGCTGGAGAAGCCTAGAAGCATCGGCGACCACGGCACGGACCAAGATTTTTCCTCGCTGACGTAAGGTCGGGCTAGGGTAAGCCTGGGTGGATGTAGCCTCCCTCAAACCTGGTAATTCCACCAAAAGCGAAGGAAAAGCAGCTCCACACAGTTTACGCTACGGCATTCAAGCACACGCCCTGGAAGAAGACCACACGCCCTGGAAGAAGACCAGAGAGGGTTTCGTGGCTTCCCTTCCGAAGTTGCCGTTGTAGGGCTGTGAGCCACCGGATTTCCAAGGTCACACCTATCTAACACGCTGGATTAGACGTCTCGTGTATCACTGTCGATCAGCACATACCTTGTGCCAAACTTTGACACAAGCCGTCATACTCGGCCTACCATGCTGAGTCGCAGAACAGGATCAGATTCAGCCAGGCCATCTTTCTTCTGTACCCTTTGCTATGGTTTGGCCTCGAGCGTGATTGCGCTCCTCCTGTCAGATTCTCTGGCTGTCGATACTCTGGTCATGGAAGGTTCGGATCGTGCCTGAGACATTTTCGGTCGGGAATTTGTCCTCTGTCATATGGGAGTTGTATGATACTGCACAGGACGCGCCGCGCCATCACTACCTAAGCCGGTCATGCTCCGGCCCGCATACGTGCGTCGTCTGTACCCTGACCTTGTCAACCTTCTTAGGCTCAGGCGTCAGGTCCAGACTTTCCAGAATTTCCTGCTACGTCAACACCTGGAAACTCCCAAGTCAATGACGAGCACGGCATCCTATTTGTCACTGACGAGAGAGTTTTCCAACAGCTCACGCTGAGTTGGCTGAATCTGTCATTGAGAGGCGCCCTCTGGCCTGTTCGATATCCTCCACTACTACCTATTCCATGTCGCCTGCCAAGAAATCCACCACCATCAGCACACCTGCTACGGGCTTATACAAAGCCTTCCAGGACGACGTTGTTGATCGTGGCAGAACGCACTTCGATTAGGTCGTTGTCGGCGATAACATGCCAAAGCCAGAAGCTGCCTCCTCGTTGAGCTTCCTAATCAAATAAGTCAGGAATGGTCATCTCCCCCCTACTGGTTCGGATCTACTGGATGTTCTGACCAGCATATCCCTGCGGTGCACGTCAAGTCTGATACGCAAAATAGAGCAGAGGCGGGAACATCTCCAGACTTTCGCACTTTGACTCGAACTAAGTCCAGTACTGTAGGTGTAAAGTTTATGGTGACGTAGCCTGTAAGTGTGTCTACACGCGCTGTTGGTTAATGTATACCGTCCCGAGACTCTAATGGTCTAACCGCTAACCCAGCCTTAGATACCTACTACGGTTCATTCACGATGCAAACATGCTGAGCAAGCCGAGTGAGGAGTGCGATGTTCTACGACAAATCTGAGACTGCGAACAAAAAGGCGCGTGTAGTCACTGCAGCTCTGCTGCGTCCAGTTCAAGACCTTGGCTGGGTACAGGCACGGCTTGAAAGTGAAGGGCTTGCACGAATGCAAAAAGGTTGACACACTGCTCTGTAAGCATCTACGAACAGACCCCGAGTCGGTCTTCCCGCATGGCCTCCGTCGTCGTCTCCGTTGAGTCGGAATTCGGCTCCCTTCAGACCGTCCGAAGCCATGTGATCACGCCCAATTGAAACGAGAGCGGGAGCATCGGAAGGCCCTCTCTCCAGGCCTCTTGCAGCCGTTGGGTGCCCCAATTGTGGAACAGGCGCCTCTCTGACTTCGGGTTCATCGGGCGCTAGGATCGGCGCATTGGTGCGGCAGGGGTCCTGGCCACCACTCAATAAGCCGGCACGTCATGTAGCTCCAGTGTGTGGATGTGTTGCTGCCGACTAGGGGTACCGGCATTCGGGCTGCCACCAAACCGCGAATATATATATATGAATTCCTATTGTTCCTGAATTATTAGATGGTGTCTTACTTGCTATCAGAATCTTCGACACCACTTTCGTTGAAAAGTAAACGCCTGGGTCGTTTTGGTGCGCCGCACCTGTCAGCATCTCGGAAGACTACCACTAACAACCGTCCCCAAGGCCGACATCTTTCCCTTTCACCCGTCATCGAATCGTTCGTGGCTTGAACTATACGGTGCAACGCCATTACACATCCGCAATATTCTCTGCTCAACTCCCTTACCGTCATCATGGACGACTCGGCCGAGGTTATTATTGACGAGCCTCCGGACTCGAAATCGACCTCTGTCGACACACCCCAGAAACCTGTCCGCCGCTCTCTCGCTGAGGCCATGACAGCAACCGGAATCTCACTCGATGACCAACGCCGTAGATCCGAGTCACCGAGTGAGGAGGATTACGACGAGAACGTCCGTCCATCGCTAACGGCACCTGGAGGGTTGCGGGTTCCTGGAGAGCCAGCTCAACTCACAACCGGCAAGCGCATTTGTGTTGTACGTCGTGACTCGGGCGTGCATGTGTACCCCGATGATGAAGAAAAGTTCCGGGCGTTCCTCCAGCGAAGCTCTGAGCGCGCCAGGGGTGAGATTGATGCTCGCTCGCGGTCGAAGTTCAAGAATCTCGGCTTCCATGCTCAATTCTCCGTATTCGACAAGTACAACGAAGTTGCCGTGAACAGTCCTTTTCACGGATTCTATACCCTTTTCTGGCTTGGCATAGCTTTGTTTGTCCTCAAGATCTCGGCCGATAATTGGCGTCTCTACGGAAGCCCACTTGGATCTGGCAACATCCTGAAAACCATGTTCAGTCGGGATGGTACGTGCGATGTGATTTGAGAGATCGATGGTAGTGTCTGGCTAACATGTGGGCAGTTATTGTTATGCTCGCCTCAGACGGAGTCATGTGCAGCTTGACCGGGGTGTCATGGGTCATCCAGAAGCTGGTCTTACACGGCTACATGAAATGGGACGGAGTTGGTTGGATTGTCCAAAACGTACGCTCCGAAAAGACGCCATCCTTGGAATGCATCACAGTATTAACTCTACTTCTTCACCCAGGTTTGGCAAACAACTTTCATTGTCGGTGTTATCGGCTGGACCCTCGTCCGCGAATGGCCCTGGACTCACACCGTCTACTTCGTCCTTCACGGCATTACGATGCTCATGAAACAGCACGCATACGCCTTCTATAATGGCTACCTCTCTACGGTCTTCTGGAGGCGCCGATATCTGCTCGCAAGACTCAAGGAGCTTGAAGATGTCGACCCGAGCCATGAGCCAACCCATACCGAACCTCTGGTCACAGAGATCTCCACGTCGCATCTGGACATAGCGCCGTCCGCAGAGCAACGTCGACTTTCCATCTCCCAACATAAATGTTCTGAGGAGCGTGATATTGATCGAGCAGCTGCAGCGATCGCCGCCCAGAAACCTTTGAGTGATGATCAGATCCATCTTTTTGAACGACTTGTCAAGTGGGAGATCGATGCCCTCGCAGATGAGCTCCGAGGAACCGCCAGCGATCCCTTGAAGTCTTACCCGAATAACCTTACTTTCATTGACCACTATAAGTGGATTCCGCTTCCGACATTGGTTTACGAATTGGAGTATCCGCAAACCAGTTCGATCGACTGGTATTACGTGGCAGAAAAGCTTGTGGCTATGGTCGGTGTTATGTTCGTCATGATCCAAGTCTCTCAATACTCAATATGTAAGAGTCCGTCTCGTCTCCATTTTAATTGCTTTGTTGACACACAGGAGATCCCGTCGTAATGAAGACGGTTGCGATGAAAGAAAACAACGTGCCCATCGGCCAACGTTTCGCAGAGTTTCCATGGATTCTCAGTGACCTGATCTTCCCGTTCATGGTCGAGTACCTAGTGCGTCAACCCTGGGCCGATTTTTCAAGGACTTGTTTGACAATTGTGCAATATAGCTGGTGTGGTATCTCATCTGGGAGACCGTTCTCAACCTCCTAGCCGAGCTTACCTGCTTCGGCGACCGCAGCTTTTACGACGCCTGGTGGAACTGTGGTGAGTAACTCCCAAGCTACCTCTCCTCGAGACGCCCATATAATGTTAACACATGTGCTCAGTATCATGGGACCAGTTCGCCCGGGACTGGAATCGGCCCGTTCACATCTTCCTGCTCCGTCACGTCTTCCACTCCTCCATCTCCTCCCTCAAGGTCAACAAACACACAGCGACGCTCATCACCTTCTTCCTGTCAGCATGCGTCCACGAGCTGGTCATGTGGTGTCTCTTCAAGAAGCTGCGGGGATATCTGCTGGTTCTGCAGATGTGTCAATTGCCTGTGAGTGACCTGTGAAAAGTGTTTGTTGGGTCACACGCGCTAATGATCGCAACAGTTGGTGCAGCTAAGTAGGACCAAGTGGCTCAAGGGCAGAAAGACATTTGGTAACCTCATCTTTTGGTTGGGAATGTTCACGGGGCCCAGCTTACTCTGCAGTCTCTACTTAATTCTGTAGAGGACGTCTCTGCTTGTACTTTATCAATCATCATTTGGCGAGGTGGTTCAACAAGGGGCGCACTGTAGTAAGGGATATGTGATACGACTCATGGACGGATTGCACCATGGTTTGATCGTTGAACGAAGTCATGATATTGAGACATGAGTTATCTGAAAAAGATTGCACCGCATTGCATCGCTCCCCGTTTTAAGCAGCAGCCCACCCGCCGACCAACTCACTGACGTCGCAAAAGGGTCAACTTTACATCTTCTCGTGAGTAGCCATGAGAGAACCTGCCCAAGTTTTGTCAGTATCCGGTGTATGGATTTGCAGTATGTCCTATGCTTACCGATAAAAGTGGTAACCAGGCGGCTGCGGACTTGGCAAATATCCTCCGGAACGAGCCAGATGGTAGCGCCGAGCTTACGTGCGATGCTGATGCTAAGCTTGGCGTTCATGTATGCATCCTCGTCAGTCTTGCCAGGCGTGACGAGATCGTAGTCAACATAGCTGCTCTTCATGCCGTTCAGTACATCAAGGAAAAAGACACCGGTTCCAATGGCAGGGTCCTTGAAAGAGCGAATAGCGGAGTTGCGGCCGCCCTTCTTCACCATCTCGTTTGCCCACCGGACCATCTCAGCATCGGTGATTTCTCGCTTTCCGAGCTTCTGGGCCAAAGATGATAGAGTCAGTGTGATGTCCTTGCGCATCAATTGCCATACCAGACCCAGGGTCAAGGTTCTCTGGCCATCTGTGATATCAGCGCCCTGAATACCAACCAGGGAGAAGCCATTCTGTTTGCCCAGCTCGATCGCATAGTTGGTATTCTCAACAGCCTTGAAACGAGACATTTCTCCACCGTGAGCTGGGGGCTTGTTTGCGTGCCGCCAGTTAACGGATCCCTTGATCACCTTGTCGTAAGCCTGAAGGAGTACGGAACCGTCACGAAGGTCGTCAAAGAAGGAGACAACGGCAGGCTGAACATCCAGACTGTTCAGCCAAAGAGTGAACACTCTAGCCTCACGTTCGCCTTCAGCATCGAAGTCCTCGACCTCGAGCTTCTCCTCCTCGGTGATGGGGTCGAGCGCAGGGTGGTTGTTGAAGAGGTTAGCCACGAAAGCGAGATTCAGCTTCGGGTTGCCAGCCACCAGAGAGGTTGGGGACAAGAACTTCCGGCAGCCAAGCTTGTCCGACTCCTGGAGCACTTGTTCAGCGCGCTCGTGGAGGTCGCGGGTCTGGAGGGGAGCCCTGGTGCAGCCATATTCGGAGCCGATCTGAGCGAGGAGCACGGCATAGTTCTCGCCGTCCTTCACATCGCTTGAGAAGTTATTGACACTAAATCACCAGTCCAAATTAGCACATTTCGGCATTTCAGGAAAAGACGGGACGAACCGTCGTGACCAGTTAGCGGCCTTAAGGTGGTAGTTAAACCAGCGAAGCAGGATTTGCTCTGGGGGAAGGCGAAGGAACTGCTCGAGGGTCTCGTCTTCTTCAAGCAAACGGTAGAGCTCAGGGTGCAGCTTGATGTCAATCTTGCTGAGGAGGCCACGTCGGATGATTTGCCAAATGAGCCCGAGGATTAAGTGCTCACGGACCTCAATGATGTCCCCAGCACCAATGTTGACGACAGAGCAGCCGATGCCCTTCGCAGACTCAATAACGATGTTGTTGTTCTCACTCATCTGGAAGGCGTTGAGGTTCTTGGTCTTCTTGCCAGGCATGTTCATAACTCGCTCGTCGATGGTGTCAGGCACGCTGTCGTTGATGAGCTTGGCCAGGACCAGACCATCCTTGCACTCGTCGAACATCTCGAAGGTGTCAGTCGGAAAAGGCAACCTCGCGCCGATGTCAGGGTCGCCAGCGAGAACAGCGTTGATGTGGCGGGTGAATTCGGTCCTCTCGTCCTCGTTGATTGTGTGTGTAATGTTGGCGTTAGATCCCTGAACCTGGATCTTGCCGCTCACGCTCCCCTTGGATGCATGGCCGCCGCCAGTGCGCTGAGACACAATTCCAGCCCCAGGACTTGCTGGTGTAGGTCCAGTTGAAAGGCGTTTCTGCGCAGGAGAGGCATCGCGGAGTCTTGCGACCAGCTGTAACAGGTCAGTAGTCATTCCGGAAGACGCGGCGGGGCATTGGAGGGGCAGCTAGAAAGCGCATACTCCGACGTAATCTTCGAGCTCGACGCGCCGTGAAGAATCGAGCTCGACTTCCTTGAGAGCCTGTCGGACAACATCGTAAGGCTGGTTCTCGCTTTGCTGGGTTGCCTTGATAGCGGTGGCTTCATCGAGGTAACCCTTGTCGTCGACGTCTAGACGCTGGAAAGCGTCGGAAAGGGAGAAGATCTCATTCTGCTGGAATTGAGGAAACTTCCTGCAATGGCGCCAATCCGTCAGCGCCGCAAATGATTCAGGTTTATTAATAGGGGTAAACTCACCTCTGCAGCTTGAGGACGTTCATGGCGGCTGCGGCGAAGATCGAAGTCGCGCGGATATAGGGAAGGAGGGGTGTTTCGCAAGAGAAGTATGAAGGTGGGGGGTGTGAAGGTGGTTGATGTCAGCTCTTTGGTCGTGTGAGAGTAGTTCCACTGACCAGAAGAGACGATGCGACGTTCGGGAAGAGGACTAAAAGAAGAAATCTGACAATGGAAGCTCCGTTATATGGTCGGAAGAGGTGGAACAGAGGCGAAGGCTGGGAGAGATGGAGAGGGTAGGGCAGTGCTGATTACGACTAAGCAAGGTGAGGTGAGGTACCTAAACAGGCGTGACGACACTGGCAACGACGACAGGGACGACGCATCAGGCAGCGTCGACCAGGGCAGGCAGCTGGTATCCACTGCTTCGGCTGAGTCAGCATTTCTTTTTTGCCATTGTTTCGGCCTCAAATCTACGTTCGGCGCATGTCGTAACGATTGGTGTAATTCACATAGAAAACTTTCCCTTCTACTTTTAGTCACTAGTTCAGGCGCCTTGCACCGAATACCAATTCAGGGTATGTGCGTGCAGGCCAGGTCGTCAAGAAACGGTCTCTTCTCGCTGGGGTCCATTCGAGCTCCTGTCCAACCACCATTACTTTGAAACGTCTTCTATCCGTAAGTGCAAGAAGTCATATGCGCCAATAGCCCCAGTATCTTCCGTCGTATCTCTGTCGTGCGTGGAACTGCAGCTTGTTCCCGAAGATGAACCATACAAGCATCTCTTACCTCTAACAGAAACACCGTTCAGAAAGTTCACATGACCGGTGCTGGTTGTCGCGTGATCAAGAACCCCGCTGCTTGAAAGACAAGATGGGTGCATTACTGCATGGTCGGGATGCCCTGATACTCATCGTAGCCAAGAGCGAGGTTCATGTTCTCTGTACAGTCGTTAGCAGAGCATTCGGCTGGGTATCCTGCAGTTTCAATCAGACTTACGCAGACACTGTGTGGCGGCACCCTTGTTCAGGTTGTCAATCGTGGCGCAGCTACAGAAGAGTCAGTCAATATGCATAACAGCCGACTCCGGCCTTGACAATTACTCACATCACGACACGCTTGCCAGTGCTGTCAACAGCAAAGCCACCAATCTCGACTCCGTGCTTGTTCTGGATGGATTTGACGTAGGGGGCCTCGCCAACAACCTTGACAAGCTTCTCACCGGCATACCGGTCCTGGTAAATCTGACGAATATCCCTTGAGGTCATCTCCTTCGCAAGGGGAATGTTGATGGTAAGCTGGATGCCACGGAACCACGAGGCGCTGATGCTATGTCAGAGAGTTTAACAGCCGAAGGGTTCGGTACGGGAGCTCCTACACATGAGGGATGAATGCTATCGGGGCGCCGAGGTGATGGCTGATCTCACGTTCGTGGATGTGACCAGTGAGCGAGTCTGTTATGCAGTTAGCTTCTGCGAGGGGGATTGTGAGCTGTGTTCGAGATGTTCGAGACTAACAGGGCAGAAGGTTGTCCTTGAGAAGGGTCTCGTCGTTCTTGGGGCTCTTCTTCGTTCCGGCGCCGGAGAACTGGGTCAAGTCAGCGTAATCAACACGTCAACGTGGGAGGTGATGCATACGCCAGAAACGCCAAATATTGTCGGAACGCCACCCAGGTAAGGCACCAGGGGAGAGATTCCGAGCTGAGAGCCAGTGGCGTAGCAGCCAGGGCAGCTGATACGGGTAGAGTCGGCAATTTTGTTGCGCTTCACCAGTTCAGGCAGGGAGTATGTCCACCTGTTGGTCGTATCGAATCGGTAGTCGGCCGAGAGATCAACAATGAGGCTAGGACTCTGGTCCAATGCTTCGACGAAGGACTTGCAGACGTTGTTAGGCAGAGCCATGACTGGAAAGCGGTGTTAGTCGACTATTGCCAATGACATATCGAGAGGGGGAGCCTACTCCAAGCATCAACCTCGCCCTCCTTATCCAAACGAGCAACGTCCTCGGGTGAAAGGCTCTCGTAGATGATCTTTCGCTTATTATAGCCCTTGAGCTCCTGTCCAACAAGCTCTCGGGAAGAGACGTGACGAAGGTCAATGTTGGGGTGCCCGTTGAGAAGGTCTATGAGGGCTTGACCTGTGTAGCCACGAGCGCCAATGAGACCGATACGTGATGGCTTATCGTTGGAGGCATTCTTCTTTCCCAGCGGGGGGTTGGGATTCGTGTTGAGAGCGTTGGCAGAGTGTCCGGTGGTGGAAAGAGGGCGAGTGTGGTGGACGATATTGGTGCGGCTGCCAAAGGCCTTGGGCATGGGCGTCACAGCGAAGGCTGCGGCGCGAGGAGCAGCGCGACGGGCGCCGAGGCGCATGGCCCCGGAAGTGGCAGACAGCATGCTTCCGATTTGCGTTCACCCGATTGACTTGAATCGAGAGGGTAAGCCGGAGCAATGGTGTATTGAAGTTTGTTGGGATTCGGTGAGGATACCACACAGTTATGACTTGTAGCGCCGTCCAAGGAAATCCTTGTCAACCCTAACCCTCTGCTGGTTTCGAGGGGTGAGCGGGGCTTGTTCGAGCCGATACCGGCCACGACTCGACTAACATGACATCTCACAGCTGGTGAGAAACATAACGGCAGCTTGCGCCCAATCCTCTAGCACACGTGCGGCATTGGATATTCAGCATATTTGGCATGGTATTCGATCATTCAGGATTGGAAGTTGGAAAATCATTGCTTTTTGACATTTTCATCCTTCGAAGTAGCAAATAGACCAGCCAGGTTCTCTAATATTCTGATAGTGCTTTGAGAATACAACTACTCCGTTTACCATAAAAATATTCCTAAAGGGATGCAGCAACAAAGAAAGAAGGGTGAGCCACTATGGTTAAATAAATGGCAACTCTAATAGAACGCAGGCAATTTCTATTATTATCCCAGCATCTCCTATTATGAATCTCGCCCGGCTCGCAGATACCCGAAAACAGCAGTGGACTAATTAGTACAGTGCTTAATTTTCTACACACCACATTTATGCACTCTACTCTACACCACGTCCGGAGTGACAAGCCCGCCTTTTTGTACACATGGCTAACACCCACTAACATTTTCTCTTCACTTTCATCCACTTGGCTGTGGCCAGAAATCTCATCGCTCATCGTCTTTATCTCACTAAACCTCGACTCAGCCAGCTTTCATTCGAGCCGGAGAAAATATCTCTTGTTCTCTCACACATAGATCACACCAGAAGCAGTAACATCGGCGTTCAATTTTTTCCCCTCGATCATCACGACGCGAGCACAATCCCCAGTGAGCACCACTTAGACGTGCTTTATACGCAAATGGCACTCTGCAGAGCTTGTGACCAGGCTCTTGTCCTGGAAGTCGAAGGTGATGATGGCCACGAAACCATTGTCCCTGATGATGTTCTCTTATCCTGCGAGTGCCACTTCCACTGGTAAGCGGCCCCCCTGTGCTCTTCACTACTTGGCTGAATTAAATCGGCCAGGCAATGTCTGCTCGACGAGGCATCAGCTGTTGCAGTATCACTAAAGTGCCCGCACTGTGATGCCTTCCTGCCAGTCAATCAGCCTGGTCCATCATCGACGAACACAATGCTCCCAGTCAACGCCTCAGCCCCCATCCTCGTTCAGTACACGAATGAAGGTGGCGTTCAAAATGACCTAGATATATTGCCCTCAATTACGGAGGAAGCCTTCTTCGAGAGCAACCCGGAGGCTCGTCGCGCAAAGGCAATGCATACGATGTGCTTTGAAGGTGATGCCGAGGGTATCATGGACCTGCTACGAGATGCAAGCGAGGAAGGAGCCAACGTGGAGGACTTAATCCGCTTCCAAGATCCATTGGAGGACTTGAAGTCGGCTCTTCACTATGCTGTCGAAGGAAACCATGAGGCGGTAGTGTGGCTTCTTTTGTGGCTCTCTTCCAGTCTGCCCACCTCAGACTTTCCGGAGCCAGTCCAAGATCAGGCCAAGGCACTTTCCATCAACAGACTATCCGTGGGCCCTGAAGGCGATATCAGGACCTTGCGAGACGAGCATGGTCTTACAGCAGGGGATATCGCCCAGCGATTTGGCCATATGAGCCACTTGTTAGAAGCTGGCTACCTGCATGCATAGGACGCGTTTGGTGTATCGGACAGAATAGGGTCTTAACGATTAAAGCTTATAATGAACGACTATGGTACGGCCCAATTGGGGTTCGTCAAGCCAAACCTATCTACCCGCTGGTCATCGTGTTCATCTTCGTGCGATTCCTGTGTTAAAGCAGCGGTGCATGGCACCTCTTAGCGAGGTTCATCGTTGTATCGAAGCTGACTTCCAATTTGGGACAGGTCGGTCGGTGCAAGGCAGGTGGTACCTCAACCCCCAACATGTCGTCATTGCCTCGAAGTTACCTGGACTTTGTGACCACGCCTAAAGCTCCGTTCATGCATCACATGCAACCCTGAAGCAACCCAACTAGCTCGCAATTTACGGCGCCCCTTCGAAATGCAGGTGCTCCAACAACAGTTCCTTGCACTTTGAGTAACATTTTGTGACTCTGCGATATATCTCTTCGAGACGACCGAGCGTTACATCCTCTGCATCCCACGAACTATCACACAGCTATCGCCGACTGTTACGCACGCTGTAGGCTGCGTCGACTTTCACACACTTCGTCCACGTTGGCGCTGTGCTGGAGTGGGCAGCGCGCTTTGCCTGCGTGGCAAGCGTCTGCGCGTCCACTGCGTCCTTCCTTCGTGATCTTTTCGGTGCTCGAGCGCTGTCAAAGGACTGGCTTCGCTATGGCACCGACAAAGGCAGATCAAAAGGCAGACAAATCATACTTAAGTTCGGCGGTAGAGTCTCTGAACCCATGGGGGCCCAGATCAACGACTCCTACGCCAGGAGACAAGTCTGCTGAGCCAAACCCTCTATCCTCTACCGGCGCGCCGTCAAACGACCCCCAGGATCACGCCGTGAGACAGCTTTACGGCCTGAGCGTCCGTAACTATCCCCGCGATTGTCCACCTCTGCGAGTCCAGTGGTTCCATGCTGTTGACGTGAGTTTCGGTTTCCTGAGGACCAACCTAGCAGTCACTAAGTATTTGTTAAGGTTCCGAAACGAAAGCCTCAGCTTGTCAAGAAACGCGGCACTAAGGAAACGGTTGGTGACGCTAAAGCAAAACCCCCGGTTGCTCCAAAGAAGTTCACAGCATTCTCGGAATCAGACTCAAAAGCAATCGAAGCTCGTTACCAGCGGCTCTTAGAGAATGCAGAGGATGGCAAAGGCAGAGGAACAACTGCACGACAGACAGCAGTCCCAGTCAACGAGGATTTCCTCTTCGATGTTGACATCATGGAACGGGAACTGTCGCCGGTATATTGGTTAGGACCAGTGTATGAAGGTATCGGACAAATTCTGTTCGCGTTGACTCGTTGCGCCACTAACAAGCTGAAATAGTTCGTCGTGGGACGTGGTTCTTTCAGGAAGGCTCTACGAATCGACCATGTGAAGAGAATCTGGCTGCCCAGCTTGAGGAGGTTGGTGAAATCACCAACGTCCTGACTGGACGAGAATGTCTTTAACACAGTGTTCAGGGATATCTGAAAATGAAGCCATGGCTGCATTCGGGTAAGACACTCCTCTTTCATTCCAACAGAGACCATCCTCTGAGGCGTGCAACAGTAAGAAGCCGTAGCCAGTCTGCTGCTCGTAAACCTGCGGCAATAGATAATTCCAAAGACCAAGGTGGTGCTCCTCCACGCCTGGAGGAAACCAAAGAAGGCAAAGCGTCCCACACTGCGACTTCACAACAACAATCAACAGCTCACCCCCCCTCGCATCGCCTCTTCGGCATGTACATGAATAGCATTGTCACGTACCAAGATGCAAACACTGCTTGGATCTCATCCGAGGGCATGCTGTCCTGGGTTGCATCCTCAGTGTATGAAAAGTTGGGTGGAGGTGCGTATATGGGTGGCATCAAATTGACGCGAGGTTTTGCAGAACCCAGTAAGCCCAAAGAAAAGGGGCAAGACGAAAAGATTAGCGAAACTCCACTTGATGACCCCCTATGCTTGGATGAAAAGCAACAGAGACTTCTTAAAAGAAGATCAGCCCCTCCAGGGACACATACCGCTCCAACGGTCGAGGAGAAGCCTGCAACCGCTTCTCGCGAGTCGGTTGAAGAAGGTGATAACCCGCACATGCGATTGCATCGTCAGCTGTCATCTCTGATGGAGTCCGGGAATAAAGACGCAGCTCAAACTGAAGAGCAAATCAACCGCCGGGAAGAGCAGGTAATTCAAGATGACTACAATGCCCAAGCAGGAGAGACGCAAGGACGAGATATTGAGCATTTAATCCTCGTGACTCATGGAATCGGGCAATTGCTTGGACTGCGGTCAGTACTAACTGTTTGCCACCGGAATTTGACCTTGCTCACAGCCTCATAGGATGGAGAGCGTTAACTTCGTTCACGATGTCAACATGATGCGCAAAACCTTCAAGTCTGTGTATGCAGCCTCGGAAGATCTGAAAGCGCTCAACTCCGAGTCCGGGACGGGGCCGGGTAACTGTCGGGTGCAGGTTCTACCGGTTTGCTGGCGTCATTTGCTCGAATTCCCCAGACGCCGAGAGAAGAAGAATGAGCACGACGTGGCGGATGCGAATGATGAAGACGAATGTAAGGATTTCACCATGACTTTGGCATTGGTAGTTAGACTAACCATACATTTCATGCAGACCCGTCATTGGAGGATATCACCGTGGAAGGAGTAGCCTTTGCTCGCTCCTTGATATCGGACCTTGCCCTCGATGTTCTCTTGTACCAAAGCTCGTACCGGGAGCAGATTTCCAAGATTGTTCTAGAAGAAAGCAACCGCATAGTCAAACTCTACAGACAACGAAACCCTGACTTCAAGGGCAAAATCCATCTGATCGGGCACTCGTTGGGCTCTGCCATCTACTTCGATAGTCTTTGCCGTCAAAGAGAACGGCGAGATTCTGAAGTCACCAGAGATCCTCTGCGGATCTGGCCATCATCCCAAGAACGTACTCCTACCGGTCAAAAAGGCCACGAGGCCAGCTTTGAGTTCGATGTCTCCGATTTTTATTGCCTGGGATCGCCTGTTGGTCTGTTTCAGATGCTGAAGGGCCGGTAAGTGACCTACCGATCAGGGTTATGCGTCATCGTCAAAGCTGATTATATGCATCACAGGACAGTTGCAGGCCGTCACTCTCCTCAGGGACTACCATCTGAAAGTCCGTTGAACCCGGAGAACATGGAGGACCCTTTCCTAGTGACTCAGTCAACGGAAAGAGTGTCTCAAATTAGCGGCCTCCCATTCTCTGTCTCATCACCCAAGGTTGAGCAACTATTCAACATTTTCCATCCCTCGGATCCTATCAGCTATCGTCTCGAACCTCTGATATCGCCTGCCATGGCAAGTCTCAAGCCACAACAGTTGCCTTACACCAAGAAGAGCATCTTTGGCAACGTAGCACCACAAGGCCTGACAGGCATTGGTGCTAAAGTCGGACAGAGCGTCAGTGACCTGTGGTCCAACTTTAGTGCCGGCATTGCAAGCAACATTCTCAATCGTAGTCTTGGACTCAGCAATGAGGAGGTGGCGAGACTTACGGCGACGCCGGCTACAGAACATCCGCCAGGAGCAGGGACCAACATTTCAGCTGGAGGTGTGCTGCAAGGTACAGCTTCGATGAGCGACAAGGCAAACGAGAGGAAGAAGAAGCTCGCGGACTCTGCGACAACTTCGAATAAGGAGAAAATCAATGGCAAAGACCCTGCACTGATTGATGATGATATTGAGACACTGTTCTCCAGGTTTCAGTCTCGACACTCAACTGAAAAGTCCGACCAAGAACGCGACGATGAGTGGATGGAAGAAAGCCGAAAAGCTCGAAAGATGCGAATGGAGGAGGCCAAGGTTCGCGCCTTGAATCGCAACGGTCGAGTAGACTACAGCATCCAGGAGTGAGTCTTTTGCTTCATTTTCCCTAATCAGCAAAACTAATCAATCCCTTTAAAGAGGAACACTGGACTTCAACCCTATCAACACTATTGCATCACATTTGGGATACTGGGCGGATGAGGATGTGAACCACTTCATTCTGTCTCAGCTGTTGTCAAATAAGTCCAATAAGAACCCGGGTAAGAGAGGCAGTTGAGCGACGAGGCTAAATCAGCTAAACATATGCATACCTGCATGTATCACCCAACTTGAATGAATGGAACTCGGATAGATATGGTCTTAAATATATTATTGAACGATTGCTCATTCCAGATGATCAACTTGCATAGAGGACAGTGCCTAATGATGAACCAGTGGAATTGGCATAATTACCTGAATATATTCAACTGAAAAAATTATTATGTGATGACCTATGGCAGGATCGCATTTGCCTGGAGTTCTCCATGACAGCATAAAATGAGCCCCCAGCCATTCATGCATGTCGTGACCAGACATTGTCTGTATGCGACTGGAAGTTCTGCGGTAGAGTCATGCCGAAGGCGCCCATCATGGCGGGGCCGTCTTTTACTGTGGTGGGGTACGACGCTGAAAGTTTGGCGACGAGAGCCGCCGCGCGCAAAAAGTTGCAACCCATCCTGACTCTTCCTCCAGCATTCCAGCACAACGGCATTATCGACTGCGAAACTCCCTGCAACAAGGCTACAGTCGTCTAATACGATCCTCTGGCGACGAGGATACCGACATTGCGACATTGCGAGGGCCTGAACCGCGTCGATAAAACTCCCTCCAACACAAGAGACACCTCGATCAGACACCTGGTCATGCCTTTCCTGCCAGCCCTTCGCCGACGTCAAGCTCCAGTCATCAGCTTGTTGTGATAATTACGACTGGACTCTGAATTCTAGGCGGGGTGAAATCTCTCAGGAGCTGTCACAAGACGTGTCAAAAACTACAGATCCAATCGTTGCCATGGCGGATGCAGGCGCCCCCGTCAAGCAGCAGCTTGTCGACAAGCTGCCCAAGCACTTTCGCGGGATCAAGTTCGGGATTCAGTCAGTCACTGAGGCACTTCCTCTTATAAGCCAATACTGATAGATCTCGCACCAAGGTCTAACCAAGATATCGCGAACCAAGCCGTGCTTGAGGTCTCCGATCGACTATTGTACGACATCGAGAACAATCGCGCTCCATATCGGCATGGACCCCTCGATCCGCGACTTGTGAGTCTCACGTCCCCGAAGTTCCTACATGTGCTGATCCAGTCGTTCCACAGGGTATCTCGAGCAAGATGGCAAGATGTTCGACATGTCAGGAGCCACTATCGAACTGCAATGGCCATTTTGGTCACGTCAGGCTTCCTCTGCCCGCATTTCATATCGGGTATCTCCGATTCATCATGCAAATTCTACAAGATATCTGCAAGGTTAGTCACCAGTCATCCTCGCAAGGTAGGCTTGACCTAATCCGTATCACAGGACTGCGGACGCGTTCTCTTGGAAGAACCAGAACGGCGAGCCTTCCTCAAGGAACTGCGACGGCCAGGCCTGGACAACCTGAGACGAACTGCCATCTGCAAGAGGATCAACGAGCAGTGCCGCAAGACGAAAATCTGTCCCTATTGCAGCGCTGTCAACGGCCAGATCCGCAAAATCGGTGTTCTCAAGCTTGCCCACGATAAGTTCGTGCACTACAACAAGTCCACATCAGCCAAGAAGGTTCCGCCGGAGAGTAAGCTCAAGTTCGATAGCTCGTTCTCCGTGGCGAGGCGAGAGAACCCTGAGCTCGAGAAGCATCTTCGAAAGGCTATGGAAGATCTGAACCCGTTGAGAGTGTTGAACCTTTTCAAACTCATCACACCGACGGATTGCGAACTATTGGGCTTGGATCCCACCGAGGGACGACCAGAAATGTTCATTTGGCAATTTGTGCCAGCACCACCAGTCTGCATTCGCCCCTCAGTTGCACAAGACAACGCCAGTACTGAGGATGATCTGACTACAAAGCTGGCTGATATCGTCTGGGTCAGCGGCATGATTCGGTCAGCACTTCAAAAAGGATCACCAGTGCAGACCATCATGGAGCAATGGGAATATCTGCAGACCCAGATTGCCATGTATGTTAACAGTGATGTCCCAGGTTTACAACAACCCGGATTTGGGAAGGCAACAAGAGGTTTCTGCCAACGTCTGAAGGGCAAGCAAGGACGTTTCCGCGGAAACCTCTCTGGAAAGCGAGTTGACTTTTCGGGGCGAACGGTCATCTCACCTGATCCCAATCTCGGCATTGACCAGGTTGCCGTTCCCATACTTGTGGCAAAGAACCTCACGTATCCTGAGCGGGTCAATCGACATAACATTGACAAGCTCAAGCAGTGCATTAGGAATGGCGTCGATGTTTGGCCAGGCGCTCAGTGCATCTTGAAGTCCGATGAGGGTGGCTATAGGGTCAATTTGAGGTTTGGTGATCGAGAACTGGCAGCCAATCACTTGCGCTATGGAGATGTGGTGGAACGTCATCTTGAGGATGGCGATATCGTGCTCTTCAACCGTCAGCCATCTCTCCATAAGCTGAGTATCATGAGTCACATGGTCAAAGTACGCCCGTGGAGGACCTTCCGTCTCAACGAGTGTGTTTGCAGTCCTTACAACGCAGATTTCGATGGTGACGAGATGAATCTACACGTCCCCCAGACGGAAGAGGCGCGAGCTGAGGCAATCAACCTCATGGGCGTCAAGAACAACTTGGCAACGCCTAAGAACGGAGAACCGATCATTGCGGCAACACAGGATTTCATCACAGCTGCTTTCCTACTCAGTAGCAAAGATCGTTTCTTTGACCGGAAGACATTCACCTACATTTGTACACACATGATGGACGGCAAAACGCCCATTGAGGTCCCACCACCAGCTATTGTCGCCCCCCAGGCGCTCTGGACGGGCAAGCAGGTCTTTAGCATCCTCATGCGGCCGAACAAAGACTCCCCCGTTAAGGTCAACTTGGATGCCAAGTGCAGGACGTACAAGGCTCGACCAGGTCAGTGTCCGGATATGGACCCCAATGATGGCTGGTTGGTGGTTCGCAATTCAGAGGTTATGTGCGGACGCATGGACAAATCCACTGTGGGCGAGGGGAAAAAAGACTCGATCTTTTACGTCATTATGCGAGATTTTGGGCCTGACGAAGCTGTCATCGCCATGAATCGGCTGGCAAAGCTCTGCGCTAGGCAGCTCACCAATCGCGGATTCTCCATCGGAGTGGGAGATGTCTTCCCCACAGAACGACTGAGCGCCGAAAAGGAACAGCTCGTAGCGGTTGCCTACAAGCAGTGCGACGACCTCATTGAGACCTTCAAACAGGGTAAACTGGAAAAGGCTGCTGGTTGCAATATGGAGCAGACCCTAGAGAATTCTATCTCGGGTATCCTGAGTAAAGTGCGGCAGCAAGCCGGTGAATACTGTGTTGATACGCTCAGCCGGAACAACGCACCTCTGATCATGGCTAAATCAGGATCCAAAGGTTCAGAGATTAATGTCGCACAGATGGTCGCGTGTGTCGGACAGCAAATTATTGGTGGCCAGCGTGTGCCGGATGGCTTCCAAGACAGAAGTCTGCCGCACTTCCACAAGAACGCCCGACAGCCACCTTCCAAGGGTTTCGTCAGGAACAGTTTCTACACCGGCCTGGTCCCCACCGAGTTCCTATTTCACGCCATTTCTGGTCGTGAAGGTCTGGTCGATACGGCTGTCAAGACTGCTGAGACCGGGTACATGTCTCGACGTTTGATGAAGTCCCTAGAAGATCTTTCCACTCAGTACGATGACACCGTTCGTACTTCAGGAGGTGGCATTGTGCAGTTCCAGTTCGGAGCGGACAAGCTTGATCCAGTGGACATGGAAGGTTCGGCTGAGCCTGTACACTTCCAGCGTACATGGACACATGCTGAGAATCTAACTTGGGATAATGATGAGAGACCCATGACGCCCGCCGAAATCCGGAAATTCTGCGATTCAATGTTGGAGGTTGAGCGCAAGAGGTTCCCCCGACGGGGCTTGCTGCACAATGAGGAACTGGCCTATGATGATTCGAGCGACTACGCTATTGATGAGCACGAAAGCGCCAGAAGATTCCTCAAAACCATCGAGAGCCAAGTTGAGGCCATGGCTACGAAGCTGGAGAAGGTCCGCAATCTTGCGGGTTTGACAAGTGACGAGATCACGAAAAGCGTTGCTCAAGACCACGCAGACAGAACTGCGAAGGTATCGGCGACAACGCTTCGGTTGTTCATCAAGCTTTGTCTTGAAAAGTACAAGAAGGCGCATGTCGAACCTGGGCATGCAGTCGGTGCCGTTGGTGCACAATCTATTGGAGAGCCGGGTACGCAGATGACCCTCAAGACTTTCCATTTCGCAGGTGTCGCCGGTATGAGTATCACACAGGGTGTGCCACGTATCAAGGAGATCATCAACGCCTCCAAGACTATCAGTACGCCGGTCATTACTTGCCCTCTGGAGAACAATCAGCAGATTGAAGCTGCCAGAGTTGTGAAGGGACGAATCGAAAAGACATATGTCTCCGATGTCTTACGCTTTGTCGAAGATGAATGGCGCGCTCAGGAGGGGAGCGTTGTACTTCAAATTGATAGAGAAGCCCTCACAGAAATGCACCTGGGAGTCGGGGTCCACGACATTGCCGAGGCAATTTGCAAACACCGAAAGCTCAAAGTCCCCCGGGAAGATCTTTCCATCAGCGGAGACAGGATTGTCATTCGTGTGCGTGATGGCAGTGAGATGCCAGCCAAGAGGGCGACGAAGACAAAGTCGGAGGCTGATTCGGGCGACATGCTGATCAGAGCAAATTTCCTCCGCCGTGGACTACCTACTGTGCCGATCTCTGGCTATCCTGAGGCTTCACGAGCCATTATTCAGACGTCTGAACAGAGCACACATACCGTGCTGGTGGAGGGGTATGGTCTGAAAGCTTGCATGACGACCGAGGGTGTCATCGGAACCAAGACACGTACCAACAGCGTCATGGAGTGTCGCGATGTACTGGGTATCGAGGCCGCGAGAACCACTATTGCCGACGAGATTGGCGAAGTCATGGGCACAATGGGTATTGATCCACGTCATATGCAGCTTCTGGCCGATGTGATGACCTATAAGGGTGAGGTTCTGGGCATTACCCGGTTCGGTCTGTCGAAAATGCGGGACAGTGTTCTGCAGCTCGCATCATTCGAGAAGACTCCCGACCATCTCTTCGAGGCCGCTGCAGGCATGAAGACGGATAGGATTGAGGGTGTGAGTGAGTGTATCATTATGGGCCAGACTATGGCAGTCGGCACAGGAGCGTTCCAGATTGTGCGTCGCTTGGCCATTCGGGACAGTGATATCAAGGAGAAACCTACGTTGTTTGAGAAGGCTTGGAATGACGAGATTGGAGCGAGGAAGCAGTTGCGGCGCAAGGCATAGAGCACTTCACGCTTTTCGGTGTTGGAATGTTTAGGAATTCATATCAAATGACATACACAAGATCCAAATCATGGTTTCTTGGATTTACATGGGACCACTGATGTGTGGTACATGATTAGGCGACATCTCATAATATTCATCTCCAAGGCGGGTGCCTCGTCACGTGGTGGGGTGTATGTATTTAGGTACCTTATGTATGCTTAGCGTCATTGGCTATGCCCCCGTGAATGTACTTGAGCATCATGATATCGAACAACACCATCAATCAACCACTGGAATCCGGAGTGCAATCCTAGCTGTTACTGTGTTTGTTTTTATCATTGTTCTGTTTCATCAGCATGTGTGGCCGATATGCGTTAAACCTGGTGAGATTTACTCGCTCTTTCTTACGGAGGAGTCGCTGACGCTTGCACGCAGTCACCGTCGCAGGTTCGCGACATGTTGATGCGGGATGACATGCCGATTGATGACCTGCCGCAAGATGAAGGGCCAGGAGCACCTCGTCAAAGTTACAACTTTGCTCCGGGATATCATGGACTCGTTTTTCGAGCAGACACGCCAGACTGGGGAGCCGGGCCTCGCCACCGTGGGCACGGTGACGACAACGTAGTCCACGATGCACCCGAGGAAGGATCCAAAGATGAAGTCCAAGCCAAGGCCCACCATGTGTCTTACAAATTACAGTCGATGAAATGGGGATTGATACCGTTCTGGACCAAACGGAATCCTGATTACGCTTCAATGATGAAGACCATCAACTGTCGAGACGACTCACTTGCCGCTGGTGGAGGTATGTGGAACACAATGAAAGCCCGTAAGAGGTGCATTATCATTGCTGAAGGGTTCTACGAATGGCTCAAGATGGGGCCCAAGGATAAGCTGCCGCATCATATCAGGCGCAAAGACAGGCAACTGATGTGCTTCGCCGGTCTGTGGGACTGTGTTCAATATGAAGGTTTGACGAGATTCCATCCTCCAAACGTCCCTCACCATTATGCTGATATACTGTTACGATAAGGCTCTGATGATAAGCTATTCACGTATACAATCATCACTACTGACTCGAACAAACAACTTAAGTTTCTTCACGACCGGATGCCAGTCATACTGGACCCAGGATCGGATGCTCTCAAGAAGTGGTTGGATCCATCCCGTCATGAATGGTCTCGAGAGCTGCAGTCACTGCTCAAGCCATTCGAGGGTGAACTTGAGGTTTATCCTGTCAGCAAAGAAGTCGGGAAGGTTGGGAATAACTCGCCTTCTTTCGTGATCCCCGTCAACAGTAAAGAGAACAAGTCAAATATCGCAAACTTTTTCACAAATGCTTCTACACAGACACGCGGAGGAAACGGCACCGCTCCTATGGAAACACGGAGCTCTCCATACAATAGCCATTCAGCCACTACAAAAGGGAAAGATACCGGCGGCGTCGGCGCTTTGGTCAAACATGCTCCGCAGACATCGAATGACTTGAAGCGTAAGGCATCAGACTCAGGTAGTGGAGATGCTCCATCAGCGAAGAAGATCAGCTCAACACAGAACACATCCAGGAGGAGTCCACAGAAGGCAGGCGAAATCGGCACGCCAAAAATTACCAGTTTCTTCAATAGTGCTTGAGATTTCATGGACCAGGACTCGGCTTACTGCAGGTATTTCAAATTTGAAATTTCTCAGGCAGCCCTCGCGATGGCTTTTTCGGTAGCCGCAATGACGAGGCCCAGACACAATGTCAGCGCTATTTCAAAAAATCAAAATTTGACGATCACGTCCATCCCCAGTGTCTTTCATACCAGTTACCTGGGTTGGAGCATAGGAGCGAGGGATATGTTGAGCAACCAGTCACATCTGCACGTACACACCAATCAACCTCGTTGCGAAATTGCACCCGAACTGCTATATGTGGCCATTCGATCGATATCAGTCGGTTAAGAAGCATCATGTCGTCATCTGAGCAAGATTGATGTGACCTTTCGTGAAGTCCAACCATCTCACAGCACAAGCCGGACACACGTACAGAAAACAACGCGGCACATCTAAGCCCGATTGATGGACTGTTGGCTCTCGACCATGCAAAGACGGCATAGCGGAGGAAATATTTGTGGACAGGCCCCTTCGATGAAACATGCAACTCTCACCTGGGATTGGGGCGATTTCAGCCTGTATGCAGCCCCTTCGCCTCTGGGAATAACGCGTTGTCGATCACGGCCTGAGGAGTTTCCCAATCTGGCCCCTTCATATATGAAGTTAATCTGGGTACGGCCGAAGGGTGAATCCACTGACCTCCCGTCAGGGGATCACAGAGGCGGCTTTGCGCACCGACATTGCGGTCATCATGTCGATCGCTTGCTCATTCAGACTGACTTACTACAGCGTGGAGACGGATATCTTGATGATATAAGAATTTCGGGCGGTCAGGTACCGAGCGTCTATTAAGCATAACTTCCTATGCAGGTGATATATACTCAACGGGAAGGTTGCTTCGCTGCTCTGTCCATGCGATTTTATTCTCAATCACTCATCCTCTCCGCCGCGGACTCGCACTGCCACTCAGTCGGTCAAACTTGAACCATCTAAGTTTGTTCAAAATGAAGTATCTTAGTGCTATTGGGGCGGTATCCGCTCTTGTGAATACTGTCTCTGCACACTATATCTGGACGGAGCTCGACATCGACGGCCAGAGCGTCGCGGGCACTGACGGGGGTATTCGCTCGAACACCAACTACAATTCCCCTGTTGTTGGTAAGCATCATTGATTCTCATTTCCATCATCCATTTCTGACTCCTGAAATTGTACAGACCTCGACTCGACTAATCTGCGATGCAACGAAGGTGGTTTGGATGGTTCTGACACCGCCGTTCGTGAGATCTCAGCGGGTTCAACATTCACTTTTCGCAGCGATGTGGTGAGGCTGACGTTCTCTCTTGTGTAATTGTCATTTGTAGTATTCTCAGTGATGCTTATAATTGTCTTAGGCTGTCTACCACCAGGGGCCGATCTCTGTGTTCCTCTCTCGGGCTCCTGGGTCCGTTCAGGATTACCAGGGCGATGGATTGTGGCAAAAGATTGCTGACATTGGTGAGTTGAATACTGCCAGTTTTTCGAAGGAATGGCTTCTGAGAACTATTTCTAGGTCCTACATTCAGTGGCGGTTCTGCACAGTGGGATTTGTCTCGTAAGTTGTTGGCCCCTGCAAGTTCTCATTGTGTGCCCATGTCTAAGTGCCCTACGCAGAGGAGTATACCTTCACTTTCCCCAGTTGCATCCCCGACGGCGAGTATCTGCTGCGAATCCACAATCTTGGTATCCATAATCCTTGGCCAGCAGGCGTCCCTCAGGTAAGCTTGTCAAGTCTGTTGAGTAGATGCTGGCAAGTGCTGATCAGAGACTATAGTTTTATATCGCCTGCGCTCAGATCTCTGTGACCGGTGGAAGCGGCAGCGGATGGGATCCTGATCTGTCTATCCCGGGCTCTTTCACCCAGAGTGATTCTGGATACACTGCCAACGTATGCCATAATTCCTTGGTGTGATGCTGAAACGCCCGCTGATGTTGCTATAGATCTACGACCCGGGATTCACCTCCTACGAGGTCCCCGGTGGCCCGGTCGTAAGTAGACATTGTCAATTTCGTCAAAAATTGTGGCTAATTCTGGACTTAGAAATCCTGCTAGGAATAAAGCCATTGCTTCGCTCATCGCAGTGGCAATAATGACTCGGAACAGGATGGATGTCAAGTTCAACGGCCTATGTTTCTCGGATCTCTTTCCATAAGGCTTGGGGATGGGGGGTTTCCTACACCGGAAAACAACCATGTACATGCCCAACGTAATACCTGACATGCCATAAACCGAATCACCCCGATGGCACGCTGGTTTATGAGAGCGGTGTTTTGTTGAACTTATGCCACATTGGCCATTTATTGAATGCCGAATCTAGGTGGCGATGGAATACAGTGCAGGGTAGTTACAGTCTGAGAGAAGCAAAGTCGTAGGGCAACGAACTGCCCCTCAATTGCCCCGCCATCGACGGACGCAGCTTGAACCTTACACTGTTACTAAATTGACTTGTTCCTTGATCGTTGTCTGCGATATCCTCATCGATTAGCACTGGTTCACTGACAGTGACTGACCTCTTACATCTCCCGCCGAATGTCCACCGCCAGAGACGTCAAGAAACTAGCATTCACCTGCGAGCAATGCCGCAAGCGCAAGGTTGGCAACAACTCTCCACTTCTAATGGTAACTGACACTAACGTCCATGTCCCACGAAAAGGTGAAGTGTGACGGGGCGGAACCTGCATGCAGTAGATGCCAGGCACGTAAAGAGAAGTGTGAATACAAACAGTACGATCCTAATTCCCAAATATCATCACATGCAAGAGACATGGCCGAACAAGGGAATACTCACTGTGGCTCAGGTCACCTACTCTCATCTATACTCATAGTCTTGAGAAGCGAATTAAAGAACTCGAAGCCGAAGTAGCCGAGTTGCGTGACGGCAGGAAAACAACGAAGAGCCCAGATCCAAGAACACCCGAAAGCAGCCAATTGCGTGACGAGAGCTCCTCTTCCAAGCCTAGGAGATTCGACGGCCTGAAACTTGATGACAAGGGTGTGACTACATATCACGGGTCTACAAGTTTCTTTCACTTTCTCGATGGCCTGGGCCGCACTCATCCTAGTGCAGATGGCGAGACGGAACGTGATCGCGACGAGAGCAAGCAGTCGCTCAAGCACAATGCCTGGCAGCAGCGTGCCGTAGAACTCAACTCACAAGTACCTGTGCGTCTATCCGTGACTGCATCCTTGGCGAAGTACGGATAATCTGACCAAGGTTGTGCCCCAGGAGCCCTTTCGTTACTTGATAGACCTGCATTGGTGCTGGGTTCAACCTCTGTTCAACTTCATATATCGTCCTGCCTTCACAAGTGAGTTCAACATGGCAGCAATACCAGGTAGTGCTCTCGTCTAACGTGCTATAGGGGACATGGTGGTGCTTGGACCATATTACTCACATACCTTGATGAACGCACTTCTTTCTCATTCATTGCGATGGGGACGTGCTGATCCAACAACCCATGAGCTCCTGAAAGCCTACGACAATGGTCAGCTGTTTGCTCGTCATTCTCGCGACATGGTATTTGATGAGGTAAGACGCGGTGCCTGTACAATCCCGACTATCCAGACGCTACTTCTCCTCAGTGCACAAGAGTGCAGTCTTGGGAACAGCACGCAAGCTTGGATTTATAGCGGCATGGCGTTCCGCCTCGTGGACCACCTTGGAGTGAGCTTCGATGTGCAGCGCTACGGCGGCTCGGTAACACTATCAGATGAAGACCTCGAAATCCGCCGACGATTGTTCTGGAGTTGTTATTTCTGGGACAAAGTGATCAGCTTATACCTGGGCAGACTGCCCTCTTTGCAGCAAACACCTGTTTCTCCGCCGCAGTGGATACGTGAGTGCTGGTCATATGATAACTGGACTTGTGTGATTTATTGTTAACATGGTCTAGTTGACGACTCGGCGGAGGACGAGCTCTGGCGACCACACGGTCTAAGCTATCCCAATGGCGTTGGCTATACGCCTCGTCCTTCTCACTCGACATCATGTTTCATGCAAATGTGTCGCCTATCTGTGATATTCAATCAGATTCTTATACACATGTACGATCCGGCAGATCAGAACTCGGAAGAAGAAATCCAAGAGTGTATTCTTCAAGAAGAAGTATCGCTCGATCATTGGTGGGAAGACTTGCAAGGCTTTCTCAAGATTGATACCAGTGAAATGCCTGAGGACGCACCGCCATCTCATATTGTCACTCTGAAGTAAGGGCACTGCCATCCACGGACGGGAACATTGCTGACTCGATAAGTTGCCTCTACCATACGTTTAGAATACTTCTGTATCGGCCAATATTCTCGTGGCAACCATCCGTCGCCAAAGCGAAGCTTGGAGGCGACAGGAATCGACTACAGGAATGCGTGTTGTCGGCCACAGCCACAATAGCCATCTTCAATCTCTATAGCATATCATTCGGAGAGAGTTTTTGCACGCTGTCGCTGCACTACTCTGTCTATATCGCAGCCTCAGTCTTCTTGCTTCAGGCTCAGGCTACTCCAGATGACCTTCAAGCCCATCGGAAGCTGGAATTCTGCATTCATGCGCTTCATCGTGCCAGTGCCGTTAACATCGGTGAGATCTGCTTCCAATGGCTACATGAAGACGCATTCCCTCACTGACTTTCCTCTCAAATGACAGTCATTGGAACTGCACTCAAATCCATACTCACCAAGATACAGGATGCTGGAATCGCAGTGCAGGTACCGGCCCTTGAGATGTCAAATACGATGAGTTCTGTATCGCCATCGGCAGGACCAGCTTTGCATGATTTGACGTTGGCCTCTGATCTCCGGCACGGCGGATTTGACGACATAGACATGACCGGACTCGCAGATCCGCAAAGGATGTTGCAGTCTGCGTCCTCGCTGGAGCCTGTCAGTGTGAGGTTCACTGCTAATCCATGAAATGAAGCCAGCGACATCGAGATGGGTTCCCAATTGAAAGGAGAGACAGATATTGGGAGTTTGGAAATGATTAAAAAGCCTTGAGTACCATCCTGTCGAAATGGAATGATTTGAAATCCGGGCGCTGGTCTTCCGTGCCACTCATGTCCTGCGCACAAACACAGCAAATACTCGGTCAGTACTCCAGTAAGACAATAATGTTTGCAGCATCACTATAGGATTATAAGGTAATTAGCTTGGAGAATACAGCACATACGACCATACCTGGTAGAGAACACGGGATCCCGTCCGCTCTCCCCTAGTTAAACTGCTAAGGGGCTGATTAGTAGTTGGGTCGGTGACGACCAGCGAATACCGGCTGTTGTATGTTTTTTTGCTGTTGCCGAAGGCCAATCTTTTTTTTAATCTCTCTGCCCCTTTGTCCTTTCTCAGACTCAGTATTCCACCTCAAGTCAGCGGTTCTTAACAAGGAGGATCTGCGCGGCTGCGAACGACCCCAGACCCCAACTTTGTAGTACAAAGGCTTCACAAACCAGTAGTCATTCGTGCACCATTCGCCTGATTGCAGAGATTTATCAAGCTGCAAAGTGAGGTCTCGACTCAATCGAGGCAGTAGCTTGCACATTTCCAACATCGAAATGTGACGACAGCTCGTGGAGGCAACGAGCAAATAGATCAGGGCATTCGTCAACAAAGGCTTTGTAGTGCATCAAGGCAGACATAGCGTAAAATGCCTGGTACTGTTTGCGGTTCTGGGCATGTCGCTTCATGTCTTAATCCCGAAATGTAGACCATTGTCCTGGGCTTGACCAGGAGGAGTACCATGAGGACTTTGCGAATGGTTTTGCTAGACCGTATATTAGGGGAGCGAAGCTGCCGAACGAAGAAGATGAGAAGACTGTAGACCAATAGGACACCTGCAGCCATCACCCAGATGGGGGCACGTTTGGAGGCTCAGTCGAGGTCACCCTCCCCTGGGACATGCGACCTACGCTTTATCCCGTGATCAAGAAAAGGATGTTGATTTTGCACGCCTGCTGGATAGGGAAACAAAGATACGCCTTGCGACGGTTGGTACTAGTCTCAGAAGCGCAAGCGGATTACCACAGCGAGACAGACCTAGTGAATCGACTAATGCGATAATAATGCATTGGGAAGTCCAGTTCCATGCGCTTGGATCTCGCTGTCTGTAGTAGTCGAATGTAAAGACGCAGGGTTTCAGACGGGATGCAGGACGGCCAAGACCAAAGCCGATAGTACGAGGTGAGATGCCGCGTGGCTTTCAGGCCTTATGCTCGTCTATCGAACCGAAACCCCACGATTCGAAGAGCGGAGAACTGGTACGGTCTCCAACTAGTAGTAGTCGAACACCCCCCACAGGTCCCTTTAGCTTCGGCCATGCTTTCTTTCATCAGGGTCATCCATTCAAGTCGACATCTTTATGGTGCTCGGCTCGATCATTTGCCAAGGAAGATCATATTTAACATTGGAAGGATAATGTAGTCGAGCGTAGGGAAGTAGAAGCTAGATACGGTCCTGAGATGTGCACCAAGTCTTTTTGTGCGACAGTTGTGTCAAGTGATTTTTGGGAACGCCTTGATCTCAATCGGCACACCTCTACCCTTCTGTGAATTTGATGCATCATATATATATTAGGATGATCAATATTATGGAGTTAACAATACCAAAGGAGCGGTTTTCCGATTCTAACGATAGTGTTCCGGGCAATCACATGTTTCTTTCTCTTTCGGAACAACCATTTATTATTCGACTAGTACAGTACTGCAAAGATGGCCCAGACTTCCTCAAAACTTCAAGTGTGTACTTCCCGCTTGTGGAATATGCCTGGCATGATCAGCCACACTTCGTCAGTTCAACATCCCAGACTGAAGGGTGTTTGATGTACTAACCGGGGATCTCTGGCATCCACTTTACTCTGTCCCTACAGAAGAACTCGCCTTTGGGCAGAAACTGATCTGCCTCATCCACTGTCCCCCACATGATGTATCGAAACTTGTCTACTGCTTGTTCCTGCAGGTTGGTTGACGTCAGTTATCCATGCTCAACACTGTCACTCTTTGATCGATACTGACCCCATATTCACAAATATAAGCTGCACATTCCTTGCAAAATTCTCTGACCACGCCGTTGTCCTGTCTGAACTTCGTTGGCGTGCCTTTGGTGTAGTCAAAGCTTTCGAGCGGGACCTGCGTCATAAGGCGATTTAGCTTGTCGTTGGTTATCAAAAGGTCAACTACGAGTGAAGGTTCATACTTCAGGAGACGAACTCATGTCTCCAAAAATCAAAAGATGTGATGCCAAATATCACTGGGCTTGCTTACCTTCATAGTAAGACCGAAGTTGGTGCCAAACGCTCGTCGGCAGCTATGACAATGACATAGGGAGGTCCGCGCATCATCTGGAGAGTCGAGTGATAAATTGTACTGTAGAGACTGGCAGACACAGCTCCCCGAGAATGTCTGAGGCATTTGCAAGGTGAAAAGAAAAAGCCAGTAGCGGTAAAACAGAATGGTGGAATGTAAGAATGCAAGATCACGATGCGTAGATTCTCTAGGAGGCAGAAGTGGCCAGGTTTCGTGAAGATCGCAGATGCGAGGGGCTGACCATTGATTTCTATCTCGTTCCTAAGCAGAAGATAATTTGACACTTTTTGAGGCTTTCTTTCTATGTAATAGGGATTCAAGTGCCACGCCACAGATTCCTTCCTTATGCCATACTCACGTCAGAATACTCAAGTCATGACGTGCACTAAGGAGGAATCACTCCGAACTCCTTTCCTATTCATTCGGATGTCTCTTGATTCCACAAAAGTAGCATCATGTATGTATATTTCAGCGCATTTTAATGCGATCAACTATAAAATGCAATGGAAGACCGATATTAGCCTTTTAATGAGTTTATAGCACAAGTTTGTAAATCCAAAAACTATATAATTCTTACCTAACCTGCGTATTAAGTAATGAGTTATAACTTACCAATTGACACACTAAGTTAGTTATTAAGTTAGTAAATCTATTAACTCAATGAGTTAAAATTAACTCAAGCTGCTAAAGTACTGATTATCTTTATAATTAGTAATCTAGCTACTAGCTAGTTAGCAAACGTAAGTAGGTTTATTTATTACATATCTATAAACTACCTTAGTTTTATAAAAAGCTTTTGATTGCCCGAGTTGTTAAAGTAAGAAAGATTAACTTATAACTCATTAAGTTATAGGTTGAGTTAATAGTACCAACTCAATAAGTTATAAGTTACTAATTAACTTATTAAGTTAGTAGTTAAGATAGTAGTCTTAATAGCTCAATGAGTTACAAAATCCACGGCCTATAATCAACTATAAGTTACAACTAAGAAATTATAAACTTATTAATAGGCTATTAACTAAACTAAGGATTTATAACGTCTTAACTAGGTTATTTAATATAAATGTGATAGAGTAAAGGATAGAAAATTACTTTTAGCTTCCTTATATTTAGATGTTTTACTAATTATAAGTTGTTATAGTTAATTCTAGTGGGTAATTTCTCATTGCGCAGTCAGTTATAGTCAGGCTTGCGAACTAAGTACGTAGTTAGTAGCACTGAGTATAGTTACTACGTAGTTACTCACTGAGTGACTAAGCGTGTAGTTAGCTATAGTTAGTAAATTTACTAACTACGCCGAACTAAGTTACTCAATTAATAACTATATAGTTAAAAACTATATAGTTAGAAGTAGTTGCCAGTTACTAACTATGTATATAGTTAGTTAGTTGTAGTTAGTAGCTATAATTAAGTAGGTAGTTAGTAGTTACTAACACTAAGTATAACTAACTACATAAACTAATAAGTAGTAAATCTACTAAGAAGGCTATTGCATTATTGTTTTTTAAGACCTATATATTATAATTTAACTAACTAGTCGATTAATACTATAGTTAAGCTATATTTAGCTTATCTAAAAGTAATTATATATATAATTATAATTAGTTGTAGTTAGTTGTAGTTAGTAATTATATATATAATTATAATTAGTTGTAGTTAGTTGTAGTTAGTAATTATATAGTTAGTTGTAGTTAATAGATTTACTAACTACGCTGTACTGATTTACTCACTGAGTTACTCACTGAGTCGCTCACTAACTACATAGTTACTTATTTACTCACTACGTAGTATGTCAAATTGCAAGCCTGGAACTTATAGTTATCTCTAAAGGAACTTAATAGTTTAGTAACTTAATAAGTTCAACTCTTAGCTTACTAAGTTCATGTGTTAACTTTACTTTATTAACTTAGAAGTTACTAAATAAGTCACTAGGTTATAAGTCGCTTATCAACTTACTAAGTACTAAGTAGGTTGCATTAGCGAACCCACTACCTTAAGTGACTAAAGTACGAAGTATTTTGCTAGTTAGCTATTAATGTTATCTCTAAGCAGTTAAGGTAAAATTACTTAGGTTAGCCGATTTCCTATCTTTAAGATGGATTACTTTTATAGAAAGCTTATTACTACTAAGTTATTCAACTATCTCAAATTAACGCATAAATTAATAAGTTTATTTTCTAGAGATTGCGTGAGTAAAGTTCCTAGTTTTATAAATAATAAGTCAGCCTACTTACTAAACCTAATAAGTCAGCCTACTTACTAACCTAATAAGTCAGCCTACTTACCAACTTAATAAGCATTACCTACTAATTACTTAATAAGTTAGTTGCTTAAGTTAGAAAATTAGTAAGTCGATGAGTTACTAAGTCTAACGCCTGGTTGGAGCTAGTTATAGTTATGAACTTACTAATTTTCTAAACTAAGCTATATAAAAGTTATTTAGTTACTCACTTCCTATAAGTTATTAATTTTACAGGCCTGACTGACTATAGATGAAGTTTATAGAACTACTACTTAATAAGTTATAAGCTAATCTTAACTTATTAAAGTAATAGTAAGTTAGTAAATTAGTAGATCAATAAGCATATAGATTTAAGTGCCTAATTATAATAAAGGTGCTAACTAAGTACTAGTAAGTAACTATTTACTAGGCTAAAATTACTTATTAAATTTGCTAATTATATTGAACTAATAAGAGAATAAAGTCCTAAGTTATAGTGAATAGTTTTGCTAAATATCTTTACTAAAATAAGTTAGAACTAATCTAAGGAAAGAGACAGCGTTTTATAATCTTACATTTACTAGATTTTCTAACTACGCAAGTGTAAAAGCATAATATACTAGTATTCCCGCTTATTCTTACCCTTATAGTGAAAATGCTTAGATAAAGACCTAATAACTAGTTACTAGTTATTCAGAGTCCTATATAACTTTACTATATTACTTAGCAATATTATTTAGTAGCTTCACAAGTTACTAATTTCTAGTCATTTAAGAAATTAGCTTATTAGGTTATAAGGAAGTCGTAACTAAGCACTTATAAAGTTAGTAATTTTATTAATTAAAGGTCTTACCTATTAAGTTATAAGGTAATTCTATAGAGTTTTATAACTTGAGGTTGTTACGTACCGTACCTTAAGCCCCCAGACCGACTGGGAACCCACACCTTAGCGAGCGTTGAACCGGCCAGCATCCCTACTATAAAGGCAGGGCAGCCAACTCGGCTGCGGATTGTCTCTATCTCACGGGTCATTACCGTACCCCTATCAAAGGAACGTAGGGGTGTTACCGCCGTACGCTTAGTACTATAAGCCTAGCAAGATTTCCCCGTATCCAGGTGTATTACCGTACTACTCCCTAGTGCTATAAAGGGAGCAGCCGACTAGACCCGACTAATAAAGCCAGGCCTAGGGCAAATCTGTATATGTTACACGTTTATCCCTGTGGTAACTTTTCTGGCACCTCTAGCCTCGTACGTCGAGGGCCTAAAGGATCGATAGGCCACACTTTCATGGTTTGTATTCACACTGAAAATCAAAATCAAGGGGACTTTTACCCTTTTGTTCTACTGGAGATTTCTGTTATCTTGCAGCAAGGGTGAAAACTTACTCCTAAGTTAAACTCCTTAAGTTACTAAGACTTATAAGTTAAGGAGTTAGTTAATAGGTTAATCTTAACTTATAAAATTAAGTACTATATATCTTACTTAGGAGTACTATATTGCCTTATTAGAAACTTGAAGTAACTTGCCTAGTATATTAGCTATCTAGTAGCTGGGTTATTATTATAAAGGTCCTCGTATTATTAAGCTATTCTACTTTATAGAATTAACTTATAACCAGGGGTGAAAATTAACTTATGACTTAAACTCATTGGGTTACTAAAACTCATAACCTAATGAGTTAATGCGTCAATTTTAAGTCATTGAGTTAAAGGTTAAGTTAGTAAATTTACTAACTTAAGTAACTAAAGTATTAATTATCTGAGTAAGTAAGATTATAATACCTTATGAAATAATAAAGGGATATAGTTTAGTTTATAGTCTATAAGTTAGAGGTTGAGTTAGTAAAATTAGTAACTCAATAAGTTATGAGTTACAACTTACTAATAACTTATTAAGTTAATTAGTTGAGTTAGCAAATTGCTAACTTATTAAGATATAAAATCGAAGGCCTGTAGCTAGGAAATTTACTAATTATGCTAAACTAAGTCACTTAGTTAGTAACTATATACTTATATATAGTTAGTTATAGTTAGTAGGTATAGTTAAATATATAGTAGTAGTTACTACTACTAACTATAAGTCTATAACTAACTACGTAAACTAATAAGCGGTATATAGATAGCGTTAAATATAGTAAATAAGAAATAACTAGGCCTAATTAAGGCCCCTTAAGATCCTTTATACTCCATTCCTAGGGACTAGACTAATTATCCCTTTATAAACTTTAAGTGTACTTATGCCTTTTTAAAAGCGTAACTGTTAATAAGCCGTAAGGCCCCTAATAGTATGTCTATTTAGCTAGTTAATAGGATAGCTATTTTTAAGTAAGTTAAAACCCTCTTATTTATATGCATGGCTAAAAACTAACTTGTAAGTTAATCTTATTATATTACTAGAACCTATAACTAATTTAATTAAGTTAAAGCTTACGCTAATAGACTTACTAAACTATTATATTATAAGGTAAACTAGTAAATCTACTGATTTATAAGACTATTAGGTGACTTTATCTTCCTAAGTTATAATATATAGAACCGCTTTTTAAGACTTTTAATTAGTTAAAAGCAGGGGTGAAAATTAACTCATGAGTTAAACTCATTGAGTTACTAAAACTCATAACTCAATGAGTTAGTAGTTAAGTTAGTAAAACTACTAACTCAATAAGTTATAAGTTACTAATAACTCATTAAGTTATGAGTTTGAGTTAGTAAAATTACTAACTCAATAAGTTATGAGTTACTAATTAACTCATTGAGTTAGTAGTTGAGTTAGCAAATTGCTAACTCAATGAGTTAATTAACTCATTAAGTAACTCATTGAGTTACAAAATCCAAGGCCTGGTTAAAAGCCAAAGTAAGTAAATAGCTATCTCTTAATAAAGCTTAGCTCTTATTTATATCTAGGTTAGAATAATAAGAAAGTTTATTACCTATGTCGTCTAAAGGTCGAAGTTAGATCTTTTGTAATTAAGCTTATAAAGTCTGCCCTATAATTTTATATGCCCGAGGCTACTAAAATAAATTTAAAGAACTTAGTTACTAAAAGCTATCAAGCCTTTAAGTACTGAATTGAATAGTAATGGGTTAGGCCTAATTCTTAGTAATTGAATTTAAATTTATCTTTATAGCCCAACCTTTATATAAACTTAGTTTAATATTGCTATAATAGCTTAGAAGCCTAAGATATAAGCTTAATTCTATACCGTTTCTATGCTAACAATATAGTAGTAAATAAATTTAATAGCGAATGAGTAGTAAAACCAAGCTATAATTAAACCCAAAGTAACAAATAATAAGTTGTCTTAATCTTGCTAGCGATCGGTTAGGGAGCAGTAATTAATCCTTATATTATAGGCCTGAAGTCTCCTTAGTACTCGTGCGTTTAAAAGGCAGGGATGTACTTAAGGTATAGTAAAAGGGTTAATAAATTTAGTCCCTAGGATGGGAGCGCTAAGACACTAAAGGAGCCTTAGTAGGGCTTAACTATCGATTGCTTATTATATCGCACGCTATTTATAATACTTTGCCGATCGAGCACCTAAGGCCGTTGCATTAATAGCTAAGGAAAGGAGCAAAGTTTAGAAATCAAGTTACTTATAAGCTACCTACTTATTTATTTTATAAGTTTATAATATAGTTTATAAGTAATACTTATAATTCTTAGAGAGCTATAGGAGCAATAACTAGTATAGGCCTCTTCTAAATTAACTCGTATATAGTGCTATACTAACTTTGTTCTTTAGCTAAATAGACTGCTATATACTTAAAGCTTGCGTTTTAGTAACTTAGTAACTTACTTATTTATTTCATAACTTAACGTCTATCTCAGGAAATTAAAATTAAAGAGTTTGCTAATACCCTAACCTAGTAATTAGCAGCTTCGCTAGGCTAGCTCTTAAACTAAAAGAGTTTAACTTAATAATTCTCTTATTCAGCATTTATAGTTTAAAATATTAATAGTAAGCTATCTTTAATATATCTTAAGTTATTAACTATATTATAAGCTAGAGAATTTACTAAACTTACGCGTAAGAGGTTTATCTAACCCTTAAATAAATAAAAGACTATTAGGGTAAGAAAAGCATAATAACCTTTTACGCACTTTGCTTAATTATATAACCCTATCTTCTCTTAGAACTAGATATAGATAATGATATAATTCCTTATAATAACTATAAAAGCTTAGTTAAACTTTATTCTTTGAATAATACTCTTAGGTTAACTAGAGCCATAAAATTGCTAATAGCCTAATAAGCAGGCCTTGGCTAGTCTAAGTCACTTAAGGGTTTATTTAATAAGGTAATTAATTACCCACTAGGTTAGCAGTTTACTAACTAAAGAGAGTAACTTAATAGAACTTATAACTTATTAAGCTAGTGTCACAGTTGCACATGACAGATAGCTAGAGTGATAGTCAGGCCCAGCTGAGGCTGCCGCTCTATGAGAGAGCCTCAGCATCCCCTCTGAGAATTTCAATCTTCATCCTTTCATCTACCTTCGACTTGACCCGTGCCCTTGTGTGTGCGACCGTCACCGGACCCCAAGGCCCGTGACAGCTAGTAAATCCGCTAACTTAACCTCCTACCTAGATAAGTTAAAATTAACGCATTAAATTATTAACTCCTTAAGTTATATATCTCAAGTATAATTCATTAGTTTTATAATTATATATAAGTTAGTTATAACCCTTATAAGATGTCTTTTAATATTTATAATAATAAATTTAATAGTAGGCTTTTAAATATTTTACTTAAATAGCCCTTTAACGAGGATTATAAACGAAGTTGGCTATTAATAGCACTAATTATAGCTACTAGGGCTATAAGATTACAAACTATATAGTTAGTAAGTAAGTAAGTACGTAGTTTAGGGATCTACTAACTATAACTACTACTAACTATAGCTAGCTATATTTAGTTGTAGAACTACTTATAAGTAAGCTAAAGGTAATCTTCTTTACTTTTTATAATTAGCTTATTATTATAAACCAAGTAAAGATCTTATAAACGCTAAACTTATTAGCTTATTAATTAAGTTTTAATAATTACTTTATAGTTAGATATAGTAGTTAGTAGGGCCGAAGATTAACTTATAAACTAACTTATTAGGTAATAAAATCTATACCCTAGTTATTACTTACTAATTATATTTTTAAAAGTAATAACTAATTCCTACTTAGGCCTATAATTAGTTATAATTCGGTCTCTAACAAGTAGCTTATTAAGTACTAATTTAATAACTTAAATTATACCTCCTTAAATCAACTATAAAGTTTATTAGTAACTTAAACCTATAAGCTTAGTTATCTTATTAACTAGGTATTAAAGTCTAAGTTAATTTTATATAGGGCAGCAACTTAACCCCTTTAGATTTAATACAATGCGTATTCTAAAAGTTATATAATTAATATACTAGCCGATTATAGTATATGCTCTTTACTAGTTTATAAGTTAATACAAAGAATATACTAGCCTCATTAGAGTATTACTAAGAGCCCAGTAGTGTAGATCATACTAGCTATAAGTAAGGGTGAAAATAAACTTATAAGTTAAACTTATGAGGTTACTTATTGTAACAGCTGTACCATCCGTTACGCCAGTTTGGCAAAAGAGTGGCCTGAAATTGCAACAGCTGCGGTTTCAGGGATACAGATAGTAGTATAAATAGCTTGCAACCCCTTGTAGCCACAGAGGCGTTACACTTATTAAGTTAGTAAATTACCTAACTTAATAGGTTATAACTTAAGCGAGTTTACTAGTTACTTAATAAGTTAAAATTAACTAAAGTTACCAAGGTACTTATTAATTACCTTTATAATAAGTAAGTTAGCTACTAGCTAGTTAGTAATAGTAGATAGATTTATTTATTACTTATTTATAAACTACTTAAGGTTATTTTTATAAAGAGATTAATTCCCTCAGTTATTTGGGTATAAAGGTTAACTTATAACTTACTAATTTACTTATTAAGCTATAGAATTCAAGGCCTAGCTATAAGTATTACGTACCGTAGAAGCCGCATGAAAGTCGGGTTTCAATCAATCTTACTAGCTTTTAACTATAGTCTTAGAATAATATAGACCCAACCTTAGCCACCTAGCCATCTAAGTCCTTACCTTATAGTTGATCCTTTATTAAGTAGCTAATCGACTTACTGTAATAATTATATAATGTAAGGCCTAGTAAGTAAATAAAGGAAGATCCCAGGTCATGAACTTAGATAAGTAGATATAAATAAAATAGACGTTCAATAATTTAACAAAAAGTACTATTTACTAAAGCCAAGTATATAGTTTGTAGTATTTGGTATAATTCCCCTATAACTACTGCTTTTGCAACCCTACTATTTATTATTAATTTATATATTTATAATTTCAAGGCTAAATTTAATAAAAAAAGAAACCTTGTTTATTAGGTTAGTAGATTGCTAGACTTAAGAACTTGCTTAATGGCTTAAGTTAAGGTTTATATACTCCTACTTTAAGCTTGCGAGATTAGTAACTATAAGGTAAATAGTAAAGCAAAACTAATAGTAATTATAAAGCGTATAGTTTAGAATTGCTAGCTATAGCTAAGTCTTACTAATTTTAACTAGTTTGGATTAACTCTAAGATTATACACATGAGTAATCTAAAATAGACATAAGTATGTATATTATAACTAGTTAGATAGAACAGCACTTAGAAAAGGTCTTAAAGCCTTTTAATTTAATAAATTTTTGGTAGTTTTATGAACTATTAATGTTATAGGTATTTATAGTTAGTAATACTGACTATATAGATTGGACTTAGTAACTTGCTAATAAGTTAATAAGTTAATAGCCTTACTTACTAAGTTAAGCATAAGCTTATTTACTAACTCTATTACTAGCTCATCAAGTAACAAGATTAACTGGCTCACAGTCTAACTTATTGAGTTAAGATTAACTTATTAAGTTATTATTAAGGCAAGACTTTTAGGAACTTAATAACTATGACTTACTGCGTCATTTATTTCACTGATATAATGTCTAGCTTATTAAGATAAAGCCAGGGTTGCGAACTAAGTACGGACTTAGTAGCACTGAGTGTAGTTACTATATAGTTAGTTGTAGTTAGTAGTAGTACTAGCTACGTTGGACTGAGTTACTTAGTTAGTAACTACGTAGTTAGTTATAGTTAGTCGTAGCACTAACTACGTTCAACTGAGTTACTCAGTTACTACATTGTTACTAATATAGTTAGCTATATTTAGCAGGGCTAATAAGTATGGTATTTTTATAATATATTTACTTATAGATTATTATAGCTAGGGCTTTGGACGTTATGACCTTTAATAATAGTAATAATACTCTTTATTATAATAAAAGATTATTACTAAATCACCTAAACCTCCTATAATTACTTATAATCACTTAACTTACTAACTACATGGTTAGTTGTAGTTAGTATTTACTAGGCCTTGAATTGTGTAACTCAATGAGTTACTCAATGAGTTAATTAGTAACGAATAACTCATTGAGTTAGTAAGTTCCCTAACTCAACTCATAACTCAATGAGTTAAAATTGACGCATTAACTCATTGAGTTATAAGTTTTAGTAACTTAATAAGTTTCACTCATGAGTTAATTCTTACCCCTGGTATTTACTATTTACTGACTACGTAGTTAGTCGTAGGTAGTAGTAGTACCTACTACGCTTAACTAAGTTCCGCAGTTAGTAACTAGGTAGCTAGTTATGGTTAGTAAGTTTACTAATTACATCTACCTGAGTAACTCACTGAGTTACTTACTAACTACGTAGTTAGTTATTTACTTACTATATAGTAGGTAAAATCGCAAGCCTGGTTAAAACCAGGCCTTGGATTCTGTAACTCATTGAGTTAGCAAATTAACTTAATAAGTTATTAGCAGCTTATAACTTATTAAGTTACTAATTTTAGTAACTTAACCTCTAACTTATTAAGTTATAAGTTAATCTTATATAGTAAAATACCTTGACCAGTAATAGCTTTTTTATAATAATAATTATACTATTATATAGACTATAAATGAAACTATATCCCTTTCTTATCTTATAAGGTATTATAATCTTACTTAATAAAATAATTAGTACTTTAGTTACTTAAGTTAATTTTAACTTATTAAGTAACTTATTAAGTAACTTAATAAGTTAGTAATTTTACTAACTTAGACTTATAACTTAATAAGTTATTAGTAACTTATAACTTAATCAATTAGTAGTTTTACTAACTTAACCTCTAACTCAATAAGTTATGAGTTTTAGTAACTCGATGAGTTTAACTTATAAGTTAATTTTCACCCCTGGTGAAAAGTAACGCATTACCTTATTAAGTAGTGCACTTTTATAGCTTTATATATTTTAGTTAGGAGTTAATTTCTAGTCCTAAATAATAGCATTAAATATGAATAATATAGTACTAAAATATATTTAGCGAGTATTCTACTAAGTAGCTAGGGCTAGATATAAACCTATAAGTAGCCTCTATAGGCGCTTAAAACTTATAACTTATTAGGTTATAGATTTATTTTAACTGAGTAAGTTGCTTAAAGTAGCTGTACTTTAGGTTATTTATGAATCTTAATTTGCCTTAGGTACCCAAAGAACTAACTATACTGCTAATTAGTATGCTTCTTTTTAAGTAGATAGGGGAAATAGTTAGCTTAGCTTACTTTTCGTGTTATAAGTAAAATAATATCCTAAAAAGGCTATTATAAGTTAAGGTATTTTGTTATATAAAATTAACTTAGAACTTTATATACAAGTTACAAGTTAAGTTAGCGAGTTCCTTAACTTCTTAAGTTATAAGTTGCTAATCTACTTAATAAGCTAGTAGTTAAGGCACTAAATTAGGACCTTTATAGGTTAATTAGTTATCTTAGTAAGTTATTAAGGTATAGCATCCTAGGTTTATTAATAGCTATATACTTAGAAGTACTGCCTTATAACTAGTATATAGGTTCGCCAACTTTATTTTTACTATGAACTAGTTAAATCTCCTATATTAGATACTTACTAACTTAATAAATTTCTCAAGTATGGGTTACAGTTATAACACCTTTATTTAAAGTAGTTAGTAATAAAGTCTATAAAATATTAAATACTATCTCTTTAATATTCTAAAGGCGGCAGGGCTACTCTTATTAGACACCTTATTTACCTACTGCCAGGGGTGAAAATTAACTTATAAGCTAAAGCGTTAATTTTAACTCACTAAGTTATAGGTTAAGTTAGTAATCTCACTAACTCCATAAGTTATTAGTAACTTATAGCTTAATAAGTTGATTATTTAAGTTAGTAGGTTGTCTAACTTATTAAGTTACTTAATAAATAAGTTAAATTAACTTAAGTAACTAAAGTACTAATTATATTACTAAGTGAGATTATAATGCCTTATTAAATGGCAAAGGTATATAGGTTAGTTTATAATCTATCTAATAGTCTAATTAGTATTATGAAAAGGTATTAATAGTTAAGTTATTTTACTATATAGAATTAGCTTATACCTGAATGAGTTTGTTTGAGGTTAAGTTAGTAATTTTACTAACTTAATAAATTAAGAGTTACTAATAAGTTATAACTCATTGAGTTAATTAGTTGAGTGAGCAAATTGCTAACTTAATAAGTTAATTAACTCATTGAGTTACAAAATTCAAGGCCTGCCTACTGCCAGAGGTGCCAGGCTAAGACGAACTGGAAAATCACTATGCTAAAGCCTGATCGTCACTGCACTGGATCTATTAGGCACTATATAGTACCTACCTTATCGAGCTAATTGATCCGGCTTGGCTTAGAAATACTATAGCCAGGCCTTAGATTTTATAACTCAACTACTAACTCAATGACTTTATAAGTAACTTATAAGTTATAACTTATTGAGCTCATAGTTTTACTAACTTAACTTTTAACGTTATAAGTTTCAAGTTAATATTATATAATATTATAACTCAGTGGTATAAAGTAAAGTTAGTTTATAAATAAGCAATTCTATTAGGTAGAATATAAGGTAATTATAATATAAAGTCTTTATAACTAACTTATAAGCTATTAGCTTTATAACAATCTGGTAATTTAATTACTTGAGTTCATTTTAACTTATCAAGTAAATCATTGACTGATGCTATCTTTGATAACTAGATGAGTTGAAAGTTAAAATTAACTCACTTAACGCTTTAACTTATTGAGTCATAAGTTTTAGTAACTCATTGAGTTTAACTTTAAGTTTTACCCCTGACTTACATAATCAGAGTTGCAGAAGCTAGTAATAGCACTAACTACGCTAAACTGACTTACTTACTAAGTTACTCACTTAAATGTAGCTACTAACTGAGTAACTTAGTGCAGCGTAGTTAGTAAATGAGTAACTACGTAGTTAGTAAGTAACTTAGTGAGTAACTCAGTTAGACGTAGTTAGTAAATTTACTAACTACAACTAACTACGCACGTAGTTACTCACTGGATAACTACGTAGTAACTATACTCAGTGCTACTAACTACGTACTCAGTCCGCAACCCTGTTCACTACGTAGTGTAGCGAGTAGTTTCGCAAGCCTAACTATAGTTAACTATATATTAAGTACTTAGTATAACTAACTATAAACAACTATAGACTTAATTAGTAGTAATCCTGCTAATATAGTATTAAGTATGTAATTTATAAAATTTCTACTAGGTTATTTAATTTTTAGCTTATTAAACTCGTTGAAGAAACCTACTTTTAACTTACGTGTCAATAGTTAAATCACTAATTATAGCGTATTATAGTTAGCTATAATTAATAATCCCCTACTATATAGTTAGCTATAGGCTATAGCTAGTTATCTCTAACGGCTTAGTTAGTAATAAACTAATAATCAGTGGTAGATTTACTATTTACGCTCAAAAAGAGTTGCTTACTAAGCTACCTATTTACTTGCTACATAGCAGGTAAGTTTGCAAGCCTAACTATAGCCCAGGCCTTGCATTTAGTAACTTAAAGAGTTACTCGATAAGTTAAGAGACTTATTAAGGTACTGATTTGCTAAGTCGGCGACTAACTTACCTAGTTAATAGTAACTTATAACGTCTTAGCTTAGTAAATAAACCAAGTTGATCTCTAACTCCTTAAGCTAAAATTAACATGTTCCTTATTAAGTTATAGGTTTTAGCAACTTAATAATTTTAACTTATGAGTTAAGATTAGCCCTGCTATAGCCTGCGGACTGCAAAGCGATGGCTAGTAATATGGTTATTTAAAGTAAATATATAATTATGCTATAGTGCACTATTTGGCCTGCTAACTTGCTGAAACGAACTTCTTTTTAACTTACTATACTACTTACTTTCTACGTGCTTGAAAGGCCTTGGACTTTAGTTAGATCTTCCCGAATTAAGTGATGTGACTTATGTGTAGTGTCTCTTACTTTTAGGTCTTTAAGCCTAGCTAGTACTTACTTATAAGTTATTACTACTACCATCGCTAAAGATTAAGTCATTAGTCAAACATCTGTTTTATCGAGCTATTATCCCAATTATTAAGCTCACTTATAGCTAAACAAGCAACTTCGTAACTCGATGAGATTCTTAACTTATTAAGTAACTTATTAAAATCACTGAATTCAAGGCCTGCTTATTACCTATAGGTTAATAACCTAAAAGGTTAGTTTAAATTTACCAAGTCAGAGGTTAAATTAATAGGCTTGTTGGCTTTCAGACTTATACTTTGCTACTCCGCTCGATTTTAACTCGATTAGTTATAAGATTCTAATATATTGCTTAAGACGACAGAGTTAGAGGTAAAATCCAACTAATAAGCTATACTTAGTTGTATGACTTTAAACCTATAGCGGTACTTGCAACAGGCTCACTTGTTAAGTCACTTAGTTGCTCTAAGGCTAATTTATATAGCTTAATATGTAAGCTAGAAGCTAGGTAGAACTTTTTAGGCCGTTTAAGTGCGGGATTACTCCGTGAAGTTACTAGTAACTTCCTAGGTGAGTTAGCTAATTGCGTAATTAACGAAGCATGGGCTTTATAGGTAATAAACTAATTAAGCTACTTAATAACCCGTGAGTATAGGAAAATCAGAATAGGCAAAACAAGTAGTCTCTGCTCGAATTCAGTGGTATCGATATGTCTATATTGGTGACCGTATCGTCTGGCTGTCGAAAAAATAGCTACCCTATATGGGCATGGGGCAGGCATGATCGCTTTCACCGATGAGGAGGTGGTAAAATCATCTCATGACACTTTAAAATAATGCATGATGGATAGTAATTCGGATGTGGATTGTCCTGCCAGCAGAGTTCCAGGCTCAGTAAGCACTAGGCGATCGTGAGGCTCTAGCACATGGTGTGACCTATAAACATGTATAAATATCGCCAAAGCTACGACTGCGAGATAACGTGTATCGAACAGATATGTAGTTGGACAAGAACACAGCTGTGGATTGGAACATAGGATACATTCCCCTGGACAAAATTATAGAAATACACTGTAAATGCAACTACGGGATCAAGCGAGCATGTGTAGGTAAGAGAGTTGTTTACCCCTCCATGCCATACGCTTAGATGACGTATCTAGTTTAGGAGCACAGGCTTGTGATTTTCCAAAGCCTCACTTTTCATACCCACTCCCGTCCACCAGCAACTTACCACAGAGAACATGTCTTCCACTGCTATTCCCACATCGACCTCGGTCGTAGAGAGTGCCGTCATTAAGGCGCCTCTCAGCCATGTTTGGCACTTATCAAGCGTATGTATTTCCCCGTCCACCAGAGGTCGCGTCTATAGATGACCCCACCAGTACTGATCTCCCCATAGTGCAGAACTTCCAAAGCTTTTGGAGCGCCCTGAAGAGCAGCGAGTTCATTGAGTCCCAGAAGGAAACCGATGTTGTCAAATGGACTTTCAAGGACGGGACGGTTCTAGAGGTCAAGCAAGAGGAGCACAGCGTAAGTCAGGGACCTGTATCTATCTTTGGATCGGACAAAACATCACTTAAAGAAATGTGTAGGCTAACCTGCAAATTTTCAGGCCATCAACCATTACATCACCTACAGTGTCATCACTTCTCAGCCCGAGCTCTCATACACCAGTGTTCTTAGCACTGTTCGCTGCTTCGCCGTCACTTCAGGCGAACACGAGGGCAGTACCTTCGTCGAGTGGACTGGCAACTTCTCCAGCGACGCTGACGCCGGTGAGTAGATCTTCAAGTTATTGGAATTGATTTCATGTCAATGATGGAAACTCATCCAACTCTACAGGAGCCATCCAGGACGCCAAGTTCAAGCGCCGCGAAGCTCTCGCCGACTTGGCCAAGGCTGCCACCAAGTTCTAAACCATGTTTCTCCTGGAAAGCTTTGGCTCAAGCCTAACAGTAACAGAGCACATGTCCTCTTGCAGGATACTCAGACAGAAACCTTAGAGGACTTGGATGCAGGCTCAATCTAGGATGGGGACCTTGCCTCTCATACAGAAACCGCGCAGTGGCGCGCCGACTTATCGAATTTAAAAAACATCGTCTGCTGAACTTCGTCTGCTGTGATCTGACACTAGTTCCACCGCAGTCGTCCGCTTGCCATGATGAGCCGCACAGATCCCAGTTCTCATCACGGTAGACATGGGCATTCCTCAATCACTTCCAAACAGTGGGATCCCGAGCTGTCTGTGGCCGGGCGGCCTCATCGTCGTCCCTTGATTCCACACTGTCCGCTTTCGCCGTTGCACATGTTTTGAGTATGTACTCCTCGCTCACCGAAAGCGCCTTCGGATCACTTTGGAACGCACTGCCCGCAGCATCGAAGTCGTTGAGTGGGTAGTGTTCCTTGGTCGAGCGCCCTTTGCTACTACCCTTGCTTCGGGATCCATCTCCCGAGAAGTCTTGACCCCCAGAGCCCTTTGATCGATAGGCTTTCGCTTTTCGCACAAACACAGGAGCCAGGAACGGCAGAGAAGAGACGATATTCTGTCAGATGTTCTTGTCAGTCTCTCCTTGGACCCCCTCAATGGCCGTTGAATTGAGCAACTTACGCCGACGTTGAACTCGATTGTACCCCACAGCACCAACATCGTCGAGTTACCATCACCATTCTGGATCCTATTAATTTGCAGGTACCTCATGATTGAGCATATAGTCGTGAATAATCCCAAAGCAAAGATCATTATAAGCCCAAGCTTCTTTTCCAGTGGAATGTTAAGCCCAAGGAGAACCGGTACCGGGATCAACGCCACAGCCACGTCAGACACGATTGTCACCATCGCGTATCCAGTGAACGAAGGACCAGGAGGCAGGCATTTGCCCTCTTTCATTGGGTTCCAAGACTTGTCAACCTACACAATGCTGTCGTCAGCGACAGCCGGTACGATGTTGAGGCCTTGTCGCCAGCCAAGTGTGAACTAGACTCGGATTGTATGACTTACTGGATCACAGGCGAAGATGAGTGAAAGAGTACAGCCTACATGAGACATGAAGACGAGGATGATGGTAATCCATACAACAAGTCGATATGTTTTGTGGGCCGTGCCTTTTAACAGACGTAGGTAGCTGATCAACAAGGCAATCTTGAAGAAACTGATGCCCATTTGATACACAGGGCGCCCCGCAAAGTTGACCCTGGTGAATATCACAAGATTCTCCTTCGGGCGGAGGGCGATAGGCAGACCGAGACCATACTTCGTTTCTGAGACCTTTGTAAGCTCATCATGTGCCTAATCATATGGCTTTAGCTAACTCACGGACGATAGTAAGCACGGCGTACAAGATCACAAATACTTCCGAGAGAAGTGACATGTGATCGTCACCAGCCAGGCCACGGGACTTTGACCGAATCCATAGTCGACCTCCCACAACCAGCATGGAAATGACAGTTAGGACGATGCAGACAGTGATAATGACGGGGTACTGTGACTGGTCATTGACTTCTTCAGTCGCATTCTTGACCCAGACCATTGTGTGGGTGGTGTATCACGCCGAGGAATCGAGCGTGGCCTTCGTGTGGTCTGCTTCTTGAGTCGGAGATCGAACTTGGGACGTCGGAGTCGAGCACCCAAGGTGGCGTGAAGCTCCGGGAAAGCAAAGCACAAGCGATCAAGTCCCGTCAGTTGTGGGCTTGGGTGAGTACATAAGCTTTCTTGGGGTCTTGACCGATGGGAGGCAACTGAAGGGAGGACGGAACGAAGGCACAAAGTAAGACAAGATTCAGCTCAGCAAAGATAGCAAAACTGATCTACTTTCACGTGCGAATGGCCCCCGAGTAAAGCGAATCATGAGGGTCGAGGAGCTGTATGAGCTCTCCTGGTCCATCAGGCGATATGGATAGCGCACCCGGTAGATGAGGCTGAAGTATCGGTCACAGTGTGCATCATGATGGTGCCCACATGTACGAGAATGAAGACAGCAAAGCAGGGCCGTCTTCGCTGAATCAGGCATGAACCTAGTCGAAATGCCGGCTCGAGATCATGTGGGGGAGAGCGCGGCCGCTGAGCTTCCTCGTCGAGCCATATCATTCTCTCCCTTGCCTCCCATCCTAGCTGTATTCCAGTTGCAGTGGGAATTTGAGAGAATACCAGGACCGGATGGAGGGAAGAGGAGAGACGAGTATGCAAGGGTTCACTGACAAGACAAGTTGACACTGCAGATCTTCTTCGGGGTGGTGGGACGACGGGGAATTGAATGGTATGTTCTGCCCGAGCACGGCATGCGCTCGCCGCGAAAATGTCTAAGACACAGAGCAGGCCTCTCTGAGAGCTGCCCAAGAGTCAACAAATACAAGGAACGGTCCCGAACCCAACATGACCTCTTTGTGTTGTGCGTTCTTGCTGGGAGCATAGTGCAGAACCAGATGCATTGTAAACGGGAATGGCCTGGGAGCCGGGGACTGAACATCGACCAAACCTTCATTTACGGGCAAACGGCCACGAATGCTTTCGCACAAGCAACCCACGCACGCCAGAGTCCTTCTCCCTCGCTCCGTATGAACATTGTGATGGGGCGGGTGCGGCTGACCAGGACATCGCCAATGTTTTGTCATAGTGGCCCTTTATCCATACAGCCCACACTGGATATCAGATTACATCGAGCTTCCAGTGCCGATCAGGACCGTGCTTGGACATGGCCTCAGCCACCCCACCTCCCCCAACCCGACTGGTGGCGAAGCCTATTTTCCCTTGGAAGTGGCTTCAGCCGCGGCCCAGTACTCCGGGGTGTTTGGAGGAATGAGAAGGACTGATTTGAACCACAGTCAATCTTGCCTAGATCAAGGACTGGGAAAGGACTAGCCTTGGGCATGATCGTTCATCTCAGACTTTCTTGGGCCACATCTAGACTCGAGCCTGCATCTGATAAATTAGACGCACCAGTCCTGGATTCCCAAGATTTGAATGTCTCAAGGCGTAGGTCGACTGCCGTGGTGCCGAGACGTTCGACAGCCTGGGGTAGCGCACGGCACTGGCAGAAGCCACCTGCTAAGAAGTCAGTTAAACGAAGCCATGATACTCCGTACTTTTTGTCCAATCTTGTTAGCGCTCCGAGTCCAAAGCGCCCCTTGCGTTGTGGCACGGTGTGGAACGAGTTGTCATACTAGCCGAGGTGCAATGTCACGTCCGTCGCTACAAGCTGAGAGGACCGGAAAGCTTAGTTGGCTCGAGGAGGTATTATCAAGGCCTGTCAATCAAGACAACGCGAAGGGATGATGGAGGAGGGACAGACTGATCTCTCGGGAAGAACCACTTGCAATCCATGGCTCTAACTGGCGAATATGATAGAGTACCGGGACGTCACGGAAGGTAAAGTTTGCGGGCGCATTGGAAGATGGAGACGGTTCGAGCAGCAAGGATGCAAGGACACTCGGGAACTAGGATGGTATTGTGGGTAAATGGGTGCCAAAATGATGACAGACAACTTCCACGATGGGATGGTGGGGGGGAAAGGTCACTTACTTTCTGATCGCTCACATATCTTTCCGTCGTTGCTTTTGCGTGGTACGAGTCGCGTGCAAATGGCGAGACCTGCATTCGAGGTAAGTAAGGGAAGCAGGGAGAGTGGAGTGCAGCATCGTATCGTTCTGCGCTTCATGCATGATAACGCAGGCACCGAGTTGCGGATCACAGCTCCTAAAGCTGGTGTCTAGGCCTTTGTCTGATGATGTCAAAATCAACGAGTTTCTTTATGACAGGGTATTGGGGGTAGTCCTCCGGGCAAGCTAGAACACAAACGTGATGTTGGCGAAGGAGGAAAGAATGGTATGCGTCGCACGGAGTTGCCACACCCTGCATTTGTTGCACTACATTCGACGTTGCTGACTGTAGGTAGACTGGTGCCCAAATTTAGTGGTACGTAGCGATAGAACCACTGCAGCTAGGGGTCAGAATCCTCAGTTACGTCAGTCCCGCGGAGGGGTTTTGAGTGGCTTCAACAAGTCAATCGTGTTTTTGCAGGAAGTCACCATGTCCCGTGGCACTACAGGCGGCTCGATATTAGACTTTACGCAACTGCCGGTTCGCCAAGTCTCCTGCTGGACATCAGGAATGCATACGGCAGGGCACGTAGCGCTGATGCTGCGAGTCAGTCAGCAAGCCCACCAGCCAAGGGCATGTACAGCAGCACCGACTGCACTGTACGGAGCACAGCCCATGTCCCTTGCCTTGGTCTCAGTGGGCCTCCCTACACACCCCTGACCCTGTCTCCAGCCCTACGATGTTTGCGCGTTGGAATACTTCCCCAGCGGCCAACAGCCTTGACTCTCAGATAGCTACGTTCATGACATGTATCGACCTACCTCGACCAATCCCTTACAGTTCAGATCGCAGATGAGCCTCAACGCCGTCGGTGCTCTTCGCAAACTCTCACCCTCAACCTCGAACGGCTGGGTCCCCTATCTCCTCCACTTCCGACCGAGACCCTCAACGCCATGCTTGTGCAACACCCCCTCGCTCTTCCTGCCGTCGCCATCTCTGACCATGGCCCCCCTTCGGGTTTGAGACACCGCAAACTTCAACGTGTTCACCAGGAGAGACAGATCACGCTCCTTACCAGCCAGCCGCCTTTAAAGCCCTCGATTCCCCCCCTTTCCGACTGATACCGGATGTAAATATCAAGGATCTGCGCGCGTTTGTACTTGCCGCGTCTTTCTTAGTCTCCACGTTTTGTCTTGCTTGTAACCAATACCCTCGCATCCCCTCACGAGATTGACTTGGACTTGAACCTTGTTTCTTTCTTGACCACGCACATTCCCAACTCATCAGAAACGCCCATCATGCCTTATCCGGAAGAAAAGTCAGACGACGTCGAGCAAATGAGCCACGATGCCACAATCACCAACGGCTCGATCCAATCAAGCTCCAACTATTCTGACCCTAAGATTGATGGAGATGCTTCCCAGCACGACCATGTCGACGATGCATGGCAGTTCCTCAGAGAGAATCGCGTTGCTGCTGAGAATCAATCAGCTGTTGACGTCGAAGCCCTCCGCCGGAGGATCGATTGGCACATCGTACCCTTGATGTTCTGTTGCTATACCTTGCAATTCCTCGACAAGGTTATCCTCAATGTAAGTTGCATTACGAATAACCCGACATAGAGAGCCATGTGCTGATCGTGTCTTCATCTTCAGTATGCTGCTGTCATGGGACTGAACCAGGATCTCAACCTTAAGAACAACGAGTTCTCCAACATAGCGACCTTCTTGTTTGTCGGTTTGCTATGCTTCGAGATACCCAACAGTAAGAGACATGATACTGTTCTACATGAAGATGCCGTGGTCTAATGACAAATACTAGCCTACTTCTTGCAGCGAGTTCCTGCCGCGAAATGGCTTGGCTTCAATGTGATCTGCTGGGGTATCGCGACGGCGTGTGGCGCCGCTGCCCATAACTATCAAAGCCTCCTGGTGTCACGCATCTTCCTGGGAATATTCGAAGCCACGATCGGCCCATCACTGATGCTCATCAGCTCTCAATGGTACACAAAGTCGGAGCAAGCACCTCGCTTTTCCTTCTGGTATGTTGGTCTTGGCCTTGGCCAGATACTCGGAGGTGCTGTTTCGTACGGGTTCCAACATATGGGACCAGGTGCACAGCTTGCCGGATGGCGCACTATGTTCGTGGTCCTCGGCTGTATAACGGTCCTCATAGGTATCTGCGTCCTCGTCTTTCTTCCTGATACTCCTATGAAAGCGAGATGGCTATCCGCCAATGAGAAGGTCGCTCTGTTGAAGCATGTCAGCGTGAATCAGACCGGCATCCAAAGCCACAAGTTCCGTCCCAAGGAGATTCTTGATGCCCTGACGGATCCTCAGTTGTACCTGATGGTCGTATCGGTCGTACTGGTAAGCCCATCCCACTCCGGTCTGGTTCTAGAGGTCCATGAGGCTCAGACTTTCTTAGCTTTCGGTTTCAAGCGGCGTCGTTACCACATATTCCGCTACATTGATCCGCAACTTGGGCTACACACCCAAGAAAGCTGCTTTGATGAACATGCCATCTGGCGTTGTGAGCATCTTCTTTACGCTTCTAGTCGGGTATGGAATCCGCAAACAGTCACATCGTTGGGCCTGGATCATTGCCTGCATTGTGCCTGCGTAAGTCTTATACATTGTTGTCAATTGCTGTGCTGTCGTCTTACTCACATTGGGGCACACAGCATCATTGGAGGCGCACTCATGTCATTCCTTCCTACTTCCAACCGTTCTGGGATCCTTGCCGGTATCTACTTGGTGAATGCTGTTGTTGCACCCCTAACTGTCTTCTATGGTGTAAGTTCTCTCAAAACCTAAATAGCCAAACCGCGTCCGCTGACGAATTCTGTGTAGTGGACAGCGGCAAACTTCGGTGGTGCCACCAAGCGCTCTTTTGCGTTTGCCATTGTTGCTGGTTCATTCTCTCTCGGCAACATTATTGGACCGCAGACCTTCCAAGCCCGCGATGCCCCCGAATACCGGCCAGCCAAGCTCGCTGTGATGGGTACCCAAGCTGGTTGTGCGGCAACGACATTCGCGCTTTTCATGTACTATTTATGGAATAACAAGAGGCGTGGTGGAAGAAGCGAACAGACTGAAGAGGCATTCATGTCTCCGGAATCGTGGACAACAATGACGGATAGAGAGAACAAGAACTTCCGATATTCGTATTAGTGGCACGAATGCGGGAGTTCGGCATCACTGGGAGCAGTCATAAAAACAGACTTCAGACATTATCGAATGGGTACACATTTCGCAATACGGTTCACCGGGTCGGCTTGTCAGACGCAAGGCTCCGATCGCGGCGTGTAATCTTGCCACTCATAACTCTGCACAGCAACCGCTGCTTATTGTGCCAGCTAGCACAACCGAAATGCCCTCTCGTCTGTAATCATCTCGTGTATTCAAAGTCTATCAAGACTTTTCTCAAAGAATGACGGGAGACGCGGGCTTTATTATCGATCAGGCCACTACTAGCACAGATGTGGCTGTCATATCATCCTTGTTCACAGCCTACGCGCAATGGCTCAACATCGACCTCACTTTCCAGAGCTTTGCAAATGAGCTTGCTTCATTGCCCGGTGAATACGCTTCTCCAAGGGGCGCCTTGCTTCTCGCATGCAGTAAAGTGACGGCTGAGCCATTAGGCTGTATCGCAATGCGGCCATTGCAACTTCAACCCGAATTTTACAGCATGCGCTTTGGCAACGGAGTCGATATCGATGAGCAGTCATGTCACTTTTGCGAGTTGAAACGATTATATACTTTGCCAGCTGCAAGAGGGAAGGGTGTCGCACGAGCACTCATCAGAGAGGCGCTCTCTATAGCTAGACGAGCAGGCTACAATGAGGTCTTGCTGGATACGCTTCCACGCATGACTGCCGCGGTGGCACTGTATAGGTCTGAGGGTTTCGTCAGAACAATCAAGTACTATGATAGCCCGCTGGATGGCACGTTGTATATGTCCCTGAAACTGAAGTCGGAGACCACAGGACTGAGTCAAGCCTAGCAGAAGGCACACCGACTTTTCGCGGTCTGGCTTAAGCGTCAAGCTATTGCAGATACTCCAGCATATCAATTTTGGCCTTTACGAGCAGTTTTCCAAGATCCAAGAATATCCTCGAAAAAGACGGTCTAGCAAGTGACTAAGCGGTTTCGGCCTCTAACGAACTGGCGCACCGTTAGGGGAAGAGTCATATTCACTCATGATTCACCTCAGATTCGGGTTCGCCTCCCTGTGAAGCACGCTGACCACCCTATTCTATTTACACTTACCAGAATTCGCATATCTAGCGTCAAGCGATCAAAGACCATCCAACTTGGAGAAGCATAACCATGCCGCCAACTGTTGTTCTGATTCGGCATGCTCAAGCCCTGCATAATGTTGACAATAAGTGGCCCCATACCAGAACGCCCTGCAATGCCTCTAAGCTAAATGGTACACACAAGACTATACTATACACGATCCGCCGCTCACACATCATGGTATTGAGCAATGCAAAGCTTTGAGGCAAAGCCTTGAGAAGCGCTTCTCCTCGGAGCAAGGTGACATGGCTATCATCGCTAGCCCCATGCGAAGAACCATTCAAACTGCGCAGCTAGCCCTTCCATGGCTGTTGGAAAAGGGCGTCAAGATCGAAGCCGACGCGGACTGGCAGGGTCAGTGTGCACCAAACCGTGGCAGCCTAACCCAATAGTGTGGTTCGGAATATAATCTAACACTTTTAGCAGAGAATTCTGCCAAGCCTTGCGATACCGGCAGCTCTGCCACCTTGATCCAGTCAGAATTCCCAGGAGTGGACTTCAGTACTGTTGATTCCGTGTGGCCCGACAAGACCTCTCCAGCAGGACGACCTTATGCCTACACGCGGGAGTCCATTCTCGCACGCGGCCAGCGCGGCCTCGCCAAATTGTACAACCGCCCAGAGAAACTGGTCTTCGTCATCTCTCACTCTGGGTTCCTCCGTCTCGGGGTGGTGGGATGGTGGTTCTTTAACAGCGATTACAGGATCTTCCAGTTATCCTTGGGACCACTGGGTGTCGCAGTTGAGCAAGACGAAAGCACCTTGACTGGCGGGCTCGGTCTATCTTGGGAGACCAGAGTCGAGTTGGGTTTTGAGCTGCCAGAGGAGGACCCAGTCGTTGAGGGAGGCCCAGCATGATGCAGAAGAAGATGACGGCGAAACGACAAGCTGGTCCGCAGAGGGCAGGCCGTGGCGAGAACGCTATGACAAGCAGAGGCATTTTTCACTTCGACAGGAAGTTCTGGAATGCCGATTGGTCAATAACCACGTTGCCCACGGCTCTCAGCCTCTTCCTGCCCTCCTTCTGCTTCTCAAGCAATTTCCGTCGTCTCGATACATCGGCAGCATGCAATTTCGCCAAAACATCCTTTCGGAAGGGCTTGATGGTTTCTCTCGCTATAACCCGGCTGCCAACGACAGCTTGAATCACAACCTCTGTACGAAAACTCAAATTAGCAAACCCAGTACAATACTGAAGAGACCTCCTTCAGAGTAATTGAGCAAAGGAACTTTGTAGTCCAACTTACCAAACATCTGGCGGGTGACATGCTCCTTGAACTTGGTCACCCACTGTCTCCCCAAGCGGTCGACTTGCGATTTGTGTACAATTCGGCAGATGGCATCGACTGGCTGCTTGTTGACGAGCAGTTGGATTTTGTTAAGTTGACTTTCTCGCCAGCCAGCATCCTCATAATCGAGTGTTGCGTAACCCTTGCTGTAATCACCGTGTCAGTCTGAGGGCTTGGAGCGGCGGGAAGAGTTGCCACTTACGTCGCGCCCTTGAGCTTGCCAAACAAGTCGTCGACAAGCTGAGCTGCCGGCATGTCATAGACTAAGATGACCTGCGTGGAGTGAAAGAACTCGAGGCTTCTCTGCTCGCCACGCTGGGCTTCGCACAGTTCAATGACACGGCCCAAGTACTCCTCGGGTAAAGTAATGGTCGCTCTCACGAACCTGTTTGAGGAGATGTCAGCTCAAATCTCTCAGGCGAAGAGCGGAAGAGAAACACTCACGGTTCATAGAGCGTTGCAGCCCGTATCCTCGGGTCGGTGTTATCAGGAAACAATGCCGGATTCTTCACAATTTCCTCCGACCCATCTGCCCACACAATCTTCGTCGGTACCGTCGGCTCTGTAATGATAACATCTCTGCCATGTTCTTGCTTCAGTCTGTCCTGGAATACGGAACAATGCAAGCTTCCCAGGAAGCCCAGTCTCCACCCGGCACCCAGTGCCTCCGAGAAGTCCTTCTGCAGCGTCACACTGCGATCGTTGAGGACAAGCTGCGTAATGCTATCGGCCAAACGGTGGTAATCGCCCTGATCAGTTGGGAATGCCGCCACGAAGACCATCGGTTTTGGCTCTTCAAATCCAGGTAGTGGTTCCACCTCGAGCTCTTTTCCGACGTGCGTGTAGGTGTCCCCCAGCTTGGCATCCTGGATCCTCTTCATACCTGGATTGAAGTAGACATAGCCGACCTGACCAGCACGCAGAATGCTTTGAGGAGTAGCGTGCGGATACTGAATTCCGACCTGCCCAACAGTGTACTTCATCCCAGTGCCCAACGACACAACGTTGTCGCCAGACTGGATTGTGCCATCGAATAGCCGAACCAGCAGAACAACACCGCGAAAGTTGTCATACCAAGAATCTACCAACATCATCTTCAAGGGCCTGTTCTCATCCCCGGTGGGATGTGGGATGTTCTCTACAACTGCCGGCAACACATCCGGCACACCTTTTCCCGTCTTCGCGCTGACCAGGACCGCCGTCTTCGGATCTATCTCGAACGTGCTCTCCATCTGTTCCAACACACGAGGCACATCGGCACTGACCATATCAATCTTGTTGATTACAGGTACGAGTGCGAGGTCTTGAGCGAACGCAAGGTGAAAGTTGGACACCGTTTGCGCCTGGATGCCTTGACTGGCATCGATGAGGAGCAAAGCTCCGCCACAGCTGGCGTAAGATCTCGTGACTTCGGCCCGGAAATCGACGTGACCTGGCGTATCGACAAGATGAAGGAGATAGTCGTGACCTTTGTAGGGATATATCATGGTACATGTTTGCGCCTTGACCGTGATACCGCGCTCACGTTCGACATCGAGCTTGTCCTGCAGTCCAAGCGATTAGTCTCCCAATTCACTTCAGCCTCTTCCCAGTCTTCGACCTACCAAGATCTGTTTGTTAGAGTCGCTGGCTGATATCGTTCCAGTCAGCTCTAGCAATCGGTCGCTAAGCGTACTCTTCCCATGATCAATATGCGCCACGATGCAGAAGTTCCGATATCGTTCGATAGGAATAGCCGAGATCCGGGCCTCGAGCTCCGCTGGCGACGCTTTAGAAGAGTATACACAGCGCTTATTAGACCTGAGAAGTTTCGAACTCGAGAGACAAGACGCCTGAACGAGTGACGAGCTCGTGTGGCGGCCAGTGCCCGAGGTGTTCAGGACACATCTTTGAGCCCAAGACCGTCCGGCCCGCCACACCAGGCTCATCTCGTCGTTCGAAAAGTTTATAACACCTGCATTGGCTGCAAAGCTCTCTCGCAAGCAGAGGATGTCGGATAGAGGGATCGTTTGGTCAACGGGGGGGTGGTCAAGTCGAGGATTGGGGTACTGGTATGATGTGCCTTAAAAAGTCCAGGTCCCTGAATATATTAGACGCGACGAACACGCACCCACTCACCCCCAAACGCACTAGACTCGGTCGAGTTGCGGTCCAGTTCAGTACCCGAAACACAGACTCTGATAAATGGCCTTCGACGCATTCTTTTGTCTTAATATATACGATCACTTGCACTCATATCAGGAAGCAAGTTTTAATTTTATGGATCACTGCGTATCTCGACCACGGCAAGCACAAGGGGCTGCGTTCTCTTCACGAAACACCTTACGAGGTGACATACCGTAGCATTCATAGGCAGCCAGCATCTCTTAACTCGTCTGGCGAGCTCGGGTATCTAGACTTGTTGACGCCAAACACATGCCCCCAGTCCGGAGGAATCCACCATTCCTGCTAACAGGAGCTTCTTCGACCAGTCTTCTTCACACGCACTGCGACTGTCTTGCCCAGGGGTATCTGCCGTCCACGACACGCCGCCTTGCACTCTATGTTCTGATTCGAACTCGGTATGCGCAATGGTTCATCCCCTGTCATGCCATTCGTTACTTTGCCGCATCTCCCTTCATCACATCTTGTCAACCAAACTTGCCCTCTTTCTCTCCTCCTTACGAGCCCTCATACCATGACCCATTCACTGCCCCGCTTGATAAACTTGTCTAATAGTAGACCGAGATCGCTCATCACGAATCGACATATGTAGAAGCCGAAGAACTCTGCAGCGTGGCGCGTACATAGCTCGAGTCCGACTTGTGTCTTGTCCGCGTGCCGGAGCCCAGGATCTTCAACCTGGCGGGCAATTTGGTCTAAAATGTTCAATCAGCTCTGACTATCTTCTAAGCCGACCGGTATGGAGCCATCGGTTTATAGTGCATTGTGTTTGTTCTACAAAAGAAGAAAGGGTGCTTACCGATAGCCTGTGCCGCATCGAATAGTCGCGCGAGTGCGGCCATGTAGTTAGCATAAGGTCCTGAGAACTGGGCATGAACCACATCTCGCTTTGCGGGCCTGCTAGTTGGATTGGGGGTCATCGGTAGGGAAGCAATACTAGGCACGTCCTTCAAGCTATCGGCTTCTGTGGTGTTAGCACGAGTATTATAAGTGCTCCCCAAGCCTGCAGCGGAATTCTTGGATCGCAAGCGGCGCCATGAGAAGGACGACGACTTGTTTGAGACGCTCGCAGAACGAGGAACCCCTGAGGAATCTCCATCGCCGGTGCTCGAGGCCTCTTTGAAAAGCATCCCGGAGCCGTGCACGCCCACTTCATTCCCCAACTTGCGCGTAAGATTGGCTTGCACCTGCTCCAGCACCCCTTCCAAGGATTGCATTTCTTCCAGCATAGCGTCGGCATCCAAGCTGTCCACTTTCGCCAGCTTCAGTAAAGCAGCAGTAAGAAGATCGCAATTGAAGACCTTGTCTTCCAGATTCTTCAGTTTGACACCTTTCACCCGCCATACATCTCTTGGAACAAAAAGCTTCTGGCTAACGTACCCGCCTCTGGGATTGACCAGCGTCTGGTAAAGGCAACGCATTAACCAAAAGGGTCTGAGCATAACATCAGTGGGACAAGGTTCGAGAGCCACAATACCTGTGGAGGCAAGCGGATTTGGTATCCCCGGGCTATTCGTCGAGTGAATGTCTGTGGCGAACAGGAAGTGGCCGCCGATGCTCGGTCCAGCCGTCTTTTCGCCCGACTGCATAGTCACAGAGGAGGGTAGAGCGGGTAACGCTGGGGTTCGGGCTGTGTAAGGTTGGGTTGAAGGTGACCCAGGGGACATATCAGATGCATCTTCCAGATTCGAAAGAGACATGTTGCGTGCTTTCATGCTCCGAAGGCTTGATGAGGAGAAATTTTTGCGCAGTTTTGTCGCAGAGGGTGACGTCGCATGAGCGCCCTGATGATCGTCATTGTCGAGAGGGCCTCGAGATGCGAAGGGTGATCCAAGTGGACGTGGTTCGGAGGGACTTGGATCGACCGCCGATGAAGATGGTCTGCGTAGGACGTGATTAGGCTTCTGATCGTCAGAAGGCACCACCTCGTTCGCCGTGGCGAGTTTCGGTCGCGGCTGTTCAACAGCACGATTGGCGGTCTGGGCATTCAACCTCGAGGTCTCGATCTTAAGCTCCTTGGGCTTCTGACCCGAGAGCCTACGGTTGCGAACGCTTTGTTGGGCAGCAGCCGAAGAAGGTCGCGGGGCCGGGAGCTCAGGTAACGACTGCGTCGGCGGTGGTGCTGCTGGAGTACCAAGCGCAATGAATTTCGGCTTCAGCTTTGTTTCTGACATGTTCAGGGATGTGGTTCCGGTCATGGGATTAGAAGATCCTGTAGAACTGTGGAGTGTTCGGGACGTGAATCCGCTGGAGTCAGACTCTCGGGGTATCGAAGGCTTTGGTCTTTGCATCTGGTCCAGACTGAAGTCTTCAATAGCAAGGTCCCGTGTCATTTCCTCCAGCATACGTTCGTCTTCTTCCGAGGAGTTGTCATCGAAGAAGCCTTCAGGGTCTTGAGCTTCAAATCGCTCTTTCAGCTGTCTTTGACGTTGAGCCTCCTCCTCGGCTGCCTCTCGTTCAGTCTGTCGTACGCGTTCTCGTGCGAGCTCCACCTTACGCAAGGCATTTGCGACAATTTCCTCATCGGGTCCCTCGTGATGTAGCTCCTGAGGGCTCATTGGCTCGTAGCCTTCGTCATACGCAGCTTCGATCGCCGCATCAAGGGCGGTATCGAATTCGGCCTCTGTGTCGCCACTTGCAGACCGAATATGCTTCCGTCGGTAGCCCATGGAGGACGTCCTTGAGTGGACGGAGGACGACGTGGAGCCGCCGGACTCATCAATTGGATCTAGCCAGGAATTGATGCTACCCTCGCGCATATGGCTCCTTGATGGCTTCCGCTCAGGAGGCGGTTGAGGTGATATGCTCCGCGCGGCGAAGTCAGACCGCGCTATGCCAGTTGAAAGGTTCGATTGTGGTTTTGCAGGTGATGACCGGTTGGGTGAGTAGGCACTGAGTTGTTCTTGTGGATCGGTGGATCGAGCTATCGAGCCATTGTCTGGCGTTCTCAGTCGACGAGGGGACTTGGAAAAGGATGATTGTAAGGAGGGAGGATCCGGCCGCGGCGTTTCCCCATGGCTTTCAGAGCCAAAGCGGGTGTCCTGATACCGAGACCGGAGTGAGGGTTGGGCGGGAGTCTGTGTCGCAATTTGAGACCTAGATTCGGAACCCGCGCGATCTCTGACGACGCGAGTCGCTGTGGCTGTCTGTACTACCACGAGTTCTTCATCTGCCTCATCAGCATCCAATCGGAGGACAGATTCGCGCTGACGGCTACTACTAGCAGGTCGTGCGGGCAAGGCTTTATTTGGGACATTCCATGGTCCCATTTGGTCTAATTCATCGATACGACTGGTGTATGTTCGACGCTGGGAAAGGCATTAGTTGGAGTACAGCTTGCGGTATGTGCATGTAACATGCATGAAGGGGAGGCAGGGAGAACGTACGATTGCTTCAAGTTTGCGCTTATCCTCATCAGCGCTTGTTCTATGCAGTACTTGCTGCAAGAGGTCACAAGCTTCAGCGTAGGCCTGTCGCGCTCCCTCAAAATTGTGCGCATTGTCAAGCTGTACGGCGGTGTTCGCCTTTTGAAGCGCTTTGGTGAGCATGGCCTTCTGTGATGGCGGCTTCTGGCTTCGACTGCTGGTAGAATCACTACTGCCTTTGCTGGGGCGGCCCTTCCAGTGGGCCTGGCCCTGTTCGTTGGTCATGGTGACCTGCCTTGAAGTTGATGCCGCTTCTGCGGTGGCAGAAGATGGTCTGGGAGGATATGAGAAGGGATTCGAGAAGGGGGATCCAGCGAGCTCCGTTGCCGGTGTGTCTAATGACCTGTCTGCAGCGGATACAGCAGCCTGCTCTGCCACCGCTTGCTCCAACGACGGTAGGGGCGAGAGCAGCGGCAGACCGGGCAGCGTTAGGATCGGTATAGGTTTTGGTGGCTCAGAAGCAATCTCTTCTTGCACCCCTATCTGGTCCTTCTTCGAGGGTGATCTGGAATTGCTCGGCCGACGGTTCTTCTGCAGTTTACGAGTTGTATGACGAGACGTGGGGGGAGAAGCCTTAGCAATCGCGGAGGCATCGACACTGCTGGCACGTCGGTTCGAAGTCGACGTCGAAGGTCGGCGGAGCGCAACAGGCGACGGTCGGCTCGAGTCGGTCGATGCAGACCAACGGTTCAGATTGTAGAAATTCTCGGCGGTGGGAGTGTACGAGTCGTCTTCAACGGTGTGTCCGGACGAAGACTGTCCACGACGGTGTTTCCGCTCCACAGGTACAGTTGAGGGCGACGGGCCGCGGGGGTGACTCGACGGGTTGGAGTATGAGACAGAGGCGATGTGAGGAGGTGGGAGAAGAGAGGATGTGCGCGGCAGTCGACCGGCGGTAATGATGGCTGGGGAGGAGAGAGAAGGAGATGGCGCTGGTCGAGTTGGAGGCGGGAGAGTGCCACCTTGCGGGAGCGAGAGTCCAGCTGTAGAAAGTCTTGCTGACAAGAGTGCGACTGGGTCGTCAAGAGGTCTAGGGTCCTGCATAGTAAGAGGAGCTGTATCGGAGGGTGTGGCCGGAGCGAGACTGAGTTGTGGCAGACCCGGTCAGGACAGACGGTGGAGTCGAGAAGAAGGGCCAGTGATCACAAGTTTGTAATCGAAAGGAAAAGTTGTTTGGAGGTTATATACACATGGCCAAGTAGTCGGCTAGCGGAATATACTGGATCAGAGGAGAGGCGTCGTGATCATGGTATCGTGGACAATTATCGCAAGGGGCGGAGGCAGGCGTTGTTCGGTCTATCGATAGGGCGGAATCGTCAAGGCGGTATATAGTATGCGACAAGGAAAGAAACCCAGAGAAAGCAGTCCCAAGCATTCAAACACCGAATTCACGATTGGCGGAAGGCAAAACAGGTCGTGGTCGTGGTCGTTGTCGTAGTCGTTGGATGGCCGAGGCATAAGTGAGGTGAGGTTGGCCAGACCAGGAGTGCTGGACGATTGACTGGACAGTCTGGATCCGAGAACGAATGTGTTTCGACGGGAGACGGGGGCAAGGGACGCACACCGTAGGCCGGAAGCGAAGGGCGGCTGTCCCCTGTCAGTCTGTAGGTCTGTCTTGTCCCGCCACCCTCTGGGGTTGCACGCTCAGTCTCAATAGCTGAGGCGGGCAGCCCTGTATGTGGGCTGAAATACGAAATGCGACAGTGCTGGTAGACAATCCAACTGAGGTCACGAAGGATAGTAAGTCTGTGAAGCCACAGTCAGACGACGAGTGAGGAGGAGTGAGAAGGAGAGGAGGGGACGAGGGGAATTGCAATCCTTCGAAGTCAGTGCGAGGCCAGTTTAGGGGCTAAAGGAGGGGGAGTAGACCAATGCTGCCACTGTTCGCATCCACGAGAACGAGAGAGGTGAACTCAGGATAGAACTTGATCCAGGGGTAGGTATTCTGGTGCTCTCAGGACAGGGGCTAGGTGGAGGGTACAGCGGGGCACCTGGGCGGAACAGGGCGGGAGATGGCTGGCGTGGAGTGAGTGGCCCAGGGTACGGAGCATACCCAGCCACTAATGGCACGTTCCCGGCGGCTGGTTCCAGGGGTACTACCTAGTGGGAGCAGCGAGTACAAGTGCCAGAGGTACCTACTGTCAGCATTCTGAGAGCGTGTGTTGCGCACTTCAGTGACTACAACGCCCCAAGGTTGCAGCTATGTGTTCTCAGAACGAGGCTTTCCGGATACGAAGCTTTGCAGTGCAATGAAGCGCCAGTTCCTGCATCCTGATTCCTCCTGCAGCTGCTTGAGAAGACCAAGGAAGAAAGAGAAAGGATACAAGCAGGGAACAGGGCTCAGCAGCAAATGCGCACGACTCGCCTCAGTCCTACGTGTGTCTGTAGGAGTGTCTACGAGTACGGCAAATGGTGGTTTGACGGACAACTAATTCCTGCCGACTTCTATCCTCTTTATCAAAACATCAAACGGCCGGACACTATCATCGTACAGACACAAGCAAAACGAGGAGTATTGATATACGGCAATACTTATTCGTACAATAGTCTTAGCGAAGTGGATAGATAGCATATATAGACCAATGAAATACCGTAGATAACTAGTTGCTTTATAGTAAATACGCTAATTAGCTTATAAGTAAAGTTCTCGTAATATACCTATATATAGCCGTAGTATAAAGTTATAGTATTATACTAATATATATCCCCTATAATATCTAATACAAATTAATTTACTCCTTTACTATAATATTATATTATCTTTAATCCTATAATTAAACTATATACAATTTAATTTATAATCTTAGTAAGGTATATATCAATTTCCTTTTTATTTTACTTAATTAATATAATTATAAGAGCATCTAGTAGTATTAGTATTATAATACCCCTTATAATAAGTAAGGCTATTACAACAACCCCTAAATCCGCCCCTATGCTTAATAATAATAATAGCTTTAATAATTACAACTATTTAGCATCTAAAGGCCTTAAAATAATAGCCTATAAGGGCTTTAATATAGGGAGGGGGAAGAGGGGGAGGAGAATAGTAGGCTAGCTATTAAACTTACTAGCTAATGCCTTATGAGAGCTATCTTAATTTAAATGAGATAAGGCTATTATGAGGTAATTAGAGTGGTAAAGAAGTGCTTAAAGGGAGCTAAATATTGCCTTTATACCTAAACTTATTGAATATAGTAAGGAATCACTAAATAATAGTATTAACAATATAGCCTCCGCTGCTCCCCTCCTAAAGTCATCTCGCGATGGCTTCATCTCAGCCACGGATTCAGGGGCAAGCGCCAATTCAAGGTACATCTATCTACATCTACGGTACATAACCCCTGCATGCCAAGACTATTATACGGATAAGTATTGCCGTATATCAATACTCCAAAACGAGGGGTCCAAGCACTGACGCAGACTACAGTCGGCTTGCCATAGTCCACTGCCCAGTCGGAATTTAGTCTTTGTCGTCCTCCCTAGCCTGGTATCCGTCCGTCTGATCTGCCTTCGTCCGGTCGAATGCACCAACCCAACGCCCAGGCCAAGACATGCTGTGCACCGAAGTGCTCAGCGAATGCCCCTTGGAGCACGTTCACCAAGCTTTCCCGCACCATTGGCTTAGGAGAGGGTCCCGGGAGCAGGAGGGTGTCATCGCGCCCGTCATCTCGTGCCCTTGTCCCGCGACCAAAACGGTCCCGAAACGCTTCCGGGTTCCGGCCTGGTCGACCGCGTCATGATAACGATAAATCAGCCCTCGGACAATTATAAGGTGATCAAGGCAATCGGAAGCGAGTCATCGGGAAGGTCTTTGTGGAGAGTAGCAAAACCGCCCATCCTCAGGGCTAGGCCTCGAGTGAGAGAGACTGATATTCCTTTCGGCCATATTGACAGCAGCAATGGCTTCTTACAGGAGGCTTTTGCCGTGATTACATGTTGATAGACCTCTGAGCTCAGTGGCATCCAGAATGCCACCGTATGTGCTTTCTGGTAGTGTACTCACAAATCAGTTGATTCACGAACACCGTCTGTACTGTATCTTGCTCTTACTTGTTCTGTAGGCTCGCTGAACAACAGAGCCCCGCCATTCTACACTAACCCCTTTTGGTCCGAACCGCAGTCCACCTTAGTTGCAGCTTGCCTGGCCTTTCTTGACCTTGAGCTTCGCATTTCGGCACTGCTTCGTGATTCGAAAAACACCGACAAAAATCCGCCAGTTGCGATCTTCGGTTCCCTTGGGGGATTCGTACCACACGCGCCACTATGGCTAGTGTCGACGATATCTTCAAGGTGCGCTGACTTACCGATTGAACGTCCTGATCCTCTCAACTAACCAACAAGCTTAGAGCTCTGGTCATTCCAGCAAACGAAAGCTTGATCCTATTCGAGATCCCAGTATGTCCTAGTTATGTGGTCTACTCTGGCAATGTCGATAGCCTCGCTCTAATCTCTCCTCCTGCAGATGAGATCTACAAATCAGCAAAGCTGACTACAGATGGCGCATCACGGCACGCGCGCGTCGAAGACGAGCCGTCACAAGGAAATGCTGACGATGCCGATGCCGAAGCCGGACCTGGGCTCCCTCCAGGCGACGATGACGACTTTGGACCCGAAATGCCTCCAGACGATGAGGAAGGGGGCCGCTTTTTTGGCGGCGGCATAACGGCACAGGAATCCGAGGTCCTGGACTTCGTCGACGGCGCGGACGCAGAGGCCGCAGCACCAGACAAAATCGATGCTGCTTGGGTTCGCAAGACTGCCCTGAACTTCGAGAAGCATATTACGAAGAATGCCGAGCTACGCGCGAAATTCGAAGACCAACCTCAAAAGTTTATCGCCAGCGAAGCAGACCTCGATGCCGACATCAAAGCGCTGTCTGTTCTCTCAGAACACCCTCAACTGTACAAGGAGTTCGCGAAACTTGGCTGTGTCGAGAGCTTAGTTGGCCTCCTGGCGCACGAGAACACGGATATTGCCATTGATGCTGTTGAGATTGTAGGGGAGCTTACAGACGAGGATGTGGATGCGGAGGATGCCGATTGGGACGTCTTGGTGGATGCACTGATGGAGGCTGACCTCGTTGGCCTCATTGTCTCTAACTTCTCTCGCCTGAACGAGGAAGATGAAGCAGATCGAACCGGAGTCTACCATGCACTAGGAGTGCTCGAGAACCTCTGTTCGCGTTCAGCTGTCGCAACGCGTCTGGCCGAAAATGAAAAGCTGATTCAATGGCTTCTGAAACGCATACAACGAGAAGAATCACAGGTGTCGCAAAATAAACAATATGCCGCAGAGATTCTGGCCATCCTCGCCCAGGCATCACCAGAAAACCGGCGCAAGCTGATCACAGTAGATGCAATCGACACAATGCTGCAGCTTGTTGCTCCCTATAGGAGGCGAGATCCTGACAAGGGCAGCGAAGAGGAGGAGTACATGGAAAATCTGTTCGAAGCCTTGACTTGCCTTGCTGATGAGCCTGAGGGTAAGCTCAAATTTATCGAGGCCGAGGGTCTTGAACTCTGCCTCATCATGCTCAGAGACGGCAAAATGAGCAAAGCACCATCTCTTCGGCTGCTTGATCACGCTGTCGGAGGCGAAGGGCCTTGCTCGGAAGTCTCTCAGAAACTCGTTGAAGCGGGTGGTTTAAAGACCCTTTTCACCATCTTCAACAAGTCACAGGACCACCGCATCCTGGGCCACCTCCTCGCCATCTTCGCTTCCATGCTGCGTCACCTCCCTGGTCAATCTGCCGAGCGCATCCGCACGCTCGCCAAATTCGTCGAGAACGACTACCAAAAATCGAGCAAGCTGGTGAAGCTTCACGGGGAGCTTGCGAATAGAGTACGGCGAGCGGAGGAGCAGAATGAGACGGAGCGCAAGGCAACCGCCGGTGATGAGGATGATGATGAATTGGAGGTGGAGCGCCTCTCGCGCAGACTGGACGCAGGACTATACAACCTGCAGTCCGTGGATGTGATCCTTTCATGGCTGGTCGCCGAGGATGACGGTGCCCGTGCGAAGATCAAGAAGCTGTTGGCAGAACGAGATGAATCACTTGATACCCTGAAAGCAACTCTTACGGATCAGCTCAAGGAAATGGACAGCACGGACGAGAAGAGCCAGGATCTTAGGGATATGCTAGGTACTCTGATTGAGTTTCTACAATAAGAAGAGACTTTGAAAGCCAGTGACGACGATCGAAGCTCATCCCCAACGCTCATAATAAAGACCCCATCCTTCTATCTTACTTGAACTCGTCCAAAGCAGACCAAAACCACGAGCTTCCCATCAAGACTTGGCCGGCGCGACTGGCTTGACGTCGAACACAGCACTGAGCAGCTTCTTTACGACAGAGGCTTGTCCCTTTGCACCAGCCTCCTTAATGGCCTTGATCTGCTTCTCAGCCTCCTTATTCGCCTCGGCCTCGGCCTGCTCGTTGCCCTTGCTGTGCTCGGCCTCGAACTTCTTATACTCTTCCTCCTTGGAGGCTTTGTAGTCGGCGATTTCCTGCTTGGCCTCGTCGCGGGCTTCCTTGACACGCTTTGTCCGGACTGAAGAGCGATCAATGGTTAGTTTGGCATCTTGGTTGGGCTGGTGGGATAGAGAAATCGAGAACGACGTCGGGGAAGGATAATTGAACGGGACAGCTTACACTCTCGCGCTATTCACTGTTAGCTATTGACTCATAAACAAAGCTATCGATGGAAAATGCGGCTGCTCACCCTTCTGGACAATTTTGGAAGCGTCTTGCTCGGCCTGTGCAGGTTCCAAGTCAGCATAACTCCTTCGCGCTTTATCCTTTGGCGATGTGTGACAGGAGCTCACGTACAGTGAGCAGCTTCTGAATGCCTGCTGAGTTTTGTGCCGACTGGGGTTTCAGTGTCAGTAGCTAGTTCGAATCGCCGCAGCAGCATTGATGGCTCGAGGAAGCTGACCATGATGGGTGAAGTGAGGTATAGAGGAGGGCAGGTAGATTATCGCTCTCGAGTAAGTTGCTGGCGGCGCTGTGGAGAGGCGAAAGCGACGTAAACTCCTGTGGACTCGATCTGTGCACTCTAATTCTGTTTGATGGTTCGAATGGGGCGCCGACGGGTGTTGCAATCGGTGTTGATGTTGGAAATGGTCAAGAACAGAGAGCGACGTTCCCATGTCGTCGTCGCCTGGAGCTGCGATGGATAACCTCCACTGCCTTGCCCCACCTTTCAGTGTGCTACTGCAGCAGTGGTAGCTGTACCTTGTGCACGGGGCCACCTCGGGAATTCGGCGTACCTGCCCTCTGTCTCCTGTTGAGGCGCCTAACAGCGACCTAACAGCACTGAGCTGGGGGCTGATCCCAGTCTGCACTGTGCGCACTGTACGTCACTCCATGCTCTGTTCTCCTGCAGGTACCTATCGCAGAGATGCGACTATCACGTTAACCGTGCCACCTCCAAAGTCGCGAGAACCTCATATTTTCCACCACAACGCCGCTTGCCGCTCTTCTCGTCCCATCCGGGTGTTGCCAATTACCTTCACCAGTATTCCTTCATCTCACACAAATGTCCGCAGCAGCAAAAGCCACTCTTGGTGGCACTTGCCTCTTCGCCCTGGGCACCATCGTATTTGTCCACTTCCAGCAACAAGCAGAGAAAGCCGTGCGTATTCTCACAATTCTCACCTGACCACTCAATCCCGCGTTGCTCGGGGTGGCTCCTAACATAGCGTCTCGAACAGGCCATGCACCAAGGCGTCATCCGCGATATGGAACAACAACGCATCAAACGCGAGCGACAACTCGACTTCGACATGCAAAGAGTTCTCGAGGAGGAATACAAGCGCGAGCAGAACGTACGAAGCACCGTCGATCCGAGAGATACCACAAGTTCAACGACTTCAACCAAATAACCACCAATATGCTGGCTGGATCCGGCTTTTTCAGAAGATATCATGACTTGGACGACGATGTATACTACTCAGCTCTAGACCAGGCATAGGGTGTTTGTACAATATCAAAAGGGGGGTGGCAACGTTGGCGACGTGCGAGTCTTGCTCTATGTATTACTTTGATATTGTACATAGGATAGTTTTATTCCTTTTCAGCTGCAAGCCACCGGAGGCCAGCATCTTACAACGCAACTGCCGCCTCCATCGTCGCCTCAACTAAATCATCATGAAGCAAAACCTGATCATTGCGCCACAGGAACCTTCCCCTGGTGCAATCGAAAAAAAGTCCAATCTCCGTGTAGCGCTGTGAATGCAGTTCCAAAAAAGCAAGACTACTATCCATCCCTTGTTCTCTCAATGTCCTTCCATTTTTTCTTGTCTCCTCATCGAGTCATGCAGCCTTCGCGACATAGTTCCACTTCTCGGCCTGGGTTTATCTAATAGACACTCCAGAACGATCAGTGAACATACGAGCGGCGATGTTCATAGCCTGCAGCTCCTGGAACAGCAGTTTTGCCGCATACGGAATGTGGATCTGCGCAATCTTCGTCTTGTTCTTGCACGGTCCGCAGTTGAATGACTGCTTCTGCAAGTTTCTGTGAATCACGTTAGTATGCATCATTAGCAGGTTACATGGAGGAGGGCTTACGCAATTGGGGTCATCAGCCCACAGATTTCGCAGACGTGGACTCGGAAAGCGTCAGAAACTTCGAACAGACGCTCCTTCAGGAAGGCTGCAGCTCCGTGGGCAATCATGCAATCACGTTCCATTTCTCCGAAACGCAGACCACCATCTCTGGCACGACCTTCCACAGGCTGCCTGGTCATGATCTGGACAGGACCACGAGCTCTGGCGTGAATCTTGTCGTCCACCATGTGGCGGAGACGTTGATAGTAAGTAGGTCCGAAGAAAACTTGCGCACGGAGTTTGCGGCCAGTATGTCCGTTGTACATGATCTCGAATCCACGAGACTGATATCCGTGCTTACGCAGCAAATCTGAGACGGAGTCGACCGTCACATCAGTAAAGGGCGTGGCGTCACCCTCCATGCCCTCTAGCGTAGCAACCTTGCTCAGCAGACACTCAATCAAATGAGCAATGGTCATACGCGACGGAATAGCGTGAGGGTTGATGATGATATCCGGTGTCACACCTTCCCTTGTAAAAGGCATGTCTTCCTGACGGTAAGTGACACCGATTGTTCCCTTCTGACCGTGACGCGAAGCGAACTTGTCTCCGATCTGGGGGATCTTTGTAGTGCGCACACGGACTTTGACGTATTTGACACCATCAGTGTTGACTGTTACCACGACTTGGTCGACGATACCGTTCTCCGTACTTCGGAGTGGTGTAGAGATGTCACGGCGGTTATGCTCGTCAGTCTTCATGCCAAGCTCCTGTGCGTCTTGCTGCATGGGTGCCGTCTTGCCGATGATGATGTCCTCGCCTGAAACACGGACACCCGGCGCTACTATGCCATCCTCATCGAGCTTGTCGTATGTGCCGTGCTTCATGCGCAGGGTGTTCTGGCGGAACGGCTTTTCAAACTTCTCAGCGTAATGCATACCTATTCTCTTCTCCTGATCCGAATATGAACGGAAGAACAGACTACGGAAAAGACCGCGGTCAATACTGCTCTGGTTCATAATGACGGAATCTTCCTGGTTGTAGCCGGAGTAGCAAGCAATGGCCACGATGGCATTCTGTCCAGCAGGCAACTCTCGGAACTTGAGGTACTCCATGCTTCGAGTGGTGGCCAAAGGCTTCTGTGGATAATACAGAATGTTGGACATGGTATCCATACGATTAGGGTAATTTGTCAAGAAGAAACCCATAGCCTGTTTACCCATGGCAGACTGGTAAGTGTTACGCGGCGACTAGCCCAGCAGTTAGCAGTTATTCCAGTGAGTCGACGAAGAGGGGACTTACTTGGTTGTGATCGGGGAAAGGAATGATACTGGCACAGATACCCAGGATCATACTGGGATGGATCTCGCAGTGGGTGTAGGTGTGGGTTGTCGGGTTGGTCTTGGTCTTCAATCGCTTGTTCGGGTCATCACCAGGGTCTTCTTCGGGGATTTGGATACCGGCTTTTTGTAACCTGTAGAGCTCGAGGTCCTCGGGGGTCATGCAAATCATAGCTGTCTCTTCTTCCTCGGCATCAAGATATTCGACTGCGCCCAAAGCAGTCAGTTCCTGCCAAGAGAGTCGATCTTCGGCATCGTATTCATCGGCTCTCTCTTTGTCAAGCTTGTTGACCATGTCCTTCGTCAGAATCAAGCAGCCCTTCTCCACGCCGGAATCTGCATCTTCGTTCTGTTCAACGGTGAAAACGGGTCGCATGACACGACCAGCATCAGAGAACACCTTGAATTCGCGGTCACGGATGTCGCGCACCAGGGAAACCTCGTTTGAAATGAGGCCTCGTCGTCGAGTCGTAACCAGGGCATCCACGAGTTGCTTGGGCTCTTGGTGAACACCACACCACACGCCATTGACGAAGACCTTGGTAGCATGAGGAAAGCGGAGCGGCTCATACTCCTCAACTAGATCCATTCCACGGTCGATCATGAAGCGCTCGATGGGGTCTGAGGGGGATCCCAGACTGACGTAGCACATAAGCGACAAGTTCTTCACAAGACCACAAGCCTGACCTTCTGGTGTCTCTGCGGGGCAGACAAGCCCCCAATGGGTGTTGTGAAGCTGACGAGGTTTGGCCAGCTTGCCGTCGCGACCAATAGGGGTATTGGTGCGTCGGAGATGGGAGAGTGTCGAGGCGAACGTGTATCTGTTCAAGACCTGAGAGACACCAGCAGTGGAGCTCATCGCCTTCTTCTGATCACCCCAGTTGCCTGTGGCGAGAGAGTACTTGAGACCGTTGGACAGAGTGCCGGGCTTGATGGCCATGGACAGGTTGAAGTGCTTATGATCCTGAACGCATCGCTTCAGATAGTTGGAAAGTTCCTGATTCATGCGGCGGATGATGCCGCGGAAGAGCTTCGCCAACAGAGGCCCAGCAAGGTCCAGACGCTTCTTACCGAAGTGATCACGATCATCAGGCTCGCGACGACCGAGAGCGCACTGTAAGAGCTTGTGCACCATATAACCGAGGAAGAATGCCTTCCTTGTTTCGCTGCCCTCGGTCTGTGAGATATGAGGCAAGGTCTCCTTTTGCAGAATATCCTTGGCAACACGGATACGCTTGTCGCGTCCCAGGCCAGCCTGGTCTCTGTTGCCTCGCTTGCCGATGAAATCGAGGGCAACCTCGCGATCTTGAACACAAAACGCTTCTTCAATACAGGGCCTCAACATCTCCAGCATTTGACTGTCATTCCGGTCATAGCAAATGTGGTTCAGGATGTCCTCGTCAGAAACCACACCGAGCGCCCTGAAGACGATGGCAACAGGAAGATCTGACTTCACGAAGGGCAGTGTTGTATGAATGGTCTGTCCGAAACCGCCACGTCCAGTGTCGCCCTTCCCATAGAGTTTGAGCATGAGACTGGATATCAGACGAGATCCCTTTTCCAGGGCACTGCGAATCTCAGCCGTGTATGTGTAGGGACTCGGCTGGGCCTTCTTGAAAACTTGAACGATGTTGGCAGCGGAACGCTCCTGCGCAATAAGGACCTTCTCGCTACCATTGATGACGAAGTAGCCACCCTGATCGTACGGACATTCGTTCATAAGGAAAAGCTCGTCGTCGCTCTGGCTTTGGAGATGGCAGATCCTAGACTTGACCATGACGGGCAGCTTTCCGACGAAGCACATTTCTCCTTCCTCGTCATCTCCCCCTTTCGCGTCAGCGGGGCCGCCGACGTCTTCCTCTTCCCAGGATAATTTCACAGGGTGCTCTCCTGTCTCCCTCAGCTCCTGCTGCTGTGCTTCATCCATCTCGTGAAGAGGCACTTCTCGCTCGACCGCAATCTGGATTTTCTTCGAGATATTGATGTACATCGGTGCAGCATAGGTGAGGTTCCGGTCGCGACACTCGTACGGCAACAGGGTCGCAACAGTTCCGTCCGTCTCAGCAATGGTGGGACGCGATACACTGACTCTACCAAACTTTATTTCGTAGCGTCGAAGTGCAATATTCTTGTCCTTGACAGAGGGAGGATTGGGCTGGTCGAGGCTGATGGTAGAGTATTCGTTGGTGAGATCCTGGATGGTCTTCATCGTGAACTCGTTGAATGTCTCGATCTGCTGAGAAACCAGACCCTTGGCCTCAAAGAAGGACGAGATAACGGTCCAGCAGTCTTCGGGTGTGATACCCTCCGAGCCGTCATCGTAGCCATACTCGCCATCATATCCTTCGTAGTCGCCTTCGTACTGGTCGTAGCCAGCAGCGGCATCCGCGTAGTCCGCCATGGTGGAAAGAGTCGGAGGGTTGGCTCCAGTGGCTCAGCACGACGCTGTCGCGTGCGCGACTCGATCAGGAGGCTCGGTGAGTATTCAGAAGCTCGCACTTTATAGTTTCGGGATGGCGCGCAAGTTGTGGGCGTTGAGTCGGCCGGGTGGTCGAGCGAAGAAGCTGAAACCCAACAGGCGAGGATCAGTTCGTGAGCATTTGCCGACCGGGTGATAGGCGCAGGCGCGCGCAGGATTTCTCTATGTCGCTTCTGCAGCTGGGGCGACTGGATTATTGTCAGAGATCGTCCTGCTGCTGGCTAGTCGTGGTCGTGGTCGTGGTTGATGGACGTGAAGGGGGTTTCACGATGAAGGTTATCGAGGAGAGCAGTCGCCTTCATTGTCAGCCTTTCACGGCTCTTTCTTTCAAACGCGTGCAGGGAGTAATAGACTAGGCTCGATTTCGCCTAGTCCCTTTCCAAACCCCTTCTTTGCTTAGTCACCTTCACATACTGAGCTACCCTATAGCTTCTCCTCGAGCCCCTGGCAGGAGATCTTGGCCTTCCATAACGACGTGCATCTAGAGAGCCTGGACGCAAACATCTTCAACGATACAATACAGTGCAGGTGGTTTCTGTTCATATTCGGGGTGCAGGTAACCCACGTTCAGTGAACAGCTTGATGCCTGTAGGCTCCTTCGTGCTTATGCATCCCTTAACTAATGTTCGAGTACTAGTCCACTCACGCTGGCTGATCACCATGTTCGCATTCAGCGTCGAAACAGATGTCGGCTCTCGGATGGCCAGCGAAGGAAACAGAGTGGCATGGGAGGGACTCAACTATACGCTCATATTCAGACTTTATTCCCATCCAGACCCGTCGACTCTTTGTCTTGCCGCTCCCCCCAGACATCGGCAAGCTTTCCATTCAGCCAAACTTCCTCTTCCCCACAAACCATCGGACTGCCTCCGTTCCTGAAACATGGTAGGGCCACTGCCGATCCAAAGCTTTCGCCTGGCTCAACTTGCCGATGACCCATTCATACTTCACTACGGAGTATTGACACACATTATACCCTTCGCCTTAGTTTTCTTAGCGCGGTGTTGTCAACTCCTCTTCCTGCCTCCTCAATTGAGCAATATGGAGTCGAACGGAGGTTGATGGCCCGAATGAGTTCACTTCAAGAGTATGGGACTACGTGCCGGCGACGAAGCCCGAGAGCGAAACGCATGCCTTGCAGGGGAGCAAGTCATTTGCAAATGCATTGCGCTGCTAATGTAGACATAGCCGAAAGAACATGGTATTTAAAGATCCGACGAGTGCTGCTCGAGTCCGTAGCAGTTCCAACAAACGTATAGTGACATTCCTCATCAGCTGCTACACATCTTGAGAACATGGCCTCTCAGCCCCTAGTTCGCCTCTCCCTTGCAGCCCTTCTGTCAGCATTGGCTACTGCTCAACAGACCGGGCAGACCACCCGATACTGGGACTGCTGCAAGCCCTCGTGCGCTTGGTCTGGCAAGGCTCCTGTGAGCCAACCCATCCGAACCTGTGATGCCAATGACTCGCCACTTTCCAATCCAGACGTTAGCAGCGGCTGTGACGGCGGCAGCGCCTATACCTGCTCTAACAACTCCCCATGGGCAGTAGACGAGCAGACGGCGTACGGCTTCGCGGCAACGGCCATCAGTGGCCAATCCGAGAGCAGCTGGTGCTGTGCCTGCTATGCGTATGTTCAACCGAAGTGTATTGACACATCCCGCGACTAACGCTTCCTGCAGCTTGACCTTCACATCGGGCCCTGTTGCCGGCAAGACTATGGTTGTCCAGTCCACCAACACCGGCGGTGACCTCGGTAGCAACCACTTTGATATTCTCATGCCCGGTGGCGGCGTCGGCCTTTTCGACGGTTGCACTCCCCAATTCGGCGGTCTACCTGGCGCACAGTACGGCGGCATCTCATCACGTAGCCAATGCGATAGTTTCCCCGAGGACCTCAAGGGCGGATGCCAGTGGCGTTTCGACTGGTTCCAGAACGCAGACAACCCGACGGTGACGTTCGAGCAGGTTCGGTGCCCGACGGAGCTGACGTCTATTTCGGGTTGTGTGCGGAACGATGATGGAAATTTGCCAGTGTTCACCGGTTAGATTGATGGAGAAAGGACCGGGTGGCGCTGCTGTTCTCTTCCACTGTACATACTCTGGCCCTAGTGCATGGATTGATAACAGAGCGCAAGCTCACTCTGCTGACTCGAGTGCCCACGCACTGAACTGACAGGTATGCAAACAAACAAAGCTCCATCCAAAGGACTCGGCCAAAACAGTTTACAGGTCTGGGTGAGACTGCATCAGACGATCCAACAAATAGCACGAGCGGCCTAAGTTCGTGCAGCTGTGCAGCTGTTAGTGAATCAGTAGAGGCAGATGCCACCAACTTCGTCATCCATTGTCCAAGACCAAGCCAGACCCTTCACCTCAACATCCTGCTCCACGGGGGCGCCCTCTTCCGGTTTTCCAGCAAAGAAATCACCAACGCCCTCTGACTTGATTTTCCTCTTCATGAACTTCCGAGTCCATTCCTCGACAGCAGGCTCCCCGGTCTCGTCTCTCGCCTGTTTCAGGAATGGAATCAAGGCGGTTCCGCCGGTCCCTCGCTTCTTCTCACCATCCTGCTCCTTTCGAGAGGATACAGCAATATTCTGGCGCCTGCGAGTAACTTCCGGACTCCGTGACCTGCTTCGAGCACGAACTTCGCGAGACGGGTTGATAATGTACCTGGCCACGATGCCGATGTGCTTGTCCCTAAAGGCGCTCAACATGGTCAAGCATGCATCGTAGGCAATGCAAAGCTGACGGTTGTCCGTATGCTCCTCGACGAAATCCCTGATGTTGGCGACCAATGCGACGTCATGCAAGAATCGCGCATGCGGTCCGGGCATGTAGCGTCGCATGTCACGGATGAAATTGTGCCTCTGAGCTGCCCTATACTCGCGCTCAGTCTCGGATCCTGGATTCGGTTTCTCCCCGGTCGGCCGATGCTCGATACCTAGGACGATGTCGAAAAACTGAATCAGACTGCTTTGTGCATTGCTGCCACCGCTGTATTGCCGATACGTTTCTGTACCACTGCCGTCCTCATACAGAACACCATTTGGCAAACCAGCCTCCGCCATATTCTTGCTTCCTGCGAGGAATGGGCGGATACGATGGTAGAAGACGGTGGGATCACAGCTCTCATGCATTCTCTGCAAGATGGTCGTCAGGTCGGTCAACCTCTCAGCAAACGCCTGAAGACACTTGGTGACCAAGATGACGTCTCCACGTTGAGCTGCAGCAATGGCATTGAGCATGAGTGGGATGATTGGTCCTCCTCGAGCCTCGATGGCAACCGAGACAAGGTAAAACCACGACTCGTCCAGCGAGCCGGTGAAGGTACTGAGCGTAGCAAGGTTCTCGAGGTTATCGATTCCCTCATCTAAGAACAAAGGCTTGAAGTTCCACAGAACAAGAGTAGCATACGTTGCGACAGGTGGGACCTCGAGCCGCTCTGAGATCTCTAGCAGGGGGACTGATATAGACGGAGGCAGGCGGTCTGAGGGAGTGTCTGCACCCCAGATGTATGCATGGGCCATGAAGCCCAGAAGAGAGTAGGCACGCCGCCACTCCGCGTCATGCTCAAGACCGATGGTTGAGAGGATGGGTAGGCGATCGATCACTCCACGGAGCCGCCGACTCAGGATGAGTGCCTGGAGATTTGCGACAATGGCCTCCCACTTGTTGTAGTAAGGGTCCGGCAGCCTTGAGAGAGGCAGTGTATCAGGCAGAAAGCCGTGCACTGGGGAGATGCCATAGTCGGCGAGGACCGGGATAGGCGGCTGCATCCTCGCGGTTGATGCTTGCAGCCTCAGGCCGACCTAATGAGTGAACTCACGCAATTCAGCTTTCAATCAGGAGTCAGATGAAATGGATTGCGCAATGTTTCGCATTGTTCTTGGTCGGGGAGGAGAGAAGGCTGAATCAAAACCGGCTCAAGAGCTGACGGCGACGATGCCTGGGTGGTGTGAAATATTTCAGTAGGCGCGCCTAGAGAGAGGGCCGAGTCCGGAGATGCGGGAGGGAAAGTGAACGGTCGAGCGGAGCGGGGACTGGAGGGCTCCAAGGCAGGATATCTGATGACAATTCGAAGCGAATCAATCGTATGATGAGCTGAGTGATTTCCAATCAGCTTTGTATTTTGCCTGACCCTTTGGAGTGTGGCTGATTGACCACAGGGCACTTCAATCACATGCAGGCCCTGGATGATTCAGAGTCGTTCATCACGGTTGTGGTACGTAGAGGGTTTTTGGCGCTAGCTTTAAGGATGGGTATCTAGCTGCTGGATCGACGCTCTCTGATTTCGACTCTTAAACAGTTGGAGAGCCAAGAACCTTGACGGGTCTGGTCGATCAAGGTGGACCACCAGTCTTCTTATGCCTGGACGCCAGGGTTACTGACAGGCCGAAATATGGCGTGGTACTACTTGGTATTCACGCTTGATGGGTACTTGAAGGTCGACACCGATGGCGAGAGCAGTGTAAACAATGGTTCCTGGATCTGTGCTGGAGAGTTCGTGGGCCCGATATGTAGATGTGCAGAGTTGGTGTGCCTGAGTTGGTGTGCCTGGCAGGACCCGGCGCACTGCTGGGGATTAGCTCCACGGTGGAGCGTTAGGTGCTTGTTTCGTCATGTGGGCAGCAGCAGGCATGGCAGACCATAGACTCAGCAGTGAGCACTAAGTAATGCCTCGAACGGGCACTTTTTGAGGTTGTTGAACGCACAATCACAGTCAGGAATGAAAAAAGCCATCAAGATTTCTAGAAGCTGTAGTCGCTATAATAACTGTGAGAAAACAAAGAGAACGAAGGAGAAAAGATGGAAAGTTTGTGGAGTGCCAAGCTCTCTCCTGGCGGCGGGGTACGAGGCAGCGGTCCAAGAAGCGGATGCACTGCACTACTTCAACATCGTCACCACCACCACGGCCACCTCTTGCGACCAGCTCCAGCGACTGCCTCGACGCGCTCGTCTCGATTTCTTTCCCTCATCAGGCGCATCATGCACTTGACCTTCAGCTTCTAGACCGTTTCTTGCGTCGCATATGCCTCAGCCACTGATACATCGCTATCACTACGTATATCCCTGACCGTCGACTCGGATGCGCCGTCGCTGCACGCGATGCCTGTTCAGCAGCATGTTCTCAACTGGCTTTACAGTGTCTTGACCAGCGTCAGTATACAACAGTGTGCATACCATCATCTGGCTCCCTTTGTTGACTCCCTCGCCCACAGGAATACCACGACGTCAACCGAACGTACAACGATGTCGCCCAAGCTCTCGCAAGATATCCATCTCTCTCCCCACGAACCGATGTACACAGTATGGCTTCCCATCATGATCCGGAAAAAGCCTTGCACAGCATGGTAAAAACAAGTGCTGAGAGCGACGACTGACTGTGGCAGCTTTCCCGAATGGCTCAAGTGCCCTCCTCGTCCATCTAACTGGCACGCTCCCAGTCAACTTCCGCGGCAGCACATATCGCTTTCCCATGTCCATATGGGTTCCTCACGCGTACCCCCGAGAGGCCCCTCTGGTCTATGTGACACCAACTGCAACCATGATGATACGACCAGGACAGCACGTGGACCCTCAAGGCCAAGTCTACCATCCTTACCTTGTCGGTTGGATAGAGTTCTGGGATGTATGTAAAGCCCACACGAATCAATGGCGCATCTTGGAATCAGGTGAGCTAACTACTTCTTAGAAATCAACCATACATGATTTTCTTGCTATCTTGTCCGATATATTTGCAAAAGAGCCCCCTGTCATAGCCCGCCAGGCACAATCGGCACCGCCTCAGCCAATACCGCCCAGCCCTCCCTATCCAGCTCATGTCCAGAGCCCCCCTCCGCGGCCGCCCCTACCACCAGAGATTGCTTCTCGAGGCGACAGTAGGAGTGGTCAGAGACCTCCGCCTCCGCCTCCCAAACCACATGAAGAATCGCGACAAGCCCCAATCTCACGTCATGATACTGGCCCTCCTCTACCGCCGCTGCCGCACCAAGCCTCATCTCCAGTCCATCAACGACCATCCCGTTATGAATCTGCTCCTGCACTACCTCATCAAGCCCAGGGTGTGCATTCTCCTCCTGCTCACGCACACTATCACCCACCTGCACAGCAGTGGCCAAGTCAACATGGTCCAACTCCGGGTCTCGCCATGATAGCTACTCCTGCAGGCCCTTATACCCCTCAGGGACAGCCACACGCCCAACCGCAATCACAAACAGGATGGTCACAGGGGGTGCCGTCACCGGCTTGGAACCAAGGGCCTGCACCACCTCAGTCGCAACCAGGTCCTCCACCTCCACCACCTGATTTGCTGGATGAGCCCCTGACGCTCAGCATTCCCTCACAGACCAATGTCACAGCACCACCGATACCCCCAAATCCTGAGAAAGATGCTCTTCTGGCTCAGCTAGCACACGTGCTCTACTCGATGAGACAACAAGTCCGTCAGCAGAATCAGTCTAGCATGGACGGTCTCGCAGCTCAGCGTAATGCAATGGCCGCCGTGATTCCGACAATCCAGTCCGAAATGGGCCAGCTGAATCAGTTGTCTAATATGCTCACTTCGAATGCCAACATCCTCCACGACGCTCTGCGAAAGGCAGATGGAGTCATTGAGGGGTCCAAGAACCACCCCTGCCCTGATATTGATGAACTGCTGGTAGCGCCGACTGTCGTGGCAAATCAATTATACAACCTTGTTGCTGAGGAGAGGGCGTTGGGCGATGCTATTTTCATGCTAGGTCGAGCCATGGAGAGGGGCCGTATCTCGCCTGTTGTCTTCGCGAAAATGACCCGATCACTCGCACGTGAGTGGTACATGAAAAAGGCGCTTGTGCTGGAAATTGGGAAAGGCATGGGTCTCGCATCATGAAGCTGAAGCTGAAGCAGAAGCAGCTCTAGAGGTTAGTAGACTGGGAGAGGAGGACAGGTTGTGTGGTTACGGGGTGCTAACCCGCCACATGCCTTAGTATTGTTCCTTTAATGAGGGACATGGGGCGGAACACCTACGTCGCGGATAGTAACGAAAGAGATGTCTGATGCTTGCCTGTGTCTAAAGAGTATCGGTCATCACTGGGAAACCGACAACAGCCAAAGGGTTTTCATCAGCCGGGGTATCTGTTTCCATATTTACACTGAGTGATCCAAGCTCGACATGCGAAAACACTCGAGCCACAACTATGTCTTGTGTCTTCGATCTCAATTCGGACAGTTTATCTCAGCCACGAGCCCATTTCGGCAGTACATCCTAACTGGGTCGAGCCCAACTTCCATGGCAGGGCATAGACACAAGTCACTGCACAAGCAGCACCACCCCAGCCAACGCCAAATCTTTGTGCAGGTGAGACATGGGGACCATGCAGTGACATTTACACCCGTACCGGGCGATTGATGGCATGCGGCACGTCGTGTCCCGGCAAATGGTTCCAGCGAACCATTGGTCGTGGCTTGGTGTAGTCTACGATGGGCCGGGATACGGCAGTGCTGCCCGCACCACGCATTTAGACTTATACGGATGAACAATACTAAGCGGTTGGTGGCTCCACGACCAAAGAACAATATCAAAGGCCACTCTCAGGACTTCTATTATGTTTCAAGCGCCTGTTCAAAAATTCTGCAGCAGATGATGCGATCCATATTACTTCTGCCATGAGGCTGCATTCATTCTGGTGTTCAGGCAGGCAGGCCGTCAGAGTACGTTCCCCTTTTGCTTGGTATCATCTAGCCTGTAAGTACCACAGTGAAGATTCTCTTCGTCTCTGCGGTTCCTACTGACTACTCACTGACAAGGCCCTACCAAAATTGCTTTCTCTCTTATATCCTCAAGGATCCTGGTGGTCTTCTCCTGGTGACTCTTACGGCCCTCCTTTTTAAATCTTCTCATCTACGGATAAAAAGCTGTGATCCAACCCTCACCCTGCCCTTCGCACCTTCGCAAGTATTGCCTTCATCTCAGCCATCACGAGACTTCACTCACATACTCTCCATTCACTCTTTCATTCCGAGGGCAGCGAAATTCGATTAGAAGCCGCTCATTTGAGCCTCTTCTGAAGATCGTCCCCATCCGAGCTTCCGAAAAGTCTCAGAACCGGATCCTTTGGTGGTCCGTGTTCCTTAAGTGTCAGTATGGACCACTTCGATCCTTACCTACAGAACGTCACATTCCTCGATCGCGATGGCAATCAAATCAACGCCTCGATCCCTCTCATTGACTTCACCAACATCGAATCCGTCAGCGTTGCCCTCAATTATGGCGCCCAGATCGGTGCCTGCATCATCATGCTCTTCGTCGTTCTGGCTATGACCCCGACGACCAAGCTGCGCCGGCCGTCCAGCGTCTTGCACATTCTCGGCCTCATCATCTGCTGCATTCGCACCGGCCTCCTTGCTGCTTTCTTCACATCCAAGTTCATGGACTTCTACACCTACTACGCCGATGACTTTCAGGACATCCCCTTCCACGACTTCCAGGTCAGCGTTGCGGCCAACATCTTCTCCCTACTGCTGGTTGTGGTAATCGAGGCTGCCCTGATGAACCAGGCGTGGACGATGGTGGTTCTGTGGCCCAACTGGGCCAAGTACTCAATTACGACTCTGTCGGGTCTCATCACCGTCATGACCGTCGGCTGGCGCGTTGCCTTCACCGTTGTGCAATCGAGGGCCGTGTGGCATCTCGAGCCGATCAACGTCACTCATGCGACACTGATCCGGACGACAATCATCATGAACGCCTTCTCCATCTGCTGGTTCTGCGCACTCTTCAACATCAAACTTGTTGCGCACCTCATCCAGCATCGGGGCATGCTGGTCACAAAGGGTGCACTGACACCAATGGAAGTGCTCGTCATGACCAACGGCATCCTTATGATTGTCCCAGGTATGTAGTCCAGTCCCGACTTCAAGCTCACCCAGTATTGATCTTCCTCTAGTCATTTTCACGGGCCTTGAATGGGGCCGCTTCCAGAACTTCGAGGTTGCATCCCTGACACTCACATCCGTCGCTCTAATCCTCCCTCTCGGAACTGTTGCTGCTCGCCGCATGGTCCGGTCCAACGGTCTCGGTTACGACTCCAACATGTCCAATGGCAACCCCATGAACAGAGGTACAGCAAGCGGCACAGGGATGGGATCACGCGTTCACCACGGAAGTCAGAGCCACGTTGACTCAATCACTTCCACTACACCGCTAAAGACTGCCGTGAGCTTCACCTCGAACCGCAGCATGGCAGCGCCTCTCAGTTCCATCCAGTCTCGCTGCGAAGCTGGTGGCTGCAGCACAGTTGTTGACAGCTTCAGTCGGTTCCGCCGCGATCGACCCGATCATTTCGACCTTGAGCTCGGCGAGATTGACAGCGAGCCCGTTTATTCTGAGGGAAACCGCGTGCGAGTTGAGTCGGCTTTCGAGCAGCGCGAGGAGAGAGTTCAGTCATCTCTCTGAAGGCTGTCCTGCTCCTCCATCTAGGTCGCGAGAGCCCAAAATTCTGCGGACACTCTTCCTCCGATACTACCATCCTGCTTCTTTTTGTTCTTTTTGTTCTCGTTTCCCAACCAAATGCTATGTGAAGCATTGCACAGCGCCGGCGTACAAGGTACTACTACATCGCGAGGATGAGACGAAGGTGAAATCCTCCATTCGTCTTCTGAATAAATCCGACCTTTCGATTTCTATTTCATTCATCTAATTGGCGCTCGACTTTGGCCTTGTATATAGTCCCCTCCATAAAAAAGCTCTCTCTTCTCTTTGATTCCAAAGCCTACGCTTTTTTCTTCGATAATTTTCCTGCGTTGACTGCGATTGTGCTCTAAATAGCAAGACTCCTGGTCCAGGGAGACTGCGGGTTAGTCAAGGAGGACATTCACATCAGTGTTGCAACGCTTGTACCTAGTGAACGCGATCACCGTCAGAAAGAGTTGTTCCTCTGCTTCCACCGTGTACATGGGCCAAATCAGAGCACAAGGATACACAGTAAGAGCTCGAGGGCCATCCCTTAGCAGGCAATCGACAACAGTGAAAGGCATGACGATGCTGAACAAGTGGTCCGAGCCGAGAGACCATTTTATGTTAGCGAGTACTATATCGAGTGAAATGACTATTTCGGTACCAACAAAGGCAGTGTGCGTGTCACAGAAGTTGAGATGACACGGCTGCATCCGAGTCGTAGTATACTACTGGATTCAGTATCACCTCAATGCTTATATCATAAAGAGGTTTTCTCGATTCATGCGTATTACCCAGCATCTCATCCCGACCTACGAAACAGCCGCCCGGATACATTGTCCTTGCACAAACTGACCAGCCTTCTTACCTCACCACCACGAATCGGCTGTGGCTGTTCCAAAACACATTGAGCCTTCGCAAGAACAGGCTGATCGCTCCAGGACACTCGTCTCCGGAACCAGGCTCTACTACCTAGCCTGAGATGTTCTTTAGCTGTTATATTCTTGCGCGAAGTAGTCCCGTAATTTGAGGTCTCGTATGCAGTACTTTGAGCTGACTGCATGTACCACTTGCTGGAGCTGGAGTCCAGGCTTCCCAGAGACAAAAGTCCAATGCAGTCAGATGACCCGGAATTGTGGGAACCACATTGCGCGTTCTGTAGACACTGATCTTTTGGCGTCGAGTTTCTACATATTGATGAGTTGGATATGCTGGACAACTTCTGCCTGACAACAGCTGCCCTTTGCCTGAGACTTTGTCTATCTATGGTAGTTGTATTAGCAGCCAAAGCCCTGAGATGAGGCTCATTGGCATGTCGTATCTGCCCCTTATCTGGAAATGGGTGTCGAGTATGTGTGGAAGAACGAATGGAGCTGCGGAAATGCTCTTCGTGGTCTTTTATCTTCTCTTTATTGCGCGGACTCTCCGAATCACACGCCGCGAGATTCTCGTCGTTACGCCGGCAGCTCATCTTTTCGAACAGTCCGATTCTTTGTGCGACAGGTGAAGCCTCGCAGCGCTCAATTTGGTGCATGGACTTGTTTTGTGACGAATTCGGGAGCCATCCTCTCCGCCCCAATGTTTCTCTGCACCGATCGGATGGTAGCGGATGATCACCTAACCTTAGCCAGCTTGTCGTCGCAGATTTTGTCAGTACTTGTGGTCGGTTTTGAGACTTTCTGTCATTGGCAGCCATCGCTCTGCGTTTTTTCTAGAAACCCAAGCGAGGCTCACCGCCTCGCTCCGTTCTTTTCACTAGAGCTGAAGTGGCCAGTGTGGATTGCCCCAAATGCATCGGCATCCCTTGCTCCTGAGATAAGCCAAGAGCGCAGGGCTGCATCATAGCTGCGGCAGGTTGCTGGTTCTGCGGTGTGTCTGCTTGAGATGATTCCTGGACCAGGTTCCCAACATCAGAAATCTTTGGAGATTTGAAGACATCTTCGCACCCCTTTGCCTGCATTCTGTCGCTGGTTGAGCTGTCCTGGAGACATGTCTGGAGAAGTTTAGGGTCTTCCTCGATATTGAAGCCATGATCCAGAGATGTGGCAGCCTCCCTTGTGGTAATTGGCATGGGAATTAAGGAACTCTGTGCAATGGAGTCGTACTTCGAGGTAGAAAATCCGCACGCTTGCGCTGCAAGACTTTCTTTATCTCGTTCAAACAAGTTACTGTGGCTTGGATTCAGGTGATACTCCTGATCATGAACTGGAATGATATGCGTTGCGGGCTCTATCACCGGAGACGAGCCGCGTTGATGCGACGGGTTCGAAGGTGACTGAGCAATCGGACTGGTCCTCCCATGAGTGGTCAAGATATCATCGGAAGTGCTCTCAGACTTGGCCATGACCCCTGAATTGGTAATAGATGTTCTTTCCGGCAACAGAGCTATGTGGCTGGCAGTGGAACCCTGGGCTGCTTCAAACAGTTTCCGCCTTTCTGCGACGGCCGACCTGCGAACGTTCGAGTCATGTTGACTATGAGTGGGCTCGGTGTTGTCATCGGTCACTACAGAGGGCCGATTTTGGGTAGATGAACCCGACGTCACGGCTTTGAGTAAAGACGGAGATGGCTGTGGCAAACGAAGCGGGCGAGAAGGGGCAGGTGCGTCGACGGCAGACCGAGCGTCAAGGAACTCGAACTTGGAGACAAGGTCGGCCAGAGCATTGCTGCGACAACGCAAGGGGCGAGAGTGCTTTTGGCAATCGAGATCGTACGGAGGAGTTAACCTGGTCATGGTCTTGTTCGCAGTGAACTTCCAATGATGACTTCTCTCTCGCCAGCCACAGCAGAGAGTAATGAATCGACGATGATGAGGAAGAATAATTTCCGAAGAATGCCGTACCAAGACCAAGCCGAGAATGAACAACGTAGGTGGAGGTAACTTCTGCACAGGGTAAGCGACACAGGGGGGTTATCTGGGAGGAATGAGGCAATCGGAAAGCTCTTTATGTGCCTGATGCTGCCGAGGGCAGGTGCGAGACGATTCTGCTTTCCCACATGTCCTTGCTCTTTCAGACACACGAAGGGCTTGTCGGTGCAGACTGATAAATGCCATAAGCATTCGGAAGCGCTCCTCAACCGTGTTGACAGTTCGGAGGGCGTTTAAGGGGATCTTAGGGTCTGTGCTGATGATGTCCGTTGCTCCAGCTCCCGAGGCGACACGGACTGAACATGTTCTACAAGGTACTGTGGAAGAACTGAGCTGAGTGAAAGGTATCGTGTCCCAATTATGCAATAGAGATACGCCCGTCTGGGCCAAACCATCCTTATACAGTGTCGTTAGATGACCGTCGTGTCTCAGTAAAGTACATGCTCTCCAATCCACCTATTATACAAGCACCATACGGCCTCGCTGGTGCAGTCTCTTCTCGGCTCTTCGCTCGAAAGCTATCCCGTGTCTTCGATCTCGTTTCTCCCGTCTGATTCAAACGGTTACTCAGTTACTGATTGGATCGGGTGTTAGCTAGAGTGACGTGTCATGAAGGTGCAAAGGAGGGTACCTACGGAGGGAGCAGCAACTCGCCCCATGAGCTTGAAAGAACCGTGACAGCAACCTGGTTTTAGTAAGTCAACACGGAGACTCAATATGCCAACAAGTCTGTGAAACCCACTGCGAAGATACCGATGCTGCGGACCATGGCAGCGTTCTCCGAGGAAGTAAGGGCGTCGTAGGTGGAAGAGAAGAAGCCCTGGGGCGCACGTGGAGCTCCGCGGCCACCGACAGATCGCTTGGGAGGGGCCATTGTGACTAGGTGTATTTTTCGGAGACCTTTGGGAACTTGAGGTTTGTAGAAGAGGTCGCGCAGAAGATGACGTGTGTTGATGCGATGGGTATGGTAAGACTTGAAGAATTTCGGGACCCAAAGGAGCCTCGAGAAGCCATCGCAAATTGTCAGCCCCACATTTCTTTCTCGGACGGCCATCTGCATTTTTGCTTAACCTGTAGACTGCTACCCGCCGGGCCCGTTGGGTTCTTTCCACGGGACAGCTATTTACTTACTCATCATACCGTGATCGTCCCAAACTTGGCTTTCAATTATAGACACGGCTTTCCTCTCACTCTAGACCTGCAGAGCTGAGGTATCCCGCGGAGACCATGACAGACAATCCTGGTCCCGGAGGTTTCATTCCTCCAAGCGAAACACTCCCCTCACCAGCTCCCTCAAGTACTTCATCATCGCGACCAACCTCCGCATTACCGCATCCACGCGGCAGGTCTTTACAACCCGGCTCGCAAAAAGAGGCGGTTGTGCGGCGATATGTTGAGGACAAGATGCTTCACGTGTCGCGACGATACGTCAAAAAGTTCAGCAACGCCGAGCTAGACGATTCATTGGTAGGCTACAAGAGCTTCAGCGAGGTGTGCCGTGACCTAGATAGCATGGTCAATGTATTGTGGCTTTCTGCTACTCGTAAGTCAATTCTGCACTGGTTGTGAAAGAAGTTCACCGCTGATAGTGCAATAGCTGGCTTGCAAATCCCCTTCCTGCTTCGGCTGGCCAGCGACTTCACCCAGTACGTGAGGTCATTTCCACCATCGCCAAAGGCAACATTCGAATTACTGGGTAAACTGGACCATTGCTTCTCGAGTCTCCTCATGGGACGCGACCTTGTCACAAAGGAGTGGCTGCCCGGATTCGAGAATAGCATGCGTGCTGGAATGACAACGACTGATATGGTGCGGTGCCGATCATTAGTCGAGCAGACTCGCGTTCTGATGGTAGAGGTCATGAGTTCGGGTGACTTTGACGACGAGGACGAGGAAGACGAGGAAGATGATGACATGGGCGACCAGACGGATGATACGGAGGGTGCTTTCTCCGATACCACTGGCATTCACGCACCGACCTGGGACATAGACGAAGATCGACTTCATTTGGACGCGGCAAGGATCTACGAGAACACGATTGTGCAGTTGGGAGAACGATTGGGGGATCCCATGGCGGAACGTCAAGTGAGCGACGACTGATCATTCATCAGAGCGCCATATGTTCGAAATCTTGGGCCGTGCCGACGTTAGCTCCTTGAGCAACGACTCTAGCTACCGGCAGAGTTCAGCGTACGGATTGATTTCGGGTTGGTGAATTGACCGGAGCATCCATGAACGGACTCCAAACATCGACACTTACAACGTGCCATCATGAGCCGCGCCGTGTTGTGGGATGATAGAGTTCGGCTGCCCCGTCGTGGGCAGCTGCATCTCACCCTATCCGGCAACAAGCCGCTTAGGAGGAGGCCTCTCCCCCCGTCCCTGGTGGAGCGATACACTCACTATTATAGAGTATTCAAAGCGCTTGCAAACCCGATAAACCACGCGCCTGTGGTTAAGCGCCAACGTAAGCGCCAACCATGCCCAGTATCTGTTCACAGAGGGGTAGCATGCGCGCCGATGGGGGCAACTATTTGATCCCGCAACTAACAGAGTACGAAAGGACAGGGCGAGCAGAGCCAAAGGTTGCCAGAACAAGTGACGACGATGGCAATGGAGAGTGCTGCACTTGGCGACGCCCTGCTGCTCCGAGATGGTGGGCACGATCACTGTACACGCGAAACGTTATAGTGTTGATATACCCTTGGACGAAGAACCGAAGAGCATTTCTCTTCCAAGCTGGAATTTCTGTGGGACGATTATCGATCTGCAGACAGGACTCTAGCCCGGATCTCACATGAATAAATCGGCTCGGCCGAGCGCGACCCTCTGTGGATTCCAAGGTAGAAAGAACCAAACAAGTTCACAAAGCCAGTGTCACAAAAACTCAGAGTACATTGCGCAGCCTTTCTATCTGTTTCTCAAGGCTGCAAGTAGAGCTGCGGGAAGACAACTCCCAACTGGCCACGTCCGATGAGGTACTCCGTACATAGACTACGGAATACGCACCGCCAAAATAGTCAAACGGGCAAACAACTCCTGCAATAGAGCAAGCCTGTCCAATGGACCGACACCCTCTTGCTATCGACCAGTCTTGGCTCTTTGCTTGTCCTCCTGGCGCTTTGCCTGTTCCTGGCTGTACACCAAGGAAACCCCTGAAATGTACATACAGCGAGCCACTCCACCTCGTGCATTGTTGGAGCTTGGCCTTTGGCCCATTTCTGCGTCCCCTTCTCTTTTCTACATGGTTCGAAGGCTCGTCATGGATGCCGAGCGCTATGCGTTGGCATGTGCCCAGAAGCCTGGAACCGACAAACCCACTGGGCACCATTCTTTGGGTCGGGTTGGCGTGCATGAATGAGGCAAATTTAAGGTAGGAAACATGCGTTTTCGGCGTTTGCTTCTGATGCCGGGCTCTCGTCACTCTTACGCGATGCAATACTGAAGCGAGTTCCCAACACATGCCGCCAACACCATGCCAGCCTGCAGCCGGAGAGGTTATCTTGTGGAGAAGTTGAAATCTCTCTGCCAATGTTGCGGGTCTTTGTTATCGCTTTTTGGCTTGATGATTTCTGGACCCTCGATTGCCGACCGTGTGAACGAAAGGGAAAAAGAAAATCGCCAAACGTACCCTCTCTGCGAAGGTCGTGTACTCAACATGGAGTTACAATATTGACAACCGATAAGCAGCGTTGCACACATTTCAATATGAAGAAATGAAACGCACAGTCAAGAGTGCTTACACCGACTTCCTATTCCATCTCCATTGGGCACCCGCTTCACACCCTTTGCCTCGTCTCTACTGTACCAGTTCTGTCCATTAACACACCCCTTAAAACACCACAGTCCAATCAGTCCTTGGCCCCTCGAATCGTTTCATGCACAACCCGCTTCTTCGCCTCCTGTGCCTCTCGTTGGCTCCCGATACTCACTGCCAACAATCATTGCCCAGGTTCTACCGCCCAGCCCGTTTCTATTCGGCTTTTCTTTTCTCGGCAAGTATGTGCGTAGTTCTCCGCTGCATGCACTTCATCCTGGTGTGAGTGCACAAGCAGGGACAGAGGTAGCATTTTGTTTGTTTCGAAGTATTGATCAGGAGGGTCGGCAATGGCACCGCCCTGCTGACCCAGGGAAACAGCGCACACGCAGAGTCGCAACCAACAATGCCGAGCAGAGAGGCAAGCAGTTGTGCGGTGGCAATGGCTCGACCGAGCCGCCTACCATATCAGACGAGATCTTGGCGGAGCCCCCCGAATCTTTATGCTGGATGCTAGAGGACTTATCCATGGGCCATGTCTACCCTTATAAGTTGACCATGGCCGGGTTTTCACGAGCCTCAGTGTTGCTATATCGGTTACCTTGTCTCCCACCGCTCCTGTCTTTCTCTTCTTTATATTGGCTTGGCCCTCTTTATCGAGCCGGTCTATACCACATTCTTTACTTCCAGACGCCTTGACGGCGCTCGTGTTACTGCCGAACACTCCTTGCTTTACAACCTGGTTCTTCTTCGCTGGCCTGGATCACCCATTTCTCACTGTCTGGACGGCCTTCATACACTTTTGACTGCAAAGAACTTTATAGACTTAACGCATTACGACTCATACTTACGATCTTCCTCGAACACTTTACGCCATGAAGTTTACTCCTACCTCCATGGCCCTCTTGGCCCTTCCCTTTGCCACGGCTATCCACTCTCCCTCCGTCAATGGCATGAAAATTCTCTTCCAAGACACATTCACTGGCTCCTCTGGCTCCTCTCCCGACTCTAAAACGTGGAACATCGCCCGCGATGTCAACACCAACAACGAACTACAAGACTATACCTCCTCGAACTCGAACATCCAGTTGTCCGGTGGCCAAACCCTCCAGCTCGTTCCGTGGAAGACGAAGGACGGGAAGTGGACTTCTGGTCGTGTCGAGACCAAGGAGTCTTGGACCCCGAAGAATGGCAAGAAGCTGAGGGTGCAGGCCGGGCTGAGGATGGGACCCGCTGCGAACAAGAAAGGCATGTGGCCTGCCTTCTGGATGCTGGGAGATGCTGTTCGCCATGGCACAGAATGGCCCCTTTGCGGCGAGCTCGACATCTTTGAGCAAGTCAATGGCGACGGCATCGGCCATGGAACAGTCCATTGCGACCTCGAAAACGGCGGTGCCTGCAACGAGCCTCTCGGACGCGGTGCATCTACCGATATTCCAGACGGCGAGTTCCACGCTTGGTCTCTCGTTGTGGACAGGACGTCCCGAGACTGGCGTTCCGAGACCATTGAATGGGGTCGTGATGGCAACGTCTTTCACAAACTCAGCGGTGCTGACATTGGGGACGAGGGCGTCTGGTCGACTCTCGCGCACTCTCCTTACTACATCCTTCTCAACGTTGCCGTCGGCGGTACTTGGCCGGTAAGTGTTGACCCGTATTGCCACTTGAATCTCAGTCCCCTCTGAGACTGACTGTGAATTACCAGGGCAATCCTGACAAGTCTACCGATGACGGTTATGGCAACATGATGGAGGTTCAGTACGTCGTCGTCTATGAGAGCACTTAGAAGCCACTGGCCATGGTCGCCATAGTTCTCTTCATGTATATACGATACTCTCTTCACTCTTGAACCTCTTGTCTGCCTTGTGGCTGGATGCCAATTAGCAAGAGGTTGGAGAAAATAGACGGATCTTTGGTGTTTCCGAGCAAGACTTCAATTCATAACGGGGACGTATGTTATTGATGTCGTGAACAATCGTCTTGTTTGTGGGCAAAGTTGGGACTATTTATTTCGTTTCCCAGCCAAGTCTCTTCCGCGTATAGTAGTACCCAACTTGTGAAGGGGGTAGAGTTGTCTTTTAAAGATCTGTGCTCATCTCTACAGTATTCAGCATCGGAACCGCCTCGCACAAAAGACGGGAAGCACGGTGATTGGAAAGACAATGAAGTCAATAAATCAAGTGTCGCTGCTTCTCTCAAAATCCTTTCTCATTCCCATATAGCCGCCGAAGCCATCCTATACCGCATCGTGAACAACGAGAAACGAGGAAACAATATAACAACGAATCAATCCACCGCAGAGCAGCCACATACAAATGTTGCCGAAGCAGCCACCAAGTTAAGAGATAAGGGAGAATGGTGCTCAATACGGAGTACCACCAGTGAAATCGCAGTAAGCTCTGTCACGAAGAGCCTTGCCTCAACTGCCCTGAGGAGTTAACCCGCCATACATCGAAGCAACCTCCAAAACGATACCAAAAAAGAGGGGGAACCGCAGAGCACAGGGAATATAATGAGATTTTTAAAACCATTTCGACGTTCTTTTTCCCCCTTATCCTCGCCACCTCCCACAAAGACGTCCCGAGGAATGCGTTATGACCAGAGAAATTGTAAGAAAACCAAGCCCCATCTGAGAGGTGTGAGAGTGCAGCCCCTAGACTTCCAGTCGCGGCCGCATTACTGCATAATAGTATAGGGAAAACAGCAGACAAGGCATATGAAAAAAGCAAAAACCAGAAGCAAGATCAAATCAGAAGGCGGATCGAGGTGCGCAAGGGTGAAGATCAAGTTCAAGAACGCCATGTCGGGTGATGCCGGGTATTAAAGCTCGATTCGAACCTCCAGGTATAGAAACAAGGACAGCCAACACCGCCAGAAGCAGCCAACTCAATAGCCGCGCGAGATCTTTAACATATTCGTCAATCAGCAGGGATATCGGGAGCTCTTCACTCCGCAGGTATCTCGTTGTTATCAACGAAGGCATTGTTGAAGTCGAACGGTGGGTTGTCGGTATCGCCATCATGAAGGAATGAATCGAAGTCGAAGTCGTTCAGAACATCGGAAGTCGTCATGGGGTCTGCGAAGTTCATACCGTCGAGATTGACCTAGACATGGATCATCAAAACATGCGCAGACAAGACGTCGTCAAGGGAGATAGAACGCACCATATTACCAAACCCATCCATCATAGTGTTTTGAGTGGGATCTGCGCCGGCTGGTGGTGCCACAGGCGCAGGAGCCGGCACCGCAGAAGCTGCAGTCCCTGTTGCTTGAGCCCCTGCCGCACCCTGCTGCCCCTTATTGAAACCGGGGTTGACTGGAGTGATCGGTGTTGCGGGTGCTGCACCATCGCCTTCGCCAGAGTTGTCTGCAGCTGGTGTAGCGCTGGCGTTGTTGAGATTTTGGTTCGACTTTTTGTTGGCGGCACGCTGAGGCTGACTGTTAGCACCGTTCAACACACACTGATGACATGTCTTACCTTTTCTTTGGCTGCCTTGGTCTCCTTCTTCTTCGGGGCTGCTTTGTTTCCCTGGTTTGGGGTCGGAGGAGCCGCAGCGGCTTGCTGTGGTGATGCCGTTGTGCGGTTTGCATTTGCAGCAACCTGAGCAGGAGCCGAAGGTGGGGGCATGGAACGCTGTTGAGGTGTACCCTGAGCCTGGCCTGGTTGTTGACCCTGTTGCATACCTTGCGGCTGCATTTGGCCGTTGGCAGCTTGCTGCCATTGCTGACCATTTGGTCCAGGCTGCTGTCCTTGCCGCGCTGCCATCATCTGTTGCGGGTTCATCTGTCCGTTGAAGGGTTGGCCAGGATGAGCGCCTGGTGGACGCATCCCGTTCATCTGAGCTTGGGCAGCTGCCATGTTATTGCCATCTACACCGTTGAAGAAATGGGGCGCCATTTTGGGATCGACGTGGTTTCCCATGAAGTTCATCGAGTTTGGCGAGCCGCGAGACTGACCGCCATCAGGAACCGGTGATGGGATTCCTGAGTTGTTGTTCATTTGTGGCGTACCACGCTTCATCTGTTCTGATGGGTTCGGTGAGGTTCCTGTCCTCATGGCCTGAGGTGAGGTATCAGGGAATGATGGCTGCCCGTTGGGTCCAGTGGGCACAGGTTGACCGGGACCGCCAGGGCTTGGACCCGGGCCGCCTTCCCTGGACACCCCGCCCATACTGTCCTGCTCTTGACGTGCCATCATTAGCCGCTTCTTGTTCTGCTGTTCCAAGAGCATCAGCTGCATCTGGTAATCCTGCAAAGCGTGATTGCTCCCGGGAGCCTGCTGACCAGGTGCGCCAGGACGCATTCCTGCGGCTCCTGTCATATCGCCAGCGTTGTAGTAGCTGTTCAGCATGTTGCCATCAGGGCCTTGTTGCTGCATGGGGGAACCTTGGTTTTGCGGGCCGGCGACATTTGGCATTTGCTTGTTGCCCATCTGAGCACCCTGCTGCTGTTGCAGGTTCTGCGAGTATGTTGCAATTGACTTCTGCTGCGCCGCGGGGCCTGAACTGACAAAGTTTTGCAACTGCTGGGGATTTAGCGAATTAGGATTGATGCCATTCATTGCAAGCATATGGTGGGCTGCGGCTACGCTTTGAGGCATCTGCTGCCCGCCCATGACTTGACCTCTCCCATTGCCCATCACAGCTCCTGGCTGATTGGGATTGAACGGTGCGTCAACGCGTTGGCGCTTCGATGGAGATGGTGCGTTCTCCCCTGAGGCGGGAGATGAGGGTCTGTCGCCCTGATTGATGTTCATATTCGAAGGGTCGCGCTGCATTTGATTTTGCTTTTGCTGGAGCATTTGCATTTGGGGACTATTTGGGGTTTAGTCGAATCTCAAGCCTATGCTGGAAGTGATATGGACTCACTTGTTCTGGTTGTTGGCCATAGCGGCGCGAGCAAGATTGGGCTGCCTCATATTCATGCCGGCCATCGCGCCATTCATGTTCTGAACGTTTTTGATAATCTGGGCCTGATAGTGTTGCTGGGCCATTTCGGGGCGCATTTGGCGTAACAAGTCCTGTTGCTGGTTCTGCCTCAGCCGAGATTGTTGCTAGGAGAAGGAGACGTCAGCCTTGTAGGCATGACTTATGGGGTAGAAGGGGAACTTGAGAACGAAGGGAGGAGCAGAAAAAGCCGATTTCGAGAACTTACCTGGGTATGCGCAACGTATTGATTGACTGTGTTGTTCGGTCCCTTAAGACGTTGAGCATTGTAAATGTCCCAGAAGACACAGAACCACTCGTAAAGGAACGAAGACTCGGAGGCAGGCATTGGTAGCTTTGGAGGAGGAAGATCCTCAGGGAGCTTAGAGTCGATATCGTCCTTGCTATCTGTGTCCATTGCGTCGTCGTTCGAACCGTTGACTGCGTTACCTTTATTGCCGACACCATCCTTCTGTACATTCACGGGCTGATCGCTACTGAGGAGAGCGCGAGCGCAGTCGTACATGCCGTATCGGATGAAATATTCGTAGATATATGTGTTCAGATGAGTGCGCTGGTTGTCATTGCCCGGCTGCTGTCTGTTCGCATTGGCGGCGGCGGCGGCAGCGGCAGCTTGCTGAGGGTTGACAGGGCCGCCATTGTTCATCATGGGTACAGGCGCACCACCGACAGGGCCCCCCATGGCGTTCATGTTGGCCATGCCCACGTTGGGATTCATGATCGCGGATTTGGGGTAATGATGAGTTAGGTGTCAGACAGTTGTCTGGCTCGTCAAGAACACAGCCCTGGATGCGAGAATGGTCAACGATGGTCAAGCCGAACGCAACCTGTTTCGCTGGCCAGGATCGCTGTCGTCACCACAAGTATCGTCGCACACCAGGCGTCGTCCCGATGTGAGAGCGAAGATGGTGAGCGTAAGTTCTTCACCAGCTGCAAATGGCCTTTCAGGCGAATATGGTGAAAGTTGACAGCAGAGTTATACTACGCTCTCCTGTCGTGTTCCACGAGACGGCCACCGAACTCAGAACCAACGACAAGGCGTCGCGTATGCGAGCGGCCAAGGGCGACAGCGTGCCAAAAGTGACTTCCGCTGGCACTTGAGCAACGCAGTAATAAAAGAGGTCGTCGGGAATGATAAGGATGACTGTGGACGGCGAAGGTGTGTCGAGTGGATGGATGATTGATCGCGTTTTCGCGGCAGATCGTCGATGATTAAGGCGCAAGGAGTTGGTGTGCGACCGTCGAGGAAGTACCGCTGGTGGTCGGGAGCGGCTTGAGAGCGGCGACTACCAAAAAAAGAAACGTATCGTAGGCCAAACCCAAGAGCTGGACCAGGAAGACCGCGAGCAGGCTAGATACAGGCGATGCGTGTCGTGAAGAAACTGGAAATGGAAATCGCGAAAGAGGTGAGATAGACAGCAGCTTCCTGTCACGCCAGGCAGGATGGGGCTGGCTGGCTGGTTGACTGGCTGGGGCGGGAAAAAAACGGGCGGGTGCGAGAGCGAAACGGAGGAGGCGGGCGCAGGGCCCAGGGTATCGAATGTCGTAGTTGACGTCGTGCTTCGTTCGTGTCAAGTTATGTGTTAACGCTTGTCGCAACAAGCCTGATGAGCATCAACCTCGTGACGAGACGGAGCCTTTCGGCAGCAGGAAGAGGAGATTGAGGATTGGGGAGGGCGGGAGAAAAGGAAAAGAGGGATGAGCGAATGGAAGAGTCGACGGAGATGGATGGAGGGAATGCCAGCAACACGCGAGAGGAGGGAGTAGGGACGGGGTGCTGGAACCTCTCTGTTTCTGTCTGGGGCCCTAAAGGTGAGAGGGCAGAGACCTGGACAAGCCAGCTAGTCGTAGCTAGTGGTGGCTCAGGGTCATTTATGTCAGGGAAGCGGGAGAAGAAGGCTGGGAGCGGGGACGTGTTCGCTGTAAGGCCCTGCTGTCAGTGCTACGACGAGTGCTGTAGAAATAGGCTCAGCACCATTGTGAGTTGTTCTCAGGCGCCTGCCTCACCGCACGTGGTCACTGTGAGGTTGTACGCTGTCAGGGCCGTTACATGAGATACGCTGGGTTAAGTGGCTGGACAGTCCGTATTTGCACTGTGTGTACCGACCAATTTGGCAATGCATCGACATTTTATACTCAATGTACAGAGTACTCCGTTGGGCTCAAGGCTCAGCCTTCTTATCATTCTACAAGTCGGACCTATTGATTCAGTCTAGGGGTAACAAAGCCTGACAGTCTATTTATCCAAGTCACATAATCTATCAATATATGTAATACTTGACGCTTACACAACTGTGATGAGGTGTCGTTCTCGCAGTTCACCAAACCTATAGGAGACACAGTGTCGGGTGCCCCTGGAAATGTTCACCGCACGGTTTCTTTTGACACTACAGCCACTACAGCCACTACAGCCATCCTAGCTCAGCCCTTGTTCGAGGCGCGTATCTCTCAGCACAGGCGCGTAGTTCTGGGCCCCGCCCTCATTTCTCGAAGCGTACCTCGCCGTATTTGGCCTAAGGCACACAATCTTCGACGTGCCGTGCTATTGCGCCATTAGCCGTGAGAGATACCCCATTAGGACAGCTCAAAGACACATCACTATTGTATGTATAAAATCGCATCTGGCTATGTGTGTATTGCCAGCCAAAGGACGAAGCTCGATAGAGCTCACATGCACTTCGGCTTTTAGTGGAAAGAGTTCTGGGTTTCCTCGACCTGGCAGTTGTTGCTGCCATTCGATTATTAAATCACCACGTGCTTGCTGCTGATACTTCAACGATGTCTCGCCTCGCTACCTTATGAAACTTTCAGGCAACTGTCCTTATTTTTTATCACGCTGACATGATGATTTACTGCTCTGTTCCGTGATGGAGATATATGCTCGTACTTTCTACAGCCTGACTCTACAAAGGAGTGTGTATGGAGTACTAACAGCTCCGATGTGCTGAAGGGAACGGAAGCTGTCCGTCCAGCCGTTCCAAACCCGCAGACGACTAGTTCCCAAACCACCGGTTATAACAATGGAACTTCAAGGCGATGTATACTGACTATACGACACGTCAAGTTTTCCCTCCGTCTGGGTTTTCCGATTTTAGATGTTCCAGGTCTACCGTTTGCATCCCGACTACCTATAGTCCAAGCACAGCGCCTCGCCCGTGAAGTGCGATCCGAGCATGGTCACTGCCTTTCAAATTTATGCCCTGACGCAGTGGTGTTATTCCAAAACTGTCAATCGTACGCATCCAACGATCTGGTGGGACCCGGGCCCTGTCTTGCCGACCGTCGGCACGCCGTCTCCATATAAGGCTGAGATGTAATTAGGCCTAGGAGGCCCACTCCCCATGATTCAATACACTTTGTTCAGATCCGAGCACATGGTTTTGCATTGTTGCACAGCCTCGATGCACCATTCAAGGTGGTAAGCATGCGAGCGGAACATCATGGGTCGATGGAACAGCTGGGAAATTATTGTAATTGGGATTTAGATTTCAGGAAGAGGGTTTTCCCTCGAATAAGTGTCGCCTTGGTTTGAGACATAGGCCTCTCAAGCTCTCTAGATAGGTGCTTAATCTGTGTTTCATAACCTACCCTGCTGACCAAAGACCCGCATCCTGGATCTACGGCCATCTGATCCTCCTGCAAGGCTTGTATGTAGACATCATTGAGAGAGCGAGCCCTTATACGAGCCCGGTCCGAGGGCTCATTGGACCGATCCTCCTCCACTGCCGTCACCGACAAGTTCTGGCAGATTCTTGAAGCCACGTAAGACGGAAATACGCTGCAGAGGCTGAGGGTTTCCCCATCGTCCCGCGTGCTTGACCAGGATCGGTTGGCCTGGTTAACGGTCGGTTATGATATCATGTCTCCGAGCTCAGTCGTCCTCTGGCGGCAGCTCGTCATCAATGTATCGTATTAACGACACCCTCATCTCCGTCGTATCGTTTCCCCTAAGCACATCACTAATAAAGTGCGCCTCAACCTGCATCTGAACCATCTCCAAAGCACCCCTCAGTACTCCACATAGAATGTTGGAGTACCAGAGCTCATCTTGTGCTCTGCCGTCGTCGGGCAACTCTACAAAATCGGCGAACGGGTTCTCGTCGAAGACCAATGAGAATTGGTTGTTGTCGTTTGTCCAGTTGGTCACTTGCGGGGTGATATTGAGGAAGATCTTGAAGCCAACCTGCGAAGATCGTCAGCGACCACTTCTTTCCACGCTGACAGCTTTCTGCAGAGAGCCACCACCGAGAAGTCTACCTTTGATATCATGTCGGCCGTCTCGCGGAAGCTCGAGCACCGCTTCATCGTATTTGACTTCGCCAGATAGTCTTCGATGAGTCGGAGGCCAATGTTGTACCCCATCTTGTCAAGTTGCTTGTTGACCTCTGCGTAGTCACTCTCGTAATCTTTACATAGCTGCGCAACAATAGTTCCGTATGTGAGGACGACAAGCTCGGCGTTGACTTTATCTATTCTCGTCCTGGAGTTTTGTCATAAGCGTCTGACCTCTGGTACCAACGGCAGCACCTGGGTTCGACCGGACTTACTTCCAAATTCTGTGACAGGCTGCGTCAGCAAGAAGATACCAGAGAAACCATAAGATAGAAAGTTACGAACTCTTCTCCCACACGGGTCGCCTTGTTGGATGCCATGCTGGCTTCTGTCGTTGGAGGTTACCCCTTGCGCGGTGGGATGCGAGCAGGTTCTGCTCTCTGTAGCCCGTAGGCCGACGTCGAGGCCTCTGAAAACCAGACGGCTGGTGCAGAGGGTCCCGAGACAGTAGAAATTACTGTTAAATATCTGCGTAGGCACCAGGATCGGACATTAACAGACGGAGGTCGGGTTGGGGAATCAAATGCTCGTTGTTCGTCAGTGACGGTAGTGGGAAACCCCGAAGGACCCACAACCAATGGGAGGCGCGTCTGTCCCTCTACCGTGCTCTGCCAAAGATTTCCACCTGGAGCTTGAACGACAAGGCTAGAAGAATCGCAACTGCAGACGAAAACAGCCAACAAGGATTTCAACGGTAGAACACACAACCAAGAATTACTTCGACATCGTTTCCCATCGTTCGACTCGCGATATCATTCTCACACACCTTATTCGACCGACATGTCTGCCGAGAAGCGACCCGCGGACGACGACCCAGGTTCCAACCAGAGCTTGGTCAAGAGACAGAATGTTCGGGCATCAGATGGCGCGCTCGCTCGCATCAATGCGTCCAGTAATGCGCTGGTACAAAGTGTTCGTGCTGCTCTTCCACGCGCCTCGTGACTGGTACTGACTCAATACTAGGCACCGCGAACGAGTGCACTGCAAGCACCAGTAATGGAGCTTTCCGGTCATTCTGGCGAGATTTTTGCCGCGAAATTCGATCCCACGGGAAATTTGATCGCTTCAGGGTCAATGGATAGGAGCATCAGTACGTCGGGCCTAGGACTTCGTGCGTGTGCTTTGCTGACCGGTAGCAGTGTTATGGAGGACATACGGCGATTGCGAGAACTACGGTGTGCTCAATGGCCACAAGGGCGCTATTCTGGACCTGCAGTGGTCTCGTGACTCGGAAATCGTGTACTCGGCTTCAGCAGACATGCACCTAGCAAGCTGGGACCTGACATCTGGCACACGGATACGACGCTACGTTGGTCACGAAGAAGTAATCAATACGATGGACATCAGTCGAAGAGGCGAGGAGCTGTTGATCAGCGGCAGCGACGATTCGACAATCGGTATCTGGGACCCCAGGTCAAAACATGCTGTGGACTACATACAGACCGAGTTCCCTATTACAGCTGTTGCTATATCCGCAGCAGGAAACGAGATCTACTCTGGTGGGATCGACAATGATATCCGTGTGTGGGATCTCCGGAAAAAGGCAGTTGTATACTCTATGCTCGGTCACTCGGATACAGTCACATCTCTGCGCGTGGCGCCAGACTCGCAGTCTCTCTTGTCATATGCCATGGACTCGACAGTGAGAACATGGGATATCCGGCCATTTGCGCCTACGGAACGACACATTCGCACATTCGACGGCACTACTGCTGGCATCGAGAAGAATCTCCTCGGCTGTAGCTGGGATCCGGAAGGTAAGAAAATCGCTGCGGCCTCCGGTGACGGCACGGTACTCGTATGGTCGAACGATAATGGCAAGCTTTTGTATAAGCTGCCGGGTCATCGTGGTACGGTGAACTGCGCAGAGTTTTCTCCTAGCAAGGAGCCCATTTGTAAGCGCGAGCATCCTCCCTTCTATACACTTGAGGATTATGTAGCTCACCTTTTACAGTGCTCTCCGCCTCCTCGGATCGCAGTATGCTCCTAGGAGAGCTGAAGTGAAGTTGTCGAGGCATGTGAACGAAACATGATTTTCGCGACTAACCGGCGGCATGGCCGCAGTCGCGCCAATTTGGCTTACGAGGAGTTTGTCATGGGTCTCAATCTGAGGCCGATCTTGCCAGATGCGGATGAGGGGATCTGTCTCTGATTGACAGGATGGATCGCGACAGGTATATCTCGAACCAACGTCTTTTGAGGTCGAGGTATACGCGTGAGCTGGGACTGCACACGGCGAATGCAGTGCCAGGGTTGCATTGATTTTCGAAAAAACGCCGACGACCTGTCTGTATTTGGAGACCAGTCTCCGGGACTGGGCACAACGCGAATCACAAGCGAGTCGCGGAAGTAGGAGTCTGCATGAACAGAACATGAAGAGACCGGCTGGCATCTAATCGTCAACGGTATGTACCTATATGATGGGGTTCAAGGTAGGCCTGTATTTGTATGGGCCGTAGTGTGGCGTATGAGACGGTAATTCCAATCCTTCTTGGAGTTGTGAGGATTTTCTAGCCGTCTGTTCAGCCTCTTAGAGAGAGAAGCTGGGATTGTTTCGTGCCATGCTCCCCCACCTCACTCTGATGCTTCTGGAGGACGCCGTCGACAGGGATGCGGTAAGCTGCCGCTAAAACCCAGCGGACGAAAAGCAGTATTGGCTGGTTCTCTGCAGCATATCTGCCGCCATCCACCGAACCCCCTATCTAACTTAGTTTGTACTCCGTACGTGGGATGGATGGTAGGACGGCATAGTTTCAATGGTTCACCCTTCATTCTTTCGGTCGTCCCGTTTACACTAGATATCAATAAGATTGCAAACCATGTTGAACTTCGTCTAATCTCAGAAACAACCAGGACACCCGAATATTGTCACAATAGACTACCCAGACTCCCGAAAAAAGCATGGCATGAACAACGAGAACCTGTTCCTATGGTACATCTTATTATCAGCAAGCGAATGCTGTTTGAGGCTCCAGGACCCCACATTCGGACAGGCAACGCCCTGAGCTCTCACAGCCAACCAAACCCAGGTACCCCGTTGCACGCCCACCACAGTGAAACGCATCAGCGCTCAATCCAAAACCACAGACGAACCGCTCCCCTTGCACTGGTCTGTGGCGGCCCCCTTCGCCGAATGCTTCGCAGCCATTGCCGTTGCCAAAACATTCAATGTTACAGATTCATCTCCCTTGGAACGTGCATCGCGCGCCCGATGGCCCTCCTCCCTCCTTGCAACTGGGCCCTCCCAATACGTAGCCTTGCATGTTCTGCCCTTCTCAGGGAACTAACTACCACCGCCACAGACCCCCATTTGCAAGACATGGGGAGGTGCGTTTCGTCAACAGCGGCCCAGTAGCCAGTCCGTCCGTTCGTTCGTACCGCCCTGCGGTGGCTACAACGTGTCAGGAGAGACAATGTTGACCGGCACTCAGCCTGTGTCTCTACAGCATCCTGCGTGAACCCTGTCTTGTTGTTGATGGCTTCCTCACCTCTCGCCTCTGGGCATCGGCCTTTCCTTTCTTTTCATTTCCTTCCCTTCCTTGTCGAAGTACCACCGTCTACACCGAACACCTCCTGTCGAGCTTAGAGAACGGGTCTGCGAATCGACCGGCTTGTTCAAGCACGTATCTGCGACCGGTCCTTGGCCGAAGGCAAGCCGCAGGACGGCGAACACGAATCTGAGCACACCATTCGTGCAGACGTCTGACCCAAGCTTGATTCGCAGGCATTGACAGGCCTCTACGGGATGTGGTGTTGAGCTGTAGGCTTGCGGTTCCCTCACTTCTTGATTCCTGTCCCGACCTGAACGAGTTTGCCTCTCTCTGAGCATATAACACAACCCGTTGGACTGCCTGTGTGTGAGCAACGAGCCGGACGTGGGTGCTCGCTTGGGACTTGGACGACTTCACGACATCACGTCATCTGTCCTATTGAGGGCCTCCCAAACAAAATAATGACAAGCCGAGGAAGCATGATGGAGAGGTTGCGAGCAGAGTTGCTCAGGAGAGCAAGGGCAGAAAGACAGGAGGATGTTGAGCAGGGTATCACAGACACGCCCACCCAGCAGCAACCAGTGAACACGGGAAATGGACCAAGGATACGGCTGCTCCAATTGCAGTTGCCGGTTCTGCCGTCCCTGTTCAGCAATCGACGGCCACCAAGAAGACAGAACGAGAACGACATTGAAAGCCCAAAATCTCCAGAGTTTGTATCTCGACGACCACCAACGCTTCCGCCAATGCATCTTGACTTCTCCAGTCTTGCCGACTCGTTGGCCCAAAACGCAAATACTGCTCGAGAGCCTCCGAGCGGCCACCACAGCGTTACTGCACCCTCTTCCGTGTACTCTCAGGACCATTCCCTCCCTGTGCAACCCGCACGACCTGAGCCGGTCGCAATGGCCAGGTCAACGAGGACTCCCTCACCAGTCAGCTCACGCTCAGCATCTCTGGATACACCTGATCCTGCCGAAGCGGAGCTTGCTAGACTTGGTACGGATGGGCGAAGACGGCACGAGAGGCAGCAAAGGCGGAGGGCACAGGCTGAGAGAGCAAACTCCGAACGGAGTAGGAAGCAGAAGTCGCCAAAAAGATTTCTCTTCTGTTTCCCATGGGTCAAGTCTCGCCGGATGCGCTCTCAGATACTGCGATGCTTCGTATCTGGTACCTTCTTGCTTGTCCTACTAGCAGTGTGTAAGTATACGCAACCTACACAACCCCGAAACCCCTGACCGAGGGACATCCTTCTGGTATGTCAACTAACATGGGATTAGATTTGGCCTTGTCCTTGACAAAGAGCATGAACAGCGGCGAATTCACCATCGTTCTAATCTTGGTTGTGCTCTGCGCCACCGTCTTCTTCTGTCACGCGCTCCTTCGACTCTTCCTGCTCGTTCTCCGGGGGGACCGACCTAGCAGGAGAAGGCTAGAGAGAAATGAACACTATTTGAGTCCAGGGGGGTATGCTGTTCCCGAGGAACCGATCCCGGTGGTGTTAGTGCAGGATGAGGAAGCCAGGGGAACGGAAAGCGAAGCAAGCAAGCTTACGCCTCCCGCCTATGGCCTCTGGAGAGGCAGTGTGGTAAGCTCTAAAGTCTTGTTCTGGGCGCTTGCCTAGCAGAATCGACTAACACGAATGAATCAGAGGGTTGACCCCAATCGACTATTTTGGCAGCGCAACGAGACCATGGTCGCTGATGCGAGACCCGAGACGAGGACAGGGCCTCGCCCGCCGTCTTACGCTTCCGATGACGGCGTCTCATATGTGATTGACGCCGCGCCACGATCTACGGCACCGACGACGGATGTGCCATTACCACCGCACCCATCCGAAGCAGGGAGCTTAGGCCACTAAGAGGGCAACGCTACGTGGTGAGGTTCACAACACCAGGACGAAACCAGATCGTATGCTGGACATCGGGAGCAAAGCGCGGAGTCTCGTGTCATTCAGGCGAGGAAAATATACGGGGCCTGATTATATTTGGGCGAGAGTAATAGCGGTCTTTTTGGAGTAATATCGGACAGTCGTGGGACTGCATATCATGAGCAACCTCAGCAAGGCGTCTCTTTTTTGTCATACCATTTTAGCGACATGTACATCCAGGCAGCGCCTCAAACTTGATTTCCTTAATTTAAGTCCCAATCATAATAGCGTTACAATGGGAAGCGCGAGAGGGGGTGATCCGGCTCTGTCTCGATGCAAGCAGCTCACCCTGCGTCAGATCTTGCGAGTCAGGCACCTTGAGATCTGGTATGGGATCAAGGCAGAGAGAGATGCTTGCATTTTCGCTAGTTTGACCAGAAACGAAGTCACCACCCTGTTCGCGCCTGCCAGCCCCAGCTGTGTTGCAGGTTGGCGGAGGAGGGAAGGTAGTACCTAGACTAGTCTGCAGTTCATCAGACGCGTGTTTCCATCGTTCCTGATCGCGTTCTTGTTCCCGGAGCGGGATCCGGAGCGGAGCCTTGTACAACGGTTGCACAAGTAATATGATATTGAAGCAAGACAAGTGAGCATTGTTGACATAGGAGATGGCTATGTACTGGCGGAGTAATAAAGCGAATGAGATCTAGATATACTGCCAAGTAGCCTGTTCTAATAAGGGACCCCATCCCTGGGTGTCTGCGCGTGAGATGTTCGCCCTGTGGTGCGCACAGTGTTCGCGATCCCACGAACCACCGTCATTGCCTGCCGTGTGTGGTCCCCTAAAGGCGATGGACGGGAGTACGATAGGTAGTTCCTCCCCACTCCACTCCTCCTTCCTCCTCCTTCCTCCCTCCACCGGCTCCACGTGCTGCCTGCCTAGATCGTAACCTCGCCTCCTGCCCACACAGTGTCTACACTACACGCCGTCTGTCTCCCCAGGTCTTCATTGCTGACCAGAAAGCATCCCTCGGTTCCCCTCCCCTGTCTTTGATCTCGACCACCCTTGTCCGCCTAGAGCATCAGGCCTGCCCGTGCTAGACTCAATTAGGCTATCGCAGCATCCCTTCCCCCTCTCTCGAAGTCTTCGAGGCACTTTGGACCTGCGCCAGGCCTTGGTTAGGCCACCAACCCAATCAGTCCAGGCCTGATCAAGCGCAAACGAAACCCAGGCCAGCCGTTGTCCTTACGTGTGTGTGCACTCGGGCCTTGTATGTACATACGTTGTAGGTAATGAATTCCACCTGTCTATCATCATACTGTGCTTGTGGCAAGTGCCTGACACAAGCGCTACAGGCACGTCGTCCTGCATCGCTGTTTCTCTCCAGAGCCGACGGTATTGCCCACCTTTGTCGAACCGAACCGCCCACCCCCCCAAAATTATTTCCCCATCCTCTGAAAAAAATTCTATTTCCTCTCCCCTTCCTCTTTTCTTCCCGCTTCCGAAACGTCGAAAATAAGAAAAGGTCGATACCTCATCTTCATCACTTCTCCTCGTCGAGTTTAGTCGGTGGAAGTTCTTGGAATCTTTTGTTCGCTGTCGCCCGTCCGCGGTTGTTGGAACTTAATCCCTCTTCGTGCGCTTCGATCCTCGAGTCGCAACGCTTCGCCGGCATTTCACCCGCTTCTTCATATTCACCAATAGGTAAGTCGAAATCGCATCATTTGATACCGCGCATGCATCTTCCGACCGTCTCCGTCTCCTCCGTCATGGTATCCCTCATTTTCGACTCTGTCATATCCACATCGCACGCCGACGCCGCTCTTTCCTCTCGACCAGCCGATCGACAGCGCCCGGGTTTTGAGGTCCTTCTTGTGTCGCTGATCAGTTCTGCGCCCCCTGTTCCGTGCTACCCGAGTCCGGCGTTGTGCAACAGTCGGTCCGGACGACATTTTATAACTTCGTTTCGATGATGGTCCTACGACGCGCGTGTCTCGACTTGCCGCTTCGCTGAGGCGTTTTGTCGTGATAAGCATGACTGTTTGGTCGGTTTATCATCCTTCGCATTGTTCGCGGCCCTGATTCGCAGACGGGACCTGGCAACCTGGGCATCCAACGATCAGAAGCGCCGTGATTGGCGTGCTTCTTCCCTGGCCTTTGCCTCTTGTTACGTGATGACGCTGCCAAACTGGGACCTGGATGCTCTAATGTCGAAACTGCTACATGGCCTTGAAGAACACGAGATCAAGTGGGACGGAATCCTTACTCTTGTTCGCGAACCCGGCAACAGAGACACCTCGATTGCGACATATCATGCGACTGAGGCCGAGACGGGCTGGAAAGATGCAGAACCACCAAGAAATGGTGCATAGCAATCGAACTTGAATACTAATTGTCTCAACAGAACATATCTTCAAGATGTCTTCCCTCTCTCGTCGCGCGTGCTACAAGTGTGGCAATGTTGGCCACTACGCCGAGGTCTGCTCCTCTGCTGAGCGTCTCTGCTACAACTGTACGTCCACTCCGCTAGCTCGGTCACCGAGCAGCATATTGACACATCAGTAGGCAAGCAGCCCGGTCACGAGTCCAACGGCTGCCCCCTGCCTCGCACCACCGAAGCTAAGCAGTGCTATCACTGCCAGGGTCTTGGCCACGTTCAGGCTGATTGCCCTACCCTCCGCCTGAGCGGTACTGGCACCAGCGGACGCTGCTACAACTGCGGTCAGCCAGGTCACCTTGCCGTGAGTCTACACCCCAGCCGACGATGCGCCGTTTCGTTGACTGACTTTCTGCGTTACAGCGTGCTTGCCCCAACCCCGTTGGTCCCATGGGCCGTGGTGCCCCTATGGGTCGCGGCGGATTCGCTGGTGGCTACGGCCGCGGCGGCTTCCCTGGTGGCCCTCGCCCTGCCACTTGCTACAAGTGCGGTGGCCCCAACCACTTCGCCCGCGACTGCCAGGCTCAGGCCATGAAGTGCTATGCCTGCGGCAAGCTCGGACACATCTCCCGCGACTGCACAGCGCCCAACGGTGGCCCGCTGAACACTGCTGGCAAGACTTGCTACCAGTGTGGTGAGGCTGGGCACATCTCGCGGGACTGCCCTCAGAAGCAGGCCCAGGGCGAGATTAACCACGAGGTTGATATCACCCAGGCTCCTGTCGCGCCTGTCGCGCCTATCGCCCCGGTTGCTTAAGGAGGCCTCAGCCTCCTCTCGCCCATAACTCTCGACAGATGACCTTGGGCTTGCACTGAGGTTCGAAATGTTCGGTACCTTTGATAGGCCCTAGCTTTCCGACAACCTCAAAGGAGGGGGGTGTCTCCCTCTAACTTTTATCACCTTACGTTCAGATATGAATAACTTGCATCGCAACCTCCTTCCCACTACCTAGTGACTCAAGTCACATTCATTTTGTCATCCACTACTCTTTTTTTTGGTTGTTTCATTTATTATCCTTTGTTCGCAACAAATCATGCCCTCACGCCGAGGCGCAACGGCTGTGCACGGCGTCTCTGGACCGTCTCTGATTTTCTCAAACACAAACCTTTTCACTTCGATATCCCAGCATTCGGACATGACGGAAGACACGAAGGCAAACGAACTCTCCTACGTGGTGCGGCGGTGGAAGTTTCAACGGACAAGATACCCGAATGTTTCTTTCTTACTTGGTTGTCCTTCTCTATGAACCTTCAGCGTCCAACTTCGACTCCTCGGCAGGTTCTGTAGTTCTTCTGTCTCGCCTGGTTCGTCTGACGGCGGCAGTTAGACTGTACAGTGACTACATAAGCCGGTGGACTTTTCATTTCTGCAACGAGCGAGAAAATACTCTCACGAGGCCTTACTTGACGACGATGAAGACCTTCAGGCATTTGCGATGGATATACCCCAGCGACTGTGAATTGTCGTGTTAGGTGGAGATGCACGCAGCGGTGCTGGAACACTGGGTCCTGGGCGAATGTGAGCTCGTCATCATGTGATGCGTTCCTCAGTCACCTGAGGAATCTCCGTGAATCATGGACGACGCGTTCGGTTGCGCAGCCCTCGACCGAGGAGGTTCTGAGGCAACGACTGTTGATCGGGGACAATTGCAACCGGCTCTCACCCGGACGATGTGCGTGCTACGTTGGGTAGACACATGGGGACGTTTCAAGGCATCGGAAAAACACAAGAAGAGTGAGAGGCTTACGATGGGCCCGGACGGCTGCAAGGTACCGACGGACGTATGAGGAAGCAGACTGTTAGCGGCCCGCCCTTGGAGCGCTCGCGGGCCGCGGGTGTAGAAGATTCATGGAGGTCTGGGCGTGTGACCTCCATTGAGAAGAGACGATCGCCAAGGTGGTTGGAAGGGTGGAGGTTTCGAGGAAGTGGTTAGGATGACAAGGACCGAGGAGACAGAGACGAGGCGCGGATGAATGCATCATTGTTGTCACCACTACTGAACTCTGACTTGTGCGTGATGTGCTCGCGCGCGCATAGCCCCCAACTAACCATGCAATACGGCCCAGCAAAGGTAAGGCACACTCCTCCTGCAAGTCGGCTTCGATCCAATGAGCTTGAAAGTCCATGATTTTCAAAGTCCCCTCAAGACCCCGTCGACGGGGCCTCAGGACTGGGACTTTGAGAGCCTGGATGCATCGCTTCTTCACAAAAGCGCAGTCGGATTACGCGCGCTGATTAGATTGGCAAGTTCCACGCGCAGCCAAACACGATTGACGACAAGCGCCACCTTGCCAAATGGTCCAACGGGATGACTGCTTTCGATCTGACGCCGTGCATGAGCTGAACTGCGCCGTGTGTTACCTGCCTGCTTTGGCTGAGCCCTAAGGTCCAGGTCTTTGGAGAGCTCTCGGTAGTCCGCGGCGTTCATCGGGCCGCAAACTTCATTTTTTTATTGTATTTTCTGACCTTCTCGCTCCTGAACCCATCAGACAGTCAGCAGAGTGACTCGTAAGAAGGAGTCCGCAGGAGCTGGTTGTTCACCGACTACGCAGGCAAGCGCAGTAGGTGTGCAACTCCTCTGTACCTGACCCAAGCCGGTTGCAACTCCCTACGGACAAACGACAGCTACGCTTTCGAAATGGCAGACTTTGACGATGCGGTCAGCACTTCTTCCTCCCGCACCGGTTCGGCCACCGCGTCAGGCTCACCCAGCTCAACGATGAGTTCTAGGCGCCGGCCAAAGCAGCAAACGCCGCAGCAGGCCATTGATGAGTTCTGGGCCAAGTTCTCATCCAAGACGCCGGGTAAAGGTGAGAGATTGGACTCCACGCCCTCGTGATGACCTGAGTGACGTAGTGCTGAGACTTGAAATTTAGCGACGACGGTGATTCCGCAGAATCCTTGGACGAAGAAGGTGATCAAGCGCAATGCCGTCAATTCTGCGTCCGACGTATCCCTACAGTCTTCCTACGAAACCGCCGCCGCTATGTGCCGCGCTAAAGTCGAGAAGATCATCCAAGAATGCCGCCGCATCAATAAAAAGTATCGAGATGTACACTTCGACATCGAGACTGATCTGAAGCTTCATTATCGCGATACTTTGGAGTCGCTGTCCAACACGGAGGGTGAGAAGCGGCCTGGCAGCGACTTCCGGCCGTTGAGTGCAAAGCGTGTGCCAGATATCTTCGACAAGCCGCAATTCTATATCGACGGGCCTACGGCTAACGATGTGAGGCAGGGGAGGGATGGAGATTGCTGGCTGATGGCTGCGCTGTGTACACTGAGCAACAAGAAGGGACTGATTGAGAGGCTGTGTGTTGCTCGCGATGAGCGCGTGGGAGTCTACGGCTTCGTCTTCTTTCGTGACGGGGAATGGGTTTCGGAAATTGTAGACGACTTTCTGTTCCTGACGAAATCAGACTACGACGATGGCTATCTCGAGCGGGTGCTGCTCGACGACCTCGAGCGTCGAAACCCGGAGGAGGCGTACAGGAAGATTTACCAGTCGAACAGCAATTCCCTGTACTTTGCGCAGTGCCAGCATCCTCAGGAAACGTGGCTGCCGCTCCTGGAGAAGGCTTACGCGAAAGCTCATGGGGACTATGCTGCCATTGAAGGGGGTTTTGGAGGTGAAGGCATTGAGGATCTGACTGGCGGCGTGACTTCTGAGCTATACACGACTGACATTCTGGACAAAGAGTACTTCTGGAAGGAAGAACTTCTCAAGGTCAATAAGGATTTCCTGTTCGGCTGCTCCACGGGGGTTTGGGGAACGGGTCTGGGCGAGCGAAAGGGCATCATTGAGCTGCATGCCTACTCTATCCAGAAAGCTGTCGAGATAGATGGTGTGAGACTGCTTCGACTGAAGAATCCGTGGGGCAAAGGGGAGTGGAAGGGCCCATGGAGTAGGTGAACTTCGCAACACTTCTGAGAAGAGTGAGACTTACGTGTTGATAGGTGACGGGTCGAAGGAATGGACTCCGGAATGGCTTAAGAAGCTTGGCCACCGCTTTGGGGACGATGGAGATTTCTGGATTGCTTACGATGACTTGCTGCGAAAGTATCAAGCTTTCGAGAGGACTCGCCTGTTTGACCAGACGTGGCGCGTCAATCAGATCTGGACCACGCTTGATGTTCCATGGACGCTGGACTACCACGATACTCGGTTCTGCTTCAGTGTGTCGAAAGCGACGTCCGTTGTTATTGCCCTAGCGCAGCTGGACGATCGATACTTCAGAGGTCTTGAAGGGCAGTATCGGTTTGTCCTGTCGTTCCGTCTCCACAAGGCCGGTCATGAGGATTACCTCGTCCGAAGCGAGACACCGTATCGAATGAGGCGATCTGTGAATGCGGAGCTGGATCTTGAAGAGGGCGAGTATGAGGTTCGAGTGCGGCTAGACGCCCAACGCTTTGAATCACTCCTTCCTGTCGACCAAGTCCTTCGTCAGAATGTCAAGACGAGGCGTGACAAGATGATCCGCGTCGGTCTCGCTTACGATCTCGCTCATAGCAAAGGCGCGATCGAGGAGACTGCGGAAGAGAAGGCCGCGAAGGCTGCCAAGGAGGAGAAGCGTAAGGACGAGGAGCGACAACAGCTCAAGACCAAGCTTCTCACGCGCCGGGAAGAGGCACACTATCTTCGAACCAAGCAGGTCCTCCGAGAACAGAAAAGACAGCAGAGACAAAGGGAGAAGGAAAAGCAGCGACGCGCCGATAGTAAGGCCAAGAAAGAAGAAAGGAAGAAGAAAAAAGAGAAGCGCGAGAACGGCTCTGGCATGGGAGAAGTGGAAGAACTCAGACCACCTGCGATTGAAGTCCAAGACGAGAATGGAGGACAAGTGGCCCAGGTGATGAATCCTCGAGGTCCTCGTGCTCAGCTCCCGCCTGTCAAAGATGAGTCTCCCACCAAGATCAACTCAGCTGATGAGTTTTGTGAATCCGAGGAGAGTGATGATGGCTTTGACAGCCCTGATGACCTCTCTGAGCTTTCTGAGCGCGAGATCAACATTCAGATCGACGCCTTCTTGGAACCCTCACCCTCCTCATCGAAGTTGCAGGCTCCCCAGCAGCCCCTGGAGCCTGAGGAAGACCCCGACGAGTTCGAGCTGAGCCCTTGGAACGCAGTGGCGACAGTTGGTCTCCGTGTGTATCACAAGGTCGACGAGTCGGATGACAAGCCTGCGACCGTTGAGCTTCGAGTCGTCAGAACGAACCCTTACCTCGACAGCGACGCGGAGGAGGCTGAGAAGAAGCAGGAAGAGAAGACGGGTGGGTTGGACGTGGATGACAGTGCGAAGGATGCAACCTTGGACGGTCCTCCTAGGGAGAGGAGGAGGAGCATCGTCGGTGATGGGAAGGGCCGCCGGCCGTAGTTGTGATGACGAGGCATGACCTGGGGTTGAAAAAATGACTCTCCTATATTCTGTTACAACGTATGATCATGAATCATGAATACACACGCAATGGTACCTTTTCTCTGTGCCGTCATGGAGCGTGACAATCGACAATGTAAGGCTCACCTGGGCTTATCGCGACAGTGCTCTCGGACTCTGGGTGGTTAGCGAAGTCTGAAATTCCACGACGATGAAAATGGGGGCTGTGGGGAGAGAAGTAGCTGAAATGTATCACAGTGTAAGGTTTGCTTGCTGGTGGCATGTTGAGAATGCATCGGCGTCCTCTGGAGCAGACCACCAGCACCCCTGCTTTGTACTTGTCGACTCAGGCTGATGGAGTCTAAGCCTGGTACGTCTTCTCATTCTGCTCGAGTAGTCCCCGTTCTAGGTTGCTTCTTTACTGGTTGGGTGCAGGGTGTTGGTCCATAGCTGACGAGGCAAAGGGTGTTCCGAGGTTCCCATGGATCTCATGAATGCTTGTCCGGCAGGGAATCACGGTTCCTCAATCACTAGCTGCAAGATCATTTAATCTTGGTCTCATGGCTTGCAGCTTCTCTCAAAAGATCTCCGTTTCTCATCATCTGATCCTAGGAAAGTAAGTGACTATTTCCCATTCGAATTTCTGCCCTGTCCACTGTTGAGCCAGTGGTGCATGCAACTGCGCATCGAAACACCCGAGCTAGGCTCAAACCTGCCGCTCAAGATACAAGGGTCAGGATTTCTGAGAAGAGAAAGAGAGAAAAGTGCCAGAGAATGCAGCTGAGAATTGGGAGGCCAACATGCCTCAACGTCCTATTGGCCAACATGCAAACGCCGTGCTACCATCAGGCTCTCAGGTTCAGGTTTACGCAGCACCCCCCGCTCGAGGCTCGAAATCCATCTTCAATTGTTCACTGTTGAGAGCAACGACACGCGAATCTATCCAGCGAAAGGTATGAGCCAACTCTTTTCGAAGATCAACCTCAGGCAGCAGCTGTCTCGCTCAGCGAAGACAGAGGCGAAGAGACGAGGGGGAGGCGGCCCAGGGTCTGGGGATGAGCGTGCTTCACGACCGGCACGTCTCCAACAGGAAGTTTCACAGAGAGAGGATGGATCCGTAGCAGGTCGCGGTAGCTCGCGCGATGCCCGGGCTGAGGCTGCTGGCAATATCGAGGAGCCAAAATGGCCTATTCCAGGTCCCCAGACAATCTGGGACGAGTCCTACAGTAAACTTGGCGAGGAAGAGCCCGAGATGGTTCAGGAATACGAAAGAATCCTAGGACTCGACGATTCTACAGGCAACGGCATACGTCACAACCGACAGCAGAAGCTGTTAGACATCTGCAACGATGGCTTGGAGAAACAGTCTCAGAAAACACGTCTCTCATATGTGGTCGGAAAGGTAGCCGGAACGGTTCAGACTTTCGACGGCCTGATCAGGGAAGGGATCAAGGTCTCCCCGGAGGCCTCGATTGCTTGGGCTGGCGTCAGCATTCTGTTGCCACTATTGACGAACCCGCCAAAGGAGGAAGAAGAAAACCGTGATGGACTGCTTTACTTGACACGACGACTGAATCACTTCACACGCCTGAGCCGCACGGTGCAGCAAGTGAGGACATCGTCTGTGGCGCGTGAAAGAGTCGATGAATTCGAGACATTCGACGAGCAAGTCCTGGAATTGTTCCGGGAGATCATCGAGTTCCAAGTGCGCAGTGTACTCCGTTTTCACCGGTCCAGTCTTCAGACTTGGGCTCGAGACGCTGTTCAGCACGACAGGTGGCAAGATCGACGGAAAAGAATCGAGTCGCTGGAGGAAAGGATGAAGAAGGACTTGGGACCGGCGCTGGAGGTTGCGTCTCTACAGCTGCAGCGGTCCATGTGCTCCACAACGGCAGAAATGCTCGCGTTTCATGTTTCTGAGGAGGAGTCACAGTGCCGTGCTTTGTTCCGTCTCGATGGCGCGTCATACGAGTCGTACAAGGAAAGAGTGGCCAAAAGGGCCCGAGGCACGTGCCAGTGGTTCCTGAGGCAAGATGACTACGACAAGTGGTTGAACCAGACATCGGGCCCTCTCCTGGTGACTGCAAACCCTGGCTGCGGCAAGTCTGTTTTGGCCCGGGGCCTCATTGATACGGACCTTCCCTTGGAGTTTCCCGGCCACACGGTTTGCTACTTCTTCTTCAAGGACCAGGTTCAGGACACTCTCCGTCAGGCTCTTTGCGCTTTGCTACACCAGGTGTTTTGTGCCAAACCACACCTCATCCAGCATGCACTGACTGCGTACCGAAACAACCGTGAGAAGTTGGTCCAAGTGACCACTGAGCTGTGCAACATTTTCAAGAATGTTGCCGCAGACCCTGACCTTGATAGCACAATTGTTGTGTTGGATGCCCTCGACGAATGCAAGCCTGATGAGCTCAGAGATATGATGAATCTCTGGCAGGAAATCTATTCTTCTACAAGGTCGACACACCGGATTCGGTGCCTAATGACAGGCCGACCATACGAGGGCGTTACCAGCTACTTCGACAGGGCACCCGCAGATCTCCGAACTATTCGGATTCCCGGAGAAGAGTATTCGGATGACATCTCTGAAGAGATCGAACAGGTGATACGGCTGAGAGTTGAAGAGCTAGATGTCAAGACCTGGTCTCGACCTCTGAAGAAAAGACTGGAGTCGAAGCTTCTTAGGGTCGAGAACAGGACATACCTCTGGGTATATCTTGTCTTTGACCACCTGGAGAAAAATCGGCCAAGAATGACTGCCAAGGGAGTGGATGAGTTTTTCGAGGCCTTACCGGAGAGTATCAACGAAGCGTACGAGAAGATGCTATCCCGGGCCAAAGGAAAAGACGTTGACCTTGTGCGCGAAGTACTGTCGATGGTTTATGTGGCGTTTGAGCCTTTGACGGTGACAGAGTTGAACTTTGCACTCCATGTACGCTCGACTCATACAAGGCTGGAGGAGCTGGAAGCGGACCTAGAACCCGACGAGCTTTTTGAGTCATGGTTGCGAGACAGTTGCGGGCTCATTCTGTCTGTGCACCATGGACGAGTGTACTTCCTTCACCAGACGGCGCGGGAGTTTCTCTCAACGGAGGCAAGGAAGGCGGCAATGGATCGCGTGGACGGGAAATGCTCATGGCAGGGGTCACTGACGTCGGCTGAGGCGCATGCGGTAGCTGCACGGTCGTGCGTGGACTATCTCATGTTCACCATGAGTGCCGAGAGCGTGGAAACGGTTGTCAGGTGGGCGGAACTCTACTCTTGGAAACCCCCGGAACGACAGTATATGTTCCTGAGATATGTCTCATGGCATAGCGCAAAGCATTTCCGGTTGGCACAAGATGCGGCGGGATTCCAGCGGCTTCTTGATCAACTCAAGTTCAACAAGACGCATTCAGATATCTACTGGAAACTGACAAAAAGTTGGCTTTCCAAGTCGGAATTGCAGGTTTTGCACGATGCCGGGCAAGGTCCGGATGTCCTGCTCCACGCAGCGGCCTTCTTGGGGCACGCTGCCGTCATGAAGTGGTTACTGTCACAAGGAGCAGACACAGAGGCTTCATCTGGGGACCGTGGATCGGCTATGCATTCGGCTCTGAAGAGCGGACCAGGAGTCTCTTCCCTCCAGCTGCTTGTCGAACATGGCGCGAACATTGAGGCAACGGACGGTCATCAGCGGACGCCATTGCTGGTTGCCGCAATACGGGGCAATAAAACGGCCGCAGACTGGCTGCTAGACAAGGGCGCGAACATTGAGGCAACGGACGGCCACCAACGAACGCCACTACTGGTCGCCGTAGATTTGGACAACAAACCGGCCGTAGACTGGCTGCTGGACAAGGGTGCCAACGTCCACCACACCGACAATTCGGGATACACCGCGTTGGTGCTTGCGGCTCAGAGTTGGCGTGTCAACAGCACCATTATCCGGCGGCTACTCATGGCGGGTGCCCAAATCGAGGCCCGCGATCGCAGTGGGCAAACGGCTTTAATGCACTCGGTCCGGAACGATTCGTCGAACGGCGCAATAACCGAACAGCTTCTGGCGGCAGGAGCAAGTGTCAGCCCCTGTGACATGTCTGGGAGAACAGCTCTGCATCATGCATCCAAATACAGCAACCTCGGCGGACTTCGACAGCTGCTGGATGCGGGCGCAGCTATTGACGGTCGAGACAAGGATGGCTGTACGCCCTTTCATCACTGGGCACGGTCAGCCTACGCTTCCCGGGCAGCTGGTGAGTTTCTTTCGAGTCGCGGCGCCGACCAGACCGCCAGAACATTGAAAGGCGAGACTGCGCTCCATCTGGCCGCAAAAACCAGACAGTCATCCGGCATCAGATGTTTGCTTCGCCTTCGAGACGAAGCATCGGGCGCTGCCTCGCCCTCTCTTCTCAGTGCCGCTCATGAAACCACAAATGATGGATCAACACCATTGCACCTTGCGGCAGAACATCACATAGAAGAAGTCGCGGCAATTTTAATCGCTGCCGGCGCGGACCTCAACGCCAAAGACCGCAGCGGGAGCACGCCATTGCACAGGGCAATGAGAGGTAGATGGAGTTTTGTCGAAAGGGAAATATTTACGAACCTTATTTCTGGCGGAGCTGATGTGAACATTGCTGATGCTAAGGGCCGCACACCGCTGGCTCTTGTACGATCCCGATTTCAATACCTAAAGTCAGAAATGGCTAAATTGGAAAATGATAGCGACAATTACAGGTACTTTCTGGAGCAGGACCTCAAAGAAATCGAAGAGATGCTGGCTTCTGGCATTCTCGAGTCCAATTTGGACAGCAGGACGAGCCGTCATTTGAATAGCCATGGAATGTGATATCATTTTGAATTCTTTATCAAGTTTGAAGTCGTCGAGGACAATCACTCATCTCTTGAAAAGTCTCGCAGGGTAAGCACAATCTCTGAAAAGGACCTGTGAGAGATATTGGGATATTTACAGAGCGAAGCAAGTACGTCAGTAACGTCCTGCTGTCGTCTGTGGAACGAATAGGCGTTGCATACAAAGGCCTGTTGCGAGCAGTCGCTTATACGTAAGGGTCGAGCATAGCTCCTCCTTGCTTACAGGGGAATCAATTCTCGAAAAAATCGGGTTTGTGACGCAGTATCCTGCCTTCATGGGTACGTGAAGATATGTGGAAGTCGCTGAGGATTCACCACTGGGAATCCCCACGAGTCGTGTGCTCTCATTCCCCTCCAACTTGACTACGATATCAGCGTTCGTGTCTTGTTCACTGCATAAAGATTGGATGAGCGTGCGCATTTAGGGGGAAAGTTGGATTTTAGTGTGGAGGCGCTACTTTCTATTGAGACGATATATCGTCGAACAGAAAGGTTGATACGGCCGATAATCAAAACGGAAGTCCTCCTGCACTCACCAGGAGTCTGTGTGCCAATGCGGAAATTATCAACAACAACTGTCATGAGACCATCTGTATTGACTTCCATAAAGACACCGGGAATCAGGCTCGTTTCAACTCCAAAGATGCTGGGCCGGGATGAGAAGGATTGCAGGGGTGCGCTTGTGAGGCCAGGACGACCTGATATATCCACCAATCATTCCTCCCCCTATTATGAGCAGACAATTCATCTGCTGGAACCAGCGCCTATTTTGAGCTTGACGCGCTATGTTGATAGCGTTTAATGGCCGTCCAACTCGAAGTGTGCACACTGTAGACGTCTGCATGGTTTATCCACGGTCTAGCCTTCGAGGAGTCAGAAGTCGTGCCGGGGAACGTCCAGCCAAGCAGTATGTGATAACTTGCCTTTGTTGCTAGTCAAATTCATTTCTCTTCAGGTCTTCTCCAAGGTAGTTTGAGGTTCTGAATACCTATTGTTTGATGTTCCATAGTACAATGAGCTGTATTTGAAGGCGATGCTGTTGTCCCTTCAAATTTTGCGTCGAAGGACGCAGCACGCACTTATCTATCTTATACGGTGGAACAACTCTCGTTGTCAATTCTTCTCTCCTTTGACATGCTAATGCTCTTAAGCAGGACCCTTCCTCTTATCTGCTCTAGCCCTGTAAGAATAGTGCGGCCCATGAGGGCTATTCTTGTTATTCGCAGTTCATGGAATCCGTGCTGAGATTGATATATGGCCCTTTTTATGGTTCGCCTACCAACAATATGAAGCACTGGAACAACGGGCGCTGGGGGGGAGGAAGCCCGTCAGTATTTGCTGAGTTGGTTGCAATGTGAGTATCTTCGACCGGGACGATCAGCAAGTGTCGTGTCCTTTTATTCAAACCAAGCACAAACAGAGCCTTGGGATGCCTCGTTCAAATACCAACAGAGAAGGTGAAAAGATACCACTTCTGGGAACTACATAAAAAATCACTCTAGTTAGTATGACTTGCTGGCTTTTATTCCTTAGTCCGCGGCCGAGACAACCTATACACCCCTGAGAGGCTAGGAGATTTTGGATTCATGTCACTCTTGATATTCAAGACCCTGAACAGAGATTGCTTCGGACCTGGACTGTCCTCAAGCCCAGCGACTCTCACAAAGTGACTCGGCTGCGGTTCTCCACTGCACGGCGCCGGCACACGGCCCCACCCGGACTAGGATGACCGAATGCAGTAATCTTTGAGTTAAGGGACAGTATGTTCATTCACGAAAAGTCTGCTTTGTAAGACCAAAGTCTTTCATCACGGGCAATTTTGGGGCACTTGAGAAATGATTTGGAAGCTTTCGATTTGAGAAAGTATTGAACTAGACGTAGGACCTCATACTCCATTAATATGCATTACAGCCGGGTAGCCGCTCAGACGGTTCCGTTCTTCTCGTAGTGACCGGCCTCGACAACCCCCTCACCCTGGGAGGAGTCCTTGCCGGGGGCGTTCGCGTCGCCGTCGGCACCACCACCCTGGCGGTGCTCCCAGGTCTCCTTGGGCTGCCAGGCGGCGGACTTGGACGCGACGGAGACCTCCTCGTACAGCTGGTCGACCTGCTCGAGGGTGAGGCCCTTGGTCTCGTAGATGAAGAAGTAGACGAAGGCGATGCACAGGAAGCAGCAGCCGAACCAGACGAAGAAGATCTTGGACTGGAGGTTGGCGTAGCCGTCGCCGTAGTTGACCAGGTAAGGGGTGGAGTAGGCGATGGCCCAGTTGAACAGCCAGTTGGTGGCGGTGGTCATGGAGAGGGACTTGGCGCGGTGCTTGAGCGGGAAGATCTCGCCCGTCACGACCCACGCGAGCGGGCCCCAGGTGGCGGCGAAGAAGAAGATGTAGATGCAGACGAAGGCCACCGACGCCTTCTGCCCGGCCAGGTTCTTGACGGTGATGACGCCCGTGTCGGTCTGGCCCGTGGAAGTGGTACCGCAGACGGCGACGATGAGCTGCGAGACGCACATGCCGACGGCACCCCAGAGGAGGAGAGGACGACGACCCCAGCGGTCGATGAAGTACATGCCAGCTATTCAGATTTTGTTAGTCTTCTATGTTTGCAGATCGAGGGGAAAAGAAAGGGCAGAAAAGAAGGGGTTGGAACTTACGGATGGTGGAACCGACGTTGATGGCAGAGGTAATCATGGAGATGGTGAAACCGCTGTCAACGCCAGAGTTCTGGAAGTACTTGGTGCCGTAGTAGAAGATGAAGTTGATGCCGGTGAGCTGCTGCAGGGCCTGCAGGGCCATGCCGGTGAACTGACGCTTCAGGATCGGGGGCTTGAAGCAGTCGAGGTAGGTGGCCTTGCCGAGGCTCTGCTCGTAGTCGTGGTTGGCCTTGACCTCCTGGAGCTCCTTGATGACGGCGGGGTGGTCGGCCGCGAGGCGACGGATGCGGCCGAGGGACTTGTGGGCCTTTTCGGACTTGCCGGCGCGGATGAGGTAGCGAGGGGTCTCGGGGAGGATCATCATGCCGCCGAAGAGGATGAAGGACCAGGCGAACTGGACGGCGATGGGGATGCGGTAGCTGCCGGTGTCGTTGCGGTTGCCCGTGGCGTTGTTGACGACGGCGGCGAGGAGGAGACCGATGGTGATGGCCCACTGGTAGGCGCCGACGATGGCACCGCGAATCCACTTGGGCGCCGTCTCGGACTGGTAGAGAGGGATCAGGGCGGAGATGAGACCGACGCCGAAACCAGCGAAGAAACGTCCGGCGAGGAACATGGGGATGGCGGTGGCGGCGGTCTGCAGGGCGACGCCGAGGTTGAAGACCCAGGTGGAAATCATGAGGGCAGGGCGACGGCCGATGTAATCAGCCATGAAGGGACTGGCCAGAGCACCGAAGAAGGTTCCGGCTGAGAGGATGGAGACGATGGCGGATTCCTGCGCAGTGGTGATGTTCGGCTTGCCCTCGGGGTCGATGTATCCAGTGCTGAAGAGACGTTGCCAGTAGGCTATAAGGAAACGATGTTAGCAAAGGCGCGGCCACAGGTGAGAGAAGACGAAGAAGAAGCTTCCACGGAGAAAGAGAGGGGAGACGAACTCATGTTGAGGATACCAGAGATGGTACCAGTGTCGTATCCGAAGAGAACACCTCCGAAAGCGACGAAGAAACCCATGGCAATGGCAGGCCATGCCTTGCCGGGCTCGTCACCTGGCTTAACCAGGGACACACGCCGTTCGATACCCATGATGGCGGGATGTGATGTATGAACACTCGTGAGAGACAAATGCGTTATGTCAATGGAGGAAGCTCTCAGATAGTACACAAAGGATCAAGAAGGGAGGATCCTTGGTACCAGGAATGCGAATTGGTGTAAGAGCAGTTGCTGGAGAAGGGGAAGTGGAAGAAGGGGTCCAGCTTGGGGAAGCTGGGGAGTATTTATGTGACTACGCCAACGAGATGGGCAAACGGAGAGAGCTCCAACAAGCGTTGGTCCTAAGCTATTTGCTTTTCCTTCTCTTCTCGCCATCCCAGGGGGGTAGGGGACCACCACCCTTTGCCCGCTAGGAGCTCTAGGGGGGAGGGGGGAAGGACGAGGCGAGGCTCGTGACCGAAGCAGAAAAATCCGAGCTTGTGGCTCGCTTTCCGACCACAGCATGTCATGGTGAAGAAGTGAAAACCACACCCCATGGTGGAGAGGGCTTCGGGGCCCCGCCTGCAGAAAACAGTCCGGGGCGGGCTGGAGCAGTCTAGGGACCGCAGCTGGGGGTGGGTTGGTTGATCAGGAGACGTGAAGAAAGAGATTTGAGGTGAGTGAGTGAGCCAAAGTTAGGCGAGATGGAAGCACAGACGCACACGGAGAGAGCGTGAGAGAGCGCGTGGACTGCAGTATGGGGATGCCGGTAGCTCGTGATTGGTTTGGCGCCACAGAGAAAGCCAAGAAAGGGCCGAGCGAAGGGAAACGTGGGGACAGGACTAGCGGGAGCGAACCGGCTTGGCCGATGAGTGGGAAGCAGACAGGGCAAGCATGTGGTGTGAGTGGGTAATGGCTGCTGTCCTGTATGTCTGTATGTATGTATGTATGTATGTACTGTAGTTTGTACATAGGTATAGTCAGGGATTGAAGCGAACAAGCACGAGGCTGATCAAGCCGACGATGTGGTGTCGACGTCGTGCATCATCTGTGTGGCGAACCGCAGCGATGGGATGTCTGTGCTGGTCTGTACTGGACTGGACTGAACCGTACCAGGTGAAGTTTCCCTCTGTTCGTCGTGACGATGAGAAAAGGCACGAGCTGAAAGCTGTCAGATTTGTCTTGGGATGTTGCTTGGCCATGGCAAAACAGCTGTTTGCAGAAGGCATCCTGGTTTTAGAGTTGGGGTGGTGCATCGTGGCGCATATTTCGCGGGGTTGGAAGACGGCGATGGGTGAGATGGTATGCTAGGCCAGTAACGGGCAAGGGTCCAGGCGAAGGAGGGAGGAGAATGAACGAGGAGGAGTCAATGCAGGCGAGGACCATGTTTGGAGAAAGTCTGGGGGTGGGCAGGCGCGCAAAATCGAAGAGGAGGAGGAGGAGAAACAGAGTTGGTTTGTGGGTGAACAAGTCGGGCCATCGAGAGGGTTGCATCAAGTGCATCCCTAGTCAGAACGAGGCCTTGATGCTTGTCCAGTCAGAGAACGACGATCGTCAGCCACGCAGGGTTCGGATCTGCAGGCGTTGAACCTCCATCTTGTGTTCGAGGCGGCTTTTGGTGTTGTTGTTTTCCATGTACAGCACGCTTGGAGCAGTAAGCGAGTGAGTGAGTGAGTGAGTGAGTGAGTGACTTGCAGGGCCAATCAATCTCATTTCACCGCATGCCGTAGCCAACAACACGGTAATTCCATACGCAACCGGCAGACCCAGAGACGAGTGTCTTACACGAAGTGGCCGTTCTCGACTCGACAACCCACCTGCGCCTACAAACAGTTAGATCCATACGTTCATGTCACATGGGGAACATGAAGACAATGAACCGGGACAGGAACAAGACAAAGACAGAAGAAAAAAAGGAAAGGAAAGCGTGGAACAACAAAAAACTCTTCGTGCCTGCTGATCCCCTCGTCGCACGATGCCCTCAAGGTCAGGTCAGGTCAGGTCAGGTCAGGTTCGCATCTCCACCGCATCCCGCGAAACCGACAGCAAGAAGAGACTTGGTAATTAGTTCCCTTCGGGCCTATTGTGGTCTCTCAGCCCAGAAGCGAAAGCATGGACACGCCCACTCATTGATTACTCAGAGCTGGCGCTGTCGACAGGGGCACGGACGAGTGTACCTGGGCCCTTGGGGCAGTTGAACCAGGCGCCAGCATCTGGGAAACCGAAGATCGACTGATGCATGCTGCAGCAACTACACTAACCTAAACTCAGTTTGCAGCTGTTTGCCCACAGTGTTGCCGTCATTGATGCGCAGGGGGTGCGAGGGAGAGGGGATCCGCAAGCAACGCCGGCGTCGGCAGTTGAATGGGCCCAGGTCGGCTGACTCGGCAGGCCAAGCGACCAGGGTGAATGAAGGCAGTGAGATGAGTGAGTGAAAGATTGAAAGTATGTACTCCGTATCCTACGGTACGGAGTGTGTACTGTTGGGTTTGCACTTGCCAATGAGTTTAGATCTGCGGTAATCGGGAACGTGGCCTCGCGTGCTGTCAAGTAGTTGTAGAAAAGGGAGAAGCGAGAGACACGTCAGATACACCGAGTCGCTGTCGGTGCCGACCAGTACTAGTGTAGTACAGTACAGTATAGTATACGCCACGCGAGATGAGTTGTCATCTTCACCGAGAGGCAAGGGATAGCGACTGTAGACACCGTTGGCGTGCATCTCATCTCTAGCTTCCACTGCAGTCAGTCAGTCAGTCAGTCAGGCGGATGGACATGACTCGATGCCGTGGCTGCCCATCACTGAACACCGACACGGCCTTCAATCCCTTTCCCTGATTCATTCTCAAATTACACAATCTTCACCAAACTGCATCCTCCCTCGGAATCAGCGGCAGTCTTTCACCATCAACAACCGCCGCTTGACCATCGGCCCGAAAAGGGCAAACGCAACAACAGCTCACCCGTCAATTTTCTTTCGGATGCTTTCCCACGCTATTGTTTGTTCCCCAGAATAGAAGAGATGAAGAAGAAGAAGAAGGAAAACTCACACATAAAAAAAAAGCTTTACCGGCCTGCGGAAAGCTCCGCTTGTCACATTACGGTCTCGGCGTCTCTATGGCGCTGCCTCCACTCAGCGCCCGCAAAACCCACTTCCACTGACAGAACAGGGGCGGGACGTGGACGAAAACAGAATATTCCGCAGCGTGAGGACGATGGTGCGGCGACGCCCACTTTCGTCCTGGCTTCGGCGACTGCGTGTCGGAGAGAGAGAGAGAGAGACGTCATTCTCTTTGCCAGGCCAGGTCAGTCAGTAAGAGGTGCAGCATGCATCGCTACACACGCACGTGCTGTACTGCACTTGGAGATGCAAGTCGGACCCGTCGCAGGCTTTCGCTCTGCTCATCGTTGTTCAATATGGCAGATCCCGCCCAGGTCAGATGGGCATTCTGGCCGAACCAGTGTGCGAGGGTCTTGACGTGCCTGATGATGTTGTTGTTTGCTGGCCGTCTGGCACAATCGCTGCAGACTCCACGATAGCTTCACCCTTGAGTTCATGTACCTAGTACATTACATAATAAGGGTCCCTCCCTGACGACAAGCTGTTCGTTCCTTGCCAAGGCACAAGGGTCCATGTCTGGTCACATTCCCCGTCTTCGCATCTTCTCACCCATCCTGCCAAACCTCGGGCAATCTTGCAGCTTTGCAAGGCCCCAATCAGCCCTGGGCTGAACTTTCGCCAGGTATTGATAACCTTTTCTTCTTTTTCCTTCTCTTTTTCCTTTCCTAGATCGACTTCTCTTGTTGTCCCATCATTAACTTTGGGGAAGAAAAAAGAAAAAGAAAAAAGAGAAAATAGCAAATAGGAAGCTGCACTACGTCATCCACGATCCTCCTCGTCACCTCTTCCAAGGCACTGCCAAATCCCGTGACCATTCTCTTGCACAGAACTGAACATTCCTCGCTTCCTAGCCTGCCACGCTACCCGAAAACATGCCCTTCGTGTCGTGACGTCTCACACTAGCGCTGAAACTAGACTCGTCAGCCGCAGCGCAAGTCAGCCGCCATGTCTTTTGTTCCACTGCGAACCGAGCTAATGCTCTTCTCAGTCCTCAGCATATCCCCCCATCCAATGCAGATCCGATCTGAGGCTTTTGAGCTAAGGCTTAGTAGATTGACCTGTCGCTGGTTCTCCAAGGGCCATCACTCGCTGCAGCGCCAGCTTCGTCGCCAAGAGCCAATCTACTTGTTCCATCGTCAGCCACTTGCCACTTGATCGCGGGGGAAAAGGTTGCTCACAGGGCTGAGAAGCTCAGTGCTTGCGTGTCTAGAGCGATTTGAGCTGAGACATGTTGGAGTAGCATCTTGCTGATCACCCAATGGCTGCCATGCGGACTTCAGGTTCTGGAGGGCATCCGTTGCTGATCCTTTGCGACTACTTGCTCTCTTACAGCCGGTCTTGCCACTTCTGTTAGGCGCATCCCATCTTGAACGTCCAGTGCGCTACATCCACTGTTGCATCGACTGGAACTGCTGACTCGAAGTTGATGTTGATGTCGAAGTTGATGTTGATGTCGAAGTTGATGTTGAAGTTGAGCTTGGCTGTTGCCTTGCGTCACGTGGGGACGTGGTAGCACTACCCTCGCTGGAAAGGAAAGTCCACTGCAACACTCAGACTCTACACACACGATTTCGCCGTACCTACTGCATTGATAAAATTGTATCAATCCTCGAAGTTGCCATCAACTTCAGCTCCCTTTTACCCCAACTTGTGATACCGACGACAAGGTCGGTTTGAACTATGCTGAACACTTCCGTGCTGAACACTTCCGTGCTGAACACTTCCGTGCTGAACACTTCTGTAAAGTACTCGTGTATCTCATCCTGACCTCGAAGTCATAGGACTGGATCGGGAGCACTGGAAAAGTTATTGAAAACGAGTAAACGAGACAGCAATAGGACAAGAAGAGTAGATGTCTGAGCCGTTGATGCTTCTAAAATTCTCCATCCAGCCATGACTAGGTGATGGCTCATGGAGGGAATCAATATCAGAGGACGAAGTCCAACGGACGCTGTTTGAACAGCCAAGAGCTCTACACCCGGACTTTTCTCTTTTCCTTTTTTCCTTTTTTCAATGAAACACCCTTCGCTTGCTCATGTTGTAGAAATCCACGCGGGTGATCTCTTACTGGCAGTGCTTCCCCGACGCATCGTATCTATCTGGTGAAGTACTTGTCGCTGAAGAATAGTATTTGTATGTTGTCCCTTGATAACTCAACAAGGCACGGTCCATATCTCAATGAGCTCCCACCCTTGAGATGTTGGGCTAGAACGCCGCTCAAGAAGCCTTCTGGATATATTCAGAATGATCACCCTAGATCAGCTCATAGAGAGACCTGCAGGAATACCATGTGATTCAGCGCTCGCTAATGTCCATTATTTCACTCCAAACTCCTTTTCTCTAAGCCGTGTCGACTATTAGATCCAGGTGTATCTTTTCGAGACCGCACTCAGCCTCTTATAACTACTCCTTTCCGAATCACTGTTCTCACTCTGTCCCTTCCTCCCCCACAACCTCTTCCTCGTCGTCCTCTGCCTCGCTGGCACCGTGTCATCCTCCTCTGTCATCCTTGAACCCGCATACTTCCCTCTCCAAGGGACCGCATTCGCTTCCTCGAAGAAATAATGCTCAGCGCTAGGCGCATATGCCACCCTCCAGGGGACTACCAGATCCCTCTGCACAGGTCCACTTCCACAGCTGCCTCTGATCTGCTCGCTCGGGGGGCTGTTGACGGCGAGGGCGAAGAGGTTCTGCGGTTCGGTGAAGTCAGTGACGAGTCCGGAGCGGAGGATGAGGTAGACGAGGCAGAAGCAGTTGATGGCGAAGACGAGGGATAGCACGACGTAGAAGATCTTGTGCCATTCGCTGACATGACCGGAGGTGTACTGCTGTGTGCGGAGGGTGGCATTGAAACGCTCGATCTCACCAGGGGCGTCGAGGATATTATTCTCGGCTTCGTGGCCCCAGTAGTGCACGAAGGGGGCGTCTATGGCACTCAGGACTGCGGTCGATGAGGCAAAGACGGCGAGAGCTTCAGCCAAAGACGGGAGATGGCTGGAGTACTGGGGCTCGTGGAGGGAGAGCTGGGTGAGGATACGGGCATTGGACGCATTGTTGTTGTAGAAGCCGCCATTCAAGTCCATGGACGTCCTCCAGGCATCGGCAATCCATTTCCAGTCCATGACGGGAACAGACCACGCGGTATCTGGTTCGAACGATTTCCAGTAGGCGTCCTCGTCCGAAGGGTCCTCACAGTTGGCCTTCATCTCGGCGCCTGAGCGGCCTGAGACGTCGAACCGACTGGAGCAGTTGGGCGACATCCAGGAACGCAGCTCGCACAGGGTGTAGTTGTCAAAGGTCGGGTTCTTGCCCATCATGTATATGGAGTCCGACAAGTAGACACTTGAGTTGGTGAGAAGATTGTAGTCGGCGGGATACTAGAATTGCATGGTTAGATCCTCGTGGATTGCGCGCCTGGGTTTCTCTCTATAACTTACAAGCTGGAAGACCGGGGGTCTGCGGCCATACTTCTCACCCCATCGAAAAATGTCGTCCACCACTGTTTCGTTCAAGTTGATCGTCTCGTCGCCCTCTGTATATCGTGGCACGTCGGCCTGCCAGTCGTCCTTTCCTATCGTCTGGTTCCCCACGCCTGTTCTCTCTTTTCTCGCATTCGGCCATTCGGTGTATACAAGCGGTTCGAGTTCCTCCTTGGCCATGTTGACACACATTACGTTGATCGCAGGAGAGGCTACGCCCGCATGGATGCTGTACTCGCCGATGCCACCAAGGTCAGCCGGCTGAAGGATGCCGTTCTGGCGGTGTGTCGCAGCGGCGTAGAGGCCCGGGTGAGGATACGCCATGGTGACATTGTTGATGATCCGACCGTTCTCCTCCCACTGCGCAGTGATGTTGCTGTGCTCCATCTCGATCCACGATGCCCAAAGAGTCGTGTTGTCATACAACAACGTGCTCCCGGCAGGACGGTTCGAGAGGCGCTCGGACACCAAATTGTCCTTCTGCCTCATCTCCCATCTCGACATGAACCCTAAGAGGTCCCTGTAGGACTGTCCTGAGAACTGGACACTGAGGCACGACTCGGCGTGGTGATCTTCATCTTCGTCCTCGAGCAGGGACTGGCATGTCTGGGATAGGTAGCCAGCATTGGCGTATGAAGTGCGGACATAGCCTTGTAGTTCCTGATGAACCCAGTTGCCGTACTTGAGCTTCGGGGAGACCATTGCGTCTGATGCTGTGGTGTAGAACATGGAAGCGACTGTTGCCGTTAGTGCCAGAGCACCCATCACGGTGAGTCCTGCATAGGGAATCGTCTCCCAATGGGTGATGAGCGAGCCAGGCTGGAAGACCCAGTTCCTCATGGTCATCTCCGCAAGGGTCATGCCTCTAGTCTTGCGCACGATGGCCTTCCTCGTGAGGACCTGGCCCAGGAACGCGACAAAGACGGTGACGAAGGACAACTCGATGGTCTTGGCGATCAGAGCAGCGACAAGCGTGGCAGTGGCGGGCACGAGGTCGCCCCCAGAGGCTATGCGATGTCCCCAACGAGGCTGGACGATGGCGGTGATGAGCCAGACACCACTCAGGACGGTCGAGTAGATGCTGAGGATGAAGATGGTGATGGAGAGCCACGAGAAGCGGCTGGCGTAGATGTCGCCTCGCGAGCGGCAGTAACTGGGCGGGGCATCTGGACTGCGGTCAGCGTCGGCACCTTCACAGCGAATCTCTGCTTGACGTACTATACTTTGAGTAGAACAAGTCGTTGTCAAACTCGTCACCGTTGCCCTCAACATCCTGGCCTTGCTCACTCCCTGGCGTTCTCTCCGAGCTGGAGACTGATCCTGTTTCCACAAACGCCACCCTTGTCGGCGTGATCTTGTCCCCTCTCCGTCCTCCTCTTGACTGCTCCGCTGGCTCCTCTCTGTGTATTGGTTCTTCTGTTCGATCGGCTGCTGGGACAGTATCATACGCATGGGCAAGGGCAGGTCTGTTCTCCCAGGGCGAATGTTTGCTGCTCCAAGCTGGTGAAAGGGGTCTCGACTCATTCAAAGTCTGTGCAAGATACCATCCTGATGATTGTCGGTTCAGATCTGGTGATGCTGTCGCAGACTTTGAGCCCACTGGGACACGACGGATACCACTTTCTCGACGAGGCCCATCCAGCGGAGGAGACGATGCATCATTGCCCACACGCATAGCTGTGTTGCGAGCCGAAGATGGCCCCGACGGTGTATACTGATGGAAAGAGGTGTTACACGCTCCAGCCTGTTCTTCATATAGCCCTGAGACCCGGCGAGTTGGCGAGTTGGACATGGAAACGGCAGACACAGGCTCTTCAAGGTCGCCTTCAGACCTCAGGCGCCTCAATGGATGCGCTTCGGCCATAGTAGAGAGAAGGTGTCCCGTAGAGGTCGGAAATTAAGAATGTGGAAATTAGAGGACGCTGTCAGGGATTCAGGATCTGCAGAAGGCCGTTGTCGTCACCGGCCAGCAAGCGTTCGGACCCGGGTGAGCTGTTGGGGGGTTATGCTGCGGAGTGTCTACTCAGTCTTGTGCCATGCTGCAGCCCGGGATTGCCTTGGTGCCGTGCAACGTGGGACACGAACGAAAAGCGTCGTTTGACGATATCAAGAGGGATGCAACGTATTCGAAGTATAGTGAAGACGAGATGGACAAGTCTATGGAGTAACGAGGAGCGCAATGGCCAAGTTCCAAGAAAGCGAATCACCCACTTTCTCGAGAAAAGGAACCTTAAGATTAGAGAACAGTGATGAAAAGGAGGTGTTGGTCGCAAGGCTGCTGGGCCGTGGGTCTGCGACGTAAAGCAATGCAGTCAGTTCAAGAGCATCTCACCAACCAACCGATGCAGAGGTACTGTAAGGAGACTCCATCAAGATTGACCAGGATCCTTGCATGGAGACCCTCCCAACTGCATGTCTTCAAACGCAGCCCGACACGAGGTTAAACGTGATGGAACCAACACACCGGTGAGCTCTCAAAGAACGCCTCCCACATGCAATCCCCATCGACTAAGCGAAGTCGGGCATTGGTGACGAGCAAAGCCTCATGCTGGGAGAGCAAGATGCGCAGAACTAACCCGGGCTCTTCCATTCTGCAATCCGTGATGCAATTGAAGGATTGAATGTGGCTGGACTGTGTGACTTTCAGGTCCATCTGCGTTGTTTGCTGGAGGGGGAAGTGATGGATGACAAGGGAAGGATCGTCGCTCTGAGGGTGGGAATTATTATGTAGGGCTGACAAGTACCTAGGTACCTGAGACAGGGCGATGACCAAGTTTGGCGACTGCTACGGGGAGTGAAGATAGCCCTGATAGCCCTGATAGCAGGACAAGACACTAAACCAAGCTGAACATCTCTTAGGGATGGCTTCTGAGAAGTCGTCTATAATTACACCTACGAACCAGACGACTGCGATGTTCTCGTCCCAGAACACGTTGCACACCTCTACAAAGAGAACCCTCGCAGCTCAACCCCAGGCCAAGATGCGGCTGGCCTTTCCTAAAATCCAGTGCCAGCTTAGCACCTCGTCGTGTCTCGTGTCCTTTCTTTGTCATGCACATATTGCTGGCATCCGGCACAACCCTCATCATTACGACATCCGATCGGCGCTCCAACGCCAATGGCGTCCATCAGCATCAGCCGGGCTGACGGGAGCCTTGCTGGATCTGTCATTAGTCGTCTTCTTTGTGCCTCTGCCCCATCTTCCTCGGATGGTGTGTTGAGGTCGCTATTTTCGGCTGCAGTCGTATTTAGCTCCATGCACTCTGATGTGCTGCGCCGCCCTTGACTCCCGAGCTGAGCTGGCATCGGCATCACATAACAATTGCCACCACCGTTCCAGCCTGTCGGCACTGCGACAGTCCAATGATGTGTTAATTGGTATTGATTGACCTCGCTTAGCCATAGTTCAACATCAGTATACAGAGTACATATTCCTGCAAAGTTTGGTGTATCTTGGCGCATAGTATTCATTACTGCAAACCGTACATCCCTCGCCCATGCCATCATGAACAGATTCAAAGACAACAAAACTCCCGCAGGGGAAAAAAAAATTGCGCAAATACCGCGCAGGTATCCCATCCTTGTTCCTATTTCCCTCATCATCTTCACATACAACATCATCACAGACTGTCCTCTCAAGCCATCACTGCATTAGGCCGCCTTGCCTGCGATTGGCTCTTGCCGGACCCGGCTCCCGGCCGAGCAAGTGTGTACTTGGCAAAAGCCCTTGCCAGAGCTTTCTTGCAGCTGACCTTTTGGCTGCCCACAAAGCTGTCGACGGTCACGGCGATGGCGCGATCAATGTCTTGGCTAGTGCAGTATTCCGAGAGGCGCATGCGGCAGAACGCCTCGCTGATGCGGATGATGGCCTCAAGATGACGCACCTGAAGTAGTCAAAGTCAGCATGGTTCTAAAACTGAGTTGGAGCGTTGTTGCTCCCCGACGGCAATGACTTACTGTGATAGGATACGCTCCGGTGGCAAGCGATTCACGACGCATGTCAGCGAACAACCTGGCAACCTTGTCCTCGTCCATGTGGTAGAGCTTAGGGCTGCAACGCTCCCGTGCATACACAATGTACTTGCGTAGAAGCTCTTGTGGGATGTCGCTGATGTCCTTCTTCGCCGCCTGTGACCTCTGAGTCTCTCCAGCGAGGGAGTCAGGCTCAACAGCCATGGAGTCATGGGCCTGTTGTGACTGTGGATGGCTTCTGCTGTGTGATCCAACAATGAAGCGAGCAAGTCTTTCGTCCTCTTCAGGCTCCACTGTATCACGAACCACGCAGAGAATGTCGAAACGGGACAGAATGGGCTCGGTCAGCTCGACATTGGCGGAGAACGGGATGGTAGAGTTGTAGCGTCCACCGATAGGGTTGGCGGCGGCGATGATACCACAGCGTGCCTGCAGCGTCGTCACAATGCCTGCTTTGGAGATAGAGATGGTCTGTTGTTCCATGGCTTCGTGGATGGACGTACGATCCTGGTCGTTCATCTTGTCGAACTCGTCGATAAGACAAGTTCCTCGATCCGCCAGCACAAGAGCACCACCCTCCAGCGTCCACTCGCTCGTCAACGGGTCGCGACGGACACTAGCAGTCAGACCGACAGCACTGGCACCCTGACCGGTTGCGAAGACGGCACGATGCGCAGTCTTCTCGACGTACTTGAGGACTTGCGACTTGGCGGTACCAGGGTCACCGAGAAGCAGGACGTTGATGTCACCGCGGACATGATGGTTGCCCTTGGTGGTCTTCGCCACGCCTCCGAATAGTGACAACGCAACAGCTGTCTTGATGTCTGTGTGGCCATAGATACTGGGCGCCATGGAGTTGATGATCTTGTCAACAATGTTCGGGTCGCGTGACAGAGCACGGATGTTATGCTCATCCTCCTCAGTCATGCGGAAACCAGCCAGCTGGTCATGCGATTTGACCACGTTGTTGGCCTCGAGGATGGTGGCAAACACTGGGAAGCCATTGCGGTTGTTGAGCTGCGCATCGTAGTTGTTGCGGTAGATGCCAGTGACCTCAATCTCCTCACCGGGCTTCGCCTTGTCGATGAGATCCCACAGCAGGATGACTTCTCTGTGGCGAGGCAGACGACCAGCGGGGACGGTGCCGGGAGACTCTTGCAAGGTGAGCTTTTGATAATTGCGATAGACAGTCTTCTCCGAGTTCACCGCGAAGGGACCACGGCTCTGGCAGTTCTGGCAGAAGGTGATCTTGACCTCCACGTTGGACTCTTGCTGGAAAGGACCCAGGGTGACGCCGCACTTTTGACAGTCAAACTTGACGTACTTCAGCTGCGGGAAGACACCGCTGCGGCGAGTGACCACACCGCTGACGCGGACAAGGCAGTTCAAGTGGGACTGACGGAGCTGACGCAGTGTGTAGTGGACCGGTAGGTCGAAGATACGGACGTGAATCTCAGAATGAATACGCTCATAGTCAGGGTAGTGAAGGAGCACAACATCCATGGCGACCTGGTCAAAGAGCTTGAGCATCTCGGCAGGGGCATTGGCGAGGAAGTACGCGAGGATGGCCTTGCTCTCAGAGAGGTGTTCATAGGACACCTCAAGAGACTCGGCGTTGATTTCACCGAGCGTTCGGATGCGGTTTCCGTAGACGGAGGAACCAGAAGCGTCAGTGTATGAGGTCAGGAAAGCCTTGAACTCGCGCTTGATGGTTCTTTGGACAGGGGCGGTCGCAACCCACTCGGTGAGGTTGGCTGCCTTGACATCGCCGAGAGCTTCCAGGGAGAGCTCCTCGTCCATGATATCGGCGTCCATAGCATCATCTGGATCTTCGTCATAGTGGTGACGGCGACGGCGCGGTTGGGCTGTGAGATCAATGTCGCCATCTTCGTCATCACCAGGCAGGAAAGCGGCAGGAATGCGTTGTCGGCGGGCGACTTCTCGGTCACGGCGGTTCAGCTGAGCCTCGAGACGCCGTCTGTCGCCAAGCTCCAGGTCATCGTAATCTCCCTCGTCGTCAATGTCGATGCCCTCGTATCTATCATCCTCCTTGTCTCTGTAGTCGGCTTCGAAACCCTCGCGGAAGAGATCAACGTCGTCCTCTGCCATCTCGTCGACATCATCGAGGAGGTCGTCCTGAATCTCATCGGCGGCCTCCTCAATGTCATCTTCGTCATCAGCGCCGTGGGTAATGTTGAAGGCAGCTGGTGGTGAAGACGGCATTGGACTGGAGCCGGGAGCCATGGGAGAGGAGCCATCGCCAGTGCGGGATCGCTTTCTGTTGGCACGAGGACCGAGGCCTCGGTTGGCTGAGGCCGGGTTGTCGCGAAGAGGAGAACTGTGTCGAGGTCAGATCCATCGCGTACATTGTGAAAGGGATGGCATTGACATGCTCACCTCATATTTGCGACGATGTGACGCAGTGGTCACAGGTCTTGGGCGTTGCTTTGAGTATGAAACGCTGGGTACCGAATGGGCGGTGTAGGTTGGATTCGAGAAAGAAAGGATGGGAATGCAGATTGACGCAGAGTCTGCAGGTATTAGGATGCTGCTGAAGGTTGATATGTTCGAGGGAGAAGAAGAATGTCGCCACAGCACGGTGCAGCATAGAATTGACAAGGAGGGGCGTTCAGGCTCGCTCTCTCCCTTGGGGCGTCTAATCATTTCACGCTTTCTCCTCTTTCTTTAACGTTTGGCGCGTTGGGACGCGACTTGACGCGTTAAGTGGTAGCGCTAATCTGCAAGTAGTCAGCACGCGTAAAGTGCTGAGCTAAGAAAAGGTGACACTAAGATGTGCGCAGTATGTCGCAGCCCAGCGTGGGAGTCTGACAGCTCTATTCTGTCACATCTGTATCAGGTACCTAGGCGCAACCACTTCGATGCACCGTCGACATGATTCGACATCAAACCTGCGCCATCCACTCAATCCATCTTCGACTACTAGATTTGCGGTGACGCCAGTTTCTTCGTTTCTGAGACAACGAAGACACTTGATAATATAACTCCGATATGCCTACCGACCCTCCCGCAGCTAATGGGGGCCCGGCTGCAGCTGCGACTGAGAAGCCTGCTCGTAGCAATAGCTTCTCTCAGCAATCCACTACCTCCGAGAACTCTCAGACAGCAGCAGAGTACGTCCTGGTTCTTGATAAAGCCTGTCTCTTTCACAGGACATATTTGAGCTGACAAAGCACAGTTTCATTCGATCGCAAGAACTCCTCGAGGCTGATGCCCGTGAGGTCCTGCCATACGTACGCCACCCCCCCTAAGCTTCCATGTAGCGCTGCCTCAGCTGACCATTCATCTCTCAGAGTATCGACACTTGTACAAATATTCTCGGGCCTCTTCGCCAGAACGTATTTGCATGCCTGACCTGCAACCCTCCCCCCACGAGCGAAAGCGATAAGTCATGGACGCCAGCGGGCGTTTGCTATGCCTGTTCCATCCAGTGCCATGGCGAACACACTCTCGTTGAGATCTTCCAGAAACGCAACTTCACTTGCGATTGCGGCACGAAGCGTATTCCGTCAACAAGCCCTTGTAACCTGCGAACCAACTCCAAGACCAACCTCCAGGGTGGTGTTCACTCAGAGGAGCCTGACGTGAACAACAAGTACAACCAGAACTTCAAAAACCGCTTCTGCGGGTGCGAATGCGACTATGATCCTTTCCAACAGAAAGGAACCATGTTCCAGTGTCTCGGGCTTGGAACTGCGGAGACTGGTGGCTGTGGCGAGGACTGGTACCATCCCGGCTGCCTCGTTGGCATGGGGCCTCAGTGGTTCGAAAAAATGGAAAAGCCCCAGAAGGCTGACGCACAGAACAAAGCGAAGAATGAGAACGGCCCTCTGCCCACCATATCTGAGGATGCTGAAGGAGCCGAGCAGAAGGTCGATGGGGAAGAGGCAAAAGATGACATCTTCGACGAGGAGGAGGAGGATGAGCCGCCTTTGCCACCAGGCTTTCCCGACGAGGAGAGCTTCGAGGGCTTCATCTGCTACAAGTGTGTAGAGTCGAACCCATGGATCAAAAACTACGCCGGAACTGCTGGCTTTCTTGCAACGGTCTTACTCGATGGTGGCATGAAGAGCGACCCGGCGGCAGAAGCCCCGGCAGTAAACAGTGCCGATAATGAAAACAGCAACAAGAAGCGCAAGGCCGAGGACGACGATAGCGAGCAGAATGAAGCTAAGCGCGTCAAAGGCGAGGCTGACTCGAGTGCCACGGGCAACCTCACAACAACTGACAAGGAACCAACTCCTTCTACGAACCCGACCGACTGCAAGCTTCCGAACCTCAATACCTCTCCCCCGTCCGGCCGTTTCTCTCTTTTCCTCAAAGAAGACTTCCGCGACCACTTCTGCCACTGCAAAGCATGTTTCCCCAAGCTCAACGCGCACCCCCAACTCCTCGAAGAGGAAGAAGTATACGAGCCACCCATGTCCGACGCCGCAGGTTCCGAAGCAGGTGGCCGCAACGGGGGAGGCTCTACCCATGGCAGCGGCAGTCTCCTCGAGCGGGGTGAGAGCGCATTGCGCAACGTGGATCGCGTGCGGGCCATCGAGGGTGTCATGGCATATCAGCACCTCAAGGAGCGCCTGAAGCCGTTCTTCCAGCAGTTCGCGGAGAGCGGACAGGCGGTTGGGGCGGAGGATATCAAGGCTTACTTTGCCAAGCTGAGGGGTGATGAGGCGGGGATGAAGGAGGCTGGGGAGAAGGCGGCGGAGGCCAAGGGAGACGGGGACCAGAGGAAGGAGCAGGGCGGTTATTGAGCGGGAACATCATTGACCTGTTGCATTGAACTGATGGATGTATCATAGTTTGAATCATGGCGAGGAGATGTGGTCAGGTTGCCGACATGGCTGGCCACCACCGGTTGGAGTTTGGGGCTGCTTTGAAGACGGGGTCTTGTAGTTGATCGCAAGGCATGGATGAAGCATGAATACCAATTGGTAACGAATCATCCTTTTGAGGAGCCGAAAGCAAATGGACCTCTCCGTATTTATAACACAGAACCTTGCCTGTTGTGAATTGGTATCTTACCACACTCATCCTTCTATTTTGGAACATTATTCCCCAAGCACCGCACAGCGATCCCTCAGCCTCGCCAGAATCTCCAGAAACCTCTCACGTTCGTCAGGTTCCGCTCCTCACGGACCCGTGGACCCCGTGCTGGACGCCGCACTGCCTGGCCTAGGTGGCGGCATCGGCATCCCCTGCCCTGGCGGTTGTTGTTGTTGTTGTTGTTGTTGCTGCTGCTGCTGAGACTCGCCTCTCTGCATGGCTACACCACCCATCAGACTCAGCGCGCCGAATTGCTCCTGTGCAAGCTGCTGCTGCTGCTGCTGCTCATCGGCATCTTCCTCGCCGGCACTCTCGCCACCTTGCTCCTGAAGCACCCTCCGCTCCATCTCGGCCAGCCTGACCTTCTCCGCCGGGTCGACAATATCATCATCGTCGCTCCAATACGAGTCATCGTCTTCCAGCTCGGGCATGGCCATCCTCTTCCAGAACCTCAGCTCTTGCCTCATCGCCTTGTCGTCCACCCTCTTCTTCCACCGTTCCTCGTCCTCGTCGTACTTCCTGCGGAACTTCCTCAGCTGCTCGTTCGCGCTTGACGCGTGCGCCTGCATCTCCCAGATCTGCTCGCGGAGCTTGCTGTTCTCGCGTCGCGCGTCGTCGAGCTGGGCGCGGTAGGACCGGTGCCAGGCGGCGACGTCGGCGACGTGTTTGGTCTTGTAGTCGTGGAACTGCTTGAGCATGAGGGTGAGGGCGTGCGCGTACTGGGCTAGGAGGGAGGCGTTTGCGTCGCGGCTGTGCTTCGCCTTTTCGAGGGATTCGGAGAGGAGAGAGATGAGGGAGTCGAGGTTCTCTTGTTGGCCTGTGTATCGTGCGTTAGTGATGATGGCAACGATCGTGCAGCCGATGGATCTGGCAGCAGTGCTCACTGTTGATGTCGTCCGCGGCCGAGGCAATGAGCTCGTCGTTACCCTGACCCTGTGTCCTAGCTCGGGAGCGCACCCGGCCCAGCCCACTGACAATGTCCTCTGTGACCCTCCTGTTCTCGGCAAGCTGTCTGCTCAGCTCCTCCACCATGCCGTAGATGTAGTTCAGCTCAGCCTGGTGGCCGGCAGGCGAAGGGCCAGGCATGCCGCCGACAGCCATGTTTGCGCCGTTGACGCCGTTCATAGGAGGCGCGTAGAGGTGCTGCTGTTGCTGTTGCTGTGGTTGCTGCTGCTGCCGGAGAAAGAATTGATGTCTGAGCTGGTCCTCCTGCTGTTGTTGGTACAGGCGCTGTTGTTGATAGTGTTGCTGGAGCAAGCTTTGCGTCGCGAGCTGTGCGGCAGGCAATGTGTCGATGGCGAAGATAGGTCTTGAGACGGCCGTTGACAGCGGCGGGTCAGCGTTTGCTTGGGTCGCAGGATAGTGTCGAATCGGCTGCCACGAGGGTTCTTGATCGGTATGGTCTGGCTGCTGGGCAGTATGCGAATTGAATGCAGGAAACGGCGGTGGTGCGAATGCAGATAAGTTCATCCTTAAGCGAGACGGCGATATGCAGGCGAGTCGAGATGGGTGTGGCTTGAAGCCGGGGATGGGCCAGGGGTCAAGTTCCAGGGTAGCGACTATCGAAAGGGAGACAGCGACGTTGAACCGTATAAACACGGATAACCGAGGGGCGGCTGTATTAGATAATCTAAGCCTTGGGTGGTTAAAACGCCTCTTGGAATAATGGATTATCTAGGAGATTACAAGGAACACCCTTACTACAGACTGAGAGAACGGGAAGAAGAATACAAGTGATTTGTTGGGTCATTAAACAGGTCTAATGGATGCACCTGCTCTAGTCTAGGGCGTTGATAACCTGGTGTTACCAGGGTAAAATCGTCTGAAAGGAGAAATCCCGATTATGAACTCCTTAAATCTGGGGTAGCAGCTTTCATTATATTGGTATAATATGAGTATAACTACATAGTAATAGTATCATATTATTACAATCATAGTTTTAAAAATAGTTGGGGTTCATGTTAGTAGTTCTGTTTATTATTAGATTAGCTAGGCTTAGGGAGCAGTGTAAGCCTCTTTAGTAAGGATAGGTTCTTATTATTAGTATGTTATTAGTATGGCATTAGAGGTTATTGCACTAATCTGGGGTTGCCAAATAAAAGCGTGGCATTCAAACTGCAGGCCCTACTGGCAACCTCAGGTCAGGTACCTTAGGTAGGTATAGCAACCCCGGGTCATGTAAATAAACCTACTACTGAGGGCAGACTTGGTTATTTATAAATATATTTGTAAGGCTATATAGCTCTTTTCGGTGACTTTGGAGGGGGGGTGGGATCTAAGCGAGTTTCTTGGAGGAGTGACGTTTGAATAGCGAACAAGGCAGCAGAATAAGGGTTGGTTTCATCACCCCTCCTCAACTTGTATCTCGCCCTCTTCCGTGAATGTCTCCCCAACATCCACCACGACCTCTTGGCCCTCTGGCCGTAACAGCACAACTCTCACCACTTCAACTGGCCAGCTGCCACCGAACTCTCCTTGCAGCTTCACAGCCCCGTCCGCATACTCTAGAGTCACAGCAGTATAGCTCTCCTGCTCCAAGGACTCCCCGTCATCGAGATACAACTCCCCTTTCGCCTGGCCGTCATTATCCAGCGCCACCAGCAGCTCGAACTTCTCCTTCCTCAACTCCGTCGTCGTCATGGCCGAGTTCTCTCTCAGCGGAAGAATCACACCGCCCTTGATGAACAGCGGTATCATGGTCGTGTTCACGTCCGTCACAGAATAGGTCCCTCCTTGGCCCTGAACGGCCTCCCTTGTCCACCAGTCATAGAAGACGTGGCCGTCCGGGAGGTATACATCTACACTCGTCGATCCCTGCTCCAGCACGGGCGCGACCAAGATGCCCGGTCCATAGAAGTACTGGTTCTCCAGCTCCCAAGTGCCCTTGTCCTTTGGGTAAGCATAGAACATCGGCACAACCGCCGGTGTTCCGTCCTCGCTCTGCCTCCACAGTGCCGTGTACATATAGTCCAACAGCCGATACCTCACGCCAATCGCCCTCCTTGCACTCTCCGCCACGCTCGCCCACTGGTAAAACTCCTGCTGCCTTGCGTCGAACTGGGCATGATTCCTGAAAAAGGTCTGGAACGCGCCCAGGCTCGCCCAACGCGCGCAGAGCTCCTCGTTGGTACTGCCTCCGAACCCACACACATCCGAGCCAACCATGCCGAACTGGAAAATGGACGTGTACGCGAGCATGGTGCGGATGGATTCGCGGTATTGGCCCCAGTTGGAGAGGTTATCGCCCAACCAGAGACCTACCTTGGAGCCGGTGTGCGGAAAGGTGCTGCGGGTGATGATGAAGGGTCGGAGGCCAGGCCGACGGGCGAGCATGGCATCGCGCGAGGCGCTAGACATCATCGCGCCGTATATGTTGTGGACGTCGTACTCTGCAAGGCCGTTCTGGTGAATCACGTTGGTGTTCACAGTGCGATTCGAGATGCCGCCTCTGTCGGAGTTCCATGAGTCTTGGTATGCTGCCTTGTTGTGAATGGCATACTCCGGGTAGAGTAAGTCTCGATCCGGAAGACCTGTCTGATCGCCTTCGGTCTCCTGGCGGGATTCGAGACCGGTTCCTAACGATAGCTGGCCAGGCGGGCGCATGAGAAACCCTGATTCATTGCGTGATTCGTCTCTCTTCGACGAGCCAGCCGTCTCTCCACCATCGCACTCCGTCCCTTCAGGCTGAAGCACGCATGGAAACCCAGGCAATTCTCTGGGTGGCTCCCTAACCGGTGGTGCTGCCGGCGGATAGCCCCTCGCCGCCGTATATGGGTCATCGCAGGGGAAGTTACACGGGAAGTTACTCGGCTCGTTCATGTCGATCCACAAGCCGTCGATGTCGACCCCTTGATCGGCGTCAAAGAAGAGGGCGAACTCGTTGTTCCAGTACTTGGTCATGTTCTCTGCGAACCAGTCTGGAAACACGGTGACGCCTGGCCAGACAACACCAAGCCACACGGACCCATTGGCGCGCAGCAGGAATACATCATCTTCGAGACCTCTGTTCAACGTCCCTGAGTCGACGTAAGCGATGGCCGGATCGACCATCACGATGTATTGCTGATCATGCTCGTGGAGGTAGTCGACCACAGCGCGGATCTTGGGAAGAGGAAATCGGTCAGGGTCCACGGTGAAGACCCGCCGCCGGTCCATGTAGTCGATATCAGTCCACATGACTTCCAGCGGAATGTTGGCCTGGCTGTAGTTGTACACAACCTCGGCCACCATGAAGGCATCTCGGTACCCGTACCTTGCACGGCGTCAGAACGATGATAGTTTTCGGAGTGTGTCAGACCAACGACGAGTGAACTCACTTGCACTGATGGAATCCGAGCCCCCAGTAAGGCTGCATCGGCGGCCGTCCTACAATCTCTCCGTACTCCCTGATGGCATCAATTGGCTCGTCCCCCAAGAAGAAATAAAAGTCCAGAACACCTCCTAATGTATTATACTCGAGGTACTTGCCCCCACTCTCGTCCTCATCAATCACGATATCCATCCCATTCGAGTTCAGGAAAAGAACCCCATGAGTACCGGTTTCTCGGTGGTCGATATACACTGGCTGACTACCGTAGAGGTTCGATCCCTTTGGAATGCCATAACTGTCCTGATTCCACAGTGTCCGGATATAGTCCTGAGACCTGAGCCTCATCGGGTCATTGTGCGAGCCCAGGCCGTAGAGGTACGGGTCGGAGGGGATAGAGGTACGAAGCCGGAGGTACTGCGTTTCGAACACAATAGTAGCGGCTGATGTGTCGAAAAGCAACTCGTCCGTGTCGGCGCGGGTGATGTTGAAGCTGAAGGGGCTCTCGGTGTAAGAGAAGCGAATATTGCTGGACTCTTGGTCTGGAGTAGTTCCTCCCGGTCGCGGGACAACCGATTCCGGGACTTGATAGACCTGGTTCCCTTGATCCTGGATCTTGACGTGAAGTCGGTTCGCTAAGGAGATGAACTCAAGTAAGTTCCCGCTCTGAAATCTTCAATTCTAGTCCTTGTATTATAAGGTAGGTAACTTGTCACGAACCTGATTCATAGGTAACCTCAAGAGTAAGATCCTGCAAGTCTTCACCATAAGCATCACATGGATCGCCCGCAAGTGTGAGTTCGGCCGTCAAGCCGGTGGCAGAAACGTCCACATTTGACGCTGTGTACCCCGGGCAAGCTGATACATCGCGATCTGCAACGGTGTTCTTGGGGACCAGAGTGCCGAACACCGTCGATGCTGCGAGAGCCAGGCCGAGCATCTTGCACGGTGCCATTCTGAGAGACGGAACGAAGGTTTGAGGGAGTGTAGAGAGAGAGATGCAAAAAGAGAATCTGGCAAAGCTTCTCGGACACGATCGTCAAGCGCAACTGTCTGGAGACGACCGGACTAGACCTGGCTTTGGTTCGTGACGGCGCCTACCACATTTGCAACCGATCTATATCTATACCTAGGGAATATACCGGACACTGACAATACCTGTTCATCTACTTAAAATGACCGCGGGGCCGCTCTCCAAGGCCGAATGCAACCTCCTGCGTCCAACCTACTACCTTGTCATGCGCCATCCAACCACACAGCAAAGTACCAAACCCCCAGCTTTCAACAGCCTATATTCCGAAGTCAGCAGGCATCGCATCCTGTTGTCTCCTTATGATTTGTCGACTCTGATCTCCCGTGCCCCGCCGAGGGTCACAACGGGCGCATGGGCATCTTTCCAAGAATGCAACCCTATGTGAGGGGATCTCGGCCAGTGAAACCCATCGAACCATGATCAGCCAGTCCCGGAGTCAATGACCACAGCGTCTTCGCACCTCACAAGATCACAATGATGGTGCGTTCGTCATTGTATTTGCGTAGCTGGCAGAGCTGGGGCCAAATCCAATGCGGCTATGCTCGATGATGGTGTTTGGTCGTTCTGGCCCAGATGCGTCGACTATGCCCATTGGACAGCTTGTCTTCTTTGAGACCTCGCCGTCACCGAATCAACGCCGATGAAGCGGAACCGCCAAGTCATATGTGACCTGCTTCCCCGAACTGCATCTTTCCCTTGCTGGACACCCCTTTCCTCTGACGACCTGTTCGGCTCATGGAAGACCACCATGATTCGCCATCCCCTTTGCGCGACTGGAGGCTGGTGGCTGCAGGTCAAGGAGATGAAAGGACCTCTGAAGACGTCATCATCTGATCAATCCAGATATAGAACAGGTCTCGTGTCCCACAGGATACGGGTCGAGTAACTGGATCATGCGGTGGCCATGGCTCGTGGCTTTTCCTCCGACTCCGGACTACGGCAAATACGAACAACCTGGTCGTTCTCTGGAATCATCCAGACTGCTCCTGTACATGTCTCAACTCGATCTCAGCACAATCATGGCCAGACCCATCTCACTCGTACCTTGGCATTGATGCTCGTGACATTCTCTTGACCGAACACATGCACACACAAACTGGCAGTAAGAAGCCACTCCCAATCTGATATGCCAGAGCCGCAGATGGCCACTATTCAACAAGAAACTCAAATCCCAAGTCTTTCCTTCATGTAATCGTTAACTGTGTTCCGAACATGCAATCAAACGCCGTATCCTGGCATGCAACATCCAACTTGCAGTCTGCGCAAACACATTTCCCTCTCTCTCATGTGCGTGAGCACACAAAACATCTTCAAGTTGCTTTTTGTCATTGTCATACATCATTGTCAACATCCATTGGAACCGTCGACGTTGTTACCTTCTCCGTCTTCGCGCCCTCTACTGAAGACTTGTCAGCACTGTATGCGGTAGCTGAGCTGCGACGGCGCGCATGCGCATGCCTTTCGCTTGGCCACGAGTTAGCGTACGGGCCTCCTCCTACGGAGCTGCCCGCGGTGAGGCGGTACTCGCCATCCCCCCATGCCTCAATGACGCCCTCATCAAGAGCCCATTTGGTGAGAAGTTTATCCACCCCAAGTCTTTGTGCTTCCCCCTTTTCCATGTGTCGCCCGACATGCTCCGTCCAGTCATCCCAAGCGCTGTGCCCTTCAAATGTCATGCTGCATCCTTCCTTGGGGCAGGCAGAACGCTGTGGCGGTTTTCGACGGACCACAAGACAGCTCTGCTGGAGCTCCCTTACACGAGCATCCCACTCTTCTTCAGACTTGGCTTCTCCTTTCTGCAATGCCCGTCTGATATCGTGAGGCGCATGCATGCGCCGTAAATGCTGCGTGAACAGATCCTTGCGGTTGAATTCATTCCCTTTGCCGTCCACTGTCGTTTTGGAGCAGGAAGAACAACGGTAGTAAGTGAGACACAAGTGCTGTGATGCGATGTGCCGTTTCCATTCGTTCTTGGATCCGAAAGTGCTGTTGCAACCAGCGAAAGAGAAAGCACAGGGAAATGGGCGAGTGTGGGCCGCTAGTATATGTTTGCGAAGCGCGGTTGAGTCTTTGAAAGGGGCATGTGTGCAGTGATTACAGCGAGACTCTTGCTTGGGCAGAGCCCGACGAGGCGCTTTCGGCCTTGGCCCTGGGCTAGTATGAATCTCGGCGTCGTTGAGAGCCGGATCGGCAGAGTCAGGAAGAGGTCGACTGTGCTCCTGTCTCCGCACATCCGGGATTGAATCAGGTAATGTCGTTCGTTGACGGTCGCCAGAGACGTGGGGCGCGGGGATGCCCTCCTCGCTTCGAGTCCGAACGTGGCTCAGCGCCTTGAGCTGCTCTGCTGCTTCTTGCATTTCTGCTGAGTCTTGTACCTCATCCTTTGGCTTGACTGTGTTGAATGAGGAACCGGGAGAGCTATTGATAGCATGGAAACCACGATGCTCTTTCGAGGACAGACCATTCCGAGATAAGGTCGGGGAATGCTCATCAACGTCCACCTTCATGCGCGCAGGAGTATTGGCTGCCACTTCGCGTGCGTCAGGCAGCATCGTACCAGCCTCGACCTTCTTTGCCCACGGCTGCGCGTCGCCGGTGCTTACCAGCCGTTGGTAGAGGTGTAGCATGTTATGGGAGTTGATGAAACCCAGGTAACAGCAGACTTGGTCATGCTGGACAACAGTCCACACAGAGTGTGGCATAGATATCAGCAGCATCGTAGGTGGGCCAAGGAACATTCCTTCCACGATAATATTGCTGGCCGAAGCCGGAGGTGACTGCAACCATTTATTGTAGAAGCCCATGTCAGCGCTGGCTTCGCCAACAAATGTCGTGCAGACGAGTACACGAGCCTCATCAAAGCGGAGGCCGTGAACATCTTCGGATTCCGGGGCTTTATCTTCACGAACAGTGCTCGCGTTTGCGTCTCCATTCGCATCACCCGGGGAATGCGACATATGAGCTTGGCCAGATGGCGGTGAAAGAGTGAGATTTTGGCCATTCCCTCTTGCAAGTGTGAAGAAGACAGGCTGAGTTGTTGACAGGCTTTGGGATGGATTTCCGTTGGCAGCCGTTGGACTCTCTGAGCTGGAGTGTTGATGCTTTTGCCCCTGTATCTCTTCAAGCAGTCGTTGAACACTGAAGGGACGGCCTCTGCCCAGCTTCTTGAGCGCACCATTCAGACAAGAAGTGAAGGAGGGCCCTTCTTGACGATTCATACGTTCAGGTGTGCAAGCTGCAATACCTTGCTTGACACCATGGCGACCGGACGGTATGATATCTGGAAGAGCGCAGGTGTCAAGTAGCAATAACACATCCTGCATGGTATCCTCTAAGAGGCATCTGATACCATCCCATTTCACTTTAGCAGCATCATTGCGCGCATTGCTATAAGTTGCATTAGAATCCGGGTTTCGTTGCTTCGCAGAACCAGAACTTGGGTGTGAAGCGAGATCACACCGGTTCCCCTGAGGTACTCACCTTGCCCAGTAGAGTTGGTCATCCGATGTTACGAAACCATAACCGGCATAATAGATGATGATGAGGTGATTGCGCGGCGCATTTTCAAGGAAGCAGGCGACTTGTTGCAGCAGCTTCAACAGTGGATTCGAGTCGGACGGAATGAGCCATCTTTGAGTGTGGAAACGGTAGCAGGTTTGAAATGTGTGCTCAAGAGCATCAATGTCAGCCGAGGCTGTTGGGTCATCAGCCCAGCGAAGCAAAAGAACCGAGACTTTGGTTGAGGCTAGTATCTCAGCTTGTCTCTCGGCTTGTCTCTGGATGAGCATGGCGGCATCTTGGAGATGTCGTGCAAAAGATTCGAAATCATGACGCTCCGAGTTGGACGCAAGTGCAGCGGCAGCGGCGGCCGCAGCAGCATCTTGAACGGGATACTGCTGCTTTGCGCAGCGTCAGTACTCATGTTCTACAGGATGTCCGGCCAGAGCAATGTAGGACTTCGCGAGTTGAGACTCACCGGCTCTGCAGGATATGATGCAGCTGTGACGTGTAGGCTGGAGTTAATGGCAGAAGGTGATGCCGGTTCCTGGCTGGTAATTTTAGGAGCAAGCTTGCGCTTCTTAGACGAGGGTTCCATCTAGTAACCGTTGCGCCATGCAACTGTTGTTAACAGCCAGGTACAGAGGCAAGCTCTGTAAAGTTAGAGGGCGCCAGGTGCTAAATCAAAACGACCATGCATCAACAAGGAATTGAGCGATAAGAGCAATGGCACAAAGTGCCTGCCAATCTAAGGCAGAGGGCTTTGAGGGAAGTAGACGGTGAGGGGCACTGTACAACTGGCGGTGCGCGATAGCGGATGGTGGGCGGTGCGGACCAGCCGAGGACGGAGGAGGCTGGCGACTTGGGCAGAATTGAGCGAGGCCGATGCTGAGTGACTAGGCTGATAGTCGAGGCCAGATGCAATGTGGAATGCAGTCAAGAAAATACAGCTGAGCCTTGCCACTGTCGAGAACTGGACACTAGGACTTCGAAGAATGAGAATGGGCTAAGTGAAACGGTGTGTTGTCGTGGCCTCGAATTGCTGTCGAGAAGATGGGATGGGAGGGCAGAATGGCGGGGGTCGGAGGAGCTGGCAACGGCGGGTTTGTGTTGCAGTCAACGGCCATACGGTGTGGTCAATGGACGAGGGCGATGCCGGCCAAACAGCGAGGATGTGTGGCTTTGGTCATGGACTTGACAGGCAAGATGCAGCCTGGGGGGAGAAAATGTCGAAGAAAGTCGGAGAGAAGAGGAGAGGAGGACAACAAATCGGACCAGCATTAGGAGCACCACACCCCATACCCAAAAGGAACCAAGGGTGAAGGGGTCCTCGAGGCTTTAGGCGAGGCTGTGGCACTGGAGCTGTCGGCGGGACGGTGGGGCAAGCATGTGCTGGAGCGAGCGAGGAGACATGGACGGGGACAAATGGAACACACGGAGGGGATCAACCAGTAGATGATCCAATGCGTGAACGAGCGGGAGCTGTATATGTACCTGTGTGGATGTGCGAGTGCATGAGTACATGCTGCTGTGGCGGAATGGCTAGGGTGCGATATACTGTAGTAGAGCAGGTCCAGTCCAGCAAGGTACGGTGGAGGCGTGCAGCAGCAGAAAGCTTGGAATTGACGCATCAACAGCCGAGAGGGGAGAGGAGAGGGATCCCATCCCACGATCTGCATCATCGCAATTGGGCGCCAGTTGCCAACCAATGCAGCCGGGCAACAGGGCCAGTGGCAGCCCCGCCTGAAGCAACAGCAGCCAGCTCGAAAAGCTCGCTTCATCTTCACCACACGGGAGCGAGAAGTAGACTACGACGACCAAAGGTAGCTTTGGGAAAAGGCAACATGCTAAGGTTACAGTTGAGAACTGCTGTTGCAGGATTAACTTGGTCATGGCCGATAAGATGGCCGCACACTTTGCAGGCAGATGCTGTACCATCGAAGGCTGTTCCTTCCGTTTCCGATCTATCTCTATCTCCCGTTCTCAAGCTGATCCTTCCTCTGATAATCTGATTTAGGAGACTGGATTACTTCCTTCCCAGGCTGCCATGCATGCCTGCCCTCACTCGGCTCTACATAATATAGTTGCTCCCTATCGTTAGTGGCACCTGGCGGGGGGGTGAGGCGTCAGTCAGGCTGAGACCAGACAAACATCACCACTGGTACTGACTGACACATTACTCGTCCGCACCATCCCCTCCGACATCAACGCTGCGCACTCCGTAGCGGCCCCTTAGCAATATGTGCGCCTTGTCATTTCTGTTTGGTCATTCAAGAACACGATGGGTCATTCCTCCGTTTTTGTCTTTCATTTTTTTTTTCAACACCACATCGGCGCGCATACAAACTCCCGCCATGGCGGCGATTCAGTGCAACACCTATAACGCCCGCAGCACATGCACAGCCTAGTGGTGCCCAAGTTGCTCATACCGGTATCCCCATCGTCAACCTGCTATGTACTGGAACGGCAACCCCCCTGCCCACTTGGCTGTGAATCCCATCCACGATCGGCTGGTCAAGCTCTTTCGCTGGTGCCATCGGAACCCCTCTCGACCCTCTCGTGTCTTGCCCTTGTCCACTGTCCCAGCCCGTGTGTGCGGAGAAACCCAACCTTGATTGGTGGCCACTCTCCAAGACCCTGCAAACCGACTCGACCATCGCCAGCACTGCACCACTCACCGTCACCCAAGCTGCTTCTCCTGCGCCTGGAGGAAACTCTGTTTCTGCCAGGGCCCAGCGAATTTGATTGACAAGTGTCTCGTACTCGTTCCAACGCTCTTCAGGTAAAGCACTTCAGCAGGGGAGAACGGCTTAAGGCTCGTGGAAAGATCTTTCGGCAAGCCCATTCATCCACCCATGGAAAACATCAGCCTCGCACTGGCGCGTAGCACAATTTCCATATCAAATGAACAACGAAACCTGGTCACATCCGTTACGAGCCGTTGAATTCCGGACAGTAGCTGCTCCGTTTAGCTACCCGCCTTTACGCTGGCTACATTATCTCGGGTACCTACCGTATGATAGGTGATGGCTTTGTTCGCATGCTCCGAGGACGCGGAGTGCTCGGGAGAAACCCACCGACCCTCCATCGAAAGTTACTGACTGTTTCAATACCTCAGGGCTTCGAGTCTGTGAAGCCTCGGAAGAGGTGGGTGGGAGACGCGTGTTCTCGACCCCAGCTGCCAATCCGTAGCCTTCCCCACCACCCTCACATTGTCTTCAACATGGCTCACCCCTCGAGGCATCGTTTTGGGACACCGGTTCCTTGTCTGTCTCCAGCTCAGGCGACTACCACAGCTGATCTGAGGTCATGCGAGGAATCACAACGGGCGATCTCCGCTAGAAATGCTGGTTTCTATTCGTGGTTATTTTCTCCCACGAACGTGCGGCTAGTTGTCGACGATCCGCTTGTCCTAGAGCCCGGAACCTACGGTAAATGGTTTGTGCGAGGCTAGGCTGCGCACACTCTCTCGAATAGTCGGGGCTGGCACCCCTTGACTGGACTGGCATGCCGCCCAATCAGCCTCTACCGGTGCTGCCCAATCCAGCAGAGTGGTGCCAAACACGCTCTCACTGATGGTGGGTGGAACGCTGGCTCTCTGAGAGCGTGCGTACCGCCAGGTCTAGCGCGGGGTCCAAGGACACTTCCGATGCTGCATGTCTCAGAGCCACAATCGAGATATGTGAGGTGGCCTCACGATCATAGACGAGGCGGTCAGAGCCTCGCCATTGTCTCGGTCTGCATCCGCTACCAAGATCAGGGTTTCATACGTTCAGATGTTTGAGAATCATGACCTTCACCTCACCAAAGACTAAGTTTACGCTGAGGTCGCCTCCGTCCTTCTCAAGATCCAACTTGTGCAACCGTCGAGGATGTCTGCAACATTGGTACATCAACAAAGGCAGAGCCGCTATTGTGGAAGCCTGTACGCCGACCATGCCGTGCAGCTCATTCTCTGAGCCATCAGAGAGGCAGCCCATCGTTGTCCTGTTACATACCCTGGCATGGGTAGTGCTATTTGTACTAGAAACATTGAAACATCTGGCTGCGCAAGCTGACGAGGGTTTGCAAGCGAACGTGGCGCCCCTGTCGCCCAATATAGCAGCTTACGAAAACTGGAGTAGGGTTTCAACTTTCCATATCGGAAGCCGTTCCTCATGAGGGTCGCTTTCAAGTTCTGAGTCCAGATTTTCGACGCCTTGGGCACTGGTGCTGCCATCCGTGTCTCGGTTCGCTGGCAGTTATGATTGGGCAGCGTGGGAGGCCTGCGGTGCACACAGCCACACGGCTCTGGGAAGGCGGGGAATTTGGCTGTGGCGCACCCTGGCTAATAGCAGTCAATCCCCATCATGTTTTGCCGTCGCATCTCAATCAGGTCAGAGCCTTAAATCAGACCGCCAGATGCTGTTTGCTGGGAAACTAATCGTTCAGAAGGTGAGTCACATATAGGGCAAGGCACTCGCGCTTTAGAGGGCACTGGCTGGTCATGCTGTTCCAGGTCAGCAGACAACTGCCTGCCAACGAACGTGAATCCCATGATCATTGACTCGCCAAGAGAACACAGCCTCGATCATATACCGGTATGGGCAACAGTTTGGGGCGCCTGACTTCCCTGTAGGTCAGGCTTGCTGCATTCTTACTTCAATATCAATCATCGCACGCTGCTGTCGCTGATCATGTCGAGGAGAATCGACTCACAGTGAGTATTGCTTGAGTGGAAGCCTCCTGGTTTGGCGTATCGCAAGGCACAAGCCAGCTGACAGGCTGAGAGCTGGGCGCTTTTGATTTGCATCGACTACGGGCGCTTCTGAAGCAATACGAGGTTTGCTAGGTCGCAGTAAGCATTGCGGCAGTCTACATCTCCACATTCAAGTCAGCACAGCACGGAAATTGCCATTTAGTAAGCCCATAGGGCCGGGTTGCTGATTGTGGGATATTCATTGTCAGGGCCGATGTCGATGTCTTTCCCTTCTTCTTCCTGGCTTCTTCGCCTCCTGTGAATCTCGGAGGCACAGCCCTTTCAACATTGGCGAAGATCGGCCTATTATGCCCAAGGGTGGCAGACATACCTACGTAAGGGAGCATATCTACAGTAGCAGACGCCGCCTCGAGGTCGCATTCTCCCAGCACACTGCTGTGGTTTGTTCGGTTGGGCCGTCCAGCTTCAGGGCTTAGCGTCACAGAGCATAAGCCTCCGTGGTTCGCCCCCACTTTCACCCGCTGGGCGAGCGCCGAGTCGCCCACCACCACCACCCGTCATTCTGCACTGGCTCGCAGCTTATTCCTGTTCCTGCTGCCGCTGCCCGTCGTCGAACCTTGCGACTGAATCCAACTCTTCCATCTTCGTCATATTTCACCTCTTCGCATCAGCATTTCCATTCTTTCCCATTTACATACTCCGTTCGCCCTCGAAATCCGAACCCACCGTCGCTGTCTGCTTTTGACTCAGCAACCAAGGACTCCACCTCTCGACTGTTCGTTGCGTACCTGCCTGGTCATTGCTCCTCGGCGACGTCACAACCTGCCCCTCCTTGGCCTCACGACCTCGAAATCCACGATCCTCGTCCAGCGCCACCATTGCCAGTCTTTCAACGCGTGCTACGGTATGCCTGAGGACGCCTATGGCGTTAAGCGGCGGGACACTACGAAGGGCCCGCCCCTGCGCGTCCTCAGCCTCGGTATGTTTACTGTCCCAGCAGCCTCATCTGTACACCTGTACAGCACTTCAGCTAACCAGAGCCGTTCAGATGGTGGCGGGGTTCGTGGCTACTCTACCATGATCATAATTCAAGAGCTGATGCATCGAACGTTCGTCGAGATCGAAGGTCGCGCGCCTCGACGCCACGAAATCCCGAAGCCATGCGACCATTTCGACCTTATTGTTGGCACAGGTACCGGTGGTCTCATTGCCCTGATGCTTGGCCGACTAAGGCTAGATCTTGAAACGTGCAAAGAACTTTATGTTCAGATGACGCGCCGGGTATTCCAGACGGACAAGACCATCGCCGGCATTCCATACCGATCGACGTTGTTCAAAGCCAGCAAGCTTGAAGAAGCCATTAAGGAAGCTGTCCGCGCAAATACCGGCGCCGACGCGGATATTGCAGCATCCGAGGGTGATCTGATGAACCCACTGAGTGCCGGCAGGCAGTCGACTGGACACCCTCGGAGGAATCTTAGCAACGCAAGCACTGTGAGCTTCAGCGCGCGCAGTCCGGCGGCGCAGATGGCAAGACCTATGTTCAACTCGCGTGGTGGCGACCCCAACGCGAAGCTGTACGATCCACGGGAGAATCGCACAAAGACGTAAGTACAGTTCATGTCTGCAAAATTTCCAGTCTATCCTGACGCACGATGACAATACGCTGACCTCACTCAAGCGCCGTTACAGCTGTCTACAAAGGCTCGCCAAAGGGCTCCCCGCCCGCTTTGCTTCGCAGCTACGATTCGAGACACGAACCACCGCCGGAGTTTGATTGCACCATCTGGCAGGCTGGTCGTGCCACCTCAGCTGTCGGACTTGCTTTCAAGCCTATCCAGATTGGTCAGTCGGTTTTCCATGACGATGGCGCCGGAACCTTCAACCCCGCACCTGAGGCCCTCGACGAAGCTGTGGTCAACGAATGGCCTGGAAGGGAAGTTGGCGTTTTCGTTAGTGTTGGCACGGGCAAGCGTCCCAAGAGCAGTGATTCGAATCAGCACCTCTGGTATGAAGGGTTTCTTGGTGAATTCGCTGAGGCGCGGAAGCGGTTAATCGCCAAGATCGAGAACTGCGAGACGATTCATGAATTCATGATGCGGGATTACCTCACTCAACGAGGCGTCCTCGCGGATAACTACTACCGACTAAACGTGGAGATTGGTGTAGGAGAGTTTGGGATGAACGAATGGAACAGGCTGGGAGAAATCAGCACCAGCACTCGACGATACATGGCACGACATGACGAGCAGAAGATGGTGAGGGGCATATCAACGAAGCTGGCCAAGATCCACAAGACCAAAACTCGATTCGAGCGTGCAGCCCGCAGTGGCGTTCCCGAGATCGTCAAGTCTACATCGTCAACCACAATGGAGAACCCCTTTGCTGTTGAGCTGCCGGGCGACATGCCACCCAGCCCTTCATATGCACAATCGCCGAGTCGACCGTCTTTCGACTCTGGGGCGTCAGACAGTCTCAACGTTGCGCACCCACATCGGCCGGGTTCGCCTCATAGCTTGAGGCCCCAGGAGCATCTCCATCCTCCCAACGGAGCATCACCACTCTCAAGCGGCACACCTACGCCAGGCGATGACCCGGATCGTCTTCTGGGCCATGCACCTACGCCTAGTCAATATCGGGTCGCATCAGGCAACGACAAGATTTCCATCATGAGCCCGGACGAGCACCCCCGCCCGCCACCAGTGCCAAAGCAGGCCAGTCTGCCCCCCACGAGGATCGAGCCACCTCCGCTCCCGCCAAAGACGCCCCTGCCTGAGCGGCAACATGACTTGCGGACAGCTACGCCGCCATATCCCATTGATGAGGCGCCGCCGCCCGTGAATATGGCCAGGAAGCCTGACCTGAGAGGACGATAGAAGAATATGGCATATGTTATCACGACGAAATCAACGGAAGGATACTCTGATGTATATACGAATCGCTCGGATACAAGCTTTTGCCTGAAGCATAGGCAGGCTGGATAAACGCAGGCGTTGGAACTTTTGGCTCTTGGGTTTCAAGCATTTCTACCCTCACTTCCTTATTTGCTGCTTCTTTGCCTCTGGAGATACCACCGCTGCAAGCTGATGCACTAGTTCATGCTTCCATACTTGGACGTTTTGATGAATTGATGAGTGATTTAAAAAGTGACAGAGTCCTGCGTGCACCTACTGAATGAGACATATTTTTTCGTCCTTTACGGGACTAAGTGTGAGAGGCCAGAGACTATTCAAGCCTCTTGGACGGATTATGCAGGTGCAACAAATCTATCCATAGGACTAGGGCGCCCAAGTCCTGCCCGCCCTATGGGTGGATGGACGGATGGATGCATGCGCGGATGTCGGGGACCCCAGCCAGCTCGGATAAAGCCGATGCCCTCTAGGACATTGAGCTGAGCGACATCAGTGGAGTAGGATGGCATATCAATCGGCGCTATTGGAATTCGGTATAGGCCGACCAGTCCAAGCACTATATAGCCCCTCGAAAATCATAAGACTTTGAACCAGGATTGAGAGCAGACAAGCATCGTGCTTCAGCTCTGGACATCCAGAAGGAGGTTAGGGTATTCGATAAATTGGTATTTTCCGGTTAGCTGAACATGTGTCCTCATCGCTGATAATCCTGGTTCAACCCAGCGTTGATCACCACAGTTATAGGTAGATCCCCCCTCGGAGCAGTTCGTGAAGTCTTCTGACTGTCCAATGACAGAATGAGTCATTCCTCCCCGACACTCAGGACTGTAGAATTTTATTGCATGATTCAAGAGGGCTGGTCGGCATGCAGGTGTCCTACTCCGTATGAGTGTAAAGGAATTGTCTGCTCTGCATTGACCACTGGACATCGAAACCATTCGCCTTCAGCGCACCCTAGTGGCGAAACATATTGCTGGTTTGCCAAGACAATTATTGAATCGGCAAGAGTGAAGAGACGGATATGCAAGGAGCAGGGTACAACGAGCTGAATGCCGCTCACTAAGCACGAGCTATCGCGATCTAGAGTGGGGGAACTCGCCAGGTCAGAGCGATGGGGGACAAATGGCCCATGGACAGCCTGCTCTGTCACGCGCGATAGTGAGTTCCGGCCCATCTAGGTATAGCAAAGCTTGACACTCAGTTCCTTGGATAAGGGGCCTACGGAGTACTGATAGTAGTGTAGCCTCGGTGAACAAGCGATCGCTCAAGGGACCTTTCCAGAAGGGTCATAGTGATGAGACGCTACAGACTTGGGGCGCAGGTGATCCGCCGGCAATCCTCCCCCAGTATCCTTCCTTTCCACCCAGCTCTTCCCGCGCGAAGTGAAAGGGGAGGCGGTTGTGCCGTCACAAACCATCTATCATATGCTCGACGATGACAATCTTTTGCATAATCAATTGACTCTTGACGGTCTCTGCGTTAGCCTCAGAGCCCTCGTCGATAGCTACTTCGTCGTCACCACCCTTTCGCCCCTCATCCCGAATCCCCACCACTCAAGCTCGACACCCTGGCTCCTCCACCCAAGCTCCGAGCCCTGCACCCACTAACCTACCACCGGCCGAACGCCTCATCAATCCGTCCTCACAAGCAAGTGACGGAGCCAACAGTTTCCCTTTGCGACTTTGATACCTATTCGCTGCTCTTCATTCATTGCCATACTTGGTTGCGAGACCGACGATAAGACAAGGCCAGCACCTGCGTTTGCACAGTGACGAAACTCGACCTCCTCAACCTCGTGCTTTTCCTAATTTTTGATTTTTTTTAACCAAGGTCTTCAGCTGCTCCGCCACCTGGCATTCTCCTGCACCTCCGATTGCTATTTATCAGCTCTGAGAAAACAGAGCACGCGTCTGTGTTGCCTGACCTAACCAACCTGTTTTATTCCCCTCTTCTTTCACTTAGTCAACCTCGAAGTATACTGTCCTTACCTTACACACCGGATCTGCAGTTCTCGGTCAGCTAGCCAACCAAAGACTGCTGCGTGGCCCCCTCCAATGTGGCGTCCAAGGAGGCACCACGCTCGAGATGTCCGGAGGCCAGAGGCAGCAGTTGAAGCAGGAAAATGTGTCATCGCCATCATCACGCAAGAAGCCTGAACGGCCGTCTCTGTCTTGTACGGAGTGCAGGAGGCGGAAGCAAAAGGTACGGTGACCCGAGCTTCCGGTGGTGTGAGCTTTGCTTTCTTTATCTTGGCATGTGATCTCGCCTTGTGCTACTTGGCCTTGAGACCTTGATCATGGACGGTCAACTGACTGAATGCAGTGTAACCAGGGCAAGCCGTGCACCAATTGCTCTCGCAGGTTTCCTCAGCCTATCTGCGAGTATGACACAAAGGCGTCGAGTAGGTATGTTCATCCCGAGTCCCCCTTTCCCCTATCAGACCATTCGTGTGTCGGATAGACCGAACACTTCCACCGTGGGCTCCCGCTGATAGCCAGACATCTTTGAAGACCTAAACGAGCGAGCACACAGGCAGCAGCAGACTCCACCCTAGGCATCATCGATAACGATGGTCCTTATTCGCATCTCAAGTACGCCGGTGTGCAGGATGCCATCCTTCAAATCGAGCTTCCCACCCGCATCATCAAGCGGGAAAGTATCGATGGCAACAGTCCGAATGGTTCCTGGTCGTCAAGTTCAGACGGCCAGACAGATCACGGGAGCCCGGATCCATGGCGTCCTTTCAAGCCGCAGACGAGCACTCGCCAGACGGTTGTGGCGTCCAAGACCATGAACCAGGCAATCCGAAAGATTATGCTGGAGCAAGCTATGACGGTGAATTCGATTCGCGGAGATAATTGGAATTCCAGCACCGCCCTGGCGATGCGTACGGCCCGTCACTCGATGCCACCTGCAAAGCCTATCGGTAGCTACTTAGATGCCTTGAGAAGTCTTCCGATGGCATCGACGAGACTGAACCAGGAGCTTGTCCGAACTCGTAAGTCGGCCGTCACATCCCACGCCTTCCCACAGCATCCAAATACAAGGCCAGTTTCTCACGACTAACCCCAATGCTGCTAGACCTTCAACTGCTCAGCCGCTTCAAGGTCTCAATAGACGGCAATCCTGGCCCCGAAAACGCCTTCATGCGGCACTGGGTCCCTCTCACAATTCAGGATCCCTTAATGCTTCACGTCATCCTCTATACATCAGCCTGCTTCCTCAAGGAATTGGGCCACGTGCCAAAAACTCTAACCATGGCATACAAGGGCACGGTGTACCAGATGCTGAACAAGAGTCTCTGTACAGACAAGGCACAATGCAGTGATGGAGTCGTACTTGCTGTTTCACAGCTTGTCATCGACGAATGGTACTGGGGTGCGACCAGCGATTTGAAAGCACATATGCTGGGTCTGAAGATGATCATCCGAATGAGAGGTGGACTACAGGAACTGGGGATGCATGGCTTCCTGGCTAAACTTATACTGCTGTAAGTGGAAGAGTACTGTCCCACTAGGGAGATGGTGCTGATGGAAACAACAGGAACGATATCGGCATAGCTCTGGCACACGAGACGGAGACCGAAATTTTCGACCAACCGGGGTTCGAATTCGAAGATCCCATCATGGTGCCATTCCAGACATCCCTCAACTCACCCTTCGTGTCAGGCTGGCCAACTTTCGCAAGCTCACTGCCGGCACGCATGCATCCTAGCACAGCTGCCATCCTCGATGATATGCGTATACTAATAGAAACTGTCCTCAGCGGACTCGATCACAATTTTGAACACACCTCACCAGCCAAGCTCTTCTCAACTGTTTCCTGGATACAACAACGCCTCGACTCTCTCCCCCAAGAACTCTCCCAACTCCCTGAGCGGCCATCCCGAGAACCCTCAGAAGACCGAACATGCAGCAGCAGCTCCCCTGCACGGGATTCTACCTCCTCATCCTCTCACAGCAGCCCTGTCGCACAAGTCATACTGCCTTCTGACCCGATCTATAGCTGGATCCGCAGAGTCGCTATGATCTACTGCCGTGCCATTGCTCAGCGCCAACCCCTCAGCACAGCTTGCTCCCCCTCGGACTTCCAATACCTTTGGCAATTCAGTTGGCGGATCCAAAGCAACGCGTCCTGGACCACAGTTGGCATCCTCTTTTGGGTCATCACGGCCATCATCCCCAGTAGTCATGGTCATGCTGCGTCAAGATTCATCAAGACTGTGATGATACCTGCCCTGATGAATATGGGAGTGGACAATTGGCATGTGGCAACTGATGCGGCGAGGAGGGCATTGAAACTACAGAGATGGCTGCGTGGTGGCAAGGCAGCCGTTGGGCAGGGGGTGCACGGGGGGGAGCAGACGATTGAAAAGCACGGGTTCGCGCTCAAGGATAAGCTTGTGAACATTGGATTAACGGAGCATTATGAGGATGGCGAGGATGAGGGGGGTTGAGCCGGTAGAGGAGCCATGGGACGGTAGAGGAGTAATCCAGAGTGTTGAGAGACGGGGCCATGGGGCGCGCCTAGAACCTCTCAAGCAAGCCCGCTAACTTCGAAGAGAAAAGTCACAGCGAAGGACGACGTAATGGACTTGTGGTCCACGTACTGTGCTTTGGGGATCCCAAGCTTCCTCTGCGCCAGCTACCCGAAAGGAACGTCTATGCGCACCTAGCAGGTTTTCAAGAGCAAGGGATCTGCTGACTTACAACTCCCAGTATGCGAAGATAATGGCCGGGGGAATGCAACGGGCAAGTCCGTCCGGTCTCACATGGATATCCGAGAGATGAATCAGCGGGCAATTTGAAACTCGGAGGAGATACCAGAGCGACAATAGCTCGAGAAACTTCGGCAATGAGCCATCAGTAAATAAATCGACAAGACCAATCACTTCAGAACATGAATCTGGGCCTACTATCTGATAGATGGTTCCCCAAGACTACGCCAATGACCACGTGATAAGGCTATAGCGACAGAAGACTTGCATCCCTAGCAAAACCATACTACATCCCTCTCCCTACGTTATCTTGTCGAACACTTACTCTCCTGACTTCCATCTTGGACAGTGTGCCAACAAAATTCTTTCAGACATTGAGCGACACGAACCCTCGGCCTTTGGACATCTCTTCGTCAGATTTGCAGCGCGGCTTGTGATTCTTCCACTCCAAGCGCTGACAGTCCTACACCCAGCCCACCACCAGACATTAGCTCGAACTCAGCATCCCGAACCACGTTTTTATTTTCGCAAGCCTACCTTGTTGCAGTACCAAACCTTCTTGCAGTGCGAACACTTCTTCAGGGGAGCTCCCACATCTGCTTCGATCTTGCTACAAGCGAAGCAGCTGGGGACCTCGAAGTTCCGCGGTGTTCCTGGTACGTAGTTGTCCAGCGCAGCGAGGAACTGGAGCTTTCCAGGGTACCGGAAACCTTGATCACAGAATGGCAAGGTGAATCCGTAGTTGCATGTGATCTGCGGGACGATGTCCTTCAGATGCTGGACATGGTCCGCTTTGATCCTCGCGCCGGCACGCATGATGAGTGCAGCAGCAAGGACAGTTTTATATCTGGGGTCCCAGATCTCCATGGCCCCTGACTCTGCTTCCTTCTCGCGGCATTTGGCCATGATCTGGTCACCGAGGCCGGAGTCAAGTCTCCTGCGGATGGTGGTGATGGTGGAGGCGAGCTCGAACTTGTAATCCGGGGTTTGGTAGTAGTCCCGGGCTTCTTGTGGAGCCATCATATCGGTCTGGTGGACCATGTCAGAGAGGTTGATATGCTTGGAGGGGAGGATCTCATTGAGCTCGCAGGCGATGTCGATATCTGAATCACCTTCGAAGAGGCCTAGAAAGAGGTCAGTTCTCGGCATGATGAGGAGAAGGGCTCTTGAGATGAGGGCTCCCTTACGATGTCCCCAGCGACCCATGGTGACTGCTTTCCGTCGACTGAGATTGATAAATGCACTTGAGAATGTGCTCCTCGAGGGCTAGATCGGGCCTTGAGATATGGCAAAACCTGAAGCGTAGTTTGCTGAAGAAAGATGGCTCGGGAGAACTGATCAGGATGCGTGAGAAATGGGAGAGATGTTTCTTAATCAAATCGAGGCTCCTTCCTTTACCTAGAGACTGCTGCCTTGAATATGATATCATGTCTCGGCTATCAGCTCCTATAACGAGCATTAGGGCCGCTTGTAACTGACGCTGGCAGCTGTCACGGCCGTCACAGCCGTCACAGCCGTCAACTACCTAGGCGGACTTCGACCAGGCAGGGTTCGATCTCCCTCAGTTCATTAAACATAAGGAGGTTGTCTTGCTTCTACATTCAGTACTTGACAGGTCTGGATGCAGAAGCACGTTAACCTGCGGTGTTTACTACTTAGTCCAATCCGCAACTGTAGATCGGATCGCGCAGTGTTTCTTGTGCTAAACGCTCACATCGTTGAGGGCTTGAGCCCGCAATCCGGGCGTCATGGTTCTCATGAAGTTTTTATGAGTTGCATTTGGTTTTCTAGTCATAAATTCGATGTCTTTTCCCAGAATGCGGTCAGTTTGTATGCAATGATCCCATAGTCATTGGGAGGTGAAACCCGCAAGCCGTAGAGAGGTTGCATGAGCTGTACCATGCAAATCAAAGCAATCCTCTTGCACAAAAAGGATTAGGATATTACGAAATACGGTGATGTTCTGTATGCATTTGCGCCGCACACAGTACCTATTGATTGGCATTGCAGTCTCATGATCTGGTACTGACTTGTTGCTGCTCGACGCAATGACCCGTCACCCAGCTTCCAGTCCAGAATGGGCAGGAGTTGAAGACTTCCACGATCGCAAGGATGCTTCGTGCAATTAACTTCGAACCAAGAATGAAGAACTCTGGTTTCAACGCCAGGGGAATCCTTCTGGTGGTTTCCTTCTTCATCGACTCCCAGCCACAAACCCACAACCCAAGACGCTATAACGCACCTCTGACTTGCATCATCCCTGGAGAGCACCCCGCCGCCACCATGCATTGCCACGTCGACGGTGATAAAGACCACATGCAAGGCCGTTGTCTGTCCCTACTGTGCTTTGACCAGAACGAGGCGCGATGATTGGCTCCGAATACCAGTGAGCGTTCTAGATGCCCAATTGGATTTCTCGGAAGAGGACGTTGACTGGGATGGTGTCAGTTTGTTGTTGCTGAGTTGTTCGCCGTGGTGTGGTTTGTTGGGGGGGGTTGAAAACCCAAGTGAAGGTCGGTTCCCCTTCACGTCATGGGGTTCTTTCATTCTTGATTGACTTTATTCACAGTGTGCGCTGCTTTGATTAACTTCCGTCTCGTCACCTTTTGACCACATCGTTTGCCGCATTAAGACCTTATCTCCGAGTACGACAGCCTCGCGAACAAATTGTTCACATCACACACGTTCCAGATTGAGGATTTTCTCTACGGAACAGACCGTTCCCATCCGTATCCTTCTATTCCCATGATTGATCTGAGATAAAGACTCAGGATAGAAGACTAGAACCATATCAAGCGGCGCGAGGAACCGCATCAGCACAGGAATGGAGACACTTGCACGATACCCATGCAGTGCCTTTGTGCAGTCATACCCACGGAGAAATGATACAGCCTTGAGAGTCACCCAATTACTGAACAGAAGGATCACCCAACAACGACGGAAGAAGGGTGGATCATCATCACTGTCTCCTAAATCGGCAACATGGGGCCTTGGCACAGACATCTACGCTGAAGGAGCTGAAATAGAAGGCAGAGGAAGCTTGAGAAGGGCAAACATGCGAGCCAAAAGGCTATGCGTCGAACAACTCTATCGATGGGAAGAGTTCTGATATCGCGGCTGGTGACACGGACTGGCGGGGCATGTCGTGTATTCAAGACGGCTCTGTGCAGTACCCTTACGGGAGCCTCCGGAAGACATTGGGCATTCGTCGTGTCAATGACATACAACAGCGTATTCGAGAGCTAAGAAAACGACTCTTCTTTTTCTTCGTCTTGCCAGCCGTTTCATTCTGCTCAAGTCGTTGCTGGACCTTCACGAGACCCTTTCAGCTCCCAAGCCATGGTGAGCACAGCTGATGACTGCGCATGAAAAGGAACCAGCGTGTTCTTTTTCTCAACCAATTTCAATCTACAAGAGTCCATGACTCCGCTCATCCATCCTGATTCTTGCCCATATTGATTCAATAATGTGAAGTATTGTGGCTTGATGGTTCAGACAAAGCCATCGTCGATCAGGAGCGCTTCTGAGCTATTTCATCGACCTTGCTGCGCAGCTTCACGAGGACATGGCCTCTCACAAGCTCTGGTCACGCGAAGCCTCTCATCTGATATCCAGCTTCCAGTCGCCCAATCAGTCATATCACTATGGGAAGGAAGCCGAACGCCCAGCCCTAAGTCCGATCCGGATTCCCCAACACGAGAATAACGTACAATACGTTTCTATGTCCCCCTTTGTCGCTGGTCTAGTCTTGCCTCCTCTCCAACTCAAACAAGGTTCCCAGAAAAAGATCGGAACGAAATGATGCACAGAAGGCTGCCATCGCTTTCTAGCTTATTTGTTCAGCTGGTCGACGATCCCAATATTCCCCGTGTCACGCCGCTAGCCACAGGGTTGATGATGCCCTTCGAGGTGAGACATGAAGATTTGCCTCCCATTTCTTCAACACGGCTTTGCCACTGAAATTTGTATTTACTTTTTTCCGAGAATCCGCCGGCTATCAGCAAGTTAGGACTTCCAATTCCATCTAGTTCACTGAGTTCTCGGCCTGAAGACAGCGAGGCGAAGCTGCATTAACATAGGCCCTCTTGCACAGCCCAAGCGGTGTGCTCGGCATGAGACGCTACAGTTGGAAGTCAAGAATATAATAGTGTTCTCTGCGTTGATTCAGATGGTCAATATACCTCATTGCCAAAATCGAGGCTACTCTCCTTGCTCTAGTTCGCCCAGGCAAGCTCGTAGCATCCCCTTGGCCGTCATTTCGACAGTAAAGATCTGTGACTAAGCCTTCTGTAGTAGCTCTGGGACTGGCGTCGCTGACCTGAGCTCAAATATTATACGTCCATTGCATATCGCATCTGCGGCAAATTAAAGACACCAGTGGTTCAGAGAGGGTTTGAGTATGAGCAGGGAATGTATCTAACCAAGAGCCAGAACGTCAACCACGCCGACACAATTTTTATTTACACATCCTACAAATTTTGGCTGTTGCTCTGTGACCTCGCCTGCTGGCATACTTAGTCAGTAAAGAGCCAACTTCTCCGTCGATCAACACATGTCAGATGTCTCTGTCTGAAGATCCTTTGGAATATCTTAAGATGCAATCAGCAATAGACATACCTCTGAAATGGGGTGTTCATTGATGAGACTTTTCCTAACTTTGCCACAGCTGACTTTGCCTGCCATCACTCTGTCAGTTATGGATTCATGATAGCAACACGGTGGCTTGCAACGAGATATGCAATCCAGGTGTCACAGCATTCGTCGTATTGTCCGTCTTCGCATTAGAATCCCCACCCCAAGAGAGTTGTCCTGGGAAGATCTACGTAGTTCTTCTTTGGTCTTTCATGGAAGACATCGCATTGTTCTGCCGGAGCGGATCATGCTCACCGGATTCAAGAGATCCGTAACATTGACAGTACTCCTACAAGCTGGCACCATCACTCTGCATTAGTCGGCCCGTGATCCATATTGTTCAGCCGAATAATAGACAGGATCTTCTCATAAGCGTGCAACAACTGCCCGGGACTAGTTGACTCTCTTCTGACAGGGGGGTTGAATGACACATTCTGAAGAGCTTGGACCGCAAGTGAATAAGTAATTGAGCTAGCCAACGAGTCAATCTCATTATATGGCTTTCAAGAAAAGCAATGTGACGGCTCACAGTGCACAAAGGCCGTTCTTGCGTCCGCTCTTGTCACCCTGAGGTCACCCGAGGATGTAAGCTGTCTCCATCTTCCAGTCATTGTCCTTCGCTAAGCGACCTGCGCGCGCAACTTCTATTGACCTTTCTTTCTACACGGTTATTCGTCCCGATCTGTGGTCTTTTACAAGCGAAGATACTTTGATCGAAAAAGGTTGAATGTCGCAGTCTTACCAATAGTGAACGCAGCCCTCAATCAGAAATTTCGAGGTACTATCAACCGCGCATCCTAGGGCGACACGAGCCGGTCCGAAGAAAGTCAACATCATATTCATTGGGAGAGCCCTTTTCAATTTGTTTCTCGCTCATCGATATTTTAGCGAGTGGTGTGTATCTTTGGGGGGTACCATGTACCCTGTCCCTGTTGCAAACGCTCCAGAGGCTGGCAGGCTTCGACATCGCAACCCGGTTTGCCTCACTGTTTTGTGTGACAAGAACGAGGGGAGGAGGATGAGTAAAACCCGGAACATTTTGACTCGGCTATGGAGGTCGGCTCATTGTCCACATTTTCCCCGGAGACCTTGGAAGAGATGGATGGCCCCGGGTCGCACGGGGGGGAGGGACGAGACACAGAAATTAATCGTCCGATCGTGTCACACACCGTGAGCGAAGCGTTCAGTCGTCATGGCTTTTGAGATTGAAGATAAATAAATGAAGGTCGGTGTTTGCTCATTGCTGTAGGTCCTCCGTACTCGTTGCCGTCGCGTGTAGTCATCACCCAGTCTGTCTAATCATGAAACGCTCGAGATACATTCCAACAGCAGCGGCGAATCCTCTGAATAGACCACGGGATGTCTTTGGCTTTCGCAGGTTCCAGGACCTCTTCCTTTGGCTCCTCTTCGTTGCCGCCGTCGTGCCTTTCGCTCTGACCCGCATCATAGACCTTGACATCGACGGGGTCTTGTGCAATCGGCGCGGTCGTCGGTCAGTTCCAGGGGAGTGTTTCTTCTGGCAGAACGGGAACATTCTGGGAAGAATGGCAATGTCCATTCATCTGGCCTCGATACTTCCGGCATGCCTCCTTGCTACGCTGCAATTCGTGCCTCTCCTCAGAAGATCATCCCTGACCTTCCATCGCATCAACGGATATGTTATCTTGCTTCTTTCGGTGCTGGGAACATTCAGCGGCTTGATCATATCACGAGATGCTTTCGGAGGTACTCTTGAGCTCCTCAGTGTCATGGTACTTTCCTCAGCAATGTTCATGGTGTCCCTGGGGATGGCAATGTACAACGTTGTCTGCTCGCGCATCGATAGGCACAGGGCCTGGATGCTGCGATCATGGGCTGTGGTAAGCTTGTGCTTATGCTTCGGAGCTCCGAAAGTCACCTGCTGACAGCTTTGATCCAAAGGCATGTCACGTTATAACCATGCGGCTGCTCAACAAGCTCATGCTTCTCATCCCGAGTGGGATCAGTGACGGGCGTTACGTCGTCAGGTCCTGTGCCGTAGTCAATCACATGTTCGATGGGAACTCAACTGTTGTCGAGAGTTTGTATCCTCCCTGCCGAACCTTTTATTCTGGCGCTCAGCCTGATCAACACGTGCTGATCAGAGGGAACATGGCGTCCACAAGAGTTGACCACGTCGCTGCCAACTTTGGCATCACCTCTGCTTCCTCGGCGTGGCTAGCACTGGCACTGCACTGCATCTTGGCAGAGGTGTATCTTGCCTCAACTCAAGCACAACAGAGGCATTAATGCAGGCAACACAGCCGCGACTAGGAGCATTCAGGCCTGCGGGATCAAATATTCTGGATGGAGCAGGTGATGCTGAGAAGACGGCCTTGGACCCGCCAGAAGGAGCCAGTAATTCAGTCGTTGAAACGGGCCTCGCGCCTGGTATCGAAGGGAAGAGCGAAAGAATCGGGACATTCTCAGGCCAGCTGAGGGCCATAACGTGGTACATCTTGGTGGAGAAGGCGCGCGCAATCGTATCGTCGAAATATCGCTTAATATTGTATAGAATCGCGAGCCTCTCGCTAGAAACTGTGGCAAATAGTAATCACATCAACCTGCCATCTACAGACCAGACCACCAGTAGGATTCCTCAACCTTGAATGACCCACTGATAGAGTTGTCTTTGGTAACAGCACTGCTGTTGGCAACAATGACCTCGTACTCGCCAGCCTCAACACACCACTGGTCCCTCTCCTCATCCCAGTACGAAGCGGCATACTTCTCCAGCTCCTCGATTGTGACCGACTTCGACTCGCCGGCCTCGAGCTCGACCTTTGCGAAGCCCTTGAGCTCCTTCACAGGGCGGTTGATCTTCGCCTTCTGCTTAGGCTGGACATAGAGCTGGGCGACCTCAGCGCCCTTGAGTGAGCCAGTGTTCTTAATGGTGAGTGTTGAGGTGATCTTGCCATCCTTGGATGTGACGGAGAGGTCGGAGAAGGCGAACGTGGTGTATGATAGACCGTGGCCGAAGGGGTAATTGACCGCGACATCGGCAAACTCGTAGTAGCGGTAGCCAACATAGACGTCCTCGCCGTAAAGAGTACGGCCGGCCTCAGAGCGGAAATTGAGGAAAGCGGGAGTATCTTGGAGACGCTTGGGGAAGCTGAGCGACAGTTTGCCGGACGGGTTGTAGTCTCCAAAGAGGACATCAGCAATGCAGTTACCGGTCTCGTTACCACCATACCAGGCTTGGATGACGGCGGGCGTCTTCTCGAGCCATGGCATCTCCTCAGGAGTACCAGTCTGCATGACGACGGCTGTGTTAGGATTGGCGTCAACAACCTCAGCGATAAGCTGGTCTAAGACACCGGGCAACTTCATGCTGTCGCGGTCCTGACCCTCGGTCTCCCATTCGTAGTTCAGACCGGCGCAGATGATCACCTGGTCGTACTCTTTGGCCAATGCTACGGACTTCTTGATTTCCTCCTGGTCGTCAATGACCTTGCAGCCTCCGACGCGGAGAGAACCATGGCCAGGAGTGAAGGCGCCAGACTTCAGCGTAAAGCTAGGTGCGGACGCAAACTGAATCTTGAAGTTGTAGGTCACGCCCTTCTTCATCTCAAAGCGTCCGCGCTCCTCGACAGTGGCAGAGCCAAAGAACGCCGCTCCCTGTCTTTGCTTGGTGGAGTTGTCAACGATGAGCTCCCCGTTGACGTAGGCGTTTGCAGTACCGCAAACGACCACACCCAGCTCATATGTGCAGTCCTCTTCGGCAATCAGGGTACCCTCAAGATCACCATACCAAAGCTTGTTGAGATTCTTGGGGTAATAGTCGACGAGATGCATCTCGGTCTTCTTGACATGGACCTCGTCAATCGGCGTGCGCCCATCGGTGCCGGGCTTTTCGTTGTAGACCCTGAAGCTCATGCCCAAGTCGCCGCTGGCGGCCTTGAGTTGAGCTCCAAGGAGGGGAAGGAAACGATGAGTGTACGCAGCGACGGTGTAACCGGGGGTAGACTCAAGCTTGGAGCTGATTCCATCGAAGGGTGTCACGGCGTAGTACGCAGTCAGCGACGCACTGCCACCACCGTGGTAGAAGGCAGTTTTAGCATTGGGGCCGAGAACCAGTGTCTTCTTATCCTTTTTGAGAGGAAGGACGTTGTTCTCGTTCTTGAGAAGAACAATACTCTCGTTGCCAACCTTTCGCAAAAGTGCAGCTGTCTCAGGAGTGTTACGAGTCTCCTCGGGTCCATTCTCCTTGACGCCGGCGGCAGCGCACTTTTTGACGAATTTGAGCACCTCTCGTGCACGGTCGTCGATCTTGTGCAGAATCGGCTTTCCGGTCGAAGCAATGAATTTCAGGGCCTCGCCACGGAACTTGGTAGGGCCAGGCATCTCCAGGTCAAGGCCAGCCTCAACACTCTGAGATGTACTGTAAATACCGAACCAGTCACTCATCACTAGACCCTCCCAGCCCCATTCCTTTCGGAGCATGCCGTCGATGTACTTTGGGTTCTCACTGCACATGGTGCCGTTGATACCGTTGTAGGCCGTCATGAAAGCTGTGGGGTAAGCATCACGGACTGCGAGCTGGAAGGGGAGAGCGTAGATCTCGCGTAAAGCACGTTCCGTAAGAATGCTCTGTACACCCATACGCTTGTCCTCCTGATCGTTGCAGAGGAAGTGCTTGATCGTCGCTTGGACACCAGTGCTCTGAATGCCTCGGACAAGGGCTGCAGCGCCCTGACCCGCGAGGAACGGATCCTCGCCGATGGACTCGAAGCCGCGTCCTCCAAGCGGGGATCGCTGCATGTTGATGGTTGGACCGAGGATTGCATGTGCACTCTTGGCCTTGGCTTCCTCCCCCATGGTCTTGCCACACTCCTCGAGCAACTCCTTATTGAAAGTGGCGCCCATGGCTGTTCCACATGGGAAGCACGCAGCAGGAATGCTGTTGAAGAACTTGGTACCGCGGACACCATTGGGACCATCGGTCAGCCTGACTGATGGAACACCATGCTCAGGGAACGCCTTTGTATGCCAGAAGTCGACACCTAGAACATCACGGTGGTCAGAATGCCTGCTTGTGACATACGGGATGAAGTTGATTGAGCAACGAACCTGCCAGCAGGTCGACCTTGTCTGAGATGGTCAGCTTCTTGAGCACTTCCTCCACGTTGATGTCGGCCATGATGTAAGATTGTGGCGTGTTCGACAGGCTTCAATTCTGGGATCTACGTGCTGAACGCTTTTGCCCAAATGATCAGTTGACAGGAAGCGAGCTCTAGGATTCGGTTGAGAGAAGGGTGAAGGCACCCCGCCTGTTCGCCTGGGCATGCTGTCTTATATGTGACACGGAGCAACATGCTGCCGAGCCACTTGTGCAGCCGCTCAAAGCATGTTGGGGGACTGTCACCGCATAGGCGCTGCGTGGACTCATCCTCTCCGCATGTTAAACGTAGGGCAATGGACGCTGGAGCTACTGTAAAGGCGCTGCTATCTCGTGCCGCCGGTCCGACCCCGGTCCGCTGAGCGGTTGATGGTCGGGAAATCCCCGGTTCACATCAGGTAGGCTTCAGCTTCTGCCTGCACCAGAGGCAACGAGGCATAACCCAACTGCACCAACATGGGGCCGATCTCCATTTCGCGGGGATGTTCGGCCAGGATCCTGGGGAAGATGACGACGGGACAGTTCACACTGGGCAATCATCGGTTATTCTCCGTTCACCGAGCTTGACGCCTTCGCACATGGAGGCGCAGGCATTGGACCTCGCAAACCGGACGGCGCGGGATGGATGATTAGCCTATGCTGTCAGACATTCAACCGGATTATGGCGCATGGAAATCCAGATTCTCATGCACTGTCTGACTGGACTTGGCAATCCGGGTGCGTGGTTTTGCAGAAGCTGGGGAAGCCGCAGGAAAAAGGCGCATATTCTGCTGTAGGTTGAATAACCCAGTCAGCACCGTCATACGATGAGGATAGCGCAGCTCTCACGACCTAATTTTGGATCGCAGACCGAACCAAGAGGACGGCTGAGGTGAGGGTGAATGGCCTTCGTCCACTCTTGCCCTCCCTCAGACCTGTTGTTCATACCTACTCGCGCTCGCATGAACTACACCAAGAGTTGGCTAGGGGAAAGAGGTCACAATTTCGAAGACCGCAAGTTGATCCAGGTCGTTCACCAGGCGATTTATCTCCACAAGCTGATCCTATATATGGAACAAGATAGATGCGGCAAGTTATATGACTCTTGAGCCGAAATCTCAGGTGTTTGGAGTATGCACTTGCGGACACAGACCCGGTCGGTCCCAAGGAGACGTTATTACGATGATACCACGGCAAGGTGAGGAGACAAGCACGTTACAATCCGGAGATGCACATGAGTTCCATCACTGCTTATGCGTTCCTATGGTCCCCAGCTACATCGCATGCCTATCAGGTTGTCCAAACTGCTGGCTTCCAGGTGTCTTGCAAAGCTAGGACGCCTTTCAGCGTAACTCGCCTCCAAACTCCGCGGCAACAACGCCGAGGCCTTCTTGGACGTCACTTCATAAAGATATTCTTTTCTTTCTACTGTTCTTCTTGCTGAAATAGTGGAAACTCCCAGGTTCACATCCAATGACACCAAGTCAAAGTCAAAGAGACAGGCTAGCCATATCGAATCATGTCAGCGTATTGTCATTCTCTCTCTACTTTGGCAAGAAGATCAGCGATCGAGCTTTCGAGCTTTGAAGCTCCGTCCCGCATTGCTCACATCCTCGTCTTTGGGCATCAATGACTTCTTAGCCAGGCAGAGAAGACTCTTCGGCACCTAAACAATACAAGAATTTCCCTGAAGCTTCAACTCGGATTCATAGCATCAATATGTTTGTCTCGTCTTGTAGGGTGTCTTACTTGCCCCTCCGTGCAAAGGGATGGAAGTCCTTGAGAACTATCCCTTCCAGCTGGTCATTGCCGGGCCCAATCATGTTCAACGCAACTACTCGGAGAATGCAGTATGTCCTGTAAGCATGGCACTCATTTCACTGTGGTCAATCTTCCGTTGCCCATCTCGAAGGAGCTGAATCTGCACTCGCCAATTTTCTTTCATACACCAAACCGCGCAAGATATGCTCAAGCGGAAGCTCAAGCACGGGATCCCTCCTTTGAAGATGAAATGGACGGCATCTGCGTTCGTCCTCGCGGCGGAGGCCCGGCTTTCATTGCCACGAAGCACGGTAAATGGTGGCCTTTTCGTCTGGCATAACGGTCCCGACACCGATCTGAGACAAACGATACGCGGACTGTCGTTGTCTTTGAGTGACCACGACTTCAGCCATACCAAACATCCGGGAGTCCAGTCTTATCGTCCATGTGCGTGGATGGCGCAATCATTGTCATGGCGTTCCCTTGGTGAATTTCTGGATGACTCTCAGAAGTCTTCTTATTGAATAACATCAATGGTCTCTCCTCGCTCAACGGTCAGCTGTAGGATCAGAGGCCTCTGTGACTTGTCCAAGTTTGATCACTTCACCTGGCGAGGTCCCAAAGACCAAATACTGGACTCTCATCTTACCTCCCACCTCATAGGTAGCAACGTTGCCGGATGATCAGGAACCTCTGGAGTTGCTCTGGAGTTGCAACGATTGACCTGATTTCTTTCTTCACTGAGTACGAGTCGACAACGACACTGACATCGACTGACAATCCACTACTTTACTGAATGCGATGACATTCATGTTCGTTCCGCAATATTCGAATATCGCCAGTTCGATAAGCGTGCGATACCCTGATTGGCAACGAGGGTCTTCAACGATGGACACTTGAGAACAATTGAGAACAATGAGGCGAGCAGAGGCGCGTAAATACTCGAGCAACCAAGCTTTGATGTAGTTTTGTCTCTCACAGCTCCCGTTTGCCATGCAAACAGAGTTTTTCCAGACGCTTCTCAAGACAATTATCGTTTAGAATCGAACGCCCAATGGAACTTTCATCATGGATCAAAGAGACCTTGGTCCTTCGTATTTGTTCTAAAAATATATGTTCTGCTGTAACGCCGGCCTTCTCGCCTGCTATCAAGAATCGTAGCCCCTAAGGGAACCTTTCCCTTAGCTGCAGGAGTTCTTTATGACGATATTGGCTTCTGCTCTGTCATCTAATATGCTTCATTTGCGTGTAGCCTTCATATTGCCCTACGGCGTCGATCACTCGGGGATTAAGCGATGCTCGACATGAACAAGGGTCCTGTGGCAATTCCATTTTGCGGATTCACCCTACACAGCACCCTTATGAAGTCATTGTGGCATGAAAAATGACGAAGTCCGCCAAGATTCTAAATTCTGATCTCTTCGTGATGCAGTTCAGGATATGTCGTGAGCTTCGGGTTCGACAGAGCAGTCTCTGGCCAACTCCAATGTCAGAGACTACCCTAGAGCAATTCTCCTCGCCTGGCAGGCAGGGGTCTCCAAAAACCCCGCCCTCCCAGATCTCGAGATTCCAGCTTCATTCTTGCCATCGACCCTCACCGGATCAGCACCAGCCTTTCGTCAAAGTCGGAGCACCACCCGGGGTGATCTGCTGAGAGATCACACCACCGGGTCGAGTTTGCGTACGCATCTTCAGACGCAAAGACATGACTCTTTCTTCACCGGAAGAACATCGTTAGAACGAGCATTTCGAGTATGTTGTTCGCCTGATATCGACACCCTCTCCACTCACGGTACCATCGTTGCGCAACATAACCATATCTTTGCCGGCTTCAGACACTGGAAGCCCACCCTTCCGAAGCCACCAACCGTACTCTCGGGCAAGGATACAGACGCCGATGATACTCCGTACTCTCTGGGACTAACAGACCGCCCACGCCACGTGCATTTGACACCCCGTCAACAAGGTTTGCGCCAGACTTGTCTAGCTCTGGCGTCCTTTGTCCCAGAGTGAGTCTGGTGGCTTCTGACTGGATCCTTCATGGGTTCGCACCGGCTCACCCATGTGCTGGATGGATCGGTGGCTTGCCTTTCCTTGTTGTAAGAGGCGTTCCATAACGAGGGCATTTTGCAACTTCGGCGATGACCACGCTTGGCACATTTGCAGGATCGATGGCGGGCAGGGTCTGGTGATGGTCTCTCAAAAGTCCGATCTTGACGGCATACCGGCAATAGACGCGGTTCATTGCCCCTTGTCCTCCCCCTGGCAGAATGTCTATCAGATGACACTGTCCGCCGGGGGAACAGCCTCGAAAACGGCATCACATTAGTGTAGAGATGGGTTCTCAGGACTGACAGCGGGCAAGGAGTTCGCGGCAACCAGCCGCCAACCGGCAACTTCGCCGCTCCGGCAAATGCTCTGAAAATGATAACGCGCCGGGCGGCGGCGGCGTTTGCTCCTCCCTGGTGACGCTACGCCAAAGTAATAGCCGCTGAACTTGATTGATCAACGACACGACGGTCGGTTATTATGAGACAAGTGACGAAGCTATTGGTTCTGATACAACTACTTCACCGGCTCGCACAACTATCGGCCGGAGACCGTCGGCCCCGCGACAGCCAAGGTGTGCAGTCTGGGTGTATGGACTTGAGGATGATACCCACAGAGATGACTCTTGTCGATGCGTCGGCCGAGGCGTCAAACTCATGTGCACCCACCGGATTCTGCATCACTAGGTACCCGACACATGACAACAGTATCCCCGTTCGATAGAACAGGATTCTAGGATCGACAATGATAATGGGGAATGCAAACAGGCATTGGAGCGCCCCAAACGTATGACCAACTTCTGCCACAGTCAGCTTAGCGTCTCGCCGTTTGGCTTCGGACAGGCTTCAAGCATACATCGCGCTCAAATAGCCTTTGCGTTGACGTTGACAAGCCCTACAAGCCTCAAGCACAACAGGGATGGCGTCGGAGACGAACCCGGGAGCCTCTTCAGACGCACCATGCTCAGCCGCTTAATTTTGGCCTTCTAACGACCCATGATCAGCGTTCTAGAAGTCGAATGAGATCATTAGAACGCTGATCGGGGCTCCTCCGCTTTCGTGCAGAGTTCTGTTCAGCTTTTGTCACAGGTACTGGAACATTCCTTGGGTAATAATGAACAGGTCGCCCTGACGTCGGGTTGCAGTGGATGAGAGACCCTTGATCCAAGATCACTGTCTTGACGGTATAGCGACTGGGATAGGGCTTTAGTTGTCTGGGCGAAGGCCGGATTCTGCACGATGAGTCACTCGTTTTCGGACAAAGCCGTTGGCCATTGGGTCGAACTCCTCGAGAATCGCCGTCCTTGAGACAGTCTTAGCCCCTTTGGACCCCTCCCTTTCCCACGGGATCGGGCCCTAAGAGACGCAATCATTGAAGTCTCGAGCACCGGACTTACGGTCCATGGACTTCTATTCCGTGACTTCCAGTCTTACAGCAATACCACCATCGGGGCCGAGGTCTCCCCAACACGTGCGGAATGCCGTCCGTTTTGGCTCGAGCGCACGACATATCATGAAAGCTTGAGCGACGAACCGATCCAGGCACTCCACCACCTTGAACAGCACTAGTGTACATCCGAAGACATGCAGGAAAAAAAATGACGAGTCCGTCGCCATTTCCGTCTGGAGACTATGTGTTCAGAAGAATCCACTTCGAAGGCACTTGCACGAATATATTGATGGAAGGCCAAGCAGAAGAGTACCGGCGGCTTGGCGTTGGCTAAGCCACCAATCGACGGCATACTACCTGCTCCCAAAGGCGCGAGACTAACGACACTTGAGGAATCCTTATCGAGTATTGATATTCGGCTCTTTGTTATCCGGCTCTTCAGTCTTGGCGCTCCACAGTAATTTAATGTAATTAATGTGATATATACTTCTTTATAGCCTTATAATATATATATAGATAATATATTTATAATTATAGAAATATATAGAGCTATATAAATATAAGTAGTTATAAGTAAAGTATATTATAATATATATAGTAATATAAATAAATAAATAAATATAGTAAATAAAACTATATAGCTAATTATATATAATTCTAATAATAATTCCCGCCTAATTATATATTTTATATCTATACTTAAAGCCTTTAATCTTATAAGGCTTATAATAATAGGTATAAAGCTATTACTAATGTGAGGAAAAGAGACACCCACCCAGGAATCGAAGAACAGTGAAGCCAAGCGACGCAGGAGCGGCGTGATCAACAGAAAAGACCCCAAAAATGGGTATTCGAGAAAAGAAGGAAAATAAGAAATGTAAATATAGTAGTAAAGGTAAAAGCAATAGATCAAATGGTTAGTAAAGAAAGCTTTCAATTATCATATCGTTTGAAGTCGTGGTCGGGTTTTCGTGTCAAGGTTGCGAAGGGAGATCCGTTTGGAGCCAAATAGACAGCTCAACCATTTGATCAAATGGTAATAGTAGTAATAGTCAAATAAAAGGAACAAATAAATCACGTTGTCAAGTAAAAAGTCAAGGGCGAGGAACTAAGCCTGCGTCAAGTAATTCAGATCAATGAGCAAAGAATGTGTTGGAATTGTTGGTTCTGCCTCTGTTTGAGCAATCTGTGGCCTTCCTTTTATAGCAAACGAATGTGATGACAAAGGAAACTAATGGTACATGAAAAATCCACTTGAGGACCATTTCCTCGTCTCACAACTCCTCCCCGCGTACCGAGTGTCACTCCCACGGGATCACATCGGGCGCTACTCAAGACCAAGTCTCTTCATCTCTCTGGTCAATCTCTGAGGTCGCCGATCTTCTTCTGGGCCCTCAGACGGATCCTCTCCACGAGTTCGGGCGGTCCCAGTCGATCGTCCTGGAACAATTGGAGCTGGGCGATATTGGTCGTGATCGACAGCCTCTTTGATGCTGCTCCAGAAGGACTGGCTAGTAAGACCAGGGGGGGCCAAACTCATGAATGTAGCAGAATTCTTGTGATACTTGATCTCAGTCCGAGCGACAAATAGATCGTCAAGTAGTTCAGCGACATAGGCAGTCATCTTGACTCCAGCGGGACCAACCCGCTCGTCAAGAGCTGACTTCACTCGTTTTCGAACAATGAGCCTGGTGTCTTTATCAGAACGCCCCGTACTCGCGGAAGGACGGTCAAAGGCGTAGTATCCAGTCCAGGAAGTTGAGGGGGGATCCGGTTGGGAATTGCGACAATGACTTCTCCTCGTTTGAAATGTTGTGTTCGACCTCGCTGTTGGGTTGGATCGTCAAGCCGGGCTCGCTTCCTTGTACTCACACGCAGCGTCACCTTGCGGTCGGGCAGAGCGACTGTAGTCTGCGGAGGCTGTCTGATTCTAGGGGACGTAGGCAAAGGTTCGTTTGACTGCAGGTTGACTAGCTAGCTCTGTTGCAATAGTCCCGTATTTCACCAGGGCATTCTCGTTTGTTGGTCTCGGGATGTATCCTGAGATTGGGGTGGAGATGGGAAGTAGAGGCAAGTCGCTTGAGTTGCTTTGGTTCAGCTGGTTCAATAGCCGAAAGGTTGTAGCGCAGTGCTTGGAGTCGCTTTTGCGTTTCAATGAAAGTTGGTGCCCGAGTTCGAGCCTCTTGTGCCTCCCGTGCTGTCAAGGAGACTTCTGGCAGTATAAGTGTCCCGATGGATGGGAGATCCTGTGTGAAGTTTGTCGTGATTCTTTTCCAGTCAACCATTTGATCAGGTTCTTTTCTGACCGGCAATGACTCTGGACGCAATAAATTGAACAAGCGGATATCATCTCCTTGCCATGCCTCAAAGCGCCAAGCAGGCTGGGAGCCAAGCACAAGCCCACCTACCGGGGAGTACATTCGCCATGCAGGAATTAGAGATGGGGCGTCGCGAATGCTTCGGTGGTTCCAGGTAAACAGGGGATTAGATTGAATGGTCCAATCCTGGCTTCGAAAGATTCCCAACTCATTCGTTAAGAGGTCCAAGTAGTCGCGCTTCATTTGGGCCATCCCTCGCTGCAGACGAGCTGATCCGGACATTACCTCTGGAACCATTTGACCATTTGAGTTCCGTTTGCTATCGCCAGTTAGGCAGGGCGTGGTGATCCAGTCGCTTAGGTAGATGTCCTGGTGGAGTTGATCGCAAGGGGCAGTTGATAGGATTCTCGTGTTCTGGATTGCACTGGGCACGGCACTGGGAAACTCAAGGCGATGCCTTGAGGACCTTCGTCCAACAAGTCCCCGGAGTTGCGTCCATAGCCAGTAGATAGCTACAAATCCACACTCCCAGGCTTCAGACTGTTGGGTAACTGGGCAGATCGTGTAAGTGAAATGATAAGGAACGTTTGCCAACCGAAGGGTCTGGCGCCAGATTCCTAGGAACCCTTCAATGCCCTTTCCGGTAAGACGCATTGAATCCATGACATAGAGATGCCCGATCCGTTTGTCCCAAATGAAAGCTCCCCAATGGCCAACATGTCCGCCATTTGGATGACCGTAGATCATCCCGGCGTAGAATGGCCGGCCCACGAATCGAGGAAGAAGCGCTCATGCGTGCCAAAGAAAGGACCTCCACCTGATACAGGCGTCTCAAAGCTCTTGCGAAGCTTCAAATAAGCAGGGTCCTCGTCGTCGCCCTGAGGAAGCCAGTCATTTGTCAAGCCGTTTGTGTGTACATTCCAATGGTAGTCAGACCAGCCGACAGCTCCTTTGATGTCCCTAAAGAGGAGGTCATTAGGGCGTTAACTTCTATACTTGACATGGTGTCGCCAGCAGAGTATCCAGGTGTCAAGAGCTTGTAGATGAGGGAGAGGTACTCGGGGACATCTTCTCGGTCCAAGGAACTCAGGTCGAACTCCGAAATCACCGTCAGGTAGGTTTAGGATCTGGGGCTTTGTCTTCATCGTTACCATCCCACTCAACCCTGATACCATTTGGCCAGTTGGTTCTCCATAGGATCCAAGGAGGCTGATCACCATACAGGAGTTTCAATTCAGAACCTGGAGACGATCGGTTGGTAGGTTGTTCGTCTGGGTGCCCAAACTTCCAATGCAAGTTCTCAGGAGGGCATCGTCAAGAAGTATTTTGCCATTGGCAAAGGTCAGTTGGTCAAGGAGGTAAAGGGTCAGGAACGAGTGGAGGATATTGTTGCCGACTGTCTGTGAGTTGATGTACTTGGTACGTGTGGCTGCATCAAGAGCCTTCCTCGACTTCTCGCCTTTTGCGGCGATTAGTACTTTACCGCTCGTGTTAGGCTTGGGCGCTTTCGCCTTGGGAAATGAGGTCGAATTGTCTGCCATGTTGACCTTCGGGATTGATCAAATGGTTGTGCGTGTTCAGTTCATCGGAAAGATTGGGTGAAAGGGAAATCAAGAGAAAGAAGAGAAGGATCCAGGAAACGAAGCTGCCTTAACGTGCGGCTGCGATGGACTCGCAGTAGCTGCACATCCGCTTATAGTCTCCAAGAGGAAGAGGGCATCAATCCCAAGGGAATCCTTTTCCTTTTATGTGTTTTCATCCGGCCTAAGGAGAATCCTCTGGAATATCTTGAAAAATTTTCTTGCAGTGAATCATCTGGTCATTCAAGATGATTCAACCTGGCTGCAGTGGCTTGTGATGCAATGTGATCCGCGCGGCAGAGTTTTCTCCTTGTTGATCCATCGCAAGGTAGGGTAATTCGTATTGATCAAGCCCTTTGAGGTCAAAGGATTCGTACTGAATATCCCTTGTTCGTGTGAATCATGATTTCCTTTGGCGTTGTTCCGTTTCAATGAATCATCCTTCTGTGAGGTAATTCATATTGGTTGCCTCTTGATCAAATGAATCAAGCCTTCCGTTTGGTGATGCTTCTCGTGTGAATCTCCCTCAATTCAAGTGAATCAATCTTCACTTTTGCTCGAGTGAAAATTTTTCATCACTTTGTTGTGAGGTAATCCGCGCTGATTGTCTTCTGATCAAATGAATCAGCCTTTCGTTTGGTGCCTTTTCTCATGTGAATCATCCTTTGATCGAGTGAATCAATCTTCACTCTTTGTTCAAGTGAAAATTTTTCCTCATCGCTAGAAGGCACCACATCTTCCAAGGCCTCCTTGTGAAGATAAAAGGCCTTCGGCCTTCTTGCCTTAGAGTCTCAGCCTTCATCCCTTTTCCTTTTCCGCAATCAGCTTTTCCTTCCATCATGACTCCTTCCACGTCTTACGGCCAAGAGCTCCTTCGTCGGCGCAGCGAACTTCCGAACGTTACTTCTCTCATTTCAGCCGGCTGTGACTCGTCCGACTTCAAAGCGTATACCTGGATTTCGTGGAATCATCGAACTGAATTTCTTTCCGACTTCCTCAGCAATCCGTCCAAGAAGGCGGCCAAACTTGCATTCGAAAGCAAGCCCGGGTACTCCATGGTAAGTACCATCTTTCCTATGAACCATTTGATCATTTGCTGACATTTCTTTCTCTTAGCTTGTTTTCTGCATTCGAGTGTGGACACTTGGTGGTATCAACATCGGTCGTCTGAACTGTCCTTTGTACTGCGAGTGGGAAATCCTTAACGAGACCAGTGACCTATTCAAGGATTCTGTGGAGCTGAAGCAGTTCATCAGCGATCATGGATATGGTTCCGTTCGGGAATGCTTCTGGAAGACTCTCATTGGGTATGTCGGAGCTGTCCCAGATGTGGCAGAGCTTGTCTTGTCTGATGCGTTCAAAACTGCGCCTTCTTATCCCATCTATATCCCTGCCGAGGCAGGGCATCTAGATGGTGTCTTCCTTGGAAGCAGTGAACCGCCCTTTCCGTGCAAGGGCTCTTTTCGTCGCCTCTTTTGGTACTCCGAACAGTCGAACTTGTACGCATTGCAGCAACACTTTCCGCAAGACGATTACTGGGGCGCGGGAACATGTCATGTTTCCCTTTCATGAGTGTATCTCTTTTCCCTCCATCCAGAACGGTCGTTGTGCCAATTGTTTGTGGGCTGAGAACACTGAATGCGAGTGGGCTAACCCTTCCCTTCAACCCTACAACCGCATCAAAAGCGATCCTAATGATGGTTGTATTGATCGACCATTTGCAGGACGGGATTACCCTCGGCAGAAACAGTCGGCAATTCTTCCTTTGTCTTATCTCAACCACACCACTGCTCCACGCATCTCTTGTCAAATTCCAGTTAGAAACGAAAATCAGCTGGCTCTTGAGGCGATCGAGGTTCGTCGGTTGACCAATCTCTTTGGGAAACCAGATTCTGAGAAGAAGATCAACTGGGAGTAAAGGAAGTTGTCAAATGCTTCTCAGTCAGTGATGATCAGCTTTTGATCAAATGGTTGGAATGGTTCTTTCGAGGGTTTTGGCTTGTTTTCTTTGTTTCCTGCAAATCCTCCCTGCGCCTTTGACAGCAGCAAAGGCGCACCAATAAGATCATAGTTAGGCAGGATAAACTCATCTTTGTCCTTCTGAGTCAATTTTGATGGAATCACCACTTGAACTTGGTCCGTTCTTTTGTTAGTAGCGACCATATTGTCTTCGGGTTCGCTTAACTCAGACTCCATGTCTTCTTCTTTGCCTTGGTTAGATTCCAGTCATCGCACGAGTTATCACTGCTTTCTTCGTACTCAGGCAACCCATCTTCCTGAACGTTGTTGAAATCGGATAGGGTATGCCACCAGCCTTCTTTGTCTGCTGTGAACCTTTTGATCAAATGCCCAGGAAAGGTCCGAGTCAATTGTATCCCATCCATTGTTTTCAACCTGTAGGCTTTTGTGTGTTCTGCTTGAGACGCAATTCTGAAGGCCCGTTCCATCGTAGTCGTAGCTTTCTTTGGCGAGATAAGTCAGTATCCCTCGTAGCATCATATACTAGGACGAGATCTCCTGGCTTAAGCTGGACTTTTCTGAGTCTGTGGCGGTTTTCCTTGTCTCTCTGTTGGGCTTGTTGGCTTCGGTATCTAGCCACATGCTCTCTTGTTCGATGTCATGAGGCAGTTGGCGAAGGGCCCTCAATCTTGCTTCGAAGAGGCTCTCAGCATCCTCCACAGAGTCCCACCTGATCAGCCTCCAAGTAGGGTATCTTGTTTCAAGAGGAAGGATAGCTTCCGTGCCATACATCAAGTAGTAGGCCGTTCTACCGTGAGATTTCCGCACTGAGGTGCGATCAACGAGTAGAGCTAGTCCTAACCATTTGATCCAATCCTTTCCTTCACTCTTAGCCATTTTTGCCATTGTCATCGTTAGTCTGAAGTGCCCTCCCTCAACGAGGCCATTTGCCCTCGGGTTCCAGGCGCTTGTAACAACAACTCGGGCTCCAAAGTCTCGAAAGGTTTGAGCAAAGTCGGCTAGGAATTCCTTCCCTCCATCAACAACAACAACCTCAATTGTCCCGTACCGATACTGCAACTCTTCGGCGAGCTTTCTTGCAGCTCTTGCCTCCTTGGTTCTGGAGGGCATAGCTTCGACCCACCCTGTGAGATCGCAACGGCACTCAATTAGTACTTGTACCCTCTGCATTCTGGCATGTATTGTATGTCAAAATGAACTTTAGCCATGGGTCGGCCTGGTCGAGTTGGGACAGTTGGTTCCCTTGGTCGAATAACTGAGAACCCTTGGCAAACTGGGCAACAGGCTATAGCTTCAGTAACATTATTCCACATTTGTGGCCATGTATACCTTGTCTTTAACCAGTTGAATATAGTGTCTTTCCTTTGTGGCCAAGGTCCGCATGCATTGCTCGAACAATGTCTCGTCTTTCTTCAGGGTCGTCTACAACTCGTAAGACATTCCCTGTTTTTGTTCTTTTCAAAGGCGTTTGTCGCGCACAAAATGAGTTCGTGCCTTGAGTCGGATGCGGCGATATCCAATCTTATCCATTCCGGTCGGTCTTTGCATTGTTGTGAGAAATAGGGCGAGGTTCCGAGATTCCTCCCCATACCCTTCTTCGAGCAATGACTCAAGATGCACTGAGTTCAAATGCATATCAACGACTGCTTCCAGGTCCTCACCAACCATTTGATCAGATGCATCAGATGGTCCTGGTGGCTTTCTTGACAGTCCATCTGCAACACTGTTTTGTTTCCCCGGGATGTGTCTGACAGTGAAGTCGAACAAGAGGATGTAACTGATCCACCTGATCACAAGTGCGCCCGGAACGTCGTCTCCTCTCCATTCAACTGGTCAACCAGCACTCGCATCTGTCTCCAAGGTGAAGTGAATCCCATACAAGTAACTTCTCAACTTGCGGATGGCGTGAGAGCTGCCTTAGCTTCCCCTCTTCGTGGCATCGTATATTCTCTCTGCTTTTGACCACGTGCCACTCTCATACCTTGCGGGTCTTCTCTTCCTTCGACTTCTTGCATTAGAACAGCTCCCCATCCATCACCGCTCGCATCAATTTGAAGGATAATCTCTCCGGCTCCTTCGCTGTAGTCAATGGTGATCAGTATCGGTGATGATGTGATCAAATGCTTGAGCTGGTCCATTGCGTCCTGTTGAGATCCTCCCCATTCCCAGGCTGCTCCTTTCTTCAGTAGGTCATGTAGAGGTCTTGCGATAACCGCAAACATCTTCACCCATGCCCTATAGAATCCAGCAATCCCAAGAAAGGCTCGGACTTCAACAACACTCCTGCAGCTCTTCCATTCCTGGATCTTGATGACTTTTGACTCTTCAGGGGATCTTCCGTTTGTTCCGCAGAGATATCCAACAACAACCGCCATACGTTGGCACCATTGAGACTTCTTCGCAGATACAGTGCATCCTGCGAGCTCGATATTAAGTAAAGTCAGGTCAATGTTGCGGATGTGTTCGAAAACATATCGACGAACTCCTTGGAAGATCTCTTCGTCATTGTAGGTCGTGTTCGGTCCCTTGACCACAACATCGTCAAGAAAGGCTTTGCACACTGCAGGTATTAGTTCCCCAAGGATCCTTGTGAGGATTCTGATGAACTGAGCGACTGAGTTCGTTGCTCCCTGGGGCAGGGTGCACATTCGTAACAACCCGATTGGAGAGTCAAAGCTCGTAATATCCCTGCTCTTCATTGCCAATGCGATTTGATCATATCCCGAGAAGAAATCCATCAAGGACAGCATCTTGCACATCGCAACATCTTCACTGAACTCGTCAGCTCCCGTAGGCTTTAGGGCATCTCTGATGGTAACGGCATTGATCCGAGTCGCTGAGTTAATCAGTCGGAGACCACCATCCTTTTTCATGACAAGAAACCAAGGGTTTCTGTATGATGCGTGCGATTCTTCAAGAATTCCTTTCTTGAGTCGCTCTCGGAAGGTCTACCGCTTTCTTCTCAAGTCCCTTCGGGATCCGGATCGAGTTTGCCTGCCAAGCCGAATGTTCGATAGTTCTGATCTCCTGGGGTGGTGCAACCATTTGATCAACTCGTCCTGATTCTGTGAAGTCCCATGCAAGAGCCATTTCTCTGTTGCGGAGAACTCTCACAAACAGCTTCTTCTCCTGTTCTTGGAGGTCACCAGTCTTCTCAAGATCTCTTTCAGGCGTTCATCGGTTAGCCTCATTCCTTCCTCAACTGTTGAGAACCTTCCTGTAATATAACCGGGGAAATCTGGGTCAGGTCTCAAGGTCTTCAAGGCTTCCTTCCACTTCTTGTCCCTCCACTGAGGGTCCCCTGCTGGTACCGACCCATCTGATTCAGCATCATCAACTGGCTGAACTTTCTTTGCCTTGGGTTTGTACATTGTGTTCACTCTCATTCCATGCGATCTGATCAAATGGTTGTCGTTTCCGCCGGATCGTTTTGCATTCTTGTAGCCCCATGGTTCCTCTTGTGCTTCTATGACCTCGTCCAATCTGCTGTCGCAGTATCGTAAGATCATATTGAAGATCCGAAAGGCCTCCGGGTCCCAACACCACTTTCACCTCCTCCTCATCACTCTCAAGACCTCTTTCCCCGTCAACTGTAGGTCTTGTCATGCAGTTGACAGCTATTTTGAGTCCACCCTGAGGAAGGCAGGCTCCATTTGATGCTTCTGCTGAAGGAGCAATGAGGATGGTATTTCCGATGCGGCATTTGACGTGCAGTATTCCAGAAGGATCATCGTGTTCAAATTGCAACTTGGTTTCCCTTACAAAGGGCATGCCTAGGATCATTGGTACCGAAGTTGTGTTAGGTCCAACCCAGAACATAACATCAATCCAGACATTTCCAATGAAGAGTCGAACTTGAGTTTCTCCTAGCATGCTGACTTCAGAACCAACATAGGGTCTAGAGGTCACTCCTTTCCCTTTGATGGTGAGACCGTACTTCTCCGCGATATCCTTTGTGATGATGTTTCCTTCGGATCCAGAGTCAATCATGGCGTTGATTATTGAGTTGTTCCTGTACCAATTCGGACCTGTAGGTGAGGGGATATCCTGGATGCTTTTCATCTTGGGCTTCGCACCAGGTCTATGCTCAACCCAATACTGGTAACCGCCATGCTTGAGGGTCTTGTCGGACTATCCAGACCAGGTCCTTCCCACTTCAAGGTAGTGGTCGTAATGATCTCATTGTTCTGATCAGATGGTTCCTTGTCTTGCCTCTCTTTGAGGAACCTCCTTTGGTGCCATGGCCTCTTCCACTTTTTTCAATGTGTGTGGTTTGCCATCGTCTGAGAAGATAAGAGGGCAGTATCTAGCATCCTTTTGTCAAAGAGATTCACAAAGTTGTCTGCGGAAACTTCTTCAGCGGCGCCCATCTTGTTCGTGTTGATCCCAATGTTCTGTGGCGCTGATGGATCCTTTTCGATTGGCAACTTCACTCTTGTATATCCTCCCGATAACCGTTCAAGGAGTCCCGAAGCAATGCGCTGACTTGTGGCATGAGGATGCTCATGTCCTTGATGGTAACTTGTATCTTCTTGTCAAGGATTTCCCTCAAGAGAGTTTCCCTAGCGTGGTCGAGCTCTTCTTCTGCACTTGTGGATGCTTGAACCATTTGATCTGAAGGTTCTGAGGCAGGTATTTGGGTGCTCCTTCCTTCACCTTCATCGGTTCGACTTCGCTTTCCAATCACGTTGACACTCATCGTCCCATCCGACTCTTCCGGTCTGTCAAAGAGGATGGATTGTATCTGGTCCTTGCACGTCTAGGCAGATCCTTTGAAAGGTTTGAGGGTGAATGCTGAGTGGCGAGACGTAGCATCTCTCATAGTCGAAGTGTTATACTTGTCGAGGATCGTAGATTCCTTTGCTGTAGAGTCCCATTGGTTATTGACTGTCATTGGCACCTCAGCCACTTTCTTCAAGAGTGAAGCTGCCGCGCTTTCAGGTGCTTCGCGGGCCCATTTAACAGCCAGTTTCCTCAGGGGAATGTTCGCTCTAATATATTCCTCAACCAACAGGTGGGAACCATTGTCTCATCTGGAGAATTAGGACGCATGAATAGGCTCGAGTACCTGAATCGAACATCGCAAACCCTATATTCTTGTCATGTTCATGTTCCTTGCAATCCCCATCGTTTGGGTAGTGAGATCCTGGCCTTGAGATGCCACAGTACCAGCATTTCTCAGGTCCGGCTTGTTGCCTCCCTCCTTGGTAGTATCCCCTTACTGCATTTATACCGAGGCTTGGGATCCCGCGTTCAAAGCTCTCAGGATCGATGCTATAAGGTTCACTATGGGAGTCCTGACTCGACTGGACAGAGTTAACCAAGAAGTTAGGGCGCCGTTCCCGAGTTCTTGGTCATCACCGAGGATTCCGTACTTCTTCCTCATCAGCTGGATGATCTGCTGCTCCGCTTGATTGACAGCATTAACCCTCAACTTTTCCATATCGAGCGTGAGTTCATCCATCTTTTTCTTGTAGGTATGATCCATGTTCTTTAGGATAGTGGGGATATGCGGAAGCATGGGACCCTCCCCTTGAGCCTGTTGATCCTTGACCTTTTCGGACTCAACTTTCCTTGTGGGTATTTCATCGTTTCGTTGGTTCGAGCGGTATTGTTGGGATTCGATCAAATGGTTCGGTGGGTTAGCGAGCCTCTTTTGGAATTGTTCCACATCGAGTTTGGGGAGCAACCATTGTTTGACTTGACCAATCAACTTCCCGTATGGTGCTTGAATGGCTCCCTCGATTGACCCAAAGCTTTTGACCAAATGGTATAGAAGCGTAGAATCGTTCTGCAGGGCTTGGATGACGTTTCGTGATTGCATAGGCGATTCTTCCCAATCAGTTGGTGCAACTTGCTTCCACCAATGAGTGTGCTTTTTGACCCAGAGGCTCATTTCTTTGTTGCCGTATGGCCTCTGTTGATTGAGAGCATCCAGTTCCGATTGAGCAGTTATCACTTGCCTCTTGTCAAGGTCCCTGTAGTGGAGCTTCAACTCGTCTTTCGCTGACGCCCAAGGGATATCACTGATGACCACCCTTACAGTCTCTCGTTGATTTGGAGCAGTGTTCCTGATGAACCATTCTTTCTTTACTTCCTCCCAAAAGTGGTACTGTGAAGCCCACTGTTCGAAATTTTCAAGTACTCAGTTATGTTGTAACCATTGAAGGGTTGATCGAGAGGGATGGTTGGTCCTTTCTGTGCAGCAAGGGCTTCAAGTGCGGACAGCATTCTCTGGTTGGCGATGTATGCGGCCTCATGATTATCAGGATTCAAGGAGCTTCCTGCCGAGGGTTCGAGGAGGTTGGATACGGATGTTTTCTTCCATCGCGTCTCTTGTTCTTGGAGATCTTCTCCTTGGCCTCGCCGTCGGCGGTTGCGGCTTCTTGTTGGCTGATGATGATCTTGTGGGAGCTCCAACGTAACGGTTCGTCTTTGATCACTGTTGAGATAATTTATCCAAGTGCATATCAGGCCTACACACAAGCCTAGGCGTGCATATAAGCCTTCATATAGACGTTGCAGCGTATATTGTATGCTCAACCATCTGATCTCTTGTTGCCGCGCAACTGGCCAGTCTTTTCGTTCTGTTGGGTCGTCATTTCCCAATCGTTGGTTTGCTGGTGTTCTTTTCCTGCTTTCGTTCGGCTTGGACTTTCCGTCGCCTGGGCCGTCCTGATAGCAGGGCTCTACCCGTGGGGAGAGGTGACCAGGGTGAATCCTGCCCGTCATTTCCCAACACTTCGTAGTCTGAACAAAAGGGGCTTCGTGAGATCTGCTGAGAAGATTAAGCTGCCTCGAGAGTTTCAGGGTCTTTCTGGATGCCCACTTTCTGGCTGTCGATTGTCTCCATGTCTTTATTTCCTCTGTGGTATCCGCAGCAAAGGCATTGAGTTCGGTTCTGGCAGCGTGAAAGTGCCGTCGAATCGTAGCAATCGCCACGTGTCTCGATTTTCCCCTCATACTGACCACCAATTTGTGAGGAAAAGACACACCCAGGAATCGAAGAACAGTGAAGCCAAGCGACGCAGGAGCGGCGTGATCAACAGAAAAGACCCCAAAAATGGGTATTCGAGAAAGAAGGAAAATAAGAAATGTAAATATAGTAGTAAAGGTAAAAGCAATAGATCAAATGGTTAGTAAAGAAAGCTTTCAATTATCATATCGTTTGAAGTCGTGGTCGGGTTTTCGTGTCAAGGTTGCGAAGGAGATCCGTTTGGAGCCAAATAGACAGCTCAACCATTTGATCAAATGGTAATAGTAGTAATAGTCAAATAAAAGGAACAAATAAATCACGTTGTCAAGTAAGAAAGTCAAGGGCGAGGGAACTAAGCCTGCGTCAAGTAATTCAGATCAATGAGCAAAGAATGTGTTGGAATTGTTGGTTCTGCCTCTGTTTGAGCAATCTGTGGCCTTCCTTTTATAGCAAACGAATGTGATGACAAAGGAAACTAATGGTACATGAAAAATCCACTTGAGGACCATTTCCTCGTCTCACAATATATTTAAGTAATAGCATTTACTTAAATATATTACTAAGACTTATATGCCTTAGTAATAAGAATAAGTAAATTATTATATTAAGTAGTATTATAACTTTAAGTAGTAGGTTAATAGCCTAATAAAAATAGCTTATATAAATATAAAGTTATATTTACTAATAAATAAAGGAGACCTCCTTTACCTTTATAATACCCTTATTTAAATAATTTAAATAAAAAAGGATATTTAAGAGAAGTATTTAGCTAAGGAGGCTAAGCTTCTTAAGATATATAGTAATTAAGACTAGCTTAAAAAGAGCCTTCTTAGTTATATTATATATTATATTATAAGCATTTTTATTAAGGAGTATAAGAAGGTTTTTATAGTAATAGCTTTAAATTATCCCTTAAAGCTATATTTAAGGGATTATATATAATAATTTAGGATTTCTTATATATATATAATTCTTAAATATAAGAAATCTTAAAAGCCTTTTATTTAAGAGGATATTTAATAATATTAGTAGCTTATAAAGCTACTTAAGGTAAGTTATAATGCCCTTAAATGTTTAATTACTAATTATATTAATTAGGATAATTATATTTATAATTTTATATTTATTTTTAATTAATAAAAATAAAGGACTATTATATTACTAATATAATATAAAGCTAATAATATAAAAAAGAGGTATGCCCTTTTTTTTTATAAAGATATAATACTATTTTTAAATAAGGTAGTATTATTTATAATTATAAATAATATAATTATAATAGCCTTATTTAAATAAGCGCCTTAAGGCATATTAATATTTATATAAGGTATTAGGGAGTATAGTATTATAAAGGCATTATAAGGAGTAAGGGGTAAGGGAAATTAAGGGTAAGGAGAATAAGGTATATAGCTCCTTATAAGTATAGCTTATAAGCTTTTATCTTTTAAAATTAAAAAGCTTTTAGCTTATTATAATATAAAAAAATATATTAAAAAAGCTAAATACTAAAAAGGTATTATATAAGTATTATATAATGCTTTATTTTAGTAGCAGCCTCTTTAGTATAAGTATAGCTACTTTTAGGCCGCCTAAGCTACCTTCTCCTTAATATTATAAAACCTTATAATACTACTAAATTAAGGCATTATAATAGCCTTATAATATCTAAGTAGGTAGTATTTATTAGTAATACTAAGGCTGCTATCCCTTATATTATTAGGCTATTTAGTGTGAGACGAGGAAATGGTCCTCAAGTGGATTTTTCATGTACCATTAGTTTCCTTTGTCATCACATTCGTTTGCTATAAAAGGAAGGCCACAGATTGCTCAAACAGAGGCAGAACCAACAATTCCAACACATTCTTTGCTCATTGATCTGAATTACTTGACGCAGGCTTAGTTCCCTCGCCCTTGACTTTCTTACTTGACAACGTGATTTATTTGTTCCTTTTATTTGACTATTACTACTATTACCATTTGATCAAATGGTTGAGCTGTCTATTTTGGCTCCAAACGGATCTCCCTTCGCAACCTTGACACGAACCCGACCACGACTTCAAACGATATGATAATTGAAAGCTTTCTTTACTAACCATTTGATCTATTGCTTTTACCTTTACTACTATATTACATTTCTTATTTTCCTTCTTTTCTCGAATACCCATTTTTGGGTCTTTTCTGTTGATCACGCCGCTCCCGTCGCTTGGCTTCACTGTTCTTCGATTCCTGGGTGGGTGTCTCTTTTCTCACAAATGGTGGTCAGTATGAGGGAAAATCGAGACACGTGGCGATTGCTACGAATTCGACGGCACTTTCACGCTGCCAGAACCGAACTCAATGCCTTTGCTGCGGATACCACAGAGGAAATAAAGACATGGAGACAATCGACAGCCAGAAAGTGGGCATCCAGAAAGACCCTGAAAACTCTCGAGGCAGCTTAATCTTCTCAGCAGATCTCACGAAGCCTTTTTGTTCAGACTACGAAGTGTTGGGAAATGACGGGCAAGGATTCACCCCTGGTCACCTCTCGGCTCCCACGGGTAGAGCCCCTGCTATCAGGACGGCCCAGGCGACGGAAAGTCCCAAGCCGAACGAAAGCAGGAAAAGAACACCAGCAAACCAACGATTGGGAAATGACGACCCAACAGAACGAAAAGACTGGCCAGTTGCGCGGCAACAAGAGATCAGATGGTTGAGCATACAATATACGCTGCAACGTCTATATGAAGGCTTATATGCACGCCTAGGCTTGTGTGTAGGCCTGATATGCACTTGGATAAATTATCTCAACAGTGATCAAAGACGAACCGTTACGTTGGAGCTCCCACAAGATCATCATCAGCCAACAAGCCGCAACCGCCGACGGCGAAGGCCAAGAGAAGATCTCCAAGAACAAGAGACGCGATGGAAGAAAACATCCGTATCCAACCTCCTCGAACCCCCTCGGCAGGAAGCTCCTTGAATCCTGATAATCATGAGGCCGCATACATCGCCAACCAGAGAATGCTGTCCGCACTTGAAGCCCTTGCTGCACAGAAAGGACCAACCATCCCTCTCGATCAACCCTTCAATGGTTACAACATAACTGAGTACTTGGAAAATTTCGAACAGTGGGCTTCACAGTACCACTTTGGGGAGGAAGTAAAGAAAGAATGGTTCATCAGGAACACTGCTCCAAATCAACGAGAGACTGTAAGGGTGGTCATCAGTGATATCCCTTGGGCGTCAGCGAAAGACGAGTTGAAGCTCCACTACAGGGACCTTGACAAGAGGCAAGTGATAACTGCTCAATCGGAACTGGATGCTCTCAATCAACAGAGGCCATACGGCAACAAAGAAATGAGCCTCTGGGTCAAAAAGCACACTCATTGGTGGAAGCAAGTTATGATTGGGAAGAATCGCCTATGCAATCACGAAACGTCATCCAGCCCTGCAGAACGATTCTACGCTTCTATACCATTTGGTCAAAAGCTTTGGGTCAATCGAGGAGCCATTCAAGCACCATACGGGAAGTTGATTGGTCAAGTCAAACAATGGTTGCTCCAAACTCGATGTGGAACAATTCCAAAGAGGCTCGCTAACCCACCGAACCATTTGATCGAATCCCAACAATACCGCTCGAACCAACGAAACGATGAAATACCCACAAGGAAAGTTGAGTCCGAAAGGTCAGGATCAACAGGCTCAAGGAGGGTCCCATGCTCCGCATATCCCACTATCCTAAAGAACATGGATCATACCTACAAGAAAAAGATGGATGAACTCACGCTCGATATGGAAAAGTTGAGGTTAATGCTGTCAATCAAGCGGGCAGCAGATCATCCAGCTGATGAGGAAAGTACGGAATCCTCGGTGATGAGAACTCTTTGGGGAACGGCGCCCTAACTTCTTGGTTAACTCTGTCCAGTCGAGTCAGGACTCCCATAGTGAACCTTATAGCATCGATCCTGAGAGCTTTGAACGCGGGATCCCAAGCCTCAGTATAAATGCAGTAAGGGATACTACCAAGGAGGGAGGCAACAAGCCGGACCTGAGAAATGCTGGTACTGTGGCATCTCAAGGCCAGGATCTCACTACCCAAACGATGGGGATTGCAAGGAACATGAACATGACAAGAATATAGGGTTTGCGATGTTCGATTCAGGTACTCGAGCCCTATTCATGCGTCCTAATTCTCCAGATGAGACAATGGTTCCCCACCTGTTGGTTGAGGAATATATTAGAGCGAACATTCCCCTGAGGAAACTGGCTGTTAAATGGGCCCGCGAAGCACCTGAAAGCGCGGCAGCTTCACTCTTGAAGAAAGTGGCTGAGGTGCCAATGACAGTCAATAACCAATGGGACTCTACAGCAAAGGAATCTACGATCCTCGACAAGTATAACACTTCGACTATGAGAGCTGCACGTCTCGCCACTCAGCATTCACCCTCAAACCTTTCAAAGGATCTGCCCTAGACGTGCAAGGACCAAAGATACAATCCATCCTCTTTGACAGACCGGAAGAGTCGGATGGGACGATGATCAACGTGATTGGAAAGCGAAGTCGAACCGATGAAGGTGAAGGAAGGAGCACCCAAATACCTGCCTCAGAACCTTCAGATCAAATGGTTCAAGCATCCACAAGTGCAGAAGAAGCTCGACCACGCTAGAAACTCTCTTGAGGAAATCGCTGACAAGAAGATACAAGTTACCATCAGGACATGAGCATCCTCATGCCACAAGTCAGCGCATTGCTTCGGGACTCCCTGAACGGTTATCGGGAGGATATACAAGAGTGAAGTTGCCAATCGAAAGATCCATCAGCGCCACAGAACATTGGGATCAACACGAACAAGATGGGCGCCGCTGAAGAAGTTTCCGCAGACAACTTTGTGAATCTCTTTGACAAAGGATGCTAGATACTGCCCTCTTATCTTCTCAGACGATGGCAAACCACATTGACTCAAAAGTGGAAGAGGCCATGGCACCAAAGGAGGTTCCTCAAAGAGAGGGGCAAGACAAGGAACCATCTGATCAGAACAATGAGATCATTACGACCACTACCTTGAAGTGGGAAGGACCTGGTGGATAGTCCGACAAGACCTCAAGCATGGCGGTTACCAGTATTGGGTTGAGCATAGACCCTGGTGCAGAAGCCCAAGATGAAAACATCCAGGATATCCCTCACCTACAGGTCCGGTGGTACAGGGAACAACTCAATAATCAACGCCATGATTGACTCTGGATCCGAAGGAAACATCATCACAAAGGATATCGCGGAGAAGTACGGTCTCACCATCAAAGGGAAAGGAGTGACCTCTAGACCCTATGTTGGTTCTGAAGTCAGCATGCTAGGAAACTCAAGTTCGACTCTTCATTGGAAATGTCTGGATTGATGTTATGTTCTGGGTTGGACCTAACACAACTTCGGTACCAATGATCCTAGCATGCCCTTTATGGAAACCAAGTTGCAATTTGAACACGATGATCCTTCTGGAATACTGCGTCAAATGCCGCATCGGAAATACCATCCTCATTGCTCCTTCAGCAGGAAGCATCAAATGGAGCCTGCCTTCTCGGGGTGGACTCAAAATAGCCGTCAACTGCATGACAAGACCTACAGTTGACGGGGAAGAATCTTGAGTGATGAGGAGGTGAAAGTGGTGTTGGGACCCGGGAGGCCTTTCGGATCTTCAATATGATCTTACGATACTGCGACAGCAGATGGACGGGTCATAGAAGCACAAGAGGAACCATGGGGCTACAAGAATGCAAAACGATCCGGCGGAAACGACAACCATTTGATCAGATCGCATGGAATGAGTAACACAATGCAAACAAAACACAAGAAAGTTCAGCCAGTTGATGATGCTGAATCAGATGGGTCATACCAGCAGGACCCCAGTGGAGGGAAAGAAGTGGAAGGAAGCCTTGAAGACTAACCTGACCCAGGGCCCGGTTATATTACAGAAGGTTCTCAACTTTGATTGAGGAAAGATGAACTGCGATGAACGCCTGGCTTGGAGAAGACTGACCTCAAGCAGGAAGGAAGCTGTTTGTGAGTTCTCCGCAACGAGAAATGGCTGCATGGGTTCACAGAATCAGGGACAGAAATTGATCAAATGGTTGCACCCTTGGAGATCAGAACTATCGCATTTGACTAAACGGCTGTCGTCGGATCCCCGAAGAAGACGACTTTCGAAAGAAATTCTTGAAGAATATCGCATCAAGGAAACCCTTGGTTTCTTCCATGTGAAAGAATGGTGATCTCGACTGATGGCGACTCGGATCATGCCGTTACCATCAGAGATGTGCCTAAAGCCTACGGGAAACGGCGACCGTGAAGGGCGATGTTGCAGATGCTGTCTTGATGGATTTCTTCTCGGGATATGATCAAATCGCATTGGCTGACTTTGACTCTCCAGCCTCGACGGTGATATTGCACCTGCTGCCCCAGGCCCTGGCACGAACTCAGTCGCTCAGTTCATCAGAATCTCCGGATCCTTGGCTAATACTGCAGTGTGCAAAGCTTGACGATGTTGTGGTCGAAGACCGAGCACGACCTACAATGACGAAGATCTTCCAAGGAGTTCGTCGATATGTTTTCGAACACATCACAACATTGACCTGACTTTGCTTAATATCGACTCGCAGGATGCACTGTCTGCGAAGAAGTCTCAATGGCACCTGGCATGATTGTTGTGGTATCTCTGCGGAACAAACGAAGATCCCTGAAGAGTCAAAAGTCATCAAGATCCAGGGAAATGCAGGAGTGTTGTGAAGTCCGAGCACTTTGGGATTGCTGGACTATAGGGCATGGGTGAAGATGTTTGCGGTTCTAGACTGCATGACCTACTGAAGAAAGCAGCCTGGGAGAGGAGGATCTCAACAGGACGCAATGGACCAGCTCAAGCATTTGATCACATCATCACCGATACTGATGCCATTGACCAGCGAAGGAGCCGGAAGAGATTATCCTTCAAATTGATGCGGCTGATGGGGGAGCTGTTAGCTGTCGAGAGAAGAAAGACCCGCAAGGTTGTGAGGAGTGTGCATGGTCCCAGAGAATAACGATGCCACGAAGAGGAAACTAAGGCAGCTCTCTGCGTCGGTGGAGGTTACTTGTATGGGATTCACTTCACGAGACAGATGCGGAGTGCTGGTTGACCAGTTGAATGGGAGAGAGACGACGTTCCGGCAACGATCAGGTGGATCGAACCATCCTCTTGTTCGACTTCACTGTCGAACACATCGAGCAAACAGTGTTGCAAATGGACTGTCAAAAAAGCCACCGGACCATCTGATGCATCTGATCAAATGGTTGGTGAGGCCTGAAGCAGTCGTTGATATGCATTTGAACTCAGTGCATCTTGAGTCATTGCTCGAAGAGGAGCATGGGAGAAGATCTCGGAACTCGCCTATTTCTCAACAATGCAAGACCGACCGGAATGGATAAGATTGGTATGCCGCATCAAGGCACAACTCATTTTGTGCGCGACAAACTTCTTTGAAAAGAACAAAAACAGAAGAATGTCTTACGAGTTGTAGACGACCTGAAAAAGACGAGACATTGTTCGAAATGCGGTTGCCACCTGAGGAAAAACTTATTCAACTGGTTAAACAATATGGCCAACTGCAATAATGCTGTGTTAGCTGGCCTTGACGCGGTTCGATTATTCGACCAAAAACAACTGTGAACAGTATGTTAAGTTATCGACATACAATACAGCCAGAGAACAGAGGCTACTAATGAGTGCTTGCTACTCACGAGGTGAATCAGTATGCCCTCCAGAACCAGGAGGCAAACTGCTGGCGCTCGCCGAAGAAGTTGCATTATCGGTACGGGACAATGAGTTGTTGTTGTTGATGGAGGAAGAATTCCTAGCCGACTTTGCTCAAACCTTTCGGGACTTTGAGCCAGTTGTTGTTTGCCACCAGGCCAGAAAGCTGTTTCGTTGAAGGCTTTCAGACTATTTGACAATGGCAAAAAATAACTGAAGAAGAGAAAGGGAGATCAAATGGTTAGACTAGCTACTGGGTGATCGCACCTCAGTGCGAAATCACGTAGGTTACTACTTGATGTATGCAGTATCCTTCCTCTTGAAACAGATACTACTTGGAGGCTGATCAGACCTTGAAGAGATGCTGAAGCTCTTCCGAAGAAAGCCAGGCGTTCTTGAACTGCCTTATCGAACAGGCGAGTGTGACTGGTACCGAAGCCAACAAGCCCAACAGAGAGGAAAAAGCCGCCACAGACTCAGAAAAATCGGCTTTGCGCTTTCCGGGGGTCTCGTCTCTGATGTACTGATGCTACGAGGGACCCAGGCTGCTCGCCAAAGAACACGACTACGGCGTTGAACTTTCAAGCGTAGCAGAACAACAAAGCCTACAGGTTGAAAATGGATGGGATACAATGACTCGGACACCTGGGCATTTGATCAAGGTGCAAGCGAAAGATGGTGGCATACCCTCGATTTCAACTTGGCGTTGAAGAGGACTACCACAGTACTGGCTGTGATGCTCGTGCGATCGGCGAACATGGAGTCTGGTTAACGAACGCCAGCAATAAAGTGGTGAACTTCCATCGAAAACCGACTTTCAAAGTTGGGAGAGATGAGTTTTATCGCAACTATGCTGAAAACGCCTATTGGTGCGCCTTTGCTGTGTCAGACGCGAAGAAAGTTACGAGGAAGGCAAAGCTGAAGCCAAGCTCGAAAGAACCATTCCCAACTGTTTGATCAAGAAGCTGATTATCACTGACTGAAGAAGCATTTGACAACTTCCTTTGCTCCCAGTTGATCTTCTTCTCAGGATGTTTCCCAAAGAGATTGGTCAACCGTGTCGATCGCTCAAGACCAGCATTTTCGGCTAACTGAAATTTGACAAGAAGATGCGTGGGCAGTGGTGTGGTTGAAGATAAGACAAAGGAAGAACCGACTGTTTCTGCTGGTAATCCGTCTTGCAAATGGTCATCAATATAACATCATTAAGATCGCTTTTGATGCGGTTGGGGTTGAAAGAGAAGGGAGCCTACTTGCATTTGGTGTTCTCAGCCACAAACAATTGGCACAACGACCGTTCTGATGGAGAAAAGTGATCTTATGAAAGGAAACATGATATGTCCGCGCGCTAATAATCGTCTTGCGGAAAGTGTTGCTGCAATGCGTATAGTTCGACTGTTCGAATACTAAACGACAGAGCCTTGCGCAGAGAAGAAAGCGGTTCACTGCTTCCCAAGAAGACACCATCGATGCTGCCTCGACAGGATGGAAAATGGGATGAAACGAGCAGTTGACGCATGGATGAACACAGCTCTGCCACATCTGGACAGGCTCCGACATGCAATGATCTTCCAGCTGACCGAACGGAACTATGCTGATGATGTTCGCTTCCGCGAAGATCCGAATAGGTCACTGGTCTCGTTGAAGTTTCCCACTCGAGGACAGTTCAGACGACCGATGTTGATACCACTAAGTGTCACACTCGAATGCGAAAACAAGCTAAGAAAAATGTCAGCAAATGATCAAATGGTTCATGGAGAAAAGATGGTACACCATGGAACCGCACTTGCTTTCGAATGCGAGTTTGGCCGCTTCTTGGACGGATTTGAGGAAGTCGGAAAAATTCAGTTCGATGATTCCACGAAATCCAGATGCGCTTTGGTCGCGGCCAGCTGGCTGTGAAGGTAACGTTCGGAAGTTCGCTGCGCCGACGAAGGAGCTCTTAACATGTGGAAGAGTCATGATGAAGAAAAGCTGATTGCGGAAGGAAAATGAACTGAGACAGAAAGGCAAGAACCTCCTTTCACAAGGAGGCCTTGGAAAGATGTGGTGCCTTTGGCTGCGAAAATTTTACTTGAATAAAGGTGAGAAGATTGATTTACTCGATCAAGGATGATTCACATGAAAGGCACCAAACGAGGCTGATTCATTTGATTAGAAGACAATCAGCGCGGATTACCTCCAACAAAGTGATGAAAAATTTTTACTCGAGCAAAAGTGAAGATTGATTCCGCGAGAGAGATTCACACGAGCGACCGCAAGGAGGCTTGATTCATTTGATCAAGAGGCAACAATATGAATTACTCACAGGGATGATTCATGAAACGAGACAGTCATGATGACGAGACTATTCAGCCACCTTTTTGTTTCAAACTTGATCACCATTACCCTACGATGGATCAACTGAGGAGAAAACTCTGCCGCGCCTAATTACATTGTGCCAAGCTCCACTGTAAGTTGAATCATCTGAATGACCAGATGATTCACTACAAGTCAAGATATTCTGAGGAGACTCTAAAGGCCGGATGAACTTTATAAAAAGAAAGGAATTGCCAGTGATTGCCCTCTTTCTTGGGGACTATAAGCGGATGTGCAGCTACTGCGAGTCTGTGCAGCCGCACGTTAAGAAGCTTCGTTTCCTGGATCCTCTCTTCTTTCTCTTTTTCCACCCAATCTTTCCGATGAACTGAACACGCAAACTGTTTGATTAACTCTGAAGGTCAATATGGCGGACAATTCGATTCATTTCCCAAGGCAACGCTAAATGCCTAACGAGTAGCTACTGTCGCCGCAAAGAAATCGAGGAGAGCTCTTGATGCAGCCATACGTGCCAAAACATAATAACTCACAGACAGTCGGCAATAATATCCCTCCACTTGTTCCTGACCCCTTTACCTCCTTGACCAACGGACCTTTGCCAATGGCAAATATGACGACGATGCCTCTCAAGAACTTGCATGGAAGTTTGGGCACTCAGACAACCTACCAATCAGTCCCAGGTTCTGAATTGAAACTCCTGTATGGTGATCAGCCTCCTTGGATCTATGGAGAACTGGCAAATGGTATTAGGGTTGAGTGGGATGGTGACTGAAGATAAAGCCCCAGATTCTAAACCTACCTGATGGTGATTTCGGGTTTGGTTCCACTTGGACCGAGAAGATGTCCCTGAGTCTTCTCCTTATCTACAAGCTCTTGACACCTGGATACTCTGCTGGCACACTATGTTAGTATAAGTTAACGCCCTAATGACCCTCTCTTTAGGGACATTAAAGGAGCTGTCGGCTGGTTTGACTACTATTGGAATGTACACACAAACGGCGACAAATGACTGGCTCCAGCATTTTGACGAGACCCTGCTTATTTGAAGCTTCGCAAGAGCTTTGAGACGCCTGTATCAGGTGGTCCTTTCTTTGGCTTTGTTCTTCCTCATTCGTGCCGGCCATTCTACGCCGGGATGATGTAAATGGCGGATATGTTGGCCATTGGGAGGCTTTTATTTGGGACAAACGGATCGGCATCTTTATGTTATGGATTTAATGCGTCTTACTGAAAGGGCATTGAAGGTTCCAGGAATCTGGCGCCAGATACTCGGTTGTAAATGTTCCTTATTATTTTACTGCACGATCTGCCTAGTTTAATGGTCTGAAGCCTGGGAGTGTGGATTTGTAGCTATCTATTGGCTATGGATGCAACTCCGAACTTGTTGGACGAAGGTCTGAGGCATCGCGCTAGTTTCCCAGTGCCGTGCCCAGTGCAATCCAGAACACGAAATCCTATTAACTGCCCCTTGCGATCAACTCCACTAGAGATATCTACCTAAGCGACTGGACCTGCGCACCTGCCTAACTGCTGAAGCGATAGCGCGAACTCAAATGGTCAAATGGTTCCAGAGGTAAGTCGGATCAGCTCGTCTTTGCAGCGAGCTGGAAATGAAGCGCGACTACTTGGACCTCTTGAATGAGTTGAAAGATCTTTCGAAGCGAGACATTTCCATTCTGGAACACTGGAACTTGAAGCGTTCGCCCTCATTCTTGATTTCTGCGGCAAATGTACTCCCTGGTAGGTGGGGTGCTTGGCTCCTAGCCTGCTTGGCGCTTTGAGGCATGGCAAGGAATGATATCCGCTTGTTCAATTCGTCTAGAGTCATTGCTGGTTAGAAAAGAACACTGATCAAATGGTTGACTGAAAAGAATTACGACAAACTACATAGATCTCCTATCTATTGGGACACTTATACTGCCAGAGTCTCTTGACAGCACTGCAGGAGCTAGAGGCTCGAACTCGAGCACCAACTTTCATTGAAACGCAAGCGACTCCAAGCACTGCGCTACAACCTTTCGGCTATTGAACCAGCTGAACACAAGCTCAGCACTTGCTCTACTTCCCCATCTCCACCTAATCTTAGGATACATCCCCGAGACTAACAAACGAGAATGCCTTGGTGTGCGGGACTATTGCAACAGAGCTAGCTAGTCAACCTGCAGTCAAACGAACTCCCTTTACCGTCTAAATTGAACAGCCTCTGTAGACTGGTCTCGCTCTGCCAGCAAGTGTGCAATAAGGAAACGAGCGGCTTGACGATCAACCCAACAGCGAGGTCGAACACAACATTTCAAACGAGGAGAAGTTATTGTTGCAATTTCTAACTGGATCCCCCATAACTTCCTGGACTGGATATTACGCCTTTGACCGTCCTTCCGGGAGAGCTGGCGTTCACTAAAGCCAGGCTTAACAACTGAAGAGCAGTGAATGTTGACCCCGGGTGGTCAGATGACTGCTATGTCGCTGAACTACTTGACGATCTATTTGTCGCTCGGACTGAGATAAGTATCACAAGAATTACTATTCATGAGTTTGGCCCCCTGGTCTTACTAGCCAGTCCTTCTGGGAGGCATCATCAGAAAGGCTGTCGTCCGCGACCAATATTGTTCCAGGACGATCGACAAGTTACAAACTGTTGTGGAGAGGATCCGTTTCTGAGAAGATCGCAGACCTCGGCGTTTCGAAAATCTGAGATGTTGAATAACGCCGATAATGATCCGTGGGAAGACACTTTGCCTCGGTACGCGGGAGGAGTTGTGGACGAAAATGGTCCATAGTGATTTTTCATGTACTATTAGTTTCCTTTGTTATTACATTCGTTTGCTATAAAAGGAAGGCCATAGATTGCTCAAGGCAGAACCAACAATTCCAACACATCTTTGCTCATTGATCAATTACCAGACGCAGGCAGTTCCTATACCATTGACTTTCTACTTGACAACAATGATTTATTTGTTCCTTTTGTTGACTATTACTACTATTACATTTGATCAAATGGTTGAGCTGTCTATTAATAAACGGATCTCTTCACCACACGAAACTGATATGATAATTGAAGCTTTCTTTACTAACCATTTGATCTATTGCTTTTACCTTTACTACTATATTTACATTTCTTATTTTCCTTCTTTTCTCGAATACCCATTTTTGGGGTCTTTTCTGTTGATCACGCCGCTCCTGCGTCGCTTGGCTTCACTGTTCTTCGATTCCTGGGTGGGTGTCTCTTTTCCTCACAATATATTTACCCTTAAGGCAGTTCTAAGTATTATAAAATATAGCCTTATTAAAGGTATATATAATATACTAAAATATATTAAATATATTCTTTATATTATACTTATTTTTATTAAGAATAAAGTTATTATAGCTTTATTTTTAAACTTATTTATACTCTTAAAAGTTAATAGGGTAAAGAGGATAATTAAAGAGGCTATTCTTATTATTATTATTTACCTTATTATTACTTAAAATAATAAGATCTTTTAATTAAAGCCCCTTTAAATTTAAGGGATTTTAGAATTAGAAGTAATTTTTATTTAAATATTAGTAATTATATAATATATATATAATTGCTATTAAACTAAGAGTATTATAGCTCTTAATATACCTTAAAGCGCTTTATTTTTATTAATAATAATAATATAAGGGATTAGTATATAAATCTTCTTATATATTAACTTAAAGCTTTTATAAGCTAATTAAAATACTTATAATATTTACTATTAATAATACTAAATATAAAGTTTATAAGCAAGCTTATACTTATAATTCTTATAACTTATAAATATATTAATATAGCCTTATAAATAAATAAATTAACTTACCTAAAATAAATATATATTATATTTATTTATTTTATATATATTATTTATATTAAGGACCTTTAAAAATGCCCTCTATATCTTAGTATATTAAGAGTATATTTAAATAAGGCAATTTAAGTAATCCTTAGTATTATAGCCTTACTTAAATAATTATACTTTTATAATATAAAGTATTTATAAAGGCTATTATTAAAGTTAATTTATTAAGTTATTTTTAATAAATTATAGTAATAGTATTATAAATATTATATATTTTAAAGTAATATTATAATAAGTTATTAAGCTTAATATTATAAGCTATATTTATAATTTTATAAGGCTAAGTGCTTAGCTATAATATAAGGTTATAAATAACCTTAAGCTACTTCTTTAATAGCTTATAAAAATATAAGGAAGCACTTAGATTAAGGCTTTTTTTATAATTATAAGAGCCCTTAAGGAAGAAGTCCTATAATTTATTACCCCTAAGATATTAAATTATAATTCTTTAAGGGCATAAGGTTAACTTTAAGGGCTTATTATAAAGACCCTAACCTTTAAATAGCTAATTATAGCTATTCTTATAATAATACTTAATATAAGTATATTATAAAATTCTATTAACTAGCTTTTTATTTAAAGCGCTCCTTTTAATAATATTAAAGCTAGTAGTATATATAAAGGCAAAGAAAGCCTTATAAGTAGCTTTAAATAAAAGGAATTACTACTTAATTAATAGCTTTATAATTAAATAATTAATAATAATATTATTAACTATCTCTTTATTTATAATAATAAGTATTATTACTATTACCTTAATAGCTTTATCTTTACCTTTAAGGGCATTATTTAGGGGCATATTAGGTATATTATTTATAGTTATATTAAGGGCTTCGGAGTTATTAAAAATAGCCTTATTATAAGGCAATTATATAAGTATTATAATATAATTAATATTTAATATATTATTTAAATAATATACTTATATAATACTTATAACTTAGGCTATTAAATAAGGCTATATTAGCTTATAGTATAATAATTTACTTTATAATAACTTTATAAATAAAATAAATAGAAAATTAAAAATATTTATATTAGTAATAAGAGTAACTATAATATATATAAACATTAATAAATTAACTATCTTTAACTAACTAAAAATAGTTATAGTAGGTGCCTTGGCGCTTACCACCCCTATTGAAGAGCTGGATAACGAAGAGCCGAATATCAATACTCTCCTTATCATGATCCAACCTCATACAGGCGGGACGTCTTGAGCCTTGGCATACTGATTTTCAGTATGCCGGTATGTTTCTGGTTGAGGCAAAGCGCATTGGGTCCTCATGTCACTGAGCCAAAAATCACTCTCCTTTAGATCAGCGAAACGAGACGGTGAGAGGAACAAGCCTGCTCAGTTCCTCTGAGTATCGAGCTAGCAGCAACCTCGCGATGGTCAAGTCACCTTAACAAGCTTATCGACGATTGAACCCCCCTATTCGATGAGATCGCTGTAGGGCTGCGGCATGAGTCCAGCTGAAGACAATGACACATCAGATAATCTGGAACGGATGGGGAAGAGCGCGAGTTTGAGGCCATGCATGTGCGGACACATGCAAGCGAATCTTAGGTCTGCAAGCATTTCGGTCATATGCGGAGGTGGTCTTCATTCATGGCCGTGCGCAATTAGTTTGCAGCGTTTACGATGGACTCGTGGACGCACGGCATGCTATCCGTACTTGGTGAAGAGAAACCCCACGACTTCAAGTCGAGAACGTTGACCGCCATCTTCGGGACCTCACCGAGTGGCGCAGGGTCTGTCTCAAGCAAACAAGCCAAGCTGGTATTTGAACACATATCCAATCAGCAAGCACTGCCTACGCGTGGTACTGTACCTAAGGATTGCCAAGACCAGCGTCAAGGCTCAAGTATGCCGCCATGATCTTAAACAAAGTTTAGGCTAGGCCCCAGGATGGCAACAGCTTCATGGCACCGGCCGGTTGACTGCGTGGACACCGTGGGCTTCAAACTTCTCGGCCCACCATGTCAGTGATAGGGCAGGGCTAGGTCTCGACTGAACGCCCCGGCAGGGCTCGAACCGAGTCTCGTGTTTTCATTCTCTCAGCCACTGCCCTGCCTGAGGGTGCGGGGAGAACTGGCGCCCCAGCGCCTCGTCCTTGTGCTGGGTAAAGACAGCTGCAGCGTTATGCAGTCTAGGTACATCCATGATGATCAAGCCAGCCAGTCTCACAGTTTACAAGCTCTTGACTCTATTGCAGCAGCAGCAGCAGCAGCAGCCGAGTTCTCCGCTTTCCTATCTACGATCGGAAATGGTCCCGGAACCCGGATTCTTGTGTTGGTGAAATGGTCATCCCGTTAGGCTAACGAGCGGATGGCCTACGCAAAGAGTTCCCGTGCATGTGACAGCCGGGTTTGAGTTTATCCACCACGACGGGGGGACTGTGACGCCTTGGGAAACATTCTAGAAAGATGAGTATGTTTCAGCACTCCCGGTGGCCCACCGCACTCCTTCTGGAGTCGACGCACCTGCTGGTACCAGCCAAGCCGGCATCGCTGCGCCAGCGTCGGGCTACGAGGACATGCCGGCAGTCCGTTCTTGACCACACGCCCTTTGCGAGATTGAAGCCCACCAAAGGCGAAGGAAGTTACGGTATGTAGAGCTCCAGCAGAGACGGTACGCTAACGACGGGCGAGCTCTTTTCAGTTGGCGCGGTGATCGAATGACATTGCCATACTGTATTCGGTCCCAATTCTCCGGTCAATTGATTAGACACCCCATCCACCACTCCCGCTGCCTTCAAACACATGGCACAGACAGCGGAGGGCTGGCAAAGCTGTTGGCAAGGCAGGCGATTCAGGGACCTGCAGGGGATCATCACCCGCTAGCTACGGCCTCTCTCACCAAGCTCTGCCCCAGACAGATTTTTGAGTTCGCGCTTGCGTGCGTCGTGCTCGCCATGCCGGGCCCCCCTCCCTCCCCCTAATGGCTCTCACTAGCACTGGGTGAGGTCATGGGTGAGCTTGACAACGGCAAAGCACGAAATCTCCAGCACAATCTCGATACCATCGCCAAAATGTCAAAATCGATCTCGATCCTACAGAGATCGTGCATGGCCCAGCGGCAGTTCCAAGCTTGAGCTATGATGCAGCATCATCTCTTCAAAGTTCCATGATCTTCAACACCAATGAGCAATGTCTCATCATACCCTGCTGAGGGTCACGGAACGGATCCCATGACCGACCATCTGCACGCGATTCGTGTTGCGTGCGTGAACCATCAATTCTTGAGGCAGACAGCAGGTCTGAGCGGGCGGGTTGTGCCACAGCCCTGGGGGCTATTTCGAAGTGCTATGCTGGGGGGGACGAGTCTGCAATCTGCTTGCTTTCGGACCCTGGCAATGCTATACCTTCGTAGGTATGTCTCATGTGAGACCCTACATAGTTAGTTGTAGGACAGACTGAACAGGTATGTTGAAGCTCATCACAGATGCTATCAGACATGGTAAGAGCTCGAGTCATTTCTTTTTTCATAATGTCTATCTTGATACATTGCAATGAACCAAAAGGATATGATGCTAAACACACAAACAGTTTCCCAGAGTGCCTCCCTTGGTATCGAATTTCTTTTATTCGCCAAAACTTCCTGACGATATGACAAGGCCTAGCCTACCTAGTCCAAGTCGTGATGAGCCAGAAAGACAAAATCGCGCATAAGAAACAGTCAATATGTGAAAAGCAATGTATCACAAAGAGGCCGCATGCATAAAGGTCAATATGTGAACTTTATAACATCACCTCATGAAACGACAGCGCCAGGCAATGCTGATGATGAAGAGCGGACGTGTCGGCATGCACAAGCTGGGTGCATCCTGCATCCTGCATGCCAGTGCACAAAGTCAAAAACAGGAGCAAGTTTCTTGGCTGCCGATGCACGCAAGAAGAGAAAAGTTATGGTGAGCGAACAGAAGATTCGAATGGCGGCGCAATGCTTTGATTGATGGTACAACAGAGGCTGCGTAGCCATGTGCCAGGCCCCCTGACAGGGGCTATGAATTATCTGGGGGCGCCACAAGCTCGTGTCGAACACACAGGCCACGCCCCTCACAAGGAGAAATGATGGCTGCGTGCGTTCTGTGGGAAACTGAGACATGGGCTCCTTGAGTTGTTTGTGTGTGGACTGAAGGATATGGAGCTTAAGGTTTGCACCGTCAGCCCTTGGTGTGGTGCTGTCTCTGGTGTGCGGTCACCAATCCGCGAGGGATCGTCCACGACCACGCCCCTCCCCGCTAGGCGCGCTGTCCCAGCCTAACTGAAGTACACCCCCCTGCCTTGAGCTGACTCTGGAGTCCAAGTGCAGCAAGTCTGTACTGTAGGTACTGCTTCAGGCGCTTGTTGACCCCTGTTTGCGACGACTTCAGGCTTAAGATAGATCGACAAGGTCCACGAGGTTGGCCAGCTCGGGATAGTGCCTCGCAAACGCCATGTCAAGGCGCCAGCTGTCGAATCGCGAGGCGTGCGCCATGAAGCTGTCGCTCAGCCAGACTTGACCCGTCACAGGGTCCGTCTCAATGGCAGCATCGAGAGGACCGGCACCATCTCCACGCGGCTGCTGTGATTGTGGAGACGCTGGGGGCCAGTTGACCAATCTCAGACTCGTTGAGTAGACGCGGAGAAAGTCGTCGGTGCCGTAGATATCCTGACGATGAATGATGGCGCACCGCAGACGACCCCAGTGAACCATGCCGACCCAGGCAGGATGCTGAATCTCGAGCTGGCTTTGGCGGGGGACCAAATGGGCAGCCACGCGTGCTTGCGTCTCGCGGCTCGGGTGGGCCATCCAGGCAACATACGAGTGCATTGGCGCGACCACGCCCAGTCTTTCGAGTGGCCTGACCAGAGCAGCGTTGGCGATCACGGCCGTGATGAGGTCTCCAAGGGGGCTTCTCGCAGGCGGTGGAGGCATCTGGACGTTGGGCTGGAAGTACTGGCGCATGTCCTCAGGAAACAGGGCACGGACGTCCATCTTCACGGGACCGAGCATCATGCGGACAACGTCCATACGAGGCTGGCGGCGGCACTCGAGGATGAAGCCTAGCAGCAGCTCATCGGCACGGCTTTTGGGCGTCTCGTTCAAGGCTGGCAGTTCCCAGAGCGCAGGAGGTTGCTGCTGCTGCTGGCTCAATGGACTGGGGATTGCTGCTGAGGGTAGAACATGGGAAACATGTTGGGAGGCGCGGCCCATGGCATGCCGCGAGGGGGCTGATCGGGGGAGGAGGTGTTGCTGCTGCTGTTGGTGTGACTGTGGGCGAGCATAGCCGCCTGGTGCTGGTGCTGTTGGAGCTGAAGTTGGAGAAGGTCGTTGTTGAGATGTTGGGGGAACCCAATGTCTTGGAGCTGACAATTAGTTTCCTCAGTCCTGTACGTCCACCCAGAAGTTGACAACCCGGGGGTTTTTCTTGGGGCGAGAAGCATACCTCGGTCACCATCGTCAAACTCCATCTTGACGACGCCATTTGCTCCAGCAGTAGGGATCATGCCATTGGGCATGCTCGTAGGCATGTAAGGGGCAGCACCGGCGGTGGTGTAGTCGTCGGCGGAGGAGCTGGGGCTAGAAACGGTGGAGGGGATCGCATTAGGGACGGGGGGCCAGTTGCTGCCATCGGCGTTGTTCGCGTTGTCTGGCAGAGGCACGAAGGAGGATGTGCCGTAGTCTGGGAGGGAGCCATCGTAGCCGGGGGCCGGGAAGGGAGATCCTCGCGTCGGGCTGGGTCCTGCATCGTCGTACACTGTGAAGGGGGAGCTGGTCAGCGAGGGAACAGCCCCGTCGAGGACGCCAAAAGTATCGATCTCCATGGAGCTCGTGGCAGCCGAGGTGGCAGCCGAGGAGGCCGTACCTGGGGTGGAGGAGTAAGGAGAGGTGTTTGGTGGAGGGCCACCGGCGGCTCCGTTCACGATGCCGTTGACGCCCATGGTCTCCTTGAGGCGGTGCAGCTCATCTTCGAGAGCCTTGTTGCGGCGCATGAGCTCCTGGACGGTCTGATCGCGCGCCTGCTGACTTCGAAGATCCTCAAGCTCCTTCTCGAGACGCTCGATGTGCTCCTTGGTGCGTGCGCGGATGGCACGCTGTGCCTCACGATCATTTGCGCGCTTGCGAGCGAGCTGTGAGGGCGTCAAAGTTGAGACGCTTCGTGTACCTGGGGGCGATTTTCATGTCAGTCGAAGCTCATGTGTGGAGGAGAACAACGAAGCAGCATGCAAAGTCTTTCCGCGTAAAAGAAAAGCTCGGCAGTGGAAGGTTGAGTGCGGTTACATACCCTTTCGCTTACTACCACCACCGTTGTTGCTGTTGTTGCTGCTGGCGCTCTTGGCCGGCTCTGATGAGGATGATCGCGCCATGGTGTTGTTTGATGATGGATCTGAGGTAGGTGCGTGTGGGAAGTTGTGACGAGCGGATGGCGACATGGCCTTTATGTGGGCAGACGCGCCTTGGTGTGTAGAGGAGTGAAGGAGATGAATGGTAAGAGGGAAAGAGAAGAAATAAGAGTCCGCCCAAGGATGTGTAAGAGTGGACTCGGAGGTTGATCGCAGGTGGAGCTTGACGCTTTCGTAGCGCGTGTACCTCGTCCTCTTCACGATCTGTCACGGGAGAGTGTACCGAGGGTGGGCTTGTCTGACAGGAGTGCAAGTGTTCCAGCCCAAGCAGACAAGTCAAAAGATCTGAGGAAGAAAAAAAAAGTAACGCCCGACTAGTTCACGATCCAGAAAGCATGTCTCTATGATGTGAGACTGTGGAGTTGCGACCAATGGTCTGTGGTTCCCTTAATCTGTTGAGGGTGTCTTCGAAAGCTCGAGGGGTGTGCTCCGTTTGCTGCTGCTGCTGCTGCTGCTTCTGCTTTTCTTTTTCTCTCTTCTTGTATTGCTGAAGTGGAGGAGGAAAATGGAGCCCTGGTGTTCGCGTTGACGACGATGAGAGGGGCGGCCTTAGCCAAAGTGGATGTTGCCGTTGTGCGATTTGTTGCAACTACCGAGAAATGGAGGGGGTGGAAAGGATGGTGAGATTGTCTGGCTGACGAGGATGGGTTGTATGTAGTGTGCAGAAGGTCAGAGATGGTGATGAAGATGATGATGAAGCAGAAGAATGATGGTTGTGGAAGAAGGGGAAGAGAAGGAAGAGAAAGGGAAGGAATAGATGTATGTTAATATGTAATGGAGGAAGGTATAAAGCAAGACTGAGTGACTGCCTTGTACAGTAGTGGATAGGCAAGGGGGGGTGTTTGCCGGGGTGGGATTGAGGGTGGGAATCCGGCGATATATATAACAGCGTCTGGGAGGTTGGAAGAGGAGCCGGAGTCCGGAGATAGAGGAGTGTGTATTGTAAGGGGAAAAAAGGGCAGACGGCCGAAAGATGAGTGAGAGTAAGAGACAAAGTAAGAGAGAGAGAGAGAGAGAGAGAGAGAGAGAGAGAGAGAGAGAGAGAGAGAGAGAGAGAGAGAGAGCCGGTGTACAGTATGTACTAGAGGTGTGTAGATGGAAAGTCGAGGCGTGTGGAACGGGAGCGTGTGTGTGTGTGAGAGAGAGAGAGAGTGCGAGTGTGAGTGGTAGGTACAGCAGGTAGGGGGAGGTGTGCTCGAGTTTAGGGCCACCGAGAGGAGAGCAGTACGTCAGGCATGTGTGTATGGGATGGGATGTACCTTGTGGCACGGGATCCAGGCTGAGGATGAGTAAGGGGAAAAGGCTGTAGGAGACGCCCACGAATCAAGAACCTTCCCGTGAGTATGAGTGGTGTGTGTGTGTGTTAAGAGAGAGGAGAGAGTGTGTGTGTGCGTGTGTGTGTGTTAGGGGATCGGAGCTGTACCGAGAAGTAGGCAAATCATCTCTAACCTTAGGTCCCAAACTATTGCTGATGGATGGTTCGGGAGAGGCTGGAGCCAGAAGGAAGGAATTCCGAGCCGAGAGGTATGTAGGTACAGTACATTGCCCAAAGTACAATTCACTACGTATGCAGGCCATGAACGACAAGAGAGACAGAGAGAGAGAGAGAGAAAAACGTTAGACTACCTACCCAGATCGTCGAAGAACTTGCGGTCGCACGCACGCTACGCTACGCTACGCTACGCCCAGATACATTCGGCGCACACCCGCCACACCCCTCCCTCCCTCCTTCCCTGAGAGACTCTCTGGGCGTGCGAAATCGGAATGGCCGCCAGAGACAAGAGACAGAATACATAATATGGTACAGAAGGGGAGAGGGGGGGGCGTGTACGATGTGTATTTATTTAGTCACCGCGACAAGCTTAGAAGGTTGAATTGCGAAATAGGAAGTCATTGAAGGGGTTCAGAGTCCAGATTGTCATCTGTTTGCTAATTACTGTGCAGTATGTAAATGTTCTTCTTATTTTTTCTTTCCTTTCTTTTTTTTCTCTTCATTATCTTGTTTACGGGGAAGAAAAAACAATGAATACCGAGGAGGGGCGTGGCAGTCAAGAAAAAGGTTGAAAAGGGAAATTGTGATGACCATTCAAACTCATGACTTGACTTTTCTTTGTGTGTTTTGTCTGAAGCTACAACTAGATTGAGGACGAGGGTTATCCTGGGAAAGAGGAAACACACACACACACACAGAGAGAGGGAGAGAGAATAGGCAGCAGCATGAAGAGCTGCATGCCGAACATAGGAGAGAAGTAACTTAGAGTTCGTCGGCATGGGCCTCTGACGTCGCCAGGGCTTCCTTATCTGGTTGACGTAGCCGCGCAGGGACAAGTATGTAAGTTATGTATGTATGTACCAGCAAGGGTCGAAAGAGTACAGTACATGCATGCATGCAACTAGAGAGCAAAGAGGGCAGAGAGATAGGTCCCACGCAAATGATCCCAGACAGGGTTCAAGTTGGCCGAAGAATGGGGGGAACAAGAGAATCGGAGGGGGTGGGCGTCCCACCACGTGTGAAGACAGAGCAGAGAGACGTAAAGGAGGTGCGGAACACTACGTACAAGGGTCCCCGATGTTTTATTTTCCCACGAGGCTCTCTGTCTGTCTCTCTCTCTCTGCGCAAGTTTTCCCCTTTCCGTATTATACTGGGGACTTGTATTAAGCAGAGAAGAGTTTCGAAGAAGCGGAATAATGACTTGGCAGAAAAGAAAGACGTGGAATGAGATGGCCTGGACAAAGTCTGCGCGGAAACATATTCCGCAGAGAGGCCAAGATGGAAAGCCAAGAGAAATGGAACACGCGGCTTGGCTTCATGTCGACGAACAATGGGGAAGACCAATATAGAGTACAATAGAAGAGAAGAGAGAGAGAGAACCCCAGAAGAATGAAAAGTCGAAGAATTGCTGCAAAGTGCCTTGTTCGGGCTTAGGTTGGCCGTTGGGGCCAGGACACCCGCCCTATCGGAGGGGCGTCCGCCAGGAGGAAAAAAAATGAGAGGACAGGCCAGGGCAGGGCAAGGACGGACAGGGACGACCCTTTTTTCCACGGGGTTTTGAATCCTTTCTCCTCATCCTCAAACTCTATTTCCCTTACTCAATTGTGAGGAGGATCGTGAGAATGAATGACTTGGCTCAGACACGTGTGCGGGGGAGGGATGGAGAGAGGGGGAGTGTCAGTGTGAGTTGTGTGGGATGGAACACAGGCATCCCATCAGTAGGATGTACATCCAGACATCCATCCATACATACATACACACATACAAAACACACAAAAGGCCAAGTCGCCGATACCCCGGCTCTTTATCTCCCCAATGATCAACAGCCTAAGCCATAGCCTATGTCATGCGCTTGCATGCAATACATCATACAACAGGCTGCTCCTTTTCCAACGCGAATGAGACAGCAGAGAGATAGTAGACAAAATGACAAGGGGCCAAACGGTATGTAGGCAGGGGGTTTGACGTTACAACGCGCGAATCGGCTTCTACTTCAGGCACGCAGATGCTTTGCTTAAGACTTCCCATTCCGTCCAAGTGTCGAGCCCTGCCAGGAGGAGCCCGTGCTGAACCGACTTGGGGGCCCTTGTTCGGGCTGGTTTGCCCTTCAGCCTAGGGCTAATCTATGTCTCCATCGCCGTTGTATCGTGTTATGTTAGCCTATATGAATGCAGTGTAGTAACTTTCAACGTCACCCAGTATAGTTACCCAGTATAGTTCTCTGCTGTGGTTCCTTAATGCAGTTCGCAGTGCTAACTACTGCATGTAGCACACACACCGGATCTTTCACGATGCGTGGTGATCGGTCAGTCGCTGAGAGCCAAAATCTCCACCGCACCACACATTCTTTGACCTGTATGATGGTTCCTCAAAAGAGTCAGATACCGTACCGACCGCTCTTTTGCTGCTGGTAAAAGCCTCCCTACCTTTCTTTCTTCCCGCCATCCATTGTTTGGTTGGTCTGCGTATGAGCTCTTCCGGCAGTACTTCCCGTGGGAACACTACTAGCCTGATGAGAATTAAGGTTTAGAAAGGCTGATGACTGGGGCGGTGCGTCTTGCCTCTTCCCATGCAACACGACGAAGTTGCCGGTGCCCGGGAACCGGCCGGCTGGTGTGTCAAAGAAGGGAAGTCGGACGCGCACCGCACACACTCTTGGCTCGATGTGATAGGGAAAGGGTGGTCTGTGCGCTTGGGTAGTCGATGCTGGGCCTTCGATGGCTTGTTCCTCAAGACTTCTTTCGCCACCCTCCCCCCTCCGCTTTGGCTTTCCATCCCATCACGGGCCATCTCACTATGACTTTTTGGGATTGCCATGTACAGGAGGGGGGATCCTTGCGTGATCGGAGCTGCCTCCGGCCACCTTTGTGAAAGGTTGTCGGCAACCAGATTCCAGTGGTAGTTGTACCATCCTGACTCTCAGGTACATACAGCCCGACCTTGGTCCTAAGAAGTTCAGGTCGAGGTGCAAGGGACTTGAAGCTCTTGGCGGTTCTTTTTGACACTTGGCTGCCCGTCTCATCGGGTGTTCCTGAAATGTGTACGGAGTACGGATAGTGCACCGCCCAACAGGCATGCCCGGCACCTGGGGGGTAATTGAGTTCGAACAACCTGGTCAATTTGCCCATGACTTTACCACCTTTCGAAACAACAGCAAGAGTCAGGTACAACAATATTGACCGCACCTCGATCATCACCTTGATTCGATGTGCAGATCCAAGATGAACGAAAAGCACGCAAAAGCATCCGGTCCCCAACTCTCCGTCCCGGGGCACAATGTACTGACGGGCATCGACGCACCCAGTTAGCAGACGAGGCTGCACCCGGGCATTGCGGAGAAGGGATATTTGCTATTGAAGACTCCTGTGACAAGACCAGCAACGGGCCTCCATGTCAATGGCACGACGAGCCGGCCCTTTCATGTGATACAGAAACATGTCGACCATACCATACCGTCTTTCTGCTCAAGTATGTATCGACTTGTCGTTTCAGTCGCTGTGTTGACTCGGGTCACCTCGGCGTTGTCGCCGGGCTGCAGATGCACACACAATCGAGCACTCATCCCCATCTGAGACTGATCAGAAGTCTAAAATGTCCCCCTTAGTTGTTCCGTCACAGGCGTCTGTGTGTCTGCATGTGAATGTGAGGGACACAAGAGTGGGAGGAAGAGTGTGTGGTAGGGCCACCCTCCACATAAATCCGTCGTGTCTCTCGCTTGTCGATCATCCGCCCCAACCTGCGTCCGCAATTTGCATCACATTTCAGTTACGCCTAAGCAACGCTTCGCTGCCCTTTCTGGTTGCACCTCCTTTTAGTATTCACATGCCATGTGTAGTTAGAGGCTCGTTGGTGCATGTCTGCTCTTCTTCCCGTCTCTCGACTCTAGACTCTGAGTGGTTTCGGCCGCGGCGTCGAAGCCGCAATGTATTAACACAGACGGCTGGCGAATGTGATTGACAGGGTGCATTTCCGACGAATACGACGTCGAATAGGTTCGGATAGGGCACGAATCCGGGCTTCGGGGCCCTGGGGAGCTGACACTCGTCATGATTGGAGGGTCGAAACGGCGGGAGAAACGCTGTTTTCGAGGGTGCTTTGCGAGATGACGAGATGAAGGTTCGTGTGGTTGTGCCATTGCCTGAGACAACGCACACATGCAACCCTCTCTTTCTGCTCTCTATCTCGCTTTGTCACAACGCTGTCATGTGTCGGTGAAGGCGAGAATCGAGATGTCAGATTGCACAGAGTACGCATACGCTGGTGCAAGTGATCACAGAACGCTCAGCGTTGGAGGCGAAGCGCAGCCACACAATGCACCTTCCCAGCGCTACAGTACCAAAGCCCCCTATGACATGACGCCACTGCAGGCGCGACCTACTGTCAGCTACGGCCAGCTGCTGCCACCAGGTTGGTACCAGCTGGTACCACCAGCTGGCAGCCACCTTGCAGCCCCATTCTATTCCATAGACTTCAGGGAGACCACCAGATAACCTTTCATAACCGTTGTCAGCTACCAACCACACCGACCGGCCAAACGACCGGGCCCAAGTCCGACTACAGTGGCTTCTGGCCGGGGAATTGTCGGCCCACATGCGGCAAAACATAGGTCCAATGCGATCATTGTTGTCAGAGCTATGGCAGCCACTGAAGCTGAACTCTCGGGCCATTCACCAATTTCCCCCCCGTGGCTCACGCGATGCCGATACCAGAAAGAATGGCCGACAAAGCCACGGCCCTCTCTGTCGCCACAAGTTCTCGACCGATCGAAGTTCAGCTGCTCCCAAATTCAAGAAGAGTGCAGTTGACACATCATAATACTCAGGAGGCAGCCCAGAAACCGTGCGATAAAGGTCCAGGCTCCGATAGCCAGTGAAATAGTTCCGGTGCCATGCCCGCCGCCGGGGGGTTTTGACCGCCGGGGGTGCCCTGAACCTTACCAAGACGTCAAGTTGAATCGACTCACACAGCCTTGACAGGCAGATTAAGGTAATAATCGAACCTGACGCAAGGCCTCGGACCTCTTCTTGCCGTCATCCAGCCAGGGACTTACGAGTACGATATCCCACTGTCTAGAAGAGGACATTGGAATGCACATCACAAGGGGTCCTCTTTACTGCATACAAAAGTATGTTCACGGGCGTGACAAATACCAAAATTCCCCGAGCTCGGGACTCTGCCGACCGTGCCGTCCGTCGTTGGACAGGCTTCTTGCAGGTATACACTCAAGTAACACGCATCCAACCGCCAACAATGCATACATGGCATGGATCACTTGCTCCCTGGCATCACCTTTCGGAGGCCTTTCGGAGAAAGGAAACCAGGCAGACATCGCAGGAATTATCCGCTTCATCCCCCATGCCCTCATGTTGCAGATGCGACCGCACGGTCGACCACCACCACCACTACCATTGTCAACCAAACCCTTGTCCGACACTCCTCGTGTACGTCGATAAGGGAAACGGCATGATTGATCGCATAGCACGCTCGACAGCCGACCACAAAGACACAAGCCAAGGTGATAGATCACTGAATGGCACGGGAAGGCAGCACAGGGTAGGTCACAACGTGAGTTGAATCGACATGGTAGGCAAAGCGAAGCGAAAACGCGGCTCAAAGTTCATGGCACAACCACACACCACTCAGTCCCACACAAGCGCCGGCCCCGACACATTTCACGCTTCCTGGTGGTGCATACACAGCGAAATGTCGGGTTAGTAACGTCTCAACCGAGAACAACCTCCGTTTTCTGGCTGTGATTACTGTAATCTTCATCCCATGGCAAGGCCACACTCGATTCTCTCGATCTTACCCTCAATCTATTTTTGCATGATGTGCACGCACGCCCCCTACTGTTGTTGCGCTTGGGTGACCATCTCGACCGAGGATGATGTGCCTTTGTACAATTTGGCATCATCCAAGAGAGGTGATGGGTTACGGAACTAGACAGGTGGAGAGAGCCAACGGATGGTGACAATGTGGCTGGCGTCCCGCGTTTTCCTGGCGCACGCGGTGCCGGCCGCTTGCCAACCTTGAGCGGCTCAATACTGCCGTGCCACTTGTTTAACCATTTCTGTCGTCTTTGCTGGGCTGTCATCACAGGGCTGGCCCTTCTTACGCACCACCAGCCACTCTCGACGCAGTGCAATTGGGCGACTAAAACAGAGGGGGTGAAGAAAACAGTCAATGTTCCAAGAACAGTGCCGTCTGCACGGAGCACCTTGCCATCAGCTGCGGTTATTGCATTTACGGCAGCCTCTCATCCAAATACCAACAGGCAAATGAACAAGGACAAAAGAACCCATTAACAAAAGCTCGTGCCTTCACCAATGATTCCAGCCACACCATCAGCCATCGACCGTCGTGCGCATCTTCTTTCACATGTTCTGAACCATCCTCTCGGAACAAGCGCCGGGTCAGCCACGCCCCTTCCCACAATAGCCTCACGATTCCACTCAATACTTCGCCATGATTTGTCTTTACTTCTTCCGAGAGCGCGCGCAACGCAAATCTGCGCCCTTCGCCACTGTAGAAGACAAACGGAGGCAGAGAACGCCCCCTCCTTTGTCCAAAGAAGGAAACCTCCCGATCCCAGCGCTTTGGGACTTACGAGCGGGAAGAATCAATTAGGACGTCGATAGTTTGGTTAGTGCTGAGGCTCCTATCATCCACTCTACCGAGCGTCCTTTCTCTATTCTATTCTTCCGAAACTTAGGTTGAATTGGCTTGAAGTGGCACTTCAGACACCATTTGCGGCAAGGCTGAGATAGCTTCAGAACGTACCCATTCCGACGACACCCTTACATGGTCTCCGTTCAGCTGGCATGCGCCGAGACAATTTCTCCATCCCAAAGACGTGGTCGAACGTACAATATTAGGGGTTTCCTTGACCATTTTCATTCATTGTCTCTCACTACAGTAGCAGTCTGGTCGTCGACGGTTCTTATTCTCGCCATCTCAGCGGAATTTCCGAACCTTAGATTCCCCTTTCCGGTATAACAGCATTGGAGGGTCCTCCATGTCTCACACGCCCTCTGCTCGACCTGAAGCCGCGGCCCATATTCAACCGTGCCGTGTCCGCGATCCTGCTCGTAAGGTTTTGACGACAAGGCTGGCATCTGGGTTTTCGCTCAATATTGACATGTCGCTTTTCACGCCTCATCCTCCCTTGCCGTAGGACACTGGCTCGGAAATGGAGAGCGATGCGCTCGGCTTTGAAGTCTTGAACTGTCTTGTCTTGTGACCATAGTGAAGAAGAATGGACAGGTCCTATAGTCGAGACACGTCTGAATGATGGAGGAAGCAAAGACCGGGCTTCTAGCCGCGTCGGGCAGTCACGCAGGGGACAGCTTATCGCCATCTCTTAGTTTTGATCTATCGCGCAGCTGGGATTTCCCGTGCAACTTCCAGGCCTGACCGTGGCATAGCATACACTACCATGTCTATTTTGAGGCATCTTGCCAAGCGCCTCCTTCAGGGCAAGTCATTGAGTCTCGCTGTATCTGCCTCTTTCTGGTCATGAAGGTTTCCTCGTCAATCACTCGACATGACGCCAAGAACCACACGGTCAGGCAGACCAAACAGCATCCTCCTCATGGTCTTCCTACATGGCCTCGCTCCGTATCACCCCGGTCAGTCAAGTGATGCTAAAACACGGTGCCCATGCCGAATCCAGTTTAAGACACGCAGCAAACCCTCGTGTTTCGAAAGAAGCACATAATTTACAATGATACATAGGAGAGCGAGCGAGGCAAGGGTATCGAGAGGGCGCCGGCTCCCGACAAAGAATTCATGCGCAAACATCATTCGTCGAAACATGATATTTCACTCACTCTCACTTTATGGGACTTGCTTGCACAGCAACGCTTGGGTCTTGTCCTTGTTGGCACGGACGTTTGGTGTGCCGTCGAGGACCCCTGCTCGCTCCGCCTTTTCGGTGATCCCCGAATGACAGCATGATCCCGGTATCTAATACAGAAAAGGCGGACGAGAGACCAGCAGGCTTGCTGCTAGTAAGGAGACTACAGTACAGCCAGTTAGCAAGGAAGAGGGACGTAGCCTACAACCCCCCTTTTCGTGCAAGACACTTTTACAACTATGTACAGATCAGAAACTCGGATCCTCGTGCAGGGTTGCATTCGGATAACCCAACTACCTATACTATATGTACCTCCTCAGCTGATCGTCCACACCCCCAGCTCCTATGTATGTAGGAGATGGATTCACCACCGTCATTCGTGACCATCTCCATGTTTCCCGGTGGCCCGGAAGCAAGGTACAGTACAGTACATAGAAGAACCCCCATTCCCGTGGAGAAGAATGATGCCTCCCACCAGGCAGAACCCCTGGTCCCAGCAGTGGGGGCTAAAGGTAACTAACTACAACTAACTAAACTAGAGAGGGGGAGAACAGAGAAGACAAGCCCAGTGAGAGAAGAGGTGGACCGGGGGCACCACACAATCCGGCAGACCTGCCATTGCAGGAACTAGTGGAAAAGCAGGATAGGATTGGACAACCACAAACAAGAAATCCAATGCTGCGGTGATATGCAGAACTGAACTTAGAATCGACAGATCCTGACTTCTTCAAAACACCAAACACCACCCACGACCGCCAAAGCCCCCTTCGCCCCCCTGGTCAGGCCACCATATTCGGTTCTTCTCAATCTGGATAGCCGATTGAAACTATCGTTGCCGGGGCGGCTTCGACGAAAGATCCTCCGAAAACACCGGCCATCTGCCCGGGTGGAGTGTGCGTACGTGTTATGTGTGGCCGTGCTTGTGTGTGCGTGTGTGTGGTGAGGGTGTCTCAAGACAACGCCCGCTCAAGCGAACGCCTTCGCCGAACGCCACAAAGGTTGAACATTCCATGGCGAGCATGTGCACCCCGTGGTCGCCGAGGTATGCGGCGGCGGCGGCCGTACTTCAGCACAAGCCCTCGGTTTGTCCCAAGGTTTGGTTATAGGGTGAGCGCTCATCCTAGACTTGGAGACACAGTGGTTGACGACTTTTTGGAACGTGTCGCGCACACACCTCTCGCCACCCCGGATGGCCCGAAGACTATGCTCGGAGCGCCTCAAACTCTGCTTCCCTAACTCTATCGACACCGGATCGATTTCCGCTGAGATTCAATCGAGATACTCGGCATTTGCTGGGATCTGCTGCAGTACCTAACTCCCTCCACCTTGGGGCATCATACGTTTGTCTCCCCCAAGAGCTACTCTCAATTAAGCTCTCCCTCCGGTAGTTAGGGTAGGGTAGTCAGCAATTAGTAAACGACTAGGCCTGGATAGTTCGATGACCTGATCGCCGCCGGGACGGGTGAGAGCCCTTCAGTCGATCAAAGCTTGAGGGAAAGAGACCACTCTGTTTCGGGAGAGCTCGCCGTCATCGAGTAGGTCCCCAAACACGTTCCGACGTTGCGGGAGTGTACCGCGCGAGCGAAAACTAGTCTTTTGATGTTCTATATCGAGCCTGGTCTTGCGGTTGGTACCTCGGTATCCCACGAGCGGACGTGTGTAAGCCGTCAACACCAGGGCCAAGTCTTTCACGATACCTGATTTATACATGCTGTTGTATATAGCTAGCCGACAGGCGATGGCCTGGTTTGATCACGACCTGTTTGTTCGAGCATGCTGAGCTTCTTCCTGTCTCCCGGCATCGGCCAAATGTCGATCAAATGCCTCTCATGCCAATCATCCCCGTCTTCCAATAAGCTCATGCTTTTTTCAAAACAACGGGCTTGAACTTTCTCCTGTGGATGTATTTCGCTGTAATCCTTCGAAGATGGCTTGCATGTAGCTGCAGCAGCCACCGCTGCGAGCCTTGGCCCATCACGTCGGACGAACAAGCCCCATCGTGGAGCTGCATAGGGGCATACAAGGCATCAACCCGGGTTCTCGGTGGTGATAGGTCGTACGGCAGAGCAAGTGCCGAATCTGATATCTGACAGCAAGCCTGCAGGGAAGAGCTAAGCCCCCAGCTACGTCGCCTAGCATATCACCTCGCAGCAAGCTCGGTCAACCTGTAGCAAGACTTGCGTTGGGAGAGGGGCTGGACGTCTTGTGGAACCGGATCTGCCCGTGGATATTATGACGTCTCTTTCTCCATCTGCCGTGCTGCTCACGGAGTTTCCTCTCGTGTCAGCATCTGCGACATGAAAAGATCGTCAAGGAGGATCACTCAAGACATTTCGGTGACTCGGGGTCGAACCTTCTGCAGTTCGCCTGCGAGACTGATTCCATGCAGCATCGTGGAAGGCCATCGCATCTGTGAACCCGTAATCTCACGCCCCCCCTCCCATTTGCTATGACGCATTACACGACCTCCGGGTCTTCTTTCACCACCTCCACCAGTTCCTGTATCCCCCCCACCGTCGTTGGCCCGCTCATGCCCTCAGGCGGCAGAGCCCACTTGGGCAGCGGACTCGTGTATGACCATGCTCCTCCTGCGTCCTCGTACCGTAGGCTGTGCAGCCAGAGTGACAACTCGTGACTGCCCGGGTCCGAGTACAGAGGCGTCTGGCAGACATGGCAGAGCTCGCCTGTCATTTTCTCTGCCCGCTGCTTTTCGTACTCATCGACCATCTCGTCGTAGTAGACGACTGCCTGGGCGACTTCCTCCTTGCCCATCCGAGAGAGGCGACTGATCACATCTTCGTCGGCACATTCGGTTCCATCCGCATCCTTGCGGCCCAGGTTCATGCCCCAGACACGTTGATTGGCGTAGATGGGATCGTTCTGAATAGGGTGGCCGAGGTACTGGAGGTGCACACGCAGCTGATGCGTCCGGCCCGTGACAGGAAGACACCGGACAATAGAGTAACCCTGCTTTCTGCGCCAGGGCCTCGTCGGATCCTCCTCGCCGTTCGGCGGCCGCTCCGGCTCTCCGCCGCGAGGGGGGTAGTAAGCGAGCCGCTTGAACACCGTCCGTGCCGTCTTGCCATTCGCTCGGACGCGGTTGAGCCCGAGCTTGGGAGAGATGGAGAGGATCGGCTGGTCGCAGACGACGTCGCCCTCGGGGAATTCTCCGACGACTCGGGCGAGGTATTCCTTCCTGACCGACCGGTGGAGGATCTTCTGACCGAGCGCTTCTGCGGCCTTTCCGTTCTTAGCAACGAACATGATGCCGCTCGTGAGGCGATCAAGTCGGTTGCAAGGATACGGAAAGAAATCCGTGCCTTTCCTGTCGTCCAACATGATCTCAATGACCGAGTTGTACTTGTACCGTCCAGCTGGATGGACTGGCACGCCTGCTGGCTTGTTCAGAACAATCATCTCGTCGTCCTCGTGAATGACACCGACAGGATCGGCCGTGACTGGCGGTTCGTGCCGGTGCATGGTGTGGCAGATCAAATCCCCGTTGATCAGCACGTAGTCCGGCCCGACCTTCTCCCCGTTGACGTAGATCTGGCCCGTCTCCATGGCGTGGCGGTAGTACTCGAGCGGACGATCTCGAAACTCAGCCTCAAATATCTCAATCAGTGTCCTCCCCCGCCACCTCTCCTTGCAGTAGGTCTTGTATGTGTAGAAGTAGGGTGCGACACGGCGTAGACCGTCCTCGAAGACGTAAGGTGGCCGCTCCTCGAGGGCATCCGGTATGCTCTCCTTCTTCGTCTGTGGCTTGGGACGCTTGGGAGGTCTGGGGTGCTTCTTCTTCGGCTCGTTCATCTTGAGCTTCTCCATGGTGCCTTCGAGCTCCATGGTGGGAAGCGCATCGGCCTCCTGCGACGCCATGGCGAATGGTCGAGCGATGAGTCGTGTGATGGCTCGAGGGGTTTGACAGAGATGGAGAGCTGGCCGTACTGTCCGCGAGAGCATGGAAAAATTGCTCAGTGAATTGTGAAGGACGAGTAACGGCAAGTCAGGAGCTCTATATTGAGCTAGTTCGATGGGTGTTCAGAGCCTTGCCTACTCGTTTCCATTCTGTCATTCTTGAAGTCCGAAACCGAAGCATCGAAAAAAAGGCGGTGCTCATTGGCAGAACCCCCACCATCGTCGCCAGGCACTGCTTCAGCAGTATAGTACCTAAGTAAGTAGGGAGCTCTCTGGCTTTTAGCGGTCCCGCGCGCTGGAACTTCACCGCGGGCGCCGAAACGTGTGTGTGTAGGGTAGTTGGTTTGGTTCTACTTGCACGGAATTCTCAAATGCCTCGGCTCGGCTGAACTGAGCTGAACGTCACCTACGCCCTACCTCTGACAGCTTCCTCTGAGCCGATGAGATACAAACCGTGTCGTCCAGGTTCATTTTCTCGTGTGCAACTTGCCTGGGCAAAGATTCTGGATCTTCGCAGCTCCAGCCTATCTGACTTTCGGTAGGACTGCTCAGCGTCATGTCATCCTCAAAGGAGCTCAAGACCCGTCGTCGGGAGGATTACCCGTTCATGCTGGATTATCGAACAAGATGGTATGGCCAGAGACGCGACTTCACTGATCTTATGCTAATGATGTCGACACTAGGAACGATAATGACATGTACGATCACATGAACAACTCTGTATATAACTTTCTGTAAGCCTCTTGAAACCCGAGCTCCTCATGCAGCGCTGACCTGTGCAGGTTCGACTCAGTCGTCAACACCTATCTCATTGACCATTGTGGCCTTCACCCACCGTCATCATCTCAATATGCGTTGGCTGTTCATTCCCACGCCGACTTTTTCGCTTCAATCGCCTATCCAGCGGTTGCTGATCTTTGCGTCCGCGTCGTGAAGCTAGGCAAGTCGAGTGTTACGTACGAAGTCGCTCTGTTCGAGCAAGGTGTCGACGAGGTCAAAGCCGTTGCTGAATTTGTACATGTATTTGTCGAGAGGGCAACTGGACGGCCAGCTAGGGATGGCATGACGCAGGTCATGAGAAGCGGTCTGGAGAAGATCTACACGAAGCCGGCTTCGAAAAGCAGCAGGCTTTGATGGTACACATTGCATTGTCATTTCAGTTCTGGTGTTGGAGACATGACTACAGCTGCAGCTCGTACTTCTGCGCAGCACCGTTCTGCTCACCACTCCGGAAGATCTTCTCCATGAACTCCAGATCCGCCAGGGCCTCCTCGGGCGCCTGCCTCTTATCAGCAACACCCTTCTGCAGCGCCTCAGCCCATGCAGCAACTTCCTCGGAAACACCTGATGTCCTGGTGAAATCCTTGGTCTCAACAACTTCACCGGTCGGTCCACTGATGGTGACCTTCTTCGGCTCGGCGACAATACTGCCCTTCTCGAAGGCAACGGCCCACTCAAAGGCTTTGAGGGTGCTGCCGCAGGAGTGCTGGAAGACGCCCTGCGCGCCGGACTGCAGCTGGACAATGGCATGCAACGAGTCGAGGGGAGGGAGGTGCGGCTGGACCTGCGCGGTGAATGCCTGCACTGCAGACGGGGCGTCTGGGCCGCGAAGGAAGTGTCTCGCGGCAGCAGAAAAGTGAACGCCTCCATCGAGGCAGAAGCCGCCTTGGAATTCAGGCTTTGTGCGCCAACTAGTGTGGAAGAAGCGGTTCGTGTCGTCCATGAGAGTTAGGACGCGAACATTGAAATGCGTTACCCGTCCAAGATCTTTAGCCTTCTCCGCAGCGTAGTCAAAAGCAGGCATGAACCTGAAGTTCTCCGCAATGGCAAACCCCGCACCATTATCCTTGGTCGTCTTCTTCCAGAACTCGATCAACTTCTTCGCAGCAGCGACGTCTGGCGCGATAGGCTTCTCAGCAAGCACGTGCTTGCCTGCAGTGAGTGCCGCCTCAATGTACTCAGGCTGGCTGTTAATAGGCAGGGCGATGATGACGGCAGCGATGTCATCCCGGGCCAGGAGATCCTTGTAGGCTTTGCCTTCTCCGCTGTCGGTGGAGTAGAGGTCAACGGCAGGGGAGTTTTTGGCAATGGAGGCGAGATCTTGGGCGCTCTTGAGGGAGCGGGAAAAGATGGCCTTGAGGGTCAAGAGATCCGTCTTCTCGACGGCGGGCTGCCAAAGGTGTCAGTGTCAAGTTACATGTAGGACCTGGGCTCAGTTCTGTGAGATAAAACGAACCAGATGCTCCTCTTTGGCAAAGATGCCACTGCCAATGATGGCAACACCAATAGGAGCCATTGTTTTCCTTAAGTTGAGGAGATGGATATGTGGTAGTTTCCGAGGCCCCTTAGGTCTATGAGATGCGCGATAAAAAGCTCAGACAAAAGTCTCTTGGAATGAGATTAATCGAGGGGAAGTCCCGTTTACAAATACAAACTGCACAAAACGCCACGCAGGTGGTAATAAATGATGAGTTCAATGCGGGGCGCGCTGAGGAACTCCTCCGAGAGATGCCCCGCTGTAGAGGCATAACCACCAAGGTTCCCCGCCTTGAAGACGTCGATCGAAAGCCCCAGGGCCAAGGCGTGGCAGCAGTGAGTGTGTGAAACAATTGGTTTATAGGTGCGCCACAGTACTGACTTATCTTGATTCAAGAGGGAAGTGTGAATCTAGAAACACATTCGGGTTTGGTCGTGTATTCCCGTCGTTGAGTGAGTCCTTCGGTGCTTCTTGATTGACGGTTCGTTCAAGCAGAAACAATGCCGTCACAGGCCCCTCCTCATCACGGTAACATAGAGCGGATCATACATCACATCGACTTTTGACACTTTTTCCAGCCTCCCATCGCCGGTAATACGACCGGTCGTGTAAGTATAGGCTTTATTGCCGGGTAGTACCCGCTATCTCGAAAGCTGCCACTTACGGTGGCCTGCAGCACACAGTGAGATCACTTCATCCAGAAGCTGTCCAGGTTATGGAAACTTCGTATATACCTTTGAGCGGAGACATGATGGGCCTCCCGATCTCTGCACTTCTCCATACTGGATGACGCTCGGGCGTTGCCGATTTGAGCAATACGTGTTGAACTGCAGGGCGCTGCAAGGATGGTACAATTGTGCTCTGTGAGTTTTAGAGCAAGACAGATAATCTGATTGAACTGACATTACATTCAGTCAGGGCCAGATAGGGAAAAAAATCCTCAACTTAGGCTCAGCGTAATAGTGAAGACCTCTTGAAAAAACGAGATATGATAATACTAATAATGAACGAGGAAGCTGATGCCTGGTATCGATGCAGGTATATCCTTCCTGAGTTCAGTTGTGTGTTGGGCAGGCGACCAACTTGCAACTTGCAACGCTCGAGCTGAGGTGACCCGGTTCAGGTCTAGGAACCCCTGGTGGCACCCTTCCACCCCGTTTGAGTCAAGAAGAAGAATTTGATACATGCCATGCGCTTCATCTAGCAGCAAGTCATCTTCGGTCGCTGAATTGCAGGATATAGGAGCGATGCGTGGCAGGTGACGTGGTTATCACTACCAGACGCGGCGTTCAGAGGTGGCGAAGGAGAGCTTTGCCATCATCAGGAATCATCTGACAGCTTCCACAGTTGTGCAATGCTGTCTGGCTGCTCTGCTGAATGGCGCTGGATTCGTACCAGCTCCAAGGCGGACGTAGTGATAATACTCCCATCTTCCCACATTGCGTAAGAGAAAGGTCATCACTCCCCACTCAGCTGAACGCGTTCAACATGCGTGTTCACGTGACCATGTCTAAGTAATCTTATCAGATGCATTTGACCCCAATAGAGATGACGAAGCTGAGCTCTGATTTGGTGTAATTAGCGACCCTTGCGCCGATAAGCCCGAGGATGTCGATGTGGTAATGACCGAGTCCGGTGCTCTCTGATTGGTCAAACGAGCTGGGGAGTGACGCTCATTCCTCGCCCCCAGAGCCACTAAGCCGTTGCGGGCAAGCATGACCAGCACCCAGCGTGCGCCCTCAGCGGAGATATCGCATCCACATGCACTGAAATCCCGAGCATCATAGCAGCTGGCTACAGTGGAGTGGAACCGCTAAAAGTCTGCTTTAGCAGGAAAGAGGAAAGAGCGAGCGAAGAGAACAGCTCCGGGAACCCAGCTTTTCTGTCCGTCGCCATCATCAATTTCCCCGTCCGAATCGCCCTCGGTCATTCCTTGGATTCTTCTCTCCCATATCATCACCAACCTGCAAACCTGCAAACAAACGTCTCTCAATCTGTCGCACACCCTGACCTCCACATCACACTTTCAATCATCGTCGGCTGGGTTTTCGACGCTTGAGACTCACCGTTGCGACATAATTCACCGGAGCTTCTGCACGCCGTCTCCGCTTCTGACAAACGCCGAGATCGCTCCCAGATATTTCACTCTGTCCCTCACACCCTCGACTTTCGCCTTCCAACTCCGATCTCTTCCCTTCCTCCATCCACAAACATCACAAAAGCCATCACAATGTTCTCACGAAGCATCAGCGTCGCCTCCCGCCGTGCCCTCGGCGCAACTCTCGCCAGGCCAACCACTCTCCCCGCTGCCCGCCAGCTCGCCCCCGTCGCCTCGGTCAATGCCAGGCGGTCTTACCATGAGAAGGTCCTTGACCACTACTCGAAGCCGCGCAATGTCGGCTCGATGAACAAGAAGGATATGGATGTCGGCACGGGACTCGTTGGTGCACCGGCCTGTGGTGACGTGATGAAGCTACAGATCCGCGTCGACCCCGAGACCAACAAGATCTCCGATGTCAAGTTCAAGACTTTCGGCTGCGGTTCTGCCATCGCTTCAAGCAGTTATCTCACTGAGCTGGTGCGCGGTATGAGCCTGGATGAGGCTGGAAAGGTCAAGAACACTGAGATTGCCAAGGAGCTGTGCCTTCCCCCCGTCAAGCGTATGTTGCCTATTCTTTTACCATTCAACCTTTGTAAGAATCTCACTGACGATTATCTAGTTCACTGCTCCATGCTGGCTGAGGATGCCATCAAGTCTGCTATCTCCGACTACTACAGCAAGAACCCCAACTCAAAGGCTACCAACCTGGCTGGCACCGAGGCCAAGCTCCCCGTGGGCAATGCCCAGGCAGCCGCGGCCGCTTAAGCGAACCTGAAAACTTGAGCCACTGCCTCGGGCGAGATATTTCTCAGTTCGCCTGCGAGAAAGATTTTGCCGATTACTGGTCACAGAGTGAGAGGAGTCGCGAGATGAGGAAATACCAAGAGCGGAGGAGCGCGTTTACGCATAGGGGACGAATGACGTGCTGTACACTACGAGTTGGGTTTGACTGGATGAGGCTTTGAACAGGCTGGCATTGGCGGGCGGAGTGATGACAGTCGCTTATCAGCGCGATTGTGTTTCGGGTGTTGAGATGCGCCGAGTTCTTCACTTGCGAGGTTTTTTTTTTGTGGAGTTTGGGGGATGACAGATTCGTCACTACTGCGATTCGTTACGTCAAAACGACCATGTCATAGGTCGAGGTAGAATGAACACAATACCATCTATATTCAACCAGGTTGGGAGAGAAATATGTGCCTTACTGTTTGAGTCATTTAAGACGAGGTAATGGTTCTGACACGACGATGACGATTGTTGCTCAAAGCAGGAAGCTCGGCGCTCGCTCGATGCATGTCCACCCTCTCAGAGCTAACCTATAACACTTCATCTTCACCTCGACGACGATGATACGACCTTGTGCATACCAGTTTATCTCATTCACTCTTGGGTACTTTACTTTAACTTTCTAACCTCAGGTAAATGCAGTCCATGAAATCCACACCCAACCGCAAACTCCAGCTCCGCCCTGCCCAGCTCTTCCATCGTCTTCGCCTCCAAGCACAGCAAAAACGACCTCTCATGCTCGCCATCCAACACCACACTCAACAACACGCCGTCATCCTCGTCCTCAGCACCGGGTCTCGGGACGAAAATTGGCTCACCGGGATGTGAACCCTTGCCACCAGCCCAGATGATGGCTTCTTTTGTCTTCAGGTCCGTCTTCACGATACAGTCCATTATGGTGCCCAGTCCGCGGAAGGCGAGGGAGTAGACGTAGCGGGTCGGCTTGGTGGCGTAGAGGGGGTTGATGGTTGGCAGTTCTCCGGCGTGCGGGTTCTTGATGTCGAGGATGAGTTCTGCTTCGTGGATGGGGTCGGACGGGGTGTATGTCCAGGTAGGCGGGTTCGCGCACTGGGTTGGAAGAAGGCTGAAGCGGAAGCGTCTGATGTTGGCGAGGGCGTTGCGACGACGGGTCTCGTCGTGCCAGAATTTGGAGAAGGAGTCTTCGCGGTCGAGCATGACGTCGTAGTAGAAGGAGTGGATGATGTCGGGCGAGTCGTAGGCGGAGAGATCGGCTAGGATGGAGGTTTGTTCCTGACCGGAGTCTGGGGAGGTGACGGTCTCTTCGAAGGCGTTGATGCTGTGGAAGAAGAAGCCGGCTGGGGTCGTGAACCGCGCGACCACGCCCTTGCCGTTCCGTCTGTCTACGACGAACCACTGCGTCTTCTGGTCCTCGGAGAAGGGGACCATGCCGTCGAGCAGTGTGCGAGACCAAGCGATCTTGATGCCGTTCCAGGCAAAGTGCGTGGAAGGAAGCGCGAGCACAAAGTAGTTCTCGGTGAGGAACGTGCTGTGGATGTAGGCCGGCGGCGCATCCTTCCCGGAGATCGTGGCGAGGATGTCCGTCTCCCCCGTGGATGCACTGGTGCGGAAGACGCGGTAGGTAGGGCGAGGGCCGAGCCTGAGGTTGAAGTTGTACAGATCGCCAGTCTTGGGATCGCGTTGTCCATGGGACGCGGACAGCTCGCCGTCCAGGTCCGGGTGCAACTTGTTCTGGCCCGAGTAGCCCACGGTCTCCAGAGTATCCGGGTCTAGTTCTTGCAGACCGGACTGGTCGCTACTGATGAAGAGGTTCCGTGTGCCTGTGCGTTGATGGCCTAGTGTGACGGCTTCCTCCGCCTCCGCCTTTCGCTGTGTGAGAGCCGGGTAGTCCGCATTCACAACGACGTTGTAGTCCAGATCATGCCTCGGCAAGGGTTGGAAGACACTCATGGTCTTCGCGAAGATGCCGACACAAGGATCCGACTTTTGTCCCACCGTGACGGCGCTTCTCCAACCCTTCTGCCTCACCCTCTCAGCATACTCCTCTCCGTTTCTCCTGGAGGAGTACTCCACGGTGGTCGGCTTCCCTTCTCCATGCGAGAGGATGTCAAATTTGTGAGTATGCGCAAACCCGTCAAACCAGTGAGAGACGTAGTGCGTCTTCCCATTGGCCATCCCATCGAGCTTGTGACGACCGGGACCGGTGCGGTACAGCGCACCGGCGGCGAAGTCCGGGATGGAGCCTTTGATGGTCAGAGGAATGGGACCACGGTGCTCGGGAGTCTCAAAGCCGGCTTCATTGGGCCAGTCCTTGTGGGCGGCAGAGAGGATAGTCGATTCGGCTTGTTGGTAGTCTGAGGCAGCCTGGGATGGGAGGCGATGGTACACCCCTTGAGCATTGATGGCGGCCATGGTGAGCTGAGTGAGATGGGATGAGATGCTGGCGTTGATATTGACGAAGCAGAAAGAGAGGCTTGTAAGCGCACTCGATCGAGCGAGGAAGGCCCTTGCAGTATGGTGTTACTGTAACACTGTTCCTGTGAATTTTCAAAGCCAAAGCCAAAGCTGCATCCTCCCGGCGAAGTGTCAAGGGTCTTCAGAAGTAAGCATGAGCGGCAATATATAGAGGGGATGTCGACACGAATATAGTCTTTTCGCTGAGCCAAAGCACCGAGATTCTGCAGCGTCAGACGCAACAGGTGGCGTACTCCCGTTCCTGGAGGCGTTCACTGATTCTGGTTTTTTCAATAAACACGCAACACCGTCAGTGAGGAAGTTCTTTCGAGTCTTGCCAGATAAAGAATCTGGTACAGTCGGGGGGAAGATAACCCCGTGATGCGAGGTTTTGGTAGACGACCAGTTCGTGGTTGGAGGCTAGTGGAAGCGAATGCGAGGGTCTGAGACCATAGGTCAGGTCAGGGAAAAGGTTGGGTGACGTTGCACTACCTACATACGTGTCACACTGCCGAGGTGTAAAAAGAAGCGTCCCTTGCTGCATGGGAATAAGAGAGGGGAATGATATTCAGGAACACCATGTGGCTTGTGTGACATTGTCTATGAAGTCTCTGTCGTGTCTGCATGTGCCATTGTTGAGTGTAGGCTGCGATGGGGCCAATGACGGTGGGGGAGCAGGGCTGATGAATCACCACTTTGCTTGTGACAGATGCTCTAGCGTCGGATCAGATCATGTCACGGGGCTCGGCAGGCGATGCGGCCTGCGTCTCAGCCTGACACATTTATTGGATCCGATGCATCATGTTTCGACGAGCGAACATGGGGCAATTATGAATTCCGATGGAATAGTTCTCGGGATGTTACTTGGATGTTGCATCAAGGCTGACCCCCCCAGCAGCACTACCTTAGGTATCCAAATTCAATGAGCGAGACCTCTGTCGTACTTAAGTTATGACACAAGGGGCAAACATCCGCCAACTGTGAGCAGAATCAATGAAATCGAGGACGCGCATCAGGCAACTACCTACCGTTGACAGAAGTGCAAAATGGGTTTCTTTGCCATGGTAGCAGCACTATGGGAAGAGACAAGCATTCCCCTTCCCTGTAAGCTGACTGGTGATGACTTGGAAGCTGGTGAGTTAAGAGGTACCCGCCATCTGTCGACAAACCCAGTCAGCCTCACCGACTGCCTGACCAAAATCCACCGTGGCACGGCAAGGTACGCGGCTCTTCAGGGCAATCCTCCAGCCTTCTTTAGGTAGGTGGGTAGAGGTACATAAAGAGTTACACCGCGTAAGGATTACTGTACCAGTGTTAGCTTGGTACTCACTCGATATCTTAGCGATGGGAGATATATGTACTAGAGTTATAGCAGTTATTTTTATTTTTTGATGGCAAGGTACATGCTAACCACCTGACAGGCAGCCCTGGAAGTGCGGTGTTCTTTGCTTCACCCCCTTACTACGAGGGCTATAGTTGAAGCTGTCGCTACTCGAAGGTTCACACGAGGATTACCTATACACAGGGCAATGTTCCACCAACTACGAGGAGGAGAGTGCGCGCGTGCACCTATTCAGGATCTTATAAATTCCATAGATCAATTGAGGATTTCCGCTTTCTAGTTTTTTGACTGCGCCTTTATCCCTGATTTAGCATGATCGCACCTAAGTTCTAACAGTCCTTATTGTTCCTTTCTCAGCCTCCCCGTTCGGTAAGATAGAAAGGCCACGGCAGGCGGCTCCTTTGGACGCCCTAAACCAGGGGTTCGCCGTGTTGGATCTTGGCCGCGCCATACTTCTCCAGGCGAATCGCCTGGATGGCAATGAAGCCAGTGGTATCCTCAGGGCTGAAGCCCTCGAGAGTATCCATACTAGCCTGCTCCTCGCTGTAGAGGTTGCTCTCCGGCGCAGAGCGGGAAAGAACGTGGGCTGCTCCCTTGTAGACCATCATGTTGACTGTGCCGTTCACGTGCTTCTGGCTGTAGATGATGGAGTTCTCGAGGAGCTCACGCTCGGGGGAGAAGTACATGCCTACGATATTTGTCAGACAGGACCGTCAGGGTTATCCAAAGAAGACATACCATTGTAGAGGCACTGGGACCACTCGTTTCCGATCCAGGCCATGATTGAGCGAACCTTGGAGTCCACAGTCATGCCTTCGAGATCAACGTGGGCTTTGGGTTGTTAGCATCATTATTGACGTGGTGGAAATCTCACTTACCGAGACGCAGAACAGTGTGGGCTGGGGCATCATAGCATCCTCGAGACTTCAATCCGATGAAGCTTGTGATATTGTCAGTAAAAGATCGAAAATTGGGGGGGGGGGGGGGGATGCCAGTAATGACGGCGGGCATGATAACATACCGAGACTCGACGATATCCACTCGTCCTACACCGTTGGCGCCGGCAATCTCATTGAGCTTCTTGAAGAGCTGGACTGAGTCGGTGTAGGTTTCACCGCCTTCGACCGCAAGCTTGACGGGGATGCCAGCCTTGAAGGTGACAGAGAACTTGGTCGGGGCATCGGGGGCATCGAGCGGATCTGAGTAGCGCAAAAAGTTAGTTCGGGAGTCTACCGGTGAACCGGAGCCAGTGTAGTATAACGTACCGACAGATTTGGTCCAGACATCCTTGGGCGCAACCATCTCGGGCTTCTCGAGGATACCAGACTCAGCTGAGGTATGTCTTGTATAACATGTTAGCTCAAACTGAACCCTCTCATGGTAATCCGTAGAATGTCAAAGTCAGGAATAGTGAAGGATAGAAGAAAATGCCGAAACAAGCAGTATAGTTGAGGAAGACAAAAAGGGAGGCCACTGTCGAGTTGACGAGCCTTGGGACACCCCGTCTTAGTTTAGAAGACTACTTACGCCAGGTTGGCATCGAGACTCCAAGGAGACTTGGGAGAGGACGAAACCGGGATGTTGTTCTCGGCGGCGAACTTCAGGAGGTCCTGGCGACCCTGGAAGCGGTTGAAGAACTTGGGCATGCGCCACGGGGCGATCACGGACACACTTGGGTCGAGTGCTCGCCACGCCAATTCGAACCTAACCTGGCTTGAAGAAAGTTAGCGTCCGTAAGAGTTATGATGCTTAACCATGAGTAAATGGCCACCCGCTGGTATATTAGGCCCCTTGATGGTGCTCGGAAGCCTTGATCAGTAGGTCTGAGGGTCACAGCCTTCGCGAGTACTGCAGCTATGACCCGCCGCTAGCTGCGATGACCTTGAGCAGAGTGCCTGTCCTTGGCAGTACTGCTCCCGATGAGCAAGTCTGCTGCTGGCTTGGTATAGCCACACCATCAAGGAGACCAAATATATGAACGGGGTGGCCATCAACCTAGGGATACGGTTTGCAAGAACATACTCATTCTACTCGCAGTTAGTAGAGACCCAATGAAGACTTGACAGGTAGATTTGACTCACTCCTTTGCCAGTGCATCCGTGGCTGAGGATCTTGCAGTTGTACTTCTGGGCGGTTCGGACGAGTGCGCGAGCCAATACGGGCCGGGCAAGACTGGTTCCGAGAAGATAGCGGTCCTCGTAGATGGCATTGCATTGAATTCCACGGAAGACAAGTTCCTCGAGGAACTCCTTCTGAAGGTCATCGATCACCATGCGCTCGGCACCGAGAGCCAGAGCCTTCTTCTCGACGGCGTCCCAGTCCTCATCCTGGCCAACGTTGCCGAGATAAGCAACTACGGTGTAGCCCTATAGATAGAACACATTAGCAACGCGATTCAGCTGGGTTTTCTGTATTCGTGAGTCTGGCGCAATCGCTTCGGTAGAGTCGTGATCACAGAAAGAATGGTGCAGTACAGGGTGATTGCAGGGAAAGAGAACAACAGCCGATAAGGTCGTTGCTAAGCTTCGCAACCCAAAACACTTATAAAGAGCAGTGTAATAATGGCAAGAACAATGTAGCATAGAATGATAACGGAGACAGGGAGAGAGAAAAACAGCTGCATTGAGTAGAATTGATGTAGATGAAAAGAGGCAATCGTCAAGTTAACCAGCGTTGCCAAACCTACCTCATTGATCAGATACTTGAGGATGACAGATGTATCAAGGCCTGTGCTGTATTAGAAATCATCCAGAAAATCGAGAATCGCCGCAGAGTAGAGGTCGTAGTAGAAAGTCAGGAGAGAAGAGGTTCGAGGGGCAGATGTCGGAGAGCGGGTGGAGGTAGCACATACCTCCAGAGTAGGCACTGGAGCGGTCCAAGTCAGCTCAATTGCACAGGAGAATCAACCATCGGGCGTCTTACAGGCAGACTCGCTTGTCGTCAGACATCTTGTACGGCTTGGGTAGGAATCGTAGGGAGACAATAGCAACAGGAGAAAATCGGCAGTAGCAATGAAGCGTTGAAGGAGGGAAGATAAGAGCTTCAAATTTTCCTGCGTTTTCCTGCCAGTAGAGTGACTCAATTCGTCCACCCCACCACCTGAGCACCTGGTAGGCACGTATGTACTGAGGCGGGGTAGGGGAGGGACACACGCTGGGCTCATGGAGGGGGGGGGGTCCAGTTGCACCCAAGGGACGCTAGATGGTAGACTTGAGGCACACCGACATCGGATCTCCCTCCTAAGTATCGGGTGGCCCACCGCCTTTATTTTTGGGCCATTGCACAGCTTTTTTCCTTCTCGATATCTCGATAAGAGCGATCTCTGTTCTGTTGAATCCCTTGCGACTTTACACTACCATGGGGAAAGGCCGCTTTCGGGTTCGGCGATTGCCGTCCTTCCATGCTAAAACTCTGTATTGTGGAATCAGGCGTAGGCAATCGCAGTGAGGATGGAGTTATAAAACAAGCTTTTCTGACTGCGCCCAGTAACTAATTGCTGACCATCATTCTCCATTGTTCAGAGGGAAGGAGGTATCCTGCTGGGCACAGAATGCTGCCTGGAGGGCCTAGAAGCATCGCCATGTTTCCCTTCATACATCATCAATATAATCACAGATCAGCCTCATTTGCTATTGCACTCCTCGGGGTTATCTCATATTTTCTTCCATACATAGGTTAAGTAGGGGAGGCCATCCACGCACGGCATGCTACGAAAAAAGAGCAAAAATTGCTTGTTTCCAAGCTCGCTGGCATTACTGAAGCTGAAGAAATTTGTTGAACACCTGAGGATCTAGGGAGGTCGAGCCCTACCATAAGATACGGTGAAGATCTGAGCAAAATACAATTCAATGAGCTATCTCAAGTGGTCCCAGACAATATTATTGAGCCATTGGGTTCTGGGTTGCAGCATGCTCCTCTCGCTCGATGCTGGACATGTGTATCATACTCCCTGTAGCAATCTCCAATCTGGGCTGCGGATCAGGTAGTACCTGCCGAGTCTTCTGCACAGTGTCACCTCACCAGGCTGCCAACATCACATACCTTACCTAAGGTAGGTGTACCTCAGCCACCATCATCAGGCTTCTTCAATTGATGGATCTATCCAATTCCCTCTCACGCAAGAGCCTTCGAAGGTGGCAACCTGTGCTTTGTTGTCATCCCCCACTCCTCAATCGTCGTCAGCTTCACTGGCAATTCCTCCAACACCGGCCCCATCTCGATCCTAAATGGCCTATCCGCCGCCTCGTTATAATACGTGTATGCCTTGTGCATCTGCTGCACCACCCTATCCGCCTCGAGCCCTGCCCTCTGCCTCATTGCCCCGCTGATCTTGTCACAGAAATCATCCACCGTCTGATTCTCGTACTGCATCGGCCTCGCCCACGCCCTGCTCAGCTTCTCGGCTAGCTGCTCGAGGGTGACAATCTCAGGGCCACCGACAGGGATGTTCCGGCCGACGAGGTGTGGTTGCGACATGGCGGCGATCATGAGCTGGCCGACGTCATGGTGGCAGATCCAGGAGACTTCGAGATCGGGTTTGTGGCAGTAGACAATGGTCTGGCGTTCTGCGATGGGCGGGTAGGCCCAGCCTTCGAGGAGATTGTCAAGGAAGACGACCGGCTGGATGGAGATGACGGGGAGGTGGTAAGTGTCGCGAAGGATGGAGCGGATTTCGACGCGGTCGTCTTGCGCTTTGATCCCGCGCTTGACTTCCGGGACAGGCATACTTGTGTTGAACACTGTGAGTTTGACCGATGGCGTTGCCTTGATCGCTTTAGCAATGACTTTTGCGCCGGCAATAACCGGCTCGGCAGGCTGGAAAGAGGTAGATGGTAAGTTGAGGAAAACGACCTCTGCATCTCGCAGGGCCTGTTTGATGGCATCGCTGTCGGAGAAGTCTGCAGCCGCGGTTTCAATCTTTTGGCCGTTGACCTCGAGGTCCTTGGGGTTGCGGCTGATGGCGACAGGGTGGTGCCCTGCGAGAGCGAGAGCCCTGACCTGGGCTGCGCCTTGGACGCCTGACGCGCCGAAGACTGCGACTCTTGTCATGCTCCTTCTTCAACTTTGTTCCACTTGGGGCTTTGACAGAGTGATTGTGGTGCAATGTGATGTTGTTGAAGCGAAGTTGGGCGACAGAGGTGTGAAGAGCGTGTAAGTCGTCTCAGGGGCCTTTTTCGGATAAGTAAGCCCCATTCAAGGTCGTTGAGGAGAACAAGTAACACATTCCAGACCATAGCATTACGATATGCGAGATGTTGGGCACTTTGCTTCGAGATCCAGCAGAGGCACCGGATACTTGAGTGCGAGGACCAGCAGCATGGAAATCATTTCCCCTTGCTCTTCCTGGAAGGGAGCGTCAGGCATCACCGCCTTGACGTTTTCCACCAGGGTTTCGGCCGAAATCCCCCCAAGGCTTAGTCCGAGCCCCTTCAGACCAAAGTCACCATGGCTCGGCCTCGCGTTCAATTGTCCACTATTCCTCATGGCCAAGGCAGATCTACGCGGGGCACACTCAGGCCAACGCTGGACCTAGCGGCTCGAGCACCAAAAAGTGACCGTCGGGTATAGACTATCCATTGGAGAGAATGGAGGGGAAGCTATGCTCCTACGTCACAAGTCCGGAAGAATGCGGCCAGAATATCTCGTGAGGCATTGCGTCCAGCTCCAAGCTCCCGTGCCCTGCCCCAGCTTCTATTGGGGTTATGACAACAAGCCATTAGCCATTATTGCTACGATTGATGACTGACTCTCTCAACTCGGGCTTAGGTTCTTCCAAGGTCAAGAGTGCTCTTTGGTTAGTTGTCCGCATTGCATAGTTGGGGTTCACTCGCCACAAGGCGACTTATTCGCATCTCCGGATAAACTTTCGCGGGATATCGCCCCATACTCTGAACGACCACGTTCAGCAACCAACACATCTATCTTCCCCGCAAAGCCATTCTTCGCCCCTGTTATTCCCTTGTCAAAGTGGGGTATCTTTCCCCAGCTTATCGTTGGACATTCTGGGTCACTCACTACGGAATTTGAACCTTCAAAGTGGCAGCACTTCCCAGGGTCCTAGCTGGTGCAAAGAATGGGCAGACTATTGACTCAGCCCGTGCGGCCCCATCCCAACCTTGATTAGAAATCCACCGAGCAACGTGTAAGAGCCCTGGCTGTGGATTGTGACATGGCTCTCCCGAGCGCGTGGCTGGGTCATAGTAGGGATTAGTGATGCGGTCCGCCTGTGTTAGTGGACGTGATCCTCACTCGAATGATTCACTCACTCACTATGGCCTTGGCGGGAGAGGCCCCCTTCCCAGTGTCATTCTGACCTCTGATCGAAGAGAGACATGGTCATCAGTGGACTTATCAAGGGGTAAGTAAACCTGGTGTAGGACAACAGGGGTGGGCATTCGCTTCCAGCTTGGCCCATGTGCTCAGGTTCCGTATATACCTTGGGCATCCACACAACCATGAGCGTAGTGCTGCCGATCATTCTAAAACAATCGAGAGGCAAAACCTTGGTCCGTACAGACAGAATGCACGTCCTCTCCACTGAACAGGCCATGCGTAGTCATTAGCCAACCTAGCAACCGTGGTAAGTCTAACAATGGCTTAGCCGCTGTGGACTGTGACATGCAACAACTGCAGCCCTGGAAGATCGTTTCCTGTCAACCGTGATATGTGACATGCATGCGTCTTGGCTTCTTCTACAGTAGCTCGAGTTGGATGTCCTCCATATCCGGGGTCTAGTCCGCTCCTTGATTCCCGGAGTTAAGGTCATGAGAGAACCCAAACTCGACTCGTTATCGCCGTCTCTTGTGGGATTTAAATACTACTCTCACTCCCCCTGTCGATCTTCTGCAACATCACGACTCTCTCAAGGAGGACTCTTTGACAAAAGACTCTTGAGTAACACAGAACTGCCCTTGTCTACTAGGTATATTCGGGCTGTCTTCTCTTCCTAATAATTGCCTTGAAGTTGTTGGAAATCATACTTAGTTCGCTCTTCCTGGAGAGAGAGTCGAATCTGTCTACCTCAAGTCATGGCGATCTCCTCGGCTCCTCCTGCTCAGCAGGCGTCTGACATGGACGGCAAAGCGGACGTGAGGGAGAAAGTGCTCGACCACCAAGAAGTCGAGAACGCATCTTCTCACAATGATACTCCCATGGTCGAGCATGACTTCAACTCGGGAAAACTGACGAAGGAGATGATCCTCGCCTACATTGTAAGACTTTTGTCCATGCCTTTCACCAGCCCCCCATCGTATTTATTCACATGAGAGACTGACAACCCGTTCCATCTTTTTTTTCCATCAACAAAGGCCATGTGCGGTCAGATCAATGCCTATATCATGTCCATGCTCATCCCCGCCACCACGCTGCCCATGATCAACGCGGAGCTGGGCCCGGATGCCAACTCGGTGTGGATCACGCTCAACTGGACGTTCGGCGCCTCGCTCGTCGTCTCCATCGGTGGTCGGCTGTCCGACATCTTCGGCCGCCGCTACTTCATGATGACGGGCGCCGTCATCTCCATCTGCGGCTGCCTCGTCGGCGCCAACGGCAGGTCCATCAACATGATGATCGCCTCCGGGGCCCTGTTCGGCGTCGGCAGCGGCTTCCAGGAGCTCTGCTACGCCTGCGTCCAAGAGGTCGTGCCCAACAGGTGGAGGATCCCGGCTGTCGGCGGTCTGGACGTCAGCCTTGCCCTGGCCTTCACGTCGCCGGTCGTGAGCTACAGCTTCATCGCGTACCAGGACATCGGCTGGCGCGGCGCGTACTGGTACCTCTTCTCCTTCCACTGCTTCGCCTTCGTCCTTCTCTTCCTCTTCTACCACCCTCCGGACTTCGAGATGAAGCACCGCGAGGACGGCAAGACCAAGTGGCAGCTGGTCAAGGAGATGGACTGGGTCGGTGTGTTTCTGTTCCTGTCTGGTGGCGCCCTGCTCCTGATCGGTATCAACTTCGGTGGCCGCAGGTATCCTTGGGTATCGGCCGGATGCCTCGCGCCCATCGTTGTAGGGGCTTGCTGCTTCGTTGCTGTCGGCTTCTGGTGTTCGTATGCCGATCTGAAGTACCCTCTGTTCCCTCCCAAGCTCTTCAGGCGTGTGCGAGAGTGAGTACAACCTCCCCCTCTTCTCTGCCATGCATCCAAGCCCTCTGACTCGGGTGTGTGTGTACCAGATTCGACATGGTCATTGTCGTGTGCTTCGTCGGCGGCATGCTGTACTACTCCATGAACGTGCTCTGGCCTCGCCAATCTCAAGCCTTCTTCATCCCTGAGGGCGCCATCGTCATGCGTGGCGTATATGCAATGATCTTCTCATGCGGGACATGGAGTAAGTAGATTCTCCCCTTCTTTATACCCCGGTCAACGCTCAAGCCGACCGAGGGATTTAACATGGCTGTAGCTGCTGGTCTCATCGTCGTCTTCATCTGCTCTCGCCTGCACCATGAGAAGTGGCAACTGGTGGCTTTCACTGTAGTCCAAACCGCATTCATTGGCTCCATGGCCTCCATCGGACCCAACGACAAGGCTCGCGCCATCGTGACTGTCGTTCTAACCGCAACTACAATCACACCCCCGCAGCTTCTCTCTTTCACCATGCTGTCTTTTGGTCTCGACAGCCAAGCAGATCTGTAAGTTTAGCCCTAGGACGTGTAACTCATGAGACGCGTGCACGCGCAGTTACTGACCGAGGAAATAGTGGCGTCGCAGTCGGTCTCGCCGGCACATTCCGTCTCTTCGGCGGAGCCATCGCGACAGCAATCTACACCGCCATCTACACCAATAAATTCACCCAGGTTCTGCCCCGGGAGATGACGGAAGCACTCCGCGACTCCGACGTCAGCTTCTCCGAAAAGACGCTCGCAGAGCTCGTCAAAGCCGGCACGACCAACACGCGCGCTGCCTACCAGGCCGTCAGCGGCGCGACCCCGGACCTTGTCGAACGCGCTATTGATGCTGCGAGGTCGTCATACGTGGCCGGTTTCAGGCTCGTGTACCTTGTGGCGATCGGGTTCGGTGTAGCGGCGACGATCGCGGCGGCTTGCACGGTGAGCACGGACAGGAGCAAGAAGAACAATGACAGGGCGATTGTGATGAAGTCGGAGGTGAGGAAGATGGAGAACATGATGGAGCAGAAGACGGTCACATAGGCAGGATATGCGGAGTGAAATGAGTAGTCTTTGCTTCGATTGACTATTTGCTACTGCTTCATGTGTCGAAGTTGTCCTCTTGCTCGACACGTATCTGGAAGAGTGATTCCTCTGCTGAAGGACGTTTGGCAACGAACCCAAGTGTAAAAGCAAGAAATGCTGGTGCCTTCGAGGCCACAAGGGCATTCAGACCTTGTTGTGTGTCACGGTCAAAGGAGCCAAGTATAGGTAGAAGTGATCAATAACACGAGGTTCAAGATGCAAAGCAAGCAAACAAAAGGTGATGTGTAGGAGTGATGGTCCCCTCTCAAGTCTGAGGGCAGGTGGGGAACGTAACAGTTACACCTGCACGTGACATACCTGCTGCCTGCCCCGATACAATCATACATGCAGTTGTACTTGGTACAAGCATCAGAGAGCCGGTTAGAGTCTCGCCTCGCTTGATCGCACTATACAGAGAAGACATCAGTCCAATGGAACGTCCAACAAATGAAGACACCATGTCAAGACGCAAGGCAACCCCATCATTCATACGACCAGAGTCAGGACAGACCACATGTCTCGAGATCACGAATCATGCAGAGAACTACCAAGTCAAGCCACTTTACTACTCTAAAAAAAGAAAGCAGTCTGGGTAGTATCCTACCTCCTTTCCCTTGGGGGGCACCAGTGCGTCCGTCCTCTACCCTCTCGAACCCCCTTTGCCCAACGATACCGAGAAACAGCCACGGCATTACAAGCCTTGCCCCTCGCACAATTTCTCCAAGGCCGAAAACCCAATGTTCTAAAATACCAGCAAATCATAGACTACTACTACTACTTGGCACCTCTCCCCGATGTCAAACCCCCACTCCGTCCGGACCCGGCCCACGCCCCACTTTCGGTCGGATTTCGATACCCGTCCTCCTCCGGGTCCCCTCCCCCCCCTCTTACACCACCAACTGAACCCCAACTTCCTGCCAATCAGTGGCGCAACGGATGTAATTACCGAGTCTCGCATCCCTAGACAGTAAGTCCAGTGAATCACCACTCCAGCATTATCACTTTTCTTCCCCTCCACGACGCTAAAAACAGGTCACTACACCCCCCGATCCCCGGGTGGGTCCCCCGGACTTTGCAAGCCGCATGCCCGTGTGGGGGGTTTATGGTAGGTAACAGAGGCGGCGTCAATGCTTCTGGTCGCCTGTGGATTGTCCAAGGGCGATAAATCATAGTACCCTGATAGGGGCCTGGCTTGATCCGAGAAATGCATGTCTTCCCACTTGGCCTGCTATTTCTGTGGCCCTTTTTTTTTTCTCACACCCCCTTGGTGTATTGGATTAGATGCTTGACGCAGTTCGGGGGGGGATCAGGGCTGGGAAGACCGCAGGTCAGCACACCTGGGCTATATCAACGCGAGCGACGGGGTTGGCTTGAGCTTGGAACTTCTTGAAACCTTTTGATCATCGCGAAAAAGGTCTTGGAGACTCGACTGCCTTTACTTTGTTATTTTCATTTTTATCATTTTTATTTTTTCGTCAAGAAAGAGTCCCTTCGCGTCCTCTTCCGTCTTATCGTACTTCCTCCTCTTCTCCTCTCCACCATGGGCGTCGTTGAGCTTGTCCTGCAGAATGCAGGCAAGGCCGGCCTCGCTGTCGTCGCTGTCGTACGTACATCCTCAAAACGAAGAAGGGGCATCATATTCATCTGCCTTTGAGCTTCATGGAAGTGCTGATTCCCTCGTAGGGCTTCTTGTACCTCATTTACAGTGCCATCTACAACCTCTACTTTCACCCTCTAGCCAAGTATCCTGGCCCCTTCCTGGCCAAGATCTCACCGGTACGGCTGTCTGGCAGTGGTTCCGTCTCCTGAAACCTGAGCACATCAATTGACAGATTGTTCAGATCTACAGCATCTGGGGTCTCTTCCGTGGCCGTTGGCCGTTCGACGTCCACCAGCTTCACCTCAAATATGGCCCCATTCTTCGTACCATGCCCAATGAGCTCACCTTTGTCGACCCTGATGCCTGGAAGGACATTTACGGCCACCGTCAGGGTCATCCTCAGTTCCACAAAGATCGTGAGTTGTCTCTTTCCCTGGTTCTTCAGAATGTACATAGTAGGGCACTACTAACTTCATGTCAGCCATCCAGTAAGAGATTGACAGATGGACCTTAGCTGCTGAGCTTTGTACTGATGTTTTCTACCCACAAGTGTTGGCTCTGTCCAGGACATTCCCGGCTCAACCACCCTGACCATGGCAGACGACGCCAACCACTCCCGCCAGCGCCGCACCCTCGCCCACGCCTTCAGCCAAAAGGCGCTCTTGGAACAGGAGAGCATTATCCGCGGCTACGTCGACCTTTTCGTGAAGAAGCTCCAGCCGTTCGCTGAGAACGGTACTCCCGCCAACATGTGCGACTGGTTCAGTACGTTTCCATTTGAACATACTCCTTTTTCATCGGCTGACCGTTGTAGACTTCACCACGTTCGACATCATCGGCGACATGGCCTTTGGTGAGCCCTTTGGCTGCCTTCGCGAGGGCAAGTTCCACGCCTGGGTCTCTCTCATCACCGAGACCATCAAGGCCGGTGCTTTCGAGCAGGCCACTCGCCGCATGTTCGCCACCGGATCCTTCATGCAGACCTTCCTGTGCAAGTTCATCCCCGAGTCTCTCCGTCGCAAGCGGTTCCAGCATCTCGAGCTCAGCAAGGAAAAGTGCCTCAAGTAAGTCATCCACCGATGTAGACTATACTTAAGAAAAACAGAAGAAACAGAAGAAAAGAAGAAAAAGAAGAACAAAAAGATGCATGTCCTCTGACACTTGGTGAACAGGCGCATCGATGAAGGCCTCCGCCGTGAGCACCGTGACTTCCTTTACTACATTCTCCGTCAAAACGAAAAGGGAGGCGTCTCCCAAGACGAGATCATCCTGAACTCCGCCCTCTTCATCGTCGCCGGCTCAGAGACGACCGCCTCGCTCCTCTCCGGCCTCCTCATGTGGATCCTCCGCACGCCCGACGCCTACGCGAAGCTGACCAACGAGATTCGCACCACCTTCAGGAGCGCCGCCGACATGAAGTTCATGGAACTGCAGGAGCTCACGTACATGAATGCCTGCATCGACGAAGCCCTGCGCATCTTCCCCCCGATCCCGACGGGACTGACGAGAACCGTGCCCAAGAGCGGCGACACGGTGGCAGGGGAGTTCCTGCCTGGCGGCATCACTGTCTCGTGCCACAGCTGGGCGCAGACGCACTCTCCCCACAACTTCCGCCAGCCGGACGACTTCATCCCCGAGCGGTGGCTTGACCCGGCCTTCGACAGCGACAAGAAGGACGCTAGCCAGCCTTTCTCACTCGGTCCTCGCGGCTGCATCGGCCGTCACCTCAGCTACCTCGAACTTCGTCTCATCCTGGGCAATCTTCTGTGGCACTATGACCTCGAGCGTTCGGATATCGGTACCCCCGGCGCGGTTGATATCTGGGACCCGAAGAATGACCTGCAATTCGTCAAGGCTTTCAACACCTGGAACAAGCCTCCGTTGATGTGCAAGCTGACCAAGGTTCAACGATGAAAGATCCTTGGTGGAGGGGGCAAGAGTAGTGTGGGTGGGAAAGGTTTTGAGGAAAAGGACTTCTGCGTGAAAAGCAGGACAGAAGCTCAGGCCGATGATCGAGGGCGGAGTAAGCTGCGAACACTGCACTGTGGCTATCTGTGTGTACATTGCTGCCAGCATCACGAAAGCAGCTGCAGAGCGAAATTGACGAACCAAAGTTTGGCACATATCCCCTCGAAAATCTCCTTTCATATAAGTTTCGATGTCGTAGTCGCGTAAAGTCGTGCCTCGTGGTAATCATCAAGCTGTCTGCCGTACGGTAGATTTCCCAGGATCAGCTCGGAAAGACGGCAGGATCAGCCAGGAACTCATCAATCTGTCGCTTCCTCGCCTTCCCAAGATCCTCCACAGCTTTCTCCTCCTCAGTTTCACCCCCAGGAATAGCATCGGGTAACTGCCCAACCCTCCCAGCGACGCGCGCAAGCAAGAAGCGCATCTTCTCGAGTTCCTTCTCCACTGCGCCGTTACGGGTGACGAGGTTCTCTTGGACGCCTTCTCCGCCTTCTCCTGTCTGCAGAGGCGCGAGGGAGGTTTGTATCCGCCTGAGCTTCTCGACCCGGAGCCTGAGCTGGTTCCGTTGTTCGTTGAGGTCGGTCAGGTGCTGGACTGTGTCCGTGTATCGCTTCGCTTCGAGGGGGTAGGCTGAGGTGTCTTTGGCCAAGTACCATTCTGCTGGGAGACTTTCAATGGCCGATGAAGTAGCTACAGTATGTCAGTGTGCTTCCGACTACATGCCAATCCTGGCAGGGAGACATACTTAGATCGGCTTCCTTGCCAATTACATCTTCGTCATCCCCATCCCTCCCGATACGCCTGTCTGCATCGCGCGTGTACGCATCTGCAATCTGCTCCGCGATGGCCCTGGTGGCCTGAGGCGCAAAGACGCGTCGGCAATGCTGCTGCACAGCGTGGTTCACATGGACGAGAGCCTCGTCGACGTGTCGGGCTGGGATGGCATCGCTGGACGCGTCGTTTGCGTTGCGCCAGGCGCGAGAGGGAGCCAGAGGTTGCGAGAGGAGGTTTGTTTGGGTGTTGAGGAAGGCTTGCTTTGCAGCGGGGATCGTGGGTGGATTTCGTGCCATGGTGGTCAATCGCTATGAGCTGCGCATGTTGTCGAGGAGGATTGAAGTTGTTCAGTCATCCGCCTTCATGATCAGTGGTGATGGAGGTTCGCGACGCGGGGCACGCGATGGATGGAGGGCATGAAGGTAGGTAGGTAGTCACGGTTGGTGGGGTTCTCGACATCCAGCCCAGGCAGCAGTGTCATCAACAATAGGGTGCAATTGGGCAAGAAAAGCTACGTTTTATTTTATTTTATTTTATTTTATTCTTTATGCAGAAAGAATAATACTGACTCTATACCGGCAGCCAGTCTACTCTGTGGGCGTGCAGGTCTTCCACCAACTAACCACACTTGCGCCGGGACAGCCACCGGGACGACTACTACGCTCTCCATGGCGGCGATATCGAGGTGCCTGCAGAGGACCTCAGAGGACACCTGGATCACTGCATCGAGGTCCTCCGCACGAAATTTATGTGCCATGGCGACATTGGCGTGTTCCCGTTTCGCTACTATGATGGTTTCGAGGGCCATTGGCCGGATTTCAGCACGTTGCATGTATGTCACAAGTTTAAAGATATTTAAGAATGGGCGTTGGAGAATGCGGTTGCGTTTGGGAACGAGGAGTAGGATGCCACGGATGGAGATGGAGCAGGGAACCTGCTATAACAATCACTTTACTTAGTAGATATAGAATAGACTATATGTAGAATATATAACTATAGAATATACATAAATACACATAAAATACATTAAAAAATTATATAGAATATATATAGAATATATATAGAAAATATATAGAAAATATATAGAAAATATATACATATACATTTTACATGTTATATGAACTTTCTTTCGCGGGTTTGTTGCAGGCAGGAGCGTAGGGGGATATCTAATTATTACATAACCCCTCTCACCCCTCGGGCTTGAGAAGAACCATCACTTCTACATATCATGGCTTGCTTGCTAGCTTTGCACATTCAACCTCGTGTAATCGACCACTCTATCCATTGATCTGCTCCTTTGACCGTGACACACAACAGGGCTTGCTTCCGGTCCAAGTCCACACACACTGTCCAGCCATTGTGAAGAGACCAACATACCCCGTCTGGATCCCACGCAAATGGTCTCTCGGTCATATAACTTCCTCCGATCATCTCGCATAGATAGATTCCGTCTTCAACCCCGCATGTTCTGCACAAGGAGACAAGGATGGAGAAATATCCTCCACCAATTGCATCTCGCGGCATTAGCCGAGCACCAGCCCAACCGCAGTCTGCAGGCAGAATCTCGACCATGAAAGAGCAAGGATCTCCAGAGTGCAGATGAATATTGCGGAGGGGATACGACACAGCGTTGCAGTCTACATACGAGAGTGGCAGGTCATCAGTCATCAAGAACAGAAGCACCCTTTCAGCCATGGGTGAATACCTAGATAAAAAGGAGAGCTCAGTCGCTGCAATACAACCGGCCCTCTGGATCTGTGCAGCTCACGGCCCGAGAAAGCTTTTCAAGTCAATAATATTTGCCGTGCTTTCACAACCAAGATGCGCGCTTCGCATAGTTTTATCCTGTTGAACGCTGCCCTCGTCAGTGCTTCTCCTGCTGGGCTCGTGTCGTACCTCAAAACAGGCCTCGCTTCATGGAGCCTGGAAGGCTACGCTCTCGACAACCCAATTGGACCGACCACCGGTGGTCAAGGCGGCCAGAAAGTCACCGTGACCACCGCCGAGGATTTCCTGGCTGCCGTCCAGGGGTCCGAACCTCGCATCATCCACGTCAAGGGTCACCTGGCGCTGCCGTCTCGCGCTCGAGTTGGATCGAACAAGAGCATCCTCGGCGTGGGCAAAAGTGCACTGATCACAGGGAACGGCTTCACGGTCAACAACGTCGATAACGTCATCATTCGGAACCTCAAGATTTCACGCATCTATGATGACGATGCCATTGGCTTGAGGAACACTACACGCGTGTGGATCGATCACAACGAATTAGAGTCCGACTTTGGAGTCGCCTTCGGCCCCGACCTGTACGACGGGCAGATCGACATCGTCCGCGCCTCGGACTGGGTGACCGTCTCCTGGAACTATCTCCACGACCACTGGAAGAGCTCTCTGGTGGGCAACGATGCTGCTTTCCGGGACATCGACTTTGGCCATCTTCACGTCACCTACCACCACAACCACTGGAAGAACGAGGGCACGCGCGGTCCGGCCGGTCGCTTCGGTCACCAGCACGTGTACAACAACTTGTACGAGGACTTTCATTATCAGGCTCTGCACTCCCGCTCGGACAACCAGATGCTCGTCGAAGGGAATGTCTTCCGGGCAAACACTACCGAAGCGCTCAGCACCTATGGACTTGTGATTCCTCAAGACAGCCCCAATACCTGCACATGTGGTGATGAGGAGCTGGACGGCTACGCCAACCTTGGAGCCAGTAAGTTGGAAACCTACACTCTCTCATCACACCGACTTGGCTTGTATTGGAGAAAAGTGACCTTTTTTTCTTCTTCTTCTGACAATCATGATAGAAAACGACTGGGGACCGGCTACTGTCAACATCACCCAAGTAGGATCCTTCACCAAGGCCGACTACACCTACAAATTGACGCCCCTTTGGCTGGTTCAATTGATTGTGAAGCTTGGTGCTGGAGTTGGTCGCATTTAGTATTGGTCGGCCACTTGGGTTGAGCAGTACAGAAAGGGATGTGTACAAGTGCATCGAGGAACAATGTTATGTATAAGTCTCGTTGAACCTTATTGGCATCTCCTACAGAAGCCACAACTTGCATGTACAGGGAAACCAGTACAATGAATGCCTGTCAGCCCAAGGGACTACCCCGAGCGAGTTATCCTTCGCATAGAGGTTTCGCCATGTGACAAGCTGATAGTTGAGATCAAACGTCAATAACTCAGTTTGAACTTTGCTCCTTCATAACACGCGTCCATTCTTTTCTTTTCTTTCTCCTTCTCTTTTTTTTGTCGCTCTGAATGTTGATTCCGACTCTTGGTTTCCTCTCAGACCGCGTCGGCGACCCCGCTGTCATCTGACTTAGTTGTACAACGACGGTGGCTTACTTCCCTTGCATGCCCAGCCACGGAGGCCTGGGTCTTACATATATATGTGCTTGCATAAGGAGCTGTGTAAATGCACATAAGATTTGATTCCAACGACTCAGATCACTCTTTTGCCCTAAGTCTGACAAGATAGAACAAGTCCCGACACGTCTTCAAGCGTCACGTTGTTTGTTGCAACGGGTACGGCACTGCGAGACTGGAGTCAAGCAGCGCGACTCCCTTCTCCTTCGATCGAGTAAGAAGAAAAAAAGGAAGAAAAACGTCGGCAAAATAGCGTAAATGTTGATTTCTTTCTTATCCTTTTGTCCTTTTCCTGACGAAAGCCAAAGAAATAAACTCCTTCATATGCATTCCTTCGACGTGACAACCCCTGCACCCTGTACGGAGTGGGCGCTTGCAGATAATAGTCTGTTCCTTAGCCTCTCAATCCCAGCGCAGTCTTTAAATTCAAGCATCATCTTTGCGCAAGAGCCAAAAACCATCTTCAGCCTTACGGGTCTAGACCGCACAAGCGTCGCCCTCCCCAACTCATGGCATTGGCTCAGATGCCCGTAGCCCCCCTTTCTGACAGGTCAGTCAGTCACCATGCAATACTGAACCGCAGTAGCCATTCCAGCCCCGGACTGTCTGGATGAGAAGAGAGGGGCTGTGTGCTTGTAGACAGCCCATGCCCATGGCCAGCTAACGCTGCTGGGACGTAGACAGCTGAGCTGAGCCTGGTGGCGCGACGCCTCTTGCCAGTGGTCTGCGACTGGTGCAAAGCCTCTTCATCTGGGACATGTCTTAGTCAATGTCCTATCCCACGTCCTGTTGAGCTTATCTTGTATGCTTGTATTCAAGAGTGACATGGGGTGGGGGGAAAGAGGCTTGCTCCCATAGCAGCGCAGGCTTAGTCTAAGCCTGCGGCTGAGGGCTCAATTGCCAATGCGTTCTAAGTCCCGAGTTCGCCTTTGGGGGCGCAGACATATGTGTTCTCTGGATGTGCTTCTTCTTATCTACTTCCTCGGTAAATCCTTCTTTTTTGAGGTCTGGAAGGGTGAAGAAGACAAGACCCTCGACTAAGAATGGCTCAGTATCATCCCGTCGAGATGCCCTCTGCCTGGCAGCATCAGCAGGCGCCCGCGTACACCGAGCATGAAGCCGAGAGGAAATCCATCCACCCCGTCACGGTAGCCCAGCTCTGGCAGGAGCATGATTCGAGACGACACTCTGCGACGCGGACCAGGGGCAGACCAAAGGCCAACTATCGACCCGTCTCTTTGCAATGGTGGTACATCAGCAGCCTGGTGGTGGTCTTGCTCGGCATCGCTGGTGGTGTTGTCTACGCCATGGTTGCCCTTCGTCATACCAAGTCCACGGGCACTGTGGAAACAAGAGGCTTGCGACACGATGAGGCGTGGGACCTGTACCGGAAAGGCCTCGAGAGGAGACAGGAAGATGCACAATCCAACCCTCCAGAGGCCCAGCCAGAGGCCCAGCCCACCGACAGCACCGATGACGAGCCTGAGAAATCACCGGTCGCCAAGGATGGGAACTCTCTGACCACGGCTGTAGTGGAAATCACCACCAGCTTCGTCTCGACGGGGCCGCCTGTCACGGAGACCTTCACCACGACGACCGAGTCAGTCATCACGTCCGACGTCGTCACGACCATCACCTCCAGCGTCCCGGGCTTCGTGACCACCATCTTCCCCACGGCTCCCGAGCCCACAGGGACAGAGGAACCGCCGCAGCCTTCAGGTGTCGAATCGAGCGTGGCGGGATATGATGTTGTCATCACCCAGACTTTCACGGGCAGCCAGACCATCATGGTGGACGTGACGGTGACCACGACCAAGCCAGGCGACAGGTTCGTCAAGCTCGGCACGACGAGGATCTCTTCGACCTTTACTGTGGATCGCCAAGGCAGGAAGGTCGAGGGTGCGATGACCAGCGTCTTCACGACTGCCGTTGGAGGCACTGTCATCACCTCGGTCGAGCAGCCTCAGCCGACAGTCCTCGAGACGATTGGACCTGACGGTCTCCTGACGAGAGTGACCTCGACTCCTGCTCCCATCACCTACATCTCATCCGTCCCACCAACCAAGACCGTCATCACCGCCACGTCGGCTCCCACCGCTCCTGGTGACATGATCATCGTCGAGACGACCGACTACGAGATCACGCCAGGCGGGTACTTCATCGGCAAGTTCCTGCCGCCCTTGCTGGCTGTCACCCTCGCCCTGGCCATCCGCGCCGTAGACCTGACCGCGAAACTGTACCAACCCTTCGCCTCGCTTTCTCACCCGCTAGGTGCTATGGGTAAGGACTCGCTGACGCTTCACTTTGAAGGGTGGAAGGGCTTCTGGAGGCCGTTCGGCATGCTTGCTCAGGGCCACCCGGTTCCGTTCCTTTCTACGCTGGCAGTGTGGCTGTCCAATGCCCTCGCCCCAGTGGCCACTGAGGCCATCATCTTCGACATCCAAGGCCATTGCAAGGCAGACTCGATCATGGGATGTGCTCTGACGTTGGGAGTATCCGAGAAGGGCTCATATGCCCTCCTGGCCTTGCTTGGCACCATCGCCGTGCTGCTGGTGCTCGTCATGGGAGCGATATCCGCGCGGTGGAAGACTGGCGTTTTCGCAGATCCGTGGTGTGTCGCTGGGGCTGCAGCTCTCATTCGCAACCCCGACATCCGCGCCTTGGCTCGTCTTGACCATTATAGCACAGTCAAGGCAGCCGTGGCGGAAAAGAGGTTCTGCCTCGGCTGGTTCCGACGCGACGACCGTGCCGAGCAGGAGGAGTACGGGCTGGTGCTCTGTGACGAGGCAGGTCGGAGCTTGCGCGGGAGCCGGCGCGAGGAGGCGAATGCTGCTGTGGTGAGCGAGACGGCTGCGTCCGAACACGACGGCGGTGTGGGCGGACTGTATGGGCAGGACGTGACACCGAGAGCGAGAAAGCCGCCGGCTACGTTCGTGGCGCTCATGTTCTGGTGGCGACTGGTCTTCATGATCTACATGGTTGCGTTGATGGGCTTCATCATCTACTACCACCTGGGTATCAAGGTGCCGCAGTCGCTGGAAGACTTCTTCCAGAGGGAGAAGTTCGGCGCGCGCTTCATTTCTTCTGCACTGGGGATGATTGTCGTTCTGTGCTGGGAGTGCATCTTTGACAGTAAGTCCGCCTTTCCCTCTACTCTTGTCGCTCATGCGAGAAGAGGATGCACCCGCTGACATGAAGTCTGTTCGTCAACATTCACAGGCGTTGCCATTCTCGCACCGTACCGTCGGATGGCCCGTCGACCGCAGAAAGCAAGTCAATCTGTCTTGGCTCGACGGCCAACATACGCAGTGACAGGCATCTTCACGGGCATCCGGGAGCGAGACCTCCTCCTCTTCAGCATATCGACCATGGCCGTCCTGGCCGACTTCCTGCCGATGCTCTTCGCGAACGTGCCCTATGACCTGAGCCAGGCCGAAGTGGTGCATCTGGTGTGCGCGCGGGTCGCCGCCGGTCTACTGCTCCTCATGGTGGTGGTGCTGTTCGCGACCATGTTTGCCCGATGGCCAGAGCTACCTGTTGATCCACGAAGTGTCGCTGGGCAGATGTGGTATGTGGCCGAGGCGCGGTGGGCAGCGGAGAGACTGGATGGGATCGGACTGATGAGTGAGCGTGAGAGAAAGGATTTGTTCGATAGCATGGGTGGGAAGTGGTATTACAGCGTGACGAGGGCGGACAACGGGCGAATGGGTGTGGAGATGGAGGATTCGTATGGTCTCCTCGAGTATGATGGACTGTCGGGTGGTCCACACAGGAGCAAGGCCTCAAGACCTGTTTTGTACTGATGAAAAGCCTTCTCTGGAGCTGTCCAGGGGCCGGGTGTATCTGCATGACGCAGTCTGCATAGTTGACGGCGTTGTCTGATGAAATTTCCAACAACTGTTCTCCGAAAGCCTGAGAGAGCCTTGAACGAGTCAGAAGACTACGAGAAGACATTTTCCGTCTGACATCCTCGAGTCAGATATTGCATATCGAGCCTAGATGCATTTCGATGGTAGACCACAATGTCAGGTTGGTCAGGCGATCATCTTGATGTCAGGCAAAAGTGAAGTAAAGTTCCTTGTCCTTGCACGCACGGAAAAGAGATCAGCATCAGGGCTTCTCCACTAGAAGCGGCAGCTGCCAGCGAAGCTCCATCGCTGCAAGGCCCCCCACCATTACGTTAGCCAGCCAATGCCAGGCACCATCTTCAACGTTCCGCATTGCAAAGGCTGGCCGTGCGGCGTCTCTTCTTCAACCCTCTTCCATCCGGTCGGTTTCTCTGCTTTCCCCCGGCTCACCCTTGCAACTCTCTGAGCTAGGAACACAGTCGCAAGGCAGGGATCACCATCCTCAAGCACGCGACATCATGGCTTGCCCACATCTCGAAGCCATCTGTACGTCACTTCTGCCCCGCGATGCCCCGCCATTCTTTGTAGCCAGGGCCGATTCCAAGCATTCATTCAGCCCTTCGATACGCTGAGGCTCACAGCGAGACGTCTGCTAACAGTTTGCAGCTCTGAGCCCACCGACACCTGCGCAGTCGGTGTATCGGGAGGACTGTACTCAGTGTTTCGATTCTCTTGTCAGTGCCCAGCTTCGACTCTGTTTCCTGCTTGCTACCAGCCGCCTCCGATATGCATACTGATGGCGGAGCTTCCAGGATGACGCAAACGGCATCGATGTCTGTCTGCAGTGCTTCAACGGTGGCTGCGCCGGTGACAGGCACCATAGCAAACTCCACGGCGTTCTACGAAACCACCCGCTGACGCTCAACATCCGCCGATCCCGCAAGGCCGTCGTTCGCGATGAGCCTCCAGCCAAGATGTCAAAGCTGGCAATCGCCGCCGAGACTGAAGAGGACAGATACGATACGGCAATCGCAGTGCGCTGTCTGGAGTGCGATCAAGATCTCGATGCCACCAGCCCCAAGCTGGCACCGATCGTCGACGGTATTATGAAGGCGAACACGTTCTCCCGGAAAGAGGAGGTCAAGGCCTGGGAGCAGGAGCTAACGAGCTGCGAGCACATTCTTCTCATGCAGCAGAAGGCACCGAGGCGGATAGAGCAAGGCGAGCTGGGGCACTGCTATGCTTGCGATCTGAAGGAGAATCTCTGGTTGTGTCTGGACTGTGGCAACCTTGGCTGTGGTCGCAAGCAAATGGGCGGTGTCGATGGCAACTCCCATGCTCTAGGTCATTCCGACGAGTCGGGCCATGGTGTGGCGGTCAAGCTCGGCTCCATCACCCCTGAGGGCACCGCAGATGTCTACTGCTACAAGTGCGACGAGGAGCGCATCGATGATAAACTAGGCGAGCATTTGTCTCACTGGGGGATCATGCTGGCTGAGCGCCAGAAGACAGAGAAGAGCCTCACGGAGATGCAGATCGAGCAGAACCTCAAGTGGGACTTCAGCATGACCACGGAGGACGGCAAGGCACTGCAGCCTCTGTTCGGATCCGGACTTACGGGGCTGAAGAACCTTGGAAACAGCTGCTACCTCGCGAGTATCGTCCAGTGTCTTTTCGATATGCCCTCATTCAAGGAGCGGTACTATTTGCCCGCAGAAGATCTCCCCATCGTCGACGAGCCGGCAGCAGACCTCGAGACACAGCTACGGAAGATGGCAGATGGTTTGTGGTCAGGTCGATATGCTGTTCCCGACGTCGTAGCCGAGGATTCTGGGGTCACACATCAGAAAGGACTTGCACCTGCGATGCTCAAGCATCTCATTGGCCGCGGCCATGAGGAGTTCTCAACGATGCGACAACAGGATGCGTTGGAGTTCCTTCAGCATCTCTTCAAGCTCATCACAAGGTGCCCTCAGCCTGAAGGCAAGAAGGACCCCACGCACCCCTTTCGTTTCGTCCTTGAACAGCGTCTGCAATGCCTGGGCTGCCACAAAGTCCGTTACAGCAGCAATGAGCAGGACAACATCTTCATCGACGTGCCTTTGGAAAAGGAACCGGGACAAGATGCTGAAGGCAACCCCACGGAGGTTTACAAGGCTGTTACACTGAGGGAGTGTCTGGACAATTTCACTGCTGCAGAGAAGGTCGAGCTGACCTGTTCCGCCTGTGGAAGTAAAGAGGGCTACACGAAGCAGTCTTTGTTCAAAACCTTCCCAGAGATCCTCGTTCTCAACGCACGAAAAATGACAGTCGTCAACTGGGTACCAATCAAGGTCGACGTTCCAGTCCTCGTTCCCGACGAGTCTTTTGCGCTCGACTCCTACCTGTCCAAAGGTCATCAATCCTCAGAGGAACTATTACCAGACGAGCCAGAACAGGCCGCACCAGCCTGGGCTCCGAACGAAACCGCATTGGAGATGCTCTTATCAATGGGATGCTCTCATAATCGATCCGTTCGAGCCCTCCATGCTACTGGTAACTCCGACGCCAATGCAGCCATGGAGTGGCTCTTCAGTCACATGGAAGACCCTGACATTGATGAGCCTCTGGATCTAAGTGCTTCGACTGGTGGCGCTGCTGGAAACACCGCCGACCCAGAGAAGATCGAGATGCTTGGTGCCATGGGCTTTGGTGCGCCTCAAGCAAAGAAAGCTCTCAAAGAAACCGGTGGTGATGTAGAGCGTGCAGTGGAATGGCTTTTCAGCCATCCTGACGACCAAGGCACGTTTGATGATGATGCTGGCGACGAGACGGCGGCAGCGGCAGCAAAGGAGCCAGCTGGTAGTGCCGATCTACCTGCCAACTTCCAGTTGCAGTCAATTGTTTGCCACAAGGGCACAAGCATCCACGCAGGGTAAGTGACGACTAAGCTTTCTCTCACACGTTGCCCATTAGTACTAACAAGCAAACAGCCACTACGTCGCTTTCATCCGGAAGCAACTCGAGGATGGACCGAAGTGGGTGCTCTTCAACGACGAGAAGGTCGTAGAGGCATACGATGTGGAGGAGATGCGCAAATTTGCCTATGTGTACTTCTTCAAGCGGACTTAGAGTCCTTGATTATTGCTTTGATGGCACAAGGTCAGGCAGGTGTTTGCAAAATGATGCATGAAGAATGGCGCAGGTGGGCCAGAGATATGACAATCTGGAAGCTATGAAACATGACGAGGCGTTGAAATGGGTAGTAGACCGCGGAACAGAAAAGAATTCTGGTGGTTTTATATTAGACAAAAAAGAAGGGCAACACGAGGTTCTGACTGCTGTAAATTTTCAAGTATCGGCCTTTGGCCATCCCTCCCCTCAACGCCTTGAACGCCGTGATCCAAAGTCTCGGTAAGGATCGTACATACCCAGTTGGACGTCATTACTCCCCCAACCTATAGCTAACCAAAGTATCAACCCTGTGATTCGCGGTACTGAATCCCCTCAGCTGCACCCTCTCCCCATTCTCAATCTCCTTTGCGTCCGAGTCACCCCATTCCACCGGCACATCCGAATCGGCATCCGCATACACGAGGACGTTGAAAGTGCAGTCGCCAGAAAGCTGAGGGAGGAAGGTGACCGAGGCGGTGATCTGGCGGAAGATAGCGGCGATTTCAGCTTGAATCTCGGCTTCGGTCTTGTCTGCCGGCGCCGGCGCGGACCGATCGCCAGCGGAGTTTTCCTTGTCGGTTGATGCGGCTGTGGCTTTGGAGGATTTCGATTTCTTGACGGGTTGGAAGATTTGGACCTGTGACGTCGTTTTTGTTAGCTAGCAAGGCCAGGGAGAATAGAGCGGAAGGATGCAGCGAGTGTAGACCAAAAAAGAAAAAGAAAAGGAAAAGGAAAAAGAAAAAAGGTGCCACGACGCACGTCAAACTGCCACCGCTCCACGCGCTCTCCTGTGTCTTTATCTGTGATGACGATGACCAGCTTGGAGATCTTGCCGCCGACCATCCACTTGTCGAGCTGTGACATGATCTTCTTGATGTATGCTTTGACTTGGTCATCGGCCGAGACTATGCGCGTCGCAGTGTTAGTCGAGGACGGGGCTCGCTTCGATAAATAAAAAAAGGTGTTCGAGCGGAACGGCGAACCTAGCATGTTGAGGCCATATTTCTTGACGCTGAGAACATGGTTAGCTTTGCTTTTATCTGGAACAACATGACGATAGAGAGGATACGCACGCTGTGAAGTCTTCCGCGGGGTAGACACCTCTCTGGAAGCTGTAGGACAGGTCAGCCTCTCATTCCCCCCTAGGACGAGCATCTCAGCCCGTTCTTCGAATGCGCATCCACGTACAGGATCGTGTGAATGGAGTATTGAAACTACACAAGTGGTCAGCTGGCTAACAGCTCCCGATTTTGCCTCACGACAGCGTCTAACGGGCACGGGCACGCAACGTACAAACTCGGCGACAAGCTTGGAGCTGCCCTTGAGGGAGAGCTTGTGGACCTTGGACTTGTCCTTGTCTTTGGCGGGTGGTTTCTCGGCCATGGCGGCTTCGTGGCGATTTCGTGTGTTGGCGATTGATGGGAAACTAACGGCAGTCGACGGCTAATAATAACTCGTGGCAGGGGAGAATCGGTTCTGTCGACGTTGGGAGAGGTTTGATCGGCCGCGACGTGGCGTTGGTGGGTTGAGGTTGAGGTTGAGAGATTGTTTACTTTTGGCGGGGAGACGTTGGGTTGCTGAGTCTAGTGGTTGCGGGGGGTCCCTGACTTTGACCCTCTTGGGAGAGCTTGCGCACCAAAGGGGTGTGTGTGTGTGTGTGTGTGCTTTATTTAAGAGTACTCTGCTTCCTCACATTTTAGACGGGCCTCGACCGGAAAGCGAATTGGAAAGTCGATCGATTATTGTTTATTGCCAACAAAGATAACGCCAAACAATCATCAAAATCTGTTGAAGAGCCAGCTTTCCCGAGTCGCCTCATCTAGATTATAATCCTCCGGTTCGTTCGTATAGTCATATATCACATCACTCGTCGCAATATTCAGAAGAAATACCCAATACTGTCGAAATCGTTCATCACTTCCTTCTTCTTCGTTCTCATTTCATCGCGGCTGGCGGTGGCGGTGGTGGAAGCCCTGCTTCCTCATCCACAATCGTCGTCTTCGTTACCCTCGTCCTCGTCGTCCTAGTCCCGCTCTTCCGTCGCTTGTGGTGATGGTGGTGGTGGTGACGGTGGTGACTGCGGTCGCTTATGCTTCCCTCATCGCTACTGTCGTCAGGCTGAGGAATGAATTGCTTCACAACCGCACGGCCAACGATACCGGCGCTCAGGATGAGAGGGATCATCTGTGCGACGGTATCGACGTTATTGGTACTGTTAAGATCGTTGTACGAAATGGACAGCTCCACGGCGGCTATGAGGGTAGCAAGAACGGCGACGTTGAAAAAGCTCCGGAGGAGGTGCATGTTTGTAACGTGCGACGAGCTGTATGCACATAGAGTCAGTCCTGTGAACTACTGACATGATCTGTCTGAACAGTGTACTCACCGTGTTTTGCGCTTTCGTCGCGTCTTGGCCCAGACAGGTATCTGCCAGCCAGCATTCATTAGAAGAATGCCGACACAGACGACCGCAATCACGACGTACAGCATCGCATTAAAAGCAATGTACACGGTGTTTCGGAGCGACACCCTGCCAAAGAAGAACCCATACTGGGAGCATGAGCCGTCGGGGAGACCGGGAAGGTATGTTATCCAGAACCAGATGCCGATACCAGTGAGCACAACCACCAGCAAGTAGTTGGAAAGCTTATATATAGGCGCTGGTCTTTCTCTTGACCAGCGACGAGGATTCCAGTAGGGATTGCACAGGGTCAACCCGCGCCAGATGTAGATCGGCACAAGGAAGAGGTACGTTCCTATAGCCAAGAGGAAGACAATGTAGATCTCCGCTGGGCGCAGGAGGTCCCTTGCTAGCTGGATGATCAAACCAAGAGTAGCAGCCGCGGACAGCAGGATCGCAAGCAAGCGAATTGGATATAAGTCTTCAGCGGAGAGATAATCGAGCAGGGCGAGGCCAGCCCATTGTAGGTAGAAGGAGATGCGGATGCCCAGCCCGTACATCTCCGGCCGAGCCGCGTACTGGCAGAGAGCCATCATGAGGGGATTCACATCACCACGATGGGACGGATTGATTGAGTTGAAGATTGGTGAAGGAGGGGAGAAGAACAAGGTGCAAGGTGCACGATAAGTGATGGTAAAGGATATGGAGAATGCTCAGTAAGGCATTGTCGACACGGAAGAGAAGGATTGCGTAAGGACAGCGACAGTCAGGATCAGGCCGAGCTCTAGGCGGCCCATCGAGAAGCTCTTGGACTTTGGCGACAAGCTGAACCTTAAACCCAGAGCTTAAGGAAATCCCCGCGTGTCATCGTTCCGTCAGCTCATTGCTCACTTGAGCCTCTCTTCCATCAACTCTTGTTCCTCCATCCACCACCCATCAGGCACCCATGCGCCCCCACGCAACGGAAGAGACTCTTCAGATATCCAGGCTGGCATGATGTGCCTGAAGTGTGCAGGAGCAGGAGGAAAGTGATGGTATTTGATCAGAGAATGGGGAGGGTGTGGTGCGTAAGGGTGTCTGCAGCGGAACCAGAGGTGCAGAATCGAAGGGATGGCGGGGGAAGCGAGGCTTGGTGTGGTGCATAAAGTGAGTAGACTGTGTACTTTCGCCTACGGTTCTGGGAGTTGTTCCACTTCGCCCTGACAGATGTTCCATTTGCAAACCATCAGCTATTCCAGTCTACTTCTGGCTGTCGAATCGACTTACATTTCGGTCGCATCCTCCTTGTTCGTGGAGATGCCATCATGAAGTGTCGGCAGCCTAAAGCTCGCTTGCAGGAACCGAACCGCCGCCGCCAACCACTGTGGCGTTCGCCCTGCTTTGCTTCCACCTGCTTAATCGTAGCGCGGGACGTAGCTCCGGTATCATAGCGGCTCAGACGGGTGCATCAGTGGGTGGGGGATGGCCTTAGCACCTCAGGTATCCACTGATTCCCATCGCCCAGCGTGCCAGCCCCACTGATGCACGTCATGCATAGCAAACACCAGCTTCAGCTCGTGCGATCCTGGTTCCACGCTTCATGCTCGAGTCTCGTGTGATTTTCCCGCAAGCACAGTCTGAAGCCAGCTCTTTCTTGCTCAGCATCTCCCCCTGGCACGTCGCCGGTGCATGTGCAGATAGACAACCTCTGCCATGCTGCCAATCCACACGGCGAGCCTGGCCTCGCGAGCCCGAGCTATGGCCACACGCCGGCAGCCCTTCACATCAGCTATGTTTTCGCGATCGGTTGCTTTCACAGCTAGACCGCGGCTGCACCGTGTAGCTCCCCGCAGAACTGTACTACCAGCTTCACAAAGAGCTTGGGAGAGCCATACTGTTCAGGTCACGCCCGAGGAGAAGGATAGTGGGCACATCGCCGTTGACTCCAATGAATCGGTTCTCTTCTTTGACAGTGAGCGCCAACTACATGGTCTCCAGCAAGGAACTCACAGCTCTAACCATCTATTTGCCAGATCTTTTCCCACTCAAGCTGAGCCCGATTCTCGCGTGGCCGTGGAGGACCGATCGCGACCTTACTGACCTCGTTCAACGCTTCGAGAACTCATCCCTCGGCATAATGGACCCGATCCGCCTCGTGAAGAATTCCATCCCGGATGATATATCTATGAAGGTCACGGAGATCCTGCCAAGGTTGAAGGACGGCGGTGCCTTTGTCAAGTTCCGACACGACGCCAGCGTCGATCCAGCTGCCATTGAGAGTATGCCACGGTCTGCTTGCACAATATATTGAACCTGAGTGCTAATTTCCCGAACCCTTTAGGCCAACTTGTCGAGCGACTAAAGCAGTCTCCTCTGAAGCCTTGGTTCAACCCTTTCCGCGGCGTCAGTGCTCGCCTTGTCCAAGGCACTCCGTGGCTCGAAGATCTCTATCGGTTCCCATCCAGCTTGGTCAAGGTCGAGTTTGTCCCGCCGGAGCCTGGTCAGACCCCGGAAGAACTCTCTGAAGAAACGCTGTACTCGCTATTCCGCAAGTATGGCAAGATTGCCGACATAATGCCCCAACCTGTCGATTCCAAAGTTACTCCTCGATACGCTCATGTCATGTTTCCCTTGATCAGGAATGCCATCATGTCCCGAAACTGCATGCATGGTTTTGTCGTCAACGAAGCCATGGGTGGCGGTAAGAATGGGACGAGGTTGCGTATATCCTACGAAAAGAGGGTAAAAGCGCACAGCATATGGAATTGGATTCAGAACCACCCTCGAATTGTCATACCAATCGTTGCTGCCCTTGTTGCTGGTATTTCAGTCGTCATCTTCGACCCAATCCGGCAGTTTTTCATCAAGCTTCACATCCAACACTCCCTCCGCTTCACAGAGTCAAGGGTCTACAAATGGTTCAAGACACAGACTGGCAACTTCTCTTTCACTAAGAAGAAGGAGCAGGGCGACGAGACTGTTTGGAACCATCGCCGTGAGCTGATTGATCAACTACAGGATTGGGTGACAGAGAGCTCGGACACATTCATCGTTGTAACTGGGCCAAAGGGCTCGGGCAAGAGCGAAATGGTCATGGACCAAGCCCTCGAAGGGCGGAAGAACGTTCTGCATGTCGACTGCAAGCCTGTGGTGGAGGCCAGAGGTGAGACCGGCACCATCAAGAAGCTAGCAACAGCCGTGGGCTACCGACCAGTCTTTTCCTGGGCAAACAGCATCAGTAGCATGGTGGATCTCGCCGTACAGAGCACAACTGGTGTCAAGGCTGGCTTCTCTGAGACTCTTGATTCGCAGTTAAGCAAGATCCTGCACACCACCGCCTCGGCACTCAAGGAGGTTGCGCTTGAAGGCCGGACAAAGCGGGATGCCGATGCTAATCTGTCAGATGACGCCTACCTGGAATCCCACCCAGAACGCCGACCTGTGGTCGTCATCGACAATTTTATGCACAAAAACGACGACAAGTCACCTATCAATGAGAAGATCGCAGAGTGGGCGGCGTCGGTCGTTCAGAACAACGTGGCACATGTCATCTTTCTTACCAACGAGGCTTCACTGAAGCCATTGACCAAAGCACTTCCAGACCGTGTCTTCCGATCAGTCTCGCTCGGTGATCTGGATCCCGAGGTTGCGAAGAATTTCGTGTTGAGTCGCCTGAAAGAGGAGCAGAAGAACAGCGAGAAGGAGGATAAGGAGGAGGGCAAGGATACCAAACCCTTCAAGATGCCGAACCTTCGAGGGCTTGACGAAGGCATCGAGACTCTCGGTGGACGTCTGACGGACTTGGAGTTCTTAGCTCGAAGGCTGAAGACAGGGCAAAGTCCCAAGGAAGCAGTTGACGAGATCGTGAACGAAAGTGCCACCGATATCGTCAAAATGTTCCTGCTAGGCAAAACTGGCGAGACAGAGAAGACTTGGTCGAAACAGCAAGCATGGCACCTCATCAAGGCTCTAGCACAGAGCCCTACGCTGCGCTACAACCAGATCCTTCTCTCGCCCACTTTTTCCTCGTCACTGAGCAAGTCCGCGGCCGACGGTGAGGCTGCGATCGAGGCCCTCGCCAGCGCCGAGCTCATCTCTGTCACATATCACCAAGGGCGTCCCCAGACGATCCGCGCCGGCAAACCTTTGCATCAGGCCGCTTTCAAGGTCTTGCAGAACGACCGAGTCCTTCTCGCAAAGATGGACCTGGCAGTTCTCACTGAGCGAGCGAAGGTGGAAGGCAAGAGCATCGAGGCTGTTGAGAATGAACTGGCACTGCTTGGCTCGCTGCCGCACCAAACCGCTGAGACGGGAGAGCGTGTAAGACATCTTCTTGGGAAGCTGATGGGCAGTCAGAAGACTATTGTGAAGCTTGAAACAGAGATGGCAGGGTTGAAGAAGGTTCTCAATGAGGAGTACTAAGAGTTGGGTACCATGAATACAGCGATCATGAGTAAGGAGTTTGGGACTTGAGGTGTATATACCACGGCCTGTAGGAAAGATTTCGCTGTATCTTTGATCTCAGCTTACTCTTCGGTGCTACAAAGCAACAAATTATCTTATACTGCAAATGCCCTGTCAAGGTGCTACAATCGAGGTGAAACTCACACAACAAGTGCACACACAACATGTCAAGGTGGAGTGGGTTCTGTGGTAGCTCTTATCGATAGCAACACCGGGTAGAAACATCGTCACGCAGCTTCAACACTCACCGGGTCCAACCTTCACACCATAACTACCGCACAGAGGCGCGCAACCGCAAATCCTGACGATCGGTGTCGGAGGCTCTTCTCGCGATCAAGATGTCGGCGATTTATAATCTTGAGCCGCAGCCTACAGGCTCTGCCATCATCCACACCACTCTCGGCGAGATCTCTGTCGAACTCTTCGCAAAGCAAACACCTCTCGCCTGTCGCAACTTCCTTCAGCTCGCCCTGGACGGCTATTATGACGGCACAATCTTCCACCGGCTTGTTCCGAACTTCATTCTCCAGGGCGGCGACCCGACAGGCACAGGCAATGGCGGCGAATCAATCTTTGACAACGGCGCGTTGAGCGGCGACCTTGACCCATGGCCGATGGACGAACGAAGGGGCCGCAATGCAGGACCTCAGGGTGTGGGGTTCAAGGACGAGTTTCACTCGCGACTGAAATTCAACAGGCGTGGTCTTTTGGGCATGGCGAACGAAGGGCACAAGGATACGAACGGGAGTCAGTTCTTCTTCACGCTGGACAAAGCAGACGAATTGAACGGCAAGAATACGATGTTCGGTCGCGTGGAGGGTGACACGATCTACAATCTGGCCAAGATTGGGGAGCTTGAGGTCGATGCCGCGGCAGAGAGGCCGCTGTACCCTGTCAAGGTTGAGAAGATTGAGATACTGGTAAACCCATTTGAGGATATGAAGAAGAGGGAGAGGGTAGCGCCACAGGCCTCGAGCAAGGCAGCGTCCGCGCCAGAGAAAGAGAAGAAGAAGAAAAGGAAGGGTGGCAAGCAATTGCTGAGTTTTGGGGGTGACGAGGAAAGAGACGAAGATATGCCAGTCTTGAAGAAGACGAAGTTTGATACCCGGATTGTGATGGCGGATGAAACAGAGGAGGCTGAACCGGTGAAGCCTAAGTCAAGTAAGGCAAAGGGCAAGGAGAGGAAATCTCCAACGAGGAGTTTGCCTACGCGAGAAGCACCGGCACAATCAACCGAGGAGAACAACAACACAACACAGGCGGCAACAAAGCGTCAATCGTCACGGAAAGATATGGACTATGACGACGACGATTTACCAGAGCCCGAACCGGCTAAGCCAGAGAAGACAGCGCTCGAGAAGGCGAACGAGGAGATGGCGGCACTGAAGGCATCTATGCGACGGACTGTGCAGAAGGAGCAGAAGGAAGAAGAGCCTAAGAAGTCTGCACTGGAGTCCATGATCCCCGAGACATCGATGCGCGCACGGAAGAGGAGACCCGGGCAAGTCAATGCCACCGCAGCAGAGGAACAAGAAGCCATCAAGTTGCTCAATGACTTCAAGTCTCGCCTGGAACGCATAGCGTCCTCCAAGGAGCAAGACCTGCCTCCTCAAGTAGCGAGCAAAGAGGACGGAGCCGCCACGGAAGAACCATCAGCAGCGGCGGCGACGGCAGCCGAGGGTGAAGCCGAGCTATGCGACCTCCACTTCATCGCGAATTGCCAATCCTGCACATCATGGGACAAGCAAGAAAAGGAGGACGAGGACAGCGATGATGAAGGGTGGATGTCCCACGCGCTTACATTCGCTGCTGATCGGCTGGGGAAGGATCTGACCAATCGGAGGAAGGCGGAAGAGGAATTGGTTGTTATCGACCCAAGAGAGAAAGCGAAAACGCTCAAGGAGGAGAGGAGGAAGGGCGGAGGTACCTCCGGAGGAGGTAGGGCTTGGGACAAGGGGCGGGAGAAGGCTGGCAGGGGGTCACGTCGAGCATGATCACCGTGTTTTGTTGATTACGGTGTAATACCTGGGTAATGGGACATGCATTTCGCATACAGGAGCTCCGAAGAGTGGATGCGAGGTTTGTCTTGGTGCCGCTCGGTCGGGGATTAGTGCCAAAGCTTAAGGGAGCTTTTCATCCTTTCCGTTGTGTCAATATTGACGGTGGGACGGCCTCTGGTCCAGGCGTCATATGGTGGGGAATGGGAGATGTGGCCTGACGCGAGTTGCGATGCCTTCACAATTGGAGATCTCGAGGATCCGTCTGTGAGAAAAAAAAAATTTGCTAGTATGAAGCACACCCTGTTGATGTGAAGAGCTGTACTGCCGATGCAGTGGCCTCAATTGCAAACGCTGGGACCCCCTTGCCTGTCGGATTTTGTGTCGAACATGGCTTTTCGTCTCTTTGCCCATGAAAATCGCATCAGTGACGGCATTCCGCGATAAGCCAGATCCGACTCTTATCATCACGTGCTCCGGACCTGTCATCGCCCATCCGTACCGCTCATTGGCTGAGACATCCCCTGGTAAGGCAAGGTGGGGGGGGCTTCACGTTCTCGTCCCGCTCTGGATGCTCCGCCCAAATCCGCCCACCTTCGACTTTTGGTTTGGCAGCAACTTATTAGCAGAAAGCAGCGGTTCAGTTCCAGCCAAGGTTGCTTGCAGCGTGTAGTGCAGCATTAGGTTACAAAGATCTGCTGCTACATACGAACTCACCACCAACAAACCATCCGATCCGACATTTTGCAACTTCCCGCCCCTCACGAGAGATTCTTGACCTGACGACACTTCGAGGCATTTGAGAAGGCGCCTGCCTCCCCCCCCCCCGTTGAACGACATTGCCTTTGCGCGACTGACTGCCTGGCTGGTTGGGAAAATCTTACACATTCGGCTGTCTGCTGCATTGGGCGCGCGCGACGACAACTCTCATCACCCACCCCCCCGAGGCTGCCGTTGGCAGAGGCGGTGACTGGCGCTTTTCTCGCGGCCACCAGCGGAGTGCACCTGTTTGCTCCCGCGCTTGCACGACTGTCGAGACGGAGTTTCGCATGAGTATGGAACATTGGGCGACCTGATACGACTGTCGAGTTCGAGATATCTTCAATCGCTTGACGCTGTGGTCACGTCACGTCACGAATCTTTGCGGCCAAACGACCTTGACGGCCGGCATCAGAGCCTGCAGTTCCTCACCTGACGCATTGGCCTGTGTAGGCGATTCATCACACGAAAGCAGACTTGTCCAGCAAGCCATCCATTGGACGAAGCGACACGGCAGCCATCTCAGGAAGCAGATACCCGCAGCGCAGATAAGCTGCAGCAAGCCCAGAGAAAGACCTGGGTTCGACGAGCGCTCATCCCGCGAATCCTGATTTAATCAAACCTCTCTCATCTCGACACAGATTGTCATCTCGTCGTGAAAGCTTACCGAAACGTCGTTGAGGAAGCGCAAACCTACCTGCGTGCGTGATACATCGCCCTATGTCCGGATCGAACCCCAGGAAGCGAGCCGCTCCCGGTGCATCCAATCAAATGACCTTTCCTCAGCAGGCCTACGGCTCCGTCAACCCAACAAGCGACCAGCTCATGAGGTGGAACGGTAATGGCGACGTCTCCGGCTTCATCGACGGCGGCGTTCCTCCCGCAAACCCCTACGACCTCTCGACCTTCGCACCACATCAGCCGACTTCAAACACTCTTGCAAGGCGGCCAATGAACGCCCTGATTCCAGCAAATCCGTCCTTCGCTGCGGATGGGCAGTGGCCGTCGTTCTTGGGGGATGATGGCGCATTGGTGCCACAGGGCGGGTTACCAGAGGAGCATGCTGAGGCGGATAGCATTGAGGTGTTGGAGGAGAAGGCACAAAAGGCGAAGCGGGAGGCCCAAGGGAAGCGGAAGACAATCCCCCCCTTCGTGCAGAAGCTCAGCAGGTAAGCAACTTCACATTGGCTGTCACGATAACCTGGTTTTGTTTTGCTAACTCTTGTTTTTTTTTTTTTTTTTTAATCAGTTTCCTTGAGGAAGGCAAGAACGAGGACCTCATTCGCTGGTCGGAGAAGGGAGACTCGTTTATCGTGCTCGACGAAGATGAATTCGCAAAGACTCTCATACCAGAACTTTTCAAACACAACAACTATGCCTCTTTCGTCCGACAACTCAACATGTACGGGTTCCACAAGCGTGTCGGCTTATCGGACAACTCGATGAGGGCTAGTGAACGCAAGAATAAGAGCCCCAGCGAGTACTCGAATCCGTACTTCCGCAGGGGACACCCGAACCTGCTGTGGCTGATCAACAAGCCAAAGAGTGGGAGTAAGGCGAAGAAGGGTGCGAAAGGTGCAGACGCAGAGAACGAGAGCGATGAGGAGCCGGGAGCCGGGAATCAGCATCAGTCGACCTCGGTGCCAGCTGATCCAGCGACTGGTCGTGCACTTCCTGCCAGTGAACAGCAGCCTCTCCAGAAGAAGGAGCTGACTGTGATACGTGAGGAGTTGGCCAAGCTACGAGAGCAGCAGAGTTTCATCTCTGGAGCTCTCAACCGGCTACAACGCAACAACGACCAGCTGTACAGCCAAGCGATGCGATTCCAAACCCAACATGACCGACATCAAAACTCCATCAACGCCATCCTCAGCTTCCTCGCCAATGTGTTCAGGAAAACACTCGAGGACCAGGGTGGCAACGCGCAGAACGTCGGCGATATCATCTCCAGTCTCATGTCAAACCAGGGCGGTCAGCAATCTTCAGGCAACATTGTGGATCTAGGCGACTTCTTCCAGAGCCAGCTTGATCCTTCCAACGTGGGTGGAAAGAGGGCCAGAGGTCTGCTACCGCCCATCCCCGAGGCAGCTGGAAGAGTGACGTCGCAGAGCAGATCTCCTTCTGCAACTGTGTCGTCGTACAACTCTGGCAGTGCACACAACCCCCAGATGGGACATGTGACCGAGTTGTTCGAGACATCCCCCGCCGAGACGCCGCCAAGTTTGCGACAGGAACTGGAGTCGAACCCTCGGGAGCGCATGATGAAGATCATCAACGACCACAACGCCACCAACTCCTCCGGCATGGATCTCCCTGAAGCGGAAGAGCTCGTCGCCAGCGCCCCCAATAACCTCGACAGCGATCAACGACGGAAACTCGTCAATTTCATGGCGAGCCAGTCTTCCGGAGTGAACATGCCCAACATCCCGGCCACAGCCTCCACCCCGATCAAAGTCGAGACTCCCAACCCAGTAGCACCGAATACATCCCTCTCGCCAGCTCCTGAACCGCCTTCTCTTTCACCGATCATGCGCTCTCCTGCAATGCCTCCACCGTCACTCCACCAGATCGGTAGCAACGCGAATGACCTCGCCGAACTACAGCGTGTGCAGAGTGAGCAAGCAGCGCGGATCAACGAGCTTACTGAGATGCTTGGCCCGCTTAGTCCCTCAGGACGGATTCCGGGTCTAGGCAGCGATCCTAATGCCGGTGCTGGAGGAGAGAATTACTTCGATCCTCCGGGCGGCGTTGACTTCGATCAGTTCTTCGACAGCAACGCTTTCCTGAACGATCAAAACTTTGGGGACGGAAACGACTTCAATTTCAATCTCGACGGGTCGGGTGCAGGCACTGACGCGAACGTCATGCCACCAGTCAGTACTGCCGATGGAGGGCTAGAGGTCCCTACAACAGGAGTTGGGAGTAGTGGGAATGACACACCCAGCCCGGCCAATACAGAGGAGATCCCTAGGGCGGACTTCATGGCTGGCGGAGCTGCCGGTGGAGGTGCTGGGAACAAGCGACGAAGGGTGGGCTGAAAGCAGGATCCCCCTTCTTTTTTTCTTCATGACGGAGGCTTTACTTTTTTTTCATATGATTACTTGCTTCCGTGTAGTCTTCTTTTTCCCTTTGGCGCTTTGGCGTGGTTTGGTCTGGCAGGAAGATTATTGAGTCATTGTTTCTTCCGCCTGGGGTTGGTTGGGCACGACGGTGGTCCGCGACACACGCGTGGAATAAGGGTACAAGATGTAGAGCTTGTAATTACAGAATTTCCATGACGGGTGATTGACATGGCCCGTACGCGTTGAAGGGTGTATTTTCCCTTGTGTTCAGTGACATGTATGGCGTGTAATTCCTGCGGCGCATGTTTGAGACCGAGTTGGATTGCGATGAGGTCTGATGATAACTCCTATACACGAGCCGCGAGGCATGAGGGCTGGGGTCGGGGGGGCAAGTCAAAAAGAAAACACTGCTCTGTACAATGGAGGGGGCCAAAGAATGACGGTGGCCAATTCTCGACAGCATTGGGCGAATCCTCCTAGTCAGGGTAGTCGGCCAAAGCCCCTTCTACAAGACACCAGCACAAAAGAAATCAGGATACCCAATTCAAGGAGCCCCTTTCAAAGACAGCCCCATCCCCTTTCGGCTGTATGAAATGCGCCCTTTCTCTATGATATGCTAACTCGCTAGTCGTCGCAAGACGGACGGGGGGGGCTTTCACGGGCAGTTCACAAAGGACGCCTGCTCTTTTTTGGAGCGGCGTGTGCATTCAGCCATGATATAAGCTCGTTACATGCCCAGCCATGGCAAGCGGCAGTCCTTTTTGGAAGACAACCACTCAAACTCTCTGTGTTGGGACTGTGATTTGGAACTGTCGGGTCTTGATGATTTGACAGGTTGTCTTGGAAGTCTGGTTCATCTGCGATTTTGCCATCTGGTTTGCTGCATTGCCTTGTCCGCTTGCTTGCTTGCTTGCTTGCTGGCTGTCCTGCTTTGCTACGCTGCGCATCAGAACCTCCCTTTCGAACATCCAAATCACATCCAACGGTTTTCTTGACCTCTGGCAGGTTCAGAAGAGTCCAGGTAAGTTTCCCCCCACCATGTTCGCCAGGAACAGCCCCATGCTTTCCCTCAAGGTCAATCTCCCCCACCGACACTTCGGCCGCGTCAATATCAACATCTGCACTATCGACCCTTCCCTCCTCCGAGAAGCCGTCGGTCTCCAGGAACTTGAGTCAGAGCCGAGCACTCCATCTGTTGCCGATGTGCCCTGCGTGCTGCAGTTGACTCCAGCAGAGGGGAGGATGCTAGAGGAGGAAATGAGAAAGGCGGAAGAGGATTGGAGGAAGAGGACGAGGATGAGCGAGTGGGAGAGAACGTATGGTGTGGAAGCACAGATGTCAAGTGACAGGCTGTCCACTCCAGCGGCGAGTTCGATTCCAGTCTCGTCCAACGATAGCTCTTCCGTTGCGTATAGTACGCTGAGGAGTGAGCCCTCCCTGCCGGACTATGAATCTTCGGACGACGGGCAATCCGAATCCGGCCACTCTGCGGCACGTTCCTCGACTGACAGCTGGTTAAGCGACAGCTTATATTCCGCGTACAGACTGTTGAAGCAACGTGGATTTTCCTCGGCCTTTTCCGAATCGAGTTCTGGCGAGTCCTCCTCAGGGTCCAGGTTGTCTAGTGACAGCTTTGCCTCTTCCCAGTACGACGGACAACCTGAGATTGCCCAAGCGGTGCACCTCGTGCGATGCCGCTCCATTCCTCAAATAAGGGGAGAGACCACGAGTCAGGACACTCTGGACCCTGACGTGATCTTTCAGCGTGCTCGCACGCTTGCCGTTCTGGAGGAAACAAGCCCTAGCACCGATTCACAGCTTGAGCGCTCCAGTACCTCCACCATCCTGACCAACGCCACATCTATTAGCAGTGCTGCCGCAGACAGCGGAGATGAGGCCATCCCCTCCGAGGCTGAACTCGATCCCCATGTTCAATATGAGCGTGCAAGAACTCTGGCGATCCTGACCGGGACAATCAACCCTCCCCCTGTCCACGATGATGACATTGACGGCTTTTTCAAGCTGATCTTTGGCGCCTTCGAACAGGATGACGATGAGGACGACGATAAGAACTTGGGAGAATCCATTCGGCAAATGCGCCATCTCCACAAGAAGTACCGTCGGAGAGCCGACAACGAGGATTGTTTCAAATACGCTGTCCAACCCAGCACTGCATACGGTATGGCTGGATGGATGCACAACCACCTCTGGAACCACCTCCACCCGTCTGACCGCACCTTTCTATGGGAGTGGAGGTACAAACACAATGCTCTCTTGCTGGAGCTGGAGCAATCGTGCAAGTGTTCCAGGTGTGACGTGTTGAAAGTGACGAGTGTGAGAAATTTGGACGCTTGCACAGAGGAAGAGTTCGTGGCGGCGCTGGAGAGGATGGCGGAGAGGGGTTGGAAGGATCAAATCTGGGTGACGGAAAGACCGGAAGATGTACCCAAATACGTGGCGAACGCCTCGAAGGCAGAGAGAATTGCTTTCCAGGTGATGCTGAAGTATTGAAAAGGTTTCGAGCTTCTTGTTCAGACTCCTCTGGTTTGCATTTCTGTCCTTTCTTTGACGGAGCGGCGGTGTTCAGCTTCGAGGTTTCCCTAGGCTCGTCAGGTAAGTCCTCTCATTGAGCCGTCTCCTTTACCTCAGGTAGGTCGTCTGCTGCATTTGTTATAGCCCGATCCAATAAAACTCTCCTTTATCGCATTGAATTGTTTTTGTGGAATCGGAATTTCGTGTTCATAATGTTGTGGTGCGAGGTTCTGTCAGAAATGAAATCAACGTGGAGGCGTGTTGTCAAGGAGCTGCGGCTCATCCGGCCAGCGGATTAGCATGAATCGTGATCTTCTCAATCTTGATTCCCTCCTTTGGTCGGCTCTTCTTGTCCACCTCTACCGCCTCCATCTTTGCCAAAGTCGCCAAACCGTCATCTCCAATGACCTTGCCAAAGACGGTGTTCAAGCCATCCAAGTGTGGCGCCTTGTCCAGCAAGATGAAGAACTGCGATCCGTTTGTCCCAGGCCCTTTGTTCGCCATGGAGACAATTCCACGGGAGGAGTGCTTGAGCGTGGGGCGGATCTCATCGGCAAAGGGTTCACCCCAGATGGAGCGACCGCCTTTGGGGTTGTCCGGGGGCGAGGGCACGGCAGGAGCGCCAGTTTGGATCATGAACTTGGGAATGAGGCGGTGGAAAGGGGAGTCATTGTAGTAGCCTGATGCGCAGAGGGCAAGGAAGTTCTAGCAGGAAGAGTCAGTATGGCCTCATCTATGCTGAGCGGGTGAATGAAAGACATGCCTCTGCCGTTTTAGGTGTGCTCTCGCAGAAGACTTCGATTTTGATGTCCCCATGGGATGTGTGAAGCGTGACAGACATCGTGACGAATAGTAAAAGGACAAGGAATGACTATGATGGAGACGATCCGCAAAGACGTAAAGAGTGAGTTGAAGGTGGACGCGTGTGAGTGAGTGATGGTGAGCTTGGATGTTGAGGAAGGAAGCTTTCAAAAGACAAAGGGCGCTAAACTCGAAGAAGTTCAAGGCTGCTGAGTCATCAGGGTTGGGGTTGTTTGGGGGTTTGCTTGGGCACAAGGTAGAGCAAGGCAGACCATCTACGCATCAGGATGTCGTTGCCAGGATTTGGCCCAGGTGGGAAGTGCAACAGTTTATGTATAGAAACCACAATTTCTGCCTCTTGCTGGTAGTATTCACTCTTTCCATAGATGCGTGAAGGGTACGGCTTACAGAGAGAAAACAGAATACCAACCTGAGTTGGTGGAAGCATGTCCCCCTCCCCCAAAACCAGTTTCGCCCTTTTAGCCTGCGTGGCTTCTCAGTTTGTGGAGGGTCCTCGCAGGTCGATGCAAGACTCTCTTGCATGTGGAGTGGGGATTGACCAGGCTCGCTTGTAGGAAACTCCGGAATTGGTGTCGCGTGCAATCGAAATGGTAAAACAACCGTGAGGTCGTTTGTTTCGTTTCAGGTCTTTCTTTGTATGCAAGCTTGCCTGAGTGCCTGTGCGCATATAGTGGCTACAGGACGGACGCAGAGGCGTAAAGGGAGGATGATGCCCTTGTTTCGGGGCTTCCACTAATTAGGTAGTTTAATCAATGACCGACAGCCTGCCTAAGAGGCGTCCTTATTCAACAACTGTAAAGTAGAGTTCAAACAAAGAACAGTACTACTAAGGTACCTAGTCTAGGTACCGTAGGGATGTATGCACGACGGCTGTTAGTGCCGTCAGGGAAGCCACGGTGCAGGCTGGGCGCTTAAGAGCAGCCAAGCCGTGGAGGAATGGCATCCATCGGGGCTAAGAACAAGGCACGGAGGTTATTTGGAGGATCTGTCTCGGGAATATCCACGTCTAGTATTCTTGTTTTCTGTCTGCAATCCCCAGTGTCTGCTGCAATTTCATTTTATTTTATTTTATTTTATTTTATTTTATACCAGTCTTGTTGTTGTCAGTTGTCGTCTCCTCCGTGGAAGCGCCGTACCACAGCGCTGCTCCCCCCCCAGTCAGGCCGTAGCACTCACTGTAGCCTCATCTACTGCCACTACCAAGGTATCACCATCACTGCCACCTGCACCTACAATTGCAGGCTTCAGACCTCAGCCTCACCTTGACATCCTCAGCCGGCCGGCTTCTCCTCCTGCGCTCTCGCCCTGTCACCGCTTGCAGCATGCAACACATCTTCTGTTCCTTCGCACAACATCACCACGGAATCATCGCGAGCACTCTCGTCACACCACTTCTCATCAACAATCCCAGCTATAGCATTGCCATTAAACAACAGTACCACCATACCGTTGGCTATTATACTGCAACTCTGCACTATCCGACGCCGGCCTTGCTATTGCTACCCCACCTCCTCCTCCACCACAACCACCAGTCCATCCATCACCATCACCTCAGCGACAAGCTTCAACCTTGATTGAACCTTCCTGCCAACTGCCAAAATCAACATTCCGCTCCTCTCTCCTCCACACCATCCGACCACTCTCTGCGAACCCGGGGCCAATTCCCATTCCGCCGACCGAACTGATACATCCTACTCTGGGAACTCTTGTGGCCGCATCCCTCCACCACGAGCACCACCCACGTCTTCGCCCCAGTCACCACCAACATACCCAAGTTCTGCTCTGCTCGCCGTCAGAGCTCCCTTCTGCTCTGTATGCCCCCCACGCCATCGTCTCCCGCCCTCCGACGGCCCCGGGACTAGCTTGCCTCCTTCTCACCATCTCCATCCTACTCCGGGCCATCCTCCGCCATGGCCGCACCAGCCAGTGTGCGCGTGTCGGGCCCTCCCAACAGCAGCTTCCTCGTCGGATACCCAGGCATATCCGCCACCTTGCCTCGCATAGAGGGCAAGGTCGAGATCAGGCCCGGCGCAGGCTACTCCATGCCCGTTCCTATTTCGCTGGTGCGCATCTGTCTTCAACGTCGCGAGACCATACACCCGGACGCCGACAACCTCGCCAAACGCCATCTGGGTACGCCGCGTCGGGATACCACAGATGTGGTCGGCAAAGAGGTGCTGCTTTTTCGTTGCTCAACGGGAAAGGATGCGGAATCCGTGGTAGCAATGGACCTACCCTTTGTCCTCTTCATCCCCTTCGGTCGAGGCGGCGAGGAAACCAACCGGCGCATCCCCCCAGCGTCGCTTCAACTACCTAGCAGGACAGCAGAAACCTACTACGAACTGGTCGTCACCGTCCAGCAAGGCCACAGCAACCAATTCCGATACAGCTTTCCCATGCCTCTCCAACGATACGACACTCTCTCCACCTTCGGCATGTACAACAAGCCAGAGACAAAACTCGTTACGGCCGACAACGTCGTCTCTCTCGGCATCAACCTCCCACGATGGAGCTACGGCCCCAACGATCCTATCACCGTCTATATCAAGCTGGCTCCCAACCCCGACTGGGTCAGCAAAGCTAAGCGCGTCACGATCGACAAGATCACCCTGCAAATAGAGGAGGAGATCACATTCAACCCGGAAGGTGACGAGCCTACGAAGAAAATAAATAAGCTATCCAAACAAGTCCAAACTGTCAAGACGAAGATGCCCGAAGCTGGGTACGCCACCAATATCGGGCTCGTCTTCCCTTCTAAAGATCTCCGCGATCCGGACGGCATCATCAAACGCGGCAAACCTGCTTTTCCTCTCTATGAAGTCACCTCCTTCACCACTACTTCTTCACTCTACAAAATTGACTTCTACCTCAATATCAAGGTAATTTGTACACTCTAGCAGCCACCTGTGATGTATCCTAACACAGTCAATAGGTCCAGCTCAGCGGCGCCCGAGACGTTAGCCTTCGACAGCCCATCGTCATTTGCCCACTGGATCAACAAGGCTGTAAGGAAGAGATGGATGCTATCGAACAAGCAGCCAAGGATGCGAGCCATGTCGACCCGAATAACCCGATGCTACCTGCGCACTCGATCGTTCTTGCTAGTGATCGTGACTCATTACGAGCTTTGGGTCTGTGTATGGTGGGAGGACAGAAGAAACCGTATATTGAGTGAGGGAAATGCCCACCCGTGACAGCATTTGAAAGAGAAGGGAGCATATTATTGGACAGGAGTGTTTTGATACACTGTCGATGAACCGCCTCGTGATGCCATGCGGCGCACGGCACCAGCGGTAAGACGAATTCGGCTTCGGCGACACCTCCATTAATGGAGCTTCCAAGGAGCATTGCGTGATCAGTGCGGTGCAGTCAGGCCCGCCCGCAGAGTTGCGCAACAAAAGACGATGTGCGCACATTCTTCTGCCACCACGGCGGCGCAAAGTCACACACACCTATGAGGACGCGGATCATTCTATTGGAATACCTGGTCTTACAGATCATGTTTTTATGTCAAGGACGCTCAGTCAAAACATGACCGGGATTCTGCATACGCATATCGATATCATAACACCAGGCGTAGCATGACCACGCCTCATCACGCGACCTAAACAGCACCACGATCTACCATGAGGCTCCTCGAAAGACCTCCATACATGCATTTATTACACAGCCCGATACAGGCTATTCGAATATTTGAATTCTGGAAAAGGCTGGACGGATGCACATGATGGGAACATATCATTCCTATTCACGGGGCCAAAGGCGGAGGAGTTCTAGGAGCTACTGAATTGGGGAACGGGTACGGGGGCGTCCCGGTTTGTTGTGACGATGCGTTGGCGCATACGCAAGTGAGAAGAGACGAGACGACGAGATGATCGAGATGTATACCCTAGTCGGGCAGTGCCAGCAATGAGAAATATGATCAACCCGAATTGTTCCAATCTGGAAAGAAAGCATCGGTAGAAAGCGTCAAGGAGACATTTCAAGGCGCAAGGGGGGTAAAAGCTGTTGAAATAGAGGCTGCCGGGCGACAACTGCCCTGGCTATGAGAAGTCAATAAAGGGATAGGCTCAAGTAAATCTAGTACGCCAAAACTCCAACCCAGGGAATCCTTCCCTATCCTAGAACGAGTATCCTTCTCCTTTGGTATCAATAAACAGCCAAGTTAACCACTAGTAGTGACTCTTCCTTCTTGGTGAACCCATCATTCAACCGCCGTCCCCAGGCACACACATCGCCATAATGAAGAAAGAACAAACACCATGAAACGCCTAGGTTGTCCGGGGGGGACATGTTCCCAAATACCACTGTTCGCTATATCCGCGCAAACAGGCTTCTTGGTAGAACAAGAAAAGCACAAATGAAGAATTCGCAAATGAGCGTACAAGTGCCCTGTCTGACCTCATCAGACGGTTGATGAACTAGATCCAGAGTCCGCTCCAGGACTCTGCGGCCTGTCCCCCTCGGGACTGTCGGGCTCTCTTTCTCTGGGCTGGTATGTAAGCCGGAGCTTCTCGTCCAGCAAAGTCACCAGTCTCTCGCTGTACTGGTCCAACAAGCCACTTAGTACCGTCTCGTTCATCGCTTTGCTCCTGATGGCGCGGTCTCCAAGCGCTGCGGCGGTGAGACGTAGCTCCTGATCCAGCTCCGCAAGCACCTCCGGGCTCAAAGGCTCAGCAGATGACAGCTTCTTGCGGTATGCACGAAGGGTGCGGCAGGTTTGCTCTGTCGACGTGTTGAGTGTACCGAATTGGCGGAGATTGTTGGAAGATGCTCGCTTCTTGGCAGTGATATTGAGAGCTGGCAAGGATGGCCGCCGTGTGATTCGTGACTTTGGGCTTGGGGGAGGACTACTCGCCCGGCTGCTCTCCGAGGGTCGTCGAGAGGGCGTGTCCTCGTTGATAGTGCTATGGCCTGGACTTGTCAATAGTGGACCTGTCGGGGTCTTGAAAGTGTTGGCAGTGAGGTTCAGGCGGGATGTTCGGCGCTGCAGCGTCCGCGGGGGAGACCGCCGTCCAGCTGAGCTCACGGTGGATGAGGGTCGTTGAAACTCGGCCAACTCAGCCTTTGACAAGACTCTGCGTAGTGTTGGTCGACCGGTGGTAGGCTCCTTTGCCGGCGACGGATCCCTACTCATCGACCGCGGCGAAGGGTCATTCAGGTCAAGTGTCCAGATCATGATCGTTCCGTCCGAGCCAACACTGACAACCTTCCGAGTTCCATCATCGTCCTCAACCATCGTCACCCCGTTGATTGATTCTGTGTGACCCCACTCCCGATCTAGGAATGTCCCCGAGGCACATTCGTAGAGACGGATGCTCTTGTCCGTATTGGAGTTGCCCAGTAGAAAGTCCATATCCTTTGGGTGCCATCTCCCCACGGACAGGGAGTCGAGCACGGCAGTCTCCGAGCCACCTTCGTCAAAACATTTGGAGCACTGGATCTGCCGCCCGGTGCTCAATTCATACTGGCATAACGACCGATCAAGACATGACACAAAAATGGTATTGCCTTCCACACCCAAAGCCATAGACACTGGTGACGCCTTCAACGAGATGACTTTCAGAGGAATCGCGGCCATGGCGTCGGGTTCGTCATCCCGACAGACCAGCTCGTGAACCTGCATAGTCCTGTCCATTGAGCACGTAATCACCCTATCAGCAGACGGTATGAGTACCTGGACGACTTTTGCGGCATACTCGATCGTCTGGAAATGTTCAATTTTCCCTTCCGAAGTGCGGTGGAACAGCTGTGTTGTCCGGTCCCTGCCGCACGAGGCCATGAGGAATTTTGAACCATCTTCGTAAATGCTGATGGATTGGCAGTCAGAAGAATGCGCTCTCGTGTCGAGCAGCACTTCTCGGCTGTACGTATCCGTCACCTTGAGTACTCCTTGTCTGTCGGCAGTGACAAGAAGTTTCCCATGTTTTGTAACACTGGCGTAGGTAAGCTGGTTGAGTAGATCGTGTTCCGTTTCTGGTTCGATCACGTCAACCGGCACGTCTACCGACAATTTAACTTGTCCTTCAATGTCCCAGAAGGAGATGTTGCCTGAACTCGACCAAGTTGCGAAAGCAGCGTCCATACGATTCGGCCTCTCGACCGCCTGAACTCCTGCGACGGGTTCGCCTTGACCCGGGATTGGAATATGGCCTAACGCTTGCGCTGTTTGGCCCGGTACGTAGTCAGTGCTCCAAATATCGATGGAGTGGTTTGCGTCAATTGTGACAAGCTTTTCGGTCATGAAGCCAAGAGCAAGAAGACCAACAGCGGAGCGGGTCGTCTCAATGACGCTGGACTCATCCCCATCCATGACCCCTTGGACATCAAGCGTTGCGAACATGCCGTCTTGTCCGCCAGCGTAGGCGATATTGCCCCTAATCGTAATAGTGGTAACGTGAAACCCGACGTTGAGAACCTTGACTAGTCTCAGCTGCCTATCGTCGTCGTCCAATGTGCAGACATCGCCAGCTTCAGTGCAGATTATGAGCTTCTTGCCATCAACAGCCGCAGCACTGAAGGTTGCCTCGAGGAGAGGCCCAAGAATGATGTTTCTTCCCGGCAAGGTCTTCTGAGGGGTAGATGAGGACTGGCCAGAAACAGATTCGTTGAAGGTCCGGCTCTTCGTCGGAGATGTCGGTGAGGTTTCCTCGACCTTCCACATCTTGACATGGCGAACTCCAAGAGTAATCAGGCAGTTGCCCATCCACACCATCCCGCGAACATACGATGTACATCGGTTTTGTTGGAATAGCTTCGCAGCTCCGGTGCGAGGGTCAACTTTCCAGACGTACAAGAAACCATCATTGGCTTCGCCGAGAGATGCTAAGAAACGACCGTCCGGTGACCATGCAACGGCACGCACCCCAAAGGCGTGTTCGCTGATTGAGACCAAGGGAGTGTCGGAAGAGGCATCTTGAAGGCTGAAGATGAGAACGCGCGGTGCGTAGCCAGTTTCACCAACTGCTACGTACTTTGCATCTCGACTCAAAGCTAGGCACGTGGCGGCCTTTATGCGTTCACGGCTCGTCCAAGTTCTGGAGCCAGGGGGGTCCCCATCAACGGGGCTGTATGGTGAGTCCCTGTAGCTGAGGGCCATGCGACGAGCATCATTCGCCTTTGGCGTGCCTGTCGGGGTTGATGGCGCATGATGACCGGTTGAGGCTGAGTACGTTGGCACAGCCGCTGGTCTTGCCCGGTAGAAGCGCTGCGAGTACTGATCTGCTTCCACATCGACGACCACAACAGCGGCGCCAGCGATGTAAGCAAACGAGGATTTCGCGGTATCAAAACCTGTTGGCGAGGAGCAAGTTGTGCCGATGACTCGCTTAAGAGAAAGGCGAGATTCAGTTCCAGCACGGCCGCGGAAAGGGGATCGCGAAGGGCGAGAAAGGAATGGGGAGTTAGAGGGGGTAAGTTTCAGTCGATTGTTGGAAGGCGTGGCAGCCATGTCGTCGCCATTGACCCGAATCGGGTGGATATTTTGTCCAGTACAGGGGCGGGGTAAGTGAAAAGCTGAAAATCTGAATGAACTGGTGTAGTTGGTAGTTTGAGCTGTAATAAAGCTCGGGTATCATCGAACAGGCAAGATGGACCAGAAGAAGATGAGGATGACCACGAGGAGGTATTGGTTGGCTCGAGTGGCAAGATAGGGCCAATTCGAGCAAGATAGGTCGAGTCGAAAGACAGTGGGCAGTTTGCGAGAGCAAGGCAGATATGGGTGAGTCGACGTCTGACCTGCGGACGATCGCGAGCAAGAGGTAGTTCAAACGCTGTACGATGATAAAAATGTCAGTTGGCTGTGCAAGACAAAGGGGCCTGTTCGAGACAAACACGGGACGGGGTAGTCTCACAGTGTCGATGCAATTTGCAACATAGCGACCTTGCACGAGGGTCAATTGATGTCGACGCGACCGAGAGAGGGATTGCCGACTGGTGGCAATGTCAAGATGCTCGGAATTCGGTCGATTGAGGTCAGGAATCGAAGAGGAGAAGCAAGCACAAGCCTTGTTCGGGATGATGCTGGGGTTTGTTTTGGCAGCGGGCGAGCCACAGACGAGTTGGAGCTGCAGGCCCGTGCTCCGGCTCCTCGATAGCCCACTAGCCCAGTTTGCAGGGACTAGCCGGGCGTTGGTGGGTGTCGTTAGACTCTTTTGGTGGGAGGTGACGGTAGGCCGCAGCGGGTGGAGGGGAGGCCAGGCCAGCAGTTGGCTCGTGGGTCGACACCCCTGCCGGGCCAAGGGTGATGGTCGCGGTGAGTGGTTGCTGGGGTCACGTCCCGCAGATTGGACGGTAGTCGTAGACTACTGGTAGTGTGGCCGGGGGCCGCTGTAGTGTCGTGATGCGAAATGGATTAGAGGTGACGCTGTCTCGGGTCCGATGGATTTGCTTGCACGGTCCTATGAGAAGCTATTGCAAGACCTCGGAGCGTCTTGTGTTGCAGATATGGGCGCTCTTTCCTTCTGAAGAGGTTCTTGCAAAGTCACAAATCAGGTCACATGTCTTGTGCAACCATTACTAGGTATTCAGGAGCGAGCGTCACACCTGCGGCTCGTCACTGACACCTCTTGTCACCAACCAAATTGCTTGGGTTCATCAATCAACCTTGCAACGCGTTTCCCCTGTCCTTTATCACTCCTCTGCTGACCCGAGTCCATCTTGTCGAGGCTCTTCATCGACCCATGGCTGACCAGGATCAAAGCCTAGATAATACTAGCGCCCGGAACCGTCCTGTTGTTGAAATGAGGATTCGCCATATCCCAGTCGCATCCTGTCCTCAAGGTTTACGAAGTGCGAAATGCTTGTCGGTTGGTTCCAGATTCGGCCAGACGTCCCATGACTCTGATGGACTAGGTATGTGCCGTTTGGCTACCTGACAGGAATAGATAAGCTTCAGGGATGACTGACTTCCCACAGCCCAAAACTGTTTCAAACACTATCCTCGTCTTGTCCCTCGATTTGCACGTTGCAAAGACAAAGAAAATGCCCGATACTTATTTTAGCACACTTGGGAAGATCGAAACAAGGGGTGGGATATTGAACGAAGACTGGAAGTCAGGGGTACGAACTCTGGAATTGCAACTACCCTGCATGCTTTTCGATGGTACTTACAAACATGATTAACAGCAAAACACCACTCGCTTAATGCAGGGCAGCTCCTTCTGCCCGTCGATCTACATGGTCTAGATGATAAAATCTGGAAAATACGAAATCCGGAACCGGACAAACATGACTTCAGACTACCACCTCCTCCGGTCATCTTTGCACTTCACCTTGACTCCCGTAAGCCATCTATGTTGACTTGGCCGACTTCAGAAATCCCAAAGCGTACCGAACGCGTGCATACCAGCTATGATAACAGATCAGTGACAACCCTTTTCGGAAACCAAAGTCGGGGAAGCGCGTACCTGCACGGCATCCCTGCATCATCTCATCGTTGCCTGTCTTGTTGGAGGTAATGAAGATAACCTCGGCCCCAAAGCTGTCCCAAGTTTCCTGCAAGAGCTTCACGGTGTCTGGCCTGCCACCGCGTTTCTTCGAATCCCAGAGAATCATGCGCTCCGGCTCGATGTGCTTGTGGATCAGCCCTGTGATGGTCGGCCCAAAGGTCTTTTCCTGATCCGATCCTATCCAGATGAGGAACCTAGGAACATCCATGTCAATACGGTGTTTCTGCAGCCAACACAGCATGGAATAAACATTCTCACCAGTTTTTGCTCTGGATACAGGTGGACAATGCAGCACCGATACCTGTGCCGGTGCAGATTCGGATTCCACGTTTGAACATGGCGGAGGCATGGCCGACACCAGCTGTGGGTTTTTGATCAGCGAGAAGCACCCGACCATGCCCTTCGTGACAGCAACCTACCAAACTTCAGTTCCCGCGTCCAAACCATTTTTGGCGGATTTTCAACGAGGCCCTTGGTGAAGTCACCCTGAACACCGCAGATCATGTAGTGGCATGATGCCTTCCGACCCTCGCTGATGATACCGAATGCATGGTACTCCATCACGGAAGTGCGGCTGATTCGGCCAAGCAGGCCTTGTTGCATGCCGCGGTTGAAGCGCAGAATAGCCACTTTGGGAGATGGCTGTGATTCCTTTAGTCGACCTGAAGCATAGCTGATTGGGCTAGCGAACTTACGATCTCGACCTCAACTGGTACCTGGCGCAGGGTGAACCAGGGGATCGCGACGCTGTAAACTGTGAGTAGGTAGCCAATCATACCGGTGGGAGCTTGACTTACAAAATAGTGAGGAAGATGGCGAAGTAGAACTCCTGGACACTGAGCAGAGAGTGTGCGTCGGTTCTCCATTCACCCGCCTTGACGTCGAAAACGTTGCCAAGGACAACAAAGGCCCATGTGGCCTGTTCATAAGTCAGTTTACATACATGGTCATACGGGCATTGGAACATGAGAACGTACAGCCAATCCGAGCCAGCCGATGAAACGGTGGTAGCTCTCAAACGTATTATGGTGGTTACTAGGGAGTGTCAGGATGATCCTCCTTGAGCATGAGGTGTGAAAAGGGAGTGAGAGTTGACTTACTTTCTAACCCAAGGGAATGCACTCAAGATGGAGATGATGACCATAGAGCAAGTGACGATGCCGGTGGCGATGACAGCGTTATGCTGCACTGAGCGGTGACGGACGATGTCGATGATCTTATACACAAGCCATCTGGATGAATGAGTATGAGCGAAATGGTACGTGGACTTGTGTCTCATGTATTGATATTGGAAACTTACCCTGCGCCAGACAAGGCACAGCCCGAATGGATGCCACCTACATGCTGCAAAGCAGATGTCACCCATAGCTTCATGAACAGAGGAGCCCACTATACGTCTCAAGTTAGCTTCTCATGAGCAGATGCGGGCAGGGAGGGAGAAAGTGAGCAACTCACGCCTCGAAAACCGTAGATGGCAACCATGTACAGGAACCTGAGGAAGAGCTCGTTCCGCATGAGAACGGCGCAAAGCAGGTTCCCCAAGACCAGAGCCCCTGAATGGTCCTTGGCATAGGGAAATCTGTCGAGGCAGGCGAGGATGATGCCTGTCAAGTTGAGAGCCACAACGACGATGAAGAACTTGCGGTAGGTGTGCATCCAGAGGCGGAACAGGACCCATCGGCTCACTTTCCGCTTAGGAGGAGACGGGTTCTTGCTTGCTGGTGGTGCAGAAGCTGCAGTAGCAGCAGCAGGAGGAGGCAGCGGCAGCGTCGCATTTTCACAGTGATAAATCTCTTGCTTGCACGGCTGGATGGCGAGCTTCTCGAGCGAGAGGGACGAGCCAGGAGCGCTTGGCAGTGGACTCAGACCGGAATGGATTGGCGAGACGGGGGTTCCAGGAGACAAGGGGGGAGCTAACGTCTGGATCCTCGGAGACGTGGGCTTCTTGTCGAGGAAAGCCAGCGGCGGCAGGACAGGCAAGGTCTCGGTGCTGGAGTAGAGACCCTTTTCTGCGTCGTCGATGTGTCTGCTGTGGCCATCCGGCGGTGTAGGCTGTCGATTACCCGGCCATGACGAAGCCATGCTGATCTGTTCTCTCCCCAGGAGAACTCACTAACTACCGTGCTGCAGATGGACACACGCGCCCAACGGCCCTTCGATCTCCAAGGTGACAACGGCAAGATCAAAGAAGAATCAAGGGCAGCGTTGAATATTGCGTAAGCGCCTGGGAAGGGTAAAAGGGAAAAGAAGTATGTATCAAAAGAGAAGTGGAAGGAAGATCAGCCTCAAAAGGAATGAAACCTTGTATCGCGTGGTGGAACAATATATACAGTGTCGCCAGCTCGATAGAGGAGGAGGGTGAGACTTGAGTGAGAGGGACACAGACAGAGGCGGGAGTAATCCGGACTGAAAGAGAATTGGAAGCGGTCTTGCCCGTTAGGAACCTGATTCCTAATGATGAGGGCTTCAGCGGCCGGCGAACGAATGTGCAGCTGCGTGCCTAAATACAGTCAGCAGGAACATGGTAGGACGATCGAGGCAACGAACAACCCAGCTCAGCCGACCGACCGACCGTCGTCATCCGTCGTGTTGTGCGTCCTCTTCCGTCGCTGCCCGTCTTTCCCTTTCCAACGGAGTCACAAATTACCACAGGTATGTACATCCGAGGGAGGGGAGGGTGGAACACAAAGAAGAAGAAGAAGAACAACAACACAAGCCACAAAGGAAAAGCAGTGAGTGAATCTTGGCCGCATCTCGATTAGGCCAGCTCGGCAGAGTCTGCCGCTGCAAGAGGCTGTCGTGTCCAGGAGACTTCCTCACCCCCTGTCCTCCGCGCGGTTTCGGTCCAACACTCCGAAAAAAAGACAGTGTGGTCCTCTTGCGTGACGAAGCATAAGGTACGGGGAGGAATGGGGAGTCCACTTTCGAACGCTCTCTCACTTCTTTTTCTCATTTCCCCCCCCCCCGTTTCAGTCTAAGCCTCTCTCCCTCGCGCGGGTCAGGCCGTGTGTGTGTGTGTGTGATGCCATTCCTCCCGCTCTCTATGTCACAGTGTAGGGCAGCGGAAGAGAAAGGTCACAATCGCCAAGAGCACCTGAGAATGAAAAAGGGGAAACGCGACGGAAGCAGATCTTGGTTGGGACAGAGTTTGTGGAGCCTAGGGCGCGTCATAACGGGTGGGCATCTGGTGCATTCCGGGAGGCGATTCCGATGAAGGAGGAGGAGGAGGAGGAGGAGGATGCCGCCGGGTAGGGGATGGGGAAAGCCTCAGCACTGTCGCGCAGAAAAGGGAAATGATATCAGAGACGGACGGACGCACAGGCAGAGAGACACCTATCAAACAATACACAGACACAGACAATTAAAAAAAAAGAGAGAGAGATAGAGAAAAGCCAAGCGTTGATTTGCAAGAGTCCGGGCGGACCGTCCGTGTTCGGTCACCCCAGTGCCGCTGTCCCAAAACGGCAATTTTATATTGCCCTGGCCACTTACACCAGATGGCCCGCCCGTGGCCCGACCAAGCTTCAGTCTTGTATCTCTCAAGCCCTCCCTTCCCCCAATCCCAAGTTCTAGGCTTTCTGCATCTCGAGAGTGTTTTTGTGGATTAAAGGACAAGGGAGGGGGGAACCATTGCTTTGTCCCCTTTAACATTTCCTCCCCTCACCTCCTCGGGCTGGCAGTTCCTGCGTCATAGTCTACCCTCGCGCCGCAAGATAAGCATTTGACAGCTGCACTGTACTGTACTGTAGGTACATTGGGCGGCTCATCAACCCATGCCTACCTACTAGGTACTTAATTACTAGGTAGGTACTGTACTTAGGTCTGTCTGCCCTGATTCCATTCTTGCAAACCCTGACGCTGCCATTGGCCAAGTCACCCATTATACTCCCCCCAACCCTCGTGATCTCGATGACGTCCAGCTCGTCCCAACCGTACGACGCATCACATCTTCTGGAGAAGACTCCTCCCCCTTCTCTCTCTCACCCCCCCACGATGGCGTCCACGATGGCGTCCACGCCAGTATTAACCATATTCATCCCCCGGAATCCGGAGCCGAGCGACGATCACGCAACCTAGGAGCCCCCCATCACCCATGGAATCAATTGCGCCCATTTTTCTTCCCTTTCTTTCTTCTTCATCCCATCTTCATCTACTTGCTCTGCCTCGCTTAACCCTCTTCGCCCCTCCTTCAGCCCCCCGCCCCCGATTCTCAACTCGCTTGTCCTGCTTCCTGCATCTTCTCTCCCCAACCCCCCACGCTGTCATCGGATCGTCCCCGTGGGCTCTTCACACGTTCCCGTGCGCATCCCGCTTTCAACTCTATTCTCAATTCTTCCCTCCATCTTCGTGGAGATTCTTTACCCCGGGAGAGCAGGGGCCATTTCGTGAGATGATGTAGGCGGGGGATTTACATTTTTTCCCCTGACATACCAAGGCTGATCGATGAAAGGGAGGCCTGGCCCGCATAAGACAAACCATACACACACACACACTCTCTCTCTCGCTGAAGTTGTCGGGACGGCCTAACTGCTACCCAATATCAATCATCACCACCGCCAAGCCTTGAACAGTCCGCAGCCGTCCTCATGATAGTATCTCCCATGGATTGCATCCGTGTGAAAAAGCCCACTCACTCACTGACTCGCGATCCCTCGCACTCTACTCGTCTGATGTGAGAGTGGCTTTCCCCGGGCCGCAAAAGCCTTCCCCCTCCTCCTTCCCACCTGGAAACGGCCCAGGAGGGGCTGTGCCCATGATCTGGAAAAAAGTGAGGGCATTCAGCTTCGGAATTCTGCCTTCGCCTGCATACGTTCTGGATGCAGCCTCTGACGTAGTTTCGGCAGCTTACGTTGTAATTAGGGTTGCACACAAGTCTGGAGGCTTATCACGGATTGAGGTCGCGGAGAGCAGGGTTCAGGAAGCAAGGAGTGGCTATTGGGACGATTCTACCAAAGGTAGGTACAGCAAAGATTGTTTGTGTAAAGTCGGAGTTCTGTAGTGGTCATCGGCAGCGTTCCCAGTCACTGTAGTAGGTCCCCCACGACCCCACGTGACGTGACAAGGCTGACCATGTCGTGCCTAAAAGGCACGAACCCACGTAGATACGAATTAGGTAGACTACCTATATGGAGATCAGGAAACAGGGTGGTGGTATGTACTGCCCATGTCACGGCCATGACATCCACAGTCGAGGACTGGGAAAAGTGGCTGCCCACCAGCGACTCGGGGCACTCACTCTTCAGACTGTTGTGTGTCACGGTTCAAAGGAGGCAGGGGAAATGAGGTAAAGTGATCAATACGCGAGGGTTCTTCTGTGCAAAAGCTAGCAAGCAAAACCGTCATGTGTAGAAGCGATGGTCCTTCTCTCAAGCCTGAAGGGGGGGAAGAGGTAGGTACCTACCTAGATAACAGTTGGCCCCCCAGCACAGACGCCCGAACAGGGTTGAGTTGGACGGAGATGAGCATCAAACGCTCACTCACACAAAGTCACAGAGTGGCCTTCATCTCACACGTCCAACTGACCAAGAGTTGCCCTGATCTGGTTTGAAATGTACCTCAGAGATCTTGTTCTCTAAGAAACACGAACCCGGAGCCTGATGTACGTACATACCTACCTACTCCTTAGGGTTGACATCCCATTGCCGTCCGCTTCTCCATGTCAGCGTCCTCCTCCATCATCTTCAGAGACGTGGACCATTCATTATTCTGCGTCGTCTTACAATGCCCGTCTACCGTGTTGTGCTGTAGCACCACCATCAAAACCTTATACTATCTCCCCTTCGGAAAACTGCCTCATTCACGCTTCTCCGCGTATCATCCGTCACTTGCAGCATGAACTCGATCTTCTGCCCGTTGAACTAGGCCTTGGGATGACCCTGCTAAACATCATTCTTCGTCATCTTTATGGTATATTAGAGCTCACGATGTAGCGTGCAGAGAATCAAGCTGGCAGTCGCCCTAGGCCGTAAAGACATAAGAAGAAAATGACAACAATATACAAACGTAAAAGGCCGTCAGAGCACCCTCTAGCCAACTCTCCCAAAAAGATAGAAACACCGGGTATCTATACACACACCACCACCAATGCCTATGCCCCCTTATGATTGATCGTTCGAACCGACCTTCTCCATCTCCCTTTGTGCCTGCCAGTATCCCTCGGCCTGCCACCTCTTCGAATCCACAAACTGCATCAGCTTTTTTCCTCCGCTCCTCAGCTTCCACCACTTCTCGTGCATGCTCACGACCCCGCCCTCAAGGTCCTTCTCGCTCGTGAATTTGCTGTTCCACTTGCCATTAATCTCCTTCCACGGCATGGGACCGTCCCACCGGTGCGCGTAGTTGAGCAGGTTCTGCTCCATGAACTCCGGGTTGAAGCGGTGAGGGATGTCGAGCAGCCCAACAAAGTAGTTGAAAATCTTCTTGCTGGGCTTGAGCATGAAGAAGCCGCCGTTGAAGTAGCCGGGGAATCGCCCACGGTCCGAGGGGGGCCAGTCGTGGGAGGTGCCACTGATCTCCATGAAGCTGCAGAGCAGATAGTCTTCGGGGAGGTCGGGCTCGTCGTTCTTGACGCCGGTGGATTTGGTGTGCATGAGGACGGCGCCGGGATCTTCGAAGATGGAGTCGAGGGGGGACTGCAGGATCATGTCGCCGTCGAGCATGAGGATGCGGGAGTACTCTTCGAATTCCCAGGCGCGGAGCTTGCCCATGATGTCACCCCAGCGAGACTCCTTCGGGATGATCCAGCTGTCGTCCTTGCCGTTGGGAACAGTGACGGGGCGAACGATGGCGCCGTCCTTACGCAGACGCTCAGCGTGCGCCTCACCAACCTGGGGTCCAGCCATGACAATCACGTCGATATCCTTGGAGGCCTTGGTCTTCGGGTCATGGAGGAGTTGCCAGAGGAGCACGCGGCAGGCGACGAAGTAGTCATCGGCATCGAAGTTCTCGGTGTCTTCCTCGGGGGTGTTGGACAGCCATACGAGGTAAGCGTACTTGTGCGTCTCCTCGACGTTCAGGGCAGGCGCATATTCGGGCCTCTCGATAACCGTGGGCTTGTTCTTGTCGCCCTCGCCTCCGACGACGACATCAGGATGGCCACCCTCCTGCTGCTTATTGTCCTCCTGCTTATGATCTTGCTGCTTGTTCTCGTCCTGCTTAGTATCTTCCTGAGGATTCGCGTCGGGGGTAGCGTTTTCGCCCGGGTGTGTGACTTTGCTGATAGCAGCGGCAGTGTCGGGATGCATGAAAGCACCAGCAGCCAACAGCAGCACCATGCAGACCGACAGCAGGAGCAGTCTCCCCTTTCTTGATGAAAACACCCATTGTCCTTTCCTGTCGCCCCCCGGCGAGAGGGCGATATAGTCGGTTCCTGTCCAGCGCCACATTGCTCGGATGTGTGGAAAAGTGAATCAGTCAACGGTGACAATACACAACACCAGACTAGAGGGTTCGACGCCCAAGTTATACCAAGTGTGTTCGTGCGCACTCAGAACGATGGAAACCCCTCCAAAAGGAAACGAATGACGGGAAGGTGGTAAGCGGGACAGAGCAGGAGAGAGGAAAATAAAGAAGAAAGACAAGAGGAAGCTGAGCGCGAATAGAGTTGGAGCTCAGGCACATACGGGGAAGTCAGCAAGATAGGGGGGCCCTGACCGCATCGTCACCGTGGCTCACTCATTCTTATTATGGAAGAGGCACCAGATATGGGGGTTATGTATCTCACGCCCATCACGTAGGTGCCCGTCAGACGGGCGTGCTTAGCGTTTGCCATCCAAGGCACATAGCGTCCTAGAGTGGCACCATCGAGGCAGGCAGGACTTCTGCGTACAAGACGACACGCAAAGCGATTGGTTGAGGGGACCAAGATGTGGCTCGGCGGGATCGGGTCAGGCAGGGCTGTGTGTGTGGGCATCCGGCCGATGCTCATCACGACGGAGCGGAGTGGACGGAGCAAAAGAGATGAACATGTCGATTAGCGTGACTGGCTGGAAAGTCGAGGCGGGAACGAGCAGAAGGAGTCGATGGTGGTGGCAGCAGAGGGGGTGGCCAGAAGGAAAAGAACACGAGCCAACACAGCGGAATAATGTCCCACGATGAGGCGGGCCTAGAACATGGCTGGCCAGACGAACAATGCCGTGACTCGTATACGGACCAGTGCTGAATCACTACTGTCCCGTGGTGTTGGTGCTTCTTTCCTGAGCTGCCTGCCTACGACTGACCTGCCTGCCTGCTGCAGGTGCAGTGCCGTGCAGTGCCAGTACGAGTGCCGGCACCTGCACCAGTCAGTGCATAGCAACACTAAGCCAGTGATGAGAGGAAGGAACATCACAGATACGGAAGTCCCAACTCTGCTGCAAACTGCACTGGAAGGAGTACGAAGCACTGACTTGACCTTCATCATTCATCCTCGTTCGTTGGACTGGGCTGAGGACAACGTCTCCGCTCAGTCGGCATCGCGGCAGAGCTAACAACAGAAAAGGCAACTCTCACACCCGTCGTAAGGTTTCGGTTATGTATGGACTTAGTCGCCAGCTCATTCTGCAGGCCCTGTATGTATGAGTTTCCCTCCCTCCCCGACGGTTCCAACACTGCCAGATTGAGTTTCGAGCCTGCGTGCACTACGTGAAGTGATGGCAGGGGTGGCAGGGGGGGAGAGGGAGGGGCGAAAATGCTTGGCCTTTTGTTAAAATCGACAGGTGAAAGAAGACACACGAGAACAGCGATCGAGAGAGGGACACACATACTCACAGACAGAGAGAGCGAGAGAGAAAAAGAAAGAAAGATGAGCCGAAACCTGAGACTGTGGCTGACGGCTGATAAAGCCATCTTTTTCATTCTGGCTACCTATCTATCAATCACTTCTTTCTCTTCTCCACTGCCCTGACGGGGATCCGTCTGATATTAGGGTCAGCTTACACCCCTGTCCACTACATACGGGTAAGTGCGGCGACGAAGGGCAGCCAGCATAATACCTACACAAGAAGCGAGTATCTAGGACTGGGAGAAGTATGACAGAGGGCGGATAGGACGAGGAGATGCAAAAGTCCTTGACGGTGTTATTTGCAGGATTACGAGGAGATACGATGGTGTTGCCGCCTTCGCATTGCATTGACTATAGTAAGTAACCATCCTCCTTGGCTTTATTACTCTCAGCCCCAAGCGCGCCCGTGTAGCGTCCAATCATCGGCGCTACGATTCAAGGAAAATCACAGCCCAGCCATGGCCAACGCGCGCCGTTGCTCTCATACACACCACTACTGTATCTACAGTCCAGTGGCTTGCCCCGTGGAACAAACGCCACAATTAAAAGCGCGCGCCACGAAATAAAACACAAACCGGAACCTAAACCCCATACTGGACAGCGCCCGAGAAGTATAAAGTAGAGTATTACACACACACACACACACAAACACGGACATACACAAAATGACCTGAAGTCCGCTGTTCCACGGGAAGAGTCAAAGAGAGACGACAACCTTCACTCAGTCGAAAAGGGGTCCTTGGGGCAGGGTGGTGTTTTTGATTGTGGCCATCGACCCATGCTTTCCCACCTGCCGATCTGCCGAAGAAGACAAGGAGTAGACCCAGAATTGAAATTAATTGATGCCAAGGTCGATCTTCACGTCTTGTCATTGTGCAGTAGTTTCGTACGCTGCAGCGTATCATACAGTACTCCGTACATGTACAACAATTATCATACACGGCCGACCACTGGACATGGATGGTAGTCGGCCGAAAGAGACTGGAATGTAGACTAGTTTCAGGCTGGTTTTGACAGGTACCGGTGGGCTCTGTGGTGGACCTTTCTTCTTCTTCTTCTTCTTCTTCTTTCTTTCTTGGTCTGTAGTACGGAGTAGTCTAGAGGCTATACTCTCGAGAAGCGAACAAAGGGGGTCTCCGGTCAAGAATGCGATTGGTCCTGTCACACACTCTTTTCTTTTTGCCTTTTGCCTTTTTTTTCTCCCCTTGCAGCAGCGCCCGAGATGGGACTGACGGCGCCTCGTGGCATGAGTAGTTGGACCCGTTGTGCTGGAATGCTTGGAATGCACACTTCCCGTCATGGGAAGATGACTAGGCTTTCTTTGTCTTGTCATTCGCAGGTAAGCGTGCAGGCAAAGCAGAGAATGACAGGAACGCTTGATCGATCTCTTGGATCTCCACGTGGAATGCTGTTGTTCATCACCCCCGCTGCAGGACTTGCTGTCGTTGATGCCATACAGAGTACTGTCCACCGCCTTCGTTGGTAGTTGCGCTTGCTCAGTCGACGCAATAGTCGTCTCTGTACGGAGTAGGTACTGGAAATTAGTATATTGTAGATACTAGGACATGCGAGCAGTGGAAACCACCCGACAAGCCCGCCATCCCATCTCCTCGTATCCAAATGTATACCACCGTTGATCTCCCACAAGATAATAGGCATCCCCCTCCTAAACCAGCAAAACACCACACTCTCTTTCCTTTCCTTTTGTTTTCGGCATCACACCGCGAGCCCCTCGTCACTCGCCTCGTCTCGTTCCAGCTTCTCCAGTCCTGTCCCCACTGCGCCGTACACCCTGAGCGGCACTGGCACGTCGAAGCTCTCACATCTCAGATTCTCCACTGCCGCCAGCACTAGCCCGCCCTTCTCGTCCTGCGAGATCTGTTCCAGGAGTGGGTGGCCTGATCCCGTCGCTGACCTTCCTCCGGGTGTTGCGCTCCCGTCCTCGTCGTCTGCGTTGGTGTGCGTGTTGTCGCTTGTCGATGGCACGACAAACTCCACCCGGATCTTCCATTCTAGGCTGACGCCGCTGGTCACGAACTCCGGTGTTGCTGTGATGGGGATCGTGGCCGTAAACACCACCCGCCGGGAATACAAGGTTGCTTCCGAAGAGGCTGCATACACCTTGCGTGTTACCCGGTGTATGCTTGATTCGGATCGGACCGCCAACGACTGGTCCACCTTCTCCGACGTCTCGAGTGACGTGTGCACCGCGTAGCAGGGCACGTCCACATCCGCAAAGTCAATCACCATCGTCACCACCTCCCCAAGTCTGTACGCTGGCCTTGTCAGCATGACCACGCCCACCTTTTGCCCGTTCCGGGCGATCTCGAATCGGTTCGGGCTTTGCTGTCCATCCGCTGTGAGATTGCTACGCATAATAGCGAGATCAATGGCTTCCTTCGATGACGCCACTTCTTCCAAAGCAGAGGCTCTCCTTGACCGTGTCGGAGTGCCAGCTGTAGGAGATAATAATGTGCCCCCAAAGTCGTTTCTTGGACGATTCACCAACTCGTCGACGTAGTTCAAGAACCCATTTAATGTTGATGAGGTTCCTTCATTGCCGTTAGTCCTTGTGTGAGGCTTCTTGCTTCCCTTGTCGGCCTGAACTACTTGTGCTTCATCGCGCAGGAGTACATAGGGACTCATCATATCGTGGCCCAGGATCTCGCCGCCACTGTTGACGCTTCCAAGGACCCGGAAAGGCGCTTCGACTGATCTGACTTGCTGCTCCTTAACGCCACCGGCCCTTTGGGTTCCGATCACAAGACTGTAGGCTATCTTCACAGCCTTACCCTTGTGCGTTGGCGGAAGGCCACGCGGGAGTTTAAAGGAATAGTCGTACGCTCGGGTCTCTCCTGGTGCTAGTTGTAAATCCACGAACAAGATGGATTGTGGTGTTGTCAGCAGCGGGATGGATTTGGAGTTGGCCACTCCACGCATCTCCTTGATCGTGCTGAGCTCGCCGCCCCCCAGAAGATCACCGAGTGACGAACTGATGTTTCCCCAGCCAAAACTTCGAAGGAGACCACTGTCACGTTTTGTGGGCTCCAGACCAACGACGCCACCACCACGGCCACCAACAACGGCCTTCTTCTTCACCTGATCAAATGGCGTTAAGCTGACCAAGGAGCCGTCCAGCGTGAAAGAACCTTGAATCTGAGCATACCCCATCATGAGAGATTCAGGCTGACGTGGTTGCTGGGGCATAAAGCCAGAGCTCCGACGTAGATGTGGTGGACGGGCATGACCTCTGGCTGGAGCTGTGACGTACTCGGAGGCCAGAGTCTCGGAGGAATTATTGCTGACCGAGTAAAACTCCCCACTGCTCCTTGGAGTACCACTCGCTAAGCTTGTGCTTGCCAGTATCCTGGCAGCAGGTGCGGGACGCTCACTTATTGACTGCTGCCCGTGGTCTCGGTGTCGTGGTGAGAAATGACCATTTTCTGTGGCTCCCGAGCTTGGGCTCAGAAAACTCTCATCCGGTAATCTCGCTGGCTCACGGAGAGTGTCAGACTCGGGTGGCGGTGCTGCAGGGAATCGAAACTCGGGCATAGGGTTAGGCGAGGTGCGTGGAGAGCGGCGCTTGTCGGCCATGAAGGCCGGGTTCGCAATACTTGACGCATTGCGTATGTGCTTCGGTCGAGCAGGAGGATACGAGGCGTTGAAAAGAGGGGAGCTTGTGTGTCGAGCAGGTAATCCAGCTACTAAAATGTCAGTTACGGTCCACCATTGGTGGGATGTTCAAGCAAGTACCTGACTGAGGCCCGGTCAACGGTGAGTTAGGACCCCGGGGTACAATCTGCAAGCTTGCACTCCTACCATGTCCCCGACTTGGGCGTTGAGCAGAGGACGGTGGCGGCTGAGGAGCACCGAAGCTCTCATGACGCTGGTGGCCGTCGATCGTCGAAGCCGAGCCGATGGAGACAATGGATACGGAGCGCTTATGGTCGTGCCCTGCTCGTGTGTCGGCACTGCCAGTCTGTGAAGAAGGCCATTGTATCGACCCTGACCGTGATCTGGAGCTCGACGGCGGAATGCTCAAAGACAAAGCGGACCTTCGATGGCCTCGTCCAGTCGTTGCCGAGGACGGCGGGGTCAAGCCAGCGTTTGCCTTGTTCCGACCAGCAAGGGAAACACCGAGTCGATTTCGTTCGGACTGTGGGTATGACTGCTGACCAGAGACTTGCCGAGACTGGCCGGGAAGAGGCGCAACATTCTTGAAGGTGATGGTGCACTTGACTTCCTCGCCGGAGAAGACAGTCTGGTCTTTCCAGTGGACAAAGACGCGGATATTGGTCGCGTCGTCAGACGGAGCCATTGGACTCGGCGGATGGCCCTCAACGAGGGGCGAGGGCGAACTGAGGACTGCTAGATGACGAGTGGCGCTGCATCTCCGCGTGACATTGTTAGTGATAGCTGCAGATGAGACTGGTTGATGGTGAGCTGAAGGCGCAACGTCATGATAGTGGCTACGAAAGGGGATGCCCGTGACAGGAGCTTGGGTGGAGTTGAAGGCCGCTGACAGCGAGCCGGGGACGGGGTCCAGTTGTCCACTGAATCCCCTGGAAAAGGAGGTATCGAGGTCGCTGCAGGTACCACACACAGTGGTTGGGTTCCTTGTAAAGCCCCGGTCTTAGCCGCATCGGTGGTGCATGTGTCTTGGGCCGCATGCTCTTCAGGTACTCACTGTAATTAGTAGCTTTACATGTCACACCCCGGTCCTTGAGCGAGGTGAAGGACTCAGACGAGTAAGTATTCCTGACAATGAAGAGCTTCGACGCGATCTTGACGGATCTATCCGAGTTTTAGAGGCCACTTTCAACGATGTGCGAAGGGTCAGAGTTCACTGGTTACCTTGTGATGAGGACCAACCAAAAGCGGAGCCTCCCCAAAACCGTTTAGAATGACCGTTCTGGCTTTCGGAGCGTAACCGTTGGCAGCATCACTGCTGTTGATGTTGTCCGACGGAATAAGCCTTTGATCTGAGAGCCTGGCTTTTGCTTCATCTCAGGGATCATTACCGTCATGTCATTAGATAGAAGAAGAGGTGACCTATCTCCTTTGCTGAGGCATTCATGCGGGCTAGCCATATCCGATCCTTCGGCTCACGGTCTCTCTGCCATGACTCGCGTCACGTGAGACTCCGGGGTCGATTTTCGCTGAATCGTCACCGTCAGCGATTGAACTCGGGTCCTCCTTCACTTGGTCCATCGATAATGATACTCGACTCGACGTTTCCATCAACTTCGCGATTCCAAACGGCCTGAATAGTGACTCAAGTCGCGTTCGCTAGCCACAAGTTGCTCGACTTCACGCGACATCGTCTGCTGCGACCGCGATTCGCTACCGACGCAAATCTTTCATCGCCAAGCCCGTCCGAACATAACGACCACGTCGCGAAACATCGATTGCAGATGAGAGGCGGCCGTGGTGATACGGGCACCGTCGGCCTCCTCTTCTAAACTTGCCCGTGTGTCCTCTGGTCTTCATTCGCTGGCGCGTCTTCCTTGACACCATCCTAACTCATGTGCGCATTCTAGACCGTGGCGCCCATTCATCTCCTTGCGAAGCGCGACGGGCCCCTCGATCCCCGGCGAGGTGGTCCTAGGGGCATGTCGTCACCCGCGACTTACACGCCCCTTGAGTCGCTATTACTCTTCCAGTCGCTTCTCGCTCAGGGCGTCGACGGTCCAGCATTCGCTCGCGTTTCCGAGATCCTGAAGAACCATCCTCTTATACGCGCCGAGGCCACCTACAACCCCGCCAGGCTCACTGCAGATGCGCTTCAACAGCTTTTCCTCGTGCTCTGGCAGGAGGAGCTCAAGGCTGAGACTGAACGCGCCATCAATAACGATGCGTCGCTGAGTCCTAACACGAAGAAGCGCAAGCTTGAGAACCCGCCGTTGCCAACTCTAAGCGACACGTATGAGCATATCAACAAGCTCCCTGGGCTTGTCGATAGGTTGTACACAAGGTACCGCGCGCATATAGTCAAGGAGCTGCGAGATGAGGAGCAAAGATTTGCAAGGGTAAAGCGCGAGGTCACTCTTTTGGAGCGTAATGAGCGCCAAAGATTGGCCAGCCTAGCTGAACAACAAAAGGCAGCATCAGCCTCGCCGGTCGGGCAGGCTGCAAAGCCAACCGGGACTTCTACACAAACTCCTGTTGCTGTTGCACCGAAGCGGCCAACCTCAACGACGCCGGTCTTCCCTCCGAGACCACCTACAGCCAACATCGCCCCAGCCAACGCTCACGCTTCACCTAATCTTCCTCCCCATGCAATACGGCCATCTCACTCTCCTCAGCCGCCGCTCGGTGTCAGTCCAGTGCTTCAAGCGCCTCCGGGTGCTCAGCAGCCGACGCCGCAGTCCCTTCATGCACCACCACACGTACCCCGACCTTCCATCTCACCTCGTCCAGAAGCTGCTGGTAGGGGTAAGCCTACGGCCGTTGCGTCCCCTTCGCCATATCCAAAGCCTGTGCCTACTCCTGCAGGCCAGGCGCAACAATATCCTCAGCAACCTCCACGTCTACAACCATCACCAAGTCCGCATCCTCCGGTTCAGCCTCGGCCACCCCAGAAAGCAACACCTGGTCACCCTCAGCATGCAGGCCAAGTCGTGCCTCCCCTGCAGGCAGCACCTCCCAGACCGAGTGGCGCGCCTCCGCTTGCTCAACCACAAGCACGCCCAACCTCCACCACTCCAGTTCATCCACCAACTCGGCCCTTGCAGCCACAGCAGACGCAAGTGCAAGTCCCCCGCCCCCTCGCTTCAGCGTCACCAACCCCTCCCCCGGCAGCGGCTGGAGCTGTACCTCCTCCGAAATGGCCCTCAGGCCAGCTGCCTGCGACTGGACCTCAGCAAGCGGCACCGGCAACACCTGGCATTGTGACGCCAAAGCCTGCTGTAGTGCAAGCACCACGTCCTGCCATCCCAGAGCACATGATCAGGCATGCAGCAACACCCAATTCGGCCAGGCGAACTAGCTCAGGACCTCCCGCAGCCCCGTCGACACCCGTTGTACAGAGCCCTTCCTCTGTGACGCGGGGATTCGGGACGAAATGGGCACCGCACTCGACGCCCTCGACTCCTGGTCCGCTTGTCGCCGAGCCAGAGAGCCCTGCCTTTGAGCCCGTCAGTCCGCCGGCTCGTGGAGCTGTCTTACCCCCAAGGGAGCCGATGAAGCTCACTCTTCCAGCTGATCTTGCCGGAAAGGTCAACAAAGCGCGGGCTAGCAAGACTGCAGTCAAGAGTCGAGCGGTCTCGAATATGCGAACCCGACGTAGTATGTCGGTTGCTTCGCATACTGACGAGATGTCGATAGACCACTCCGAGCAGGAGAGGCCAATCAAGGACGAGGATGTTACGCCTCGCCCACGTGATGAGACTGGGGACACGACCGCAGATGAGAGCGTTCAGGATCGACGACAAAGTGTGCGCACACCAAGCAGTGTTTCGTCACGAGTACCTAAGCGGAAGCGACAAGAAACACCACCAGAACCACCGACCAAGCAGACTCATGTCATGTGGACGCGTGGCTTCACAAAAGTTTCATCCTCTGTCCTGGACCGGATCTCAAGCCATCGTGATGCCAACATGTTTGCCAAGCCTCTGGGTGAACGTGACGCACCGAACTACCGAGGTGTCGTCCTGCAACCTCAAGACTTTGCATCCATTCGAGCAGCTATCAAGAATGGCAACAAAGCTGCCAGCACAGCTGCTGGCAACCTTCCCGGCGGCGACCCCGGTAGTCCGAACGTGTGGCTTCCCATTGCTGAAGACCTCGTTCCGCCTAAAGCCATTATCAACAGCGCGCAACTTGAGCGAGAGCTGGTACATATGTTCTGCAATGCGATTATGTACAACCCAGATCCCAACCGTGGACCTGGTCCGCACTTCCTCCGCCGCTCCCAGGACGAAGGCGAGGAGATCGTCGGCTATCAGCTTGACGAGAACGGCGTCGTCAGGAACACGCGGAGTATGTTTCTCGAGGTTGAGAAGCTTCTTGGAGAACTTCGAAGCGCGGAGAAGGGACGTGGAAGTGCCGTACCGCCGCCGAGCGCGACGAGACCGGGAAGCAGTGTTGCAGCTACGCCGGCTGGGGATGACACGGCGGATGATGAGGACGAGCTGGCAGGCGATACAGATCCGCCGTCAACATCAGGCACGATCAAGAGACGACGCCTGGGCGTCAGGGGCTAGAAGCACCCCAATACTGCGGAGTATTACTTTGATGGCCTTAAGGTCAGGAGGCTTGAGGCTTTGCCCAAAGGAAAGCAGATACATGGGTTCATGAAGAAGCGTTGAAATATTGTAATCATAGCTTTAATTGGGAAACAGGCTTTCCAAAAATTCCCACCATTCCCCAATCAGCATCAGCTACCCAACTGTGAGGTATCGTGTCGTGCGCCTTGCTCCATAGCATGTCTCATTCACTCCTGTATAGGTGGTTCCATTTTCTCTGATGGACTTGGTCTCCTCTCCGAACCGTCCCTCTCCGAACGAGATTTCCTTTCCGGCAATATCTTCCTCGGCCAATCCACACAGATGTCGATATTCTCTCTTGGGAACCACCATTCCAAGAAGAGGAAAAAGATGTAGTCGATAACAACACACAGGCAGAACAGCTTGCCGGCCCATATACCGCAGCCGTAGTAACGTTTCAACCGATCGATCAAGGCGAAGTTCCTGACCCGACTCCCGTTGTAGCCACCCGTGTCAATGCCGTAGAATTCCGTCTCGGGAATGTCCCCCGTGATGCCACGGTACACTCTCTCGGTACGCATCGCTACGTTGTCCCAGGAGTACATCTTCCTGACCTGGTCGTGAAACTTCTCCGTGCGGATCTTACCGGCACGCATGGCTGTGATGGCTTTCACTGTTGCGGCGACAAGGTCGTCCTCCTCGGGCTTGGCGAAAGTCGTCATGTGCGCGGGGAGTACTTCAGGGATGCCGCCGACTTGGGTGCATACTACGTAGAGGCCGCAGCTGGCTGCTTCGACAATAACGGTGCCGAAGGCCTCGGTGAGAGAGGGGTGAAGGTAGATGTGTCCACGGGTCATGACGTCGCGGACATCCTCATGGCGGATAGGACCGAGCATCTCGACACGGTCTTCGAGAAGGTTCGTCTCGATCATTTGTTCGAGGTCGATGGCTTTGGGACCGGAGCCAGCGATGATGAAGCGAGTATTAGGTTGGTCTTCGAGGATCCGCGGGATGGCGGCGGTGAGGAGATCAGTACCTTTGTTGTAGAAGAGACGTGATATCACAACGATGACAATAGGGTCACGGGGCCCCAGTCTTTTGGGGACAGGCTCGCTACCGATGCCTGGATGTTGAGAGGAGGAAGGATAGTCTCGAGGGCGGAAGTTCTCTGCGACGACAGCATTTGGGATAACAGAGACCATAAGAGGGTCGAGCGATGCTCGTAAGACTGTGTTCTCTTTGCTGCAGGGGGATCAGATACAGGGTCTTGAGGTACAAAGGCTGTCGGTCAAACTCACCATGTGTGGCTGACGCATACACTGTGGTCAACATCGCTCAAAGTGAATTTGAGAAGTTTGTTGGTGAGAATACTGGCGGCGTCTGCGAAGCCGAAAAGTGAGTGGTCGGTGAAGACTGTTCTCAAGCCCATCGTCCGCGCATGAAGGATGCCCTCATGGCATAGTGAGCTTAGACTGCCGTGTCCGTGCACGATCTCAATCTTCTCGCGGATGCAGATATTTCTCAGGATAGGAAAATATGAGAAGACTGTTGGAAAAGTCGACTGCCGATAGATAACGAAGAAGGGTATGTGATACACCTTGAGCCCGTTGGTGAGGTAGCGGACACCTTTCCGATCATCATGAGCATGAGTGATGATGATGACCTTATGTCCGCGATCTATGAGCTTAGAGGAGAGTTGATAGATGTGTGATTCGATACCGCCGGGTTGTGGGAAGAAAAAGTCGCTGACCATGGCGATGTTGTATGTGCGACGCGCCATGGTGACGGTGGCTGAGATGGATATTGCTATGTGTGTTGTGCTGGGTATGATGGCATCTGCTCAGCTGCAGGCGGGGGAAGAATGCATAGAGAGACCAGCTTTGGCATGTTCATCTTGATCTCGACATGGCGGCGTAATGGTCGCACGTGGCTCCATGGGTTGAGATGAAAGCAAGTTGATGCTGTTGAAGGCTACGAGACAAAACCCCTGGCACGTACAGTGGCTCGTCAGTGGTGTGCTGCCCTTTCCAGGAGGGTTGAGGCGGACCCCACCACTAACGCGTCTAATGGCAACGCATGGCGTCTAGACAGCCGCGATAACGATAAGAGAACTGATGTGCCAAAATTTTGGGCGACGCTGCGACTCGAGACTTTGAAAGCCCCTCCAGACAAAGCTATTTTCAACGGAAGTGAATTGGCGCGCGAGGAGGAGTCTTTATTGCAGACGACCGTCGCAATGTATGCTCGGTACATTCCGCCTTCCAAGGACGCTGCTCCTGCACCCAAAGCGCCCTCTCCTCCGACGCAATCTGTGTCTGAGGAGGCCCCTCCGACGGAGCAGCCAGCGCAGGTTGGAGGCCAAGGATTCACATACTCTCGCTATATCCCAGGTTCAAAACCAACGAGTGCGCCGACACCGATATCTCATGCCGCGACAGACGACATACCGGCCGGCCCGGGTCCTTCAGCTGCGAAGAAGAAGAGGAAGGCAGCAGAAGACATCCGGGAACAGAGCCCTGCCAGCTTGAAGAAGTTCAAGGAGGATGCAGTACCGATTCAAGAGGAGGCCTCGGCGCTAGTAGAAACAGAAACGAAAGAGTCTCGCAAGGTGAAGAAGGAGAAGAGCAAGAAGAAGTCACGAGAGGAGAACGCGGATTCGGCAACACATCAGGACGAGACACCAAGCAAGAAACCTTCGAAGAAGAAGACGCGCGAAGAGACGATAACCAATGGCGATGTGAGGCCTGAAGAGGATGACGAGCCCTCAGCTCAGACTGCCGCGATTGAGGCGATGGACATAGACCAGCAACATGGTACAGAACCCGAAGTTGCCTCAAAAACCAAGCCCGAAAAGTCAGAAAGGAAGAAGCGCAAAGAGAAACGGGCACTGGAGAAGCTGCAGGCACAAGATAATGATGGAGATGACGAAGAACTTGATGAAAAGCTTGCCGAGGCAGAACGACACAGATCGATCATGGAGAGAAAGGCCAAGTCTCTCAAGTTCTCAGAGAAGATGGCCGACACGGCTGAGGAGGATGCCATGGATATCGACCCTGCTGACATCCATGGCCTCGAACCTCTCCCGCAGCCTGAACCTGTCATCTTCGATGATTCTCAACCTGGCTTCGAGACTCTGCCCCCTTGGTTAGCACAACCTCTTCGCGTCTCGCCAGATCACAAAACCCCGTGGAGTGAACTTGGCATCCTTCCGAAAGCGGCGAATTTCCTCGAGGAGAAAGGGTTCGAAAGCGCGTTTGCTGTTCAAACCGCCGCAATCCCCCTTCTCATGCCTACGAGTAAGCAACAGCCTGGCGATGTGCTCATTTCCGCCGCCACTGGTTCGGGAAAGACATTGGCGTACGCTCTTCCCATCGTGAGAGAATTGAGCTCCGGCGTCGTGACGAGGTTAAGGACATTGGTCGTACTTCCGACGCGAGAACTGGTAGGACAGGCGCATGATGTCTTTGAACTTTGCGCAAAGGCGTATCAAGGTGGGGGCAGGAAGAGGGTACGCATTGGAGTGTCCTATGGTGGCCAGCTGCTTAGGAATGAGCAAGAAGCTCTCGTTGAGCGGGAGACACGCTTCGATCCAGAAGAGTATGCAAGGATCAAGAAAGAGCTTCAATCACGGCGCGCTGCTGAGCTCGGCCTCGAAGAAGGTGACGAGGACGCTCTCGAACCGGACTTTGAGGAGTCGGATCCTCGCTTGGGCAAGTGGGAAGGAGATGTGACCGAATTTTCGTCAAAGGTTGACATTCTCATCTGCACGCCCGGTCGACTCGTCGAGCACCTTGAACAGACTGCCGGTTTCAGTCTCGACTACATCCGCTGGCTTGTTGTCGACGAAGCCGACAAACTCCTCTCGCTGACTTTCCAAGGCTGGCTGGGAACCGTTCTTGAGAAGTTCAAGACGAAGCTCTACGGTGCGCGACAGTTCCCTGACATGGATTATGAGGGAGTGCGCAAGGTTGTGCTCAGTGCCACGTTGACGCGGGACCTGGGACTGTTGAACCAGCTGGCGTTGAGGAGACCGAGACTGATAGTCTTGGAGGCGGGCGAAGACACGAAGATGGTGGAGCATTCTCTGCCAGCGCAGCTCAAGGAGTATGCAGTGAGGGTACACGAGGCGAACCTTAAGCCTCTGTACCTGCTAGACCTCATCAATGAGGGTCACATGAGCGGCACCAAGAACCCCGCAGCGCACAGCCAAAACGCTCAGAAGCAAGAGGACAGCGATGAGACATCGTCGGACGGCTCATCTAGCAGCTCAGAATCGGATTCCGACTCGGAGTCAAGCTCAGACTCTGATTCAGACACCAGCTCCGCCTCCGAAGGGACTCCAACACCCTCGAAAGCACCGTCGAGCAAGTCCACCGGCGCCAACATCCCAACCGCACTCATCTTCACAAAATCCAACGAAGCCGCCCTTCGTCTCTCCCGCCTCCTGACCATCCTCTCCCCATATCTAGCCTCGCACATCGCAACAATAACCTCCACAACACCCACCTCCCAACGCCGCAAGCTCCTCCGCAACTTCGCCTCCCCCGCCTCCCCCCTCCGCCTCATCGTCGCCTCCGACCTCGTCGCCCGCGGCATCGACATCCGCAACCTCGACCACGTCGTCAACTACGACCTCCCGGCCAGCGTCGCGGGCTACGTCCACAGGGTGGGAAGAACCGCGCGTGCGGGCAGGAGCGGCGCCGCCTGGACGCTCGTCGCCGACGAGGAGAGTGGATGGTTCTGGGGAAAGATTGCCAAGGCCAAGGGCATCGAGCGGGCGCAGAAGGTGGAGAGAGTGAGGATCGAGGAGATGACGGAGGAGATGATTGGGGATTATGAGAAGGCGTTGGAGAAGCTTGGACAGGAGGCTGTTGAGAGGAAGAAGTGAAGGGGGGGGGGGGGGGGTCTTTATGTGTGGCCGGAAGCGATACCCTGCTAGAATACCTCAGGCTGTTCAAGTACTTTGCCCTGAATGAAGTCTTTGTAATCATGGTGCTGTTGTGAGGTTTCTCTTGTTTGTATGTGCACTCTACGAATCACAGCCCAAGAAAGTGGAAGTAATACATAGCATCGGCAGGTTCTGGAGCCAAATATCGAAGCAAATTTACGTTCATAACAGGGCATTCGATGTTACAGCGAGCTTCGCAAATGTTTTGGTGGGTGTTGTTATTCTTCGTCCTGCATTTTCGGCATAATCCATAATCCATAATCCAACAATCAAGCAGACCGCTGTACTCCCTAATCAAACAGTAGAAAGTAGTCCAACGTAGGAAATAATCAAACAACCCGTAATCCATAGTCCGTGATCCGTGTTCCATAATCCATAATTCATAATCAAACAATCAAGAACAGACCACTGTCCTCCATAATGAAACAGTAGAAAGAAGTCCAACAAGGAAAGAATCAAACAATTGAAGGCACTGCCTTTTCCCAATCCTCGCGTAATGAAAAGCACTCTGCTCCATTATATACTCGACCATTCTGGTCCCAACGGGCTGCGGTCATTCGAGACACGCCAAGCCCGGACGTGAGCTCGCTCCAGCCCAGCAACGCAACATCTTGATGTGGTTCTCATGATCAGACACTCGCTTCACGGATTGTATGACTCATCCGGATGCGAAATGCGCAAAGATCATCGGCCAAGAGCTGGTCTTTGAAGCTGACCTTTCTGTGCTCAAGAGAGCAATCCTACTGCCCCGAGGACTGTGGGTGCAGAGGCTGCATGCCCTGAAGGGCGAGAAAGCCCTCATCTACCTTCGCCGGTTGCGTAAAGTAGGCACTGCTGTCGACTTGAGGGACAGCTGCTGGGTTCGCAACACCTTGAACAGCATAATTGCGGAAATTGGAAGGGTAGAACATGGAAGGGCCACTGCCACCCATTGGTTGCCCCATGAACCTGGGGTCTGACTCTGGATAAAACTGGCCAGTGGCCGTATAAGACCCTGCCAGAGCGTTTTGGGTTGGCGGCGAGGCCAGTGAGGGTGTTGGAGCGGATATGGCCGCAGGCCCCTGTTGGAGCGACATGACCTGTTGCATGTTGACATACTGAGGCTGCTGTGCCATTTGAAAGGGCTGTTGTAGATAGTACTCCAGCGGCTGTGGGGGCCAGTCTACCTGCTGTGAAGACAGGACAGGCTGCTGTGAAGGCAGGACAGCCTGCTGAGAAGAGAGTACAGGCTGCTGTGAAGAGAGTACAGGCTGCTGCGAAGGCAGTACAGGCTGCTGTGAAGAGAGTACAGGCTCCTGCATGAAAGGAGAGGGGAAGAAAGCAGAGGGCTGAGGCTGTGATGGAGCAGGAACGACCCCAGACTGGGGATGGTTCCAGGTCGGCTCAATCTGAGGATGCTCCTGTTCCACAGGCTGCGGCTGCTGTGCTGAGCTAGAACCACCGTCTAGAGCAGGAGAGGCCAGTGGCAAGGCCGGGCCTGGGAGCTGTGTTTCTGGCGAGGTTTTGGCGTTCCTCTGCCTTCTATCAGTGGCTGCCACCTTCCACTGATGCTCCCGCTTATCGACGTTCAGTCGCACGCATTCCAGGCCTCTGTCGAGGCAGAGGGTGCAAGCATCTGTGCCCTCCTTGATTGTGCATTTCTTCTTGTCATTTTTGCACTTCTCGCAGGACTTGTTGTTCAGCTTCTGCCCCCTGCGGCCAGGATAAGTCCTCTTGACGGGTCCACCTGACTGCTCGTCTGAACCTGAGGAAATGGAGGCGCTGGGAGAGACCTTCCTCTTTTTTCCACGGCCTTGCGGCTTCTGAGATACAGGCTTACACTCAGGTGAGGAAGGGATGGAGATGATGGAGATGGCAGGAGAGGGCGGTGAGTGAACCGGCCGCTCTTCAGGGCTTAGTGTGGATGCCTCGCCTTCATATTGTAGGAAGGAGCCTGGCGTGGGTTCCTGTTGCAGCTGCTGTTCAGCCGCTGAGGAGTCGACCCGCCCATGTTGAGGAATCAGCTCTGGAAGACGAGGGCTACGAGAAATATGGTCTGAGGGAGCTTGGTCATTTCCAGGAGGAGTCTCAGGAGATGACTCGTCTTCGAGCTCTTCCCCAAAAGCCAGGCGGAGTGCTCTCTCTAATTCTTCATCCTCCAGAATCTGAAGAGACTCAGGAGGAGTCTCAGGAGATGACTCGTCTTCGAGCTCTTCCCCAAAAGCCAGGCGGAGTGCTCTCTCTAACTCTTCATCCTCCAAAATCTGCAGAGACTCAGGTGCGGGCTCAGTGGCCTCCAGATCGGCAGGCAATTGCACCATTTTGGTGAATGCAGGATGACCCCTTTCCGGTGTAGTGATGATTGGAATTGATAAATGAAGCCAGAGGAGCAGTAGCAAGGTAAGTGCAGATAACTGAGAGCAGCTGCCGGAAGTGCTGTTGTTACAGTGGTGATACCAAGAGCAATACTGTTACAGGATGGTGAGGTTGAAGAGTTCAAAGATGCACGCATGCAGGGTCGAGAGGGGAAGAGCGGTGATTAAATGGACAGAGGGCGGGAACAGTGTTTGAGCTTGCAAAAGCATCGAGCATCCCAACAGCAAGGAAGCTTTCTGAGAGACTGTACCTGCATACACTTGAGGGTACTGAGCCCATCGTGAGTTTGAGCCTCTGTGAGCCATAGCTGCCGTAGTCCACTCCGAGGCTTCTCGAGACTGAGTAGACTCTGCTGCCGAGAAACCTATCCAAGGTAAACCTCTCTGATGGCCCATGAGTTGATGTAACTGAAAGACGAATTGACAACCTTGAAAAAAAGAGTTGCACTTGACTGCGAAACCTGCTCAATGCTTCAGTGGAGAGTTCTCGGAAGAAGTCACAGGGGACAGCATGATGTATCTGCCTCAGGACTGATTCCACACTCTGCTACCTGATTCTACGACTTGACGTACGCTCCGAGTAATTCAATTCTATTTCAGTCATACTGACAGATCGAGAACCTCTCAATTGCAACCAAAGAGTGTTCTACTGGCAGGATGCTTCGGCCAAGAGGCTCCTATCTTTTCATCCTCCTGCCACACAGATCGTGCTGTTCTGAAGCCAATTGGTGTTTCTCTATGCTTTCCTCTATTTTCCCGGGGTCGTGACGAAATGCTGTATCTGTTTCTGTCGACTTGCGCTGGCAGTGGCTGGTTGGTGATGGACAGTCTGGTGTCTAACTATCATATATTGGACTTTGTTAAGACGTTCAGAGTTTATCATATGTGACACTAGTACTCAAATAATCTTGAGCGAGCTAGAAGTCCTACAACCCCCGCATTTGGAAAAGCAGACTATAGAAAAACCAATTTCAGAGACCACAAACTCAATCTTGCTTCTCTCGACACGCTTTCCGTGTGACCTCTCCATCCAGCAGCCGTTGAGGCTGGAGGCTGGGCACGTGGGCACGTGGGCACGTGAACACTGTGCAATACTGGAGAAGGACTCGGCGGGACGATGCTGACACCATCTGAAAAGTCATCCTTTCATCGAATATGGATCTATGGGAGTACGTTTCCCGATACATGATGATTTGTGACACAGAGCTGTTTAATGGCCCTTGCTCGCCTTCTCCTTCTCAGCCCGCTTGGCGTTCACAATCGCCTTGGTCCTCTTGAATGTACTGAAACCCTCGATGAAGCATGAGATCTGCCACGTCCACCACAGCTTGGAGAACCTCTCCACGCCATACGGCTGCAGTCTCTTGATGTCCAGAAGGGCCATCTCGAGGATGTGAGTTCCTAGTACTGGCAGGAAAATGAATTTGACAAGCCTGATGTAAGACTCAGCGCCATTGCGCGGCCAGAACTGGTCCAGAAGAGAGTAAACCTTGGTACCGGGTGTGACGTAGGGCAACGTGGCGTAGCAGAAGAAGAAGGCAGCCACGGATGAAAAGACGAGAACCTCAGTGAAAGAGCTAGGGGGCTTGTAGGTATCCAAAGTAACGTCGCTGAGCCCGAGGTGTTTCCTGGCCTCAGTGTCCATGTCAGCCAGGCGCGTGCGGGCATCCGCCCAGGTGGCGAGAGGAGGATCAATGGGGACGGTGTAGGCTTTGCCATTGCGGTCCGTGATGGTCATGGATGTCAGAGTCAATGAGGTCAAAAGTGCTGGGGAGGCGGCCCGCGAGGACAGGGAGTGATGGTGGCGAAGATAGTGCGAGAGCTCCAGGCGGTGCTGGGAGTTCATGTGCTTGATGATGCGATTGACGCGTTCTGCATCCGTGGAAGTAGCCATCGCGTACAGTTTGTGTTGATGTATGCAATCAGAGAAAAGTTGGTAATTTTTCACGGATGGAAGGGGATGCGTAATGTATGAATTGAAAGATGGGCAGTGTCGCAGTTGCAATCATGAGGAAGAAGGTCCGAAGGAGGAGGAGCCTCGGCATCGCACTCGCACCATCCGAGGGTGGGAGGGTGAGATAGGGTTAGGGTTGAAACTCACCCCTCCTCAAGCTCCACTCCCGCTTCAACAACAATTGCTTCTTCTCGCCAGTTACAAGTCACACCCTGCTGCGAGTATTCCACCAGCTGAGCGGATCTTACTGTATTTGTTGGTCTATGATGGTATCATTTTGCCTCAACGCCTGTGTGAACTCGGAGCCCTCTTGTTGTACTCGCTCTCCACTACAAGTTCGTTCCTCACCAAAATGCCATTGGTAGGCATCGGCCTGTTCACCAGCTCAAAGGCATCATCCCCGGCAGCCGCTACCTTCACCTCCGTTGGTGTCTTGCTCCTATATCCGTTCTCCTCATATGTGTTGTCGAACTCTTGGTGCTTCCCCAACTCGATTTGACTCTCATTCCCATCGATGATAGTGCCACCGCCGTTCGATCGCATCGTCCCGTTGCCGGTGACCTGTGCTCGACATCTGACTGAACGACTGCTGAACCCGAGTCTGCCATAGCTGCCGCTTTGCGCTGTTCCTTTCGTGCTGCTCGATTGGTCTGTTGTTCGAAAGCTGGGGATGAAGTGCAGAATGAGTACGCGTAGCGCAGGGAGACAAGCAACAATGACGGAGACAGCGACCTCGAGTCCGGTCCAGATCAACGGGTCGACATAATCCCACGTCGGATTCTGTGTATGCCCAAACGCAAGAATGTACGAAAGTCGCGTACATGAGGTGGCCAGAACAAAAACTCCCAGGCTGAACATTAGTATCACGCCCAGCTTCGTCTTCAGGCCAATCTTGAGCTTCAACAACCATGGCATGGGCAACACGATCAGGATCAAGTCTTGCGCAATACTGAAGCTTCCTGCCACATACGCCAGAGTGTTGATATCAAGGCAGTGGTCCTCCCAACCCTTGCTCAGCCAACCGTCCCAGATCAAGTGAATGGGTTGGCACTGGAAGATCTGCAGAAAAAGGAATATGGTTGTAGGGATGAGGACGAAGGCCATGGCGGCATAGGCGGTCCATCGGAACGCGCGTGCTGGAAAAATGCGAAGGTAGAAACACAGCACGGAAATCTTCGTGAGACAGAGGGTAAGGAGGTAGAAGGGTTCGTCGATGTAGAAGACCTGGAATGCCGCGGTGAGTCAAGGCTTTTTCTCTATCAAGTCCGGTGATGTCGCTAACCTTGAGACCCTTGATTGCCACTTCTGGTTCGACGTACCAGATGTCTTCTCCGAAAGCGTACTGGCCGACTGGTCTCATAATTAGCGACAACACCGGCACCGAGATGGACTGTCGACCTACCCCACGCCCCCAGGATGAAGAAAACGGTATAAAGAATCTGTACATCACCATCAGCTTCTCCCCTGAAAGACATCATCCGATGGCTAAGGACCAAAGCAAGGCTTACCCCTGCAGCGGTCATCAAGTAATCATCTAGCGCTAGCTTCCCTTGCAGTCTCCAATTTGTGTACAGCCTCAGCCATGGACAAAAGGCCGCCGGGATTTCGATAATCAGCGCAAACAGGATGACATGTTTCCGATCACGAGGCTCCACGCCGCATGCCTCACTAACCGATCTCGTGACGTCTACGATCAAACCAAAGTCAGTGGTCGGAAAGTTGCGCCTCCGGACGAGAAGGTTGTGGCATACCGAGGCTTTCGAGAGTTGTGCACTCATCGAGGATACACTGTTGTGCGGCTTGGAGGAAGACTTCGTCGCCGCACAGACAGGAAAAGTTAAGCCCATTGCATTTTGTTTGACCTATGGTTGAGGAAAAACACTTCAGCTAAAGCAGGATTACTCGTTAGCCGTCGGACCTCTGACAGAGTTGGCGGTCTGCTACCTACACCACACGGCGGCAAACTGTTGAATGCGTCAATGAGTCCACCGTTCGATATGGAAGCCGTGGCCAGCGCAACCAGTGCAGTACTCAAGACGAGTAGATTGAGGCTGCGAGTTACGATCATGACTTGGGGACTCGAGCCGGAAGACAAACGCCGGAATCAACTTTGGAGTTGGTCTGTTGACAAGGCCTTCACATCCTTTCTTCAAAGAAGATGGCGAGGGGGCGCGGAACTCAGACTATGTATAGCTCATCATCAACGCCAGGGCCGCGCGACTCAGCCAAGCAAACGTTGGGTGTGGGCATCGTCCACACCGGCTCTGTGCTATGATCCCTTGATTCCTTGGTGCCGGCCGGATCTCAGCTGGGGCACGCGTGTGGTGGTCCACCACACCCCTGGTATCGCTTGCCGTCAACAAGTGCGATTTCCGCAAACCACAGTCATCCCAAGGGGTCGAACTAAATCGCGGCTATCGTACTGACGAGGCCAAAGAAGTGCGCCAGTCCTATCGGGCCCATCCGTTCACGCTAATGCAGGGTTGCCACGATTCCAGACATCTTAATCCGAAGCGACCGGACCTGTTCACAGGGCTTATTACTCGCGCCCGACATGGTTAGCATCTGATGAAACTGAAGAAGATGGGCTTTCATAGTGCGAGATGGACCCGTGAGCGGTTCAAGCAACCGGATTGATGACCGAAACGTAAAGTGCTTCTGGGTTGTTCCCTGAAAGGTTACCGTGGACGGCCTATCACAACCATAAAACGGACCGCCACGGAGGTATCTCGAAGTGAGCAAGCTAGACAAAACGAATTGGGAAAGCTAACTCCGGAGCGTGCTGATGGCCAACAGAGATAGCTTCCAATACTATTTGCTGCTGTCGGAGGCCACTAGTGACTCCTGAAAGGGCAAGGCTCGTGGGACACTATTCTTTGCTCTGACTTCCCAACGTTGGCTACTTCCTGCCTCATACTTGGATGAGACTCTCCTTGGAGGTCCCTTAAGGCTGATACTATGATCGTCCCAGTGGGCTCTGGATCGGGAAAGATGCGAGGGCGCGGGATTTCCTGAACGTTCTCAATACTTCAGAACCACTGGGACAGATCACAAAGGAAGGTAAACCCCAATCCTGATCCCCAGGAACTATACTGCCTAATCTACCGGGTTCTTGGATCACACAGCAACATGCTATGTAGGGCCAAGATCACCACAGCATTCTAGCCCGGCATTATGTTCAGCGCAGATCAATGGGCTCGGACAGGGACCGAACAGGGGTAGAACAAGTGTGTGTGGACAGAGTTTCTACTCGTACATGCCGACATCCTGGTCGAACCTGCAGGGCAGCCTTACATACAACAGAGGCAGTTAGACATTCGTTTGGCTAGCCCCAATAGTGTTTCTTATTGGAGCGATTTGCGAAGCCCGTTCTTTCGACAGAAGACATAGACACCAGGAGACCAAACGTTCGACTGGTAGTTTCCCGCTGGCTGGCGCTGACGCGCTAGTATGGCCACGGGTGTCATTGACTCTGCAAGGTCAGGGTGCGTTGTCGCGTAGTGCTGCCCAAGCACAACCGTGGGACCGGCCGATGGATGACTACGGCGCCCCGACTGAGCTTGACTCAAGTAGCGCATCATCATATGTACCTACTGTACTAGATGAAGGTCCGAGAACATGGCGGCAGAGTACTGTAGTCGCCGTGTCTTGGAGTGGAACCAGTTCACATTTCCTTTTTTGTGTTTGACTCGCGCCTAAATTGCCCTGGACTTGCACGAGTCGTGATGGTCTTGTGACATTGTTTGCATGAAGGGGAACTGCAGTACCTACACCAGTGTCTGGAGGAAGAGACGACGAGTGTTTCGAGCCGCACGGGCAGTGTGTTTCATTTGGGCAATGCCGGTTCTCCCTCCAATTGCCGGATGGCCACTAACTATCTCTCAAAGCTATCAATGACTCGTTCGCCAGGTACACATACAACTACGTCCCCAGTCGCAGTAACATACCAAGGGCCCCACGTTTATTGAGATCCAATCGATCGAATACAAGGTAATAACCGTCTGGCCGGTAGCGAGGAAAACAATGCTACATTCGAGCTACGATAAGGTACAATGTGAAAAGGCAGCGTGGGCCCAGTGTGCAAGCGAGCAACCCACCCACCTTATCTGGCGATGCAGCTTCCTACAATGGTAATTCGATGAGTGTTCCTTCAGCTCCCCCGCAAAGTGCTCCACGTGCGCGAGCCATGAGGACTTTGCTAGTTAAGCGTGCCGTTTACTTAGTAGCAAAGCTACGGGAGGCTATCTGGGAGGCGTGGCGCTGGGCCCAGGTACACGTTGCCCCAGGTCGCTTTGTAGTCTATCTTTAAGCTGAATAGAGTGCTTCTCTCGAGTTTGGACATGTCGTTGGTATAATAACATAAAATAAATAAAATAAAATAAAAATAAAAAGGGAAAAAGAAAAAAGAAAGTCGTCTCATAGCAGCATCGAACTGGGAGACACTATATTATTGTCCTTCGTCGAGAGTTCCCACCCCACCACACACACACACGGTTAGGCGTTGAACGGAGGGCACAGGAGTGAGGAGTGAGAAATGCTATCAAAGGAAGTAACAGCAAATGTGTGCGTGTAAAAAGTCTGAGTTCTCCAGTGGTCCCCTAGGTTCCTAGTCACTATGGTAGGTTGCTATAACTCCACGTGATGTGTTAGTCGCAGTGCTCTTTGGTCTTCATTCATATTTTGCCATTCCATCTCTTTTGCACCTCCTTTCTTTCTTAACTTTATATTATTCCTTTCATATTCTCACATACTCAACTCGAGGCATAATTTGCCGATCTGAAGCACCTTCAATGTTGTCGGTTGTTAGGATGAGAGCCACGAGTCCCGAAGCAGGCTACCTAGGCGGTTAACCTATTGGAATACGGTAACATCTCAATGATCGCAAAACGACGCAGTTGCAATAAGGCAGACAGCCATACACATGAGTCACAGAAACAACTCTTGGAGACTGACGACATCTTCTGCGATGTCGCATCGTAAAGCCTCGCGACCTCGGACCTCCGAGCGTTGCAGGAGTTGAGTTGAGGTGTGTGGAGGAGGGGCTTTATTATGAGTCTGTAGATCAACTTGCCGCACATGATCAACCATCCAAAGAACTTTTCAAATCTGGTCCATTTTCCACTCATCCCGACATCGCACTTCTCACGAGTCCGAATCGCGAGGTGAAGACGTCAATGTGAACCGATCTTTAATGAGTGCCGGTGTCAGGGTCTCTGACAGGTCACGTGCCTCGCCAGGAGATGCCCGTCTTGGCAAAGTCCAGCGTCGCCAGCTTCGGGCATAGCCTCGTAACTCCGCTTCACCTCAAATCTCTGCACTCACCGTTCCCTCACCAAGATCAGGTTGATAAGTCAGGCGAGCCCGTCAGCCATTCCATCCCTGAGAGCGGCGCCCGATTTCTGGGCCTCGCTCAATCAAACCAAGCCTGTCATTTCCTCTCGATTTCGAATTGCCCCGTCAGCAACCCATACCGACTCGCTCGGAACTCCGATGGTGTGGGCACACCAGCTACTCACTCCATGGCTCCAGCTCGACACCGCAGCGAGACGCCTCCGGACTCCGAGCAGGGCCATGAAGATGACTCGGCCCGCGGCGCCGGGAGTGGCGATGAAGCCGGCCAGCCCGCACGGAAGCGCCAGCGTGTACGGCTGAGCTGTCTGGAGTGCCGTCGCCGGAAGCTCTCGTGTGACCGCGGCTTCCCGTGTGAGCGCTGCATCAAGAGCGGTACCCCCGACCGCTGCAGTTATGAGTCTCGCACAGGCGAGGTCGTCAACGCCTCGTCCGGGATCCCGCCGCCCTTTGCCCAGCTCGACTCCCGACGCTTCGGCATCGGTGTCGACAGCTTTGGTGCCAGGGACCATGATCACGATCGCATCAGGAAGCTGGAGCTGGAAATTGCCCAGCTCAAAACCCACCTCACCAGGACCACCGGCGTGAGCACCGGCATTGGCGGTGCGTCCTACGATGGGAGCACCGTCGCTGCTACCAACTCGCCTCTTACCCAGGATGGTGTCGTGGCTGAAACTGTCACGGATCCAAAGGCTGAGGTCGAAGCATCCATGGCTGCGTCGAATATGAATGGCGAAAAGGGCGAGCTTCGTTTCTTCAGGGGCAAGGAGTTCCGCACACGGTACTTCGGCCCGCACAATGCGAGCATGGCATTTGTCGAGTTGACTGGCCTCTGCCCCTTCATGAAGGAGACTTCAGATGAGTGGCTGAGGCCAGTCATTGTGCACGATCGGAAGGATCGGAAACGCCGTCAAGAGGTGCGCGATCATGAGTATCAGCAACCTGATCCGGAGCTGGAGGCATTGTTGCCTTCAAAGGACATTTGCGATGCGCTCGTCTCGGTCTATCTCGACCAGTTTGAGCAGGTTCACCGCATCGTCCACATTCCTACTTTCAAGCGCGAGTACGAGCAGTATTGGCTCCCTATCGGCGCCACACGCCATGCGGCTTTCACGGCTCTCATTTTGTCCATGATGGCTGTGACGAGCTGTGTTCACACGCAAGAAACACTTCGCTTCATTGGGATGATGTCCAATGCACGGCATTGGGCGGAACGGTGGATCAAGGCGTGCGATGCATGGTACTCCAGGCAGAGCCAGAAGCACCGACGCCTTATTCACTACCAAGTCGCTTGCCTCCTCTACTTGGGCAAGCGAGTCAACACCATCAAGAAGAAGCGCTTCTGGACTGGGTCGGGGGCTCTCATCCAGGACGGCATCGCTGTTGGACTGCATCGGGAGCCGAGCTACATGGGTGGAAAGATCACCATCTACAACCAGGAGATGAGGCGTCGTATCTGGGCAACAGTCCAAGAATTCGACATGCAGGCCTCTTTTGACCACGGCCTGCCTACACTCGTCAGCCAGCTGCATTACGACACCAACGCTCCTCGAAACCTCGATGACGAGGATTTCGATGAGCACACGACCACCCTGCCCAACTCGAAGCCGGTCAAGGAATATACCTTCTCATCCTTCCAGCACTTGGCACGGCAGAGCCTGCCACTGAGGCTTGAGTTGAGTAGACTGCTCACAGGACCGACGTCGGAAATCGACTACGACCAGGTGATTCGATACACCAATGATCTGACGCAGGAAATTGACGCCCTGCCCTCGTGGGACCTGAACCAGGACAACATCAAGGGCAAAAAGAACCCCCTTATAGCATACACGCTGTTGCATGTGCAACTGCGCCAGTACATCATTCCCCTCCACCAGCCCTATCTCAAGCTCCGCAAGCACAACTCGAAGTACCAGTACTCCGAGATCATCTACTACAATGCCGCCAGAGATATCGTCCTTCTCCACGACAAGCTCTACGAGCAGGGTGTCCGCGCACTGAACTTCCTTCGCGAGGATGCTCTCACGACAGCCATCAACCTGTGCAGCGTCACCATGCTGCAGCCGCGCGGCTCGACCAACATGATCATGATCAACTCTCATCACACCGTCAAGCTCATCGAGAAATGTCTTGCGATGAAGGAAGATCGTCTGTTGAGAAGCGGAAACAACGAGCCGTGGGGATACTCGATCATGTGCGCGGCACTGGGTCTCCTGGAGGCACATCTAGGCGCCAAGACTCCCGAGGCGGCCAAGTCGACAAGTGCCGAGCGGTTCGTGAATCTTCACCACAAGCTGCTGGCAAACCAGGAGCCGTCTGTGGAGAACCGCGACCAGCCCTTGCAGATGGCACCGAGCATGGGGGTGATGGGTGCTCCGTCTTTGCCCCTGGTCACATCGGGAATGGGCATGCCGGATCGGCCAAAGGTATGTCTCGCCAAAAAACCTCGCTTCGTACAAGGAGGGACCAAGTTTACTAACAATACGTTCCCCAGTCCGTTACTCCTTTCTCATTCACGCCCACAATGGGACCCGCTGGTCCTCCACCATCCATGGACGCCGTCACCAACTCATGGCTCCTCGGCGCGGGTGATCAGGCTCATCCCTACAACATGGATCCCAGTCTGGAGCTGCTTGGTCTGAATCTGAACGAAATATGGGGAGAGTCCTGGGAACTGGGTTGAAGATGACAAAGAAAAGAAGAAGTTCTCACGGGAGGGGAAAAGGGAATTTTGCTGATTTTGATGATGCCATCGTGCGTTGCGCAAGCGTGTTTCTTTGATACCATGGTTGAGGCAAAAAATGTTTTGTACGCGTCGCATATACACGTTTGTTGGACCCGAGTTCTGGGAGGAAGGTTATGCCCTTTTTCTGGAGTCAGTACATTTACAAGGTTCTCGATGGGGTGTTTTACTCAAGCTACAGCGACATGTCTTGACCTGTCTTAATGATCAACATGATGACTATCAATGTGGTGGCATATCATTTGCTCCAGCCCCTTTTCCTTGCACGATAATCATCTCCCACCAGCAGAGTCTCTCTCTCTCTCTCTCTCTCTCTCTCTCTCTCTCTCTCTCTCTCTCTCTCTCTCTCTCTCTCTCTCTCTCTCCGTGGTCCTCGTCGTTCAGTCTACTGAGTCCACGCGTTTCCCTCGGGGTTCAAGGATGAAGGCGCAACTCTGGGTCCATCACCAGCAGCAGCAGCACTGCCATAGTCCCGTCTCGGGACTTCCTCCGTGCCAACTTCTTCCTCGTCGACCTCCTGCGGCCCGTCAGTTAGAAGCGGACGACTGCTCTGCCACTCAGAATCCGACGCTGCCCCATTGGTGCGGCCAGACCAGAGGCGCCACGCCGTCCACCAGCTTGCGCCCTCCTTCATCATGAGGAGTCCGATCAACTAAGGGGGACGTGTCAAAACGGTCAGCTTCAAATCAATCCTCCACGCAAAGGGCCCTCCCCCATTGTGGCGGCATCGGACGAAAACGTACCTGCAAAAGCGCCACGGCGAGCACAACCCCAAAGTCCACACCCGCGCTCGTCTGCATGGCGCCCTTCCACGCCTCCCTGCAGCTCCTGTCCCTCCCATACGTCTCCGGACACGAGCTGGGCTGTCCGAAAGGATAGGCCCTGTCCTTGACGGAGTTGAAGCCACAGCAGTCGAGCGCGTCCTGGATGATCCGCACGCTCCTGGCGTCCTTGGCCCGGAACATCCGCGTCCACTGGTCCTCCAGCGCGCACCGTACGAACAGGGAGTCAGGCACGGAGGACTGGAGGAGGAGGGTGGCGAGGACGGCAGAGACGAGGGCCTGCAGGGTCTGGAGGGCGGTGGGGAGGTGTCGCCTCAGGCTGGGAGGGGGGTGTTGGTGTGCGATCAGGAGGAGGTTGGGGCGGATGTACGCGTTGACGAGGGCGGTGAAGGGCAGGATGGCGGTTAGGATGGTGAGTGCGGACGAGATGGGGATGGAGAGGCTGTTGGCGTGGAAGTGTATGACGCTGTGGTGAAGAGGTCAGTTTGGGGGGGGTCCAGAGGCCTGATGATGGGAGCATACTGACACGGCGACTGTGAATAGCGCAGCGCTGAGCTGAGGATGAGTTAGCGCTGTGAGGCTTTGAAGGTATTCATGAGTTTAACTACACACAAACAAGTACACAAGACCGGGGCTGATCATGGTAACGGGGCCTGTAAGCTGTTTTGGAGTGTCGACGACGTCGCGACTATTCCGTTCTGCTTGTTGCTTTCAAGACCCTTGTGCCGCCTTTTGTCTTTATTCAGATACTGGGTATAGATTTGATGACCTCAGAAGGCCTCGGGGCACAATACCGAAAGGGACGAAGGTTTTGTGAAGAAAGAGTGAAGAAAGAGAAGAGGGAGTTTCGTGGTGAGGCCGAGGTGCGTCATTGGGTTGTAATATGCAGCTCCCCACATGCGGGTGGCCGGCCAGATGCAAGCCGCGAGAAGCCCTGGGATCTCCATGGAAACTGTGTTTAGGTGTGCATGTCGGTATTGGATTGATGACTGCCGCTAAGGTGCGCTGATGATCGGCATGATGGTGAGGCCGTGCGCTCGCTCTTTGCAGAATGCGCCTGCAAGCCATCCCAACAAACCTACCTCGCCCGTTCGTCTGCGATCCCCTGCTCCCCTCACAGCCCATCATCATAATAATCATCATATGTTCCCTGCATCGCCTGCGTGCTCACCCATTCCTCACTCGCCAATCCTCTTCTAGCTCTCTCCTCCAGCCCATCGGCATCCTTGTGCCAATCGCACGCGTAGTCGCACTCTGGCGTCTTCGTCTCTCCGAAATACTGACATATCAGTTTATGCCTACATTCTTCGGTGTTCTCGCAGTACTCGGCCAACTTCAGCAGACTTCTTCGTCGGGCGTCACCGTTCGTTTCGTCTCGTGAGTCACTGCCGCCATTTCGCACCATGCGAAGAACGCGCTCCAGGTCTTCCCGGCTGTAGTACAGAAAGCAGTAGCTCGCGTTGCCGTCTCGTCCCGCTCGGCCAGCTTCCTGGTAGTATCCTTCGAATGACTTGGGGATGCGCCAATGCACGACGAAGCGTACATTGTTTTTGTCGATGCCCATGCCGAAGGCTGTGGTGGCTACGATGACATCGTAACCAGGTTCGTTGTTGATCCAGCGTGCCAGGGTCTCTTCCTTTGCCGCAGTGGTGAGTTTGGCATGGAAAGGGCGAGCGCCGACGCCGGCATCGCGAAGGGACGCTGCAAGAGACTCGCACTCGTCCCGAGAAATGGTGTAGATGATGCCAGGCACGTTATCGAAACGCTCGCCAGCAGACGCTAATTCCGAAGATCTTGCCGCTTCCTTGCGCCGGTCATAGACGCCATGAATCCAGCGCAGGAAGTCATCGAGCCTGTTCTCATCGTCGTCTCGTGTGTAGCGGATCTCCAGATGTAGATTATCTCTCGAAGCGCTCATGAGGAAAGTCTTTGTGTCCTCAGGGACGAGCCCGAGCGTAGTCAAGATGTCTGTTCTGACTTGGGGGTTTGCCGTCGCCGTCAAACACATGATTGGTACGTCCTTGAAGGTCTCTCGGAACCACGAAAGGCGTTTGAAGTCTTTGCGGAAGTCGTGACCCCATTCCGAGATGCAATGCGCTTCATCGATGGCGATCCGAGCCAGCTCTTTCTGCTCATAGACAACCTGCAATCTCTTCCGAAAGTTGTCGCTTGAGCAAAGCTCTGGCGTGACGTAGAGAAGGCGCGTCATAGGATGACCAGTCTCGAGATCGCGTTGGATCCTTTGTCTCTCGGGATATGATGTGAGGCTATTAAGTGATCGAGCTTCTATCCCGGCGGCCTGGAGCGCCTCCACCTGGTTGATCTGTTTCTGGAGTCAGTCTCGCTTCTCTCCGTCCCCTTTGCGTCTGATTCACGCACCATCAAACTGAGCAAGGGTGAAACCACGATTGTAACTGCGCAACGGGTCAGTCTTGAAGTAAAGAACGTGAAATGGCTCGACGCAGAGGGGCGAGACCTACTGCCAGCGTCGATCACGGCAGGGAGTTGGAAGCACAGGCTCTTGCCAAACGAGGTGGCTGCCTGGACGTAGACATCGTGACCATCAAGAGCTGCTTGGATGATCTCTCGCTGATGAGGCCTGTTCATGCATCTCATCAGCATCGAACTAAAAACATATCGAGACTCTGCCAGTACCTGAATTCCTCTTTTCCGAAAGATTGCCTCAGAGTGAAGCCAATGTCTGTGCAGGAGGAGTTGGATCGTTGCAGGACAGGCATGGTGAAAGCACAACGCGCATGCCGGGCTCTCCGCGGTCGTCAACGTACGATACGTGTTTTGATTGTCCTGTCATCACATCTTCAGGTCGATTGAGAATACTCGAAAGTTGTGAGAGTGCTATGGCAGGCGCACGGATTGAACGTTGAATGCGGGTGCATGGGGTTGACAGATGCTGATTCGGTCCTGTTTTGGTGCACTGCACCTGTAGATCGACACTCTGGAAAGAATTATGGGTCAAGCAGCACTCACGCTCTCCAGGATTCGCACCTCATATCCTCCAAGACAACACTCCCACCTAAATATAGTCAATGGCCGTGGCAGGAATAGCGGTGCACTCCAGAGGTGAAAGAGGCGTTTGGTAGTCGACTTATTTTTGATGTCAAAACTGAGTTTGGAGGATCAACGCTCACGAGAGGATCGATGTACATTCTTGCTTCAAGTCCTCCGTAGGTTCTTCATGTACAAGAAACATATAATGAAACCTATCCACGAAAAAAGATACCATGATCTCTGAAGGGCTATAAGTGAAGCAAGCATCAGCTAACAGCATATAGCCCGCTGGTACAAGCTGGCCGTTCCCATCGAGATTCACGTGTGCTATACCATAGTGACAGCATTTAGACCGGCATGTGTGTCTCGACCACACAGACAGGTTTTTGCGCCATCGCACACGATTATAGAGCGAAATTTGGTGTCAAAAAATGACCTGGCTTCATTGGCGACCATGAGACCTGGTGCACATTTCTTGAGCCAGGGATTGAAGCCACTGGCATTCTCAAACCCCTCTGAACAGCTTTCCTTCTAGTTCCTGCGAGATGCGAAGGATGTCTGCAGTGATTCATCCAAATCATGGTTCAGCATTGAACTCTGCTTTGCAAAACCCATACTAGTCTGGGAACCATTCCGGTTGCTTCCAATCGACCATGGCTAGTCTTGTATGTCGGGGCATCTTTGAAATGACAACGTTGCTTGCTTGGGTGGGATCACTGTATAAAGACCAATATAGAAACGCCTGCGAGAAGTTTGCGATACTGATCAGGGGCTTCATCTATGCTATGGCCAGGCGAATGATCATATATCGTGGATTTATAGATGGTACATCAACTGTGAGTCCATAAAGGCGGCAAGCAGTGCTCTTCTAGGGTACTTGTCCAGCATCGGGAAGCTGTCCGCCCATAATGTGGTAGCGCCACATTAAGGTGTTGGCGATGAAAGATGAACTTAAAGAGGGGAGCTCAAGTATGATTCCCCAGTCTATTGAACTCTCGGCCGGATCACAGATCTAGTCGGCGACTGCATGTAGTTAGAGAAGGCTAAAGGCCTCAAGTACGCGAAGACAGTTGCCAAATATGCGCGGCAGTCACCTCGCCCTGGTCGTCTTTGAGAACAGATTCGGTCAAAAGGTTTCCGAGTTCCATCGGTCCTGATCCGATCTTCACACAGAGAATACTTCTGCTCTGTGGCCGAATATGTTGATCTTATCATATCATATCGGATGCTCTGAGCCTCGTCTACCCAGTGGTCACCAGGTGCCGCGCAGCCGAGGCCGCAGCCAAGTCAGGCAGCGGACCTGGACCACCCTCGTTCTCACTGGTTTGTATGAGAAAGTTTATCTCACACCACAAAGTAGAGAAACGACACAAAGCCGGGGCACGCTAAAACACACGCACGGGTGGTGACCACGCTGTAGCTGGGATTAGGAAACCGCTCTAACGGTTCACCGCCCATCTCAAAGAGCGAGCCAGGGATAACAACAGGCCTGGGACCGGGAAGACGAAAGAACATGGGTCAGAAGACGAGGTGGAAAGAACCTGAACCTGGCCCCCATTTCAGGGGGAAAGATCCTGTTCAACTCGTGGCAACGGTGAACGATGGGTCGGCAAAGCACGGCTCGGTTGTTGGGCAAAGCTGAGTGCGAATCATACTTTAAGCCGTCGATGACGATGCAACAGTTGGAAGCACTCTGGAAGGCCAACGGACCACACTGGTGGTGTCCTGAGCTTGACCGGTCGGCGGATCGACATGGACAGTGGTGGATGCTTTTCTGGTTTGGGGGGTGGAGAGACGGCCGGATTGGCAGGGCATGGCGCGTGCCTTGCAGAAGTGTACTGTAACGGCTGCCATGCCACCACCACCACCACCACCACCACGCCGCCCAGACCCAGGGCCAGTTTCCTGCTTGTGCACACTAGAGGTGGAATGCGCATCCAAGATGGAACGAGATGGTACCTGAGTACTGATACCTGGGTAAGGGCAGCAAGGAGAACGGCCGAGTGGTGGAAAGACTTGGATAACGATACCTGTGCGCCTTGGGAAAGAAAAGACAAAGAGTCATGATGCTGGACGTTGTCTGCCTTCGTTATCGTCCGCGCCACTACCAAGTTGTGTCATAGCGACAGGTGGCGGATGCGATATGCAATTGGGTTTGGCCCAGTGCGATAGATTGATGTGATGCTGCCGTTGACAATTGAGCTTTTGCTGCAGAAAAGGCAGAGGGGAACATTTGGCTGAGGCAGCAAACGGAGAGGGCCCTGGAACAGCACTGTGCCGATGTGGGGATAGATGCACTGAACACTGTGCATGTTGTTGGGGTCCAGGAGTCCTTGAACCCCCGTCCCAAGCCCCTTCCAGGGCCACGCGCGTATCTGAGCCCGCACTGTGCTTCGACCCTCCCCGGCGGCTAGGTACCTGATGAACGAACCCCTTGCGCCCACTCCAGGACCAGTCCCTGACCCCGTCCCACCACACCTTTTCACCATCACTGCAGTGCTCCGTACAGGCCGTTGATATTGGCACAAGCGCTGCTCCCACCCTTTCAGCAACCTTCGCTGCATTCTCCCTGCTCTACCTACCGCACGAGCCATCCCAGACAGCGGGCCCCGAACTCTTGGGCATTGGGCAACCTCCGTCTTTGCTTGGCCTGGGCTGCTGGACTAGTCTTTACCTGTCTATCGATCTGGGTGGTCGTGGTCGTGCCTGTCCCTGTCTATGCTTCGCGTCTGCTTGGCTCAACCGTCATCTTTGTCCTTCTTCTCACCACCAGCTTGACGACGACCGCTCGACTTCGACCTCTTGTTTTCCTTTCGAATTCCTCAACGGCAGAGTTTTTCCTGTCCCGTTCCTCGAATCGACACCTCGATATCGACTGCACGATCCATGACGGACCCCTAAACTCAGTGCACACGGCGCGATAACCCCATCACGAACGAACCGACGACGATACGCGGCTGCACGCTGCTTCCAAACAACCCACCATGTTCCCGATTGTTTCGTGTGTCAGTTTCTCTCAGCCTCGCTCGGCCTGAGCCCTCTCGCCTGCCCAGATTTCTGTCACAGTTCCTGACCGCTCGCTCGCGTGTCCGTTGAACTGCAGCAACCCCGGCTCGAGCATTTCTGAAACGATTTCAATCCTCCGACGCCGGGCCACTGCCTCCCCTCCACCAACAACACCACCTTGCCGAAACTTGTCCCCAGATCGATACAGAACCTTCTTTACGAGGCTGTGTCTTTCTTTTCATCTGCTGGATCTCGAGAAGAACAAACTCCGCCGTCTGCGCTGTCCACGCGCGAGCGTGTCTGTGACCGCTCATCGCCATGATGGAACACATGCCTCCCCTCCTACAGCCTCAGCAGCCTCCCACAAGAGGGCTGCCAGATAATCCAGCTCAGGGTCGACGGCCAGTCCCAAACTCCGCTGCTACCTCCAATGGCCCTACCCCTCCGCCGCCGCCGGTCCCCAGCCTGCGAAGCATCCCTTCAAGCTCTGGCTTATCTACCAACAATGCCATGTCCCCGGCCCAAGTTATCGGTCTCGTACAAGATGCTATGCGCAGCGCCATCGAGGAGGAATCCCAGGTTGCCGAGGCCAATGCAGTAGCGACTGGCATCAATACTGGAGTTACAGTCGACTTGAGCCGGAAGAACATTCGGGATTTGCCCGATGAGGCGGTGGATTTGATGAAGAGCGAGCTGCAAAGGTACATGACACCATCACTCACTGCCTTCAAGCATATTTGCTAACACCATGAAAAGGCTAGCGCTCTCGCATAACCAGCTCACCTCGCTGCCGATGCGCTTCTCAGAATGCACATCGCTTCGCTACCTCAATATCAGGGGCAACCAGATCAGGGAGTTTCCGATGCCCGTAAGTTTTTGCTCCTGTACACGTTGTCATTCCAGCACTGACGAGTCATCCAGCTATGTGATTTGAGATCATTAGAAATCCTCGATCTTGGACGCAATCAACTTCGCGTCTTACCGCCCGAAATCGTACGACTCTCTTCTCTCAAAGTGCTCTCCGTGCAGCGGAACCAAATTCGAGAGCTGCCCGTTTGCCTGGCTGAGATGGGATCACTCCAGTCGCTGAAGTTCGAAGGAAACCCGATCAGCTTTCCACCAAGAGATGCATTCCGCGTGCCATCCTCAAGTCCACCGAACGAGAGCATGGCTCGAGACACTGAGGTCACCGAGGTCATAATCACAACCCAAATCAAGAAGTACTTACGGCAGTACGTTCAGGCAGGCCGGACAGACACAGATACCACCGGCGACGAGTCCAGCGAAGCAGGAGAGACGCCAAGGTTTCCGCTCAAGCGTGTCACATCCGGCCGCTTTCCGATCAAGGTCAACGGCGCCGATCCGCCTGATGCTCGGTCCCCCAACCTTAGCCGACCACCGCCAATACCTACGAGGTCACACTACCGTGGCTTGTCGCAGCAGAACACAGCCATCAGAAGGCCTAGCGTCATGCCCTTGACGATAGGCAACGTGAACGAGCGACTGAGGAGCAACTCGGAAACTGGGATGCGGTCGGAGCGATCAGAAAGCCGTAACCGACGGATGGGAATTGTGAGCCGCAAGGCATCCGAACTTGGCACGCTCGACGAGATAGAAGCCAATAATCGCTTCAGTCATTACCGAGGACTCAGCCATGGCTCAGCCATGCAGGGATCCCCCATTGGTTCCAAAAGCCCTCACACACCCAACGAACCCTCATTACAGAGACCAATCTACGTTCGCCGCCTGTCGATCCTTCCCGAGCGGAGACGAGAGTCGAAGATTTTCGACCCCGTCGTTGAGGCGGCGAAAGGCATTCTCTATTCAGTCTTTCAGATTCATCCCATGATCCAGATGCTGATGAGCCTGACGAGCGACGGGTCTGTAAAGCGTTCAAGTTTGGAGATTGTCTTCTATAACACGAACTCCCACGTGGAAGAACTGGAGCAGGAGATCCAGAAGTACGACCTTGCCATCAGCGAAGGCGACACCCATATGCCGAGGGAGAACGAGAACGTTCACAGAGCTTGTCTTACCCTCGTCAGCGCCTACGGACACGTTTGCACGTTGCTGGCGGACAATATCGATACCTTTGTGGACAACGGTGATGCCCGCTACATTCGGTCACTCCTGATGTTGATCTACAATAGCGTGATGGAGCTTCGAGTAACGTTGTCCTCTGTCAGCGCCGAAGACTATAGGCAGAAGACAAATGGCCAGAACCAACTTGATGACGGCAACACGATGAGACCACACGCCCGGCAGCCATCTATCGCGTCGTCAAGCGGAGACCGGCCGATTGTGACACGGGGTCGGAATGGCACGATGTTGCACAACCCTGGTAACCTCAGAGTTGCCGTGAACGTACCCGTGCCATCATCTTTGAATAGCGGCATTCCCACAGCAATGATAGGCTCGGCAACACCACGATCTGGTGAATCATTCAGTTCCGCAACAAGTCGCACCGGCGGTGTTGACTTCTCAGAGGAAGATGCTCAATTTGAGCGAGTGTTCCTTTCTCTGCAACGTTCCGTTGATGTAGTCCAGCGTACGCTGCCAAACTTCAACGTGCAACTTTCGGGCAGCGTGCGGAGCGCGTCTCAACGGCCGATCGTCAACTCGCTGATAACCATGTGCCAGAGTACGATCAGGCAGGCGGATGTCCTCAGGAAGAGACTGTCGGTGATCAAGCTCAAGGAGCCAGGCGTGCGCTCACAGTCCAGCTTCTGGAATCTATGCAGCAACTTCATCCTATCCTGGACAGAGACTGCGGAGCAAGTAAAGTATACCATCAGCAAGGTGCCACTGCCGCCAGATACAAGAATGCGGCTTCGTCCGATCCAACAGAGCATGAAGGAGACGAGTAACATTATCTCTCAGTCTCCTTGGCATCATATGCTTGGCTCGACTGGCGCAAATGGGACCATGAACTTTGACCAACAGGTGCTCTCTCCTGGCGCACCCATCACACCGCAGAGCGCCGCCCTCGGTCCGGCCATGCAGGCCACTGTCCCCAGCACTCCACAGAGCGCTTCATTTGCGGCAGCATTCCACGGCAATGTGTTCGATCGAGCGGACGCACTCATTGCCAACCCTGGGATCTCCATGTCGAGAGGCGGTACGCTGACGAGAGGTCACTCGGGCTTCAACTCACTTTCGTCCATATCATCCATGTCTTCGGATGGGAACACAGGACCGTCATCGGTGGCGAGTCCGAACGGGTCATTTGGACCAATGCCACTCCGCCTCAACGGTGGTAGTAAGGTTGCCTTTTAGTTGAAAAGCAAGATCTGGGCCCTCGTTCGAGACGAAGAGCGCATGTCTTACCCATGACGCGGGAGAAGGCTGCGGTGACCAGAAGTCACGAAGCTGAAGAAGGAGGCGATGATGATGAGAAGAATACAAAGACGAAGAGACGAGGAGGCAGTCTTGTTCGATTTGCTCTTTCCGCATAGCACCGGCGTTCCTGGGGTCACATTTCTTGGCTTTTGACCATTCACTCTTTTACATGCCTCAATGTTTATTTGGACCTTGAAGGGAGTGCCTGAAGGTCCCTTGCATCTTCATGTCTCCTGAATGGGTCTGCTCTATTTTCTTGTGCCCCCCTCCCACCCCTATTTACACTCATTTTCTATCTGGCTTTAATGGAAGGAAAGACGAACCATGGCGCATAAAATATTGGCTTGATTCTATTTTCGTTCTTTTCTTGAGGAATACTGAAGAGTGGCACTCTTTTCTTGGGTTGACATAATACCACAGGCTGGCGTCGGCACAATGGACGGACAAATGCACTACACAACACAGCACAGCACAGGGCGGCGCATTGCAATGGAAAGGTGGAATTGTACAAGTAAAGGGCTGAGGAGGGTAACTAAGAAGTGATATAATGTTTATCAACGCTCTTCCCCTTTGAATGTCTGATTCTTACCCGTGACTCCAGTGGTGAGAGGTGCAGATGAAGCAGAGAGTGGTCTTGGTGGTGATGACCACCCCCACCTTTGCTGCATGATCTGGTGACGACCTGCAGGACGCGACGTGTAGAGGCGAATATGCAGCAGCCCAGTCGCGCAGCTTTGCCATATCCGATCTCCCATCTTTCTTTTCATCATCTCAAACATCATCAGCCTCGCTATAGAGCCTTGGCCGAGGACACGATCATTCACACCATGTCCTCAACATCGGCATCGTTATCACAGGCACACGCGCCCTCACCTCCCCAGCCTGCAACACCGACCACAACCGCCGCCTCAGCCTCAGCCTCAATGCCTCCCTCCTTCACAACAAGCACAACAGACGCCACCTCCCCATCCTCGTCCTCCTCCACCCTCCCAACCTCCTCCTCCGTCAACGAAGCGCGCAGCGCCGTCGTCGCCTCCCTCTCCAACATGCTGGACCGGAAACTCCAGACCCGCGCCTCAACGCTGCACTCCAACGCCGCCGCGCTGTCGCAGCAGGAGCGAGCCCTGGAGAAAGCCACGACGGGGTTGAGGAGGGAGAGGGAGAAGCTGGAGAAGGAGGCGGCGAGGGCGGAGAGGGCGCTGAGGGAGATTGGGAGCGTGCAGAACTGGGCGGAGGTGCTGGAGAGGGAGTTCTTGGTGCTGGAGGAGACGGTGAGGTTGGCGAATGGCGGCGGGGCGGCCAGCGATGACGAGGGGGCTAGCTGGAGTGGGAGTTGCTCGTGTAGTGAGTGTGGCGATGGGGATGGCAGGGGGAAAACAGAGGAGGAGGAGGATGGGGATGTGGCTATGGCGGAAGGGGGTGGGTTGTCGGAGGCGAGTAGGAGTTTGATGGATGGGGAGGAGAGTACGGGGTCGGGATCGGGACAGGCGAAAGGGTCGGAGAGTGCTTCTTTGTCGACGTTGGGTTGAGGCAGATGAGAGGCGAATCCGAAGAGGAAACGGGGCTTACGACTTTTCACGATGAAATTCGAATGATTTGTTTTGGATGGTAGGGACGGCACATCGTGGCGAATGCTGCTGTAACGAATGGAACATGTCTGGATGGTAATTATATGCTTTTTGATCTAGTCCTTCACTTGGTACTCTTTATGCTCTATCGTGTGGGATACACAAACCACATTGGGTCGAGCGTCGTTTCGACTTTGCCGCATCTTTCTCCTTTTCCTGCCTTGCAGCTCATTCACCCCTTGATTTTCGACACTGTCCTGTTCCTGCGTGTCCTTTACAGGAAGCCGGGCAGCATGATGTACCTCTTCTTCTTGTAGCGGTCGCCAAACTGCTCCCTGTACGCCTTCTCCTTGCCAACACCCCAGGTGTACATGTAGTACGTGCCAATGCACATGTAGATGACGATGAAGATGCTCTTGGAGACGATGATGGCACCCAGCCACGCGACAACCTCCCACATGTAGTTCGGGCACGTCACCAGCTCGAAACCGTGGCCGGAGGGGAGCCTCCTCTCGGTTTCGCCAGGCTTGCGCAGGGACTTGAGGTACAGGTGGACGCGGAAGTTGGACAGCTGTCCCAAGAAGTAGAGGAAGAGACCGACGTAGTTCATGGCGGGGATGACGGGGCGAGCGGCGAGACCCCACGGCGAGTAGATCTCCAGGGCCGCGAGAAGACCAGCGGGGATCCAGTAGTGGGCCGAGTTCCAGAGGACGTTGGCGGCGGGCATGGTGGCGGCCGAGAAGCGGTGGACGAAGAGGGTCTCGAGCTCGCGCTTGACGAAGTGGCCGACGATCATGTAGAAGGAGAGCGTCTGGGTGGCATTGTAGGAATAGCCTTGCCTCGAAACACCAGCAACCTTCTCCAGAGCGTAGGGCAGAGCGTAGAGGACGATCGGGTGGATGACGATCGGGCCGAGATACTCGAGCACGAAGACGGTGCGCCAGGGCACCTGAGGGCCCATGTCCTTGATCAGGACCTCACCGGAGGACACGATGCCGGGGATGTTGGCAATGAGCTCCTTGCGGTTCTTGCAGGTCGTGCGGGTGGTGGGGTCGTAGACACCGATGCGGTGGTGGTCACGGATGCGAGCGGCTTGGGCGACGGCTGCTTTGACATCTTCGACGGTGGTGGTTGGGCCGACGGGGATGGTCGACGGGAGGTTCTTGAGGGGTTTCTTAGGGACTATGCGAGGGCGATGTCAGTGGTGAGCAGGAAAGGGCGCCGTCGGGGATGGGGAGAATGGATACCTCTTGGGGTGAGCTTGAGCTCCTTGAGGGCGGCCATGATAGAGGTTGCGCCCAGGGGGAGGGTTGGGTGGCGAGAAGTGCCGAGAAATGATCACGAATCCAAAGTCGTAGAGGATCTTGGATGGATCGTAGATGGGAAGAGAGAAGCCAGAGATGGCGGGTGTTTGCGGGGATGTCGTCGATGGTAGAGCGACGAGAGGACAGATGAGGTTTGAAAGTTGGTCCTTAGAGAAGTGGTGGTGGTCTTGTTGGCATTGAATTTTGGCGGAGAGCTTCCCCATCGAAAAGGTGCCTCGGCCAGTTTTGGGGGGCAAAAGGTGCGGTGGACAGTGGACCTCCCATCTGATTGCCCCAAAGTACCTAAAACCACCGTTTGACGCACCGTTTCTCTGGTCACGTTCACACTTTCATCACATCCAACGGCTCACTTGCACTTTTTCGACATTCGTATCGAGAAAACAATGCTTGTGATGTACGCTCTGTTTAAATCCAGCGAGATGATGCAGGATCATCGGAAAGTATTCTACTGGAGCTCGTGGTTGCCAGAGGCCGTACGTGTCTGCAATCACACTACTCTACTCCAGTTTGTTCCCGCCTGTTGACAAAGGGCCTGAATCCGCATCGTGATGAGAGTTGCTGCACTGCTCCAGTCACGAGAGCGGGCCAGGTCATTCACTTCTTCACCATCCTGAACCTGGTCACTGCAGAGCCATCGCTCAACTCTTTGCGTCGAGTCTCGTTTCGGTAGCCAAACAAGCGTGGCGCCACCACGAACCGCAACCCGTAGTAGACGATCCCAAGACCCAGAATGCCGAGTGCAACGACCGAAGTCAGCCAATAGGGAAGAGAGGTGTTCCCTTTGCCGCCTGGCGGCCTGATGAATGGCATTACAGTGAGGAACTGCCCGGCCAAGGTCAGTCTTTCGAAAGTCATCGCAGTTTGGAATGGCAGCCCAACTTACAATGTTCCCGGCAAGATATAAAGCAATGACGGCCCATGGTGCAGAGAAAGGCGCCGTCCATCCCTCTTTCTTGGACAGGCGAAGCTTCACCAGGCCAACAGTGAGGGCCAGGGACAACGCCGTACCCGCATAGCTCGACAAGCTGACGATGAAGTTGAAGGCGTCACCAGCTGGAGGGGCGCATATGAAGAGAATCGTCACCGCAAAATGTATAGCGAGGGCGAAAATAGGCGTCTTGAATGGACGGTTCTCCATGATGATGTCTGCGAACGGCAGGACGCCTTCCTTTGCACATTCTTGGATGACGCGGGCTATGGTAACCATTCAGCACTGCTTTGCCCTGACGAACGGAGAAAAAAAAACACAATGTCGCTGGATTTTCGTGTGGTACTCACGGACGGTGAAAGCAACTCCCAATAAATGACCCATCGCGGACAAGGCCACGAGTACCGGCAAGACTTTGGTGCCTGCTGAGTCTCCGAAGACGTTGTGGAAGAGAGCAGCGGCAACGGTCACCTTGGAAGCAACGAAGACGTCCTTGGGGACTGCGGCGAGCTAGGAGGACGTTCAAGGTCAGTTGAACTTCTGACTGCTTCTGATGGGTAACTGGCTGGCTCACATAGGCAATGTTGGCGAGGATGTAGAGCACAGTGATGACTCCCATAGCCAGTGGTAGTGCTATCTTCAAGGTTCGCTGAGGGTTTCGAACTTCCGAAAGGACCTGTTCGAGTTCGTGTCAGTTTGGTGTAAAACCAACCGTCACGAAGGGGATTCCATGTTTTTCGTGTCGTACCGAATTGGCATTATCGTAACCCTGGTAAGAGAAGATGACATTCAGCAACGCCGTGCCGATGTCGTATCCGTTGCTGGAGGTGCCCTCGAACGCATTGGTGAAGTTGTGCGGCTTCTTGATCCGCAGTCTCCCACCCAAGGCGGCGAAACCGCAGCAGATGATGAAGAAAAGGACGAAGAGCTTGATGGCGGCCAAGGCATCTTGCAACCACCTCCCCAGGCGCGGTACCACCGCGTGGACACCCACTGCGAACGCTACACCGGCGATGGCCACTCCGCGAAGAAGCCAGGTGGTCGAGTCGGCACCGGCGGCAACCAAGATATAGGAGGAGAAGGTGATTGCGCTGCTGGCGGACGCCTCTGTGGAATCGTCAGCCCCGGCGAAGACCAGAAACGCGTAGGCGATGGAATATGCCCTACGGGGGAGGGAAACAACACTTACGAAGGAAAATGCAGGAGAAGATGTAGATGCAGGTCTGCAATACTGGCGGGTTGAACGAGCGTTCGAGGTAGTTCTTGACGCCACCAGATCGGGGGATAGCAGTGCCATACTCCAAGAAGACCAGCGTGCCAGCAGCAGAGATGAAGCCGCCGATCACCCAGCACATCAAGGCCATCCCAGGGCTTCCAGACAGTCGTAGGATTGTCGCCGGTGTCGAGAAGATGCTGTTCCCATCCGCCCCCAATTCATGATCAGCCAAGAGCACTTCCGGAGTTTTCAAACTGCTGCTGCGACAAATGAGCATCTCACTTACCCCGAGCCGATGATCTTGTTTACGATCAACGAAACCGCCCCGAACAGACCAATGGTCCGCTCCTGCAACACATGGGACTCGACGACCTGGAGGGAGCTGGCGTCGTCTTTTGAGAACTGGACATCAGCAGCTTCTCGCGCAGGTTGAATGCTGAGAGCATCATCTTCGCACCAGAGTCAGCACATCTCTCCCTCTCCCTCTCTCTCTTAGTGAAGCAGTGTGTAGGTATTCCTTAGTTCTCACCTCCCGATTTGGACTTGGTGTCAGACATGGCCCCGGCCTAGAAGTTTCAAAAGAACGCCAAGGGATCGCTACTGTACTGGGTCTAGGTGATCAGCCCGTTTCTTTCTAGAAAACGCCACATGGAAACTACAAACATGGGGGCATCTCTTATAGGACAAGACAGAGGAGCCTATCGGCAGCGCTGGAACTTTCCTCTGCCAAGCCGGCAATCGCCGCCGCATCTCGACATGCATGGGGACTATGGCATCAGACTTCCTAGACTGATATGCTTTGGAGAGCGGGAGCAACGGCAGTACGCGTTAGCCTTCCCGCTCTCATTGATTTGCGCACGACCTGTTCTCTGACTCGTGCTCCATCGATGCGTATCAACTGTTCGAACAAAGTCGCAGTTGGTCGGATTGATTTCTTTCCAACTCTGCAGTCAAGGAGTATGGCGTGCTGCTGGGTACGTGTGTCGTGACTCGCCCACCGTGATAACCGCTTGTTGTTGCACAATACTACATTGCGCATACTAACTCCACTTTATATCCGATGCCGGGAAACTCCAGCAAACTACCTGCGGCTTTCACGCTGTTCTTTTGTCTGAATTGCTTTTGATATATCGTAGTGAACCCAGAAGGAGACAGTGTTCCTGGGCATTGAATTAGTTTCATTTCTTTCTGGACCTGTCACGACTTTTGGTCTCCCGAACTGATTATCATGGCTGTGGAATTCGAGCATTTCCCCGTACAAGGGGCACGTAACTACTATGGAGCCGCGCTGCCTCTCGGCCTACGCGTGATGAAGTCAAAAGATGGCGAATCCGATGCACCGCCCCTTGAAGAGTCTACAGAGACTCTGAAGGCCCTATCTCAGTCAGGGAAGATTGCTGAGCTGTTGGATCGCCATGGAGCGGTGCTCATCCGTGGCATTGGCCATCCGTCCCCTGGCACTTTCGCAACCCTCGTCAACACTATCGAGAAAGCAAGAGGATCCCACCCTCACGAGCAGGTAGGACTTGCTGGGAAGCGAACGGTCATGGGGGAGAACATCTGGTCTGCGAATGAAGGTGCTCCCACAACCCGATTCTACCAGCATAACGAGGTAGGCCTGCTCGATCAGTGGTACATGGAGACGACCCGTGCTGAGTTGCATGCAACAGTATTCAAGGTACACAAGATTCCCTGCCAACATTCACTTTTACGGTGTCAGCAAAGCCAACAAAGGCAAGATAAGCTCCACCCAGTGCAGCGGCCGGGTGATCACGGACTAACACTCAACCGTGTAGGTGGCGCCACACCCATCGCGCACAGCGAAGCGGTCTTCGAACGAGTCCTTGCGGAAATCCCGGAGCTGGTCGAAGGCATCGAGAAGCGTGGTCTGGGGATGAAGATGCTCTTCAGAGAACCAGGGAATGAAGGCAAGCATAACGCCTTCAACTGGGCTGGCCAGTATAGCTTCGGGCAAGACTTCCAGCCTGGAGATGATGAAGAGCTCAAGCGCGCAAAGGCAGAGAAACAGGTCCGCCGTCTCACGGACGACTTCAGATGGCTGGACGATGGAAGCCTGGAGCTCACCCAGCACATCCCAGGTTGGTACACCGGGGCGAAAAGCCATGGCTTCGCTGGTTCTTTCACTGACGAGAATGTTCCGTCCTAGGCTTGCGAAGACACCCCGTGAGCGGGCGGCCTTTGTGGTTCAACGGCCTCGTCGGCCGCCACGGCATCACTCGCGACATTGGTGCATTAGAACCTCCCCATATAGGCCGTGATGGCATGACGTGTAAGCTGGGTCCTCTCTTCTCGAATCCAAGACCGATCTCATCGGTAGACACGAAACGAAAAGGAGGAAGAAAGAAAGAGAACAAAGTTAACACGAGCTGTGTGTAGATCTTCCCTGCGTTTACGGGGACGAGACACCCATCCCGCGGGAGTTCCTCGATAGACTCATTGACGTGATTGATCAAGAGGAGATCTATCTCACACTGGAAGAAGGGGACCTGTTGCTCGTGGATAACTTCCGGGTTTCTCACGGCCGGGAACCGTGGGAGGGGAACAGGCTGGTTCTCGTGTCCATGTGGGATGGCGCACATCAGATCAAAGCTTATTGATGACTTGGATTTGAGGGGCAGAGAATATTGTTGTCAAAGGGTAGCTGAACTCGCTCTGAACAACGTAGGGTGTATCATAGTAGAGAAGGAAGGACACTCTGATCATACCGCACTACAACGGCACAACCCTCCAGCCGGGGCCTGCATCTGAGCCGAAACGTCCATTCCGCCCTTGACAGACGTCTTGAAAGGGAGCAGAAAGTACAGCCACACAGTAGCTTTTCGTTTCTTGCGCCGGAGTCATCCTGTAGTGATCTGCGTTGGCCAGCTGGAGGCTACCGTCAGCCAGCTTCCAGACATCACCACCCTTCATATCGTCACGCATACTGTTCAATGGCAGAATCTCGCGGTACTGAGGAGACTCGGCTCCATCCACTTCTTGCGGCAGTCCGTGACGATGTCTCTTGCCTGGAAGACGAAATAGCGTGGCATGACTCCCACAGAGGTCACTGGCTGGTGAGACCTTGACTTCACGAGAAGCATTGGGTATTTCTGGTGATGAGATACCGACTGCATCGCTGGAGGCCAAAAGGAAGTAACACTGCTTCTGCTGCAGGTACCACAGGAATGAAGACAGCTATGGCTGGTCCATCGAGCCCCCGAGAAGGTCTTCCCAGCCTGTGCCCACACTCTGAGCGCGAAAATGCCCATCGAGCTGCAGGAGGAAGATGCTCCTCTGGGAGTTCCCGTTCCTCGAGTTCGAAGATCCGAAGGGGTCCGTTGCCGAGGTGCTTCCCATGTATCTCCACGAGGAGATCGCTGGTCAGCAGGCGATCCTCCAATGTGTCTCTTGTTCTTGGAGTTGGAGGTGGAGATGGAGTATAGCCACGTCGATTTCGAGCGCTGGCAGTTTGTTGAAGTCACGGCTTCATCTTTCGCGACTCTCTGAAGCATGACATCGTCCCCTCACTATGAGCCCATGAACCCAGCATGAGTAGGAGTTTCGTAACGATTGTTCTGTTCAACTTCGTCTAGTCATTTAGCCCATTCGACGGTGATGGGAAGATGCAGTATTTGGTACTGGCATCGTCCATCACTCGAAGTGATACAATAGATCATACACGGTATTCACCCCGTGCCAGCAACTGCTCGAGAATCGATTCATCTACTGTAAATCACTTGTAAGTATCACTTTAATGGACAGCAAGTTCTATGGGATGTGCTCAGGCATCCTGGAGAATGTTTGTGCTCGGGAGCAGCAAGGTGCCCCCCTGAGAAACTCCAGACCATTTGACTTGAGTAGCAATTCAACTTAGAGACCACTCAGTGATCAGTAAGATAGGTACATACTGTAATAGCGCGAGAGTAATCTCTCAAAAGTGGGAACGATCCCATCGATCAGAGAACCAGGATATGGATGGATATCCCACTCGGCTTGGCCTTAGCCTGAACACCTTGTCCTGGAATATCATCAGCGCTTGAATGCATAATTGCGGCATCCTGAAGGCATTCCCAAATCTACTCGGTGCTCAGCTAACCTTTATTCACTTGGTCGAGTTGCACGGTCCGTTGGATCTGGCAGTTCGCCAATTCAGGCACCGATCGCCAAGAACATGACCAGTCCACGGAAGGCCGATAAGGTAGAGCTTGGCAGGGGTAAATGCCATCACACCAGAACAGGAGTTGGTTTTCTCCTACTTGCGAGGTTATCGATGTGCCTTAACGAGTGCTTCTCCTCTGCTAGAAAGCACATGTTCAGCTACTGAGGATATGTGAAGCCCTATCGGCTCGTGAGGGAAGAATCCCAGGAGCAACCTGATTCGCAACCCCTATCTCGTGTCATCCTCGACTCGCGTCAGCTGCACTGCCCGTGAGACAAAAAATTACGGGATAACCCCCATCAACCTCATCATGCTTGTTCTCCTACCCTGGCCACGGCGAGGACATGGACCAGTTCACGACAGGGTGCAATGGGTCTCGGCCGAAAAGAAAGGGCGACGTCAGGTCCATTCCAAAGCGGGGGCTGTTGTTCCGTATGGAGAACGGAGGGGGTCATAGAGTAGAGGGCGTGACGCCGGTGTCTCAGCCATTGCCGATCCGCGTTTACCTGCCACCCGTTGACTTCAAGCAAGCCTTTTCTTGTTAGTGAGGTGATATGAGGTAATTCGCATAACAGTGATACATAGCTGATGGAGCTCCGAAAGCAAGATGACCAAGCAAACTGGCACCAACCATTGTGACGACGCTGCTCGTTGGTGTTTGCTCACTTGTCTGGGGGATGGTGGCCGAGGATACGTCCGGACTACAGAAAGACCATCTCCTCCACTTCGATGCCAGTCAGGATACTCAAGACGACCTTCTCATTGAGGAAATGAGCGTATCTAGTGTAGTACGATTCCTTCGGTTTGTTATAGTCGGCAGTTTGCCAGCTATAGGTACAGTTACTGAAGAAGCGTAAATGAAATCCCCTGCGTTAGTGGTGGAGCCCAGACAAACTTGGTGGGCCCAGTGGATGGATAATAGAACAAGCTTTTTCGGGTGGCGGTCTCGCAGAAGCCGCTAAGAACCAAGTTTGAACGTTGCAGGTCGCTTGACCAGGCTCCTGGGCAAGGTCTCATCGTGGTGGCATGCGTGAGGCTCTGGAATGGTTCAGCTGTTGCAGGTTGTTATTTCGTAGTGCACACAAAATCTGGTAGGGAAGGGAAAAAAAACTGAATAGGGTCGGATGGGAGCCAACGAAGGGAAGGGGTGACACGTGACACATTTGTGTAGCCTGCTTCCCCTCGGATGCAGTGATGACCATCGGCAAAGACTTCCAGGGCAAGTCAGGAAGGGGGAACAGACGACGCGTAACGTTCCCCAGATAAAATCTCCACCTCCAACATTGCTCATGACTGTAGCTGATTAAGAGCATCGATTAGGAGCCACTCTTACTCTATGTACAGTACATATCCGTACAGCACAGTCGGTATGTACTGCCTAGTCTGGGCATGCACCCATCAGGTGTTGCGAGTCCCCCTGTCTAGGGCATGCGCAAAGCACCAACAGTAGCTGGACATTTAGATCTCCTTGACAGTCCGAAGGCTGCAGTCAGGGATTGTAGACCAATTACAAGTGGGGTACTTCTACTGCACACCTGATTTGGGTGGTGCTAGAAGTACCGAGTTCGGAAAAACCATGAAGTCGCTACATCATGCTAATCACAATCTCCTTGCGCCTCCGAGTACCTCTCGGAACCTATTAATCCGACTTGGCATTATGGGGGCTGCAGCCTTCGGACTGTCAAGGAGATAGGGGAAAACAGGGGATTGACTGTAGCGCATCCCACGGGGTTCGGGCCTCCCACTCTTTAGCGGAGCCGGCAGTCAAACGATGCGTGTGCGTCAGTGTGTGCGGACACCTCAAACATGTCTCATGAACGATCTCAAAACATGAGGCGAGGCCGAAGAGTCAGTACAATATCGCTGACAACAAAGCACAATTGCATGCGATGTTGCCTTTTTTGCATCAGGGAGAGAGAGACCCAGGTAATGATGTAGTTCACCTTTCTCCAAAAAAAAAAAAAAAAAAAAAGACGGTGCCTGGCTTGGCTGCAGGGAGCCTCCCGATCACTGCCAGCCGATTGATCCAAAGGGTCGCAGGATCTGGGACATGCACCAGTAGGAACAAATTACTGCATCTCTCCCGCTGCCGTTGCCGCTGCCGCTGTAGTGCATTGCAGTGCCGTGGACTGTGAAACAACAACCACTGCAGCCATTCCCTCTCAGCCTCTCCCGGCGCGGCTTGTCGCCAATTCTTACCCTCCACTGGGCACTCCCTCAGCGTGTCACACTGCCCTGATCGACATTTCATTCTCGCTGAGCACCTCTGCAACTGCTTTCTCGATTCACTCACTGGCTAGCCTCCTCTTCTTCCACATTCCCCCTCTGTATCGCTCTTTCTCTGCCACTGGAGGGTGCACATATGAGGCAATCCCTGTCACAGCTTCTCATTTGCAAAGATTCAGTGGAGCTGTCCACACCTCCTCCCGCCATCCCCAGTCCACGGCAAGTCTTCTGCCTATCTTGTCTGTGGCTGTCGTCCTTCTCCCTCCGTACATCCCAGTCTCGCTATGGTATCTGTAATACTGTACTCCGTAGTCCACAGAAGCTTAACTTCGAAGATCGTCCCCATGCTATTCCCAGGGCGTTTCACATAAGAGAGCCTGCCCTCCACTGCCCCCATCTGTCCAGTCTGATGGCGTACCCTGGTGTAGATTGACATTCTGTGGCCGTCATTCACTCTTTCTCCTCTCACCTTCTCTACCTGGCTCTCTCTCTCTCTCTCTCTCTCTCTCTCTCTCTCTCTCTCTCTCTCTCTCTCTCTCTCTCTCTCTCTCCTTCCATCCCATTTTGTTTCCGTTCTCCAATCAACGTCGGTGATTGCCTGTCTGTAGGAAACACACGTTCGTCCCGGCTGGTTCACCTGCAAACCACAGACCACTGACCCAGCAAGACGCAAATCCGCCGTCACTCTTTTCTCAAACTCCAATCCTTCGACACTCCTTCCTCTCCGTCACACTCACCACTTGTCCGTCATTGGGACTCACCAGAACCTCGAATCTCTTCTTTGCCCAGACACGGCATCTCTCTCTCATTGAACACCTACCGTTCTTCATACCCCTACGGTCCTTCGAAGCTGGTTTCTTCATTACGCCCTTTATCCTATACCTCATTACTTGTCTCTTTCACCTAAATCTACCGAGTTACCACCTAATTCCTCTACCTTCGCCATGGCCTTCACGCCCGGGGTGGCCTCCCGTCTCGCCGTTCTCGCCTTCTTCACTACCAGTATATGCGTGTTCATCGCCCTCTTTTTCTTTCCTACTCTCTACACAGACGATTCATGGGACTCCTACATCCCAAAGGTCATCCGTCCATCACAATCACAGTATGTTTCATTCGTTCTGGACAGATAATACTCTCCCCAATTACAGCCCACTGACTTGGATCCAGATCGTCGTCAAACAAGATCTACAGCTGTGATGATCCTTACCGTCGCCCAGGATACCTCTACATTGACCAAGATGACTACAAGAAGACCCAATGGCTTCCTTATACCGACGACATTCTCAACGCCGATGCTCCTGAGTCTGCGCAATACCCTCCATCAAAGGACCAGGATGTCAAGTTCAACCAGACCGATATCGAGTACGAATTTCTGAAGTCCAAGTCCAATCCTGAGCCTTGGATGAGAATGGTTATCGAGGAGTCCAGACGCCGTGTTAGCGCAATTGACGTGCCCAAGGAGGAGCACAAAGCCACCCATTTCGCGGCCATGAAGAATGAGGGTGGGTTGAGCTGGCTTTGGGGGCGACGAGTCCTCATGCTTGGCGATTCTGTCGACCGTTTCATGACGCAGTACTTTTGTGAGGAGCTCGGCAGCACCATGAGGCAACCCAAGCAACACACGACCGCGACCTGCTCCATTCCTTCTCTCAACCTCACACTCACTCACTGGCACTACGCTGGATCATTCACCTACCGGCCACAGTGGTGGTGGATGAAGGATATGCAGGAGATCCCGTTCGAAGAGCGATGGGCCAAGCTTTGGGGTCCTATGGTTGACTCCGTCCGTGGTCCCAATGGCCGCCCTGATCTGATCATGTGGCAGAACGGACTCTGGGACGAACGTGCCCTGTGGGAGAACGGTGAGGCTCACTACAACCCCGAGGAGCTTCTCGGTCAGCGACAACGTCAGCTCGTTTGGCAAGAGGTTCGATTCATCACCGCCCGGGTGAAGAAGCTCGTTCAGCGACTAAGGACTGAGTTCGGCTCCGAAACGCCCACCATGTTCCGTGCCTTCACCTTGCACCGCGAAAGCGATGCTCGTGATGCAAACCTTTACGAACTGGAGCGTGTGTCCAGGGCCGTTGCTGAGCAAGCTGGACACGAAATGTTTGAGTGGGGACGGTTGATCTCAGGGTTCAGCATGCTCTACAAAGATCAGACTCACCCAGGCAAGGGCCCTGCAAGCTGGCTATGGAGCAACATGATGTTGGAGTATCTGGCGCGAGGCGCCGGAAAGGGTGACGAGGCCAGGAAGCCATACTTTGACAGTTGGCAAGCATGCCACTCTCATCTGGCACAATGGGGAGGACGTTGAGTTTCGAGATACCATTGTTTCATCTATGTCAATTGTTTTAGAGCGTCATATGGCAGGTTCGGTAAGGGTTTGGTTCGTCGGACTCCCAAGTCCAATTTAGCAGCCACAGGTGTTATGTTCTGACAATGGGTGGTACAGATCACCTCTCGGTAGATACAAAATCAGATACAAAATCTTATGTTCAAGATCAGTCTTTGCTCGCTACATCAAATTCAAGTCAAGCGCAAGCTTGCCTTTCTTCTCAGCCTGATGCAAATGTGGTGGTAGTGTTGGCACTGTTCAGCACTGGGGCCGCTCCGGCTCTGCCCTGCAGTTCATCAGCTGTCAGCCGTGAATCATCGGAGCGCGATCAAAACAAACGTTACGCGCATAAACCTCCCTCCTCATCAGAGATGTTTTCTCCTTCAATTCAAGAGTCTGACGATGCAATGGTTCATTGAAGCATCGGATGGTATTGCGCATGTGACGAGCGTCAGCCACCAAGATCCCCCTGCAGTGATCACTTCTGATTTACATAGTTCAGTTTGCTCAGAATTAGGCACAGACAAGCGGAGAGAGGCCAGAACTGAAGAGCGTACGAGTTTAGCGCAAGATATTCCTCGTGGCGCGTTGAGCCGCGTTCGATGTTGAAGAGGGTAGCCGACTAACTACCTAACCACTGTGTCGAGTTTCGGCATTCAAGTTCTCTCACCACCACGTCTCGACCTGAATATCCTCTTCAAATATCTGAGGGGCATTTCGTTCTCTTCGAGGGGAGACGGGATTGTGGCCTATTGGGGAGCTTTGGCTGAGGAGCAACGGTGGGATTGGTGGCGCTTCTACGCATATTCTACTGCCCTTCATCTTGGTGCTTCTGCATGAGGTGCTGGTTTGATCCGGTTTCATTGGCTCAAAAGACAGAAGATTGAGGAGAGTGCTGACGTTGCTCGAGACTTTCTGGATTCTCTCAACCTTTTCTTCCTTTTTGGACTTCCTTCATTGACCGACTTTACGAGGGTTTGCTCATCCGCCAACCAACGCCTCCAGAGCGATCACGAAAAGACCACACCCACCAGGTTTGATACTACCAAGTTTGCCCACGAAGGGATCCGTTATCATCATGGCAGAAGTACATGACACAGGACTGGCTGTTCAACGTCTTCCTCAGTCGTCTCTTCGGATGAGGGGATCCAGAAACCTGCCTTCTGGTGCTATCATTCTTGCTCCCACCCCACCGTCTTCGCCCGATGAAAACATCTCATTCGATATGAAAACTCCTTCAACGAGCACTTCTGAAGTGACAGAGTCGGAAGGAAGCGGTGGATCAATGAACCCTTGCGCAGCAGCTTTCACACCATCCACATCACCACGGCCTATCGAACCAGACGGAACAGGTACTGAAAAGCCTGCCGGTTGGAAAAGCACAAAGAAGTCGTCCTCTAAAGAATCTGCGGCGAAAAAGCCCTCCGGTGACGGGAAAGTGCTGAGTCGGTGTCGATGGGTGAGTGATGCTCATGACCTTCTACGAGGTAAGTCTCGCAAACACAGCCCTTCAGCATTGATACAACGACTTCCCTTCATTTTGAACTTTCTTTGTGCTTTTCAAGGCCGCTCTTCTGTTCAGAGACGGAAGCGTAACAAAAGGCTGATGTTTTGTGAAGAAGACAAGTTTTCAGTCCTTTCCACTCACACAAGCGAAGAATGCATCAATCTCTGTTCTACAACAACAGCTGAAACTAGGCGAAAGCACGAGCTCGTTCTCGCTGGGCCATCACTAGAAAGATTGCCACCTCAAAGCACTCATCAAATATTTGCTGAAGCCACACATGCTGCCACACCGATCTACCCTCCTCAGCAGCAATACTACAGCTACACTTCTGAAGGAGGCAGATACGGTCCAAACCCACCCGCGCGAGCCTACATATATCCCTTGGGTTGGCTTCCGGTCCCGATGATGCCTGTTCCTGTGGATGCCAACGGCAAGGCATACATGCAAGTCGGACCGCAGATGATGACAATGCCGCCGTACGTGGTACCCTACTCGTTGTACGGACATCCGTACTGGTACGCGCAGATGGCACAGATGAATGCTATGAGAGCCCAACAGTATTGGATCGAGCAGCAGAAAATGCAACAGCAGAGTATGGAGGGGCCTGTTTCCGGGGACACGAGGGGAGAGCTTGAATGCCAGCCGGAGGAGAGGCAGGAGAGACGAAGCTCTCCAGTGAGTGAGCAGAAAGTGACGAAACGTGTGGCAGATGAAAATGAGGAGGCAAAGTTTAAAGTAACGAAGACGGAATGGCCGAAGCCTGCTGAAATATATGCCAAGAAGACCCCTGCGACTCAGTCGACAAGCACTCCTGCAACAACGGACCAGGCAACACCACAAGCCACCAAGACTTCAGTTGATGAAAAGAAGCAGTCTCAGTCCAGCAGCAACGCTCCTCCTCCGAACGCGCCCACAGGACCAAAGGCACTTCAACAGTCCAAGCCCAAGCAGGTCAAACCGCAGGCCGTGATCCCGCTTCCCAAGAGCAACCCTACAGAATCCGGATCATGGTCCCAGTCTAGAAGATGGGTGAGCCAGGAAACCAAGGAACGGATGGCATTTCATAAGATGAAGCTCAACCTGCACCACATCCGCGCAGATGACTCGCCGTTCGTGCCACAGTCACCTGCCGCGCTAGCAGCTTTGCGGTTGGAGGGCGACAAGAGGAGGTTGGCAAGAGAAGTGGAAAAGCGAGAGGGAAAGAGCCACAAGCAGAGAGGCAATGCTCTGAGGCTATTTGGGGGAAAGACAATTGGGGACAGGCTGTCTCCGGTTCTGGCTTGGGATCATTGCTTTACCCAAGGTTAGGCACCTTTGGATGGGGATGACGACGCTGGGAGGGTGGAGTGGCCTACAATTGCTGCCTTCAAAGAGGAGGGTAAGGGACGCGCCGGCTGCCAAGGGGGAAGGTTCCCTACGCCACGGCTGAACAGAATGTCCCACGAGGCGCTGGAGATGGAAGGCATGAGTGCATATAATGAAGATGGGAGGATCCCGTGGTGGCATCGGGAGGTGCTGGTGACAGAGGGAAGAGTACTATTGCCGGGAATGAACAGAGGAGACAGTATGAAGTCGGATGCAAGCAGCGACAAGGAGCAGCAATGTGATGAGATGAGGCTGAGGGAGATGCCAGGCTATCTTCAGAAGATGTTGCTTTGGTTATACGAGGATGGAGGTGACGGGTCGGATGAATGAATGAGAGGGTGTGCCCCTGCTGGGATCTTTGGAAAGCCTACGAGGGTTCGCTTGACATGACCAACGGAAAAAAGTCATCACCCGAAATGGTTCATGACTTCCAGCGCGCATGACGACCGATCACGAAATACAAGCCTAAATCTTTCTTGAAGTGAGGTTATCGCAAAGTCTTGGCAGTGCTTACCTAATTCAACCCAGGGATCAACCCAGGATCACGTGCTCTATGCGCTATCCCTGTTCAGGCCGAGCCCTTCCACGCTAAGCCCACACACAATTTTCCAACTTCGAATTACCCAGTCTCTCCTCCGCTTGGTGATCCTCTTGAAAAGTTGCAACCTCCCACATCCATCCCGCCAACTCGATTGCACCGGTGAGCGCCTCCATTCACCTGGTACGTGGCCACTTCCAGCAGCTTCGCGCAAGATCCTATTCGAACGTCTTCCTGGAATACCCAATCTCATTTCGAGGGGATCAATCGCACCTGGGGTTTTTCTCCCTCCTCTTCAAGAGACGGTTCGGATTTGGTCTTGTGCAACGCTGCGATGCCCTCACCTTCTACCCCTCCCGCGAGGCCACAAGACACATTGACTGACCAGATGTCCTCACTACAGAAACCGCAATCATGGGTATCTCCCGCGACTCCCGTCACAAGCGTTCCGCTTCCGGCGCCAAGCGCTCTTACTACCGTGCGTGAATACCATAATACCATGACATTGTCGAAAGCCCGTATGAGGGCCTCCCCGGGTTAACCTTCCCCGAACCCCAGGGGGAACGGTTCCCGGTTTGGAGGAACCGTACGTTCTGACCTTTTCCAACAGGGAAGAAGCGCGCTTTCGAGGCCGGCCGCCAGGCTGCCAACACCCGTATCGGTGCCAAGCGCATTCACACCGTCCGCACCCGTGGCGGCAACCACAAGTACCGTGCTCTCCGCCTCGACTCCGGTAACTTCGCCTGGGCCTCCGAGGGCTGCACCCGCAAGACCCGTGTCATCGCCGTCGCCTACCACCCTTCCAACAACGAGCTCGTCCGCACCAACACCCTGACCAAGTCCGCCGTCGTCCAGATCGATGCCGCTCCCTTCCGTCAGTGGTACGAGGCTCACTACGGCCAGGGTCTCGGCCGCAAGCGCCAGCGTGCCCAGCAGGCCGGCAAGACCGAGGAGGAGGTGAAGAAGAGCAAGGCCGTCGAGAAGAAGCAGGCCGAGCGCTACGCCGCCCACGGCAAGGTCGAGCCCGCCGTCGAGAAGCAGTTCGAGGCCGGTCGTCTCTACGCCGTCATTGCCAGCCGGCCCGGCCAGTCCGGCCGCTGCGACGGTTACATCCTTGAGGGTGAGGAGCTCGCCTTCTACCAGCGCAAGATCAACCACAAATAGATGCGGCGATCTTGATACACTCTTGGACTTGGAAAAGAAAAAAAAAACCAAGTCAAGAGCGTTGGGAGAGGTGTAGGGGAAGACGGGAAGGAGAGAGGACGAAATTCTTTACGAAGAAAGGAAAAAACATTGGAGGGCCAGGCATGGTTCTCACATTGTTGGCAAATCGGTGTTTGGGGAATAGTTTTTTCTCTGCCTTGAGACGCCGGCACTTTTTTCAAAGGCACGATGGGCTTTTGACACAACAGCATTCGGAACGGGATATCCGTAGGGAATTGACAAAGTTTTCATGCAAACATCCCAAAACTATCTCACCTTTTCGTGTCTAAATCCTTCAATGTGTGTCCGTATAACTACCTGACTTTGTGTGAGGCTCTTAATGATGAACACTGAATGAACACTGCTGACACCATTGCCACTTATCGCGATTGTCATGTCTTCACAATAGAATTTAGCTATGGGTTCATTATAGCTAAACGCTACAAAGATGCCCAGGCGCGCCGTAAAAAGATGGAAAAAAAAGGGGAGGGACAAACAGACCCATTTCCCTCCCATCAAGAGAGAAAAAAAATGCCCACAGCCCACACCCTACATGCCCATTCCAACGCCAGCGAATGGTCCGCAGTTCTGAGTTTCTATTTCCATTCCATCCGTTTTTGTCGAACACCCCGAGTTCTGAGTACAAAAGTCTGAAGGAGAAGCATATGAGAGACTGGGTAAGAGAATTCAGGCGAGACAATGCTGCTAGACATTTTGCCACCATGCTGCCCTTTCGATCATTCATGTCCAAACGTGAGGGAGAATCGTACTTGAAAAGTGTACATAGAAAAAGTAATAACAGAATCATGTCATGAGGGGGCACGTCTGAAGGAGTCGTGTGTTCAGTCGAACTGCCGCTTCAGATCAGCCCACTTGCGCTTGAGATCCTCGTGCGCTGAATTGATCTAAGTAGAAATGGTCAGCAAAGGCAAGTAACTGTCGAGTATTGGAAGCAGACTTACCTCTGCATACTGCATCTTGGTCTGCACCAGCTGCTCTTCCAGGTCTGCCATCTCCTTCTCGATTCTTTGATTCTCTTCGTGGACATTTTCATTGCGCTTCATGAGACTGTCCCGCTCAGCCTGCCATGCAGTCTCGAGCTCTTCGGGTTGTCTCTCAATGACATTTCGAAGCTCGACAACTTGGCCCTTAAGACTCTCGTTCTGATCTTTGAGCTCCTCGTTTTCGACCTTAGTGTGGACCAGCTCGGTCGCGAGTGCAGCTTGTTCCCGATCGCAGACTTCGACACGCTCCTCCAGCTTGCGCAGCCGGATCTGGTAGCTTTGATTCGCTGCCCGCAGCTCCAAAAGCTCGTTCTCACGGTCCTGCTCAGCTTTTGTCTTTTCCTCCCACTCGGTCGCGTATAGCTTAAGTGTCTCAGACGTAATTTTGACCTCACATGCATCCTTGACCAGCTGGTCGGCGCGGTATACTTCTTTGTCAATGCTGGCACTTGAACTGCCGAAGAATCCGCTCTCAAGCAGACTGCCCTGGCTCGGATCCTTGTCAATGTACGCATCGAAAAGCTTATCCTTGAGGAAGGTTGTGAGTTGTTGCATGTCGGACAAAGCCAGCAGGTTCGCAGCGTTCTTTTGCATCAGAACGATGCCAAATCGAAGAATGGCCGACAGACCCTCAGACAAAATCAAGTCGTATATTCGCAGGACAAGTTGAAGAGGGAAGCGGTACGCGAAGAGCGTGAGAAACCATTGCGTGGCGTACAGATGTGGTGAGATGCCTTTCCTGTGCAGATGGCAGTACAATGCCGGCTCAAAGTCTTCCAGCAATCGTTCGAATTGGTAGAGGGCTTTGTGCAGCCCAGGCATGTCCTGAATGAAGAGATCGCGGAGCTGATAGTTGTTCATAAGGCGGACAAGAAGGCAGAATGCTTCTTGTTCAGGCATCTGGTACAGATTAGCGCTAGGATATGGCAGCGTTTGATGGATCAAAACATACGTTGAATAGAAGTGGCATAATCAGGAAGTTCATGCCTTGGGCGTAGCCCACACCCTCGTCGAACAGAGCATAAGCCTTGCAAACGCCAAAGAGTCCATCTTGCAACCCAGCAGCTGCAGCATACTTGGAGAAGCTCGTCCTGGCACCCATGTCCCTACGAATGGTCTTCTCAAGCTTCTGCAGTGCCGCAGCATCCTCCTTTGATCTCTTCGTTCGCTCGGCAGCAAAAATTGGCGACTTTGGTGCCGTTTCGACAGTCTTCTCTCCAGAATTGCGACCTGAGGAATGATCCGAGTGAACGGAAGAGGCAGATGAGGCGCCAACCTCCCCACTCTGAACACTGAGGTTGCCGTTGCTGAGTGAGCTGGCGGTTGTGCTATTGCTGTTTCGGTCCTTGATCTGCTCCGGGCTTCGTGTTGACAGTTCCTTGTAGACTACCTCAAGTTCCTCATTCTTGCTTTGAGCCAGGACTTGCCAGATGACTCCTCGGATCGCATTGGGGATACCGTTTGCGATAGCACGATTAAGTTCTTCCGCACTTGTCCTTGCCACAGCTGCAGGTCCTTCATAAACTACTGACTGCCACAGATCCCAGTCAACTGCGCTCTCCTCCATTGCTGATGGGCCTGCCTTGACACCAGAGACTGTCCCGGGGGCAAGGCTGGCGTCCGCGTTAGGGACAGGAGAGGGTGGTGGTTGATCGCCAAGGGTGTGATCCTCGGAGATTTTTAGACGTTCTGTCATGGCAGAGTCACTCCGGTCACGATTCGTCGGTGTGGCAGCATCCTCTTCTCCATTTGGCACAACAACGCCAGCTTCTTCTCGCATCCGCAGCATCTTGAAGCGGTCCTTCAGACTGTTCCTCGTGCTACCGCCGCTCAAATCACCTTCTCTTTCTTCCTCGAGCTTGCTAAGCATCATTTCCGGATTACTAGTGATCGTAGCGACCGAGCTAGCGGTATTCCTGCGAGGCGAAGTCGCGGCGGCAGGGGCTGCACTGTTCTCCTTGTCCTTGGAAGAACTTCTCGAAAGCCAGGCGAAAGGGCTCGTCAGCTTCCGGGTGGGGGGTTGAAACTGTTTCTCTGGCAGCGTCAATGGGGAGGCAGCAACAGCGGCGACTGAGTTGGGGCTTTTGGAAGGCGACTCAGCCGAGGGTGACCATGGCATAGCAGGAAGGGCGCTTGTTATGCTGCTCAGCGATATGGCTCGGCCAGTCGATTCTTGCTCGGCAGGAGTCTTTGCGTCCACAGATTGCTCTATGGGCTGAGAGTTCGCTGCGGTGGGACCCAAAGATGGCCTTTGCGGCTGTTGCTCTTTTTGCTGCGGTGTATCGTCTCCAAGATTGACGTCGTCGAGCCCTGATGCTACAGATATTCGGTTCGAGATCGGGGACTTCTGGCGTCCGTCCGGGCCTGCGTCTTCGGGCGAAGAGTCGACGTCGCTCTGATCTCGCTTTTCGTAGTGACTTCGGTCGTCAATACTTTCAGTGTCGGCGGCGAGGTTTTGCTTTGAGGTCGAAGGAGATCTCTGGGTCAGTGATCGCACAGGTGTGGCATCGACGGCGTCCTCGAAAGTCTCGTGATCTGTGTCCTGTTCAGGAGGCTGCACGGTTAGTAAACAAGAGTGAAGAACGCATGATGCATGGAGGCTACGAGTCGGAGAGTCAAGTGGATAACGCATGCGCGCCGTCCTCATTGGGACTCAGGGGATGCCAGGAGAAGGGAGGAACTCACAACATCAGGATCGCGGCCCCGATCAGAGCCGCGGTCTGAGGAAGGCCTTTGGGGCTCTTGAGGGCTCACAGGGCCATCGGCCTCCGGCTGCGACATGTTGCCTGGCAATGAGACCAAGTGCAATGACAGCAGCACTTGATCATGCGATATAGGGCGGCCGCGAGCCTCCTCCCATGCACTTGCCAGCCCAGTGAGGCTTGTCGTAAGAGCTTGGCAGCTGTCCTTATTTGCCCGGTGTGATTCGTACGGGTCGCGTGGTCAAAGACGAAGTGGTTGAGAATGACGGGACAGAGCAGTGGTATGCGGTGGGTGGCGTGGCCGTAATACAGAGAAGGGGTAACACAAGTGTGACGGGAGAATGAATAGCTGTTGAGTCGAATGTAAGTGCTGCTGCTAGCGACCTGCAGCAGTCCGAAGCGATGAAGTAGCTATGTCGATAGCAGGATGGATCAGGAAATTGCTGTTGGAAAATATCACGGAGGGTGGGATTCCGCGATACCTGGGAGATGGTGTTTCGATCAAGGTGGCAGATCTAAGATTCCTGTTCGATGTCGTGGTAGTGTGCTTGAGCTGTACGGAGTTGTGCTTTTGGAGTGGCTGACAGTGGAGGCAGGGCGTGTCTGCTGGTGCCGGTACAGCGAATTCCAGGAACATGCACTGGACGAGTGGAGCTGGCGGATGGCTGAGAAAAACTTAAGGGGGCGGGGGGCTATATTCAGGGGGCTGTTAGGGGACAGCTTAGAGCTACAGATGCTGGTACCGCTGTAAGGGGGTTGAGAATGGCGTGAACGATGGTGGCTTGGTGGGGTACAGGGGTTGGTTCCGTCAGGGGCTGCTGCCCCATCTCATCGGCCTTTGTTTCCCGCCTTACGCTTTGGCGTGTTGCTCTGCAGGAAGGTGAGCTGGAAACACTTTTTTTTTTCCCACTGTATAATGTTGTAGATCCTTCTGAGAGGGGCTTTCAGTGCGTCGAAGAATTAGATGTGACAAGGCATCAGGTATTCCTGGCAATGAAGCGATTCTATTGGCAGCACATGCAGTGACTGGCAACGCATTGTTCCATTGTAGACGTCATGGTGGCATGCTAAACTTCTACACAAAGGACGCGAATTCCCGCCTGAGGCTTCTCCCTGGAATCCTTGTGGAACAATAGATCACAAGGAAATAACTGCACAATCGTTGTGCTGTCATCAAGCAAGAATACCTGCCATCATGGAGCTTCGACCTCTGGGACCCCAAGCCCAAAGTGGTCTAGCCCACGTGCCATGGCAAGGCTACACCTTGACCTTCACTGTGGCCAGTGTGACATTGAGTTCTGCCCATTCACCACACTATCAGCGCCGCATATCGCTAGCTTGCCGAGCCTTTGACATGTTGATAGTATATCCTCGCTTCTCGAATCGTACCATCCATTGATCATCCATCCAAGAAACATCCCTGGCCAATGTTTCTGCTCAGGTAACAAGCTGACGGACTGGCTACGATGAGACCGAAGCGGATGCTAACGTGAGATATGACAGAGCATTGCTACACCCAGCAGCATAACACAACTCGAGCACATCGTTTGTCAACAATATTCTACCGCTGTTTTCACGAACACGACCCCTGTTCTACACATGCCGGTTCGCTTGCACAAAATCAGTACTCAAAATAAGAACAAGAATGGTGAGAGCTGCGGTTGAGACCCGCACCGTGGAGTTGTCGCTTCCAAGCACAACAGCGTCGTACGCTGCAATCTCCGCCAATGTCCTGCTTCACCCCGTGCTTGAAGTCGCGCGCAAGCTCATCACTCACTCCTTCAGCGCGGTGGCTTTGATCCATTTGCGTTGTGCTTCTCTGGTTCCTCTCGCCCCCATCCGCCAGCCCGACGAAGACCTAGGTGGCCCTGCCATCGTAAAACTCTTTGCCATTCTCATCCTCTTTGAAGTAATGGATCCTGGATTTGGATACATTTGACTTAGCCTCAAGTTGGCCATCAAGTTCTACGAGATGGGATGGCCATGTCCCCGGCTGGTGTAGGGAATTGTTGCGCAGAAACAGACGTTCTTGCGTCTCCAGATGCAGGTTCCCCGAGGAAGCTGCTATTGCAAGAGCCACCTTCATCGACGTAGCGTTGAAGTAAGTCTCGGCATTTAAAACCGGGAGGGCCCTCGCAGCTGGGGTCAGTGCTCCCACTCAGATTGGTGGTGGCATTGTAGATCGGTTGCATGGCACGCAGAACCTCCAGTTTTTGTCCGGTTCATCAACGTCACCGCTATCATCAATGTCAGAGGTCAGGCTGATTCGGGCCAAGGCTAGCAGGAAGCCTGCCTGCTCCAACCCGAGGTCCTCGTAACTGGCTTCGGTCTGGATATTGAGTTGAGCCTGCCACGGAACACTTGCCTTGGACGTGTTTGAGAACGACTTGGTAACACCATAGCTGTCGAAGTTGGCCGTGATGGAGGCAATCACTTTGCCGTCCGCGAAGTAGTACTAATGCAGCCGCTCTCTGATGATTTTATCCTCGGAGTATGTTCATTGTATGTGCCAGAGCATCCATGCATTTTCCACAACCAAATATTGGGTCATCTTCTCGCATGGCCGATATACAAAGCAGATGTGTTCCAAGTCACCACTATGACTGTGGTGCAAAACTTCACAGACGAAAGGAGCTATGAATGAGCCAATGTGCATCGCCGAAGAAGCCGTTGCCATGGCAGAAGTCTATCTCTTGTTCCATCCGAACAGGATCCTTGACCTCAAAGGCGAGTCAAGCACCGTGCGGCACAGGTCACTACGTCCGTCGACAATGGCCACCAATGACTACCGTCTTTCCCAAGGATTCAATGACGAGCCCAGAATGCTGGACCTTCAGCTTGTATGTTACCAGATCTGGTGTTGTCATGCGGTTGGGAGGTTCCGCTTTCGGTCTCTGCTGGCAAATTGAGTCGTACTGCTGTCACTGTGGGTGACTTTTTTTTTTATGCTTGACTTGAGATGCAGCCATTATTGGCTAGGTTGATGATCTGCAACGAATCAGATCTGCAACAAGTCTATTCACAACCTAAAATTTGGAAGGACAGCGGTGCTGGCTTGCGCGTGTGGCCCTTGTCTACGATCACAGTGAATGGTGAACAGAGGCTGTGCCTACGGAGTAAACGGGTGTGCAAATGTACATGAGGTAATACGAGGAGAACATCTAGGACCATCTCGATATTGTCACTGCGCCTCCCGGATGATCCTGGCCCCTGCCTGTGCCCGTTTTTCTCTACAGCCCAGCATAATACAAGACCCTCAATTGCCCAGCAAAACTTGAGTCACCCTGTCGACTCTGCCAAGGAGGTATAATTCTTCGCTACCACGAGGTTCCTTCCTGTGCAGCAGAGCTTGTTTCGCGTTGGTCTTCGTCTTGTCTCTGTACAATAACGGTCGTTTGCATTTTCTTTCTCCCTCGCAAACATGAAGACGGCTCCTCCTCTGTGGCCAGCCATTGCCCTGGCTCTTGCTCCAGCCGTCCTCGCGCAAGGTTTACGGCAGGCCACTGGTGGCAGCGGCACCGCCACATACACTCACCAATGGTATCCAGAGCCGTCTGAAGAGGTGTCCGACTGCGAGGCGAAACTCATCAGTACTCTCTGCGACTACAAGGAGCCTCTCTCGGGCACGGCCGTAGCCAGTAGCGGAAAGAAGTCTTGCTGGGAATACTGCAACAAGAATCCGCCATGTAACTTCGTCATCTTCGTCGCGGGCAATCCCTACACCGGCAGCGGAACGTGTTGGGTGTACCCAGGCGAGGAATTCGACGAGGGCGCCGGCGAACCAGGCTGCGATGCCTTGTCCGTCTTCGACAAGCCTGTCTGCGCCGGCAACGCAACGCCGACATCCGGCGGGTGCGAGGCTACCGCGTCACCCTCTGCACTTGCCGAGATCTGCGGGTACCCTACGCCCGACGAAGGCTGCTTCTCCAGCTGCGCCGCGAGCGGTGGTGCCTCGAGCTGCATGTCGCAATGTGTCGAGGCTGATTCCTGCAGCTACGCCATCTTCAACCCGCACAACGGGAACAATCCGCCCTATTATCCGGGGACTTGCTGGATGTACCCCAGCGGCAAATTCGATGAGAGCAAGGCCAAAACTTGCAAGGGTGAGCCCGAGCAGTTTGTGTACGAGAACCCGTGCCCCCAACCGAGGCCATCATCTTCTGCTCCATCGGCGGCCTCTCGCACGTCCTCGAGCGGTGGTGATAACGACTCCTCGCGGCCTCCCAAGAGCTCTGAAGCAGGATCTGATCAGAACAGTGCTACTGAGGGTCAAGACAGTAGCAAAAAAGGCGAAGATGATGACAATAGTTCTACAATGGTGGGCGTGTCGCCGAGTGGCCTGATAACGTTGGGCCTTACTATTCTCATGTGGCAGAATTTCTAATGCTGGACATACTTAGTTAGCATGCCTTGGATATATTCACAGCCTATAGTAATGCTTAATGTCAAATCTGCAAACCTTATGGCTTTGTGTTGATCCTTGACTATCTAGCTCGTCTTTCTTCCAGAGCACAGAATAGCCGAACCGACCATCCCTTACTTTGTGGGAAGAAGGCGCAGCAGTATGACTTAGATGGCATAGCACGAAGTTTCTATGTGAGTCTCAAAAGCATCATGATAGCCGAACTCGGCCGCCAAGCCAGATTGATAAATTTCGCGAGGTACGAGGTAGCGTAAAGGAATACTCTTGTACGCGTTGAGGTTATAAGCAGTATCTAATACGGTGACATATTCAGGGCTTTTCTGACGCTGGTACAGAACTTCTGGCACGACCTACTGTAAGTTGGGTGTGAATGGAAATAGCCTGTTTGTGATTGGTCCATAATCCCTGACTGCAACCTTCGGACTGTCAAGGAGATGATGGAAGCAGAGTAGCCGAGAGCTAATAGAACCATCATTTTTAAAAGATGGACGTCCCATGGTTAAATATGGCAATGCGCCTTAGATCAGGTCAACTGCGAGCGGAACAGGTCTCTCCCGTAAGCGCTCTTCCCAATGTTGGTGAAGTGTAGATAAATTTGGGTTGGAAATTGTGCAGTCGGCGCCCATGGGGCTTCGGCTGTGATGGCTATCAGAGGGTGCTAAGTACCTTTTAATGTGGACCAACCTACTGTAATTAGACGTCTCTTCGTGCCTGCAGGCGTCTTAGACTACAGTACGTACTGTATTGTACCTGAGTGGGGGCGGGTCACCTCTCCCCACAGTCATTGAGCAATCCACTTTCGCAATCGCTAACAAAATTCCACATATTCGAAAGACAGTCCTCTTCCACCTACGACTTCTTTTCCTCTGGTGCATCACTGCTGTATGCTTCAAGACGCTCAGCTCCGATGCGTAACTCCCGGGTTTGCAAACCAGTAAGTATCTGCCCACTGTGTTTCCCAAGGCTCCGACTCTTCTAACTAATTCAAGCGTTGGCTTCAGTGGACTTCGTCTACAAGCAACCTGTCGAACAGAGTACCTCCCCAGTCGCGACCAGTCTTTACGACCCCCAGCTGCTGCTCCACGAACACCTGGCGGCATCCTTCCAGCGCGGGGAAATGGCGGCCATATTCAACTCATGTGGAAAGCCTATTCTCCCAGGGCGTTACTCCGAAGCGATCGCCGCAGACATTGACCGAGAAGATCGTACAGCGCTATGCTGTCGGCCTTCCTGAAGGCAAGCTGGTCAGGAGTGGCGACTATATCAGCTTGGAGCCCGAACGAGCTATGTCTCATGATAACTCACTTGCAATCATTTCGAAGTTCAAGTCGATTGGAGCTAAGCAAGTAAAGCACCCAGAGCAGATCGTCTTCACAATCGACCACAATGTGCAAGACACTAGCCCAGCCAACCTCGATCGCTATTCACAGATCGAGGCCTTCGCGAAGCAGCACGGCATTGACTTCTATCCTGCCGGCCGAGGTATTGGGCATCAAATCATGGTTGAGGAAGGATATGCGTGGCCAGGGACTATGGTCGTTGCCTCGGACTCGCACAGCACCCACTATGGAGCTGTGGGCTGCCTCGGAACGCCTGTCGTGCGAACGGATGCCGCGAGCATCCTGGCAACGAGCCGGACGTGGTGGCAGATCCCGCCTGTTGCGCGGGTCACGCTAACGGGAACGCTGCCACAAGGCGTCACGGGCAAGGATGTCATTGTCGCGCTGTGCGGGCTCTTCAAGAGCGATGTGCTCAACCATGCCGTTGAGTTCACTGGCTCCGAGGAGACTATGGCCAGTCTCTCGGTCGACAACAGGATGACTATAGCGAATATGACCTGCGAGTGGGGAGGGCTAACGGGCTTGTTTCCCATCGACAACACGCTGGAACGCTGGCTGCGAGGGAAGGCCACCGTGGCCGCGATGTTTGATCAACGGACGACGCAGCAACGCATCACCCACGAGAGAATCGATGAGCTGTTCAATGACCCTCTTGCGGCGGACGAGGGCGCCCAGTATGCTAAACAGCTATATCTTAATCTCTCTACCCTCTCGCCTTATGTTTCAGGGCCCAACTCGGTCAAAGTCGCTACGCCGCTAAACGAGCTAGCCCAACAGAACATCAAAATCAACCGCGCCTACATCGTCAGCTGTACAAACAGTCGCGCATCAGATTTGGCAGCAGCAGCCAAAGTCATCAGAGATGCTGCTGAGGCGAATGGCGGCGTGATCCCCAAGGTGGCCGACGGTGTCCAGCTTTACATCGCCGCGGCCTCGCTTCCCGAGCAGGAGGCGGCCGAGGAAGCTGGCGACTGGCAGGTCCTGTTGGATGCGGGCGCTCAGGCTCTTCCATCAGGTTGTGCCATGTGCATCGGGCTGGGAACGGGCTTGCTGGAGCCGAACGAGGTCGGCATAAGTGCAAGCAACCGCAATTTCCGTGGGCGTCTTGGGGCACGCTCCGCTCACGCGTACCTGAGCAGTCCCGAGGTCGTCGCCGCCAGCGCACTCAGCGGCGTCATATCCGGAGCCGGAGTCTACCAGAAGCCAGCGGGATGGTCAGGCGTGGAGTACGGCTTCGGCAAGGGTGCTGAGCCTACTGTGATGAACACGCTCGGGGACATGCTCGAGCAGCTGGACTCTTTCATCGACAGGCTAGAATCCGCCGGCCCCGACCCTTCGGAGTCTAGTTCCGCGGCTACTCAGATTCTGCCTGGTTTCCCCGAGCGTATCAGCGGCGAAATCCTCTTCTGCGATGCTGATAACCTCGACACCGACGCTATCTACCCCGGCCGCATGACATACCTAGATCAAGTATCAACAGAAGACATGGCGAACGCGTGCATGGAGAACTACGACCCGGACTTCGGAGCTCACGCTCGACCCAACGATATCCTTGTGTCAGGTTTCAACTTTGGTTGCGGTTCCTCACGCGAGCAAAGTGCCACCGCCATTCGGGCACGACAGATCCCGCTCGTGGTGGCTGGGAGCTTTGGTAACATCTTTGCACGTAACAGCATCAATAACGCGCTGATGGGCCTTGAAGTGCCGCGGCTCGTAGAGCGACTGCGCGCGTGCTTTCCATCTAACGAGCGAGAGCACACACCAACGCGGCGCACCGGGTGGACGCTGACGTGGGATGTGAAGCGTAGCGTGGTTGAGGTGCGCGAGGGCGACGGCGGCGAGACGTGGACCGAGAAGGTGGGTGAGCTTCCGGCGAATGTCCAAGCGATCATTGCGGCCGGCGGACTCGAGGCCTGGGTCAAGGCCCAGGTTGCCCAGTCGTCATGATGATACCTGGTATGTCCATCTTACCAATCCAACCCCCCGCAGAAGCAGTGCTCTGTTCAACCTCGTCGTTGCGCCTTCGGCTCGTTGAGACTGTAATAAAGCCTTGTATATATATAGTTGAGTAGATTCACCACGCTAGATGCCCTGTAATCATATCTTCTATGGTAATCTTCGCCCTGTATATTCCTGTTCTCAATCAGGGTTCATCCCGTTGTCTACAGATCCCTGTGAAAAATATAAGAGTATGGAGTTGTTGTCTTCGTAGGGGCCAAGCCTGGATCTCTGTTATGCGAGGCTCTTTTCTTGAATTGGAAGCCCGTCCGCTCTCCCCTATTTAAGTTGCTGAAGGGTTGATTTGTTTTCGAGTCGATGACGGCCAGCGAATACCGGCAGTTGTAAGTTTTTGTGTTTGTTTGAAGAAAGATAGTTTTCTTGGCCGTTTTTTTTTTTTGTTCTCTGTCGTTCGTAATTCTCGATTTTGCTGGCAAGGGCTCTCTGATGGGCATGTGCTCCGTTCTGCATTTTAGCGGTTTGTGGTTGGTCGCTGCACCTTTTTCTTAACAGGGCTAATAATGGCAACTGGGCACCAAGCCAATCACAAAACCCCGATCCTCTTGCCTACCTTAGGTACCTACTTATTCAACGCCTTGTTACGGTGCTGTAAGTCCGCTGAGCCTGCTCTCATTTCGGGCGCATGTCTGTGATAGAGCATAATGCAGAGGCATTTGAGCGTGACTGTCTAGGGCTCGGAATTTTGTGCCATGACCCAAGTGAATCGAACCAAACTGCGGTATTTGCCTAACTAGCATGGGGGGTTTGTAGTAACCAGCTCTTGACGTCAAAGGCAGGCAATAGGCGTCCCGTGGGCCTCATTTAGTTGGCTTGATGTGCCCTACTGTCGACCAAGTCTGGTCGTTTCTATCGTCAAGTTGCAAATCAACCAGTCGTCTGATGAATTTCTGCGTCATTAACCTCATTAATTGGCTAACTACTTATAACAGTTGCTGGTGCTGAGGCTCATTTGGCAGCCAGCCATTCTTGTGACTAATGATATAAACACAGTTTGATCCGGATGGTGAGCAACAGCGTACCAACATGCAATCACTGGATGATGTGCTTTTGGAAAAGAAAAAGAGTGTGAGAAATGTATCGAAACAACACATAATTATAGTTCGTCAACGTGTATATGAAGGGTTGAAGCCTTCAGGCCCTTGACCAGTCGAGCTACAGGGTAGGAAGTTCTGTGAACCGGGCCACTTCAAATCAACCAGTGCCGCCCCAATTCTAACCTTACGCAGTGACTGACCCACCCACCAGCCGCATGCTGCAGCTGCCCAGCCCGGCGTGAGTGGGCTTGACGTGTTGCTGTTCCACCTTTCGGCCTTGCTACACCTGAGCCTGCAGCCTGCACCAAGCCTTCACTTTCTCCCCGCCGAACTCTCAACCTCACCCTCCTTCTCTCAGACCTCCAACTTCATCACGACTTGGCCAATACGATCGAAAACGGCTCGACTTCGTATAAGGCAACCTTTCAGTCACCAGGGTCGTCTTGCCGTCCCGCCCGCGCCGTCTGTCGTCGCTCAACATTTCTTCCAGAAGCTGTCCTTGGGCTACCTGCACCGCAGCTCTAGGTCACTTCTATCAGAGCTTTCTTGCGCCTTCGACTTTCCGACGTGTGGCTATCATCGTCTTTCCCCGCCATCTACATCTGTGGGATCCTTCGAGGTGACGACTTCCCAAGGGATAACAAACGCCTTTCTGAGTCTGGATCTCGAGCCTGAAGTCCGAACTTGCGTTTGTTGAACATCAGCCCGCCACACACCCGAGGGCGACGATTTTCATCGTTACGTACTTGTCTACCATCTACAGGAGCTGTCCTCCTCCGGACACTCCCGATAATAAGCAGCGTTGTCGCCCAGACGACTTGCCGAACTCTGAGGAGGGGGTCTTTTCCTTCAGCCTCGCGGCTTGGCCGCCTTCGCACCCAAGATGGGCAAGATTACCAAGCCGATGCAGGCGAAGCACAGGGAGACACTGGTACGGTCATGTTGATATCTCACTGCAACGAAATTTAAAGCTGACATCTTCCCTTCCCTGTCCATAGTCACCCTGGCTCGATGCCTTCGTCCAATCCGCCGCCCAAACCCCCATCCCTTTGCTTCCCGAGAAGCTTGCCAGTTTCCCATCCAGATGGCCGTTTGGTCGAGGAGATCTGTACCACTGGACACCTCTTCTCAACCGCTTCGACACGATCCTCGAGCACTTCTCCAAGACTTATCGGCTGAATGAGGGACCACAATCAAGAGACTTCGGCTGTGAACTTTTGCTGGGCCACTCCAAGATTGAGGACTTCGGCGAGGCCAAGGAATGGACACAGCCCGAGTTGACTCAAATCGGCTACCCTGTCGACGGCGACAGGGAGCTGATTGAGGTCGTGCTGAAGTTCACCCGCATGCTCGTTGACAATTGTGGTAATCGGAGCATTTATGCGAGCAGTGCACACTTGAATGATCTCCTTAACACAACTTCCCTCAGCATACTGATTGCAGCACTCGAAGTTGGGTCCGAACTTGCCCAAAGATATCAGGCGTCTGTCAAGCGGATCTCGCACCAACAGTCCCGTCATATCAGCTCCCAATTGCTGGCAAATCACTATAATATCGAGCTCGATCGCGTGCAACAGTTGGCATTGCCTTTCGTCAAAACTCCCTTGATCCGACTCTCAGATGGAGCCAGCAACACATCCCCAGCTGTCACAAGCAAGGGCAAGGAGAAGGCCCCGGCTGCTTCAAGCAAGAACGCTGCTGTCACACACGCCAATGATTTGATAGCAATCTGCACTGCCGATGATCCTGATTGGAAGGGCTGGGGAGACGTCAAGATCATCTACTACCCAGACTTCACTGCCGCAACATCTGATGTGATGGATCACGGCCGACCTTCTGCACCTTCGACGCCTACGCCACTTAGACGTAGTACGACTATGACGCCTCAGCAACCGTCTCGTTCTCGTAACTTTTCAGCTGATGATTCATCCCCAATCACTCCGAGAACCCCGGGCCACCAAGACGACACGACCGGGTCGGGACATAAGTCCTTCGAAGTCCCACAGTCGGTCGTGGTCGCCACTTCCATTTATGACTTGCTGCAACGCCTGCCGAAAGACATGCCTGCTCCGGCGCGCTACGAAGCTTTCCACCGGCTCCGAGTCGCGAAGGCTCTCACAGGCTCACGGGAAGAGCGACAGCGACTGCTCGCGACGCGGCTACTCGCCATCACAAACCTTGCCTATATACACCCTGAAGCTAACTTCATCGAGAAGGTTCTCCGCCACGACGTCGATGAGACCCGTAGGTATCAACTTGTGTATCAGCTTGCAGAGCTCATTCACCCGCCCTCAGAGTCTGCTGACAAGATTCCGTTGTGGCTGCAAACAATTGGACTGGGACTCATCGAGGCCGTTGCCGGATTTCAAGCAAAGAACCAAGATGTTCTTTCAGCCTTGAACGCCAACGTCAATCATGGTATCCTCCTATATGTTATCAGGAAAGCTGTAGCTGGCATGAAGGAAGACACGCCTGATCAAGAAGGCAACACAGTGACAGAGACCGATATGTGGCGTACGAAGCTATTTTCCCTCACGCTCTTCCTCGCGATGATGACGCGTGTTGGCAGTGAAATGGTATCGGCTGGTTTGATGGAGATCTTAGTAGAGATGCTCAAGCTCCGATCAAAAGTCGCCCAACGTCATCATTCAATGGTTTTGGCGTTTCTCGACAGCCTCATCTGGACATATCAGAATGCGTTTACGGCCTTCTTCAATGCCGACGGCTTAGACGCGATTGCAGAACTCATCGTCGACACAGTCAAGAACTCGAAGACTTTGCGAGAGGCTGGAAAGGGCACAAGTGTCGACCAGCAATCTGGAGCTGTCGATTATCGCATCCCGTACTACCAGCAACAAACCTTGAAGTGGCTCCTTAAGTTCGTGCATCACATTATGTCTAATTCGTTCAGCTTCAACGGCAACACGGATCGACTTTTACGCAACCTTGCCGACAAGTCCGACTTGCTCAGCAGCTTGAGACTCACCATTGAAGACAAAGAAAGCTTCGGGTCTATCGTGTGGACTCACTCTGTCACAATTCTGAGTGACTTCATCAATAATGATCCCACAAGTTTCGCTGCGATTTCAGAGTCGGGTATGATCAAAACATTCCTCGAAGCCATTACCGGCAACAAGATCAACGATGTCGCTGCGCAGTCATCGTCCCCGGAAGGCGAAGCTGGCGAGACTGCTCCGTCGCCTGACAGCGATATGGGAGGCTCTATCATTGCAGATGAAGATGTCCACCCGCCACCCGAGGATATCCTGCGCCAGTCAAAGCGCGAAGGCTTAGCCAAGGGCATCTTACCTTCATCCGACGCAATTTCAGTGGTGCCCGCAGTCCTGAACTCTATCTCGTTGAACGCCACCGGAATGAAATTGGTCGTGGAATCGAGGGCCCTCGAGGGCTTTCTGCAGATCTTCGAGAGCCCGGCTCACGTGAAGTGTATGCAGGAAGATCATGATCAGGATCTTGCTGGCAATGTTGGTGGCAGCTTCGATGAGCTGGCACGCCATCATCCCCGGCTGCGCAAAGCCATCTCTAACGCCGTTGTGGACATGGTAGCTCGTATCCGTCTCTTGGGCATTGACAATGCAGAGAAGCTCGGCTGGGGGGCACGACTGCACAGTGTCACCGCCGTGCCGGGCGAGCAAACGAGCCAGGTCAAACAGGACTCGAACCAGCTAGAACAGAGCAACCGTCCGCAGACGTCTGACTCCGATGTTGCCATGCAAGACGCCACACCACAGCAGGCCGCACAATCGCAAAGCCGAGACACTGCTGTTGAAGATCTCAAGAAGGATGATTTCACACCCTACATCTATGCCTTGGCCAATTTCCTCGTGCACTATCTCTCAAACACTGGCCTGAGGGAGTCATTCATTGACCAAGGCGGAATTGAACTTCTTCTTGATCTTGTCGAGTCTCCAAGCCTACCTGATAACTTTGGTAGCGTTTATGCAAGCAAGGCAATGGTCACTGTGGTCAAGGAGGCTATTGATGCATCTCCCATTCGTGGTCTTCCGTCTCTCATCAACCGCACACAAGCGGCTCTAGATCTTCTCAAGCCTTTGGCCACCCAGACCGAATCATCTGTTCCCTATTTTGCCCGTTACATACTGGAAAAACCTGAACACGCTAGCGAGCAGCGCGGACCGGGGTCTTTGGAGGAGGCTACCCAACTCGTCAAGGCTTTCCTGAACAGCCAACAGCTTTTGCGAATCCTGGCCGAGTGTTTTCAGCCTACTCGGAATGGGATCACGTTCTACCCGATCAACGCCTACGATCTATATCTCCGTCTCATCGATACCATTGGTCCCCTAGTGCGTGGTATACTAGCCGAAGAGATGGCTGAGATGAAGGCCGTCCCCATTCATTGGAACTTTGGTCGTGATGGCTTAGGCGAGGTGCGTGGTGGCAGCCGTGCAGCCCTCGAGGCAGATGGCACAAGCCTGCCAGACGTCATCACTGCCACCGAGGATCTCAGTGCTCGTGGCGGCACGTCAGACGACACTAAGCCTGTGAACCCTACCCCTGAGGAGCAAGCCAGCCCTCAGTATCGGAACTATAAAGTTCTGCGGACCTTGCAGCATCTCATGGTGCCCCAAGTCTTCCCACTTTTCCAAAGTGCCGGCAAAGCGCTGTTCCCCAAGCGAGAAGTCCTTCAAGGGTATGCCTATCATCGGGCACGTCAGCTTGACGTCGCAAAAGCCATCGGTCATGCCATTCTTAGTCACCTGGAGCCATCTGTTTCTGCTGAAGGACCAGCAACGACTCAGTTCCATTACTGGACCATAATGCTGCACACAATTCAGGAACTTCTTGTCGACCGGTCTCCGACCAGGGACCGGGGTCCCGCGACAACTCTCATCTTGCCAGTGCTGCTTTCATTCAAAGAGCAAAACGGCCTGGAGGTGTTGAACTCAATGCTTTCGTCATTTGCTGCCGTCATCAAACCTGCCGGCACCGTGGAAGATGATGCCACCTCCAAGATTGCCGTCTTTGGTCTCAAGAAGGTTCTTGATTTGTACTACGTACTTGTGAACGGCAAGATGATCCATGATGCTTGCAATTGTTTCAATCTTCAGAAGACAAGAGATCGTAATGGGTCCGCAAGTCTAGTGCAGCAATTCGTTCTCGAATTCCGCGGGGCCATCCTCCCAGCGGTGACGGAGATTTGGCAGTCATCCGTGGTTGATAACCTTCCAGATGCGGTCGTAAGGAGGCTGCTGGAGATCATGAAAGCTGTTGCTCAAGCCGACTACGAAAGCCCGCCAATGCCACGCGAGAGAGAGCCGTTCGCACTTCTCAAGTATGAAGATGCGCGTTTCAGCTGGCGAGCCTACCGGGGTGCCATGCAGGAACTGCATCCTCCAGTCACTGACACTGAACTATTGACGGAAGCCATTTTCAGATCGTACGGCGATGTGGACTTGGCCCGACAATACTATGAGAGCCACAATGATGGCAAGGCCGGTGCTCGTAATCCAATCCCGGCGGCCGATGCAGATTCTTCTGCACTCTCAGACGAGGCCTCCGTGCCAACCGAGTCGACCGAAGGAGATGGCGAAAACAGTGCTCAGGCCGACGAAATGTCTGTGGATGCTGTTGACGTCGCTGACATCCTGACGAACGTGCTCAGTGCGCCTCGGGAACAGAGCGAGAATACAGTTCCTTCGAATTCACTACCCCAGGCTCAGACAACCGTCACTCGGGAGAAACTTGAGGAGTATCGTACCGCTCTCAGAGAGAACTTGATCGATCGATGCTTGGACGTTACTCGTGCGCATCCTGATGTGGTCATTGAAGTTTCTGATCTGATCCAGTCCTCGGTCCTACGTGGGCATAAGCAGGATGCGCAAGAAGAAGATGTCGGGATGACTCTAGCTTCGGCCTTGTCGTCGCTTGCATCTGATGAAGATGAGAAAACCCGGAATGCCAAGTGCATTGCCGCATATGCTCACTTGCTGGCTATGCTGTTGAGGGACGAGAAGTTCCTCGAGCGCAACATCGACATTCTCCGAGATAATGTCAGCGAGTACGTTGGCTATCTCAAAGTAACCCCGGACTCTAACGAGGCTCTCCCACCATGGATTCCCTACATTCTTCTCATTCTTGAAATTCTCTTGTGCCGTGATGCTCGACCGGTGGAAGTTGAGTGGACTCCGCCGAAAAGCTTGGATGATGAAGTATCAGAACCGGTGCTTAAGTTGCGCACTCCATTCGTGAGCGATGCAGAACGATTGAGCCTTCTTGAGCATGTACTGGATCTCCTGCCCCGTGTTGGACAAGAAGAAGTTTTGGCAACATCTGTCCTTCGGATGCTTGTTGTCTTGACGCGTAGCCGACAGCTTGCAAAGGTCGTCGGCAACAAGCGGAACCTGCAGAGGCTATTTCTTATGGCGAAGCAGCTCTCTGGCTTTGGATCCGACCGCATGAGGCAGATGAAAGCATCATCACATACCCTGACCATCCTTCGGCACATCATCGAGGATGAAGAGACCCTCAAGCAGGTGATGCGCAACGAAATTCTCACCGACTTCCCACACATCCGCCATAACACCTCTCGTCAGCAACTTGACTTGACCACTTTTATGCGGGCAATGGCACCCACGGCTCTCCGGGAGCCGGAGATCTTCCTTGAGGTGATGACGGAGCTTTTCGAGTTCTCAAAGTGGGTGGCGCCTGGATCCGATGCAAGTCGAAGCCATTACCTCGTTCTGAAGCCGAACGCAATTACTGCTAGCGACAACAAGGAACCGGTGCATGAAGGCATCAAGCAATCTACTGAGGCGGCAGACAATGACATGACTGACGCACCGAAAGCCTCAGACTCCAAGCGCCCTGTTGTGGACAACCCAGACGGTGTTGTACACTTTCTTCTTTGTGAACTTCTAAATTATCGGGATGTGGACGATCTTGTCGTGAGCACAGATGGCAAGCTGGATTCGAAGCCAGAGTCAAAGAATGAAAGTGAGCAAGCGGCCAACTCTGATGGAAACACACCCTCATCCCCAGATGATCGCGAGAAGAAGTCCAGCAGACCCGTCTTCAAGCCTGACGAGAACCCGCTCTTCATCTACCGATGCTTCTTGCTTAGTTGCTTGACTGAGCTGTTACAGAGCTACAACAAGGCCAAGGTTGAGTTCATCAACTTCAAACGCAGCGCCCCGCCTGTTTTAGCTCTCGGAACACCCGTCAAGCCTCGCTCCTCGGTGCTCAACTACCTCATCTATGATTTGCTTTGCCAAGGCAGTCTTAGTGGGACGACCGACACTATCGATTCCAAAAAGCGCGCTGCGGTCTCACAGCACGCGCAGAAGGTTCTTGTTGCACTTGTCTCCAAGCCCAAGGAGCGAAGCCGCGGGCAAGTTCAAGACAGGTTTGCGTATGACGACGAGCCGGATCTACTCTTCGTGCGCAAATTTGTCCTTGACATTATTCTTAAAGCTTATGAGAAAGCACCCTTCTCAGATGTCTCTTTAGAGGTTCGGTATTCGCGCATGCAATCCCTGGCTGAGCTCATGAACCACATGATTGGCGACAGGGACAAGGATGTCGTCACTTCAACAAGGGGAGCACACGGCGGTCCGACCCATTCACACAGTCAGATGCGAAGACTGATGTATGAGAAGGGTTTCTTGGACAAGCTGACTACGTCGATTGCGGAAATCAATCTCAACTTCCCCGGTGTGAAGCGAGCTATCAAGTACATCCTGCGTGTACTTCGGATCCTGACAGACACAGCAAAGGACCTCAGTCAGCTCAACATTCTTCCCTCAGACTCTGCTGTTGACGACGTTGATGAAGATCTTGCGTCTTCCTCGTCCCTTTCCAGTCTCGATGACAACGATCGCGAAGAGACGCCCGATCTGTACCGCAACTCTGCCCTGGGCATGCTCGAGCCGAGAGGCGAAGATGATGATTCAGAGGATGAGGAAGAAGATGAGGATGAGGAGATGTATGGCGAAGACTACGACGAGGAGATGGACTATGGCGAAGAGGATCTCTCCGATAGAGAGGATAATATCAGCGACGAAGATGAGCTCACTCACATGGGCGAAATCGAAGGCCTTCACGGCGAACCAGGGGTTGTTGAGGTGATCATGGACGACGATGAAGACGATGACAGCGGTAGCTCAGACGAAGACGACGATGACGATATGGATTCAGAAGAAATTGAGGACGCGGACGACGTCGAAATCATTGACGAGGGCGACGACGAGGAGAACTCCGAGTGGGAGAGCGATGATGAGGCTGACCATGATGACGAGGGCGACGACGAGGAGATTGATTATGAAGCCGAAGCCCAAGATGCTGACGAGGCAGAGGCCTTTGACCCCATGGTCGCGCCACAGCTGAACAGACTGGCCCGTGTCATGATGGGAGACGCAGGCCCAGAGCTGATGGATGACCTTGATGAGCATTACATCGATGACGACGATCATGACGAAGAAGGTAGGTAACCTTGGCTACTGTCTGTATTTGCAGGGCACTAACTACTCCTAGATGAAGACGAGGATGAGGATGAGGCCGAAGATGAGTACATTTACGACGACTATCCTGACCTTGACCTTGGGGAGCAACTTCCAAACTTGCCTCTCGGCTGGGATGGCGAGAATCCCGAGGTCGACGACAGGCACCGCCATTTCTTTGTCTCAATCAATGATGGACGAAGCCGTCCGCTCCGAGTCGGACCTCGAAGCTTTATGCCAGTTCCAGGATCAGGTCTCACTGTTCACCGAGACGCTGGAGTGGGAGGTATGTCTCAAGCCCAGAAATGAACACGAAATTACGCTAACTAGAGTTTGGAGAAGACTTCCGCAGCTTTTTCACACGTGCACATCGACCAGGCGGACCCCCGCCACCTGAAGATGGGATGAACCCCTTGTTGCGACGCAATCCTGCCCTGGCTGAAAATCAATTTCGCCGACGCCCTCAGCATGCTCACGATTGGGCAACCTTGGACGACAACGTTAGACGCGGCTTCGATGGTACCATGGCCATTCTTGGCGAGCTTGCCCAATCACTTCCTTCATTTGGCGGAGAGAGAGGTCGCGATGTCGCTTTCCAGCTCCGCATTAGGGGGCCTAATGGACTTCGTGATCAAGACTTTCCACCACTTGGGCGTTCACGGGGAGAACGTCGCGATGGCCCGGTGACAGAACCCCAGCAAGCAGTCTCGTTCCCTGCTGAGTCAACTCTCGATCGATACCAAGAGGAGATTCGCATGGTCTTTGGCCAAAGCCACGGCAACGAGGTGATGAAGCTTGCGACAAGAATCACCGCCAAACTTACTCCTGCTTCCATGGAGCTGGAGCGGAAAGCCAAAGCAGAGGAAGCGGAGAAGCGCAAGCAAGAAGAAGAAGAACGCCAGAAACGTGAGGAAGAACATGCTCGCCAACTCGCTCGCGAAGCGGAAGAGAAGGCCGAGCGCGAAAGGAAGGAGGCCGAAGAACGTGAAGCCGCCCAGCGTGCTGCCAGAGAAGCTGCTGCTAATGATCCTGATCGCGCGCAATCCACCGCCGACGGGCCAATGGAAGGTGTTGAGACAACTCGCGCCGACACACCAACGCCGCAGACACATGAGCAAGCGCCGGCGGCAGCAAGCAACGAACCGCGAGTGATGACCATGATTGACGGCCATGAGGTTGATGTGACCGAGCTCGGCATTGATCCTGAGTACCTTGCAGCTTTGCCGGAGGAGTTCAGGGCAGAGGTTATTGCTCAAACGGTCAGTACCAGGCGAGCCCAAGCACGTGAAGAGGCTGCAACCGGAGAGAACAACGAGGAGTTCAGGGAGTTCCTCGATGCTCTTCCTGACGAGTTGCGGGCGGAGATTGAGCAGCAAGAGCGTGACGAACAACGCCGGCGCAGGACTTCGCGTCCAGCGCCTTCGGGTGCGACGCAAGACCACACGGTAGAGATGGATACGGCAAGCATCCTAGCAACGTTCCCCCCGGCATTGCGCGACCAGGTTTTGCTGGATCACGGATCGGAACTAATGGACCAGCTCCCACCTGAAATGGCAGCGCAAGCCCGCGCCCTGTCTCAGCATTTCCGCGAACGTTTGGCGGAGGCAAGTCCACCCCAGCCACGGGGTCTGCGTCAAGAAGGTGAAAACAAGGAAGAACCCAAGCCTCAGCGGCGGGTTGTTGTGCAAATGCTCGACAAAGCTGGCGTGGCAACCTTGCTACGCCTCATGTTTATCACTCAACCAACTACGATACGGAATTATTTGTTCAGCGTTTTCGCAGACGTGTGTGAGAACCGCCAAAATCGTGTCGAGGTCATTAGCACTGTGCTGCAGATCTTACAAGAAGGCAGCATCGACATGCATGCGGTCGAGCGCAGCTTCGGTCAGCTCTCGCTCAAGGCTCGAAAGCAGAAGGAGAAGGAGCGAGAAGCCGAGCAGCGGACCCCGCAGAGCATTAAGAGAACTCTGACAACCTTGAGTGTCGCCAGCAGTGCGCCTGCGAATTCGGACACCTCTCCGCTGCTGATCATTCAGCAGTGCCTTGATCTGCTCGTTGATTTGTCAAGCAGAAACCCCCATGTGCCCTACCTTTTCTTGACGGAACATGAAGCTGTTGGCGCAACTTTGAAGCGAGCCATGAACCGCAAGGGGAAGAACAAGGATACGAGATCCAACAAATTTGCTATCAATTCGCTCCTGACACTGCTGGATCGCGATCTTGTCATGGAGAGTTCCGTTGTCATGACGCATCTCGCTGATCTGTTGAACCGCGTTACCTTCCCACTCTTGAGTTTTGAACGCCGCCGACGAGAGGCTGTGGAGGTGAAGGGAACAGGTTCCGAAAAGCCAGCGGGTGAAGCAACCACTACCTCTGAGCAATCGTCGGCACAGCAGACCAGCGGACAAACCGAGGCCCACGCCACCGCTGGTCCCTCAGATAAGCCCGAGGCTTCGATATCGAACACGAAGAAGAAGCCTCGCGAGATGCAGCTGCCTATCATTCCACCTCAGAACCTGACTCTTGTCGTCCGCATTTTTGTGGCGAGAGAGTGCAGTTCGAAGACTTTCCAGAATACCATCTCGACAATCAAGAACCTCTCGGCCATCGAAGGCGCCAAGAGCATTTTTGGCAAGGAACTGGTTCGCCAAGCACGTGCGCTGAGCAAAAACATCGTCTCTGATCTCGATGAGCTTTTGCCGCAAATCGAGAAGGCTGTGACCGGCACTGAGATTCAAGGTGTAGCGCTTGCCAAGTTCTCGCCAGGTGCCTCTGAACAGAACAAGCTGCTGCGAGTGCTTACTGCACTTGACCATCTGTTCGAGACAAAGAAGAAGGGAGACGACAAGGATGAGCAACAACGTGAGAAGGATGAACTCCTCATGGCATTGTACCACAACTCAACATTCTCTACCATGTGGGAGAAGTTGAGTGCTTGCTTGAGGGCCATCCATCAACGGGAGAACATGATCAATGTTGCAACTATCCTCTTGCCCCTTATCGAGTCACTCATGGTGGTCTGCAAGAACACAACTGCGAGCGACGAGCCAGGCCAAAAAGACGCAGCGAGCAAGGATGAAGCCGCCCAGGATACTTTGGCCTTCGTCCATCCAAGCGTCAGCGTCACCACTCCGATCTCAGAGACACGACCCATTATCGAGTCTCACACCGCGAACTTGTTCTTCTCTTTCACTGAGGAACACCGTCGCATCTTGAACGAGCTGGTCAGAAACAACCCCAAGTTGATGTCTGGCACCTTTTCGCTCTTGGTCAAGAATCCGAAGGTGCTCGAATTTGACAACAAGCGAAACTACTTCAACCGCAGTGTCCACCTCCGCAGCGGCCCCCATCACAGTAGACCTTCGTACCCAACTCTTCAGCTCTCAGTCCGCCGTGAGCATGTCTTCCTCGACTCATTCAAGCATCTCTACTATAAATCGGGCGACGAGATGAAGTTCGGCAAGCTGAACATTCGCTTCAATGGCGAGGAAGGTGTCGACGCCGGAGGTGTCTCACGGGAGTGGTTCCAAGTGATGGCTCGCCAGATGTTCGATCCAAACTACGCCTTGTTCGTTCCGGTGTCTTCGGATCGCACCACATTCCACCCCAACAACCTCAGTGGCATCAACGAAGAGCATCTCTTGTTCTTCAAGTTTATTGGGCGTATCATTGGCAAGGCTCTTTACGAGGGGCGTCTCCTGGACTGCTACTTCAGTCGTGCTGTTTACAAACGCATCCTTGGCAAATCTGTGTCTGTCAAGGACATGGAGTCATTTGATCCAGACTACTACAAGTCTCTTTGCTGGATGCTCGACAACGATATCACAGGCATCATCACTGAGACGTTCTCTGTGGACGACGACGTTTTCGGTGTCGTCAACACAGTGGATCTGAAGCCCGGTGGCAGAGATATCCCCGTGACGCAAGAGAACAAGGAGGAGTACGTCCGTTTGGTTGTTGAACACAAGCTTTTGTCCTCTGTTAAGGACCAGATGGAGAGCTTCTTGAAGGGTAAGTCGCAATTGTACCTTTAGTACACATAAGTCCCTAACTCACCTTGTAGGATTCCACGAGATTATCCCGGCAGAGTTGATCTCCATCTTCAACGAACAGGAGCTAGAGCTGCTCATTTCGGGTCTTCCAGACATCGACATTGACGACTGGAAGAGCAACACTGAGTATCAGAATTACACGCCGTCCTCGCAACAGATTCAGTGGTTCTGGCGTGCAGTGCGCTCTTTCGATAAGGAGGAACTCGCCAAACTCCTTCAGTTCGTTACTGGCACAAGTAAGGTGCCTTTGAACGGCTTCAAGGAACTTGAGGGCATGAACGGCGTGAACCGATTCAACATTCACCGTGCCTACGGGGATAAGAATCGTCTGCCAACATCACACACGTGCTTCAACCGTGAGTTCGATGTTCAACCAGAAATTCGTTGCACATTTACTAATCAATTGTAGAACTTGATCTCCCTGAGTACGACAGCTATGATTCGCTGCGGGCGCAAATCATTCAAGCAATCACAGCTGGAAGCGATTACTTCGGATTCGCTTAATTACTTCACGATGACGACAATGGCGACTGGCTAATGATAAGAGGAATTGGGAGAGGCGCAAGGGTGTGTTCTGCGCCCGGAAAAGAAAGTTATTGCACTGGCATGGACCTGGCGTTGCCTTGTCTCCTTGTCTACAGGGTTCATCTTATGCGCTTGCTTCTCACATGGAACCGCGCAGCCATGGCGAATCTGATGATGCCACTTTGTATGAGGTTGTGGTAATGTCCTCCCCATCTTGGTCTGGTCATTCTTGCGAGAGCTACTCAAGCCTGGAGGGAAGTGCAGGTCTCGAAAGGCAGAGCAGGCTCGTAAGGGAGTGGACCTATTGTTTAAGGGATTTGGTTTCTCAATTGTACAATTTCAATAATGTTGCACATAGACGAATACACTTACAAGTGCAATGAAACTTATCACCGAATCGAGTGAAGAGCATGATTAATTGTCACATCACGATAGCACGAGGCACGAGGATCAGGTAAAATAGATAGCTGGCATCAAGATGCATTTGTATTTCCCGAAATGCGTCTAATACATTCGTTAAGGGGGATCCTTTGCCAAATCAGACACCCCGGAGTAAAAACCCTCACTCCCAATGCATGCGGAACCACAAGACCAGTGAAAGGCAGATTTGGGAACTTTTTCGAGTATTCCCTTTTCTTTTAATCGACCTCATAATCTCTCAAAACGCCGACGACAACACGACGTGAACAACCCTCTACTTGCGCATGGAGCTGGCACGACGCTTGCGGGCGTCGGCCTTGGAGGCCTTGGCCTCGGCGACACGCTTGGCGAGGATCTGGGCGTACTCGTTCTGCGTGCAAAGTTTAGTGCATGTTCGGGAATAAGATTGATGAGGTAGAGAATGGGGAAACGTACGGCCTCGTCCTTGACCTTCTCGGCCTGTCTCCGCTTGAGGGCGGCACGGTGGCGCTTGTGCTGGAGGCGCTGGGGGGTGACGAGCCTCTGGATCTTGGGAGCCTTGGTGTAAGGCTTCTTGCCCTCGCCCTTGGGCTGGACCTCGCGGCGAATGACGTACTTGCGGACCTATTTGTCGCGAAATGAGATTAGTCTTCCGAAAGGTGGTTCATTGTATCAAAAACTCTGCACCGCTGCCTCTTCTTGCGCTGACCCAGCCCTCCTCAAATATCTTCCTCATGACGGCGCAGGTTGCAGCTCAGACATGGGAGAGATAAGTATTCGGGGGAGCAAGGGCAAGGCGAGAAACAGAGACAGCGGCGTCTGCTCACACTCTACCCGGCCCGCCAGAGCAGTAGCCTGAGGTAGGCGATGAACGAGTATGAAGGGTAGGAGGTGCAACATACGTCGTCATCCTTGGTGAGGCCGAAGAACTTGCGGATCTTGGTGGCGCGCTTGGGACCGAGGCGCTTGGGGTGAACGACGTCGGTGAGGCCGGGGATGTCGGCGTCGCCCTGCTTGACGATGCTGAGGGCGAGGACGGAGAGGTCCTGGCCGACGATGCAGCCACGGACGGACTTGCGCTTGCGCTCACCGGTGCGGCGGGGGCGGTAGCAGGAGTGGCCGTCGGCGAGGAGGAGGCGGACACGGAAAGGCTGCATGACACCCTGCTTCATGGGGAAACCCTGCTTGTCGTTTCCTCCAGTGATGCGGAAGATGTAGCCCTTGAACTCGTCGCCGACGGAGTCACCGGGGACCTCCTGGCCCATCTGTTTTTGAAAACATGTCAGTACGTTGAACCTCGAGGTTGTGTTGCCTATCGTCATTCTCGTCGAAGGTCGGCGGGCGGAGGGGGAGAAAGAAAGGGTCGACATACGCGCTTCTCCATGAAGACAGCGAGCTTGCGCTCATCCTCAATGTCGATGAGCTTCTGGCTGCCATTGGCAGGGTAGGAAATGTTCAACTGTAGGCATATTGGTCAGCATTGGATGTCGTTGGGTGCTGAGCAGGTCGATATCTTCCGTTCTTCAGAGTCCGCCCCCCCTCAAATCTCGACCGGCAATGGCACTTCGAATCGAAATCGGCGGTCGAGATATATCGGGCCAGCGGGCAGAAGAATAGAAGAGTTCGGCCGTATTTGATTGGAACTATCATCATGATAGAATAGAGGTGCGGACGTACCTTCATGCTGCCGGTTAGTGAGGTTCAAGTTGGGAGAGAGACTTGACCGGAGGGCGGAGGATGGGCGTGAAGTTGAGGATGTGAAGATTTGTTGTGGCACTTGGAACCTGGTGCAAGGAAAATTGCCGTTGTGGGATCAAAAACCCTACGGCCAACGCTAGCCAATCAGGCAAAAGATCAAAGCGGGGCCTCTTTTCGCCGTCTGTCTTGTCAGCTCACCAGCCACAGAAGTGGTCAGCCACTTTGTTAAGATGTGGCTGTGAGACGCTGCTCCACTTATTTAATCCTGGGGCGTTCCATCTTGGCAGTGAGGTGGGACTAGTCTACCTAAAGCTATCGAAGCTCTCGCAGCGGCCGAACTGCATTCTAAGTTATACTCTTATGGAATTTGGTGTTCGCAGCACGCACCACACCACACCGTCAACATGACGACCGTCACTATCTACCCTCCACGACCCGATACCCAAACCTCCAGTCCCCTCCCGCAACTTCTCCAAACTCCTTCCGGCCTCGCACTCCTCGAACTTCAAGGCACCATCAACCTGCCTTCTCAAAGCGACGACCCCTCCTCCAACCCCGCCGACCCTCCATCCTCCTCCTCCTCCCTCCCAGATGGCATCGACGTCGGCCGCCTCCACTTTCCAGACTACGATCCAGATGCCGAGGGATCGGCCTGGATGAACCGCGTGCACCTGTACATTGGGCAACATCAGAGATTGACCGGGCAGGTGAAGAAACTACCGAAGCCTCTGGCCGTAGTCCGCCGGCGGGGAGGGGACCCTCAGGCGGAGGGGGGCGAGGAGGACCTGGAGATTGCGGAGGTGGTGAGGTACAAGATTCTGTTCTCGAATCGGCCGGAGCCGGTGGGAACGGCGAATACGACTTGAAGAGAAACGGCACTTGAACGCATATAACACAAACGACGATGCGACCGCCGGGCAAAGCCTGGATAAGCATGTACGAGCTCCAGCTTTATCGGGATCTCACTCCTTGGCCCTGTGGCCATTTACACACGGCTTGGTTGCCCGTCTTCAAGTGATGCACTGGACAAAGGGGCACCTCCAAAGCAGGGCTCAAAGGTCTCAAGGACTGACCATGGCCTGAGATGAAGGCCATTAGTTAGTGTCTATGGGGTCCGAGACAGGTCACTCAAGATAGGGAAACGGCCTTCAACCGTGGCTGTTATGATCCACGCTATCATGCCAGGTTGGGCATAAAATGGCAGGCGGCCCTTTTTTCACGTCCCGCATAGCTTCACAAAGCGAACACACAGCGCAGAATTATTGACTTGAATCTTTTGTGTTTTTTTTTTTTTGCTCAGCCCTGGCCAACGTCTATTTCCTTGACTCTCCCAAGACCCTCCTTTCCATAGTAATCCATCGGGTACGGCCCGTCACCCCATCCTCCCCTCGCCTCCAGCGCCACCAGAGCTTCGTAGGGGGTCAGCAGCGGCCTCGGGAACGCGTAGCCCCAGTCGATGCTCAGCCTCGGGCAGGCCACCTGGACCCAGCATTCCACGTCGGGCATCAGCGCCAGCTTGCCGGGGAAGATCTCGCTCAGCAGGAGGTGGACGACCGGCACGCCGCGCTCGCGGAGCTTCCTCTCGATCAGGCCGAGAGTGTGCGGGTTGCCCTGACGGCCGAGGGAGCCGAGGATGAGACCCCACTTCTTTGCTGCGCGGGCGGTTTGGATGGCCGTTGAGCGCAGGGACTTCATCTCCTCGTGGCCGTACGTCTCCCTCGTCAGCTTCCGCGAGTATGGGTCGTAGCGGTAGGCTGGTATGTCTGGGTTGTGGATCATCACGCTCTCAAGGTGGAAGCGTCCGTCGCCGAGGTAGAGAATCAGGTCGACGTTCGTGCCGTCAGTGTCGAGCCGCGGGGACGTGCACCCGAGGATCTCTCCCTTGCTGAGCGGTGCGATCTGCGGGACGAGGACGTTGAAGCCGGCCCGCTCCAGAGTTGAGCGAACACCGTGGATGGTGGCGTTGAACTGGATGGTGCCAACCACAGCAATGGTCTTGCCCGTCGCGAAATTCCTCTCCAGAGACGCCAGCAGGTGTGTCGTATCAATCGTGATGTCCACAAACACGTACAGCGTCTTGATCCTCGTCACGTCCACCGGGATCAGACAGCTGTGCGCATAGTGCACCAGGAGATCACACCCCAGTGCTCTCGCCGTGTAGTCATCCACGCAGCACGCTCCGTAGGTGACGTCGCCCATGATCAGCGTCTCGACGCCTGGGCAGAACTGGACGAGGATATCAGAGATGGTGGTGGCGAAGAGGAGCAGTCCCTCGGGCATTTGGAGGGCGACCTTCTTGGCGTCGAGGGTGCGGATGCGATGGATGGTCTTGGGGATTTCAAAGTGGTAGTTTGAGGGGAGAAGGGCGATGGCTTCCATGAGAGCCGGGTCTTCAGATATCTCTTTGGGGACCTGGTTGAGAAGACGCGGAGGTCTTCTGGGTTTAGACTCTGGATGGTTGAGATCAGTATTCGAGATGTTGGTTGCACGTATCTACAAGGAACTCACTTTGTAAAGCCCCGGATTCGCCATCTGGCGTTGAGGCGGAACCGCCCTTGGCTGCTTCTGCTGCTGCTGCTGTGCGTCTCCCTACAAATCTCTTCCTCGGCTGCTTCACCGCTGGTGCAGACTCCTCCTCGACTGTTGGGTTGGCATCAGAGGCAGCTGCTGCCTGAGCAAGCTGTGACTCTTCGATGTCAGCGGCTAGTCCCAGGTCAGTCTGGAGTCTGTCCTCCTCCATCTTGCCAGGCGCCTCTGGGTCGATATGAGATAAAAAAATCGAGTTGAAGCTTCTGATTGTCCCGTCGTTCTATTATGAGACTTTTAGTGTCGTGGAGGCAAGGCCGCGTGATGCTGTTGATGAGTGGTTCGAAGGTTTTAGTTGGATGTGTGAGAGGGACGACGAGGCAAAGAGTGGGTTGGGCTGGGCTGGGCTGGGCTCAACCCATTTTTCGTCCTGTCAAATCGCGACTCGCCCATCACTCTGAGCACGACCACCTAACAAGACCGGTCCACGAAGAAAAAGAGTGCCACGACGGCTGATATATTCATTATGCATCATTTGTTGTAACATGTGATCCCCTGAAAATTGTCTCCGGGTGCTCAGATCGAAGGACCCGATTCTGCGCTGCGATTCCTGACTCTGAGGGTTTCCATTCTACGTGCCAGCTTGGAAGAGGTCATGACGAGCGATGCTGTTAACGTTGCCACGTCGCTGAAAGCTCGGAGAAATTCATCTCCACCTCGAATCATCAGTTTATTATACCCATAGGGTCCTGGATCCTGGGGTCAGCAAAGATAGAGTCCTTCCCGGATATGCTCTCTTGGGAGGACGTTGTCCCTTTGCGCATCGATCTCGTAGGAGGAACGGCGGTTGTCATCGGATAGTACTGCGCATCATCAAGGGAAAAGGCATTGCATCTTGACTTCATATTCTTCTATCCTTTATTTCTTTTCCCTCCTTCGCTAAGCGAAGCCTCACAGCTCATCCTTGGCACACTCCTCCTTCTCGTCGCCCACCACGCTGAAGGAATACTTGGCCTGGAACACGTACGGGTCGTCACCCGGTCCGAAGATCTGCTTCTTCTCCCTCCTCCACTCCGGGTGGTTGATGCCGTCGATGTAGTCCTGGGGCTCGAGGACGACGCAGCCGTACTGGGGGATCACGCGGGGGAAGTCCTCGTCGCCATCGATGCCCTGGGAGGTCTTGAGCGCCATGCTGCCGTTCTGGAAGCCGCAGCTGTACATCTGGAAGGCGTCCTGGTCGGAGTAGACGTCGAGCTTGATGCCGGACCAGGCAGAGGAGAGGGAGGCCACGGGCTCGGTGGTGCGCCAGTCGTAGGGGGAGAGCTGGTCGCGGTTGACGGTCCAGCAGTTGTCTGAAGAGAAAAGAGAGAAAAAGAAAATGGTCAGCTCTTGACTTCAACACTCTTTTCTTGTTCTACCAAGTTTTGCAGTTGACAGGTAGACCGGCTCAATGGCCGGCCCATTTGGGGGGACTACTCACCATAGCCAGTGCAGTTGAAGCCGCAGTTGCCAAGCAGGTCCTCGTCTTCCCAGTTCGCGCCGATCTGCTTGGGCTCGCTCCAGAAGTCATTGATGGAGCCCTTGGCGTTGGGCAGGATCTCACCAGTGGGGATGAGGATGTTGTCGACGCCGACGCGCTGCCCACTGTAGGGCATGTACAGAGTGTGGTTCAGCGCAGTGCTGGTCTCGTTGTTGGCGAAGCCATCGAGATTCCAGTACGTGTGGCTGGTCAGCATGATGGGCGTCTTCTTGGTCAAGCTCAGGGCAATGATCTTGATGTGCCAGTCCCACCCGTCCACGGTGTAGGTCACGTAGGACTGCACATCACCAGGGAAGCCATTCTCTCCGTCGGTGTCGAGAATGGAGAAGGTGATGGACTCGTCCGAGTAGGAGGAAACGGTCCAGTTGCGCAGACCCCAGCCGTCCTTACCACCGTGGAGGGTATCGAGGCCGTCATTGTCGTTGGCGGATGTGTTGTACCACTTGCCATCAATTTCGAAGGTGGCGTTCTTGATCCGGTTGGCATACCGCCCGGGAACGTTGCCGAAGTTGGGCTTCTGCCTGTCGATGCTGTAGTAGGTAGCATTGTCGAAGCCAGCGACGACGTCACGCTCGATGCCGTACTTGTCGTTGAGGCGGACGTCGGAGACGGCGGCACCGAACGGCACGAAGCCGAGCTTCAGGTGGTCCGTCTTGATCCAGTACTTGCCATCCTTGTCAGGCTTGGGCTCAGAGGAGTTCCCCTTTGAGCTGGCAGAGGCCAATGGCAAAGCCAGGGCCGCGAAGGAGAGGAGGCCAGTGAGCTGCATGGCGGGCCAAAGCTGGGAAGAGTCAGCCAATCGAGGCGCAATCGATCTTCTCTCTGCTTCTTGGATTCTCGAGAGAACTTTGCTTCAACCTTGAGGAACGGAGGAGAAGGTAAGAAGGAGAGAGGATCCAAAGAGTGTCTCAATTCTGGGGGAAGGGCGATGAGCCGAGCTATTATACCAACCGGCCAGGAACATGAGAGCTCTTCTCCAAGAGAGGACAGCTCGTGGGAAACAGCTACCCGGGGTGTGATGGAACCCTCAAACCGGCCAAGATCATCACGCTCGTCCACAGAATCATCGCATCTCCTCACCATGCAGCCGGAAAAAGGGCCCCCTTCGCAAGAGCGATGCTACACCATCTGCATGATCCTCGCGTGTTTCCCCCAAGGACCAACAGCAGGGCACACACACACAGACCATCTCAATCCCACCTCCAATGTCGCCAGGTTCTAATGCGCGGCGCGCAAGCCAACAAAAAAGAGCTGGGGTCCTCAAGATGGGGGAGGAAATGGAGGATCTTCTCACTGGTGCGCGTTTAGGGTCGGGATGACGATCTGCTGCATGTGGAGTCATCGTCCGGGGGTGGACTGGGGCCCCGGAGCGCAGAGGGAAGAGGTTGGGGATTCGTGTGCCTCTTTTAAGTGAGGAAGGATGTAGTCAAGTCTACGCGATGTACTGCCGGGCATGCAGGCGGGTGTTGTTGCTGCTGGCTGTCCTTGTGAGAAGGTGATTTACGTGAGAAGGGGACTATTTGTCTGCTCGGTTGAGCTTCACCTTGGACGAATGCTGCTCCTCACAACAGTCACATCAGTCCTGCACCAACAGGCAGTAAAGCGAACAAACGAGCAACATGGACAAGCAAGCTTCTGTCTTTCTCCCCATCCCCGCTTCACCCCGGAAATTCGACGTCACATCGGGTCCATTTCCAGAACGACGATGGATGGATGGCCGTGCTTCCTCCACTACTGTACTGTACTGTACAACTAGTTGGCACAGTACCCCTGTTGTGAACGCTGCAATGCGATTGGGGCTGCTGTACACTACAGTAGTAATGTCAGGAAGAATCACCCTCCCACCGCCCGTGTTTCCTCTCTCCACGCAACCAAGACAAACAAACGTCCGGTCAAGCGTGTGTCCTATGCTTAATTTTTCATCTCGCCTAAACATTCCTTGGGGCCAAAGTCAAAATAGTGCTTCTCAGTGCCTAAACAACAGCCAATAACACCCCCCTCCAGCACCAATCGACTTACACCAACTTCTACAGTACCATCGCCTAATAAACTTCAACCCTGGCTGGCTCGCTCGTTCGCCTCTGCCAAATTCCTTCGGTCCCCCAACCCAGCACCAAAGAACCCGACGGCTATTCTCAAGTGATGGCTTTGGAATGATCTGAGCCTCGCCACTGTACGGAAGCAGGAAACCTACAGTACACAGACGGTACATAAATGCCGTCAATAAAATAAACATCCATGACCACTCGACAAACCCTGGTCTCGATGGCTCTCATCCGTCACATCATTGGTGCGCATCCCCCCCCCCTCCCTTTCCCCCCTCCTTTCATCCATACCGTCCGTTCAAAGGTGACTTCTGTTCGCATGTGTGTGTCACCGGTAGTAGCAAAAGGCCACACTGACGAACCCACCGGAAAAGAAGAAGAAGAAAAAAGTGCGAAAGGCTGGCTGCTCGTTGTAGTCAGCCATTCACCCGCAACCACCACGACGCTCACCCATGTTTTTTTGTAGAGCTCGCACAGGCTCAACTAGCTACGGAGTATCATAGATGGCGCACAAAGGGCAAGTGTTTGTAGCAATAAGACACAAAAAAAGTATACAAGCGACACCTATATCGAAAGTTACCGAATTTTTCACATCTCGAGCAAAGGGTAGTTAGTGCGATACTTGCACCAGTGTATGGAAACCCGTGAAAAGGTTGGTCAACGCCGTCAGTCCATATTATCAATCACTATCCCGTACCTATGATAAGTCATAGCTTGGGTTAGAAACACCAAACCCCAACAGCACCCAAGGGAGTAAGCCCATCAGCAAGCTGAACCAACGCTCCCCCCGTCCCGCCCTGCTAGGTAAGATATGATACCGAGGGACGGTTCCCAAACTTCACCAGGTCATCTATTTGCCCGAAGCGCACCTCTAACACCGGCCTGTGGCTTGGATTTTTAATCTCGAGCCCTTCACCCTTCATCCTTGTGCCTGGCTCACCTGACGGTATTCTGAGGTTCGGGATCTAAACATGTTGGTCTCTAGAAGCGCAAACAATGACCGGCGAACGACACTCGCCTATTACTTTCCCCCTTCTTCCATGTTACCTTGCCCTTTTTGATACACCGCCCAGCTTAAGCCTACCGTCATGCCTCTTTCGGAATCTATGCGTGCCCGGTCCAGCGTGCAGGTTGCGTGTCGTGTACCTCACCAGGCATAACAAGATTCCATTCTCCAGTCACCATGGAACTAATAATCATAGACCAAATGCAAACATCATCACGTCATGCGCATCAGACATTTCGAATCTGTAGGCCTGGCATTATGGTTCAAAGGTGCACTCCTTTCCTCCCTCTCCCGGTCCTGTGTGAATGCAACCCGCCAAGGCCAACCACGAGAGTAGAAAGAAGTGCGACAAACAACAACGATGAATAATTTAGAGATAACAAGAGAACAGAGCTCCAGCCCAGACCCCGAATGGCTTCCAGACAAGGCATACTCCATTGTATACACACAGGTTCAGCAGTTCATTCCCTTTCCACGCCTTCTATCGGTTACGAAACGCTCCCCACGCAGACGTTCACTCCCAGGCTACGCGTCGATGAGGTTCTCCTCGTTCTGCTGCTGGTCATTCTGCTGTGTCTCCTGGCGAGCCTTGCCCTTTGACTTGGCATCCTTCTGTGCTCTGGCATAGAACTCGTTGAGGACCTTGGCAGGGATACGGTTGAGGAGGTCCTTGGGGTAGATACGCAGCAGACTCCACGCGAGGTCGAGCGACTCGAAAATGGAGCGAGACTCGTACGCCCCCTGGGAGATGAACTGACGCTCAAACTTGTCCAGGAACTCGAGTGACAGCTTGTCTTCTGCCGACAGAGCCTCTTCACCAACGACTGCCTTCATGGCAGCAGCGTCACGACCAATGGCGTACTTTGCGTACAGCTGGTTCGACACATCACCGTGATCCTTGCGAGTCATGCCCTCACCAATGGCAGACTTCATCAGACGTGACAGCGAGGGCAGCACGTTGATGGGCGGGTAGATACCGCGATTAGCCAGACCACGGTCGACGAAGATCTGACCCTCGGTAATGTAGCCTGTCAAATCGGGAATAGGGTGGGTGATATCGTCGTTGGGCATGGTCAGAATCGGGATCTGAGTGATGGAACCGTTGCGGCCCTCGACACGACCAGCACGCTCGTAGATGGTCGACAAATCTGTGTACATGTAACCGGGGTAACCACGACGACCGGGCACTTCCTCACGGGCAGCAGACACCTCACGGAGGGCATCGCAGTAAGCGGAAAGATCGGTAAGAATGACCAGGACGTGCTTCTCCAGTTGGTAGGCGTAGTACTCGGCGGTCGTGAGGGCGAGACGAGGAGTAATGATACGCTCGATACTACATTGGAGTTAGTCAAGTCCACCTCTGCAGGTGCCTGATTGCTTCGGCTTGATGCACTCACGTAGGGTCGTTGGCGAGGTTGAGGAAGAGGGTGGTACGGCCCAAGCTGCCATTTTGCTCGAAATCGCGAGTGAAGAAACGGGCAGTCTCCAAGTTCACACCCATGGCACCGAAGACGATCGAGAAGTTGTCCTCGTGTCCATCGTGCACACCCTTGTTGGTGACACCCTTCTTCTGGACCAGACCAGCCTGTCTGCAGATCTGAGCGGCAATTTCGTTGTGCGGCAGACCGGCGGCAGAGAAGATGGGAATCTTCTGACCACGGGCAATAGAGTTCATGGTGTCAATAGCGGAGATACCGGTCGAGATCATCTCTTCGGGATACTCCTGTTGAGGGGATCAGTGATTATGAGCTTGTCGGTCATGGAGGGCAATGACGTACGCGAGAGAACGGGTTGATAGGGCTGCCATTGATGTCAAGGTAGTCCTCCGCAAGCACCTTGGGGCCCTTATCGATCGCGCGGCCGGAACCGTCGAAGATACGGCCCAGCATATCCTCTGAAACACCGAGCTTCAAGCTTTGGCCTGTGAACTCGACCTTGGTCTGTAGTTAAAGGTATTAGCCTCATCCATCTCTAGTACGAGCTCAGAATCGTGGATCGTACCTTCTTCACATCAATACCAGAAGTTCCTTCGAATACCTGCATTCTGTCAATCGCCAATTCATCTTGTACGGGTTATATCGAGTCGTTAGGTACCTGGACGACGGCACGGTCACCTAATCACTCATGTTAGCTTGCCATGTCCGACATCGGTTGCTCCTCTCCTGCAGCTTACCTCGGGCCTCAAGAACCTGACCAGAACGCTCGGTTCCATCAGGAAGTGTGAGCGTCACGATCTCGTTGAATCTCGGGAACTTGACCTAATCGGTTGCAGCTAACGTCAGCTCTCAAAAGCTCTCTCGGTCGGAAGCTGTCCACCAGCGACAAGGTCTCATACATTTTCGAGAATAACAAGTGGTCCGTTGATACCACCGACAGTGTTGTACCGAATGCGCGGCACGATAGAGTACGACGAAGACTCGCGGGGGTCGCTCATGGTTGCGATAGACGACGTCGACGATGGGGGGGGTCGAATCGAAAGTGGTTGATTTGGAGGGCGACAAGTCAAAGTGCTCACCGTCCAGACAGCACGAGCGAGGAGAGAAAGGAGTTAGAGTCGGGAGGCAGGACGAGCGAATGCGAGATGGAGTCGCTCAGAGCTGAGGAGGCGGAGGGAGATAGGTTTCGAGACGGACGATGGAGCCTGCTGTTGTCTCGCTGGAGGCTGGAAGCGGAGGATGGAGAAGTGATTGAAGCTTCGCCGTTGGTCAGTTGCGGGCGGTGGAGTCGATGCCGTCGATTGCCCGAGAGAACACCGCGCATTGACGTATGCGGTTACCCTAGAGGTACAGCATCGTGGAGTGACATCACATGACCACCTGACTGCATCCTGTCATCGCAACTGTTTTCTATTCAAGACCCAGACAGATACGAGGCAAGCAAAATCAAGCGGCCTCCTGAATTGTTTTGAAAGGTTGGTTTTACGCCTTGGTAGTGGTCTGGTCTCTGCGGGGCACGAGAACCACGAAGCAAAACACTCAATAATCTCACTGACAGCATTAAACAATAGGCAAGTGATGGGTGCAGATCTGCATCACAAAGGCCAATCATCAAACACAGAGCAGTGCCAAGCTTGCAAAGGAATTCAAGGCCGATGGCAAAACCATATTTGCGACGCCTGCGGAGGCGAAGGTGTAGATGAGAATAACTGGAGGCATCCCAGCTGTCCTGCATGTGGTGGAGATGGCGCAATAAAAGTGTTCGTACAATGCACTGCCAGCGTTGAGTCGAAGGAAGTTCAAGGAACTCAAATTTCCAACTCATAGATTATGTTACCATCCAAGAAGGCACAGACGTTCCGGTCGCACCTTGAAGATTGAACCTCGGATACATATACAACACTGTAAGCAGGAACCGATGCTACTTCACCTACACAGCCACTATGCTCCCTCAGCCGCATGTCTTGCTCTCGCGCCCAGAACAGCTTTTCCAACTGAGCTCTCGTTCCCTTTGCCCAATTCTCCAGTGATCCATGCTCCCACGTCGGCGACAGCATCCAGATCTACACCGGTGTTCATTCCCAACGTCTCCATAAAGTATACCATGTTCTCCGTTGCCACGTTGCCCGTGGCTCCTGGGCTGTATGGACATCCACCCAGACCTCCCACGCTGCTATCAAAAGTCCTGATGCCTTGCTCCAATGCCACCGCGGTGTTCACGAGTGCTTGGCCGTACGTGTCATGAAAGTGCATGGCGATGTCTTCGTTGCGGATACCAGCAGAGGTCATACAACGTAGAAGCGCGCTTGTACGGGGTGCCGTGCCCATCCCCGTTGTGTCACCAAGTGAGATCTCGTCGGCGCCTGATTCGAGAAGGTCTGTGGCAATCTCTGCGACCTTGTGAGGGTCGACATCGAAGCCCTCAAAGGGACAGCCCAAGACCACAGAGATATATGCTCGAACGCGTAAGCCCACGGCCTTGGCGTCCTGGATCACCGCTTTGAACCGCTCTAGGGACGTCGCGATGTCACAATTCAAGTTCTTCTGTGAGAAACTCTCCGTGGCAGCTGCGAAGACTGCAACCTCAATGGCTGGCTTCCCAGGTTCAGTCAACTGACCCGGCTCGAGCTGGGTTGTGTAGCCCTCGGAATTTTGCTTCAGGATCGCCGCGGCGTTTTGGAGACCCTTTGTGTTCGGTGCGAGGAATGAATAGCTGACCGGCACTGGCGACGGTATCTTATGTTGTAGGATATGTTCTAAGATCTCGCTCGAATTCGCCATCTGTGTTCATGCTGTCAGATCAGTCTAATCATATCTGCCATGCTTTGTTGTCGCCTACGAACCTGAGGAACCCATTTGGGTGCCACGAACGAACCAGCCTCAATAGTCGACAAGCCCGTCCTCGCAAGCCTCTCGATCAGCTCGATCTTCGTCGCCAGTGGAATAGATTTCTTCTCATTCTGCAGTCCATCGCGCGGTCCCACCTCGACAAGTTTGACCTTGTTGTCGTACTTCTGTTGCTGCGTGCTGGCAGTCGCGAGGCCACGGCGGAAGCTGCTTGGGCGAGCTAGTCTGCAGGCTCGGCAGACCGATGATCGATATACATTCATTGTGCGCAGGGTCGTGAGTGCTTGATTTGTGTGTCGGTGATGCATTGTGGTGCGAGGCAGAAGGTCAAGTGTATGCCGAAAGCTGGGGTAGACAGTAGACAGTAGAGACGTGAGTGGGACGAGACGGCCTAACAACGCCTACCATCGGCTCTCGCTTCGGGACAATGCAACGCCCACAGACTCCAAGCTACCTAGGCACCACGCAGCCAGTAACTTTAGCCAATGACCTCCCTTACTTTACTTGGAGTGAACATGTCGTAGGCTCGGGATTATTAAGAGTGTTCAATTTGGGAATAATAACACAACATAGTGGTGGCAAGAGAATTGGTCTCTGGCATTATAAAGCTTGGGTTACAACCTCGTAAAGAAAGTACAGCTCTCCAATCGCTGAGAGCAGGCTAGAATCACTTCCCGGGGAGTTCCCGAGCTCTTGTCTTCATATTTTCTTCTCCATCTAGTACTCGGCCTCGAGCTCCTCATCGCCCATAGAGTCGGCGGCGACCTCCTCGTAATCGCGCTCAAGAGCAGCAAGATCCTCACGGGCCTCGGAGAACTCGCCTTCCTCCATACCCTCACCGACGTACCAGTGGACGAAAGCACGCTTGGAGTGCATGAGATCGAACTTCATGGAGAGAGAGGCCCAGGCCTCAGCAATAGCGGTGGTGTTGGAAAGCATGCAACTATTCAATGTTAGTTTTGAATTCCAACGTACGAGTCTTCAGCATAGACTTACACAGCGCGGTCAACCTTGGCAAGGTCACCGTTGGGAACGTTCTCAGGAGCCTGGTAGCAGATACCAAGCTTGAAACCAGTGGGGCACCAGTCAACGAACTGGATGGTGCGCTTGGTCTTAAGGGTGGCAACGGCAGCGTGGGCGTCCTTCGTGACGACATCACCGCGGTAGAGCAGACAGGTTGCCATGTACTTGCCGAGGCGGGGATCACACTTGACCATCTGGTTGCTGGGCTCGAAGCAAGCCATGGTCATCTCCATGACCGAGTTGGCCTCGTGTGCAGCCTTGGCAGCCGAGATAACAGGGGAGTAGGCGACCAGAGGGAAGTGGATACGGGGGTAGGGCACCAGGTTGGTCTGGAACTCGTTGAGGTCGACGTTGAGAGAGCCGTCGAAACGAAGAGAAGCAGTGATGGAAGAAACGACTGTTTATACGAATCAGTAAATCAATACACAGAGCACATGCATGCCGGATCAGACACGCTGGGGTTTTCTCCACATACCCTGAGCAATCAGGCGGTTCAGGTTCTCGTAGTTAGGACGCTCAAGGCCGAGGTTGCGGCGGCAGATGTCGTAGATAGCCTCGTTGTCGACCATGAAGGAGCAGTCAGAGTGCTCGAGGGTGGTGTGGGTGGTCAGGATGGAGTTGTAAGGCTCGACGACGGAGGTGGCGGTTTGGGGAGATGGGTAGACGCTGAACTCAAGCTTGCTCTTCTTGCCGTAGTCGACGGACAAGCGCTCCATCAGGAGAGCACCGAAACCAGAACCAGTACCACCACCGAAAGAGTGGAAAACGAGGAAGCCCTGGAGACCAACACAGTTGTCGGCAACGCGGCGGATCTTGTCAAGGACACTCTCGATGAGCTCCTTGCCAATGGTGTAGTGGCCACGGGCGTAGTTGTTGGAGGCATCTTCCTTGCCAGTGATCATGAACTCGGGGTGGAAAAGGTTGCGGTAGGTACCAGTGCGGACCTCATCGACGACGTTGGGCTCAAGATCGCAGTAGATGGTGCGAGGAACGTACTTGCCCTGACCTACAGGCACAAAATGGTTAGACTTGGTGGTGGCGGAGGCCACGCTGCCGGACGTGACGCGGTATATTGGGTTGACATCGTACCAGTCTCGGAGAAGAAAGTGCTGAAACCCTGGTCGGCGGGTTGAGCCTTGCGCTCCTCAGTGAGGTAACCATCGGGCTGTTATTTTCGGAATGGTCAGCAATTGTGTTGTCGAGTTGTGATGGTCGTCAGGCGTGCTTGAGTTTACCTGGATACCGTGCTCGAGGCAGTAAAGCTAAGCGAAAGATGGGTTAGCAAACAACACAATATCATCGACGAAACAGAGTTGACTTACCTCCCAGCAGGAGTTGGCAATCTGGCAACCAGCCTGGCCGACTGTAGGATCATGGCATTAGTTCTGTGTCGATAGGGTCGTCGTTTGCACTGGACGGAAGGTTGCGGTGAAGGGACGCGTGCTAGGTGCGTACGTGAGGGAGGGGCAGCCAGGGGTAACAAAACATACCGTTGATGCTGATAATCTCACGCATGTTGACGAAGTTTGTAGAGGGTATCGAGGGAAAAGAAGCTGAGAATGACGAAGGAAGAAGCCAGACAATCGAAGTCGACGAGATGCAGGCTGTACCCTTTTTTTGCTTGGGGGGGAGGAGGAAGAAATTCGGAAGCGAGAGGAGGTGACGGGGGTGGTAGTGGTGATGGGAGGTTCGCGGTGGTAGGGTAGGTGGGGGAAATTGGGAGCGCGGGACAGGGGACGTGATTGGTGCGAGGAAGCTTTGCTGTGGTGTGGTTTGTGGTGGACACTGGTTGGAGGTGGCAGTGGGCACTAGATGGGATGGACGGTGGATGCTGTTTAGCAGCAGAGCGACGCTATTGGGATCGCGTTTGTTGTTGATTCCTGGGGGACACGAGGCGAGGGGTAGTGAGGCCTGCGCAGTACGGTATTAGGCTTTGGCCAAGTCGGATGCCATTTGAACAGAACAGAGCTTCAGAGACCAGGCAGCAGAGTAAAAGGGCATGTTCTCTCACAAAAATTCTCCTCGCGGCCCAGCACCTGCCTGCCCCTCACCTCAGTAAGGTACCCTGATACTGTTGCCTCCTGGACGTCGCTGTTGCCTCACCGCCAAAACACCCCCGTTATCTTATCTCCGGCTTCATCTCTGCTCCAGCCTCAGGACGCAATTTTGGAGCTCTCCATTGGATCTCCGTCTGCGCCCGGCTTCTTTGGCCAGTGGTTTCAGTCTGGAGCAGGCCATAGCATCAGTTTTCAATTACCACACAGGAAGCTCGTACGTCCCCAAAACTACCGGACCCCGTGCCAACCAGCCTGGCAACCCACCCGTTCCTTTCCTCAAGCTGTCATCCTCCCGATTGCCGACACCAGCCCGAACGCTGTACAAGACCCTTGTCTACAACCTCCGAGGCCCAGTGACAGGGGACCCTCGTCCTTCATCTTCTGTTGGGGCCCTGCGTCTCTGGTGGCCAGTCAGGGGCCGGAGCTCTCCATGCCATCTCAACCTCCGACCGGACGAGGCTGACCTTTCCCAAGAGCCTTGACGCCCATCAGGCACCGACTACAACACAACCGCATAAACGCCATGTTGAGCTTCATTCTGCTGGCCACTGTCTTCGCGTCTTTAGTTGCGGCAAATGCTGAAAAGGTCATTTTTCTTGGACCTGCGGCAGTGTCAATACCACTGGCCAAACCCACACTCTCCGACCTCAATCTCCTGACTCTGTCCCCGAATGCGAGCTCAATACGCACCAATCTCAGTCGAGTCTTCCCTGATGATGCTGTAGAAGGTCAAAGAAAGGGCCATTCAACATGGCTCTTACTTGACAACCTCACGGAAGGTCAGAGATATGAGCTCCGCGTTTGTTGGGCCGCCACGGTGAGTTGGATACTTGGTCTTGATTGCCTACATCCTACACCAGCTTATACAAATGACCAGGAGCCCACTGCCTTCTCTATGGAAGTTTATCAACTCAGTCGTGTCTGGGAAACTCCAGAGCTCATGGTTTCACTTGCCAATTATGCATACGCTCGTCTGCCAGAACCTAATCTTGAACCACGGAATGAGGACGGCGAAAGACAAAACCTACACAAAGGAGACATTCTAGAGGAGCGAACGGCTTCAATCATGTTATTGCATATTCAGGCAGCTGCTGATTACTTCAGCTACGATGCAAATCTGATGAAGGACCCTCCACCAGTCCTGACCGACCTCATCCTTGACCCATATATCGTCAACGTGCTGCCTCGCTCGCTTCTGCCCACAGTCGGCTATATTATCGTGGTGGCGGTCTTCACATGGTTCGTTGCCCGTTGGGTTACAGCATCGCTATTGTCGGTTGCAACCGAACCGATTCCAGACAACTCGAAAAAGACCAGGTGAATTGGGGTCCGAGTCCTTTGGTGTGTTAGAACTCCATACATGCATTCCGCTATCTACAGACTCTTCCACTCTGGCATCCTCCACCGGTGTGGACTTCACTCGCAGTCATGTTGCCGTGCCGGATCAAGACTAGACGGAATTGAAAAAGCAACAAGTCCTATGCTGACGCTTACTACAACGGACTTGCCTCGGCGCGAATTGCTACTTCGCCTTGGACGTGCACCGCCCGGTTTTTCTCCGAGCAGTAGCGTGGCTACTAAAGTGCGAACTGACAAAGGAAAACTAAATCGCGTATGTGGTATTGTTTCGATCAATGCTCAGTATCTCCCGCCATATCCTCCTGGGGGTGCACCACCATAAGGCGGTTGACCACCGTACTGTTGGTGTCCGCCTGGGCCATTTTGGTATGGCTGACCGTATCCTCCTTGACCTGGGGGAGGCGGGTACTGGCCCGGTGGAGGCTGACCTCCGTACGGCGGCTGCTGGCTCGCGTAGCCACCTCCCTGAGGATATCCCCCAAGTGGCGACTGCCCATGAGGCGGACCGCCGGATGGTGGTGGAGGATATGAGGGCGTCGGAGGATATGAGGGCGTCGAGTGCGACTGGGAGCCGTATGAGTTATGATCGGGTAGTCCGCTTGTGGCCCCGGAGACCATGTGTGCGCCACTGCCACCGTGCTGGCCATAGCTGGATCCCTGGTCATGATGGCTGGTTTGTTGGCTATAAGCTGACGAATGTCCTTGTTGGTCATACGGAGTCGACCCGGAGCTGCTTCCAGGTGGGTTGTAGGTCGGTGCCTGGCCGGAATAACCTGCGCCGGCTGATCCCGAATTCGAATAGCCGTAATTCTGTCCCTGCAATAGCATGTGTCAGCACCGACCATCTACCTCGACGGGTATGGAATCTCTTACGGCGTCGTTGGCAGGCTTCCCACCGAACATACTCGCCACTCCGCCCATCAAAGACCCTGCCAGTCCGTGGTTTTGTTGATGTCCACTAGATTGACCGCCGTGGTAGTTCTGAGGCTGCGCAGGCTTATCGGAGGAAGATAGAAGGTTCGATGCGAGCTTGCCAACAAGCTTCCCACCCATACCGCCGCCGCCGCCACCGTGGTGGTTACTGCTGCCGTGTCCGCCACCGAGGAACTGGTTTGCAAGACCGCTAAGAGCGTTCGAGTTGCCGCCGCCATTACCCTTTCCGCCGAGTAGCGCATTGAGAGCCATGGTCTATACCACCAAGGTAACAAGCGTCAGTCTAGGTCCTGTCCCGTGTATGCGACACAGTATCGTGGGCTCAGCATAACTTACCCCCATCCCTCTATCACCAGTCGGCCCGCCTGGGCCTCCCCGTGTTCCATCGTCCATGATCGGCTCCATAGTCCCATCAGGATGCTTCACCGTCTGAGAGCCATCCGGATGCGTGATCAGCTCTCCAGTGCCATTCTGCCCCGGCCTGCTCCCAGGTGGTGCATAGGGGTCACCATTGTTGGCCGGGGTGTTGCCGGTTTGAACAGGCTGCGTGGGCACCTCCCATTGCGAAACACCGGTTGCGAGCTGGACGTAGTAGTACTTGCGGCTCGAACCATCCCATTGCGCGATCCAACCTGCGGGGAGGGACGGCGGCGCGAACGTTGGACCTTCAGTGCCAGGGGAGGCGGGGCCAGCCATAGCGGCCGGAGGAGGGGTCGTCTTTGTATGTAGAAGTTGTCGAGTCGAGTGTCGTCGCAGTGATGTGGAGAATACGAGATTCTGGATCGCGAAGATGGAAGCAGTCCCGTCGCGGGGTCGGAAGGGACAGCGGGAAAAGGAAGGGAAAAAGCGAGGATTCGCAATTGAGAAGAGGTGGCGGGCGATGTTTAGTACTACTGGTGAGGTGGTGGGAGCTGGTAGTGATGTTACCGCCTCGAGGAAAGGTGGGATGCGTCCCTGCAACACAGCGGTCGTCGTACTAGTAGTGGAGTGTGGCGCGGGGCGGTCAGCTTTCGAGTCAAGGGACAGATGACCACCAGTGTCGACGGCAGTTCAACCAAGGGATGCCACAACAAACTTTGGTTCAGACAATGCCGCAAATGGAGATGATATGATGGTAGTCCAGAGCACAGACTGCAGTTAATAATAGAGAGAGAAGTAACTTCGAAGGGACATTATCGACTCTTCGCAGGCCAGCGGGTCCACGCCCGGAAACGGCACCACGACCTACAGTACCAGAGGCAGCCCATCACTGAGGAAGCGCCGTTGCGATTCAGTGACTTGCACCGCCACTTGTCTTCAACGATGTTCCTCGCGACAACAGCCTCCAGCGGACCTATCCCTATTCTGGGTTCAGCCTTGACATCTATGCTTGGTCTGGACCCCCAGGGCTGGTTGATCGCTTAAGCTTTGAGCTTGCCATGAGGACTGCCATGCATGTCGAAAGGGTGTCATCATGCTTGTGCGGGGAGGCAGCTCAATCGTCCACAGCCTTATCTTAGCCTTCCCAGAGCTGAAATGTGAGGCCTTCGCCCGAGTTGCCGCGTATCCGATCCAGAACGGACATCGATGGTCAATCAATCTTCGTGTATTCGACCAAAGTATTGCAGTAGTAATAGATTTGAGATACCAGAGACACGCCGGTTCGTGCTTCTTGAAATCGGAATGGAAACCTTCTTGGTGGAAGGACTATGTAACATGTGATGGAGGAGCTGTTGGGTTCAGGGAGAAGGGGGCCACAGCAAAGATGACTAACGCGCCAAGATCTCTCTTTGTTGGACAGCGACGTTTGGGAATCACGTTTCTGAACTGAAAGACAAACGCATCTGCTTTTCTCTTTATCATGGTTTAATATTCCCCTCCTCATTTCTGAATGAACATGTTCCTCCTCACCTTGCAAGACCCGCATGCCATTTCCCACCCCTGCGTGATGGTTCGTCTGACTTACCGTCACAGCCCAATGCTGGCGCGTGCCGCTTTGTGTGCGACCCAGCGTGCGAAACATCCTGTGAACGCCGCAGGACTACCGTGACGGACATGATGTTGAGAAGTCTCAGGAGCTTGTAGGTACAAGCTTGCCCTTCCAGAACGAAACCCTCACGGTCAAAGGAGAGCAATCGGCACGCGCTCAGAACGAAGCATTGGCAAACCCGTCTTCACAATTCAGCAAGCACAAAATGTCACCAGTCAGTCACAAGACGTATTCGGAAGGCCAGTCAAGTCATTCAGTTCAAACGATTGTCATTTATCGCACGTGCTTATGCATCTCATAACGAAAGTTCCACCATCCGTCACGCAGTGAACATGGATGTGTATCTGTCCTCGACCACCTTCCTCTCTCTTCTCTCCTCTCTCTCTCTTTTTATGTGCAAAGAACGGTTTCTCCTCTCTTCATCAAGAACAGAAGTGAAAAAGGTGAAATGGGGGTAAAAATATGTACTCGAAATCTTGGCTGTTTTGCAACAACCAACTTCGGCAAAAGAGCACATGTCGAGAATTTTCGAAGCTCCAGCAAGACGACCAAAGCTTTTTTTCCAACCTCAACATACTGCCCCTTCACACATATCCAGGCGTGACCACAGGATCCAGTCGTGACCACGGGTGGGGGGAGCTCTCTGCTTAGAATCGCAGAGAGCGGGCGAACCTCAGAGCCCTGTTTCGACGCTCCTTTGCGAGGCCGAAAGTGCTGCTGATACCCTCCTGGCAGGTGGTTCCGGCGGCCATGGGGATGAGAGCAGACCACTGGCCACTAGCACAACGCTGGAATTGAGATCCGCCAACACAGTTCCAATCGCCCTCGTTGGTACAAGCCTGGCCTTGAGGCATGGCACCTGCGGCACCGCTGCCGTTGCCGGGGGTAGGAGCAGGAGTGGCCGGAGGCTCCTCGGTGGAGGGAGGCTGCTCAGGCTGTTGGGGCTGCTCAGCACCGGGCGTGCCGGGGGTCTCTGCCGGGGGAGTAACCACGGGGTTGGTCACAGTGAGCAGAGTTGTGGCAGCAGGGGGAGCGGGAGCGGGAGCGTCACCGCCACCGGTTGCGGGCGAGGTAATGAAGACGCCGCCGGGGATGGTAGCAGAGGGCTTCTCAGGAGTGGGCTGAGCGGGAGGAGCACCAGCACCAGCACCGTCGGTAGGAATGCCTGGGTTGGGAGCACCTTGGGAAGGGATTCCGGGGTTGCCCTCATTGCCGTTAGGAGGAGTGGTAGGCTGGGCAGGAGCAGGGGCACCGCCGGAGGGGATTCCAGGATTGCTCTCGTTGCCGCCACCGTTGTTGCCACCATCGTTACCGCCCGCATTACCGCCATCAGAGCCGCCGCTAGAGCCGCCGCCGGGACCACCAGAGCAGCTTCCAGTGGGAGGAGCAGTGGCTGTAGAGTCACTGGTGACATCTGGGCCTGGGTCAGGGAACACGAGGTCCTTACCCTCAATGGTACCACAGCCATTGCCGAGGTTGGCAACGAACATGGCAGGTCGAGACTTGAAGGATTCAGAGGCAGCACGCTTGCTCTTTCCACCACCGATGGTGACAGCTGCGCAGTTCTGGTACATCTCACGGTTTCCGACCTTGTTGAACCAGCTCCAGGAGAAGATAGCCTCACCAGAGGGGGTATCGGCAGGGATTGTGAAGTCGAAAGAAGATTCACCCTGAAGAGGGCAGTTTCCGATGTACGAGTGAATGACAGTCCAGGTCTTGCCCTTATCGTACGACAGAGAAGCCTGGCACGAGCCGCCGTTGTGGCTAGCACCGCCGCTGATGGTGAACTTGTAGGACTGGCCAGGAGAGTAGGTAGCGACGGAGGCTCCCGCGGGGGTGCCAAAGTCAGAGATGTAGCCTTTGCAGGGGAAGTTGGAACCATCGCCGGCCAAGGGAGAGGTCATGTCGAAGTCCTTCTGGGTGGCGTGAGTGTTGACCTTGGAACGGAACGGTGGAGGCTCGATCATCTCCATGTGAGCAGAGGCGAGGGTGGCACCAAGGCCAAGGAAAGCGAGGATGGCAGAGTGCTTCATGTTGAAGGATTCTGCTGGTTGGTTTGGGTTCGAGTTTGGGGTTTGTGAGTTGGGCGTTGGTGATGATCTCTGACCGAGCTGGCAGTTGTGAAGGTTTGATTTGGACAAGAGAAAAGTTGCCAAGAACGAAGAGGAAGTTGGTTTTTATCCTGAAGAGCAGAAAATCTCTGCAAGAGGGTAAACAATGGAAGAGTTTGCTGGTTGATTGAAGAAGAGGAGGCAACAATAACAGACGGTCCGGGCCGTTTGTTCGGTCTGATGAAACTTGTTGGAACAGGTGTTGGCAGCTGTAAAGGAGACTGATGGGCTCCTTTTGATTGTTTGTTGAGGTTGAGACCGCGAATGAATGACGTGGTGAGTCAACGTTGAAGAACACTAAGAAGAGTGGAGGATCTTCTTAACAGAGAAAGGGCAAACGCAGTGGTTACGTCGTTCGTCTTGGGTGATACCCGTGAAGTTTGCTTCTCGCGTGGTTGTGTGTGTAAGTGTGTCTTTGTATGCTAGCCACCACTCAAAGGAATGTGGTTGTACGTCAGGGTGTGTGTCTTTTGCACAAAACAGGAGTCAGAAAAGAAGAAAGCAACAAAGGCCCAGCCTTTTCTCTTGCTAAAGGAGAGAGAGAATGAAGGAAGAAGAGAAAAGTGATGATGGTGAAGAGGGAACAAGAGAGGCAGCAGGAATGTTGGAGGTGGAGGGCCAGCCATCTTTGTACTCGTAGAACAGTGGTTGTACGGCGCCACACCTACGGCACGCTACCTACGGGCTACAATACTACAGTGCTTAGTACAGCTAGTAGCCACTGTTACCTACAGTACAGGAATAGAAGAGACACGACAAGACAAGGCCAGGCCGATGCGGTGGGTAAGGACGACCAGTGACGCAGAGCAGGGATGCGATCGGAGGAGAGACAGGCTGAACATACTCCGTACAACTAGGGAAACCAGCGCTACCGCTGTGGATGGCTGTAGCCACCTCCTGAGATGCGATGCGGCTCTCCCTCGGCTGAGCATACGCGACTATGGAACCCCTGACGATCGACGCATGGACCTGGTGCTACCCAGCCTTTTTTTCTCTCCCCTCTCCTCGCTTCCCCGTTGTAGAAAGAAGCAAACCTGGCCGGCCGGGATGGTGGTGGTGCATATGTGTGCATGAGAGTCACCAGCCGTGGAAAGGGAGAGCAATGAGTGGTGGTCCGTGGGCGAGACGCGAAACGCAGAAAATGTGGGGGAATGGAACCTGTCAAGGGAACTTTGGACGCTGAAGTTGCAGTGTAGGTAGTCCAGTCCGATACTTGAATGTTTCCCTGGTTGCAGTGGCAGGTGTTGTAACCTGCCTGATGCAGGGAAGATGTGTGCAAGTGCCCCCCGGTAGGTACTGTAACCCTGTGCTTGGAAGGGAATGGGAAAGTGCCGTGGTGAGCAGTGAGAGGCCTCTCTCGCCCCCAGCGTCTCTGCCAGACTCGGCCCAACTGCCACTAGGAGGACTCCACTGATCCCCTGACTTGTGCCTGTGAGCGGCTGCTGTGGTGGCTCCTCGACCAATCATTCGTCCCTAAGCCCTTGTTCCTGAAAAATACAGCCGCCCACTGATTCTCCTCCCGTGCTCCACTATCCACTGACCACCAGCAACAAGTCGTGGTTCGGAATGCATTCTCCCCTCTCTTCCTTCACACTGTCACTCACTGTGCCGCTGCCGGGCTGTTTACTCCCTGCTCTATAATTCTGCCAGCCCAGCATATACTCCCACAACCTGGATGACTTCCCAGACACACACGCATTCTTTCAATATGATAGGTAGAAACTCCCCATCTTGAAACATGCGGCACACAACGGCCTACCGTCCAGATCCTACCAGGACGTCGCCCCTCCCGTGGAAAAGAAACACTCGAACTAGACCGACAACCATAAACCTGATAATCACAAGCAAAGCATTGAAAAAAAAAAGATGCGTCGCCTGCCGAACTTACCCACAGCATTCATGCGTACTCATCACCTTATGACCACTCACCAAGACGTTTCGTTTCACCACGGCCGCCACTTCCAGGTATCCTCCGAGTCTCGACAATGCTATTCTCGCCTCTCACCTCTGGATAGGAAAAACAACCAGAGCTGCTCAGCCACTGCGCCTGACAATGACAGCATGAGAAATCAAAAAGATTTCTGTCATGATCCTGGCTCCTGCTCCATTCACGCCAGGAGAGGGTTCCAAGGGCTGTACATATTGACACGTGAGAAACGCACCGGGCCCCTTGGCTTTGCCTTGCCCCATGTACAGCCACATACCAGCCTCAAACACCACCGTCATGAAAAGGAAAAGGGACTTCGGGGACAATGCAACGAACGCGCAAGCTTCTCTCGCTAGACGGGGCTTGGCTTCTGACAAGCTACATGCCACCAGGCGTAGGCAGTAGGTATGTATTCACGACCTTCCTCCCAGACGCAAGGCTGCCCCATACCAGGACCATCTGTGACAGTGTAACAATCCCACTCACTGAGCATCCCTCCCTTGGTCCAGTTTCTTGCTGACCCATGTCCGTTGCCCTTCTCACATGCCCTTGAACAAACTTCCTTCAACGTTCCAAACAATTGCAGATCATTCGAGGCGATCATGGACCCTCTTCCACGTCAATTCATGTCAATGCATCCATCATTTTGTAGCATGCTGTCCGGACACTGCCGTCTACCCGACCACAATCAAGTCTGCAAAACACGCAGCGAGTTCACATATACCAATGCAAGGCATCAACTCCCACCGAGCTTGAGACGTTCCCCAGATCTGATAGGTAGACAGACTAGGTAGGGTAAACCCCCCCGTTTTTGAAACATGCATGTCTTGGACTGCAACCCTTGCATCGCCTGCACTTTGTGCGAACTGTTGCTCACTCTGAAGCCTGTCAACGCTGCAGGGGAACCTTTCAATTTTTGCAAATGACAGAGCGAAGAGCATACATAGACGGTTTGAGCTGATTACAGACTCGATTGTATCATGTTGTGAATGAAGGATGATGACATGTTTACCAGTACGTAATAGAGCGTGCTTACATGGATCAGTGCGGTTTGAGACAGTCCGGTGGTTTTGCTTTCCCCGAGCATGTGTTCGAGGTTGTGCCGAGCTTCGTGGGAATTCAGCTCAAGCCGAGATCGTGTTTTGACTTGAGTGAAGGGATCGTTACAATCAGCCAAGAGATTCAGGTGTCCTTCACATTGTGATCCAAAAACAAAGGCTGGATATCATCTTGATCCACTTGCCACGACACTCAATGTCAATGATCATACAATTGTCTATCACTTCATCTAGTTTCCAGTCGCAATGCTATTTCTCATCCCCAAGGTTCCTCCCGTCATCAGCCCTCTCCTTCCATCCACCTCCTTGACACTCACTCGTCCTGCATTCTTCTCTTCGCTTCCCCAGCCACCGCCACCAGGCGTCAAGATGATGATTCTATCCCCAGCTTGAAATTGGCTTGTTTTCCTCGGCCCCAGGGACGTCTTTCTCGTAGCACCCGTGACGGGATCCTTCCGGACCCAGATGTTCTCTCCTCTCTGTCCATCCTCGCCACCCTCCAGACCATACGGTGCAGTGACCCTACGGTCCGAAAGCACAGACACCGACAACGGACGGCGGAACTCTATGTCCCTGACACAGCCATCGCCACCGCGGTAGAATCCTTTACCGCCGCTACCCTGCCTGATAGAAAACTCTCTTAGAATCACAGGATACCTTTTCTCAAAGATCTCCGGATCTGTGATTCTGGTATTTGTTAAATGTGTATGCACGCCGCTCGCGCCATGCCAGCCTGGTCCCGCGCCTGCACCTCCCGCGATCGTCTCGTAGTACCCAAATCCCTTTGTGACCTCTCCAGTAACCGGGTCTGTGCCACCGCAGCCAAAGGTGAGGTTGTTCATCGTACCTTGAGAGGCAGCTGCGGCGTTAAAGGCGCGAAATATGAGGTCGGCAAGCTTCTGAGAGGTTTCGGTGGTGCAGCCCACGGTAGCAGCTGTGGGTGACGGCGAAAGGATGGTATTTTCTGGGCAGACTAGGGTGATGGGTTCGAGGCAGCCCTGGTTAAGCGGAATGTCGGCTGAGATCATGGAGCGTAGGCAGTACTGTTGTCGGATTCTTGTCAGCATGATAATCATATTTTGGTAGCCTGCGTGTGGTAGATCACTGACCATAATGACTGAGTATGAGCATGTTGGCGGGGCGTTGAGATTTCCAGAGTGCTCAGGGCCGGTCCCAGTGAAGTCGAAAACTGCCTCTCCAGTCTCCTTGTCGATTGTTACCTTCAGCTGGAACCGGATACCATCATCGTTATACTCCGTTGCCTCGAGAACGCCACCCTCGTGCTTCAACGCGAAAGACTTGAGCAGCTCACGGACAGCCTGTGCAGCGTTCTCCTGGATAGCCTTCATGTATAGTTGCACAACAGGCCATGTGAACTCCTTGATCAAGTCACGGATAAGCTCAATACCCTTCTGGTTGGAGGCCACAGCGGCTTTGAGGTCAGCTAGGTTGTCGCTGAGGGTTCGGGTGCCGCTGCAGCCGGGGTAAGATGCCGGATCATCATAAAGATGGCGAATGAGTCCTGCTTCATCGAAGACACCTTCCTTGATCATCTTGAAAGATTCGATTGCAGCACCCTCTTGCCAGAGCTCGGTTGAGTTAGGCGGCATGGAGCCTGGAGCGATCCCACCAACATCAGCGTGGTGACCGCGGTTCGCGACGAAGAAGATGATTTCCTTTGGATCCTCCTCACTGTCAAAAACGGGGGTAATGGTTGTGATGTCAGGAAGATGTGTACCACCAGCAATAGGGTGGTTGCTGATAAGGACATCACCAGGCTTCAGCTCGCCTGGCTTGTACTTCTGAGCCTGGTACGCGATGGCCGTGCTCATCGAACCGAGATGGCTGGGGATATGTGGCGCATTGGCGACCAGGCCGCCATCGGCCGAGAAGACGGCGCAAGAATAGTCAAGTCTCTCCTTGATGTTGACAGAGATAGACGTCTTCTCCATAGTGTGGCCCATCTGCTCTGCAACAGTCATGAACCGATGACCAAAGACACTGAGCTGCACAGGATCCACAGTATGTGTCGCTACATTCTGCTGCTTCTCCTTACTTACTTCCAAGATGACATGCTCTGGCAATATAAAGGCTTTGCTCAGATGGTCAACGACGATGGTTTGTGTCTTGTCGATGACCATAGCCGGCCCATTGATTTGCACACCGGGGCTGATATTGTCCAGATGGAAGACACTAACCTCTGTCCAGCCGTGCTTCTCAAAGTACACACGACGCGAGAACAGAGGCGTCGGAACGGGGGTGAGGCCGTCAGACTTGTACTTGTGCAAATCCTTGAATGGGCTCGAAATGTTCACACCGCCAGTCGTGCCGATGCTGCGAACACGAATATCGTCTACCAGGATGTCCCGTGATTGTGAGAAACCGAACTCTTGCGAATGGCGAGCAGTAAATGCAGCAGCGAAGTCAGCAATATTCTCCGGCTTAGGAATCATCAGAGAGGTATCGCTGCCCTGGTACCTCATGTTGAGGAAATACTCATGACGAACCGACGCCTCTTCGAATCCTTGTGCTTGAAGACCCTCGCTTCCTCGCGCTGACAGAGAGTCAAGCCGCGATGTCAGCTCAGGAATTGCCTGGGCCGAGAATGTCAAAGCAACAGGCTCTTGGTTCTCAAGGACCACATCTGCAAGAGCCATGCCGTAAGCAGAGAGAATGCTCGAGTACCGTGGAATGATGGCCTTCTCGATACCGAGATCACGGGCAATGAACACGGCATGCTGTCCGCCGGCACCACCAAAGCTGCCAAGATTATGACTCGGTGCGCCATAGCCTCGACCTTCACTCAGGGTTCGGATTGGCCGTGTCATGGTGGCGTTCGCGATGGACAAGAAGCCCAGTGCGAGACTTTCAGGGGTGAAGACCTCGCCGCCGCCCTTCTCCCTATTGACCTGCTCTGCCAGAGCTGCAAACTTGGACACAACAACGTCATGGTCAAGCTTTCTCGGAAAGAAGTCGGGTACAATCCTGCCGAGGAGGAAGTTGGCATCAGTGACAGTCAATGGGCCTCCTCTGCCGTAGCACGCGGGACCGGGGTTGGCTCCAGCGCTGTCGGGACCAACTTTCAAGAGGCCGCTCTCCCACTTCAGAATGGAGCCACCGCCAGCAGCGACAGTGTTGATGTCAAGTTGGGGCGTTTGAATAGTGACCTCGGCGAGGGTACTCTCAAAGATGTGCTCATAAGCGCCCGCGAACCGTGCAACGTCTGTGCTGGTACCTCCCTATTGCGTTATTAGTCAAAGGACTCCCGGATTTGAGCTGAAGGACTCGTTAGGATTACCCACCATATCAAAGCCCAGCACGGGTGTGCCATCATCGTGATCGTAGCATGTCTTGGCCAGACCAACGACACCACCAGCCGGGCCACTGAGTACGCCTTTGAGACCCGTAAAACGAGTCCAGGACGTCAAGCCACCATCTGACTGTGAGATCAAGAGCTTATTCGCACTCTCATCCTCCAGATGGCCCTTGAAACCCTTACGGAAACTCTCCAGGTACGCAGCAGTCATAGGTGTCAGGTAAGCATCTGCCACGGCCGACTGGCTTCGGGGCACGAATTTAGCCATGGATTGAAGTTCGGAGGATGCCGAGACGCGGAAGCCCATTTGCTCAGCCAGTCTAGCGACTTGATGCTCGTGGTCGGGAAACGTATAAGAATGCATGAAACTGATGGCAGCATTGGTGATGCCTTTGCTCTTGAGATCTTCCAGAACAGGTTTGACGGCACCTAGATCTGGTCTCCTCAGAATGCGTACTACCTCGCCGGATTGACCCATGACGAGATCTGGATCGGAGGCGACATCGATCACTTTGGGTTCTGGGTCTTCACTGAAGCCCTCAATAGTGACTCGCTCATCAATCTCCACAACGGTCTCGTAGAGCTGGCCTAATCTCTGGACGGAAAGATCAAACAGGTCCGGCCTGGTCTGGTTTCCAATGAGAAGGCCATCTCGGAAGCCCTTGGTGGTGAGAAACGCCACACGATCACCCTTTCGTTCTAATAACGCATTGGTAGCGACTGTGGTCCCCATGCGAATAGACTCAACAGGGCTTAGATCAAGGAGGGTGCCCTTGGGAATCGAAGTGCCTGTGGCATTCTCAAGAATCTGCCTGATGCATTCCGTTGGGGCGTCTTCGTATTCTCCAGGACATACTGACAGGATCTTGAAGACGATGTGTTCAGCTCGGCCAGGGACTTCTGCCCAGGCGTCTGTGAAGGTACCGCCACGATCGATGGCGATCCTGATGCCGCGCAAAGCCATGATGATGCGTGGGTTGTTTGACTGTGGGTTGGGATTGCGACTCGGGGACGAGAAGAGATGGACACGGACTTTGGACGGCAGGGGTATCAGGCTGGGTGCATCATGAGCTTCGGGATGCAATTGGGTATCTTCTTGATCAAGGTGTACAAATTCTTGGATGAGTGAAAGCCACAGTATATACTTCACACGAGATGCATCATCGGTAAGGTCCAGCTCGGCAACGAATCACACCAGCCCGATTATCGGCAAAGCAGCTCCTTGATGGTAGCTCCATTGCTTTCAAGTTGACATGCCAGGGTCGTGTGCCAGAAGTGGCCGGTAACTTGCACGTTGCCATGATTCCAATGTGCAGTGATTTGGCGGCTGGGAGATGCAAGAGTATGCGAGCCGGCAAGTCGAGAATTGCCGACCGAGAGAGGGGTCGGTACGACTCAGAGTTGCCGAAGGCAGGTGTGCAACCTTCCCCCAGAGGTCCAGAGGGGTGACGTGACAGCGCCTGTTCTCCACTCCCCATCGACGCTGGTAAGCGAATGCAGCAGCAGTATCGCATGCACAAACGAGAAAGGATGCCTTGTCCAGATAGATAGAGATTTGTCACTCTGGCTGAACAGGATGTAAGAGTCTTTCAGTCTCACAGATGGATGTCAAGTGGCTGGCTGACCTCTACGGACGGTGATTATGCAGTTCCATGATCAACTCGGTGAGACACCACATCCTGTCTTATCTTGTAGAATATCCGACTTCACTTCTTCGACAGTGTAGAATGCGTGACTCGTGGACGAGGGTGAAGGCGTGAGATGCCTCGTGTGAATGAGGCGGAGGGGATGGAAGGATAGGCAATCCGACCTGTGCATATAACCTCAGGATGCACCCTGTCGATCCCCATCATCATCCACTGCAATGCCCATCCTTGGACGCACCATATATCTAGTCACTTCTCAGAACTCTTCCCCGTCTGAAACCATCATCAAAATCACATCGATTGCCCTCTATGCATTCCCGACCGTTGGACTGTCATCGCAAGTGCCCCAAATCGGACAATGGTCATGCACAAGTCGTCGTACTGGTAGTCTACACACGCACAGGCTCATTCGGCCCCGAGTCAGTTATCCGGGGCTCGACACTTCAGCAACCCTGCCTTAGACAGGATACGCGAGCTTGTGAGGCCTGCGATAAGAGGAACTACAACAAGGCGCTTCGTAGGGCTCCGTAGCTGCTGCAGTAGTCTAGTCGCCCGCTACAGGCTCCAGGCACCAGGCACCGCTAGGCATACACCGGGAGTACACACACACTCTCCCTCTCTCTCATGCTCGTTGCAACCTGCACCACATCAAGTACAAGAACGAGACGAACGACTTGACTCCACACACATTGACTTCACATGTACAGGGTCCGTATCTGGCATCCCTTGTTCAACCGACCTGCGTTCTCATCACGTAACTTCTCCTTCATCAACCCTGGATCTCTCCACAGTGCCTCTTCCCATTGCTTGCATATCGGAAGCGGGGATTCTGGGATGAGGGTTCCAAAGCACGATCCATCTGACTTCGACCCTGGGTCTCCAGACTCATTTGCATGAACCATCGATCGACCTTCCTAGGCACCATGAGTTACGTCCCAGGACGACCACGGAGACTATTAGCAGCGTAATCATCCCTCATGATCTTGTACATCCACAATTTGATGCTGTAGCTGACCCAGAACTCATTCAGATGCCATCCATGCCACAGACAAAAGATCAAATGCTCTGGCGAGCAGCCATGCGCTGCCTGCATCTCCAATGGCCGGCCTGCAGCTTGCCAATACCCTCGCAAAGAACGCAAGATCCCTGTCTCCGAGAGCTACCTGCGGGAGCTCGAAGCAGACAACAAACGCTTGAGAGAAGGCACCGCTGCTGGCATCGCAGCAAGCCTGCAAACGCCCGACAGTGACCGGATCACACCTGTGCCAAACCGAGGCGGCAGCAGTGAGGATGATTTGCGCTTGTCTCGGGAGGAAACGAACATGCTGAACCCCATGTTCGATAATCGAGCGAGAGACTCGCCGGAGCAGTCCTTCTTCTCGAGCCATGAGTCGGCTTTTGTTGGCGAAGCGTCCTGTGCTGCATTCTGTAATCGGCTTCTGAGATGCTTCGACGACACGTACACGCCCTGCAATGCAGGCTTCTCAAACTACCACGCCCTCAACGGTCGGATGCAGCCAATATTGGACCACAGGGACTCGTTCCCCGAGAGGATGCATGCCAAGCTGCTACTAAATGTGGCGAGACGCTTCATTGGGAACTACCATCCTCTGTTCCTCGAGGTCACCTTCATGCAGGAAATGGATGCTGTCTACAGGAGGGAGTTGACTCCTTCGAGTTTATGGCTCTGCAAGTTCTACGTACTCATGGCTTTGGGAGAGATCTACACCAACCGAAGAGGAGCTGAAGGCAGCGGCACCGTCCCTGGCACGCGCTATTATGAGCGTGCTGTGTATATGTTCCAGGACCATGATCTTCATGAGGAACCATGCTTGATGCATGTAGAGATATTGACTCTCCTGGTGAGTATTCTTCTCGCCCTTTATGATTCATCAAGTCTTTTAACAACATTTCAGGGCTGGGCTTCCAACATCTTTGGACGCGTGCGAACAGCATACTACTACAGTGGCACAGCCGTACGGCTAGCCATGAGTATGGGCATGCATCGCGCGGTATCAAGCACCAGTACACTCACCCCCGTCGAGAGAGAAAGTCGACGACGGACCTGGTGGGTGCTCTACTTCTTTGATCGCTTCTCTGCCTCGAAGCTCGGGCAGCCTGTTGCAGTCCGTGACGAAGACATTGATGTGGAAATGCCAAGCATGGAAGGGTTGACGGAAGAGGAGAAGAAGGAGTTTCTGGACCCTCAACCTCTGATCACAAACACAAGGCTGGGAAGAATCATAGGAAACATATGTGAGTCAAGACTGATACAAGCAAGCTCCTCTGTGCTTGCAACAAGGAGCAGACAGCTAATAACGGTGATGCAGTGACGGACATATATGGTGCTTCGAAGAGTAGGCGAGGTCTCTGCATCCGGGGCGTCCACGGCATCCTCAAACAGCTCCGTTCCTGGCACGATGAGCTGCCAAATGACTTGCGACTAAAGGAACACGGCACCCCACGCCCCGTGGCAAGTCTCCACCTGGCATATAACCAATGCATCATCCAGACCACGAGACCGGTTCTTCTGCATCTGTTCAAGACCCAATTCCAACTGGACAGGGCAGAAAGCCAGAGGATTCAAGAAGGACAGGAAGCTGAGCAGCAACAAGCGACTCGTTCAGGTCTCCCGCAAAGCTTCTCTCCTGTCACTCTGGCCTTGGCCGAGAGCTGTGTAAATGCCGCCAAGTCTACGAGCCGTGTTGTCGAAGGCCTTTTCCTAGATGGCGCCGTCGCGAGCTATGGTTACTGGGACGCGCATCATATCTTCTCCGCAGCGTTGATACTGGTCATTTCCGCGGTCATGAACCCTACCACCGCAACTTCGGAGGCGCTCGAGACGCTGCTGAGCATACTGCGATCCATGAAGACTGACGGCAACATACCTGCTGTAGACTTTTGCGAGAAGCTGTCTCAGGTACAGAAGAGGGTTTCAAACTTGAGATCGAAGACTCAGGGTACGGACCATGCGGACTTGGGGCAGGATCTGCAAAGCAACCTAGGTTTTGAACCTCGATTGCAGCAGAACCAGCATGCTCTATCTGGTACTGCGGAGCGACGATTGTCAGGTGGTGACAGCGCAGCACCCTCCTTTCTCGGGACCCCTAGCGGGGCAGCAGTAGCAGTATCAGCAAACACAGCAAGAGGGGGGAGTAGCAATGACAGCGATAATGATGCTTCTATGAATTGGACCAGTGTCGACATCCTGGGAAACCCACGGATCGGAAGCTTCCTGGACGAGACACGGATACCGTGGTTGGATGGGATATTCCTGGATGATGGGACTCTGAAGCAGTTTGCGCCTGACATGGAAACGAACTATTCATACTGAGGGAGGTGTTTAACATCAAAGGGGGGTCTTGTAGGATTTGCTTGTGGGTTTACTTTGGGCGTTCTGGCTTTTTGGGAGGTGGTTGATCCTTCATATGGCGACTCAGCTGGCTGATATGGGTATTACGACGACTTGATGACTGACGAACGATTTGCAAGAGAAGTGGCTTTCAAGGCATTAGATGTGGATTTGGCGGTATCTAATTGTATCAAGGCTTTTGTGTATGGGAGCCCTTGTCTCTACCTGTATAGTTTGTAGAGCAGTTTGAATAGTGATTGGAATACTGAGGCGAAGAGCAATGACTGTAGGGATTGGAACTGCGGTTGGTTAGAATAGCAATCAACAGTGTCGTTCCTCGTCCCACGCCCTTCACCATGCACACCCTTCCCCACGACTCGACCCGGCAGCCAACCCCATGTTAAAGCCCCGCACACGGTATCTATCTCCAGTACATTTACAGTACAAGATCAGCCCAACCCGGCCGGCGAGTCAAGAACTTGCCGGTCAAGCACCACCGACCATCCAATGACCTCAGACTCTGCCGACTGCTCTTGTGGGTTCGATAAGGCGATGGACCCCGAAAGAGGATGTCGCGGCCGGCCAAGCCAACACTCGGCCTCTCAAACGTGAACTGTGCATCGTCCACGGCGCTTTGTCCGATTGCCAGTCTGTACAATACCCTCCGGACAACATTCTTGCTCGGGTTCCATGTTCCCACCACTATCGTCCACGATGGGTTCAACGTTGTACTTGAAGTGGCTACCGGATTGACCCCAGTTCATCTATCAATGGGCAGTCGCATCCTTTATATCATCATGAGCTTTCCCCCTCGTCTCTCGTTGTTCAATTCTTTATCTTTCTTCAGGATTCCAATTGTCTGAGCTGTATCCTTGGACTTTGCCCATCCCACACACACACCTCACCTCACCTTCGCGCTACCTCTATAACTGACGTGGTGGGCGCATCCCAAGGACGGCCAGTTTGACTACACCATCATCATCATCTTCTGCTCCTCAGCCAGCGCAATCATCAACTAGGGATTTCTTCAACTCGTATCGGCGTCAAAGAGTTCAATCTTACAAAAAAAAATCATGGCCACCTCCAAAACAGACGTCGACCATGACGCCGCATCGCCAGAAGACCTCCTCCCCCCCAACGACCTGAAGAAAGCTGAGCTGGGCACTCGTCCCACCGACGACGACGACGACGACATCATCATCGACCCAGCCTCGGAGAGAGCGCTGCTCGCCAAGCTCGACCGCTGGATCATCCCGCCCGTCATGCTCCTCTACCTCTTCTCCTTCCTCGACCGCGTCAACATCGGCAACGCCCGCCTCTACTCCATGGAGGAGGATCTGGGCCTCGAGGGATCCCAGTACCAGATCGCCGTCTCGGTCCTGTTCGTCACCTACATCCTGTCCGAGCTGCCCTCGAACCTGGTCATCAAGAAGTTCACGCCCTCGAGGTGGCTGGCCTTCATCACCGTGGGATGGGGTCTGGTTGCCACGCTCACGGGGCTGGTGCAGAACTTTGCTGGCTTGATCGCCTGCAGGGTCGTCCTGGGTGCTCTTGAAGGAGGTATGTCTGTTCTGCCCCCCGCCCATTGTATTTCTTTTCGCAAACCCCCCATCTATCTATACGCATATCCATAGGAAACGGTATCTAACTTGTTATAGGCTTGTTTCCCGGCCTGACCATCTACTTGACCATGTTCTACACCAAAAGGGAGTACGGCTTGAGGATCGGCTACCTCTTCGTCTCGGCTGCCATTGCCGGCTCCATGGGTGGTCTCCTAGCCTACGCCATCGGCCACCTGCACAACGTCGCAGGCATGAGTGGCTGGCGTTGGATCATGATCATCGAGGGCATCCCCACCGTCATCCTCGGCGCCAGCATCTGGTGGTGGCTCGCCGACGACCCAGAGTCGGCTCACTACCTGACGCCGGATGATCGTCTGCTGATCGACGCCCGCATGCGTCTCCAGGTCGGCCGCACCAGGTCCGGCGATCTGATGCACAAGGCGGACGTCTACGCCGGGCTCAGGGACGTCAAGATCTGGCTCTTCTGTCTCGGCCAGTTCGGCGGCGACATCATCCTCTACGGCTACTCGACCTTCCTGCCCACCATCATTCGGGGCCTCGGCGACTGGAGGATCGAGCAAGTCCAAGCCCTCACCATCCCCTGCTACGCTCTCGGCGCCGTCAGCTACCTTCTTGTAGCCTGGCTGTCCGACCGCACCCAGAAGCGTGCCGTCTTCGTCATCATCTTCGGCCTCATCTGCACCTTGGGCTATGCCATTCTCGTCAGCCCCGTCTCCGGCAGCGTCAAGTACTTCGGCTGCTTCCTCGGTGCCATGGGCTTGTACGTCGTCGTGGGCATCCCTCTGGCCTGGCTCCCAAGCAACAACCCACGGTACGGCAAACGGACCGTCGCCACGGGTCTGCAGCTCACCATTGGCAACGCCGCGGGCGTCCCAGCTCCTTTCGTAAGTTCCAAATCATGGGCCGGCGGTGGTCTGCACCCCATCCACAGCTGACTGACTGACTGACACGTTTTGCGCAGTTGTACAAAACAAACGAAGGGCCGCGCTTCATCAAAGGCCATGCCATCTCCATGGCCTTTGTCGCTGTGTCCACCATCATCTACATCATCTTCTGGCTGTGGTTCCGTCGTGAGAACAAGCTGCGAGCCGAGGGTAAACGGGACGAGAACGTTCGTGGCATGAGCGAGGAGGAGATTGAGGAACTTGGCGAACATAACCCACGCTTTCGCTACACATATTGAGACTCCTTCACATCATTAGACAAGGGCCGAGACTCCTTCACATCATTGGCGGCGCAGGCATTCTTCAGTCTTTTTCAAATACCAATGCGCGGGCTTCTTTGCCTTCAATCCTTCCACTGCCAAGCTAGGGACATGTAAGCTTGTGCGTGCCTTGAAACTTCATCTCACTGTACCACATCTACACGCCCTCTTGCCGGCATACAAATGTCATCATTGATGCTGCCTGCTTTGCTTCGATGCTGCTAATCCATCAACGGCCACATATAGCTGCAGTATCGGCTATTTCTGTTGACTTCCCCAACATATGCGCTTAGCTGTCTTGCCCAGCCAAGTCATACATAGTCCATGTTGAACCCTCCTGCCAACTCGCTAAGGTACTACGCTGGCCCTGCCACAGCATCTCCTGGTGATGTTACCACGGTGGGAAGCTTCCAAACCCACACAACCCGCAGTACGAGAAGCACACAATGAGTTCGCTCTTGGGCCTCGCGGTAGATGCAGTGTGCAACTCGTGGGTTTGTATGCCATGACCACAGTGCGTGAACATCTGCTGGCAAGACCAGTAGAGAACGTCAAGACCTTCTTCTCCTCCCCCACATTGATGCCAAAAATACCCCTTTCGACCGAGACGCCTACTGCCGTCGACGCCACAACGCTTTAAACCTGAATTGATGCCTCTCCAAACACAAACCCATCAATCAGACGTCGATATTGGACTGAGCCTGTTAAACTCTGTCTGCCGCACACGATAGGCCAAGTTCGAGTACTGGCGCCACCTGATGCCATTAACCAATGCATCCAATCATAGCTAACGTGTGTGGATAGATGTACCAGACTTGCCGACATGTATAGCCTATTATGATTTGGAGGGACCAGAATGCAGCCCGTGTCCATCCACAGGTTGCGGCATTGCTCTCCGAAAAGAATGTTCTGTTCTGTACAGCCGCAACCCGATTGCTGGTTCCTCACGTGGGACCATGTGTGATGAATTGAGCTGCCTTGACCCGATCGCGGCAGGACTTTATGTCCTGGGAAGACCCGGGCTGGAGATAAGATAGTTGGCTTAAATAGCCTTTGCCATGGCTGCTATTGCCACCGCTGTGCTGTTCACGAGGATTTATTGGTAATCATGCTGAGGGCTTCTGCAGTACGGCTGCGAGTCATTAAATCCTCACACTGACCCAGCAGCCATGGTCAGCCTCATTTGAGTTTTGAGGGTCGGACAGTCAAGAATAGAGAAATGTCTCACTGGCTCGGCCCACCGCCCTGACCAGGGCCATAGGCTGGCTGGTTATACTGGACGTTGGGACTCATCCCATACATGGATTGACCTTGCTGGGAGCCTTGATGCACCATCATCGGCGCCTGTGGCCGACCTGGGCTGGGATAACCGTTAGCTCCGGGCATTGGCTGATGTGGCCCGGCAGGTGGCATGAATTGGGGGTGACCAGGATACATCATCTGCGGGCCGACCATAGCTTGCGGCGCATGCATGAACTGTGGCTGCATCATCATTGGTTGGTGACCCTGCTGGGGAGGCATGTACTGCTGACTATTGGAGAAACTCCGATATCCCATCTGGGGAGCGCCTGGTGGAATGAAGACTGGCTGATTGTAAGGAACATGAGCAGGCGAACCCATACCGTTGTAGGCCATGGGTGCCTGTCCCATTCGCGGCGAAGCGAAAGACGGTGATGAGCTCGATGGCAGCATGCGATGATCGTCATTGCCGAAAGGAGGGTGCTGGCCAGGGCCATGTTGATTGCCATGCATCTGCATATGTCCCATATGGGGTGACTGGCGCATGCCCATGTTGTGTGCACCCTGCTGCAGGTGGAAAGGAAGTTGGTGCTGGTGAGGAATCTGCGGCATAGCATGTTGAGGGTTCGGCGTGCTCAGGGAAGGTCCGGAGAAGGGCTGGCGCTCGAAATGCTCTTTGTAGGTAAGATGCATCGTTGATTCGGCCTTCTCATCATCCTGCAGCTGTCTCCATGTTGGGAGAGTGTCGTAAGAAGGCCGCAAGCCGCCGTTGTCCTCCCAATTGCGCCCCGAAGGAGGCTTGAATGTCTTGACATGAGCAAGGATGAAACACTTCTTCGGGTCAATAGCTTTAGTCTTGCGACGGATGAGAGGGCTTTGAGGCGAAGCGGATGATAGCTCAGAGGCATTGTTGACAGCAGACCGTGGGCTAGAGCTGGCACTCAGGCCGTTCGGGTTGAAGGGTGCCGCGGAGGCACGGGGTTGGAATTCCTGGGTGTTCGGGTTCAGCGCCTTGGCAGCGCTAAGGTGACCTGGTACTGCGCTTGCACGCCTGTTGTAGTTGGGGTCGAGATTGTTCGCCGGTCCAGTTGGCGGAACGCGGACATCAGGCGCGGAAGCATGAGGCTGCGTAACTGGCGCCTGGGAGTATCTCTGCTGCTCAACGTGACGTAGCCGCTGAGCCAAGGTTCCAGGCTGCTGGTGCTGCATAGGATTATGCTGTGGACCGCCACGATTATTGCGATATGGCTGTTGGCCGTGGAACATGCCCTGCTGAGGATACTGTTGGCGCGATCCCTGATGTCTGTTGGGACCATTGGCGGCATTTTGAGGGGCGGTTGGAGCCCGAGCAGTCCTTGCATCACTGGCAGGAGTCTTGGCCTCTGTAGGTTTGGGCTGTGCATCCTTTGACGCAACGGCATTGTCCTTGTTGTTCTCGGCCTTCTTAGCCATCTCCTCGGCATTCTTGATTGCTTTGGCTTGAATCTCCTTTTGCTTCGCAGGATCCTTTGCAATGATGGAGACGAGATCAGTAGGCACAGGAGTGGTAAGCTTGAACTGATCAGCAAACTTCTTCAGGTCGGCTAGCTTTGTTTCTTTGTCGTGGCGAGCTTTTGTCGACCTTGCCTTCTCCGCGTTCATCCTCTGCTGAGAAGCGAAGTGTTTGAACTCCTTGAGAACGTCCACTTCGACTGTGGACGTCGCGCTCGGCGCAGCAGGTGTACTTGGGTCTCTCTTGCTCGGCGAGAGATTGCGGCTGGGCGTGGTCGATGACTTTGCCGTGGCAGTCCCATTGTCGGTGGGTTTCGCATCAGAAGACACACTGGTTAGTTTGCTAGCCGCCGGGGTGGGCGTGGCGGTTGTTGACTTTGACTCAGGGACAGCAGGCTGGCTGTCATTCGTAGTCACTTCCAGTGAGTTCTGGGAACCTGTACTTGGGCCCGAATCAGAAGCACGAGCCTTCGGTTTCTCCTCAACTGGGGCTGGAACCGGGGCAGGTTGCTTCTTTGGAGGCGCTTTGATTTGCGAAGAGATGATGGCAGGATCGACTGGGGCTCCCTTGACCGTAGATTGCCCTGCGGGTGCTCTCTTCGCTGGTGGCGTGTACTTGTTGCCTCGCCCGTCGGAAAGGGGTGGGAAATCTTGGCGGCGAACACCACTGTATCTGAAGCAAAAAATGTAAGCGGATTCCAAAGATACACTCCTTGAGTGAACTTACTTGTCTTCTTCGTTGTCCTTGTCGTCTCCTCGCTGCTGACCTGGAACATAGTCCATCACGCGCTCTTCGGCTACGTGGGCAGTTGCTGGCGCACTGCGCTCGATTTCTTGTGCCTTCTTCTCCGCAATTGCCTTTCTCTCGCGATACTGAGGGTGGCTCTTGTTGATCACTGTAGTATACATATTCTCGTCGTAGTCGGTCTTCAGGCCAAACAACCTCTCATTTTCGGCAAACTGATCCCAACCTCCACCACCGCTGGCGGAGGTCTTTTCAAGAGAGCCATCGAGTGCATCACTAGCATCGGGAACCCAGGGTTGAAGGACACGCTCGTTTCCAAATCGGCTGTTGGAGATGGCCGTATCGGTTCGGAACTTGGATCGGTCCCCTGTGAGGCACGTGTGTCAGTAAATGTCCGAACCATCACATGCATCTGGGGCTCAGTGTACCATTGGGTGCGCGACCGTCGTTCTTGGGCGTATTGCCCCGGCCTGGCATGCTCTCTCGCTTTGGGGGCGGCATGATGGCCGTTGCACATGCACAGAATTGTGTGGGCCGTTCTCTGCCGCTGCTAACAAAGCATACAGATCGAGAAGTGTTGGTTGAGCGACCTTTGGTTCAAAGGCACAATCGGGTACTCAGAAGTAGGTTCGAGAGGTCACTTGCCGTGGAACGGGCAGACTGTGGGTGTCCTGGCATTCAGTGTAAGCAAAGGGTGGGTTTCTGAGACAATAGTGTCTCTCTGCGGATAAATCAAAGATGGCAGCTATGGGGATGATCGAGTATGCGGTTGCAGCCAGGTCCCCAAAAAAAGTGAGGTAGCAACAGCACAAAATCTCCAAGACCCCGACGTGCCCAAGCATAAGAAAAGATGCATTAGATGGGACGAACCTTATCTGCGGTATAGTCTGCTTTGTGTGACTCGGAGCGATTGAGCTGGCTTGGAGACAAGGCGAGCTAGGAGGACATGCGAGGCCGTGCTGGGAGGAAAGGGAGCTCGCTCTAAAGAGCCACGTGAGTCAGTTACGCAAGGACAAGAGAAAAGAGTTTGCAATTGGACAAGTCCTGACGTAGGAACGAATGAAGACAGCAAGACGAAGTGCTGTCGAAGGCAATGCTTTCGGTGAAGGTCGAAGGGCTGTACTTACCAAGGAAAAAAGGAAGGGGAGAGGTGTTGAAGCGAAAGACACAGGACACACCCACAGGCGCAGAGGTCCAGCTCGGGCAGCTCGTCTGCGGGGAAAAGACAAAGAGAAGCGTCCAGAGAAGAGACGGAGAGCGGTAGCACGAATGCTAGCAGAACAGCGGAGAGGGCTCCAGGCGGCGAGGAGAGAAGGGAATCGGAAGACGTGATAAGTCGGGATTTGGGGGGAGGCCCGTGATGGGAGGTTGACGGATGAGGCTTTGTTTTCGCCCTGGGCTGTACCCTGTCGCTGATGGTCGAGGCAGCGTCGGGGGGGGTGTGGGTTTGAGGTGAAGGCGGTCGTCGTGGCTGTTGCCAGTAGTGCTGAGGAGAGCCCACTGGAAATTTGGGGAATTGGAAGGAGAGCCGTAGTGGAGGGCACGGTGCGCGGAATTAGGAAGGATGACTGTCTGCACAGTGAAGCACACTGCCGGCGCTGCTGGCTCAAAGCGCACACGGGGTGGCCTTTGCAGAAATAAGGTGAATGACACCATACCCGAAGGTGGTCTGAGGTCTGTGCGAAGTAGAGATGAACACTGTGCTTTGCCCCTATTGTGCTAGCTTTCGGGGTCCTAGCACAGTATCCTGATGGTTTCAGACGGCCGCACATCGTTGAAAGTAGTTGTAGCTAGCCGGCCAGTGATGCCTCGGGCACCCATGCTCCCCGGAGCCGCCTGAGGGTGCCGCGCTACGGGGCGCTCCCGTCCCATCCCCATCAAAGACCCCCCTGTTACAGGCTGGTGCTCTGATTGTCTCTGGAGAGAAGCATGTAGAGTCACAACCATAAAGATTGGCAACAAGATCTTTCGAGATAGATAAAGTGGCGATGGAGATGCTGGCAGCTCCGACTTCTGAGGATTGCCTGCTGTCACAGTAGGGAAAGATGACCGGCTGTTTGCCGTCCGGCAAATAGATCACCACAGGTCACCATCGCTTCCATTGGGTAGCGACTACTCACCACTTGCGGAAAATCCTCACACAAGACATTAGCCCAGCCTCTTGCCCTTGCAAGGTAGCAGCCACTAATGTCAAGTATAGCGTAAAGCACAGGCGGTCATGCACAAAGAGATTCTTCTACTACTCTACTACAGGTATTCACAAACAGCCCGGGCCCCACTGTCCCTTTCTAGTCGGATGTGTCTGTTGGTACAAGCTTCCATACTTTACGCCCCGGCCACCTACACTTGCAGACCGATCTCCTCCGCATATGGAAGCACGAACAGGTCACCAACCGATGAAACGGTGGCCTTGCCGTCGACGAGAGCCTTGGCAGCCTAGAATCACATATTTCATTAGCCGACTACTCCCAATCGAGTTCAATGGAAGAGGGATACATACAGTCTTCAGCTTCTGCGCAGTGACACCCTCAATGGCCTTGGACAGAGCATTGAGTTCGAAAGGCTTGCCGGTGTTGACGAGGCCAGCACCAGCGAGAAGGATGCTGGACTCGCGCAGCTCAGAGGAGTTCAGGGCATCAAACTTGGCGGTGGCAATGGCCTTCTCAAGCTCCTCCTTGGGCACGGTGCCATCAGCAACGCTCTTGAGGGCCTTGGCAGCCTCGAACGCAGCCTTGCGGACGGAAGCGGCGGATCCGGAGATCTGGATGGTGAGGAGACCGGCATCGGAGTAGGAGAGGTTTGAGGTCGAGACCTGGAGGTCAGGAAGGCCAGCAGTCGCCTTGCCGATGAGGCTGAAGCCAGGGCTCCACTTGATGGTAGACTTGCCGCCGAGAAGAGCTGCGAGGACAGCGATCTCAGGCTTCGCGTTGTTGTAGTCGGAACCGGGGAAGGCAATGGTGATGGCGTTTCCAACAGAGGCGTTCTGGCGTTGCTCACCACCGAAGTACTTAGTAGCCTCAGACTTGATGGATTGGCCACTCTGGGCAGACACAGGCACGTCCTTGAAGAAGCGCTCAACCCAAGATGAAAGGGCGGAAGCGTTAGCACCGTCACCGATGACGGCGATGTTAGGACGGGTGTAGGCGGCATCGGCGAAAGCAGCGACGTGGTCATCGCTGAGGTACTTCTTGTAGGGAGTGGCTGACGCGGGGAAGACGGGGGATCCGAGGCCATTGTGGAAAGCGACGGCATGGGCGTTGTCGAGCGCGATGGCAGCGGCATCGTACTGAGCAGCGGCTTGCTTAAGGCTCAGAGCGGTCTCAACCTCCTCGTGGAACTCGTGAGCTAGAAAGAACAGTCAGAACAAAAGCGTCGGATCGAAATCGAAGATGCTGTCATACTGGTGTACTTGGTTGAAGACACGACCTCGGCGAGGAGCTCAGCAAAGTAGGGCAGGTCGTCGCGGAGGAAGCTGGCCTCAAGGACAAGAGCCTCACGGTATACGCGGGTAGCCAATTGGCCACCGAGAAGTTCAGCCTCGCGCTGAATGCGAAGAGCGGAACGGTTCTTGGTGCTCTATGTACGTGACGATGGTTAGCTGGACGGAACTATGGGTGGCGTGTTTGTCGAAGCTCTGGCGAGGCACAAAAGAACCCTACCTTGAAGGCGAACTCGCCGAGGCCAGCACTCAGACCAGGCAGAGGCTGGAAACGAGTACCAGCCTTGGCCACAACAGCGAGCTTGGTGGTCGGGGCGCCGAGATCGCGGGAGGCGACCTTGAGGCCGGAGACATCGCCAGTCTCGAATGATGCGGATGAGGCAGCAGCAGCGTAGGCTCGGCGCTGCAGAGCCTGGACGCCGGACCGCCGGGCGGCCTGCTGCGCGTTCCGCGCCAAACAGGAACTCGAAAGCATCGTCGAGAGTATGTTCGTAGGGGGGCAATTGGCGGTCTTGCCGTCGTAATGGAGCAGTTGATCGCCTCGAAAGAAGTGCCTCGTAGGAAAAAGCTCCCGACTCATTTTCGGCAATCCTGAGTCCTGGCGCCATCACGTGACCCACTTTGCTGCCTTTCGGCCTGGAAATGGACTGGGGGGATGGAGTCACCGGCTGTAGCCACCACATTGTATTCGCCCAGCGGCCCCTCTGCTGAGAAATGCCTAACAACCTCGCTGCGACAGGCTGAGTCGTCACCAACCACCCCACCCCGCTACGCGCCATTGCTGGCACTGAATCTGCCACTGGCGCTGGCACTTACATCCACCTGCGCGCAGAAAAAAAATCATAGCTCTGCGACTCTCGCAACTAACGACGTCGCTGCGGAAATCCTGCGGTTTTGCTTACAGTCCTCAGCCTCGCGGAGCATCACTATTCTGGAGCCATTTGGGTTTGCACTGAAGTTAGAGCTGCAGTGATTGTCCTCGCGGGGTCCTCAATGCCACTTCGGTAGCACTTGTGGAAGCTCTAGAGATAGTGAGAGGATCTCTAGGAGCAGAGCAATGCTTGTAGTGAGTAACAACAGCAACGGCAATATTATCCATGGAAGAATTTCACTGACTGCAAACCCTCCAGACGAAACATGCCGCCGAGCTTTGTGCTCTCCTAGTAAACGATCTTCACGGCGAACTTCCTTCGGTATGACTGAATTCCGGGACACTGTCGTTCATGACTTTCAAGCGACTGCGGGCTGACTGGATGCTTGCATTTGACAGAGAATCCTCGCTACACTACTCATTAAAGGAAGATCTTCCATTCCACAGCTTGCTAGTCATTCGTCGATCGGTCCACGACAACTTCGACATGGCCTGGGGGTTCTTATACAACAAAACTTGCTATACCACCATACCGATGCCGACAATGGCGTAACACACTACGAAGCGAACCCTGACGCTTGCTACAACCTCGTCCGATCTGGGAAGATCTTGGACGTGATTGAAAGCAACTATGGAGCCCCAGAGAGAGAGTTGGTACAGACCCTGATGATGCTTGGTCATGCCAGGATCGCAGATCTTGTCCACGCCTTCTCCTCGAGAGGCGCAAAGCACAACGGCGTCAACGGAACGCATACCGAGGACGCAGAAAGAATCACATCGGAAGCACACTTGCACCAGGCTTTGGCCCGCTTGATACAGGCTGAGATTGTCGAGCCTGTCCGACCGGAGAGCTTTCGAAAGCCGGAGGACATCTTCCAGGAGATCAAAGATGACGTGACACGAGTCCCCCCTGGCGAAAAGGCCACTAAAAAGAAGGATCAAGCGGATCAAGAGACCCGAGAGCGATTCAGGGAATATCAGAGCCGTTCCAAGATGCTCAAGCGTCAACTGGACCAGGACCACGGTGCAACTGGAAAGCGCAGGAAGCTGGAGAACGGCAACGGAAGCCACCACGACGACTACCGTAAGGTAGAGGTGAATGTCAGAGCTTTGCTGAAGACTTGATTTCTGATGGCCATTCACTAACATCATAACAGCTCAATGTCGTCGTCAGGGTCAACTATGAGCGATGTTCCGTTGAGCTACGAAACCAGAGGCTCGCTGAATACGCAGCAGATACCTTTGGCGAAGTGACTGGGCAGATCTATAAAGTTGCGCTTGAGCTTTTGACAGCAAAGTTATCTCGGTGCCAAGATAACCCTATGGCTGGGGCCGAGCCCAATGTAACGACTTCCACAATCACGACAATGGATATCTTCGACAACCTCGATCCAAACATAAATACACGGAGCGGCATTGGAAAGGCCGGGAAGGACAAGATTCATTTCCAAAGCGCAGAGAAACTGCGTCCGATGCCGCCGACTTCGGATACAGAATCCGACGACGACGACGCTCCACCAGTCCCACGACCCCGGCAGGTGGCTGTCGAGAGTGATGACGACGATGGATCAGGTGATTCCGAAGAGGATGACGAGATGGGCGAGGGAGCTCCCGCCCCAGCTGTCAAAAGCAATGGACACAAGCTCTCAAAGGTGAAGTTCGAGGATGAGGGCTCTGTAGCTACCTCAAGATTGGATCAAATGCGACAGCATCTGCTGCTGCTGTCAGAGGGAAAACACCGCTTCTTGCGGCATTGTGGCTCGCAGGGTCGCGGTCAGTGGACCGTAGACTTCCGTCATCTGATGGATCGATTACGCGAAGGAGAGCTGGATGCTGTCATTGGGCAGTCCCACGGGCGCCACGGTCTGCGGCTCACAAAGATCCTTCGGGAAAAGGGCAAACTCGACGAGAAGACGTTGCCTCTCGCAGCTCTGATGAAAAAGTCGGACGTCCAGGGGAAAATGCTCGCAATGCAGATGGCTGGGCTGGTCGACGTACAGGAAGTCCCAAAGGACAACAGTCGACTCGCAAACCGAACTCTGTTCTTCTGGTACTTCGACCGAGAACGAACCGAGGCGCAGATGCTGGATGATTTGTACAAAGCAATGCTGCGATGCCTGCAGACATTGGATGTGGAGCGTCACCGGAACAGGAATGTCCTCTCGTTTGTCGAACGCAAAGATGTGAAGGGGAGAGAGGAGGAGGTAATGACGGCAGAGCATTACAACGAGTACAATAAGCACCTTGAAGTGCAGGAGAAGCTGTTGGCTCAGGTATCCAGACTGGATGAGATGGTTGCCGTCTTCAAAGACTACTGAAAGGCCACTGTAAAGATATGCGATATTGGGCAGGCACGGCCATGCTACTTGAATCAAACATTCGAATTGATGTTATCTCAGGTTGCCCCCATTTCTAGACATTTGAGCCCGTGAAGGCTTCGCATGGCGGCATAGAGGGACGTCGTCAGATGGGGTAGTCATGCTACCTTAAATCTGTGGGAATTCATAGTATTGACGAACGAAATATAAGTCATCTCCCTTAAAAATCTATCCAGTGTTACACCGCGTGTAATTAACTTGTCCTTTTTTAAGGAGCCTAAGCAGTGATTTTAAAGGGTTTCAACTGGAGGATCAGTTGACAAGAGAACATACTGTGGGCGGACCAGTAGCAAACGAGGCAAAGAAAGAGTGACAGAAATCGAAGAACACTAAAAATAACACGGAGCCATATGATTGTTGCCTACGAGATGAGCTAGCAATGATTTTCTGTTTCCGAGGAAGCGCCATGATGCGATCCTCACGACGTTCTAGGGTAGTCGACATCCACTGGCGCCGATGTCGCATGGCGCCAGAATCCAGGGACTCGAGAGCCCGTCAAATTTTAGAAATTTTGGGCGAGTCAATTCGTTCGTTCCGCCGACAAGCTTCCTCATCAACCTTGATCGACCAGTATCTGCAGCGCACGCTCCTTTCCCGGCAAACACGTATATTCACCTCACCGTCGTCACTTTTTTTTTTTCTTTCCCGACTAAAACATTCTTACAAAATGTCGCCCCCTGCGACTGGTAGCGGGCAGAAGGAGTCCAACCTGGCTCGTCTCCTTGGTTCTGGTGCGTGAAGCTCGCTGCGGTGCTGCTCTTTTGCCGCTTTGCCGCGCATTTCTTGTCGTTGCGTGCTGACCGTTGTCTGATAGGATCTGCTGGTATCGCCGAGCTTGCGATCTTTCATCCCGTACGAATAAACACATCCCAAATGAAGAATCGGCGTTTTTCTTCTTTAATTTGATCGAAATCTAACGACGTACATTTGCATAGGTCGATACCATTGCGAAGCGCTTGATGAGCAACCAGACCAAGGTGAGACCTGAAGCCGCCCCCCCCCTCACCGACGATTTTCATACGGGCCGGCAGAGGCGGTGTAGGACAGAGAGCTGACATGGTCGACTACGCAGGTTGCCAATGCCAGCGAATTGAACAAGGTCATCTTCAAGGACATGGCCGATGCCACGGCCGGGCGCAAGTTCGTTTCTCTCTTCCCAGGTCTTGGGTACGCCGCCGGCTACAAGGTCCTGCAGCGAATCTACAAGTACGGCGGTCAACCCGTTGCGCGTGACTACCTGACGACACACTACGGCAAGGACTTCGAGTCGGCGTTCGGAAAGAAGACTGGCAAGGCTATCCTGCACTCCACTGCTGGCAGGTAAGTGTGCACTGGCTGCGAAAAGATTGCGGGAAAACAAATCGATCAGAAATGGAAATGGGGGGCTGACCTGCCTTTGCACCACAGTTTGATTGGAATTGGTGAGATCGTGCTGCTCCCTCTCGACGTCCTCAAGATCAAGCGTCAAACAAACCCCGAGGCTTTCCAGGGCCGTGGCATCTTCAAGATCATCAAGGACGAGGGCTTCGGCCTCTACCGTGGCTGGGGCTGGACTGCCGCTCGCAACGCCCCTGGTTCTTTCGCTGTAAGTCGGAACCTAATCTACCCTCATCAATTGGACCCTCACGACCACGGACTAGACTAACACGTGCATAGCTCTTCGGAGGATCTGCTTTCGCCAAGGAGTACCTCTTCCACCTCTCGGACTACAACAAGGCCAGCTGGTTCCAGAACTTCGTGGCATCCATCGCGGGTGCCTCTGCCTCCCTCGTCGTCTCGGCTCCCCTCGATGTCATCAAGACCCGTATCCAGAACCGCAACTTCGACAACCCGGAGAGCGGCATGCGCATCATGGCCAACATGGCTCGCAAGGAGGGATTCTCCAGTTTCTTCAAGGGCCTGACGCCCAAGGTGAGTACATCGAGTTTGGCTCCGGTACACAGTGGGAACTGACGCTGACTCTTTTCTACCTTGTCCAGCTCCTCATGACTGGCCCCAAGCTTGTCTTCTCATTCTGGCTGGCTCAGACCCTCATCCCCGCCTTTGACACCATGTTCAAGAAATAGAGCAGAAATCCGAAAACACGGAGCGGGATGGGTGGGGTGACAGAGGGGACATGGACTACTTGTATAGACTCAGCAAGCAGCGTGGATATGGGCACGCACTTTCGGGACTTGGGCGGCGTAGGGTATAAAGCACTCAGCTCTTTAGAACAAATTAAGCGATTGTAATTCTTGATGAAAACTGCTGCGGATGAGTTTGCACCGAGACTTTCACCTCATCCTTCAAGACTAGTAGGTACATGATTTTTCTGGACCAGAAACTCGACTGCTGCCATCCCAATCGATGTACAACTACAACTACATAGTATAGTGACCGTCGTGGGGGCACCTACAGCGATGGTGGTGGTGGAGTGGCGTTGCCCGGTAACGCGGCCAGCGCACAGGTAAACACCAACAACAAAGCAAACCCCTGCTCCCCCGTCGTCATCTTAAGTTACTATCCATGTTATCGAAGCCTTAACGCTGCCTCTGCCCATTCTGTGTAAGATCCCTAGTAGTCTAGCTGCTCCAAGGCATCTCCTCACAAGACAACATTTTCTTCTCATTGTCATTTTGACGAAAGCAACGCTTTTGAGGAGCTCCAAGCCATTGTTGTCCTTTGTATACAAACCGGCCTGCCCACCCACCTTCGTCACCCTCGTCATTTGCGTTTCGCAACACCCTTTGGCCGCGGCGCCGTCCGCTACCCAGAATTCGGTCCGGGCTGCATTCCAACCATCCCACCGTTCCTCGAGCGCTATACCTACACAACATCATGCTGCCCTCCGACAGGGAGTCCTCACGCGATGGCGAGAGGCAGCATTTGAGACATCAACATTCCATGTCCTCGGACCAGGGCAGCCTACGGGCCTTGATCCCAATGTACGTGTGAAAGGAAGAAAAGTCCCCATCCCACATCACGAGCCCTGCAAGACTTCAGGCACAACTCAATTTCCTTGCTGCAAACCTTTTTTTTTTCTTTGTTTCTTTTCTCGATGGCATGTCGTTTTGGCGTCGACTAACCGGCAGCAGGTGGGACAGCTCCGACCCTGAGCGTGCACCACCGCCGCTTCCTCTCAACCCTCAGTCTCCCAGCCTGACGTCGCGGGCGGGAACTTCGGCAGCCATCCAGTCAGCCCATGCTGCGCTTAACGAGCGAGCAGCAAGAGAGAACGCTTCAGTCATACCGAATCTTGCAAAGCGTGTCAACGGCGAGCCATCACCCGAGAAGGCACTGGTCAAGGGAGGCGGACACAGGCGTATGCAGTCACTGCAGCCTGGCTCTGTGCGAGACCTCAGTTTGATGCTTGAAGGAGGCTCTGGCTCTCCCCAACCGAACACATCACCAACACGATCCCACGAAAGATACCAGACTCCATCATCTCCCACACCGATGCCGTCTCGCGACACATCCGAGGCTCGAGACCTTGGTCCCGGCCCAAGCCTGACACCCGTGGTCAGACCGACTGCCCGTCGCCCACAGCAGAGCATCCTGGGCGAGAACACACCGCCGCAGTCATCGACCATGATGGCCTTGCAGAGCATGACCTCGCAATCTTCCCTTCGCTCCGCTGAGCCGGTCCTCAGCAACATCACCAACGGCTCGATGCCGAACCCCATCCCGAGGGGCGTCCACAGTCTCGACGACATCTCCGGACAGATCATCACCCTCACCAACATCGCCACATCGCTCCAAAAGGAGATCAACGCCCTCAGCCGCAGGAGTCGTGACAATGCTACCGATCTCCTGAGCCTGAAAGAGGCCACCACCACCAGAGATGAGGACATTCGGAAGAACCTGAGGGAACTTATGGGGAGCATCAGTGAGACTTCGAGCCGCATCAGCTCCGGGGGTCTCTACATCGACAACAAGCCGCATACTTCTTCACCTCCCCTGGGCCGCATGTATCAACTGCCCCGGATCCCTTCACCAAAGAGCTTTGCCGACTCCATCGAGAGAGGGTCCGTCAGCACACCCTCACTGACCGGAGGGACGTCCGCAGATGCCGCTGCTTCACTCGTCCTTCTCGAGAAGATTGTGCGGGAGATGGGTACCAAGGAGGGTCAAGACAACCTCATCGACCGTCTGACAGAGATGTCCCGTCAGCTCTCGGGAATGGCCTCTTCTGCCAAGGTCGACGAGATTCTCAATTTTGTCCGCGCCCAGAACCTCTCGTCCGGCGCAGTTGTTGCCAGAGACTTCGCTCCTGGCCCGCACGCTGAGCTCAGCGGTCCCATGACCAAGCGTGTTGAGCACCTCTTGCGCAACGGTGAGAGCAGGCGATCGTCCGCGCCTGCTGAGAGAGGCGCCGAGATCCTCAACGACGACCTGATCAACATCATCAAGTCGGTCAAGGACAGCGTCGCGCAGGGCGGCGGCCTGACCGCCGAGGTCAAAGCACTCGTCCGCGAGCTTCGAGGTGAGGTTCTCGGTATGGGCCGAGAGCTTGGCAAGAGGCTCGAGAGCGTGAGCCGACGCGACATGGAGGCAGACGTACCAAGCAAGGACGAGGTCTCTCGGGTCATTGACGAGGGCCTCGAGCAGATGAAGGACCAGCTGAACCATGTCCTGCGCGAGCACCGCCGCCAATCTGCTGGTTCTGCGGCTTCCCACAAGACCCATGTCGACTACCAAGAGATCTACAACGCCATGCGAGCTGCTCTTCGGGACAATGAGGCTTCGCGCGAAGATATGCCCGACCTCAGCCGCGAAGATGTCATCGAGGCTGTCAGAGAGGCATGGGAGAACTACAAGCCAGAGATTGAGGTTCAACAGCTGGGCCTTGAACACGATGAGGTTCTTGCTTGTCTTCAGGAAGGCCTGCAGGAGTACGCCCCGCAGGCGGACCGTAGCGTCGGTGCGACTCGCGAGGAGGTCTTCCAGGCTGTTGTCGAGGGCTTGAAGCACTTTGTGCCCCCCCAAATGGACACGTCGGCAACTCTCTCAAGGGACGAGATTATCGAGGCAGTCCGTGATTGTCTGGAGGAGTTTGAGTTCCCCGTCGCGGCCTCCGCCATTGGCAACGAAGTGACGCGCGACGACATGGCCCGTGCTGTTCAAGATGGCCTCGCTGGACTCAGTCTTGGAGCTGTAGGTGGTGCGGCCATGACTTCAGCCACCGGCGACAACGGAGAGGTTCTGTCTCGTCTCCAGGATCTGCTCGAGTGTATGAAGCTTGAGTTCAGGGCCGTGTCCGACGAGGCCAAGGAGAACGTTGCGGCCAACGGACGTGACACCGAGCAGCTTTTGGATGCGATCAAGGATGGCCTCGAGAATCTCCGTGCGTCGATCGAGGGCTACGTAGATCGCTCGACTGGAGTCGATATGCAAGAGCAATTCCTCGAGGATCTCACCAAGAGTGTTGAAGAATTCAAGGAAGACCTTCATAAGCTAGTCGCAGAGGTTACCGACAGTTCTCGTGAGCAACTTTCCACCGAACTCGAGAAGCTCCGAGACATGGTCAACTCTTCCATGGTCCCGGCAACGCCTCAAGTTGTTGGCAACAACCAAGAGGTCCTCGAGGCGCTTCAGAATGGAGTCAACACTCTGCGCCAAGAATTCCACAGACCTCGCACCGAGACCGGCGAGATTATCGATGCCCTTCACGAAGGCCTCAGGGAACTCCGGGAAGCCATTGACCGAGTCAACAACAAACCTGTCGACCTGACCGCCAATGACGAGATCCTTGATGCCCTGAAGAGTGGCCTAGACTCTGTCAAGTCAGATATCGAGACTCTCCGAGACAGCAGCTCTGATCGGGCTGTCACGGCCTTTCAGAATCTTGCTCCCGAGAGCGCTGTGGTCCCGGCTGACATGGTCAAGCAGGATGATATTAAGAATCTCGAAGTCCTGATCAGCAGCCTCCGCATCAAGGTCGAAGCCATGGAGCCCGACACAGAGAGTCTCCACCGCGACGACCTGACTCGTCTCGAGGAGATGCTGAGCAATGTGCAACAAGGCGTCGAGGAGATCAAGACCAGGGAGCCTCCGGCGCCTGCAGCTAAGGAGACTCCGGCCTCCAATGAATCAGCCTCTGGCGCCGACGCTGCCACCCGTGATGATGTCGTTGCTATCGAAACCATTCTTCGAAACACCAAGGATCGCCTTGACGACCTGATCGATGGCGAACAAGCCGTTCGTAAAGATCAAATCGACGCGGTAGAGACTGCTGTCCTGGAGTCCAAGGAAAGCCTGTCCTCTATCTCCGAGAAAATGGAGTCCATGCCCGACAAGGCCGATGTTGCTGCTATGGGCACCCTCATTGCGGCCATCACCGCTGGGATTGAGGAGATGAAGGACAAGGCCGCTAAAGAGGATGATGATGATGCTGAAAAGGTCTCCAAGACTGACATCGAGGCTGTTGAGACTGTTGTCCTCGAAATGAAGACGACTCTTGACGCCATGGCACTCACCGACCTCACAACCCTCTCCCAGAAGGAGGACGTGACCAAGATCGAGACCACATTGGCCGAGGCCAAGGAGGCGCTCAACACTCACGTCGAAGCCACAGCCAAGGCCCTCGAAGACCGCCAGGCTGAGCTCGTAGGTGTTGGTGAGCGTGTTCTTGAGGTCAAGGCACTGCTCGAAGAGTTCCAAGAGACGGTCAAAGGAAAGCTGGAAGAGGACTCGAATGGTATTGAGTCTGTCGGAAAGCTCCTCGAGACTGTGGGCGAGAAGATTGACAAGAACGAGAACGTCGGTCAGGATCTCAAGGACCTGCTCGAGACCATGAAGTCTGAGTTCGAAAACTCTCGCGACGTGGTGGCTGGCGCCAAGTTGGAAACAGACGAAAAGCTTCAGGAAGCGACTGATAGCATCGGCACCAAGATTGACGACAAGATCGCGGAGATCATCGCCAAGTATGATGAGCTCCAGGCCAGCCTTGACGAGAAGGCCACTGCAGGCGAGGCCCGTGGCCTCGAGACCGCGGCAGCGGTTGCCGATACCAAGACTGTGGCAGAGGAGCTGCGGACTCTTGTCGATACCCTGGGCTCAACTGTCACCGATTCCCTCGAAAAGATGGAGGAGGCTTCCAAGACTGTCTTCTCCAAGGTCGAGGATCTCTCTACAAAGACGGATGATATCCATACCGTCGAGAAGTCTGAGCACCAGCAGACTCGCGAATCCATCCAGCAAGCGGTCGCTGCGGTTGAGGGCTTGCAGGGTGAGGTGAAGGAATACCAGCCCCAGATCCTCGAGGCCGTAAAGGATGTCCTCCTCCTTGTTGGCCAGCACTTTGAGCACTCCAAGAGCTCAGCCACCGATATCCAGGACAAGCTTGTCGAGGTCAAGCCCACTGAGCAGGAAATGCAGAACATGCTCCCGGCGCCTGAGAAGTATGATGATTCTCAGGTCCGAGAGCAGCTCGCAGCGTTGGTGGACCAGAGGTACGACGACACTGAGCTTCGTGAGAAGCTTGACCGACTTGTTGAGCAGAAGTACGACGACACTCCTGTGCGCGAGAAGCTCGAGGCCATCGCAGAGCAGAACACGACTGCGGCCCAGGCATTTTCGCAATTGGATAAGGTCCATGAGTCTGTTCTCAAGACTGCGTCCGAAATCTCCGAGTTCCTGGCCTCTCAGACTCAGCGTATCAGCGACGAACAGACTGATCGTGAGAAGACACTTCAGGAGGCGAACATCGAGCTGGAGCGTAAGCTTGCGCAGCAGACACAGGTCGAGATGACGATCGCCAGCCTGAGGGAGGAAGAGGAGCGCTTGCGTGCGAGCGTTCTTGGACTTCGTACTGAGCAAGAAAGTCTTATCAGGCAAAAGACAAGACTGACTGGTGATGTCTCATCCCTCGAGACTGCCATGAGGCTGCGCAAGGAGGAGCTCGTCGACATGGAGTCCAGAGCTGAGGGTCTGGAACGCCGGATTTTGGAGGGCGTCATGGACCACTCCCGTGTGCTTCTCATGTCAAAGTCAGTCAAGGGCGGCGACGCCATGAACCGCAAACGCGTGAAGAAGTCGGCAACAAACCCAGAAGCTCAAATGAACAAGCCTTCCCCGGCACGCCCGGCTGTCAACCTGGCTCTGTCGACGGGCAAGCGCAATCTTGCACCACCGGCCCAGAACGGCACCGCGCGCCGCATCGTCTCGCTCAGCCAGATCAACAACAACGTTTCAACCGGCGGTGTTAAGCGCAGCCAAAGTGTGCGTACCCCAGCCGCTGGCAGCAAGGCGCTCCGCAAGCGCAGCTGGGGCGGCGACATGGCCAAGGGCTTTGACGATCTCGAGGATGACAAGGAGAACAACAACAGCAGCAGCCACGCGAGGATGCTCAGGGACACGGTCGAGGAGGTTGAAGAGCCCGCCACACCTGAACCCCAGAGTCACCACCTCTACCGCCACGATATCCCCGGTGACGACACCACGGCCCTTGGCTCCGAACTGACCATGGACGGGGAGCATAATGATGACCATGACGACGACGATGATGCGGCGAGCGATGCTGGCACCTTGAGGAGGAGCAGCCACGGCACGACAGTCATCACGGGGAGGACGTCGGAACTGTACACCGAGTCGGAGACTGGCTCGTATGCCAGCAGCTACGACGACAATGCGAGCGACTGGACCGAGAGTGCCGTCGGCGTAACTCCAGCAGAGGGGAATGAGGTGGTTGTCTACGGACAACACTAAAGGGGAGACGCGGGGCTGGAATCGGTGTGTTTTCTTTTTTTTCATATCTGTTGCAGCTTCTTCTTCTTCTTACTTTTTCATCTTCTTTGTCAGCGTTGATGCAAAGCTGGAAAGCTTGCTTTTGGACTGCTCGAGAGAGACGCTGTTGATGATATGGATATCTGGATTTCTTCACAACCGGTGTTATGCTGCAAAAGGGAGATTGATGACGATGAAGAGCGCAATGGGTTTTTCGGGATATTGTATCTTTTTGAGCTATTAGCGAGCAATTGGGATATGACGCATGTCTTTGCTAGTGACTGCTTTGCCTCTTCATCTTGAGCAATGTTCCTCTGTTGTTATGATACTCATGAGCTGCCCTTCCAGCGGCTCATATCGGCTCTCCCAGGACGTTATTACCATCCGCCTCTTCCCCTTCCACCTCTGCCTCTTCCTCCACCACCTCTTCCTCCACCACCTCTTCCTCTACCCCTTCCCCCTCCAAATCCTCTTCCACGGCCTCTACCACCACCTCTATCTGCCGATGGCGGAGGTCCGGTCCTCAACCGTTCATCCCGCTCCTCCTCACTTGCATCCCACAGGTTCTTCACTCCAAGCAACTTGCAGAATGCCGCGGTTTGAGGATTGGTCCACTCTGTTGGCCCTTCCTGCACGATCTCAGGAGAACCAGGAACGTGTGGCGGGGCGGTTTGCTCGAAGTTAAAGGGAACATCGAGGAGATTTTTGGATACAATGTTTTCATCAATCCATTTCCGTTCTTCGGCGATGAGAGGTAGATACTCTGCTTCGCCAAGGTCACGCGGGGGTGAAGCCGTGCGATCGCCGATCGTGAGGGAGGGGTGGAAGACGCGTGTGATCGACAACCACTCTGGATCATATTGTAAACGATAACGAGGAACAAAAGCTGAGGATGCAGACGATGCGGAGTCTGCTGGTGGTGATGAGAGGGGAGGGTGCTCTTTGAAACTCGCTGGGTCGAAGGGCTGGATCTCGCAGAGTTGGAGGAAGTGCCGTCCTGGAAGACACTTGTCGAGGGCGAGGAAGCGGACCTCTTTATTGGTGATGGCTTCAGGAACGGGTTGGCCAGGCGTAGTCCTTGTGCGAGGAGGCGGTGCAGCGAATGATGCTGGAAGCTGAGCACGGAGTTCATCGGAGACAGTGTTAGACTCCGAGGCTGGAGGCTGGACTGGTTGGGGGACAGTAGATGGAGTTTCATCATCATCGTCATCTAGATCGATCTCATCTGGGTTCGTTTCCTGTGGAGCTCCTGCAGTAGATGGCTGTGCAATGGGAGGGGCTTGCGACACTGCTTGTGCTTGTGCTGTTTTGCCCTTGCTCTCCTCATCGCCGTACTTGACCAATGCTGGGAACTTGATATGCATGTGTGCTGAGAACCAATATGGGGGCCTCAGGCGGTCCATCACATACTTTGCCGCCAAATTGCCCAGTCTTCCATCTCGTGCGTCCGTTCTGAAGTCCGGCTTCTTCTTGAAAAGCCAATTGCTGTCGCCATGATCCTCTACATTTCTGGGCCAGTCATGGCTCAGACCAACGTCAACTTGGCTTTGAAGCAGAAGAAGTTTTCGGACGTCAACTTCTCTGACATGGTAGAATGACTTCACATCGTCGGCATTGAACGGCAAGCGTTCATGGTGAGTCTTGTTGTAGTCAAACCCCTTCCAGATGCCTGACATGCCAGCAATTCGCAATGGGCCGAGGCGCAGAACATTGGCGGCGCCGAGATAGTAGATGTTCGGTGCAACCCAGCCTCCATAGAACAATTCCCAAAGATGCGAGCTTGCTTCGTGGTTCCCTGCGATGAAAATGGTGAGGTATGGAGCCTGGAGATCTCCGGAGTAATATGAAGGAAAATCGCCTAGGTGACGATATTTGACAGGACAGGACATGACTGTCAAGTCAGAGGCATTGCGGCAAGATTGAAAGTCACCGCCGATGATGAGAAGATCAACGCCGTCCCAGCCGCGGACCTTGCAGGACTCGGCGACGGACGCATAGATGGCGTTGAGAGTGCCGTGGCCCTGAGAGATGGTTAGTCATTGACGCGCCGTGTGTTGAGGACATTTGAGATTACTGACACATCCTTCGACAGCCACTCGGATTCCATTCGTCTCGAAAGTCTCTGCCGTCATTTTCATGCGTGATTGCAGCTCCTTGAGGTGGACTGGAGGAACTGAGTGGAGGACGGAGGGTGTGTCACGGTGGGCTCGACGAGGCTGAAATTTGGGGTCAGCGGTTGGCAAGAACAGCGTGCGCATTCCTTCGAGGCAACTACACTACAGCAAAATGGGCCATCGCGACGGGGTGCATGATCAAGAAAGCAATGAAATGATCACATGCAACTGTTTATGGGTAGAAAGTGTTCATGTACTTGGTTATGATCTTTTCATTTCGGCACGGCTCAGACAGCATCGTGAAGATCGAAGCTTATGCTTATTCCAGGTTGTGTTGACAAAGATGTCATCTGAGCCATATTTCTATCATACATACATACGAGCCAGCTCGGCTGGTTGGGGTGTTTCCCTACAGAAAAAGCGACTGCCCAATGCTTCGTTGAGTGACGCAGAGTGAGAGGGAATGCTTGCGCATCGTTCTTCCATCTCTAATAGACATTCGGCCCACGGAGGAGAGAAAGGACCGAACGCATATGCTGAAATGGGGTCGGCTTTGATCAAGCCTGCACTGCCTGTTGCTCAAATAATGGCCATAGGCGTTACGATTTCATACATTCATGGCTACATCCTCGGATGTCTCGCATGGCTGACAAACAGTCGAGGCATTGCAAACGCCGAAACATCAACAAACTCGTTGTGATTTTGGAAGCCTCACTTTAGACTCATGTTTGCCCTGGAACCTGTTAGTTGTGCTTCTCAAAACACCCTCTGTGTGGACAAAGCGTACTGGTCAAGTCCGAGATAGTCGGCTGCAGCCAGTAGCTCCAGACACAGCTCTACGGGGATATCCATGTCAGGGACGTCGTCGCTGTTCCGGTACCGATACCAATAGTGGAAGTATTCCACTACCTTGTCAAGAACCAAGCTGCTACTCAGAAGGTCAGCACTGCTGAAGGAACAGGACGAAAAGAAGCCATCATCCATGAAGAGTGAACAGAAACGGTGGGAAGAGATCGATGTCAGATCAAGTGTAGTTGTGCAATCAATCAGCCCAGCCAAAAAGGCGGTCTGTCAGGAAGAACACAGCGAAATAATTTGAATTCATCATTGAAGACGGGTTCAGGGATCATGGACGGCAAGGCTTGGGAGTTTTGCTTACCTCATCTCGTGGAAGACACACCGTGCATCCTTCGCCTCGGAGAACTGACCTGCAGCCGGATGTGAGCATAGGATCAGCTGGTGATGGCCAAGTCTCAGCCATTGCTAGGCGTCGACTTACTCCTCACGTCCAGCATGCCCTTGATGATAGGACTGACCATGGCAGCTTCTCGCAAGACCACGAACTCGAAGCCATCGGCCGACACGAGCGTGATGTACTTGCTGGGCAGCTGATCCACGTTCATCCCCAAAGCTGCTGCCATGATGCCGGATCACAACAGCAACAGCGCTCACTTGGGCACTGGAGGAATGCTGGAGATACGTCAACGAGCTTGCACCTGAATCAGATGCCTTCTCCGGGTGCGGAATCAGATGAAGCACGTGGCCAGTTGTTCGAAAGGACAGGAGGAGCTTGACGGACTGCGTTTTCGCGCCACGTCTTTTTCACGGTGGGAACAAGCGGCAGAATTTAGTGCACAGTCCCAAAGGGGGAAGGCGGTCGGAGCTCAGGTGCAGATGTTTCTGCCCCGCCAACCAGCTGCCCCAAGCGCGCAAGTGGACCTGCATCTTTCGCTTCGGTTGCTCTGCCAACCTGTTTACTTTAGCTGCAACACACCAGGCAAGTCATAGATCAAGGTTATCCTGCTGCGTCGTCACTCCTCCGCCCTGCCCTGCCCTGTCCTTCGCCAACATCACCACCACCACTCCTCCCTCGCTCGTTCTTTCGCATCTTCTCCTCTGCACTCGACCGTGCCAGACATCAACCATCAACATTACTCTGTCTCGTGCACCCGCCTGCGTACTGAAAACCAGTGTCAAGCACCACCATTTGGCACTCAGCTTAGCCTTCGGTGCTCCACGGTTCAAGGGGAAGACCCTCAATTCAACCGCATTCCTCGGCATATCCTTCTGAGACATTCCTTCTCCATCCATCACAAGGCCACGCGATGGCTTCTTACCAGTATCGCAACTCTTATTACGGTCAATCACAGCAGCCTGATCCGTATCGTCAGGGACAGCGGACCCGTTCAAGCGAAGGCACCGTCAGCACTACTATGAGCTCTTCGAGCGCTCGTGATACTTCAAGCGGTCGCGAATCTGCAGCCACTCACATGACGGAGGGACCTACTTACTCGAAGAAGATTGTTGTCGTCGGTGATGGTGGCTGTGGCAAAACTTGCCTTCTCATCAGCTACAGTCAGGGTTACTTCCCAGAGGTAAGCATCACCCATCTCGGCGCAGCTCGTCTCCGTCGTCGCTGACATGGGTTCTGCAGAAATACGTACCGACAGTCTTCGAGAACTACATCACTTATCCGACACATCCGCCCACCGGTAAGACTGTGGAGCTGGCTCTATGGGATACCGCTGGCCAAGAGGAGTATGATCGTCTGCGACCACTCTCCTACCCCGAGACGGATTTGATCTTCGTCTGTTTCGCGATTGACTGCCCGAACTCCCTCGACAATGTTCTTGACAAGGTAAGTTAACCATGTTTCTCCGTTTTCACTATCGGACCGTCTTTGCTAATCACGTTTACAGTGGTACCCCGAGGTTCTGCACTTCTGCCCATACACGCCCCTGATTCTCGTCGGCCTCAAGTCGGACTTGCGCTACAAGAAGACTTGCATCGATATGCTCAGGACCCAAGGCCTGACTCCGATCACGACTGAGCAAGGCATGGCTGTGTCGAAGAAGATGGGTGCACAGTACATGGAGTGCAGCAGCAAAGAGATGCGCGGCGTTGATGAGATCTTTGAGCGAGCCATTCTCACAGTTGTTGCCAATGATCGCAAGACTATCGAGGCCAACAATGCATCACCAGTAGCGAACAGCGACTCCAGCGGAGGCATCCCTGGCATGACTCGGCCTAAGAAGAAGAAAACAAGGTGTCAGATTCTCTAGATTGAGTCGCCGAGGAGCCCTCCCATTTGTGCATCTGAAGAAAGGGGTCCCCTTTTGGCAACGGATACAAACTTTTTTTTAATGACCATTACGCGAACATTTCTTTTTTTGATCCTTACGACAACAGCTCTTCACGAAATACGGACATTGAGGAGAAAGGAGTAAGGCGGAGGGAGAGGATCATCTTGGTGTAGGAAAGATGTCAGCAGGGCTTGACCGGCATGAGAAGTGCTCTCCTGCTTCGCTGCTGGCTCTTCCAGATTTGTCTTGATATGTGTGAAGAGGGTCAAGCAAGGATGAGTGGGACTCAACGGCTACCGCGAACCTCGCCAATGTTGCTGGACTGGTGCTGGGGCATGCCGAGATCAGAGCGAGGACCGCGCAGGCAGTGGGATCGTCGTATACAAGGATGCTCTTTATACATTGCATAGCGGATGAGGCAGACAGAAAATATAACTGCGTTAATCCTGGGCACTCGTCCACATTTTGGCACGACCTGGGGCAGCCGTGAGTGAGTTGGGCGTCAGCATTGTATTGAGTGATTTGTTATCTTTATTTACTTAACAGTCCTCCCCGGACGGCCAGAGGGCCATGTACATTATGCTGCGAAAATAGCAACATGACAGCCTCTGACCTTCTCCCATGCTGCCACTTCGTCGCACAAGTGATGGTGACGGAATGTCCAGTTCAGGGACGTATGCAAGGAATCGACGTTTACGGGCATCCTGCACGCTGAAGAGAAGGAGGCCGACAAGGAGGACATCTTCAAGACGTTCAGGGCCATCACTAGCGTTGAAAAGAGGCATGGCGAGTTCCTTATCGTGTCAAGTGTCCATCCGCACTAGGCCGGTTTCCCGATCGTGGTTACGATTCCGACAACGACCTGTGTTGCCGAGGTGCAAGCATGGGAGAATAGAGGATATGCTCGTCGAAGGAACGAAGATGACAACGCCATGTGACAAGACCAAGGCTGCGAAACCAGACAGAAATGACCCATTGCGCTCCCTGCATGGCTTGCTGGAGATATGGAGAGGATAAAGCACAAGATGCTGAACTCCAGAATGAACAATCTTGTTGGTCGTCCGATCCATATGTACTCCGAATTGTAAGTCGTGACGTCGTAAACAGCTCCACGCTGAACATGCATGGCATTACCCCCATGAAATTCAACAACCCGTGATCCCCCCTTCCCCTCACGAACCTCTCGCCCTGGCTCCTCCATCGTCATCATCAGCCTCGTCCACCGTATTTCCTGACGGTCCTGCCCCCGCCGCAGCTTGTGCAGAAGAACCCTTCCCGTCTCCATCCTCCTCTTTCGCCATTACGTTTTCGAACTGCGACCACAACGCCTCGACCGATGAGAATTCATTTCCGACCTGTATAGATAGATGTTAGGGGAACAAATCCTCCCTGGACAAAAGGGGCCCCGCGTTCGGGTTGTCGTCAAAAGGAAAATGGGGTGGATGGATGGTTGCTTGGGACACGTACGGCGATGACGGCTTCGAGTGAACGGTTCAGCTTGTTGATGTTCGCGAGGACTTGTTCGAAGCTCTGGGTACAGCACTCTGGGTCAGCCCATGCAGGTCTGGCGATCTTCCATCTTCGTCTTCGCTAGAGAACAAGGGAAACTTTGCTGTTGGACTCGCACCCTGGTTTGCCTAGAAAGGTATGGGGGAGGGGAGAACACACCATTGCGATCTCTCCGATGAGGACTTCACGCTGCTGCTCAAAGTATGTCTTCTCTCGAGCGCCACCGCCTGCAGCGGACACGGAGCGTTGGTGAGACATGGCAGCTTCAACGGTCCTTGGGAGACTGATGGTGGGCGCAGTGTCGCGTCTTGATGTCGCGTCGCAGTTGTAGTCTACACTTGGGGAGGGGTCTTTGGCGGGGTTGACCTCAAGTTTGGTGGGGGCAAGCCAAAAGCACGTCCTTGGTATCGCCAATGTCAAGTAAATGGGAGACTGTCTACAAACATGATCTATGCTGTAGAGAACCCTACGAGGCATGGGATGAAACCTTAAAGACAGAAAAATTCTATTTAAATTGTGAACAAAAGTTGCTTCAGATATCGCCACACTCTGAGCCTTGGTACGCGTTATCCCCGGGTTTCCTGCCGCCTTGCTTACACCTCTGTTCTATATACGCCAATCAAGGAAAGCCCTTTCATCAAAGAACCTCAATGCCATATACAAAGTCCACAGCTCTCTTTACTATACAAACAAACGATTGATCATCATGCTATTATCCTCTCATCCATAGCTACCGCTTGTATTGGTCGGGATGTCGGTCGTACTCATGCGGCCGCAATCCTCTCGCCATCATATCTCGCGAGTCCCGGGGATCTCTTGAATCCCGAAGCTGAGCATCTCGTGGATCGGGTGGTTGGTATCCTCCAGGGCCCGGAGGACCACCAGGTGGCCCTGGCTGCTGTCCCTGAGGCGGGCCGGGTGGCGGAGGCCCTCTGGCATCGTATCCAGCAGGCGTATAGCTGCGGCCGGGCGTGTCTCGCGGATCGCGAGGTGATGGCCCTGGGGTACCAGAATACCCTCTGTATGCTTGTGCAGGAGGTGGCACCTGCTCTGGAGGTCGCGATGTCGGTGGTGGCTGCGAATATCGGCCTGGCATGGAGTGCTGCGGCTGTCCTTGCTGTTGAGGCGGCATGCCCGGGCCGCCCGGGCCATACATTGAAGAGCGATCATCTCGCATGCCCATGTGGTGAGGCTGATGAGGCGGAGGTCCTGAAGCCCACCCACCAGCGGGTGTTGGTGGCTTCGATGTGGGTGGTCCCTGCGGCGCCCATGATTGCTGTGCTGGTGCCTGCGAGGTCTTGGGCGGCGGCGCGTTGTGGTACTGCATGGGCTGCGGTTGCTGATGCTGAGAGGGTGGTGGATGCTGCTGCTGCTGCTGCTGCTGTTGTTGCGGTGGCGGCTGCTGCCCTTGCCATGAATCCCGTCCACCTTGAGGCAACTCTCTCGACCTAGGCGCGGAACCATGACCAGGATACTGAGGAGGTGGAGATGCCGCATGTGGTGGAGGCGGTCCATTGGCAGGATAAGATGTGGGATATCCCGACTGTGAGTGGTGCTGGGGTTGGCTAGGTGGAGGGTACCGCTGAGGATTTTGGGGCGATCCAGTGCTTCCAGTATACTGGAAGCCATGCTGCCAAGGGCTCTGCCTATAGTATTCCCGGTCAGAAGCTGGCGAATCCATCTGCACACCCAAGGGTGTACGAGTGCCACCCATGGGGTGAGCTTGAGGAGATGCCGAGTAGGATGGTTTCAGTGAGGGCATGGCTGAGACGCCACTGCTGCGTCCGTACGGAGGATACTGATCCGAGTCTCTCCGCATATGTGATTGAGGGCCTGGACCTGGTGGTGGCTGTCTCCCCATGTTCTGGGGTGGAGGAGTGGCCGATGGCCGAACAGGAGCATTCGTCACTTCGGCAACGCGTTTGGGCGCTGGCGGCGGATCGTCGTTCAGGAGAGACATGATACTGGAAGTCTTCCTCGGTTCAGGAGGTCGTGGAGCAGTTGGCGGCGGGGCTTGAGGCACAGCATTCTCAGGAGGCGTATTGCTGTAGTGATCTTGACCAGAACCAGGCGGTGGACCTTGATGCATAGGAGGCCCTTGCCTCGGTGGTGGCTGGATCGGGGGCGATTGCGCGGGAGACGGGTTGCCCAGCAAGCCTCGTCCAGCTTGTGGCTGCAAAGGCGGAGGATAAGACTGGGGAACTGGCCCCCTGGGAGGTTCCTGTGGTGGTCTTCCGGCCAACGGCAGAGGCTCTCTGCCGGTTGGAGCAAGTCCTGGCTGCTGCCGGTGACCAAAGCTCTCAAAACCGCCTTGCGACAGCGGTGGACCGTCTGACTCTTGCTTGACCCTCAGAGGAGGTCGCTCGGCCTGGCGCGCCATGTCAATTTCTCTCTCACGCTCACGAGCCCTTTGCTGCTGCATGCGCAATTGGGCTTGTGCTTCCCGCTCCCGCTCCCGCTCCCGCTCCCGTTCCACCATGCCATCAGGCTGCACAGGCAGCATCGACTGAGCGGCAATTGGCCGTGGCTCTCGGTTCTCTGCCAAGGCAGCCACAGGACCCTTGAGAGCGAGCGGCTGTCGTGGAGCCGGTTCTCGTTCCCGTTCGGGGAAGCCGAATCCCTGCATTGGCGCTCGCATCGGCCTTGAGGCTGGAGACATAGCTGAAGACACGGGCGGCTGTGGGGGCCCGTGAGGCGGGATACTCATGGGAAGCTGACCGGGAGGAGGCTGCTGTTGCTGACCAGGCTGACCCATCGGCGGAGGATATGTAGCAAATCCGGGACCTCTCGAAGTTGGAATGGCGGCGTCCATCCTCGGCGGTGCCTGTGCCGGCTCTCCGTGCAGTTCAATCCCCCCAGCAACAGCAAGAGGCCGACCGGGGGTCGCTGAGACACCATCGTATCGCCTCCTTTCGCGGCCAGTAGCTGTTGGCTGTGGGGGATCAGGGAGCTTCTCTCCTCGGGCACGTGCTTGGTCTGCTTGACGCACGATGTTTTCCCAGTCGGCCCGGCCCTGGTCCTTTTGTCGGACGAAGTAGTTCTTGACCTGCATAGTTTATTAGATAACATTAAAAACAGTACTTCTTCCGGAATGATCTCACCATGATCGAGGTCTTGGAGCCCATATGGGCAGCAATAGCATTCCAATCAGATCCAAACGACTTCAATAGTTGTGGGAAGTCGTTAGATTCCGACACACTCCAATAGCTGGATGCTTGAGACGGCGGCTTGCGCTCCTGCTGTGGCTGAGCCAGGTTGAATGTTGCCATCGCTGGCTGTGGCGGCGGCGGCTCTGGTCGTAGTGAGGGCGCTGCCATGACCTCAGGCACAGGTGGTGCGGGCATAGGTGGTTGACGATCCATAGGGGGCATCGATACGGGAGGGGGGAACTGTCCTTGAGGTGGCACGCCGGCAGGCTGTTCGAATGGTGGTGGAGGGCGCTGCATTTCCGGGTTGGCTGGAGGCTGGCCTTCAGGGTTTTGCGCTCGCGAGGGGGGCCTCGATCTGCCACGACCTGTTGGTCCGGGGGCAGCAGCAAGAGACTGGTTAACCTTCGCCGCTTTGGGTTCTTTGTCCTTGGCAATCTTTCGTTTGCCTTTTCGACCGTCCACCTTCTCTGTACCATCGCCCTTGGAAGCCTGGCCGCGGCGACTAGGAGTACCAGCTGGAGTGGTGTTCTCTGTGTCTGTTGCAGGCTGCTCGAAGGGCCATACAGGGGCCGCAGCACGCCGGGGTCGTCTTCTCTCGCCATTCTCTCCAGTCTCGGTGGTCTCCTCGCCCTCTCCGTCGCCGTTGCCGAGCTCCGACACAAGCGCACTCGAACGGCCGCCTTTCCTGCCCTTCTTCCGTCTCTTCGGTTGCTTCTTGAGCTTCTCTTTGAGGTTCAACTCCTTCTTCATCAGGTAATAATACTGAATGCAAGTGCCAAAATCGCGGTGCGGAAGGGCCTCGGCCACCTTGCCCCACTGCTTCGGAAGTTCGAGGTATCGCTTTTCGAAGAGCTCGTTCTCCTCTTCCGTGAAGTTATTGATCGGAGGGAGGACCTGCCAAGCAGCGACCAGCCTTTCGGGCGGCACATAACCAGACCGGTCGAGAAATTGCGCTTGCAGCTTCTCTTCGCTGTCCCAAATCATAGGCGGAATAACTGCCTCCTTGTCGCTGCGATATTTCTCCTGTTGTGCCCTCATCTCGCGCTCTTTTCGTTCTTCGTCTTCGCGCATCGATGCTTGAAGTACGCGTTCAAGATCTCGTTCAGTTGCAAATCGTCTGTTGCCACCTCGGCCTTCAGGCTTCGGCTCAGGCGTGACAGGAGCAGGTACCTCAACCGGCGGAGCTGACACTGAGAATTTGTCCCGGCTTTTAACGGCGATTGGATCTTCCGATGTGGTGAAATCAAGGTAACGGAGGTAGTTGTCGGCATATTCGCTTCTCAGCCTTTCCTGCTCTTCGCTTCGCTCGAGGTGCATCTGGTCCAAGTGAGCAATTACATAATTGTTGACGATGGCGTCGGAATCGAGTGTGGACAAGAAATCTTGGTCTTTGTTCCAAGGCTCCTGACTGAAATCTGGCAAGCTGTCAATAGGAGGCGTCGACATGTATTGTCGCACCTTATCAACCTCAGCGAGATACGCCTCATCATCAGTTGAGGAATCATCATCCTCGATCTGTGAGGGGGTACTGGGAGGCTTGGAGTCTCCCTCCGTTGACTCGATAGCAATAGAAGCGAGCTGTGAGGGGCGTTCCTTGTGCGAAATCGCGGGGCTGGCTTTCTCGCTGCCTGCAGTTGAGCGCGGCGTCTTGCCACGAGATGAGGCACCGCGAGACGATGCGCGAGCCTCGCGAACCGAGGGCACACGCAGAGGCTTCACGGGAGGGACATCCACGTCCATAGATTCTGCGTCTGCTGGTGCCTCAGAGGTGACAGACTTGGGCTTTGCCACTTCGCTGGCGCCTGCCTCCGGCTCGGCAGCCTTGAGCTCACTCGCTTGCTCTGCTTTGATCGGCTTGGCTGGCGTCTTGACGCCCTCTGGTAATGGACCCAGGAGATCAACCAAGCCCTCCTTCTCCTTGACGAGTTTGACCATCGATCCATGGGTCAGAATCGCATATCGCCGCAGAACTTCGACAGGCACCTTAGGACCCTGGATCTTGTTCAGTTCAGCTTGCGTCTTCTCAATCTCCATGGCAAAGTAATCGTCCAGGCCTTCATCGTCATCGGACTCCGAGCCCTGGTCAGGCATGACAGGTTCCGTGGGCAAGCTAAATCGAACAACGCCAACACGATGTCGTTGGCGTCTTGTCTTCGGCTTTGGGGGTGTCGCTATCGTGGGCTTCTCGTCTTTGGTCGGCCCGGCGCTGGCATTGTTAGGCTCCGGCTCTGCGACATCAGCCATCTTCTCGTCATCCTTTTGGCCCTTCTCAGATCTCTCAGATCTCGTAGTGTCGTCCACTGATGGTCGTCTCGGAAACTCGTCCTTATCAGCACTTGATCGAATCTCTCCTGGCTCAGCGCTGTGGAAAGACCGCGCCCTATCGCCGCCTCCATAAGTTTCTGACTTGGCATCGCTACTGCGTGGTCTCCTGTCGTCCGGTGGTACCTCCCTCTGAGCGCTGCTTCCGCGCCTGTAAACATCAGGTCGCGGCTGTGTGAAAGTCTGAGCCCTCATCATCTTGGGTGACTCTGGAGGCTTCTTCAGCGCAGGATTGATCCACTGCTTACTGGACGGCCGTTGCTTCTGTTGTTGCTGCGCCCGTGGCCCAACCGGTATGCTTGCGTTCTCGGGAAAGGCTGGTTTGGAGGGACCGATGGGTGGAGAGACTATAGAATCATGTCCAGCAGACCCAGGTCGGTCACTGAGAGCCTTTGGCCCAGTCGGTGGTGCTCTTCCAGAAATGGACGTGGGCGACAGATCAGCCGTCGATGCGCTTCTGTTTGGCACAGAGCCAAATGCGGGTGCGGACGGTGCGACTGGAGGCGGAGAGATCTCTTTCGCGGTCGTGAGAGGCTCTGTCGGCATTGTAGTTCGTTGCTCAAGTTTTGGTCGAATCAAGTCTGGTCTTTCTGACGGGTGCCTCTCGTCACGTATGAGATCGCGTCGCCCGTCAACATCAGGGTACCTATCTCCTCGGTCGCGATCATCACGCTCACGACCCCAACGCCCTTCCTGTGAGCGGCTTCGGGGGTAGCGATCATCGTACGGTGTCCTTCCTCTTCCCCGATCGGATGACCAATCTCCTCGTCCACCACGGCCACGGCCACGAATCATGCCTCCGCCACGGGCGAACTGCGGCCCTCCATACGGGGGGTCTGATGCCGATGACCCAGCAGATAGCGGGCCGCCGTCTCGAGACTCTCGGCGAGCGCGATCAGCGTCCACGCCTAATGGTCCATCGCGGTCCCTGTCTCGAAAGTCGCGGGGTGGAGGTGGTGATCTCGCTCTGAGTGGTGAACGTCGCGCGCGAAAATCACGGTTATCGCGATCGCGCCAGTCCCTGTCCCTCTCTCGGTCACGATCCCTCTCTCGACTCCGATCATATCGGTCGACCCTGAAGTCCATATCACGTTCTCTGCTGTCATCTCGTGGGCCCCATTGTCTTCCTCTGCCGCCTCGGCCTCTGCCACCACCGCCTCTGTAATCTCCAGAAAACCCGCCGCGGGGCCCGCTCGGTGTATCTATCAGCGCTTTAGGTCCACGTGGAGGCTCGCGCCGAGAAGGGTCAAAGTTGTCTCTATTGCTCTGGAACGCTGACGAGTTGGCTCTGCCTTCTGCAGATGAGCGACGGCGGTCATTGTCGCCGAAAGGTGGCCCTCTGTCAAAGCGCCCAGGAGAACGATCTCTCGGTGACCTGGAGCGCCTGTCGCCATCGTACCTCGGATCACGGTACCTGGACGCCCTGCAAGAATATGTCAGTTGACTGCTGGTGGCGCCGTGCAACGTTTTGCTGCGGCCTGAATCGCGACACGTTAGGACTCACATCTTCTGCGATGACTGTAGACCGTGATCCGACCACAAGGGACACAACGCCCTGCGGCTTCGCCTAGCCGCTTAGGCTTTGACTGCAGACCGGCAAGGTGGTCTTACGGAAGTGATCCAATTCGATGATGGCGGCGTCGACGTTCTGTGGCCAGAGTTGGGTATGTGATGGTGGTGGGATTTCTAGTGCATCCCACGCGTATGTCGTTTGATCGATAGTGCGCTATGCTTTGGGGGCGCAGATATTGAGTTGAATGATTGTGCGTAGCGCCCTTCACTCCCTCCTTGGCGAGAACAGCCTCCCAGTCAGGTAGCGCCGTCGTGAATCGTCCAAAGGAAAGAAAAACGGCCTGCGAAATCGATGCGAGGAAGAGGATGCAAAGGGTGGATTGACTACGGCCGGCCCAGCCAGCTCGGGTTCGACTCCCCCCAGTGGTCTGCCCCGAGAGGTCCACTGCCAGAACGCTGCAGGCATCGCGTGGCGGCTGAGGAAGCTGATTGGTCGCTGGATTCAAGACTCACAGGGCCCAAGCTCGATGCGGGCAGGCGCTGGGGCAGGAGCCTACAGTCTACGGCACAAGGTCTGGAATAGAGGGTCGCTCCTTCCCTGACCTGCCGCTGCCGGAGGTGCGCTAGTCCGATTCGGGCTCTAGGGGTGGTCGAGGTGTGGCTGGTGAAGATCCACATTGAATCGTGGCGGCGGATGCGTGGCTGCAGATTGTGGATCGTGAAGAGGGACCCTGGATTTCTTGAAATTCTTTACCATCAACTGAAAGCTGGGAGACAAAGTGGTATGATGCGAGACAAGACCCGGACATATTCATCTCAACCTCTTCTTTCACCTGTCTTCAACACAGTGCCATTTTCTTACCCGCCAGCTCCTCATCTGTGGCTCTCTGTCTCTTGATATACCTCATCTCGACCGCCACTTTTCTTTCTTTTTCAGTGAACCCCTCCATCCTTCAGTCCCGCCCACTATGACACAACAGCACGACGAGAATGCTGCCCCGGCCGGGGCCCAGGCTGCCGTCCTGGTCAAATCCGAGCAAATGCCCCAGGGCTCACAACAAGTCGAGGAGTTGGATTTCAACAAGATCAAGGGCCCCATCACCGCGGAGGACCTGTTCCTGGGTATGAAGCACATGGGGTTCCAAGCCTCATCCATGGGTGAAGCCATCCGAATCATTAACAACATGGTATGTCTCACCCTCTCTCTCTCTCTCTCTCTCTCTCTCTCTCTCTCTCTCTCTCTGTGTGTGTGTGTGTCCAAAAACGCAGTCTTGTTTCCGTATGCTGAACAACCCAACTATAGCGCACGTGGAAAGACCCAAGCACAGGCGAAAAAGCCACCATCTTCCTAGGCTACACCTCCAATCTCATCTCCTCCGGTCTCCGCGGTGTCTTCCGCTGGCTCGTCGAGCACAACCACATCTCAGCCATCGTGACCACCGCCGGTGGCATAGAGGAGGACTTCATCAAATGTCTCGGCCACACTTACATGGGCTCTTTTTCTTCGCCCGGCGCCGAGCTGCGTAAGAAGGGACTGAATAGGATCGGGAATCTCGTCGTGCCCAATGACAACTACTGTGCGTTTGAAGACTGGGTTGTTCCCATCCTCGATAAGATGTTGCAGGAACAGGAGGAAAGTAAAGGCACGGAGAACGAGATCCACTGGACACCTTCAAAGGTGATTCACCGACTGGGCAAGGAGATCAACGATGAGCGATCGGTGTATTATTGGGCGTACAAGAACAACATCCCGGTATTCTGCCCAGCGCTTACGGATGGAAGTCTGGGTGACATGCTCTACTTCCACACCTTCAAGTCCTCGCCTCAGCAGCTCCGCATCGATATTGTGGAGGACATCCGTCGAATCAACACCATTGCTGTCCGGGCCAAGGCAGCCGGCATGATCATCCTTGGTGGTGGTGTTGTCAAGCATCATATCGCCAATGCCTGCCTCATGAGGAACGGCGCCGAGTTCGCGGTCTACATCAACACGGCTCAGGAATTTGACGGCAGCGATGCTGGCGCACGACCAGATGAAGCTGTATCATGGGGCAAGATCAAGATGGACGCAGACAACGTAAAGGTCAGTCATGTTATTCTGACAATTTCCTGCCTCAGTTCAAACGCTACTACTCTGTTCATGTTGGCCAACACCCGTGGTATCGTACTGTCCATAATCTCCCATGTGCTTCCTTTTCATCATTTGCCCAGCCTTGTTCTTTCCGTAGCACCAAATGATCACGTACTGATACACGATAGGTCTATCTCGAAGCCACAGCCTGCTTTCCCTTCATTGTGGCGAACACCTTTGCCAAGGACTCGCAATCATGAGAGTTTCGTCATGATTGGAGTTGCCTCACCATGCCTGATCCTTCATACTCATCAGGATACGCGCCGCCTGCTCAACCTGCGAGTCGACTTTGACGTTGTCAGAATCCCGACCACCCGTGGCAGCCTCAGCAGGAGAATGAGGCTCAAGCTTGGATTCGGCACTTGAAGTAGAAGTGCTGGGGCTGATGATGCCTGGCTCACCGTCAAGGGGCACATCAGAAGACGTCCAAGCCTTGGCGTATCCGGAGCGACGGGTCACGCGTGCTGTGCGGACACTATCTCCGGGTTTTGCACAGCAATCCCTCGGTTCATTGTGTGTTGCCATAGCCATGCCGCTATGTCTCTGCGTCGTGCCCTCTCGGTCTAGCTCTGTGATACGATCACCGCTCTGGTCCGCGTGCCTCAATCTTTTGCAGCTCTCTTGAACTGTTACTTTCGATTTCACGTTACCGTTCCTGATGCCCGCGCTGGCTTTCCTCTTGAGGCTGCTTTTCGCATCCTGGGTGTGTGCGAGGCCCTCCTTCGGCACTTCCAGTTCCTTCAATTTCTTGCGAGCGACATACTGCCTTGCCTCTTTCTCAAATTCAGCAACGGCCTCGCTCATATTAGCTTCAGTAGCCCGCATCGCAGCAGTCGAGGTCTTGGTATGCGTCCGATTCTTCTCGGTTGGGTCGTAGATGTTGACCATATCCTCTATCTTCAGGATCAAGGCATCAATTCTCGCAATCTCCTCGGTGGTGTACTCTGAATCACAACGGTCCAATTGCAGAATGAGAAATCGGCCGGCAGTCACCAGCCTTTCCCAGGCTACAAGTCTAGCTTGTTCCGCCCTTGCGGTGGAGGTCCAGAGCTTGATAACGACTTTCTTCTTGGATTGCTCAAGGTTCAATACCCCATCCTCTTGCACCCTGTCCGTGGATGGACGGTCCGTCGATGTGGCAGCAATAGAGGCGGCATCGTCGTCGTCAACGATCCCTCGGGTGCTGGCTGTATCGGAAGTTGGATCGTGAGCCTCTCGGGCAGGAGTATTCATAGCCCCAGACTTCTTGAGCTTTGCATCAAACCCGCAGGTTCTGTTCTTGTCTCTGCTGTTGGCAGGCCTGTCGTTGTCATTAGCATATTCGCTTGCACGATTGAAGGATCCATGGTCGCACGTTGTTGATCGCTTTATGTGGGCCATCTTGGTGAATCGGATATCGCAGCAAAGTCCCAAGACCTTTCAGGAGAATTTGTTTCGTATGGCAGATCAGGGATATTTGATGTTCAACAAGCTGACAGGGATAGGCAGGCTGGTGTTATGTGACGGGGATGGGAAAGAAGACAAAAACCAGACGTCGGTGGTTGTATTTATCTAAAAGATGCTTTTTGTCGGAGATACGGCCAGAAACACCACGCAGAACCTACGACTTCCTTCTCCGAACTCAAGGTTGCTTTCACGTCGATATCTAGCTCCATGAGGAATAGTGCACGGGATGCTCTTGCCATCTTGCCATGGTTCACAAAGGCATAAAAGTTGGGGAGAAGGCAGTTCCATTGGTGTGGTGTTCTTGTTACGGCCGATTCACTCTTTGCATACATGGGCAGTCAAACAGTCTTCGGCTGAAGGAAGCTTGATATCAGTGCAGCCAATCTGACTGACCATGAAATCCGAGTTACCTTCTGAGTCAAGGCATGATTTCCAATTATCCCGTCATTCATCGTTTCCTCATTGTCATGACCTCATGAAGTCAAGAGCAACATCTTGTCACAATGATAATCACAGAATTGGACACGGCCTTTCATGACACCCCGCATCCTTCATGTTGTGACTTCTCAAATCTCTACGTCGCCAACAATGATTCTGAATTCATCCAGCAGCGTATCCCACTCCTCTCTGCCCTCTCCTGCCGCCCAAATCGCCACCGTCTCGACCCCCTTCAAATCCCTCCTCATCGTCTCCGGCGTTCTTGACCCCGTCAGGATTGTCAGCCCACCCAATCCCAGCACCAATGCGAAATACGCTTCGTCTCTCTCTACACCTACCCTCTCCGCCAAGCGAATCACCGGCCTTCTGCTCAACATAGTCCGATTTGCCTGTAAGGTCCAGAAGGACTGAAACACTATATTCCTCTCCCTGCACCATTTCCTAAGATCAGCTTCGAAATGCGTCGCTGGGTAGAAGCGGTTCTGAACGATGGCCGGTTTGATGGTGGCGGAGGCGTGGAGAGATTGGAGGATGGGGAGGGTTGTGTTGGAGATGCCGAGGACGCGGATCTGTGTGGGGTGGTAGGTCTCGAGGACGCGCCAGACGCGGAGTGTTTCCTCGAGAGTCGGGAGAGGGGAGTGGAGGACGAGGCTGTCAAGGTAGGGCTCGCCACGGTCCATTGTAAAGTTGGTGAGAGAAGAGTCAACAGACTGACGAACTTGTTCTTCGAGGGAGGCCGTGGGGTTGTAAGGAGGAATGGGGCCTTGACCGGACAGAGGAGTGAACTTGGTCTGGATCTGACATACAAAGTTAGCTTGAGGACTTGGACTTTCCGGGTAGTGGTCCTGTCATCTTACAAACAGCTGATCTCTTTTCACAAAACCTTCTCGGTCGAGAGTCCGAACCGCATCACCAACAAAGGACTCTTCGTAGTGCTTGGGCTGAGCGGCAGTATCGAGGGCTCGAAAGCCATTCTGAATGGCTTTGATGACTAGATGGGGCGTGGCCTCGCGCTTCCAAGCTGTGCCATAGATCAATTTGGGCATACGAATGGCATTTGAGCCGTTCAGAATATGATCGCGGATGAGGAAGGGGGCGAGCGTCCCTGAAGTGCTGTGGGATGCAGCCATCTTGGAGATTTGGTATATGAGGATGGTCCGTGGCTGCCACGACTATAGGCTGGTCACACCACCAGCTGCGGCTGCCTAGGCAAAGAGTCTCCCTTGCCGAAGCTGTCCGTAAGAGCTAACTGGGAGATTGTAGGCGTGTTGATGGATGAGTGAAGTCAGATAGGATACGGCGGTCAGCTTTGTTGGAGACTTGAGTTTAGCAGTCCCCTATCCGGTATTCGGTTCCGATGAGTCAAGCGTCAAAACTTTTCGACCAAGACCTTGTATCAGGGGCGGCTACGTTGATGTCGACATGTACGGTCTTTTCGCAAAGTGATGACAGTTGACGATCGTGATCGTGATGGTATGGTGGTGTAGCAACGACGTCTGAAGAGAAGCTCACCCCAGTCAAGGTCGCCCAATCAGGCTTAGGCATCCCGGGTACCTCTCAGGGCAGCTTCGTTAGTGGCGCTGCTGCCCCTCTGCTGCCCCTCCAACCCCTCACTTCAGTGACGCCGTCTCTCATTCAGAACCAGTGGGTTTTCTGTGATGAATGTTGGGCGCTAAGTATAACAACTTGAGCGGTTCAGAGGGGAATCAGTGCTGGAGGAGAGCGTCACGGTGTTTTCTTTCTATCTTTTCGGGGTAGCTCTCCGCTTTTCCGGTAGTGTTATCAACTATTGCTTGCTCGGGGTCACAAACCATAGCGATTTAACGATTTGATCATTGAGCTGCGTGGTTCTGCAGCCTTGGCAAGCCTGCTATTGGCGCCTCTCGGGAACAGGCTCCGATGAAAAATTGCCAATCTGTGACCGCAGTCTTCCAGCGTTAGGTTTGTAGGTGATGTGAATAAGCGATTTCCCCCCATCTTAGCCTGATCTCTTAAATGGAAAGTGGCGCTTCCCCATCCTGCGTACATACAAATACATCATCGCCAGCCTCCTTCCCTGACCCTTTCAAGGTCGCCCCATTCACCTTCATCACCCAATTTCTGACCTCTGACCTTACCAGCCGTAATCATGGCCGACACATACACCGCGAAGTGGGGCATCATGGCCACTGGAGGCATCGCTTCCTCATTCTGTCAAGATATCCTCAAAGACCCTTCTGTTCGTGACACCACTGGCGTCGCCCATCGCATCGTCGCCGTCGCCTCTTCTACATCCGCCTCGCGTGCTGCCGACTTCATCAAGTCCATCGACGGTCCCTCTGACGCGAAGGCTTACGGCTCTTACCCCGAGTTAGTCGCCGATCCTGATGTCGAGATCATCTACATTGCGACCCCGCATGGCCATCACTTCCAGAATGCGATGCTGGCTTTAGAGGCTGGGAAGCATGTTCTGTGCGAGAAGGCTCTCACGGTCACGGCGAGCCAGACCAAGAAACTGGTCGAGACGGCCAAAGCAAAGAACTTGTTCTTCATGGAGGCTGTTTGGACAAGGTTCTTCCCTCTGAGTATCAAGATCAGGGAGCTCGTCACCGAGGGTGCCATTGGCCGGGTCTACCGCACTTTCGGTGAGAAAACAACTTCCATCTTCCCGTCGTCATAAAAGATTGTACTAACACGCTGCTCGCTCTCAGCTGATCTCTCCTTCACCAACGTAGCCGACAATGGCAAGCTGGGCTTCAATGATGGTAGCGGCAACCTTTCTACTGATGACTCCCACCGCATGGTCAATCCAGACCTGGCCGGCGGTGCTCTACTCGATCTCGGTGTCTATTCACTCACCTGGGTCTTCCAAACCCTCTATCACACTCAACCAGAGTCAGAAAAGGAGAAGCCCCAAGTTGTCTCTGCTGTCACCAAGTACTCCACCGGCGTTGATGAGACCACATCCATCATCTGCTCCTTCCCCAAGCACGGCTCACAAGGTATTGCTACGACGTCCTTGCGTGTGGCATCTGACCCAGACGACAAACACACGGCCGGCCCCGCGATTCGCATCCAAGGCACAAAGGGTGAGATCCAGCTCGTGGGCCACGCCTTCAGGCCAACTGGTTACCGTGTGATCCTGAAGAGCAAGCCCGGCGAGGTGGAGGTTGTGGACTGCCCAATCGCAGGTGGCAGGGGTATGGGCTGGGAAGCGGACGAGTGCGCAAGATGCTTGAAGGATGGGTTGAAGGAGAGCAAGACGATGCCATTGGAAGAAAGCATTGTGATTATGGAAGTGATGGACGAGGTGTTGAAGCAGGGCGGTGTCAAGTACCCGGAGCTGATTTCGACGGATGTGTATGATGCCAAGAGCCCGCTCAACACTGGCAAGCGATAGGATAGCAGAGCTATATCTCGGTTCAGAAAAAAAGAGAAATGGATACCTATCGCAAAGCTTACAACTTTTGGGTGTCACGACGTCTGCGGTGAATTTCAGGTAAGTCTACACCCCAGATCCGAGCGCACATCTATATCAGAACCAGCCACGCATCACGATGCTATGTAGTTGAAAAACACCCCCACCATGTACATATGTACTGTACCACTTCAAGAGATGTCAAGAGCGGCACAGATATCCGGAAAAAAAAAATTGACAGGTTGCACCGGCTCCAACGAACTTTAAAGTGCCCCTCTCTGCGAGTGCCGGAAGCGAGCGAGACAGGCGAAGCGTTCATGCACGTCTTGTTTCACGATCCCTGGCTCGGTCTTCCATTTGGGAACTCGCTTCGAAAGGAGGCCCCAACTCCCGGATTTCCGAAAGGGGACCGTGCGAGCAAGGGAAAGCAAGGTAGGGAAGACCCTGGATGGAAGACCAGAAGAAGAGAAGAAGAAGAAGAGGGGGGGGCGCAGAAGAAATGCAAGATCAATAAAATGTGCATTATTGAAACAAAAGGCAAGACTAGGTTTGCGGAAGGTTTTGTTTCCAAGCTCTTCCATGGGGTTGTTTGAATAGTACGCACGGACTGATATGTGTGTGCGGTATGTATGTAACGGTATGTGAAAGCTTTCACAAGCTTGGGGAGGGGGGGGGGGGCCTGGGAAGTTAAGACATCATACAACTATACCATAATACCTACAGTATACATACCGTACAGTACGTGTGTTGAGCCCGTTTCTGCAGGAATGGGCCCGGGGGGCGTGCATTGCAGAAGAAAAATATTAAGCGAAGATGTGGAAGCCGAAGAAGAAGCAGAAGCGAAGCAGAAGAAGAAGGAAGAAGAAGGAAAAGAAGGTTTGACAGGTCGCAACACTCTTGAAGCAAGTCGGTGATTTGTCGCGAGTGCAGTGCAGCGCAGCGCAGCGTATGATGTGCAACCGGTTTGGTCTGATGGATGGGCGTGTGTCGCTGATGATATGCAGTCTTTGGATGACAGCCAGATATGTAGCAGCAGGTGGAGAGAGGCAGGGAAGAGTACATACAGTACCTACTAAAGTAATATCATAACAGAGTGACGTGCATCCTGCAGCGAGGAGAGGTGGCAGGCACCACTGAGCAAGGGTGAGGCTTCCAAGGCACAAACCCACAAACGGGGCGCAAAAGGTCCTCCAGATGGCTGGTCGCCTTCAGCACTTTCCTCCTTTTTTTTGTTCCTTTTTTTTCTTCAATATGGCAGTGGCATAATAATCGCTGGGTAGGAAGGAAGTGAGGGTGGGCATGCATCACTGCACGAACCCTCTCCAAGCACCTTTTAATCTATGCACCCACAGAAATCGGCACGACACGCTGGCGTTCGCCCCCTTGGAACCCTTCTAGAATGCTACCTTATATCTACCAACAAACAACAACCAAAAAAAAAAAAAGTGCCGCGCCCATCCCTTTCCAAGCATGGCCGGTCCGTCTATCTCCTCGGAGGAGTTCGTGAACCACTGGGGAGGGGTGTGTGTGTGTGTGTCGGGCCTTTGAGCGCAATGGAACAATAACAGCAGCCCAGCGCACAGATGGTATAAGAGCTCACGGCCTGATGGGCACTATAACCCCCCTTTCGTTCCGAAACCTGGAATAAGGATTTTGCCCAAGATGGGGGAACCAGAAAGGGAGGAGAGAGCGAGGAGGGGAAGAAATGAAAAAAAAAAAAAAAAAAAAAGTTCTCACACCCCTCCCTCCCTCCCTCTTAGCAATGATAATATATGAACGATTACAGGAAGAAGAAATGGTACAGGATGTACAGTATTAGCGGAGATCCAGGGAACGGGTAATGTTCCGGTACTTTAGTTTCGTGATGGCGACGATGAAGAAAGCTTACTTGCTTTTCCTGTTCCCCCGAAACGCTCAGGCCTCTTGTTCACGTCTCGCTCGCTGGGCGGCCGCGATCCTCAGCCCTGGGGAGCATTATGACCGACACACACACGTCAGTGCGATGGGAAGGTTTTGGACGCCGTTGAGAAAGTATGCATGTTACATCAACGCCCCTTTATTGCATACAGGGAATGCTCGGAACGGCACAAGGGTCAGGGAATGTTGTGGAGTGGGACAACAGCAGTTTTTTGACAGGAGGATCATGTTGTGTTCTTGCAAGGGAACATCTGATAGTGGATGATCATGAGAGAGAGAGAGAGGAGAGAGGAAAGAGGTTGCGATAACCCTAGACTAACCCTCTTGCTCAAGGGTTAGCACCCCCCCCCCACCCCTCCTTTCAAAGCCTTGCAAGGCTCAATCAACATCGACTTCATCGAAGCGATGTGAACTATTACAACATGCGCTCAACTTACGTCACAAGACCGCAATCCTCAGCCTGAAATTTCAACAAATCTCACCTCCCACCCATCACGACTTCATTACCAGATCCAGAACAGCCTGATTATTCTCCGAGTTGCACGGATACCCAAAAAGAAGAAAAAAAAGCATTGACCACCCCGCATGAACCCATCGCTTTGATCCTGTGAGACAGCAACGCACTCAAGCACCCGTTGAAGCTAAACACGGACGACGGGACCCTTGGGATCCATCATACGGACTTCTCCGGTGCGGGTGTGTCTTTGGGCTTTTTGGCATTGACGCGGCACCTTCGGGCAACAAAAAGAAAAAGAGCAAGCATCATCATCATACGTCCAAAAACAACAAAGTAGGGAACGTGCAGATCACCAACCGGTCTGACCACACACAACCCCCATTATCAACCTAACTCACCATGGCAACCTCCTCACCGGCACCACCACCGCCACAGCCTCCTCCCTCGGAGCCGAACCTCACCTTGGAAGATCACAGCGAAGACACCTCCCCCGAAACATACGAGCTCGCAAACGTCCACTCCGTCTACTCCTCCATCGCCCCTCACTTCTCCTCCACCCGCCACAAGCCCTGGCCCCTCATCACCCGTTTCCTCCTCTCCCTGACCCCTGGCTCCGTCGGGCTCGACGTGGGCTGCGGGAACGGGAAATACCTCCCCGTGAACCGGCATGTGCACATCTTGGCTTCGGATCGCTCTGCTGAGCTCCTGGCCCTGGCCAGGACTCCTCCGCTGGGACTGCTAGAGAAGAAGCATGGCGAGGGTGGGGAGGATGAAGGTGACGACGACGAGGAGGAGAACAACAAGAGGAGGAGGGAAGGGGAGAAGAAGAAGTTCACACCTTCGCAGCTCGTCGTGGCTGACAACCTCAACCTTCCCTACCGCCCTTCCTCCGTCGACTTCATCATTTCCATTGCCGTGATTCACCACCTTTCCACCCGCCACCGTCGTGTTTCCGCCATCGCGGAAATGCTTCGCTGTCTCACTCCCGACCCCTCCAGCAAGTGTCTCATCTTCGTCTGGGCTCTCGAGCAGTCTTCTACGAGTAGGAGGGCATGGAATCAGGACAGTGATCAGGATACCTTGGTGCCATGGGTCATGAGGCAGAAGGGCGTGCCGGAGACCACATATCAGAGGTACTATCACCTGTTCAGGGAGGGCGAGTTGGAGGACGACGTGGTGGAGGCCGGGGGCGACGTGTTAGAGAGCGGCTATGAGAGGGATAATTGGTGGGTGATATGTACGAGAAAACAGTAGCAAGTTATGGAATCTCATACCCAGGCCCAGGGTCTTTCTTATTCATCAGAGGCATCGGTCTGCATTGCCTAGGCACAAGCATCAGATGGTTCAACAACGCCATGTCTTTCTTGCTGAATCTCTCGCGTCTTCCGCCGCCGTCTATGTGTACACGAATACAGGCTCCTCCACACAATGCTAGATACTAGTACCAGACCAAAATCGCAGCGAGCAACTTCCGCCCTCCTATCCGTTCATCTGCCCCCGTCCAATCCGGAAGCCAGGTCGTAATGCAAAGTCCATCGAACAACACCATGTACCAAAAGAAAATGCAAAGAGAAAAAAAAAGAAAAAAAAAAAGCAAACGCTCGTGTGATGGCCTCGTCTCCTCGGATCACCCTGCCATGTCTTATGCGCAGTATCCTTTCGTCGTGATGATTCCCCTGCCCATGCATCTTTGTCTATGTCCCGTAAGAACTCCTCCGAAACACACCGTTGAAAATGTCCCATGTATGCCTTCGTGAATGAGGGAAGGTCTGAAACCAGACATACTCTGTCCCTCCCCGTGCTACCAATGTTTCTCTCTCCCAATTGCGTGTGCAAAGCTCCTGCATTCTGGTTGTCCTCCTAAAATATGCTGCTTGGCGCGTGAGTCATGCCCCTAGCTAGGCAAGATCTATCTGAAGTCTTGTCTCGTCATCGTTCATGTCGGCGTGTCATATTATGATTGGGCGTTCTACCATTACCGCCCGTAATAGAAAGTGAGAAGAGAAATATCAATAACAATGTCTAGTTGGCGAAAAGTGGGTGTTGAAATCCGATTCGCTTTTCACTGGCGACATATTCAGCCCATACGTCGTCGGGCCGTCGGCTCGTTGAGTCCGGCCTCGGTACTTGCTTGTCGTTTGAGTCGCATCGGCTCCAGAGACTGGTATCCTTGATAGGCAGCCGACGGTGCTGGCGGTGGTCCTGTGGTCGGTGCTGAGGTAGGTGGAGGTGCTGCTCCATGTCCATAAGGCCCAACCCCGGTCGTCAGTTCCGCGATTCCTGGAAGATAGTCTCCTGTACGTTGCCTTGGCTGAGTCTGTATGGGTGCTAGTCCCGGTCCTGGAACAGGTGACACAAATCCTGGCTCGGCAAATTCGGACTTGATCTGTGCCATAGGTGAAGCCGTGGAAGGGTGAGGAGGTGGTGCTGTTTGCTGGTGAGGCGGAGGAGGAGCTGGAGCAAGGGTGGGCGGTGGTGGTGGCGGCGGCGGCGGCGGTGCAGCGTATACATCTCGCCTCGGTGGCCCTCCTTGAGCAGTGGGCATGGAGTGTGCCCTCGCGTGAAGTTCTCGATGGTGCACTACAGGTGCTACATCGCGATGATGTGTTGTTTGACCCGGCGGCTGCATAGGATGTGCTCGTTGCGGTGAGTGTCGAGCCACTCCTTGTGAACCCTCCACGTTGACAGCTGCTAGAGAGAAGGGAACAACTCCTGCTCTTCGCGCCATATCCGCTTCCCCCAGAAGCCAGTGCATCGCTTCAGCTGCCCTCCACGGGACAGCAAGTTCCTCTGCAACCTTGGACCACATTTCTGATTTGAACCTGATGTTGGACTGTCAGATTATTCCCCATTCACAAAGGGGTTCGGGTGGTTAGGTGACACCGGGCCTCTGTGGCATGAAATGGTGCACGACAATGATAGTGAGCTTACCTTTCGTACAGCCTCGCAAGCTTGTTCTTGCGTTCCTCGTCCCACTCGCTTCGTCTCTCGAGATAGTTTTGGTAATGCAAACGACAACTGATGGCGCTGCGTCCAGGCAAACGCTTGGAGATGTCTTCCCATTTCATACCACTCCCGCGCAGTTCGATAATGAGGGCATCCTCGTCAGGTGTCCATTTGCTTTGTTTCTTGACAGGCTGGTCAGGAACTTGATGAGACTGCATGGCCCCGCCTCGCCTTCCGCTACCGCCGCCGCCAGGCATCGCAGACGAAGCTGCTTCTGCTGGGTTTGTCGCATAGGAGGGCGGATGCCCAGGAGTTGACGCTATCGGAACTGTCGTAGACTGAGGGACTGAAGAAGGTCGACTTTGCTGCCGTTGTATGTCGAAATAAGATTCATTGGATTCACCACCAGACTTGAGGAGTGAAGAGATATCCACGTTGAGGGGCGTGCGAACCGCCGAAGGGTTGCTGCAATGTCCGTGGGCATAGGAGGAAGGGGCGCTGCTATTACTGCCCGGTACTCGTGGAGACGGGAACTCTCGCTTTATGCTGACGTCCGACTCTGCCCGCAGGAGGCAGAGGTGTGACGGTCTCTCGAGTTGAGCCAGCTCTGCTGTCTGATCGGAGGACGGGGCCGGGACCTGCGTCCAAGAACTCTGAAATGCTTTGCTTCGTCGAGGTCTCCGCGTGTACAATGACACGTGGTCGTCACCTTCGCACTAACAGGGTGGTGCGGTTCGAAGCCTCCAGCTGTGGTAAAGAGATGATGTAGACGACTTCACAGTCAGTATTGGACAGAGTCGTTTCTCTCCTTGTTTGTACCTGTCTGCGTCCCTTCGTGATTCTCGATCACGGCAGAGCAAACGAGGTCTAGAGAAGGAAAGTCAACGTGGGAGGGAGCACAGCTCTGTCGGTAACCTTATTTGATTGGAAAGGCGGCGAAGGCGAACACCGAGAGAGAGACAGAGAGAGATATAGGGGAGAAAGACTCGGTGGTCAATATAGAGCCACAACAGTGACGAGAATCTGAGTACGGGGGTCCGAGAGCGTATGGAATTGTCGCGTTTCCAACCAAGGTTGGCGAGATTATGTGATTGGACGTTGCGTAACCAATAAGGTTAGAGAGAGACGTGAGTCCCAAATGCTCCGATCAAGGGACAACAGTGAACAGATGTGAGGCGGCGCAAGTCTGAGGTTGAAGATCAATGAAGCTGAACGAGATGCGTCGAATAAGTTGCCAGTGAGTATGTAAGTAGCAGAAAAGAGGAGGCAGCCTTGAACCTAAAGGAAGATCGTGTTTGAATGCAAAAGTCGGTAGGCAGCCCAGTCATGGAACAGGGTGTCAAGGGAGGCCCCACGGTCTGGAGAAGTTAGTCGTCCTCAGAGGTGTAGGATTAGATGAAGAAAGGGAAGAAAAAGCGAGGAAGGGTCGGCCAGACAAGCATGATGGCCTGACCTATTTTCTTCTTCTGTCTGCTTGGCTGTGTCGGACGGCCTCAAGAAACGAGAGGGTCTCGAAGACGGAGGAAACAGTGGGGGGCAAGGCAACACCCCAGGGGCGTCCTGGGCCGTCACATTTCGTTGAACCCAGCCCAGAAGTAATAAGGCAATGGGCTGTGTCTAATGCCTGAAGATCAAAAGATGGAGGCATAGTACCCGCCTCCCGAGAATGCGGTCGAGAGACACCCGAGAGAAAAGGGGGGAGGGCGTGAAGCTCCAGGGGGGGGCGTGTCGACCAGCAACTGACTGGTCTGGACCTCGTCGGGGCGTCGGAGCCAGAGTGAGAGTTCTGGCTATATTCTAGTTGGGCGACTTTCGGAAGGTTTCTCGAACTCGATGGCTCATCCTTGATTCCTGCGTGATATTATGCTCGTCAATGCTGTTCATGTCACTCACTGTCTCTCCGCTCACAGAAGTATGCGATGCCTGGATCAAGTGCGCACCTCATTTTCACCGTGGCGCAACCGCCAGGAACAGGGCCTCAAGGTCATGGTGAAGCTACCCTGTGCAAGGAATTTTGAGGCTTGAGGCTGATTCCATTGCATGCCGTCAATTTCCTCCCGTTGGGACATGTCGTTCATACGAGGCATGGGCCCGGCTCAGAGAGCGCACCCTTGAGAAGAGGGTTGCCCCATGAGTATTCTATGCTAAAAGTCAGATCAGATCTGCTTATGCCGACCACAGCACCACCTCTCTTCTATTCCTTTTTTCAATACCTCTGGTGTGTAACAAATTCGAAGAAGGGTGTAGAGGATTATGGCACAGGACTGGCAAGCTTGCTGACCGATGCGCGTGCCACGAATTCATGCATAAAGAATGATGTTAAGGCAGCTGCTCCACGCCAGCGCTCCATGGATCGGTCGGCTGCAGCTCGCCCACACTTTGGCGCAACAGAAGCCGTTGACAGGCACTCGCCGTTTGGCACGAGGTTCTGAACGGACTATGCAAGTTCATCATCCGGGCACGCCGGACTCCAGGTCATTCCCGAGACCTGATTGTGGTCGATGCGGTCAAGGCAAGCGCGACAAGGCGCGCGATGATGTGCGCTTGGAGTTGGCTCGGCGCTTGCACTTGTTATTAGCAGGGTGGGGGTGGGATCTGTGTAAGGAACCAGATCAGGACGCACGCGCACACCGTCAGTCTCTTGCACACCACCCATGGCTCTTTGCGTCCATCCATTATCTTGGCCGGCAGACGAGGTTCGTGGGCGTGGAGAAGGGTTGGGCTCCATTATGCAGTGGGGATACTGAAACCGCAGGTTGATGTGCATTAGTAGCAATGTGTAGCCCGCTGGGCCGTGATGACGCGCCGCTGCGCTATGTCGGTATCCAAGCGGCCGCTATCCGCAACTTCGTTGTTCGGTACTGACGCTGGGTGCCCGTCACGGCCTTTGGCGTTGCCCAAGCTTTGTTTGCATATGCTGCTCGCCGGTCCCGTCGCCGGCACTGATGAGGGACCGTCGCCCGATAACAAGCAGAAGAGAGGTTGGGTTCCAACAAACGAAACGAACAAGTCGCCAGTCTGAGACATGGCTGCCGTGGGTACCGGGATATCCTGTGTGTAGATGGTGAACTGGCGGTCAAACCTCGTTCGTTGTCATGGTCTTGGTGTGTTGTCTGGACTAGGACCGGGGCCGCAGCAGTTCGTCCACAAGCGTGAACCGCGATCTGCCTCCCACTTTACGTGCGGCGCTGCTAGGTCGTGGGTATAACGAAGGTCGGCATGCAAGAGGGTGTGCAGCTACCCCCATGAACCGTCCTTTGACACGTTGTCAACCTAAGCCACACGACACCAAATCGGGACTGCGTCTTAGGCTGAGGGCTTCACCGTTCTTTTCGTACGCCAACCTTTCCTGGACCATCTTCTCACCCTGCGTTCCCATACCGCCCTGCTTTCTGCCTTCAAACGGCTGGATCGTGAGCTGCGATGTACGGGTTGCTCCACTGCAAATAGCGCCACAAGCCCTGACCGCCACACCCAGGTCCCAATATGGCCATGCTACTGGGGCTTGAGTCCATTCCCAAGATGAGGCGGTTGGTTCCGTGATGATGTGGTACTGGGATTTGCGGTCAGCAGCTTTTCGGGCTCTGAAGCTTGCTAAAAAAAATCGTCACTGGCGTTGGGCGGCAGACACGGCGAATATGGCCAAGTGCACTCAAGTGCGTGGCAAGACTGCGCCAACCAGTCGTCCTAGCGTCATAATTGCTGCCCGAAGAAAGAAAGACTCGAGTCACCGGGAGACTCACGTTTACTCCCTACGTTGGCATTCCTCTCTGGGGCTGATACCCTGTCTGGGCGGCTTCGCAGTCTATTTCAAGGTACAGTCTACGGGCAAATCGGAGACGGAGGGCCGGGATTTGGCCGTCCGTTCGTCATGTTGCGCTGTGCTTCTTGCCCCAGGTCAAGTGAGCGAGAGCATATGTGTGTGAATCACACAGCCGTACTTCGGTCATCCAATGACCTGGGTTTGGGTGTGCCGGTTCGAGTGTTTGCTGAAAAGGAGGTTGGGATTGGGCTTTGATGCGAAGGGCTCCAGCGCGTTCCTCATCAAGGAACTACTGTACAGTACTTACACGGCCAACAAACTGAGTGGGTGTCGACGGTGGGTGTTTGCTGGCAGTGGACAACCAGGGTTTCCGCCTCACAAATTGCTTTGCTGGCAACGACGCGCTGAACGGGGTGACCCTGGTCGGTATATCCCTTGGGCTCCACCAGGCACTGCGCTGTACGAAGTCGCTGCGACGTCATGGTCACGATCGACCTGCCAGCGCATGTTTTGCAGAAAACGGGTGAGCGAGATGGTGCGCGTGCGTGGTGGATTGATAGTCGCGAGCCTCATGTTCATTCCCAATGGGCCATCGCCCATGGTATGGTCTCCGAGGCTGGCATGCACATCAACATATCTCCGGCCTTGAACTTGAGCCCTGATAACCCATGTCGTCCGAGTGCAAACGGTCAGTCCGGCATCCTAACAACCGCGCAGTCATCCCGCGAGCAACGTTTGTCGAACGCCGGGTCCGTGCCGTAAGCTGGGAAATCAAAGTCAAATGCATCGGCTTTCCGCATTGCATGATCTCTGTGTCCCTTCAGATGGCGTCTGACGTGGCGGTGAAGAGACTGGGCTGAGTGTAGTCTGTAGGCTTGTTCGGGAATGGGATCTCGCATTGGCGTTGCTTTTGGCTGCGAGTCAGTCAGCAAGGATCTGGTCAAATAGCTCTGTGAGGCTGGCCAAAACAAAAATTGATGTCTCATTGTGAGCTGGAAGTGAACGCAAGTCTGCGGCAGAACATCACAGCACACTCCTCAAGGGAGCTGGTTCAAGTAAAAAGCAACGAGCAAGAAATATAGTTCTTTACCCACCACGCTCGCCTCTATCGAGTGCATGAGCGGAGAAGTCTCTAACAGGCAAAGGATGCGACTGCACATGAAGCAATAGTATTTGCTCGCAGCGTGTAGTGCACCTTGTACCTGATCATTCAGATCCAAGTGAGGCTGCCAAGTCATCACCAAAGAAATGAGCTCCCGCATGTCTGCAGGGTAAATTGCCAGACTGGGCTCTGAACACCGTGGTGCCGAGCCCAAGTACTGAAGTTGGCGGTGGATGGCGTTTTTGTTGTCCGAAATGTCACGGTTGATGAAGAACGGATAACGATCAGATTTCTGGGAGTCTGTATTATTTGTATGGTGTCCCATCGACCAGAGTATAGGCAGGCGCGTCTGTGCAACATCAGTACCACCTGCTCTGTAAAATCGTCGGTCGACGACCCTCGCAGACCCACAACAGGGCTGCCAATTCTCACCACCAGCATCTTCGATCACAACGACCTTAAGGCGACTACAGTTGGAAGCGCCCTGACCAGATAGCTATCTGGGAACGCCCTGTAAAACAGATTCTAAGATAGGGATAAGCCTACTTTCCCCTGTGGCACGAGTTACTACGGGAACTTATAGCTCGCGTATCCCGTCAGGCGGCCATCCTCAACGCAACTATGGCAGACGTCCCTCTGTTGGTCGTTTCTGAAAACGCGTCCTCTGAACGTCGTATCACCCCCTCCTGGACCATAACGCAGCTAAGAACCAAACTCGAACCTATCACCGGTATCCCGCCTTCATGCCAGAGGCTCTCCATCCAGGTCCCTGGTTCTGCTCCAGTGACTATCGAGGCTGCCGACGAGGATGCTACGCACCTCTCCAGCTTCCCTCTAAGAGCCTACGCAGAACTTTCTGTAAGTCAGGCTCCTTGGACGAAGAAGATGAATGCAGGTGGCGGTGGCCGCACAGCCCCTGGCTAGGCCAGACAAGGTTGAGGCCCGAAGATGGCTTCCGGATATCCTTCAGGCAGTGAGGTGCACACATGCGCCTTCACCGCTGAGGGTTGAGATGCACTCTGCAACTTCCCTGGCTGCGACACAGCTGACGATCGTGACCCTTACGATAGGTAGTTGACACCCGACCGCCCAACGCACGGCCTAACCTTAACGACACCACAGGCGTGGAAAAGTACGTCATGCCTGAGGACGAGTACGAGAAGAAGACAGACTCTGTACTCGCCTGGAAGAAATCTCAGCAGCTGGGTCGCTTCGATCCCAACGCCCCAAGCCAGGAGCAGGCCCGGCTGGCGAGCTTTGAGCAGGACATTCGAGAACGGGGCATTGAAACCGGTAAGAGGTGTCGGGTTGGAGCTGATGATACGCGGCGTGGTACTGTAGGTTACGTTGGCGAAGTCAAGGAGATCCCAAACGGAGCTGGGGCTTGGGTTGGTGTGATGCTGGATGAGCCCGTGGGCAAGAATGACGGCAGCATCGCTGGGGTACGGTACTTCGGTGAGCCGTCTGAACTAAAGCACGGAGTGTTTGTGCGACCTGAGAGGGTTGAGATCGGTGATTACCCCGTGATGAATGATCTTGAGGACATGGAGGAGATCTAGGCTTGAGCACGAGCAATACCCAAAGGATTCCGGCATTTCTCCTCAATGTTGAAAAGGGGGTGGCAACAGTGCCCGGGCATTCTATCACTGGGTTTCTTTTACAATGCGTGGATGGATGTATCGCTTCATTGTGCGACAGTTTAATCCAACAAACACTATCGCTCCAACGCTCCATCATGGCAGTTTTCAGAGTCTATGTATGATACCAGATGCGTGGCGCCGAAGCTGCCGATGGTGTCGTTCAATGGACAACACCTAACCTGCCCCTTTTCGTTACCCAGCGGCATTGGAGCCAAGACGGATTCTCTGGATGCATCTGAACCCCCACTCTGAAGCGCACTAAACATCTAGGTTGCAGGTGGTTTGTCGCAGTCGAGATGATTCCTCAGCAAGCCACTTGCTGCGGCTGGAAGACACTGAGTCATAAGCCTCTTGCGCCAAGACACATCTATTGGACACAACAAACCCAGACGCCGTGAGCAAGGCTAGTTGACCAAGGACATTTTGAGTTTTCATGGGCTCGGGGCTTAGACTCTCCAGATGAGGGGGAAATGCATGCTTGAAAGCTTTGAGTGATGCCTGCAACAGAGAGAAACTGCCGATAAGAATGGGGCGGGTTAGGGTTACCGTCCCTCCTTTGAACAGCTATTCGCCCCTTCCCGCCTCCCGCCCCCGTTTGCCGATCGATCAGCTGCATTGTCGCTGGCTCGGTTCCTCTAACTTTGTCCATTGCGAGCCTTTGCGACCGGGGACGTCGGTCAGTCGACACTCTCTTCTCATGACATGCCATAGCCACACTCCCAACCGTACCTCTACTTCATTGAAGCACGACAAATGGTCTCCTTCTGCATGTGTACACATCCGTCTGATCCGATCGCCGTCAACATTTCTACAGGCTCAGTGCCTTCCATTTGGTCGTCCTCCAATGTCAGGCTTCCCCCGTTGAACAGGGAGACCTGTCACGGCCCCCGCGATCGTTGCCATATCGGCTGCGCTTCAGGCCGTGCCTCTTCGCAGCATATCCAGTGCATACCATGGCGCATCTGATTGCCTTCCTCCTCTCGCTGGTGTATTGGCTAGACGCTGTTTCTATGGTCATCGCACAGAACGATGTCATCACACGCCCAGTCCCGGATATCCCGACCTGGGCCACTGACGCTTCTCTTGCCCTCACCCTGACTACATCTGGCGATGCCAGCCCGCTTCAATACACTGTCATTCCTTTAACGCCAGCAGTAGGACTCAACGAAAGCAGCACTGCGTTGATGGTTCGTTCTTTCCCCCTGATGCATCTGGTTTGAAATCTTTTGGACCATTCAGCATCTTGCTGCCTGCTACCGCTGACACTCCCATCCGTTAGACCATCAACATAGTCGGTAATCTGATCGCCGCCGATGCTTCCAACTACAAGAGGATCAATGATTCACGAGATGTTGCGTACCTATCTTGCGACGAGAGCGACGGACCGATGACACCTGATCAAATACTGCGCAGCCTCATGGAGGTGAAACCAACTCCAATCAAAGCGATTCTACTTTACTCCAAAATCTACAACTATTGCGGCATCGACTACACCCTCGGGAATCTGGTCTATGGTAGTATATTCACCATGGCAGACGCCGCCGAGGCTCTCAAAGCTTTGAGCTTCCTCAACGAGACCGGTAATGGCGAGATTGTCAAAGCCAACATATATGGAAATGTCACGGAAGGGCCCGTTAATGCTCGACCGGGCAGTCACTCTGTGGCTATGAGCGTTTTGTATGCCATAACCGGCGTGATTACTTTGCTATTCATCATCATTATCGCAGCTGGAGCCGTTCGAGCACATCGCCATCCTGAAAGATACGGACCAAGGCGCGGTGAAGGTGGTCGTGTTCGTCAAAGCCGGGCCCGAGGCATAGCAAGAGCTGTCCTTGATACGATTCCGATTGTCAAATTTGGGAGCCCATCAGATCCAAAACCCGATATCGAAGTCCAACTTGGCAACAACACAGTACACGAGGGCAACACCGACATGACACGAGCAATTCCTACGCACGTCGATACCGGAAAGAAGTTGGAGCCTGATGCCTCAACCATCATATCACGAGATACCTTGGGCAATGAGTCGCGAGGCGGAACCGAACACAACGCTACAGACGCGAGCAACGATGGTGCTGAGCGACTAGGTTGTTCGATCTGTACTGAAGACTTCGACATCGGCCAAGACGTACGCGTCCTGCCTTGCAATCACCAATTCCACCCGGCATGTATCGATCCTTGGCTCATCAATGTGTCAGGGACATGCCCTTTGTGGTGAGTACCATGATTATTTTGCTGGCGCTTTTGTTGCTGATCTGTCTCTCTAGTCGCTACAATCTCAACCCTCGCGCACAAGATGACGGAGAACAACACGAGCCTACAGTAGCAGGGCCTCGCGCCCGGCTGAGCACCACCTTGACACGCACCGAACAGCAAGACGGCAATGAAACGCTGGCACCTCCCCTCGGCGACGATAATGAGACTCCCGCAGCCGTCTCCCGAAACCGGCTTTCCCGGTATTTCGACATTCACAGGCTACGCAACGCGCCGGTTGAAGAGCGCATGGCTGCGTTGCGGCAGCTCAGAGCTGAAGAGGCATCGCAGTCGTCGCATAGTATCGATGGAGATGAACGGCATCGACGGGCACGCTTCACAGAGCGACTAAGAGAGACGTTCCGCGTTCGCACCCGCGCACAGTCACCACACCGGAGAGGGTCAACTTAGGCACCTTCAAGCGACGTGCATGGCCTCTTTGAGGTGGCCCGAAGAGGCTCTGATGAGCTCAGATGAGATGTGCGCCAGGGAAGATAGGCCAAATTGACGCCAGGAGCAGCGTCTGCATGAATTTCTTTACGAATCTTTCTTGGGTTTCTGCATGGCAAGGCGTCTTTTACGACACATGATATCAAATGTACATGGGAATGAACAGGGGGATTGGCGTCGAGGAGACTGACTATAGCACACTCTTTCGAAATGGACACGGCTGGAATGTCTGGGATCAGACCGGGGTCACGATAAGGAAAGGAGTACTTATTTCGAGGGTTAAGGGGAACATCTTGCTTGGTGTGCAATTCGATGGACGATTCCGCAGACCGAAGTCACACACTGTCGCAAAGGCCTGCAGCAAGTGGTAGATTCAAACGCCAGCTTTCAAGCTGAAAGGAGTGAATGCCACTATATTGTCCAACTGCATTCTAGTCTCTTGATGGGGAGGCCCGAATACAGTCACTGTTGAGGAGCGGTCATGCCACCCGTCTTACCAGCACTAGGCTTGTGGTTCGGAAGCGTATGACACATCACGGCGGCTTCCTTGATACATGGTGCTTCGCTGGCTGTGAGATGGACGTCGTGTAACGTGTGGATACAGAAAAGAATGGCGATGAGCTAAATTGGGACGTCCCGACTCCAAGCTAGCCCTCGTCGGGAGTGTCTGTTCCCTTCGCCTCTATTTCCCCTAAGGTTTGCGATGTAGATCAGTCGGCCAGGACTTGATTGAGTAGCGAGACGACGTCGACGGGATGTCCACGATCAGTCATTCTAGGGTCTTGACCAGAGACGAAGAAATGATTCATTATCACCAAATCACGACAGTCAGGCCTCGTTGGTAAGGCAAGGTACTTTGAGCCCGCCATCCCAGGTCGTCCATAACGCCTTCATCTCCTCCAGGCCAGTGTTGCACAAGCTGGAAAGCCACCTCATCCTCCATCTCCCACTTCTGCCGGTCCCGACATCCACAGAGCTGAGCCCGTGGCTGCCGAAGATTGCGCTCTGCTATATACTTAGATCAAGGTGGCTTGGAAAGCCATCATTGTTCTTGTGATCTCTTCGTCATCTCGTGTCACTTGGGGCGCCATCTGCCGTCTCGATAGAGCCGACGCCGTGGCTTGTCTACTTCACTGAATATCCTGTCGTAGACAATACAAGAAAGACATGCGTTTGACACATGAATGAGGCGCGTTGCGTGGAATCCCGGGAAGAGACTGGCGACCAGTGACAAGGTGGCAGGTGCATACCTGGATGAGGGTGACGTCCTCTTTCTTGCCCCTTCTCCGTCTGGAGCAATGCCCGCCATCCTCTCCTCAGGTCAACCAAATCTCTCAACTTTTGGCATTGGGTCGATTCAGTCAGCCTCCATCTTCTGAATGCTGTCATTCACCTGTGTTTGGATGCCTTCCTTCTTTTGACTCATTGCAGGACTCGGATCGAGCCGACCTTGGATAACCAACCAACTACTTCGGGCGGACTCCTCAGTTCCTTTCTAGATGGACAGGGTGCTAGGTGGTGTTTTCACGCGGGACCCTCGGCCTGGAGTGCGGCCTGTGCCGATCACAGGGCAGGTCATCAGTGTGGTTCTCTCCTTCACGGCCATCACGGTGCTTTCAATGTTTATGAGTAAGACCAGGGACCTCATCATAACACGCAAACTGCGGCTAACAGGCCTTCATAGCGCAGAGGTTCCTCGTTATCAGATCGTGGGCACGGCTGCCCTTCGTTGTCTGGCGTCGGTCATTCCCTTTGATGCCTACTTACAGTGAGTCGTGGGCTTTCGGCTGACGGCCGTGACAACAGTGGTATTTGCGATTTACATTGATTCGTATCTTTTCGTCTTCACGACAGCACTTGTGCAAAATTCGTTCGGTGTGAACTCAAGCTCCGAAGTCTGCGAAGGCGCGATCCTGTTGTGCCTAGTCTGTTACGTCTCAACGAAGGTTTGCATTCCATGAAGTATCTTGAGCAGGTCCGCAGATACCTAACATGTACTTGGCAGATTGTACGTGAGATCCGGATTTACGATGCACATCAGCATTTACTGAAGAATCTGTATAGTTCATTTACCTCTTCCTCGTCGAGAAAGCAGTAAGTGCACTTGCTCTCCATCCAGGGCTTCTCTAGCTTTCTGAACTATTACAGTACATCATTAGAGGAACGATGACGGGTCGCTTGCGGTCAAGATTGTACTTATTCAACTCATTTGGCATGTTGGTAATCTATGCTGCTGTCGTCATCCTCAATTTCGTTTTGTTCGTACGGCAAGCCTCCTTGAACTCACGCAAACCACTGACAGAGAGGCAGCCGGATCACGAAGATCGAAGATGGTCAGTGCGTTATTGGCATGCAAAAGGTGGCGATGATTCCTCTCATCTCATTCGATGCGGTTGTCAACATCTACTTGACAATCATGTTTCTCATACCATTGAGGAGTAAGTCAACACCATCAGTACTCGCTTCAAAGCAAGACACTGAGGTACTTCGACAGGACTTCATTCCTTCAGGAACATGCCCCGGTCAGCAGCAAACATACGCCTGCGAACGATCGCGTTCCGGACCTTTGTGGGCTCCATTTGCACCCTGGTCAGCAGCATCGTGTAAGTTGGCACTCGCACTGACCTGAACAGGGTCATGAGATCTGACAACTTTTCGCTCCTAGAAACCTGACCGTTTTGATGGTATTGAACGGAGAGCCAGGCTGGGTTTGCCTGATGTGTTGCAACAGTGACAGTAGGTTTATTAGGTCTGGGTCTTTTCTTGGACCCCTCAGCATTCCAGTCAGATTTAAACAGTGCTGATCCATACTATCCTTGCGCAGTCCTCTTCTCCGCGATCGTCATCCAGTGGGTCACATCGAAAGATAATGCCGGCACGTCCCGGAGCGAATCGTCCAGTGCTTCGATTTCACGTCGCGACATCCAGCCTACACCGCAATGCTGTCCTCTAGTCGACCTCCGCCGTACTGCTCGACCCTCGACTCCTGCCGAAGCCTCCTTCTTCACCCAGATCGACGACAACCACAGTGATTTGTCGGGTAAGGGCCCAATCCTGGTGCCGATCAACCCTGGGGCTGTTGTGGTCACACCTACGATCACACGAGAGAGCAATCCAAGAGAAGAGGTTCGTAATCAATGAAGACACCAACCAGCCGGTTGACCTTGCGGGAGAGGAAGGACATAAAGGCAATGCGTATCGAGAGTCAAGAAGGTTCAGCTTGCATAGTGGGGAAGCAGGGCTGAGGACGGATGGTGTGGCAGAAGGGGATTACAACACGATGATCATGGCCGGATCTACTCCCAGGGGATCGGCATGATCGGATCGGATGGGCGTGCCCTCAGGAGCAACCGCCAGGGGTTTGTTAGATTGTCGTCCTAAGCTTGATTGGAAAATACAAGCACTCTACATGCTTGCAATTGCGTAGCCGATGTACCATGTCCATTGGATGTCAAGAAGGGCTGCAGAAGATGTATGTTTGGATAGCCAGGGAAGAGGGCGAATAATCAAGACGCTGTCGAAGTTTATTCGAGACAGACAATTTAGGAAAATGCACGCAGAGACAGGTCGTAGTTGTCATGAAGCATCGTTGATCTATGAGTCTTTCCTTGAGCCGATCATAAACCACCCTTGCCACGACTGCTCCACATCATGCAGCGACGAGTGGTAGGACGAAAGCAAAGGTGCACTTGGTTCGAATATGTACAAAGATAGAATGTGAATTGAATCCAGATAAGCCCACCTCCAAAATTGGTGTTTCATTGCGCCTCCCTCCGGGTCTTTTGAGCACCTCCCTGTTCCATTTGACCTGTCCGATGAGATTCCATGGTGTTAAAAAAAGACAAAAGTGTGATGCCTAGCGGACGTGAATCCTCCGTCTTCGCCGCCTGCGATAGGACAAGGTGAGACGGTGTTGGACCATGCGCCGCGAGTTGAGACATCGTGAAAAGATGTTGCAGCTCTTGCAAGAAATGTGGTGGGTATCTCCCCTAGCGAGTGTACAAGAAGTGAAGAAAAGTTGTAGTCTCCAGGGGAGATGTAAAAGATGGTAAGAAAGAAAACGGTGACAGGTTTCATTTGATGCACTTAGGCAGCGCTGGCGTAGGCCTGGCCAGCGGCACTGAGACCAGAGCCAGACATGAGGTGGTCTTGAGAGACCATGAAGTAGGAGTAGGCATCGAGGTACTCGAGCTGGTCAAGCTTGGGGATGACCTGCGCGATGAAGCCGTTGGTAGCATCGCCAGGGCCATCAAGGGGAGCGAACTCGGTGAGCCAGATAGGCTTGCCACCGCAGATCTTGTGGGCCTTCTCAAGGTGGTCGAAGAGAGAGTCAGCGGCAGCAGCGTAGTCGTACCAGTGGAGGTTGCAGAAATCGTACTTGCACAGGCCGTTGCAGGTCGTGACGAACTGCTGAAGCCAATCGAGACCCTGACCGGCGAGGTTGGAGTTGGAGACGGCGGGGGCACCAATGAGAGCCTTGCCGGAGAAAGGGTTCATGAAGGTCTGGAAGTCCTGGGCAGCCTGGGCAGGGCTAAGGTTAGACTGGCTGACGATATCGGGCTCGTTGAAGCTGAAGAGGGCCTTGGCACCCTGTGCGATGCCATCGGTGGCGTCCTGCTGCCAGTTGGCAGACTTGTCAGGGGCGGGACCCCAGAGCATAGGAACGAAGCTATACTTGGAGTCGAAGTTGCCGTCACGGCGGGAGCTCCAGCTGTAACCCCATGAACAAGCGGAGCACTCACTGCCAAAGGTGTTGGCGAGGCTGGCATCGTTGTAGGCGATACCGCGCTTGCTGGAGAAGGGAGCTCCGGTGGAAGAAGAGCCCTGGTTAGAGTTGCTGTTCGACTGCTGGGGCTTAGCCTGCTGAGTCTGCTCCTGAGGCTGAGAGACGGGAGCAGAGGCAACAGGGGCAGGAGCCGGAGCAGCGGCAGGAGCAGAGGCAGGAGCTGGAGCTGGAGCAGGAGCAGAAGCAGGCACGACCACCTTAGCGAAGGTAGTAGGGACCGCCGCAGGAGCAGCCGGAACAGCCTCAGCCGCGACGGGGGCGGGGGCGGGTTGGGCAGTGGCCTCAGGAGCAGGCATGCCAGGTGACCACTTGATGGTGGTGGTAACGTACTCCCAGACGGTCTCAACAACGACACCTCGGGCCTCCAGTTCGGCAACGCGCTTCTCGGCTTCGAGGGCACGCTTCTCAAGAGCGTGGAGGTGGTGGTGGGCGCTGAGACCGGAGACCTGCTGGGCCAGGACAGCCGCAGCGGTAAAGAGGGCGAGCTTGCTGTTCATCATGTTGTATGATAGGGTTTTGATGATGCTTGTGTGATAGATGGGATAGAAGTTTTTGGCTTTGCTTCTCGTTTCCAGATGGTTTGAAGATTTGTTTTAGAATCGGCACAGCCGGCGAAGTGAGTGCAGATAAGCTGTCTATCAAAGACGCTGGGTGAGTGTTGTTTCGAAGGAGTGCGGCGAGCGTGAGCTGCGCGATGACGTTGGATTTGTCGAAAATGAAGGACGAAGTGCTCTTTGACGAAGCTCTTTGAGTGAAAGGAACGAAGGATTGTTGTTGATCGAAGGAAAAAAGAGAGGAAGCGAAGGTGTGGAAGTGTGTGAGGGGGATGGGGGCGGATGGTCTCAAGTACTCGTGGCAGGTGAATCAGAAGCAGTGAGACCGGATGGCATGGTGTGTGAGTGCCAGCGCCAACGCCAACACCAACGCCAACGCCAGAACGGTATGTGCGTGCACCTCAATGGAGCGTGTGCGCATCCCCTTGTTAGTGCCCCTGCAGCCGATTGTCCACGGACGGTGGTGCCGGCCCCTCCTTGTTGCCGTTTGCGGACCATTGGGCCACTACTCCGTACAGAAGCAGTATTCCCCGGGCATTCCTTTCAGAGGGGGATCGTGCTGCTGTAGGACGCTGTGGGAGCCATTGTTCAGGGCTTGGTAGCTGCTTTCTTGAGCGCTTCTCCACTGACAGTGCAGCGGGACAAAGACCGTGGTTCTTTCTCCCAGCCTCGCCGGAAATAGCAACCAAGATCCCTTTTCATCTTTGCTTTCGTTTCTTTCGTATCCCTATAATTGCATTATTTGATGTTCCCTCCCTGGAGTTGAAGGAGTCCTTGGTGTCTGTCCCAATAGTGGCAGCAGCCCTCTCGCCCTCTTTCCTGGGCACCAATACTGGCGTCCCTTGCCTGCTCCGATCGCTCAAACGCGCCTTCGTCTAGGCCCTCGATCGATTTCGGGCTACAACGTCCTTGGACGTGCAGGCGGCCCCTGCAGGAACGGCGACTCCACCATTGGAGCCGCGCCAGGGGCAGCCTAGTGGTGATTGGCTTCAGCCTTGGCTGTGTGGCTGTTCTCCACTGCGAGTGTTTCAGAGGGGTTTTCACTCCGCCATTGGCCACCACTGTGAGCTGATGCGGGTCTTGATTGGCCACGTAACGCTCTACTGCTGTGCCAGAGCGTCGCCTGCGAGGGCCTCGGTCAGGACAAGGAGAGCGATTTCTCAGCTTGGTCGGTGCTGTACTGTATGTACTGTACAGTACGTACTACTCCGTGGATACCGTGTCTGTCTCTGCGAGTGCTCAGTATCTTGGTTCCGCTTCTGGCTCCCGGGGCCCACGATGCACATCCACGCACATCCCAGGGAATCTCGACCACGCTAGAAACTCATGGCTCCGGCGTTTTCTCCAGTTCGACAGCAACCCGTTCTCATCAGCCCGGCAGTGTGATTCGAGCCTATCACATCCCGGATCCGGAAGCTGCAGTCTTCACTACCGATTGCATTACATTGTCCTGAGGGACTTTTCAGGAACAGACATGGTGCCCGAAACCTAAATCTCTCTTTCCTCCATACACCTACGCCTCGTGGGCTGGGCTGGGCTCGCAAACCATGCCCACACCTCAACACGACCTTCTGGGCCCCCAGCAAATCCCATATCATAGGTATTGTCTTCTTCCCTGAGCCCACCGTCGTCGCCGTCACTTCGCAAGCCACACTCGGACGCTGTGTGATGCCGTGGGTCCCCTGAAACACCATTAAGAGCGCCATGCCCATGCTGGCAGAGTTCGGGTGGAGTATCCCTCTCTCGGGCGAGGGCGAACCCAATGTTGTTAATTCGTGCCTTCATGCCAGACGTTCTCGATAGAACTCTATTCGGAATACGGGATTCACATTCCCCAGGATCAATCGACCTTTGAGTTGACGCGAAGGGAGGCGGAGGCCAACGCATCGGGCAGGTTCTCACCGATCCTCACTGACTTGGGTTTAGGTCTCCCGTCTTCACATTCGTATCCTCCCGTCCTCAGCTCTTGGTGGTGGCTGGGATGTCTCCATCGAGCGACTTTGTACAGTGGCGCCCAGTGCTTGGTTCCTTGCAGTAGACCATGTTGGGATCCGCCACAGCTCCCCTTTTTGTTTACTGTTCTGCCGATCATGAGTCGTCCAGACCGTGGTCCTCCCACCCTCAACCCATGCGCGGAACGCCAAAATCCAAAGTGCGGCATAAGGAAAGAAGGAAAAGTAACGGACGCCAGCCATCGCAGCACGAGGCAAGTAATCGGGACATTTCGATAGTTGCACGTATGTCGTCCAAACCCCTTGCAAGCCCTGTGACACACCACGGCCTCTCATCCGTCGGCCACGATGGCAACTATCCCTCTTCCGCCTTAGCAGGCTCGGATCACAGACAGGAAGCGAAATTGCACCCGTCTCACCGGGTTTGCTGCTGTGCCCTATCGTCGTTGGACCAGGGCTGGCGATCGCCTGTGAATGGCTGCGTTGACAAGCCCTACAGTGAAGCCCCCTGTTCAGCTCTGGTCTGCCATGACACGACCCCTGGAACCGTGTATCGTGGCGCTCGCCGCGAAAAGCTTGTCATTGTGGGTTGCAACTTTGTGCAGCAGATCTTTCGTCTATCTGCCTTCGTGAACTTCCTCAAGAAGCACGCGTAAAGTGCCTTGGTCAACTCCACTGCCATCCACTGGCACAAGCTCTCGGATTTATTAGTCACTGTCCCATCACGATATGATATAGGATGGGATGGATGCCTCTGCGCATGACTCCGCCCACGGGAGGCTGGGCTCGGATTACGTGTCAACGTGTTAGTCTAAGTACAGGTGGCGACGAAAGCGTACCTGGCTCTTAAGGAGCTTGGGCCGGCTGGCAACTGCGCAAAAGTTGGCAAACAACCCTGCCCGACGACGACGCGAGACTTGGCATAGCATGAGTTGTCCAACCGCCCGGTGCTCCCCAGACCCCATGCGCGGTTTGCGAGTCAGCTTTCTTTTCGGCAGTTGAGGTCTTCGCGAAAACCCTTCCCGGCGTTAATGGAAACATAGACAACATGTTTCACGTGCATCTTAGGGCCCAGCACGGCGCGTGAGCAACGTGGAAGGGAAACAAACAACAGGGTGAGGAATGTCGATGTGAGGCAGTGCACTGTATACGCGCGCGCCTCCCTTGGGGGCCCATGGCTGTCCTTCAGCGGCACGCGGCACCCGAGACAAGACAGCGTACGCTGCTGCTGGGTTTGGCAACAGGCAGAAAGCCTCAGCTGGTGTTGATTTACAACTACCAATTGAACGACTTCATGTGTCAATGGGATATTCTGGGTGTTCAAGTGCTTAAGGTTGTTGATCCTTCGTTATTGGCCCCCAAGAGCGGGCCACGGAGGAGCACCCTGGCGGGTAAATGGAGTACATGGAGGCCTGCGCGTACGATCGAGAGGAGGTCAACCGCGATGTCCTGAGCACTGAAGATTGCGTTGTCGTCATTCCTATGATACTCCGTACAGCTGTCCCGTCTCTCGCCACAGGCTATCGCAACCAATATTGCTCCTTGACAGTCGTAAGACTGCAGCCAGGGATTATAAACCAATTACAGGAGGGATACTTCTGTTGCACACCTAACTTGGGTGGTGTCAGAAGTACCGGCCTCGGAAAAACCTCAAGATCGTTACATCATACCGATCATAATCTCAACAAGATTCCTCTGCGCCACCTAGTACCTCGCGGGATACATTAATCCGCCTTGGCGTTATGGGCCCTGCAGTCTTACGACTGTCAAGGAGCTATAGCGGGTGTTGTTGTCACGAAAAGTCCACAACGACGGAGTACAAGGCACTGTCCATGGAAGAACGTCCACTGATCCCGGTGCAAGGTGATCAGCGCACGGTCAACACGAACGGCCCTGAAGTTCCGAGCTGCAAGCAAGGCCTGTGAAGTCACGCCTGAACTCTGTTTCTGAAATATTCCAATTATACAACTCCACAATCCTGGAGCGACTGCTTCTATTCTCGTCCCTCCTCACACTCTTCCCCTCAATCCGTCCACTCACTTCTGGCCTCACCTATGCCTTGCCTGTTCGCGATGTGCTCTTCGTACGTGCACTTCACTGCAATTAAACCATTTCCAACTGGCAAGATTCTAGTTATTCGAGCGCCATTGCCTGAACCCACGGTTGGATCGGCTCAGGAGCGTCGAGATTGCCCCTAGGTCCAGGGTGGTGCAGAAGGGCAATCGGATGGATCGGCACTGGGGGGGAGAAGAAGGGAAATTACAGGCCTGATCAGGATGAATGGAGATTATATATGGTCAGGGGGGTCGGACGATTGATAGTGTCATTCGTATCTTTGTTGACCACGAAATCATAGAATTGATGACGGAGACTTGTATCACGAGCCGGACATGTTGCCGTGGTGGTCTGGGGTCTGGTGATGGCCATTTGGCGGTCGACGGTGAGGTCGTCATCGTTCATTTCTTCTTGATGAAGCTTTCGTTAGGGCGCGGATGTCTTGTTCACGGACTGGTGCTAGACGCCTGGTTTCACTAGGATCAGTCTGGGTGTTGTCTGTGTGATCCCTCTCGCTCTCTCTATTATTGCCGAGGCCCTTTCAAGTCTTGTTGGAATTCATCATTTCCGATATCTTAGTCTGAAGTTTCGCTCGGCATCGATCCAAATCGGGTCTCAAAGGAGCCTTCGTATCCGCCATCATGGATATGTGTACGGAGTACTACTCTGTATAAGCCATGGGAGTCCATGGGAGGTTTGCTCTCTCGACTATAGAGCAGGACGCTGCAGCGAATCACGTTCACAGACTAGGGGGTCGTGTCTTGGAGTTATACTTACAAACTGCTTGTGGAATCACTTCCACTCTTCGCTTTGCCAAGGTAACAACAACGCGGATAAACAAGGAACTCAATGTTGAGACGCTCTCCGTAACGAGACATAGATTTAGCTTGCACGTTTGGCTGAATTTCAAGGATGAACGTTAGCAAAAGCTTTGATCTGCCATCGGTATAGTCTGTGAATTGTAAACACATGCTCGGAGGATTGGCTTCACTTGGTCGAAGAATACGTGGAACAGGATCAGGAGGTGCTGCAAGCAAAGAGAGTTCCTCCTATGATGTACCGGTATGTAATTACCCATTCACTCTTGAATGATCTTCACTGCGGTAAAACTTTCCGAGCCCAATCGCAACCTTGCCTCTAAACTTTGGCTCGCTGATGCTCGATGGACAGTTCCCAATAACGAGTCTTCTGAGATGGTCATGTCAACTGGCAACATGGGTCTCAACCATTACCCTGAGGAGGGCAGGCAGATTGGTACGGCGGAGGTTCTATTGTTTTTGTTCGGAACTTGAACTGCATACCTGCAAATTGCTATACTTGGCTGTCCAATGGAAAAACGATTCATAGTAATGTGACCCAGAAGATGTTCCCGAAGAGCCAGCTGATAAATGTTACAGGGCTGCCATTCGGTAGAGGTGAGGTTTCGCAATTCTCGAGATTCGAGGCTTCGCAAAGCAGAGCTGTTCAGATCACGGAGGGTCACTATTGATCTATAGTGGTATTGATGGACGGATGACTCTCCTAACGTGCCGTCAAGATCTCATTCCCTTCCCCTTTTTGCTCTCTGATATTCCTCATACTACGTTTCAGGTTACCAGCTGACACAGCATTTCACCCGGCTCAAGATGATACATGTATACCTGATGCTTTAAGAGCTCTGATGAAGGGCTCTACGTTCGTATGTCAACGAAGTATACCTCGGCCGCGAGCTCTCATTTGACCATGTGAGGCTTTTTGCATCGAATGGTTTCTTCGACCTGCGTTGTGGAAGCCAGAATAACTTGCTGTATCCGCTGACGACGTGGGCTCTCACTTTGTCTCGCTGATTCATGTGACATCGTCTCACCAGCTGACCTGTCCTCAAGAGCTGTGAATTGCAGAAATGCTCACGCGGTCTTCCCAAACGTTGCGAATCTATAAATCCTGAGCGCAGGCCTTGAACTTCCTCCACCGATGACCAGGAGGCCTCGAAGACCATGAAGAAAATCCAGAGAAGTGCGAGGAACCATCGCACCGAGACGCACCGAGAGGAGTACTCATGCTCCCTAACGATCCTCTGAGACTGAGCTAAAAAGCCTGACCTGAGCTGGACAGCGTGAATGCAGAGCCTGTGGAAAGGTGTGGCCAGAACTCACCACACAAACGAAGAGAGCCCACTTGTTATCAGTCTTAGCGGAAGAACATCGAAATATCTAGGCAGAGGGAGGTTCCTGACCGACAACGGCTATCAGTTTTGAACACCTGGATCAACCAAACATACCGACACGCTCGTAAGCACTGAGTCACATGGACATGCCCATGAGCAGTCAAGATCCTCCAGAAGCACCGGCCATCAATATCACCGCTTGATGCAGCCTCCTCCGATCAACCTCCTTCTTCAGCATCACCAAGCAACTCGCAACAATCAATCTATGCACCTCCTCTCCCTGCCCCTCGCTATCCATACAATCCCTCAAATCGACCTCTAACCTCCCTCCATTGCCTGCAGTTCGCTTCGTCGACCCTTCTGTCCTCAACTCATCACTCCTCACCAGCTGGGCGACCCTCCTTCTCCTCTCCTCGCACTTCTTTCCTCCAGCGAGATGCATCGTGGTGATACGTTCCAGGATGAGGAGAGAAGAGGTCGTAGGGGAGCACTCGCGACGTTCGGTGCGAGTTCCGTAGCGCCATCTGAAGATGCCGTGGGGGGTGTGGAGGGTCTGGGAGCGGGTCGTGCAGCCATCGGAGATGACTTCGATGGGTTCAGAGGCTGGTTGAGCCTCGGATCTGAGGAGGCATTGGACATCGTTTGATGTGAGAACAGGCTGGTGAGGGGATGAAAGAGGGGGGAGGAGGAGTTTGGGTGGTCGGGAGGGACCGAAACGGTAGGTTGTGATGCACGCGGGGGATCTGTCTTCTGCACGGACGAGAACGCAGCTATTTGATGATGAGAAGGTGTCTCGGAGGGAAGTGTAGGCCAGTTCCCCGACCTCTCCTGTGCTCAGGATAGTATACACAGGAATAGGAATTGGCTTCGGCGGAAAAGGCAGAGCAATCAGAGGATGACCTGCGGTCTCGATTTGGAACTTCTTGGTTGGACTGAACCCCGGGGCGGTTGGCACGGCACCGGTAGACGAAGAAAGTAGGTACTCATCGTCCAGACCTGCGTCGTATTTGGGGGGCTCGTCGCCAGAGGAGCGAGATGTGCTGGATGTTGGTGTGATGGCGTTCAGCTCGAGGGCTTCTGAGTAGCCCAGTGGGAGACTGCGGGAACTCTTGTCGGCCCAGGATGGAAAATCAATGCTGCTTGAGCGTTGACGCTCACTCCAGAAATTCTGAAAGACGGAAGCGACTTCGATGGGTGGTAGGGTAATGGAGGATGAGGGCTTGGTGAGAACCATCGTGGAATATGTACAAGTTGCTCTTCAGAAGGAAGAAGTTCTGGAAATGAGATGCAACGCCGTTCTAGATGGGCTCGAAATGAAGCACTTAATGACGATGTCCTGGAAAGATGGTCAGTCCAAGTATAAGCTTCATGCCCAGGGGACTCCAACGTGCGATGTCTTTATAACGTCACAGTCGGTCTCTTAGATCAACTTACATCCCCAAACCAGCTTGCACATCCTGTTATCACCTCACTTACACCAAAGACTACCGCCGCGAAATCTCGAAGCCGAAAAACGATGCAGCTGAAGGCGCGGTCACAGCCGCTCCACACATAGCCCGCTGTCTCATTCGCTCTCGCCGGGTCAGTCAGCTCTTGCTTTCACAGACATACGCACACAGGAAGTCATGCGGTAACGAGAGTAAAGCCTGTCCTGCACTTTCATCCTCTAGAAAGCCCGTCCACCCACCCGTGTCTGTTCCCTCATTCCCATATCAGGAAACGTGCAGAACACCTTTTACGGAAGAGTGTAGACAAACCAAGTGGGGAAGAGTTGGCTATGGCGTCTTTAAGCGCATGGCCCCTTGAGCTTTCAGCCCAGAATACGGGGAATACGATACGGCCCCACTCCTCCATTTCGGGCTAATTGCTGGGATTGCTTACTCCGTATGGATGCTGCCTGTTGCTTAGAGATCTGCTGGTGATTTGGGGTTGCTTCTGCAGACACTTGGGGAGATGAGACGTTGGTGTCGTCATTAAGACAGAGAAGCCTGAAGAAGTGGTGGTGGTGGTGGTGGTGGTGGCAGTGTAAGTGTCGCTTAGGTATTCCATTCCTCGTCAAGGCATCTGTCGCAAGGCATAGAGAGTCATTCGCCTAGAGAGAGACGGGGAAAAAGAGGAGCCAGTCAGTCCAGAGTGGTCTTCATGCTGACCAACACAGCCCATTTTGATCTCCCGTATTTCTCGGGTTTCAGATCCAGTCTTGACATGTCTCAACCCTGCATACCATCCGCTGACTCCGAGTTAACCGGTGGACGGAGCACGGCGCCTGCTTTTTCGCCCATCGGATGCTCGACGATGATGCGTGGATAAGCCTAGGGGCGGATGGGTATGCCTATTGAAAGATCAGAATAGTATTCAGGGTCCTCCCCTGGAACGCCTTGGTACCATTTGCACACATATATGTGGTACTGTCTTTCCTTCCATCACCTTGTTGTCTTTCCAAAGAACCCCATGTCCTTTTGTAGCTGCTGCTCTACCCACATTGGCCATTGATTGTACATTTGGTGCTCGTAGTCGATCATGGCGTTGAGGTGCCTGAGCCAGCGATGGAAGCCAGGGTTATCAGGACCTGAGGGACCTGATTCTGTCGGTGACTGTCGTGGCTCCTTGGCGCGTAATGTCAGTTCCTGCTCCGATATGACGACCATGATCTGCGACAGCGCGATCCAATGAGAGTGTAACAGGAGAATCGTTTGGTTGTCCTGGTTGAGGAGCTCCTGGAACGAGCCATGTGAAAGAAGCATCCACCAGCCGTACGCTTGGGAATTGGCTTTGTACGCTGTCGCTGATATTAGACCTTGACTTTCGTGGAGGCGGGGAGATGCATCGACCAGGTTCGGTTACGTACCATCGAAGGAGCTTGTGTAGAGCTTGTCGGCGATGTCCGTCAGTCTCTCGTGGTACTCCAGCTCGACCTGCTCCACGCATAATGGGCGTAGTTCATTGATTGCCTCGTTCGCCATGTCCGCCCATCCTCTCTGTATCAAAGGCAAGCTCTCCATCGCCGGTGCTAGAAGCTCGTGTTGGTCGCTACCCAAGAGATTCTCAAACATGGGCCGTATATTGCGGAACATCATCTGCATTGCCACGATCACGATGCCGCGGATAAAGGTCAGGTACTCCGCGAGGCCATCATCGAGGCTGACAGACTGGAAAGTGAGGGCGAAGCAGGTGGCAACAAGGGCATTAGCTTCCTCGTAAGTGGTGTTCATATTGGAGGCTTCGGCTAGGCGCTTCTTGATGGCTTTGATGGCCTTGACGCGGTGTGACATGGCGGCAGAGAGGAGGCTTGGGTCTGTGGAGATGAGCTCTGAAGCTGCGAAGCCGAGAATGGCGTGCATGAGGAATTCGTGCTGTGAGACGTGTTAGCAATGCGCCCTTGGGAGCTGGAAACGTTGCGAGGCATGTACATTGTGCGCAATGCAAGGAATCTCGTGTGTCCAGATGTCCTCCTGGCCGAGAGGGTGGTGGGGAAAACACTGTGTGAGGAAGTGTTGGAAGAAGCGCATATCCTGTAAGCTGAAGAGGGGGATTTGATGATGAGGCTGCTTCATGTCAGTATGTTCTGCTCCATACAAGGAATGCCGTCAAAGAGAATTGCCGTCGGCTCACCTGGTGTATGATTTGAGGCATCGAAGGGTACTCGCACTTGAGCCCTGTCTTGTCGCAGTGCCCGCATGATGGTCGAGTCTCCTGACACTACGGCGATGCGCACGTCAGCTTCTGCGTTGGTCTGTCAAGAGGGGTCGCCAACTGCTCTGTTCACGTCTCACCTTGATGCGCCGCCTCTTGCAGTTGTAGCAGCCTCTCCTGCTCTTCGTATGCCCCCTCCTCTCCAGTCTCTGCTTTGTGTTAGAAGAGCGCGACAATTCCCCACTACCAACTGATGATGCGCGGTTGGTGTGGCTCGTCCTATGGGTGCTATCTGAGCTGGGCGGTGTGCCGACTCGGGGTGAGTCTGGGAAGAGAGCAAGAGGTGTTGGAGCGCCTGGTGTGTGATTGTGATTGGGGACTGGCGCAAGAGCTGGGATGAGGGGATAGCCAGGTGCAGAAGTTGCAGAGGAGGCGTGGGGGTTTGCGTCGGTGGCCTGGAGGAAGGCGGCGTAGTCGAATTCGGAAGGGTCGCCATAAGTGAGGAGAGAGCCAGGAGGCAAACTGTTCAAATCCATGGCTGTAGACGAAGTTGAGCGCAGAGATGGGGGCGGGTGGTAGTAGTAATTGTTAACGAAGGCAGGGTGCTGTTGGGAGTCGAACCGGGGCCAGTGAATGCTGGCATCGGATGGATAGTGGTTCTGGAAATGTCGGAGAGAAGCAGGCGGAGACGGAGCTGCTGGTCGCATTGAGATGGAGGTGGACGCCGGGACGGCTTCGGCGGTGAGAGACCAAGTGGGTGAGACGTGAAGGATGGAAGAGGAAAAGGAAGAGGAGGAGAGCTGAGGCAGCAGCAGCAGCAGGTAGCCGCAGGCAGCAGGAGGAGACGAGGTGCACGATGGTGTCGTCGGTATAGCTATCACGTGCGCAAGGCCAGGCAGCATGACCATGGACAAACCGGATAAAAATGTATCGTACTCTGTGCAGTAATGAAGTCAGTCGTGAAGCTAGCTGCTGATCCAGAAGATAAAAAGATAGTCTACACGAATAGGCTGAACTTGAGATAGAGTTGGGAGATGGACGTGTACGGGACAGGGTCATCGAGGCAGATATACGGTCCATCTATGGCCCGGCTGGACGTCAAGTCACGCCTAGTTCCCATCAAGGAAATCCATACAAGACGCGCAATGTAAAAAGACCGCGTGGAGTGTTGCATGGACGGAGTGAGATATCTTTCGAGGATCGACGACGAGTGTGGCTTGGTCAGATCACATAAGGCAAGGTAACAAGACCAGCACAGCACAGCACGGGTCCAGCACAGTACAGCACGGTACAGCACGGTACAGTATAGCCCAGTGACAGGCACAGTAGATTAGCAGGCAGCCCTGTCCGAGACTTAGACTACTGCTGCCCTGCCTTAGCCTGAACAAAGCTGGGGCCCAACCCATTCCATCCCATCACCTATCCATCCACCACCCATTTATGATATCCATCCATCCATCCTCCATTAAACCCATCCACTGCTTTCCGCTTATTTCCTGAAGGGCGTCTATCACGAGTCAGACGCCTTGTTAGCACTGATACACTATGACTACCTAAGTATAATCTTCTGCACTCAATGCCTGGCACTAATCACACAAAGCACAGCAGAACAAAGAATCGGCCAGTGTCACAATCCTCATACTGTACTTCCAACGAATCTCTTGTACCTTCAACAAGGGACATCGACACGTCAAGGCTACTCACGACCCCAACCCCTGCTGCATTCAGTGCCTATTGCCATCTCCCCAACAACAGCCTGTCGAAGGACCCTGGACGTACCCCAGTCCATCCATCAATGCCATTTTAATGCCATTTTTGCCCTGCCTCCTTTCGAATCCCACCTACAGGATCCTCCTCTGACTGGCCTATTTACGAGCTTTTCGAGCCCACCCGTACTATCTCCTCGCGCCTAGTCGGAACCTTTGTTGAGGCGATGCCCATCATCCCAGTCCAGTGGTAACGAATTACTATCATAAGTGAAACAGTTACAACATTGTCCTGTGGTTGGTGTTGGTCATGATGCATCATGGCCCTATCGGCTGTACTTTTCTTTTGTTTCCTTGATGGTCACCCTCTCGGTCATGCGCACTTGTTTTTTGTTTCTCTTGACAACAAAACTCCATGCTGAACGGAGAGATTGCCGCGGGTGCATGAAGGAGGAGAGCCAAATTATTGTGGCGATGCATTAGTTCCTTCATCGCAGCGAAAACATGACACAGGGCACGTTCCCGCGTCTGTCCTATCATGGACCTCGACCATCTCCAAGAGAGAGTATATAGCATTCAACGGTATTTTCAAGCTTCTTTCGTCTCACCTTCTCATTCGTCGCTTTACCGGAACTCTAACCTCATGTGGCGCTCTCAGTCCACCTTACAACCGTGTGCTTAAAGATCGGGCGCATCGGACACGAAAGCATTCCCGTCCTTGCATATGCACCCTTTCTGACCATCTTGCAGTCCCCAATGGACCTGGTGATGGCCTTGCATGGACTATGAGGGCAGTGCACCCTCGATTTCCACATTGGCAAATCTGTGCCGTCGGACTTCTCGGGGAGTTCTTCCTTACCTCGACCTGCCGATTCACAGGACACATATTCGCAATGTTGCCCTCCCGGGACTTCTGCTGAACCATCAGACCCATTCTCATCTTTTCGTTTCCTTCTCGTACCTTCACTTCCTTGGACAAAGTCTGCGGGGAATTCGGTTAGAACGCCCGAGCAAACCTGAGTTAATTCAATCATGTTCGCCATTGCACTTGGCCAAGGCCAGCACAAACCCACCTCCTTATCAGCCTATCAATACTGCCTTCAATATCCCATGTTTTTGCCCTCTTCATGTTGACAAATCAGCCCGGGAGGAATATCACCATAAAGAGATGTTGCTCACACATGTTCCACATCGTTCCCCACAGCGCCCTGTCGCCGCGTGTCCAACCTCGCTTGGTCTATCTTCAGAGTCAAAGCCCCTGCATCCCGCTGGAATGGTAATGGCGGCCGATTCTGCAGATGTGCTTGTTCAGCATTCATCGCATCTGCCCTACGGCTTGAACGATGACGCCACTGTTGGATCATCGCATACGTATTCGACCTGCACCGCAGCCAGCCCATGTTCCCGTTCTGAGGTGTAGGGATGGGTTTGAACATTGAAGACAAGTCTCTCCTCTGACTTGAACTTATAGAAGAAATTATTGACTGCGCACAGCAGTCCGTTGTTGTATGTGCAATCTACGTGAACATCGACTGTGACTCTCGCCAACGGAGACGACAGTGATGCCCGTCTCAGCACCAAGATCGAGTCTCTGACATTACTGCTTGGCAAGCTTCCGACGACACCGGCTGGGCATTCGTGACTCAATATATCGCTTACGGGCGCAACTAACAGCGAGAGTCGACAGACCTGCCAACATGGCTCCTCTTGAATCCTATGTATCCTGGTACCCAAACATAGGCAACAACCCCGGGCAACTCAACCAGTCTTGAGTACCGAAGGGGCTAGTCAAGCTCATTTGTAAGCCCCAGATACGATTCACGTTACGCCCGCACTGGGTGAGGACCCTGTGCGCCTGTCCAGGCGGGCATGGATTCGGTAAATCGGTTAGATCTAAGCCACAATTTAGCTTAAGATGCCGGTCCGAAGTTTTATGGGACTTGGGGGAAAGAAGAGCATAAATCCACGTGGTGATGGGGCCAGTTCTCCGCGGAACTTTGTTGTCCAAGTTTCCCTCTTTGGTGCGTATCGTTTGTTCACTACCTTATGCTCATCCTCTCTTAGTCTTACACCCCGTCAACGGCAGTCACTGCGGCCAAGCGATGCTCGTAATCAGTGTGGGTAGGTGTGAAGTACCTCATGACAACCGAGTAGAATGTGTTTCGGGTGAGTCTCATGATGGCTGTGTGAGTTCCTCATCGCGATTTGGTTTTAAGTGAAGATAGTACAGTGCAGATGTAACCAAGGATAACAGATTAGGAAGACTGCGACCAGGGCTGTGATGTTTCTCGTAGCGATCATATTGAATGCAAGTGAAGGATCTTGAATGAGACTGCATCATCCCCGAAGTTGAGGAAGCAACTACCAGGGAGCTTGTGGTGACGGCTCACTACTTTACTCTGTTGACGAGGTTGGGGAACTTCTGGTTCGTTGGCAGTACAGGTGTACGGGAGGTAATGGGCCCTTGCGCTCCATCTCTCTTCACCATGGTTGGAGCTTTTGGAGTGACCCTTGAGAGTGGTGAGAATGGCTCGTGATACGAATCAGATGACTCGAGACAAACACAGTCTTGCTTTGCTGAAGCAAGTATCTGATACTCTTTGATATCAGTGGTCGCTGTATACGTACCAATTCCAAACCATCAACGCCCTGTAAGCACCCAAAAAACAGGCCCCTGAGTCTTCTCAACATATCCGACTCTTCAAGCTTCTTCCGGGGCCAATGTAGCATCCTTCTTATCGAGCGCAATGGCATCTGCCTCAACCTTCTCTTCTGCCTGCACCTGCGGGGTCTTCATCTCCTGAAACTTCTCCGGGTTCTTTCGCTCTTCCTCTTTCAACGCCTTCTTCAGCTCTCGCTTACAACAGTGAGTTCGGTACCGGACACACACTCCTGCTCTCTCTCCAATGAACGGGTCATCGGTACACGATGTGCCCCACAGTTCTACCAGGAGAATCTCGAGGATCAGCGACATGGATATTGCGACGAGGCTCTCCGAGGTGAGGCTTTTCGCCCAGGGAAGACCGAAGAAGATGCATGCAATAACGGCGCGGTTGGCTAGGCGGTGGTGCTTCTTCCAACGGAGCTTGGGAGGCTGTCTATGCTCGTGCGACAGCGAGATGAGGATCATACTGAGATTTGCGATCCCGAGGCCATAGCAGTAGATCAATCGGATAGCTTCTGAGACCGGAGCCTCGGCCAAAGGAGAATAGTGCGATCCCAGGGTTGAAGCGTCGGCATTGGCTACATCTGTCGCAAGGACGATCTTGGACATTGCTGCCGTGGCAAGGATGTAACTCATGACAAACGGAAGATGAGCAAAAGTCCAGAGTCCAGCTGTTCAGCAGTCAGTCTCATGCCTGAATCATGGGGAAAGCAGCGCTTATACATACCAGTCACCGCAGACCGGCGAATCGCATGAATATGGATGTTGTTCGCGTCGATGTCGAAGTAGATCCAGTTGAAGAGGAACGCCTGTATCAAACCCATAATTGCTTTGCCAAGGAATGCGTCTATAACGACAGGGCTATGGCTCTGGAACATGACGCCCACAACGGAGTATCCGAAAACAAGAGACACAAATGCATTCGTTCTTTCCACACGGTGCTCGATGTTGATCGCCGGGAAGAACTCGAGCACCTTGCTTAGCGACTTGCCTATCGAGGTTGTCTCATACCGCTCGGAGAAGACGAGCATGGCGTAAATGATCGACTTGTCATACACATCGAGAGCGAGAGCGGGAAAGACAAGTGCAAGACGGTAAGGCATGGAGACGTAGATACTTGCAATCCATAGCACAGAGGGTAGCAAGATAAGAAAGGCCATGAGGAAAAGGATCGACTTGATCATTGGGAGCCCGAAACCAGTTGCAGCGTGTGTCACCGCGTTCTTGAGGCGCGCCGCGACGTAAAAGGTCACGAGTGGCGTCCAGGTGTTGTTATCTCCATCCGAAAGGGTATATGTCATGTTCGTCGTCAAACTGTAATTTTGATAGAAGTCAGCATTGTCACCCGGGATGATGAGATGCTGCACGCTTTTCATACCCAAGTAGACACACGATATCGAACAAAACGAGGAGTTGTGTCAATACGTCGTCAGTTTCGAACCAGCTGACATATCTCGTCACATCTGACCAAATGTTCCATGACATGACAAAGGTTATGACGAAACGAAGCAGCTCCTTGCCTCCGGCATCTTCAGCCACATGTTCTCCATTGATATGGATGATCCCGACTAGATCTTTGTCAGTACCACATCTACGGATCGAAATGGCTTCAATGCTTGCCCACCGTAGAGGAGATCGAAGAACAGCTCCACAGCCATGATTTCGGTATGTTCAGAAGCCCGCCATAACAGCCCACGGTGAAGCCACTGTTTTATTACTGGACGTTTGAACAGCTTCACCGTGTTCCCCGCTCGAGGGTCCTCCCAAGATAAAGCAGTGCTATCAGAACCAGGCTCCGACATCGATTGTCTTCTTGAGTTGTTGTTGTCGTCGTCGTAGGTCCGCAGTGCAGCATGATACCCGAACTTGCTAAAGTTATGGCTCAATGCACCATTATCGCCACCCAGTCGATTAAGCTCGGCTTTCACACTGTTGAGTTGATCCTGTACATCTTGGAACTCCTCAAGGACTTCGCGACCGTGGCGCTCAGTGAGTCGACGGTGGCGATCCTGGTGGTGATCATGGGTCTCTCGGAGGAACCTGTGATGCTCATCTGATCCGTGGAGGACGACTTCAACTTGATTGTGCTCCGTGTAAGCATACTCATCCTTCAAGGAGCTGTAATCCTCGGGCATTGTCACAATGACTTTTCGGCCATTGGGAAGCAGGAATTCCTGGCGCCTCCGCCGCTTACCAGGGAAACCCGAATAAGTCGATGTCGCCGCGGACGCCATCACTATGGTTAGTTAAGACGTGCCGAATTGACTAGAACTTCACAAGAGAAAGGGCAAATTCCTTCACGAAGTTGATAGAACGAGATTGAGACGATACGGCATCTTAATATCTTCAAAGGGTCAGCTTGAGAATGATAGCTTTAGTGCCACCCTTGCACGCTTGGCAGCAACATGACTGCAGCTTCAGCTTGCAAGCCACTGAGGGCTAGCACTTCGGAAGCTTATCTCCTCATAGATGGGCGTGTCGATTGGGTGCCTGCATTAACGCCCTACAGGTCCGACAAGGACTTTTCATTTTGCCAGGTTGACATGTTCAAAGATACCTGCCACATCCCGAGTGTGCTGAGTAAGGACCCTTTGGTGGTGCGGCGCCTTAAATCCAGTTGATCTGTTGTTGATCACGTGATATGCACATCCGGCTCGCTGACATAAGCAAGCTCGAACAGTCGCCGCTACAACCTCGGATATTGCCTCAGGCACCTTACGCCCGGGAATTGCTCGTAATTCTGCACTGCTCGTCGGTATCCAGCAACGACACCAGAGCCCATCTTCACCTCCCCAAACAACCCCCCTTCAACAAATCCGCGAAAATGACTGCTGCGTGGAAGGCCGCTGGCTTGACGTACGTCAATTGACTCCCCGAGCTGCTCTCCCTGTCTCCTTCGCGACGACGCCCCGACGGCGCATCGAAGCTGGATGGAGCAGAACGCACTCACCCCTCAAAGGACATGAACGCATCGAGAACTGACGCAACGCAGCTACAACCGCTTCCTGGCCATCTCGGCCCGTGCGATCCGCCGCAGCCTGAAGGAGGACAAGCGCATCGCCGCCGAGCGCCGTGGCGAGATGGACCTTCGATTTGCCCGCTGGCAGGTGAGCAAGCCCAAACCGCGCGTCATCACGAGGCTGGATGCAGTACAACCGACGGACGGACAATGATGGACTAACGAGGCAATTGTACGAGCAGAACGGCAAGCAGGGTGAGGCCAAGGATCTCGGCAAGGCCAACGCTGCTGCCATGGCTGAGCATGCCTCTTAAGCGACGAATCGACACCAACGATAGAGCATAATCCCAGGGGACGGAGGAAGGAAAATGGAGGATGAACTTGCGGTTGCATGCACCCACAGTGCTACTGTACCATAGACGGTAGCTGTAAATACCCAGCCTACCTTGGAATTGCATCCATTATCAACTTAAAATATCGCGATGTGCAGGAAACGCCGGATCGATGGGAAGGTCATGATGAGCACTGACACACAAGACTACGAATGCCCGGTATTGGTGTCTTACAATGTACTTTGATGCACAAGTGCGACTTGTTCAGCAATTATACACATTCAGGTAAGGTACGATATGGCTCGAACTGGTCCCAACAGCTATCCCACCGGGATCCCTATAAGCCCTGACAGCATCGACGCAACAGGCCACTAAGAATTCCATGGGTGTGATCCCACATTGTGACAAGGACAGCCGCTCGTGCAATTATAGTAAAGCCTCAAACTGGCGATGGAATCGGATGGCGCAAGCGTACGGATTCTCTTCAAGTCTACATGGGAAGGTGGAAACCTGGCGCGAAGGACATACCGGCGTCTCAAGTCGAACAAGAAAACATACATCAGTCATGAGCGATGAAATGTAGACAAACCATGGTTTTCCTCAACCTCATTGGCCAACGGCCTTGGAGAAAAGGTTCGGAATATAGCGCCTCTTAGCACAACCAGCCCGCGAAGCTCAAACCCCCGAAGGAGCAAGCTTGCGAACCGGAAGGCCAGTCTTTCTTGGATCTGTCGATGGGACGATTGACACCATAACAAGTTGATGGCTCCATGATTATCGAGCTGCAAAGCGATCAACCCCGAACACAAGAGTGGCGGGGGACTGCTAGGCACAGATCCGTGGTGAAGAAAGAGAAGAAAAAGAAGGGAAAGCAAACAAACGGGAAATTTTGGTGATAAGGTTGCTGGTCGCTGCCTGGTGGGGCCGTCGTCACGTGGTCGCGGTGGACTGGCGCGCAGTGCAGTGGAAGCTCAAGACAACCTTTCGTCGTCCCGAATCAGGAATCTCCTGTAGGTTGGGTGAGGTCTCTCTCTGGCATCCATTCTCGGTTTGCAGTCTTTATATTGTTTATCGGGACTTTCCAACCCCGGCCTTTCACCATGGACGCCGCTTCGATCGAGGAGATGAACCGCCTGCGGGTTTCGCTAGGCATGAAACCTCTGCCTGTCCCAGGCGCAGAGAACGACGCGAACTCAGAGGAGGAGGAAGTCGATACTCTCGAGAGTCGCCAGGCGCAGGGCTACGAGAATTACAAAAAGCTGCAGGAGGCTGAGGCGACAAAAAAGAGGCGTGAAGAGAGGGCTGCCGCTATTCGCAAAGCACGCGATCAGGCTCAGCGATTCGCGAAGCTTGAAGGCAAGGGGCTTGGAGAGGAGGATGATCAAGGCGATGTTGACGCAAAGTCATGGCTTCTTGGGCAGAAAAAGCGTCAAAAGAAAATCGAGAAGGCTCGGAAACTGGAGGCAGAACTTGCGGCTGCGGAGGCAGAAGCGGCCGCAGCCGTGCAGTACACCTCAAAGGACCTGGCTGGCATCAAAGTCGCACATGACAGCTCGGCCTTTCTCGATGGTGATGAGCAGATCTTGACGCTGAAAGATTCCGCAATCGGCCAAGATGACGACTCGGCCGACGAGCTCGAGAACTTCGAACTGCGAGAAAAGGAGAAGCTGGAAGACAGGCTAGGGCTGAAGAAGAAGAAGCGAGGCTACAACCCCTTGGATGATGAAGAAGGCGAGCGAGGCATCCTCTCACACTACGACGAAGAAATCGAGGGAAAGAAGACCAAGAAGTTTACCCTTGATGAAGATGGCGCAATAGGAGAGCTCTCCGCCATCATGGAGCAGCCAACGCAGGAGTCGAGGAAGCTACAGTCCGTCAGCCTCGATGACATTGTGGGTAGGTTGCACATTTTCCCAAAGGCACATCTCCAAAATGCAGATCTAACATCATTGAACACAGGAGCCGACGCAGCACCTTCATCAGACTACCTAGCAGCCTCAGAAATCAAAGTAAAGAAGCCGAAAAAGAAGAAGAACAAGGGAACCAGGAAGAAGCAAATAGACGAAGACGATATCTTCCCTATCGAGCCAGCAAACGGGAACGATGATTCCATGGACATCGACTCGAAGGACGCAGCACCGAAGAAGAAGAGAAAGTCGTTGGACGACGATTTTGGAGACGACGATGATCTTCAGGCTTCTCTCGCCGCACAAAGAAGAAGCGCGTTGAAGAAACGAAAGAAGATGCGCCCAGAGGACATCGCCAAGCAGCTTCGAGAACAAGCAGACGATGAACAGCCTGCGGGCGGCGAAGAAGGCGGCCTCGTCATCGGCGAGATCTCCGAATTTGTTGCTGGCCTCAGTAAACCAGAAGAAGAAGAGGAGCGCAGGCCGCGCAAGAGGAGAACAACCACCCGCAGTCCTGACCGAGAAGAAGACGAAGAGATGGCGGACATCAACAACAACAACTATAATCCTACCCAAGATGAATCCGATCTCGTCCACCAGGCCCAAAAACAAGCAGAACAAGAATCCTCCTACGCTATCGTCGACGAAGAAAAGACTGTCGGCCAGGGAATGGGCGCCGCGCTCGCCCTCCTCCGTGAACGCGGCCTCGTCTCCGACCCAGATACCTCCTCCTCTGCCTTCCAAGCTCACCGCGACCGTGAGGACTTCCTCCTCAAGAAACGACTCCTCGAGGCCGAACTCGACGAACAAACTCGCCAGCAACGCGAGCGCGACCGCCGCAGCGGCAAACTCGACCGCATGTCACAACGTGACCGGGAGGAGTACGCCCGTCAGGAGAACCACCGACGAGAACTCCAGCAGTCAAGGAGGCTGGCAGAGCTGTTCGCCAAGACCTACAAGCCAAAGGTGGAGATCAAATACCACGACGAGAATGGCAGGGAACTGGACAGGAAGGAGGCGTTCAAGGAGATGAGTCACCAGTTCCACGGCAAAGGATCCGGCAAGGGCAAGACGGAGAAGATGCTCAAGAAGATCGAGGACGAGAAGAGGAGGGAGGGCCAGTCTCTGTTCGATGCTGGAGGGGCCGGCGGCGGCGGCATGTCCGCAGCGGCGCAACAGCAGGTGAAGAAGCGAAGGGAGGCAGGTGTCAGACTGCTGTGAGACGTGCCGATGGCATTGAATGGAGTTTTTCTTTTCTTTCGGATCGGGGATCATCGAGGAACAAAGAAAGGTGCTTATACCCTTGTTTACTTATGACGTCTCTCTCCTCATGATGCGTGTTACGTTTTTGCTGACATGGAACTTGTTGAGCTTTAGGGAGTGTCAGGTAAGTTCATGCTCGACTCCCCCCCTTGCCCTGCAGCGATATCTGCGTTGCCCTTTTGTCAAACAAGCCCATGCATGCATGATCAGGTTGCGACTGTTAGTCCCCTCCTAAACTTGTAGTTGATTCGCAATGTGCCAGAGCATCCTCGCCCATCAGATGGCGCTCAGTGTAGTTCGTTTCCACTGTAGACCACGACCAGCTTGCAGTGTAAAGACTAGTTCGGCATGTACAGAATACGTATTGATAGCAACGAGCTGATATTTCTTTCAGCAAATGAATGACGCTCTATGTGTACTGAAAGGATAATGAAATGAGAAGTTAACCGTCTCCTGAACGCCATTGACCTCAAATCGTTTAAGTGCATCATTCATATCCTAACCTTCGCTCCGATACCCTTCCCCTCGTAATGGACAGTTTCCGCCCAATTGCCCATCCTTACGGTCACATCGGCCGTTGCGTCCAACTTTAGACTTCCTCCCAACGCCGCCCTCAACTTGTCGTACCCCACGTTGCCAGCCTCCCAATTCACAGGCATCCTCGGTGTGTCCGTCAGACCGGGAGCTGCGGCAAAGGGCTGGTCGTAGATGATCTGCCCAACCGGCTCTGTGTGGTTGTAGAAAGCTGTTGCATTGATAAAATCGACATAAATCGTGTTATAGTGCAGTGGCGATGCCAGCACGAAGGAAGCGGTGGAAGAGAAGACGTGAAAGGTTGCTTCACGGATGAAGGCGCGAGAGTCTGTCTCAGGATCCTCGTCCGGAAGATGCAGGCGGGGGGTGGGCATCGTCAGGTTCATGCGAGAGAGCGCCTCGCCGACCAGAGGCATTCCCGGAATCGAGTCGCGGTGACCCTTGACGACGATCGTCGTGTTTTTGCCGGAGAGGTATTCAGATAAGAGTTTGCGACTCGCATCGCGACTAGCATCGCCGCCGAATAAGACTGGATCCCAGGTCGCTGTCACGAGGATATTGGAGTTGTTACCAATTGTGACGTTGACGTCTTGCGCCACAGCGTCCCCGATCATGGATTCATTTGCGTAAATATGGACATTGACATAAGGTACCCAGGCTGTATAAGGGGTCGGGTTTGTACAGTTCAGGAGCGCCTGAAGCTGCATGCCTGTAGTTGTGGTGTTGGTGATGCGGAGGTCAGAGACCTGCGGTAAAAAGTTCGTAAAGGATTCCCTGAGAATGCCTGAGACAGCAGTTAGCACACACATCCCTCAACATCTAGACCCATGAGGAGGTCACGGCTGTACTTTATGAATAAAGATGCTTAATGACAAGATCCTCACAAGGTATGATGACATGGGCGTGGTGGCAACAAGACTACCAAAACGAGGACGAACGTTTTACTGGAATCTTGCCCTCGGCGGGGACATTTTTCACCACAATGGTACCGAGAACAGTGCTGACACGAGCGTCAACTGTTGAATTGACGTCGAGGAACAAGTCGTCTTCTCCGAAGAACATGCGCTGAAGCAGGTCTCCAAATAGGTCGCTGTCGGTGATATTGACTGGCGCATCAACGATATGCGCAGTCACATTGAGCAGATCTTGTTCTCCGTCAAGACCTGGAATCTTCTCTGATTTTGCTTTTTGCCATTCGTCCAGATTTAGCTCTCCAAGCTTCTTCTTCTCGTAGTAGAGGTCGGCAAAGGAGCGAATGCTCTTGATACCCAGCTTGAGGTTGAGCTCTTCGGGGATCGCGGCCAGAACCTCGACGTTGCCAGAGACACGAGCCTGCGAGTCGGGGTCTCTGGGATCTGCGAAAGGACTGGGCAGCTTGAAGTCGACGTCTGTGAGGGAGAAGTTCCTGATGAAGTTGCCGAAGGACTTTCCAGGCAGATCAATGGGTACAGTGATTCCCTTGATAATCTCTTCGACCCAGTCGGGAGTATCAGAAGAGGGCAGCTTGGACCCGCGCACGTAAACTTTCGCGTCCTCTCCGTGAATATAGCTCTCCATAAAATGATCGAGAGGAGAAAGCTTGGATAGAGGACACGCCTGCGTGAGACTCTCAGGAATCTCCCTGATGATACCCTCCCCATCTGCCGTGACGTTTGAGTAGGCATTGACCTTGATCTTCTTGGTGAAGACATCGGCAACAGGGATGTAGGGTTCGGATTCGTTGCAAGCCGGAACCAAGACTTCGAAAGCCAAGATTGGTACAGTGCCAGAGACAGGGAACTCGTTGTAGGCGGTCAGAGACACGTCTGCTGCAACAGCCTTCTCTTTGCCTTCATCCATAGAAATGTCGTGGAAGTTGAGACGATCGATAGAATACTCGGGCATAGGAAGTCCGCTAGCTGCAAGGGTATCAGCTTACTGTTTCAATGCAAGAACGAGGCAAAGTCAAGAAGGGAAATAAGAGAGAAATTGCATTAAGAAAGGCCCATCTGGCGAAAGTATACAGAAGAAAAGGATTTGTAGATGGAACGACCTTCGAAAACCATGCTGTCCACCAATCTATGAGTTCCAACCGGGAAAATGCCGGACTTGAGGGTTACATCGGCGAAACCGGTGAGCTTGACGGTGTCAAGCTTGCCGGCAAACCATTCGTTGACGAGCATGCGAATATGCGTAGAGGCGCCAGGCTTAAACTCAGCGACCACATCCACGGCAGTGTTGTGTCCCTCGACAATGCTCAGGGTCACGGGAGGGAAGTCCGCACTGCCAATGATAATATCATCATAATGCGGAAGCGACACGTAGACAGTAGTGTTGTCGCTCTGAAGCTTCCTGAAGATTCCACCAACGAGGCGGCCAATGCGTCGTGTGTTCTGATTCGCGACTCGGGTACTATCGAGGCGGAAGTTGCCTTGGATACGTGCGCGCACACCTTCAGGCGTGATAGACTCAATGGACAGATCGGTTGGCTCGATGATGGAAGCCTGCTCGGCGTACTCCTGGATAGCCGGTGGCACAAGAAAGCCAATGAGGATGACGAGAATTACGACAAGACCGAGGATGGCCATGGCAATAATGGATGGCCATCGACGTTTGGTCTTGTCGACGCGAGGCCGAGTATGGGCGGAAGATGGCTCCGAGGCGGTGCCATCATGGTCATCAATCTCGGCATCGTTCTGTGCACGTCGTTGGGTCGCCAGAAGTGGCTCAGTCTCGGTGGGTTGCTGGTCGTGGTCGTCTTGGACGTTGTCATCATCCCTCGACAAGAGGGGACGCTCGTCTTGCGACATGTTGGGGCGAGTGTTGTCGGGTATTAGGCAGCTAAGGTTGGTGAATTCGCATGGCCGAGGTTAGCAAAGAGGGGAAGAAGGAGGGAAAGTGTACAAAAGAGGTCAACGCCAGTAAGTTGCGATGATGAGAAAGAGAAGGAGAAGATAGATGGGCGATGATGGGAGATGGAGGAGGGAAGCCCGGATTCGGGTGGGCGAAGCTGATACAACCAGAGTTAGAGTTGCAACGCAGGACTAAGACGGAGGACAGTGTCAGTCACAAACTCACCAGGGAATCGCTTCGGCAAATCGTCATCACGGAGGAGCACAGGGTCATGATTGGCTGGAATGGACGACGTCTCGCCAGGTACAGACCCACAGCATTGGCCTCAGTGTTGCGTGTCACGGGAACCCACTGTAGATGAGGCACCGACCACTGGACATGCTGCGAATCGGGCTGACCTCAACCTTAGCATCACTGGCACTGCTACTTGTAAAGGAAGACAGATCTACAGTAGGCTCGATAGGGTTGATATGAGGTTTCACACTCTGTATTCTTCAAACACAATTCATCGAAACAGCATCAAATTTATCATTTCGTGTCGTATCTTTCTCCAGAAAACATGGAGAGAAAACATGGAGTCCGATAGCACACTGCTGCCCCCAACACTGGTCAACCCCCAGGCATAGACCCCTACAGCACCACCACCACTGTTCCTGTCACCGTCGCCGCCGACGACCGGACTAGACTCACCATCGAGCGCCGTCATTCTTTTTTGGTCACTCGACCTCACCACCGATTTGCACTGTCAGACTCACCGCCGCCACGCCTAAAAAAAAGCCTTTAACGACCTCTCAAGCCTCAATCTCAAACATCTCATCCTTTTCCAGCAGTCTCCTACAATCAATTGGTCCCTCATCATGAATTCTACGACCACAAAAGCTGTCCGTGCAGCACGCACCACTCTCTGCAAACGCACCTACTCATCACAAGCAACCGCTGCGCCTCGTCATTTCCTGTCCATCAGCGACCTCACTCCTGGTGAATTCACCACACTCGTCAAGAATGCCGCCTCCAGGAAACAAGCAGTCAAGTCTGGCCAGTCACCTCACTTGATCAGCTCGGGGCTGGCAGGTCGTGCGGTTGCCATGATGTTCAACAAGAGGAGTACTCGAACTCGTGTTTCAACGGAGGCGGCTGTGACAATGTTGGGAGGACATCCGATGTTCTTGGGCAAAGATGACATTCAGCTCGGTGTAAGACATCATGTTCTGATCTGAAGCGGTCGTAGAGACTAACATGGGGAAACAGGTGAATGAGTCCATGTACGACACATCGGTCGTCATCTCATCCATGACTGCCTGCATGGTCGCCCGTGTCAACGGCCACGAGGAAGTTGCTGAGCTGGCCAAGCACTCCTCAGTCCCCGTCATCAACGCCCTGTCAGATGCCTACCACCCTCTCCAGACCATCGCCGACTTCCTCACCATCCACGAGGCCTTCCCCTCAAGTTCTGGCTCCGGTCTGGGCCTCAACGGCCTCAAGGTGGCCTGGGTCGGTGACTCAAATAACGTGCTCTTCGATCTCGCCACTGGGTGCGTCAAGGCTGGTGTTGACATCGCGGTCGCCTCGCCCAAGGGCTTTGGGATCCCCGACAGCATGAGGGCTGTCATCACTGGGGCGGCCAAGGGTGTTGATTCACCTGGCAAGCTCTCCGAGACTACCGTACCAGAGGAGGCCATCAAGGACGCCGATATCCTTGTGACTGACACCTGGATCTCCATGGGTCAGGAGAGCGAGAAACAGAAGCGTCTGGAAGCCTTTGCCGGTTACCAGATCACCAACGAGCTGGCCAAGCGTGGTGGTGCCAAGGAGGGCTGGAAGTTCATGCACTGTCTGCCCCGGCACCCTGAGGAGGTCGCCGATGAGGTCTTCTACAGCCCGCGCTCGCTTGTCTTCCCCGAGGCCGAGAACCGTCTCTGGGCAGCCATTGGTAGGTTGTCTTGCTATCTATCGCACTGCAATTCAGGGCAAAAATACTAACATGGGCTACTAGCTGCACTTGAGGCCTTCGTCGTCAACAAGGGTCAAATTTGAAAAGGTGAAAGAAACTCTCGAGCAGGGCAGAAATCCAGGTCACAGTGAATCAAATCAAAAGCTAATGGAGTATCGTAGAGCCAAGTTGGACAATTGAAATTCCTTTGTTTTTTGTTCTTCCTCTGCAGCTAAATCAAATCGCAAGACATCGCCAGACGCCGCAGGCCCGGTTGCCCTCCTGCCGCAGATTTTACATACATAGAATTGCCACTTTCCACTTTCTGGCAACCAATCGATCATCGGTACGCTTAGCCCGGGGGAAGCTGGCTGGCATCGACAACTTCCTCGGCCTCCATGATCAGGTTCTCCTCGGTGACACCGTGAAGGGGTGAACGAGGCAGGGCCATGAGACCAGAGCGTGCGGACTCGAGGATGCCAAAGGGGGAGACGAGCTTGAGGAAAGAGTCGATACGGGTTTGCTTGGCGGAACTATCAAAGTGAACGTTAGCATGTGCCTCAGCGGATTTCATGGAGTCGCTCCATCGGACTCACACTTCGACAGTGCAGCTGTTGGTGCTGATATCAAGGACCTTGCCGCCGAACTGGTGAGTGAAGTAGGTGATGCTCTTCAAGTGCTCGTGCTTGTGTCGCAGAGCCTCACTGGCAGCCAACTTGCTGGGATGGAAGTCCTTGGCCACATCTGCAAGCGAGCCCGTAACGTCGTGTGCCTCTCCATCGGCACCCTCGAACTCTCCCTGAGTCATCTCACGGTGATGGGCGAGCAGCTCCTCGAAGTACTCCGGACCGAGAATGTTGATCTTGGCAAGCAGAAGCTCACGCTGGATCAGGGCAGCACCAGTGTAGTCCAGGACAGCCCAGACGGGGACAAGATCCTCCAGCTGGCGACGGGCTTGCTCGACAACACCATCGTGACCAGTGAGGACGATGGTCATGCGGGAGAGATCCTCGACTTCAGTGTTGCAGACGACGAGTGACTCAATGTTGAAGCCGCGCGCGGCGATGATGCCAGACAGGCGGGACAGGACACCAGGCTCGTTCTGCACGAGGCAGTTGAGGATGTGACGCTTGGGAGGGTCTTGCGGGGGGGTGGGCGTCTCGTAGAGAATATTGGACACAGCAGCCTGAGCGGACCAGGCAGGCGTGCTGTCGGCGACAGGCAGCGGCGCAGACCGACGACGAAGAGCTTTGTAGGCGATGGCGGACGTGGACGAGGTCGACGAAGACGAGTATCGAAGGAGCGAAGCCCGGGCTGTGGCCGCGACCGGCCTGGCCAGGGGCCGAAGAGAGGCCATTGTTCCGCAGGACTTTGGAAAAGGCGACTATATAAGAAGCCTTTCTTGTTTCTGCGAAAATGATGCAACCCTCTTCCGACACAAGTTGCGGCTGCGATGGGGAATTGCAAGGCCGCTCAGGTTCGTTGGGGGGGGGTTGGTGGAAGAGATGAGGGAAGCGTTCTAGGCGGAACGCCGCTGGAGAAAGCGATGACCGGGAAAAATTGGGAGCGGCCCGGGCATGGGGGGCGCCGACTACGGAGGGCTGCTTAGCGGTGAGACGGTATTGTGATGGGCGGTTCTCAGCGGCAGTGTGGTGCTATAGAGTATTCATTTAATATCAATCCAACACCCAGTGACTCAATTTGCATCTGAGGTCATGGACAGCAAATTATAGCACTATTGATGCTCAATTGACTCCTGGTGACTCGCTGATCATGGCGATGCTTCACAAGCCTTCTCTCGGGTTTTGACTACCCGAAACCCATAGCACTCCCTGGCCGTAGTGAGCTTACTTGGTATCGTACTCCATTGTATATGATCTTTTCACTATTGAACATATGGTGACCTATAACCGTGATCCCAATATTTAGACTGTTGAAGTAATCTATCGTCACTTCCACGAGAATGTTGGTGGAAGACAGCCTATGCTGGTACTGGCACCATCACCATCTTTGAGGACGACTAATACAAAAGCGATTGCGGGAAGTGACAAAATGCAGCATATTGACAGTCTATGTACGGACTCGTTTGCGGCCAAGTCTCATGCTCCTACTGAAACCTTACTTGCAGGAGGCTCAACTCGTACAACCCTCTTCATGATAAGTGGACTGCTCTCGTTGATTCTCTCATACGTGTGTGCATCCAAACAAGCCTGCCGACTGTTCAGCACAGCTGGTGCCGTTCTCTCAATCATTTCCTCCGTGTATCTCCTACAAGCTTGTAGCAGCTCCTCTCCGCTCCTCTGCTCATCGAGGCCGCCCCTCGCCAAGACGGGCATGATTTGCGACACGAGAAGCTCCACGTCCGCGATGCCATGGTTCGCCGCCTCGCCTCGATACATAGTCATTGCGTGTGCGGCGTCACCGACAAGGATGACACGGTGAGGGCCAGGTGCCTCGGCGTCCCATCTCTCCATTGGCGGTGGGACCCAGTCTTCGAGATGGATAGACTTTATTTCTGCATCTTCTGGGATGTTCTCCACGATGGAACGGAAAGGGTCCGCCCAGCTGCTCGAGATGGTCTTCATGAGCTTGACGCGCTCCGGTCCTCGAGGTGGTATCTCCAAAGGCTCATCGCGGCCCATGAAACCAGAACGGAATGGCCATGAGACGAGGATCTGACAATCACGGCTGTCATCCCCGCGGCCGCTGGTGCTTGGACTATCCAGGAAGGAGAACCAGTGTGCGGCACTGGTCTCCGGGTCGCCGCCTTGAAAGAAGAACGGGTCGAGCTTCCGCACGGTTGAGGCCAGAGAGTCTGGGTAGATCGCGCTTGCGCCAAGGAGCCGAACTGGGAGTCGGTGGTTCGTGTGGTCATCAGCAATCGGGAAGAGACATTGCCGAACGAGGGACCGTGACCCATCGCAGCCGACGACAATGCAGCCATTGACTGTGCTGAGGCCTGATGGAGTATTGAAAGTTACGTTGACAGATCCATTGGCTGTGTGCTCGAAGGATTCGAAGGTATGATTCCACTAGAAGCAGCGGTCAGTATCGTGAGCTGTCGCAAGAGGAATACAGGCTGATCAAGGTGCAGAACAGGGACCGGCTTCTTACATTGATTGGGATACCATCCATCAAAAGCCTCCGGAACTTCTCCCTCCCCATGCGTATTCTCTTCGCAGGGGGCACTTGCCACAGCGCCTCTCCCGTCCTCAAGTTGAAGAACAAAAACTTGCCATTCTCGCCGTTCTTCGTCGCGTCAGCATCAACGAAGGCCTCTGGCAGCCGATCGATGATGTGCTGCGGTAACAAGTCAAGCAGGGATTTCAATGCCCAATGAATGGTGATGCCCCATCCTTTCCCACGATACAGAGGATCCGGATCCCGCTCATAGATAACGAATGGGATGGATCGCTTGGTGAGGGCTTGGGCGAGTACGAGACCGGTGATACCGCCACCCACGATGATGACAGGGCTACCTCTTGTGGCCATGACGAGCGAATGTTAGGAGACAAGCGGAAGATGAGGACCCTCGACTGGTTTTCAGCTCTTGGAAGACTCTCTCTGCGCCTCACGGTGCAGTCTCAGTGGACGTCTATATACGAAGAAGAGCACACTTGATCTGTCACAAACATGCGCGCAAATGAAGTTCAGTTCTGGCTCTCCAAGAGGAAAAAAAAAAAGGAAAATCAGGTACTTGTAGAAGAGATTTTCAAGTCGGGAAACACTTGGACAAGGCCCCAGCACGACTCTCCCTTGGGACATGCGAAAGTAAGACCTGCATGACACAATGCCGATCGCACCGGCCCGCCCTGACAGGAGGCAGCTTTCCGTCCGGGATGCAACGGAGTTGTCAGATCATTTCATCCAGGATGCATTGCAGAGAATAATCAGGCGGAGGGCATCTTCGCATGATGGTCCAAAGTCTGTCTCTATACAGCACAAGCTTCGGTGAATGCGTTATTGTGGCAAGGCGCTCTCGGCTGTTCCGTATTGCTACCCCACGTACATTGATCGAGGAGGGGTTCCCCCTCCTCCAATCCTTCTGGCCGATCACTCAGTGCCACTTAGTCCGATAGAATATATGGAGGACAAAAGCCCTATCTGCCCGCCCAAGCGGTTTGTGCTGTCCAAGCTTCATGCTCCAAGAGATGGGCCCGAGGTAGCGATGGGCATGCAATGCACCCTGCTGTCCAGGATTTTCGAGTCAATACGACGGCCGCAGATGCGATGGGTCATCTTGAGAGGCAGGACCGTTATCAACTGCAGGGTCTCATGCTCCAATAGAATGATATCCAAGGAGAACGGATTGTGTAATTGTGGGTTTCTTTCAACGCCCGTAATTGGTGACGTGGGCGAATCTGATGGTTTGGCCAAGTCTGTCGCTGGGTATCGTGGGGACAACGCGGCTGCAGGGAGGGACCCTAAAATGACTGGTAGATAATGAGGAGGAGGGTGTCGGCAATGAGCCGTCCAAGGCCTGCAGCTCTGGCCGAGTGAGCGCTGTTTGACACGAAAAAGGCCAGAAGATGCTCAATCTCAGATCATCGATGAACCTGGGCCCGATTCAACCTCATCGCCTCCCAGGTACCATCGCTTTTCCGACACCGAAGCATTCGATACTTCACACAATCCTCTCCAACGGCTTCTACCCTCGCAAAAGCCCAACATGAACCAATTCATGCCCCTCGTCAAATCCGTCAACGGCGTCGACATCTGCTACGACCAAGCCGGCTACGCCGAAGGTCCTCCTATAGTCCTCATGTCTGGTTGGGCCCACGACATGCGGCTCTACGACAAGATGATCCCCTTCCTGACTCCCAATCACCGCATCGTCCGTTTCAACTGGCGCGGCCACGCTCCTCGCAGGGACTACACAGAGCCCTTTGGCGTTGAGGAGCAGGTCAGTGATGCGCTGGCCATCCTCGAAGCTCTGGAAGTGGATCAATTTCATCTTGTGGCTCATTCACATGGTGGCTGGCCAGCGCTGGAACTCGCGGATCAGTTGGGAGGTACCAGGGTATTGTCACTGCTGATGATTGATCAGATCATGTCCCCTCCGCCGCCGGAGTTCGCAGCTGGATTGGCGGCCATGCAAGGGAAGGACACATGGCTTGCGGCTCGGAAGGGCCTCTTCGAGAACTGGCTGTCAGGAAGCAAACACAGGGATGTGCATGATCATTTGACATACTGCATGGGCAGCTATGGGCATGACATGTGGGCGCTCTCGTGCCGGGTCATCGAGAAAGCGTATGGAACACATGGCTCACCGATGCAACGGATGAAGAAGATTGCGAATCCGCCGCCAATTCGACACGTTTTTAGCCACCCGCTGAAGTCGGAAGCATATCGCCAGCTTCACAAAGAAATGGCGGCTGAGTATCCGTGGTTCAGCTTCACAGATCTGAAGGGCGAAACCCATTTCCCGAGCTTGGAGGTTCCGGAGAAGGTGTGCGCGGAGATTGAGAGCCTGATCAAAGTAAGTGAGAGTAGCTGAAGGCGAAGTCGATGAGAGAATGAGATGTTTTAATTTTCTCAAAGAGGAGAGCACATATCCAGTTGTATGAAAGAGATCTAGCCAAAGTATGAGAGGCAGGCCAGGAAGTGAAAGGTTAGGGTGGCCGCGGGAAGGAAAACAAAGTTGACAAGCTGTCTTCACTAGAACCCCCGCTGTCGAGGAGACGGTCACCTTTCATGCAGCGAAAGTGAAGTCCTTATCAATGATGAACCTCTCTGTACCTGGTGCGACATTGCCCTTTGCAAATGCTACCCAGAGATTCTTCATCGCGTGTCCCAACCTCTCCACCTGTTGTTGAATGTCAACTCCTTGCAGCGAGGGAGCATCCTTCCACGCATCCCAGTCACCTAGGAGCAATGGCAGGTCGATGCAATGAGTTGCCTTGAGGGTAGTGCTCTCCGCCGGATGCCATGTGAGCTCATATGTCACCGGAATTTGCTGCGTCCAAGCTGCAATCTTTCGTGTCAATTCTTCAGTGGACCCCTGGAACAGGTTGTGCAGATAGACCTCGGCTTCTGGCCTCTTATCGATTTGTGTGAATGCTGTCTCCTCGTTGCTCGTCCAGCCGAACATCATTGGTCGTGTCGCGGATGTAGCAACGAAACGTTCAAGAGCCTTGTCCGCTGTAGGCAAAGGATATTCACCCATCACAGGACCAAAGGCTAGAAGCGCTGGGGAAATTTTTCGAGCGACGCCCAGAAGATCCTTCTGCACTCCGAGGAGAGTGCTCACGGAGATGGTAGACGCATTCTCTGGTGTAACTGTCTGCCGCGCGTGCAGAGACATTGCCTTGGTCATCTCGGTCCGGTTCTCATCTTCACGCATAGAGGCAGGCATGCTCTGTAAGATCCCGCGATGGAACAAGGGCTGGTCCTCAACATCCGCCACAGCAAGGCAGTAGACCGAATCGGCTCCTGCCGACTGCCCGAATACTGTGACATTGGACGCATCGCCTCCAAATGCAGCAATGTTGCGCTTTACCCATCGCAAAGCCTCGATCTGATCCAGTAAACCCAGATTGGCTGACGATGCGACATCCGGAATCGACAGATATCCAAATACACCTAAGCGATGGGAGATGGCCACGGCTACGACACCGCGTGAAGCGAGCTGATGTGGACTGTACGCATCCAAATCTCCAGCGCCTGAGACCCAGGCACCGCCGTGAACGAAGACCATGACGGGTGCATTTTCAGCGGAGACCGGGGCGACAACCGTGAGATTCAAACAATTTTCATCCTGGGTCCTGTCCTTTTCCAAGTCGCCGTTGACAAGGCCGAGGCGGGAGGGGTTCTGAGGGCAGATGGGTGCTGGCTGTGTGCAATCCTGAGGCGAATCCCATGATGCTAAGAGCTGGGGTTCCTGAAAGCGCACAGCAGTGGCGTATCTGATGCCTCTGGCACGGATGAGTTTACCATCATCGAGAGCAATGATGCTCCCGCCAGCTAGACGTATCTCTCTGGGCTGCGCAGTCTTGTCCATTGTTCGTAGGCGTAGGAGATCCTTTGGAGACTTGTGAAAATCAGGATGCGTAGTCTGTAGACAGAAGAATGATCATGCTGGGCGCGAACGATGAAATGCGCGGATAAAGCCTCGGTATTGTCTTAACCGTTATCATCAGTTGATGGTCTCCTCATGTCGGGTAGCACCCTTGTGGCAGTTGAGGATCCCGCCACCAATCGAAGCCAAGATAGGCTTGGTGGTGTTGCCTGTCTGTTCTTAATCCCGGGAGCGGCATTTGCACCACTTTGCTTGCATATCGGCGACTTGAGATTGTGTACTCATGCTGAAGTCGCCTATTTGTTGAAGTGATTAGTTCTCCGAATACGCCGAACACCGAAATCTAGATGATAGGGCCAAGCTGACCCTCAGTAGGGTGTTTCCCGTGCGAATGGCGATGTAGACCGAGACAATCAGGGGTTGAGCAGTAGAACCAAGTCCGTCGCTGTCGGTCTAAGGCTGCCGACGACAGAGAAGGAGACAGATATTCCATCCATCCCTCAGTTGGTGCACCATTCAATCCGCTGCACAGCATTACGTCTCTTCGGGGCGAGATGGGAACACGGCAAGCCTTGGAGCCGTGCATATGTGTCCCGACCAAAAACACACGTCACAGCTTGGTTACAATGCGATGACTTCTGAAGCGAACAACATGCACCGTGCACGCTGCCATCATGCCATCCTGTCTCTTCCGTGTCTCCGTCTCCAGGGAAAGGCGTCGTCAGCTTCTCTCCTCATTGAAGCATCGGATGTATCATGAGCCTTGCACATTAGATCGGGCACCCACCGATCGCCACGCCCTGAGAAGCTTGATTACGACAAGACCTGGGGTGTTGCATGCAGGCCTTGACTCGCGATCGTCGGATCCGAAGCACGATGTGTCAGGGAAAGGATGAATCAGGAGCCAGAAACACGGGGCATTGGACTAAATGGTCCTTGACGAAGCTTAATTCCCAGTAGAAAGGATGGAACCATGTTTGCCGAAGCGGCTTGGTGGAGATGGTGATGGTAGGTTCGGTGTTTGACAGGCACGATGGCAGCGATGGTGTAGGAGTTTGGTGGTGCGTGCTGCCGCCACAAGCCACTGTGCACCTAAGCTTCTGATCTGCCAGCGACTCTTTTTTTTTGGCACCGGCTTTTTTACAGCCTTGGCCTTCTCCTCTTCAACAACGCGCGTTGCAACTCCATCCCGACTTCGCTGCTTTGATATTACCCCTCCGACTTAAGAGACGCATTCGCTGTTTCCCTTTAATTCCAGTCACGATTCTCGAAGATCCGTGAGCCTCAACTATCGCGCAATGGACGACTCCGAGCGTCGCACGGCAAAGCGCTCTCGCTTTGACCAGACTGAGCCAGAACCCAAACGAGCTTCGCGCTTCGACCGGCGTTCACGATCTCCCCCAAGCAAGCGATCCGAGCCTCGCGATAGGAGTCCTCTGAAGAACGATGGCGATGATGCTCCAAAACAGCCTGCAGTAGATGCCGCCGCCGCAGCAGGTATGCGCCCTTCCGAGACCCCCGTCTTCTGTCCCGTTTGCATCATAACCTCAAACCACTGTCCTTCACCTGGAAGCTTGACAACTGACCGTTTATTTCCCCCTTAGCCGCTGCCGCTGCTCGAATCAATGCCTCTCTGCAAGCTCGCAAAGGCATTCAGCATGTCGATGTCCCTCCGATCCAGAACGCCTCGACGCCCCCTCCTCTTTCTGCCGCTCCTGCGAAAGGCACTGGTCAAGCGCCAAACCTCAATGGCGAGATGTACACCTCCGACGGCGATTACATCCAGGACATCGAGGTCAATGATCTCAGGAACCGCTACCTGTTGACCAAGGGCTCAACACAGAAAATGGTAAATACAACGTTTGCGCGAGCTGATTGTCCACATACCCAGCTCCTCTTCCTCCTTTGCCATTATAAACCAAACCTCATCAATGAGGATAATGAGATTTGGGGAGACATCAGGCTTACCATGGGCTATATAGCTCGCGTGCCACCCACCTTCGCTGCTCTTGCTGACTCCGTCCTGAAATATAGATCAAAGACGAAACCGGCGCTGGTACGCTTCCCACCTCAATACTCTCACTTCTTGTTAGTTTGGAACGAGCAACAGTTGACTTTGGCAAGATATCACCACGCGCGGCAATTACTACCCGAACAAGAGCATGGCAACAGCAGCGGTGAGTCAAGAACACCTCACAAACTAGAGGGCCGCCCTAACATGGTGAACTCTGACAGAATCCCCCGTTATATCTCCACGTGACGAGCACATCCAAAGAAGGTCTGGAAAAAGCGGTGGCCAAGATCAAGGAGCTCATCGACCAGGAACTGCCTCAGTTGGTCGATGAGCGCCGTTTCAGGCGACGAGACCAAGAGCAGGTCGAGAGAGATGAATTCGGTCGCGTGGGTGCAAATCTATATTCGACATGGCGAACTGTAGGCTAACGGTTTCAATTACAGCGGAAATGGCCCGAGGAGAAGATCCCAATCAACCTGGAACCTCTTCCAGGTTTCAACCTGCGAGCGCAAGTCGTGGGCGCTGGTGGTGCCTACGTCAAGCACATTCAGCACGAGACAAGATGTCGTGTACAGATCAAGGGCCGTGGCTCGGGTTATCTCGAAGCCGCAACCAACCAGGAGAGCGACGAGGATATGTTTCTCCACGTAACGTAGGGCATCCTGACGCAGATACAGGGGACTATGCCTTGATAGCTAACCTGAGAACAGTGGACCAGATCCGGAGATGGTCGAAGAGGCCAAGAAACTTTGCGAAGACCTCATCGAGAACGTCAAGGAGCAGTACGAAAAGCACAAGGAGCGCCCGCCCCGCTTCGCCGGCCGTGACGGTGGTTATGGTGGGCGTGATGGTGGTTACAGAGGCCGCGACGATAACTATCGAGGCCGCGACGATGGTAGCTATGATCGTGGTCACGGCGGCGGCGGCGGCTATGGCTCGTACAACCGGTATGGATCGCACGATGCCGGCTCTAACAACAGCCCTGCTCCAGCAGGCGTCAGCAACAGCCCGAATGCAGCCGCTGCCACAGACTATGCTGCGCAATACGCTCAGTACTACGGCGGACAAGACCCTTATGCCGCCTACGGAGGCTATGCCAAGTGCGATGAAACAATTTTTGCCACGCAAACTTAGAGCCCTTTGCTAACCAAGCTTGCAGCTACGTCGCCATGTACCAGGCCTACTACTCGGGGTCGCAACAGCAGGCTGCACCCGGCGCCCCAGGAGCACCAGGAACCGCGACATCAGCTTCGCCGCCTCCTCCGCCGCCAGCTGAATCTGCACCTCCGCCGCCACCTCCGGGATCTGCACCACCACCACCCCCTCCACCGGCCGGGTCACCTCCGACCGGCGGAGCGTATGGAGCTGTAAGTCGATCTCGAAGCGTATAACATCACAGGAGTACTTGGCTGACAGTGAATGACGCATAGGTCCCGCCACCACCAGGCTTGTGAACAGGATTTATGTATTGCGGACGAGAATGTGTCAAGACTGAGGTTGCACTTTGCAAAGGCCAGAAAGAGCAAGATATGCTGAAGCCCTGGCACTGGAAGAATGTTGCAGAATTTAGAGAGGTTCTGGTTGGCGTATAGGAAGAGCAAGGCTTGGTGGATTTTACCAAAAGCTTTGTACGTTTGGCAGTAATAGGTAAAGCCATTATGATGACCACTGCGTGGCAGTCAGAGAACACATATCCTGGAGTGCTCCAGTTGTCGATACGGTCTACGTGCACCAGGCTTACCCCGGACCCCAGATTCTCCACGCTGCGTTTGACAAGGTCATGCTCAAAGCTCTGACCTCTGAAACCCGATGACAGAAGGCAACTAAGCCATCGTCGCTTGTCCGAATTGCGGGGGGCGGGGGAAAGGTGTCTGGCAGACCCGATGAAGGTTTGGGGGGTGACGCAATGAAGAGCTACCACCCCTCAATTGATGAATGACGATGATGATGATCACCTACCGAGTCGAGGTCTGACATTTAGGGGGAAAGTTTAGAGTTGGTGACGTTTGGGTCCCGTGGTGAGGGGCAGGTGATTGTTTGATGGAGGTTGCCGGTGGTTCCTCGTTCCTGTGAGTGAGATTCAACACGCTTGGATAATAACGATGAGAATGGTGGACGAGAGGTTTCAGAATGCGTGATGCGTGCTGTTATAACGGACACAGTTCATTCGAACCATGATCACGTGTAGGAAATTGCTGATTGCGCAAGCGAGTTGCCTAAGAAGTGGCTGCCGACGAGCGCGCATCGCGATGCTCTGGCCCATGTTTCACGGAAGATACGGGCAGAAGAAGCCAGCCTGACGAGAATCAACCTCAGTCTCGACCAAAGTACATCACACTTTGCCTAAAGAGTGAGTATATGGTGTTGGTGTCGAAGTGGGGTGCATGGGCGTCGCCCTCCTTTTGTACCGGCTTACACGGCTCATCCACCATGGGTCCCCATAACCGAGGATAGCAGCGCATCGGTCTTGTAGAAGTAATGACCGAGAACAGACCCAGACAAGGAGGGATTTCTTGATGCGGAGGCTGAACGCCTCACCCAAGGGCAGGTGGTCGCATGGACCCGACACCAGAAAGCGTTTCCATTAAGCCTCTCCATTAAACCCGGCCGGGGCGCGTTAGACTGCTTTTGATCCCACACTTGGTGTGTGCTGTGCATCCAATGCAGTGGCCGACAGTCACCTTCGAATACAGGCCGGCTGTGATTGGAGAGGAACAGAGAGCTATGCAGTCACAATTTTGAGTAGGGTGAGGTTAGCAGGACTAAAGTCAGTGATTCTCGGTAAACGGGGGTAAAGGCACAGAGCGTGGCCAGGTTCCCCATCCTTTGTGCCGAGAATGAGAAAAAAAAGGGTCGCATGCACCATCTGGTACTAGCCTCGTGGGAGACATTGCAACTCAACAAAAAAACCATTGATGTTGATAGGTTACTCGGTAACACGGCCATGTCTTCCAGGTTGTTGGGAACGCACACACCTTGTCTGGTTTTCCCCATGATTATAGCCGTGGAAGTAAAGCAATGTATTCACCACACAGCGGTTTTCAACAGACGAAAGGCAAAAGTTGGGGGGTCTGCTTATCACGATCGTGGGGTGATGGCGGGGTTCCATCCGTCCATAAAGGTGTGTGTCCTCGAGAGTTTAGCTGGATTTGCCGGCTAGGGCGGCCGTAGGCACGGGATCAGCGGCGAACGGCATCATCATTGCGGCCATGGCATCATTCCAAGATGGGCGACATGTTTCGGTCTGTGGACTAATCCGCCGTTAGCACTCCGTGGTTCGTGGCTTTTCGGGGCAAAGGATGGGATCACTTCTGGAGGCCGCGTTATTGGAGATAACGTCGGTACTGTGCTACCATCGGATCGGACTGCAGAGCTGGGGCTGGAATCTCAGTGTAGCTCTCAAATGTGAAGAGAGAGTGTTCGTTGCCAGGACCGAGCATATTCTCGGCTCCGATGCCGGTAACAAGCTGTACAGATGTTGCAACGGATGGCCTTGGCTGATCGTGGTGGCAGGCGATGATGTAGCTCCAGGTCGTATCCGCATGCTTGGGCTGCATATGATAGATTGGAGAGCCTCATGTTGCCGTGAAAGCCTTTGATGCAGCTGTTTGTTGATGGCAGAGACGCGTTCAATGTTGCCAGGGCCGATACTGCGATCATAGGCTTTATGGTGGTGATGCTACCACAGATGGAGAAGCTAAGGCTGTGAGCAACAGTACACGTTAGAACTACTCGCTGAGGCGAGCAAGGGATTTGGAGACCCCTACAGCCCTGACGCAATCCTGCCATAACCTCCCCAGAGTGCGGTGCAGTTACGGGGGCTCTTGCACTGATTGAACCCTGACTGACAGGTCCAAGTACCTTGACCCGCAATCTTGCTGCGCGCAGGTACCGCGTCGCGCCATTGTGAACGATAGCCACGCCCCTCCATCCACCCATCCACCCGTCCATTCCTCCACTGGCAGCACTCACTACGATATTTCGGCTGAGCTACACTGTTAAGCTGCCAGCCCGCCACTCCTTCATCCTCTTCCTCCTTCTTTGCGGTCCGTCTCTTGTTCCTCTCGTCCGCTACTATAACTTTAACTAAGTTCCCTCCCCTGGCCATTGTTCCTAACATCTTTCTTCTCACCATTTCTATCCAGTCATCTTCCTGATCCTCTTCCATCACTCTGTCCTCCACCATAGCTACCCCGCCAAACTTTCTCCCACCTCCCACCCTCGCCTCTGGAGCCCTCGCAAATTCTCTCCTTGTACCTCGTTGACTCTGTTGGACCGATTTGAAGGAGCGCCAACCAACTCGAATTCCTCGATACTCGGAGCTTCAAGACTTGTCCTGGCTGAGCCGCAACAATGGCTAGCGGAGAGCAGAAGAAGACGCCTGTCGTCCATGAGGCGCATGAGGTCGACACATTTCGTACGCCCACCTGCTGTCCCCCTTGCCAGTCTCTCGGTGCAGTTGTCAGCTCGCACCAAGAGCCAGTCGCACAAGCTATGTGGTAGCTAACATGTCTCTTGTCCTACAGACCCCCCCGAGAAGATGCTCGCAAGTACGAAGCTCCTTTCCCTTTGCTTAGAGTGACAGCATACTGCCGCCATTTCGGATGAATTCGCCAGCTCAAAGCCATGCCAGTTGCGGCAATGCACGCATGGCCTGCTACCAGAGCTCCGTCTTTCTCTGATTCACTCGCGAAATTCCATGGAACCATGTGGCTGACATCTGTGGCAACGTTGTAGAGCATCCTAGCAAACCCCACCTGAGCAGTGAGTTTTTGAACCCGTCTCCAGCATGGTTCCGTTACCGGAGCGCAGGAGGAGACGCAGTCAACGGTAATTTCCGCAAGCTAACGACAGCCGATTTCTTTTCGGTTGACAGGTCTCGAGGAGTACCAGACCCTCTACAAGGAGTCAATCACTGAGCCTGAGAAGTTCTGGGGTCGCAAGGCTCGGGAACTGCTGTCCTGGTCGCGCGACTTCCAGACTGTCAAGAGCGGCACTCTGCAGAACGGCGACATCTCATGGTTTGTCGAGGGTCAGCTTAATGCCTGCTACAACTGTGTCGATCGACATGCTTTTAAGGATCCGGATCGTGTCGCCATAATCTACGAGGCCGACGAACCTGGTGATGGCCGAAATGTCACGTACGGTGAGCTGCTGAGACAAGTCTCCAAGACCGCTTGGGTTCTCAAGCAGATGGGTGTCCGCAAGGGTGACACCGTCGCAATCTACTTGCCTATGATCCCCGAGGCTTTAATCGCCATCCTTGCCTGTGTGCGCATCGGCGCTGTACACTCTGTGGTCTTCGCTGGCTTCTCTGCCGATTCACTGAGAGATCGTGTCATCGACGGCCAGTCCAAGGTGGTCATTACCACCGATGAGGGTAAGCGCGGCGGCAAGTTGATTGGCACTAAGAAGATCGTCGACGATGCACTTAAGCAGTGCCCTGACGTCTCTCACTGCCTGGTTTACAAGCGCACTGGCGCCGAGATCCCTTGGACCGAAGGAAGGGATTGGTGGTGGCACGAAGAGGTTGAGAAATGGCCTGCGTACTTCCCTCCGGAGACAGTGTCCTCCGAGGATCCTCTGTTCCTCCTTTACACGTCTGGCTCAACTGGCAAGCCCAAGGGTGTCATGCACACAACCGGTGGCTACCTCCTCGGCGCTGCGATGACAGGAAAATACGTGTTTGATCTCCATGAGGGCGATCGCTACTTCTGTGGTGGTGATGTTGGCTGGATCACGGGACATACATATGTTGTGTATGCACCTCTGCTGCTAGGTGTCACGACAGTTGTGTTCGAGGGAACCCCAGCTTACCCCAACTTCTCCCGTTATTGGGACATCATCGAGAAGCACAAGGTCACACAGTTCTATGTCGCGCCGACCGCACTCCGTCTGCTCAAGCGCGCAGGTGATGAGCATGTCAAGGCCGAGATGAAGCACTTGCGTGTGCTGGGCTCAGTAGGCGAACCGATTGCGGCAGAGGTCTGGAAGTGGTACTTTGAAGTGGTTGGTAAAGAGGAGGCGCAAATTGTTGACGTGAGTAGCTCATCGAAGGCAGGCATTGTGGATAGTAGCTGACACTGCAAACAGACATACTGGCAAACCGAGACGGGCTCCAATGTCATTACTCCTCTCGCTGGCGTTACCCCGACTAAGCCGGGTAGTGCTTCACTTCCCTTCTTCGGCATCGAGCCTGCCATCATCGACCCCATTTCAGGCGAGGAGATTCACGGCAATGACGTTGAGGGTGTCCTTGCGTTTAAGCAGGCTTGGCCCAGCATGGCGCGCACGGTGTACGGCGCTCACAAGCGCTACATGGACACATACTTGAACGTCTACAAGGGTTACTACGTAAGTTCAGCTTTGAAGATTTTGGGGAGACTTCACAGATGACTAACAGATTTGCACAGTTCACCGGTGACGGCGCAGGTAGGGACCACGAGGGCTTCTACTGGATCCGCGGCCGTGTCGACGATGTTGTCAATGTTTCCGGCCACCGTCTCTCCACCGCCGAAATCGAAGCTGCCCTTATTGAACACCACGCCATCGCCGAAGCTGCCGTTGTTGGTGTTGCTGATGAACTCACCGGCCAAGCTGTCAACGCCTTCGTCGCCATTAAAGACGGTAACGAGGCTAGCGAGGCTCTGCGTAAGGAATTCATCATGCAAGTCAGGAAGAGTATCGGCCCGTTCGCGGCGCCTAAGGCGATTTACGTGGTGCCAGACATGCCCAAGACCAGGAGTGGAAAGATCATGAGGAGGATCTTGAGGAAGATCTTGGCAGGCGAGGAAGATCAGCTTGGCGACATTACGACTGTGAGTTCCTTCATCCACAGCCCAACGCACGAATTCCATGAAGGGAGCACTGACTTGATTCTCACGATTAGCTTTCTGACCCGTCAATCGTCGACAAGATCATCACTATCGTCCACGAGGGCAAAAAATAATGTCGGACACGTGGTGCTGATCGCATTGACTATTGCTGTTTGAGGTGTTAATTTGACTGGGCTGGCCGCGTGAATACCTCGGAATGATATTGGGAAAAGATGTTGTGCAACTTCGGCATGTGGGGTGAGAGCTCTGATCTGAAAGGCGAGTTCGTGTTGGGTGTATGGGATCTTCAGTGCAGAATCTGAGAAGTGGACAGATACAGTGTCCTTCTGTATGCTCATCCGATCTATTTTACATCTTATGCGAGTGCAGCGTTTAACTTATATCTTGTGTCCCGACTGATATAGGTTCGTCGCTTGCTGTCCCTGGTGCCTGCATTGACAGTGGCGTGGTAGCTGCTCTTCATGCCATCTTCTTGTCTATGTTGGTCCCTCGATTCTCTAGCCGTACTCTTGTGTCTGTTCGGGGTGGAATGGCCATCGTCCCAATGTTTTATGTTTGCCCTGAATTGACGTGCTCCCATATGCGAGAGATCCGTTCCCTAGACAATGGTCCCGCTTCAAGAGCATGCCTTGAGGAACGCAACGTCAATTTTCAGTAAATCTCCACTCAGCTGCAGAAATGAGAATGCCTCGTGGCTACTTCACATAGTCCGAAGAGCAAGTTGCAGGCCAACAACATTGGCTATGCCTCAGAGGGGCAGATGCATCATGTCTCTCCCCCATCCGGGTGATAGTAACCCACAGCAGCGTTGAGTTCATACTCCAGTTCCGTGTAAAGCGCCGCAACCGGCTGAAGTAGCGTACGCTGACTGCCAGCCACAGCACAACTAAACCCGGCAGCCATCAATAGTGCATTCGGATCAATCACCTTGTCTGGGGAGCGGAAGCCTGCGTTCTGAGGCGTGCAACACGGCGAAAGTTAAGGGGCATTCTACCTAAGTCATGGCCCGTATTGACATCAGCACCATACCCGACGGGGAACTGAGACGAGAGCGAAGCCGGTTCTCCTCTGTGACAAGGAAGAGTGCAATGACGACAGGCAAGGCTCCCCTTGTCTTCTCAGAATAAACGTTGACTAGAGGACGGGATGGCGTAGATTAGCGTATGCGGCGTTCCGGGAGCTTTCTAGTTCAGAAAAGAAGCCAACGCCACCGCAGGGGTCACGCGCAACATTGTCTCCCAACCGTTTCATTACCACAGGTGGAAACATGCGTTCGTCCTTCAAGCCTCGCGTCAAGAACGAGTTGGCTAGCGCAATTGCACCTGGATCAGTCTGTCCAGAAGAGAAAGCTGGTCGGGATGCCAAAGGAAAATCACATGGTGGTGATGTCCTTTGCGGCTCGACATCACCTCGGCGCTACCGGAGGTGTATGGGGAAGGTCGAGTCATGGTTGGCCAATGTGCGGTCGAAGTACTCGAGGCAGTCATGGTAATGCCTGGCAAAGCGAAACGTCCCACGAAGGTCCAGAGGACCGGATGAAATGAAAGTCTCATGTATTGAGACGAAACAGCCGCTTAGGCAGTCTGTAGCTCAACTATCCTCTTCCGTCCTCGAGAAAAGTTGCAAACTTCCCTGAGAGTATGATAGAACATGCTCTGCAAAATTTCGCACAAGCGAATATGATACTAGTTATTGACATTAGGTCCGTGCACAGCGACCAGACCAGCCTTCTTCGTCTCGTGAGCCTCATGAGCAAGTCCTGCATCATGGCCCGTTGCGAAACCATCCTCTTCCAGCTTGCCAGCGGCAACAGCAGCTACGTCAGCAGCATCGTCACCATCGAAATGCCTCGCAATCTCCTCCATCGGAACATATCGGGTCTCGACAACCATGTAGTAGAGGAAGACGATTTCGAAGGCGAGGAAGCAGACGTAGAAGATGTAGTAACGCCATTGGATGTTTTCCATGGCGATGGGATTGACGAACTGGTTGAAGAAGACGGTGGCGGAGGTTGCGACGACGGAAATGGCAGTACCCTTGGCGCGCAGACCGTAGGGAAGAATCTCGACGGTGTAGGTGAGAGGGAGACCAGTCCTGGAGAAGGTTACTGTGAGCAAGGGGACCGATCTATTTGGTGGCATGATTTACTCACTTGAAGTTGTAGAAGAAATTGAATGTGTAGATGAAGCCAACGACTGCGCGGCCCATGTGGGTGTTTGGGTTCTCCTTGTCAATGCGAGCGCTGGCCACCACTATCAGTACAAGATCACTTGGGAATACGAGGGAATCGACGGGAAATCCTTACTTGATGATGGTCCAGATGAGGAAGGCAAAGAACATGCCGATGGTGGAGATGAGCAGGATAGGACGACGGCCGAAACGATCAATGTAGAAGGCGACGAAGAGGTTGATGAGCAGAGACATGGTCTTGGAGCCGCTGTTGATGCCCAGCTGGTCCATGGGCTCAGTGATGCCAATACCGTCAAGAATGAGCTTGAGGTAATAGGCGATGATACCGTTACCGGACCACTGTCCAAAGACAGCGAGGGCAATGACGAGCATGAGGCGACGGCGGTTACCGCGGGTGCGGAGGAAGTCCATCCACTGGGTGTTGGCATCGGCCTGCTTGTCCATGGCCATGGCAGTGCGGATCTCATTGTACTCTATCTGAACGACCTCGTCGTTAACGTCGCCTTCCGCATGGTACTTGGCGAGCATGTTCAGGGCTCTCTCGTGCTGGTCTTTGGCGATCATGAAACGAGGGCTCTCGGGAATGAACCAGATGATGCAGAGAATGATGACGGTGCACCAGCACTGGAGCAGAGAGGGAGTACGCCAGGCCCAGTCGCTGGGGATCTTCAGAGTGCCGAACGTGACCCAAGAGGCAACGAAAGAGCCGATAGCGTAGGCCAGACCCATGAAGGTGGTGAGAATGGCACGGTCCTGGGGGTGAGCAATCTCGGCAACGAGCAGAGGACCCGAAGCAGTAGCCCAGGTCATGCCGAAACCAAGAATGATGCGAGCAGCGAAGAACATGTCGAAGTTGATGGCACCGGCCTGGAGACCCACGCCGAGAAGGATGATGACGGAGCCGATGATGATGGTAGGCTTACGTCCGACAGTGTCGCACATGTAGGGAATGAACGGCAGGCTGATCAGGCCGCCCAGGCTCATGGCAGAGCCGAACATGCTGAGCTTGACGCCGGTAGGGTGACCAAAGTAGTCCTGCCAGTAGGGCAGAGACTGCAGGCCGTTCATCATGGAGCCGTCGAAGCCATTGGCAACGTTGACGAGGATGAGGAAGAAGCAGTAGATGTACAGCATGCGCAGATTGCGAACGCGACGCCAGTTGACACGAGGATACTGCCGGCCAGCAAGCCAGTAGTTGCCCTTGTCAGGCTTCTCGGTCTTGGTCTCGGGGGCTTTTACACGGAATCTCATGATGGGCGAGGCGCGAGAGGATACCAGCCGGGATATTGACTTTGACTTTGGGGAGGGTTGGAGCTCTCGAGAGTCAACAGGATGACTCTGAGGAGGGAAACGGGAGAGAAGAAGAAGCAGGCCATGATCAGCCGGGAGGAAATCGAGGACTTATATGTATAATTCATCTCATGGGGCAAAGTGCCCGGTCGGCCATTGAGGAGAAGGGCCCCGTTCCCGACTTGGGGTCCCGTAGCTGTGCCATGGCCTTGCCCCGGCTGTCTACGTCTTTGCAAAGTGAAGCTAAGCCGATTGACCGGCAAAGAAGGGACGAGTGTGTGTGTGTGTGTGCGTGTGTATTAGCAGACTCGGCAACCAGGGTGTTCTGTTGGAGAAAAGTACAGTGGTGTGAGGGAGGGAAGTGAGGTGAGGGTAAGTGAAAGGAACAGAATAGTGACTGTGATACGGAGTACTCCGTACAGAAGAATTCATCCCGTGTAGGCTTGTAACTCAGCGGGTTCGCATAGGGCCCGCGTGCAGTGATAGTGGCCTGATCCCCTCTGGCTTACAGTGTGCTGAGGCTGGCCTTAGTGAGCTGCAAGCAACCCAAGCCGCTACATCGTCTGCACCCCAGCGGCGGGGGAATCTGGGGTAGACACCCTCAGGACGACGTGCAACCCCCTGTAATTGGTGCTGTGGCCTCCAAGGGCCCACTGTACAAGCTAAGCTCTACAGGGGTCTCCCCTGCTGCCTCCTGCACCGGTACTTTACTGGTACCTCCGTCCCCAATTCCTCCATGCTTCACTCTCTTTTGTGAAGGGCATTTCCTTGCTACCGTGGCGTCCACACATCACCTGCCCTTCATCTACGTCGGGGACTGTTCCCGTCTCCTCTGCCAAGTGAGCATCTCATAGGTGCGCGTATCGCCCAGCAGCCCACTCGTTAAGCACCGTGGGGCCCCCCATTCAATCGGCTGTCTGGGGAACTCTTCAGGGGGCTGTCAGTGGGCCAACCGCAGCAGGATGCTCACACTATTGATGGCCCTGCCTTGCTTCTTCGTTCGAACCTCAAGCGCAACGTCCTACCCCATCGATGGAACGCCCGCCCGTTTCGCCTTGCGATGATACCCGTTCAGCCTGAATCTTTAGCGCTGTCAAATCATCTCATGCGGAGCTACCCCAGGTGCGGTGCCCAAGACAGAGCCGCTGCACCGCAAAGGTCTTGGCTGTGCTTGGGGCTGAAATGAAGTTCGATATACGACGCTACCTCGATCCAGAGCTCCCATGACTGAAATGATGGAAAGACAAAGCCGAGTTGATGATTCAGACTGCTGAAACGGAACCATCACAACTCAGCCCCATGAGAATACCAAGGAAACAAACACAATGGCCACCGTGAATCCCATCATCCCAGGATTCGCCCCCGATCCCTCCATCGTCAGAGTGAACGATACTTACTACCTCGTCACCTCGACCTTCCAGTTCTTCCCTGGATTGCCAATATTCGAGTCCAAAGACTTGGTCTCGTGGGTTCAGATCGGTAGGACTTCCCTGATGGGCTTGCCCTACACAAACCAACAAACGCCTTGGCTAACTCTTTCTTCGAAATGTAGGGAACGCGCTGCACAAGCCCTCGCAAGCTGACCTGTCCAAGACGGCAGCGAAGCTGAGCCTGTGGCAAAAACGGGAGCTGATGGTCGGCAACCGAGGCCTCTATGCACCAACCATCCGATACCACAACGGGACGTTCTACATCATCTGCTTCAACGTGACCGAAGGCACAGAAGGCGAGCAGTCCGACGTAGAATTCCAGTTCATTATTACGACGACAGATATCTACTCGAATCAATGGACAGATCCGGTCTTCTTCCAGTTCAAGGGGGGAGATCCAAGCCTTTTCTTCGAAGGTGGTCGTGCATACGTGCAGATCGCCAATGCTGCTGACACAACCATCCACCAGTTCGAGATCGACGTTGCAACCGGCAAGAAACTCACAGAGTCACGCGAGATCTTGCCGCATTCTGGTCGGAAATGGGCAGAATCGCCTCACATCTACAAAAGAGGCGGTTACTACTATCTCCTGATAGCTGAGGGTGGTTGTTTCGAGCATCACATGATCTCCATCGCTCGCTCGAGCGACTTGTGGGGTCCTTATGAGCCTCATCCTCTGAATCCTATCCTCACAGCCTTTGAGACGTCTAATTACATCCAACACATTGGACACGCCGACTTTGTGGAGGACACCAATGGCGATTGGTGGGCTGTATGTCTCGGGGTGAGGAAGAGAGACGACTGCTATGCACTGGGACGCGAGACCTTCCTCACACCAGTCGATTGGGTTGACGACTGGCCAGTCATCTCTCCAGTGACCATGGAGTGCGTTTCAAATGGTAAAGGCAGTCACAAACTGCCGTCGGCTAAGGGGTTCCAGAACGTGCCAAACTTCCTGCACATCAGGAAGAAGAATGAAAGCAAGTATGATGTCCGACAAGACGGTACCATCTCTCTGGTTCCGGGTCCATGCGACCTCACTGCAGCCCACGGCGACGTCACTTTCATCGGCCAGTGCCAGCGAGCACTGGAAGGCCAGGCTAAGGTCCGGATGTGGCCATTGTCCAGCACGACTGGTATGCAAGCTGGCCTCGCCCTGTACAAGGACGAGCACCGCTCGCTGCGACTCTTTTTCGACTGGGAAACAGAGGAGATCCGCTTCGAGGGGACAAACAAGCCAAGAGATTTCTCGGCACACAGCCGCAAGAGATTGGACTTGTCTGGGCCTGTCTGGCTCATCATACAGTACACCGAGATGGGCTACAAGCTGTTATACCAACTGGATGGAAGCGACGAGATCCAGACCCTGGGGGAAGTCAACGCTAGGATGATGACCAACTACGATTTCGTAGGTCCCGTGATTGGGTTATATGCTGTTCATGATGGATCTGCAGACGCGGAGAAGCAGTCCGTCAAGTTCACTGACTTTGAGGTTGCCTGAGCGCGCGCATACAGAACAGACTAACATACATAGGCAGGGGAATGGCACGATCTAGTAGACCCTGCACTCAGATGCATGTGACCCAGCTCTCGTCGGGATCAAGATATAACGAATAAATCCCCTTGAGAGCCACATGATACCTATTAACAGCTCCGTAGCCACACACACACATCCTGTTCAGCTCGCGTCTTGCCATGTGCATAAGCGCCCAGCACACGAAGTGACGATCTCGTCTACAGAGCAAACTGCGCTGGCTTTGGAAGCGAGTACATCACACTGAGCCTCTCACTAACCTCCAAGCGGCTTAAGTCACCCAACTGATGGGCGGACTATGGCCGAGGACAGGGGTGTTGGTGTCAGATCATATACGAAGTTGAACCCCCCATCTCCGCAGCTTTTCCACACGGGTAAGCCTTGTTAGTACAAGCCACTGCGCAAGCCTTTCCCTTGATCATTGCCGAGCCGTGACAGGGAGATCAATTCACTCTCAATGCGGACGCATGCTTAAGGGAACAGATTCGCCGTCTCTCTGCTTATTGGTGCCCCAAAGACATGGCGAGTTCATGCGACAACTCTTCGGGATGGCTTTTGGGCCATCTGCAGGACAAAAACCGAACGGGGATACGTGGGGGATACAGACAGACAAAACACCAAGACTAAGTTGGAGGCAGAGTCGCATCCTTCTTCCTCGTCTTCATCTTCTCCGCCTCGCCCCCCGCGTCTTTTCCCCGACTTTGATTTCCTCCAAACCCCGCATTGACGCAAGTGCTCAAGGTGCTTTTAGCCGGGAGCTTGGCAAGTTGAATCGGTTGCTTGCTTGCTTTCCTGTGTTGGCATTTGCTGAAGTGACCATCTCGTGATGCTGTGCCGGACATATATTGAGTAAAATTCAACCTTTCTGGCGAGCTAGTAGCTCGGTACGGAGAGAGTGTGTGTGTGTGTCTTGTGTCGGTCTTGTTTACCTGTTTTGCAGTATTCATAACAACCACCATGTCGACTATGCCCGTCAACCCAATCATCCCCGGCTACGCGCCAGACCCGTCCATCGTCTTGGTGGATGGCACGTATTTCCTGGTGAACTCGAATTTCCATGCTTTTCCTGGCTTGCCGATCTACGTCTCGGAGGACTTGATCAGCTGGAAGCAGATTGGTAAGTCTTCCCAAAGCGAGCAGACTCATGGGTGTAAGGTCGACATCGTCACTAACACAACAGTAGGCAATGCATTGAACAGACGAGAGCAGATGAGTCTGAAGGAGACCGATACTCTACTATACCCTCAGAAGACTGGCTCCGTCCTCCTTGCCACGGGAGGTCTGTACGCACCTACAATTCGCCATCACAACGGCACCTTCTACATCGTCTGCACCAACGTCCTGCACGAAGGGCCGACCGCAGAGAAGGATCGATGTGAGAACTTCATCCTCAGCACCACCGATATCTGGAACAGCAAATGGAGCGACCCCGTCTACTTCGAGTTCAGAGGCATTGATCCCAGCCTGCTCTTTGATGACGACGGCCGCGTCTATGTCCACGGTTCTAGAGGTCCCGGCCCAGGCACCACGATCAACCAGTTCGAGCTTGACGTCAAGACCGGCAAGAAGCTGTCTGAGGAGAAGACCATCTGGAAGGGCACTGGAGGCATCTACCCCGAGGGTCCCCATATCTACAAGAAGGATGGCTGGTACTACTGCATGATCTCCGAGGGCGGTACTCACGAGAACCACATGATCACCGTTGCGCGATCCAAGGATGTCTGGGGTCCGTATGAGGCCAACCCGAACAACCCCATCCTTACAGCGCGCGGCACCGACGAGTACATTCAGTACACTGGCCACTGCGATTGCTTCCAGGACAAGAAAGGCGAGTGGTGGGGAGTCTGCCTCGGAGTGCGGAAGGACAAGCAAGGCCGCTTCATCATGGGGAGAGAGACATTCCTGACCAAATGCTCGTGGCCTGAGGGCGACTGGCCCAAGTTCGAACGGGTACCGAACAACCCCGGCGGTCTCACGAGGCAAGCCTCTGTCCCAGGTCTCACCGCGGCTCCGATGGCAGACTACATCTACTTCCGTGACGTTGACCTGTCAAGGTTCAGCTGGTCGGACGAGGAGAATGTCATGATCCGCGGTGGACCGGTGGACATGACGGACAAGTACGAGTCTCCAGCCTTGGTCGGCAAGAGACAACGCAAACTCGACGGTGCAACCTCGGCCACCTGTCGTCCCAAGTCCGGCTCGTGGGCCGCCAACGTCAAGGCCGGTCTGGCCTCGTACAAGGACGAGCACCGTTTCGTCCGGATCTACTACGACACCTCTGCGGGCGCGATAGCGTACGAGCTGAAGAACCTGGCCAAGAAGATCCACAAGACCTCGCAAACGTCCGTCGAGGAGCCGGGGAGCATCAAGCTCACCATCGAGTACGAGGAGAGCCAGTACCGTCTGCTCTACAAGATTGGCTCGGGGGATGAGGTCTGCCTAGGGACGATTGACACGATCGAGCTGACGGGGCCGGACTTTGTTGGTCCGGTGGTTGGTCCGTTCGTTGTCACAGGTGGTGAGGACTTTGAGGTGGAATTCAGGGACTTGCAGGTTGACTGAGGGGGTTGTACATAGATAGATGCTTCAATTGATGAGGTTCAGATATACGGGATAGGTGATGGCGCATGGTGGACATTTGAGGGCCCCATGCTTGTCTCTCGTTTGTGCACTCTCTCAGAAAATTATTCTGCAATTGTAGAAGCCAAGGTCAAATACCAGCTCCCCGTGATTGGAGAATTCCAAGTCATATACGTGCCGGAAGCTCGCAGCCATGCATGAGGGTACTTACTGTATTGTAGTGTCGCATGGCGGCACGGCACGGGAACATGGTAATCATCACACCCTTTTTGTCTATGTACCAACCCATACGAGAAACAAAACACTTGACAGGGTTCCATCCATGCCCATACCATCAAGACAAGGTGATCAGCAAACTCGTCTTCACAGCCAGACCAAGCACTCGCCTCTTTTGTTCTGATGTTTCCCAACCGTAGTCAACCCAACAGACACGCCTTCTTCCCTCCCTGAACTAGTCTCTTCCCACCACTATCGCGCGAGCTATCGACCGAAGAAACACTGTTCGTCCATGCTCATCTCGATTTATCCTTTCAGGCGGCTTGTTATCCCCATCTCCTTGGCAACGCCATGTCGCTCGCTTGTACATACAAGTACCCCCCCATGTCACACTCCACCCTAATAGCGCAACACTTGGGGACCATCGCTTACCTAGACTACAGTAGGTACCTGCAAGCAGTCAAAATATGGGGTGAAAGCACTTTTGGCAGGGTTGTATGTTTCTTTCAGTTCAGCGGGGTGATACGGTTAAACCAGAGAGAGCGAAGAATAAATGGAACAGTGTTGAAGGGCAAACCCCCTGCAGATGAGGGCGTACTGGGTCAGGGTCATGCACGACAGTCATGGAGACTGTTCAAAGTGTTTAAGAGGATCAACTTCGATACAGGCTCGAATGTGTTCCGGGTCGTCAATTTATGGGCTATACGAGAAAGGGAAAGACGCCGCATGAGTCTTGCATGAAGACCTCTTACACAGAACAAGGTCCCTCTGTGGGATGAGAATGAACAGCCATCTTGTATGATCGCAGAAGTAGAGGCACCTGTATGTGACAAAGTCCTTCTGATCTGACCAGACCTGTCCTCTGCTGTCGCTGTTACAGCACCCGTCCCACCATGACAATATCCTCTGCCACCGCAGCACCAGTTGGCCGTCCACCAGTTGGCCGTGCACCAGTTGGCCGTGCACCAGTTGGCCGCGCACCAGCAGTACCGGGCGGCTGAACGAATCTCTGCACTTGAACTCCCTGCTTGACGTGAGACTTCTGGACAAATACCAGTATGGTTGTCACGGTCATCAGGACCCTGTGTAGTTCGAGTCAGCCGATTTTCTAGAGACCAGACGTGAACCTCCAATCAGGACAAAGAAAAGTAGTACATACGCGATGGCGATCAGGAGACCCAGGAAAACTGCCACATGGTCTGTGTTTTCCCCATCCCTCGAGTTCCATTGAAGCATGACACCGAAGCATACAAACGATGCAATCGATAGAATCAGGTCGACCAGGAACCGGAGCAGGAAACGTCCAGTCGGAGCCAGCGCCGAAGGGTGAAGCTTCCAGAGAACGAAATGCCCACATGACCACACGAAGCACAGAATCGCCTACCAAAAAAAAGCAAACACCCCCTATCAGTTGCCGTTAAGTTTCCCGGAAGAAGGTTTACTATGCAACGAAGTCCTGACTTACAATCGGCACCGAGACAGCTATGAACCGCGTCCCATTGTGGTTCCGGATGACCATGTTCAAGATCAAGAGGCCCAAGCTGAGGAGCAGGACAAGCCCACGAAGGATGTAGATGGGTACTCGAATCGGGGCTTTTGCTACGCCATCCTTCGAGTCCCTCGGTGCAATTTCTGTATGCTTCGCAGCCGGGGGCCTTGTTTCGCGGGAGTCTCTCGCATCGTGCAACTCGGGCACTGTCTGAGGTGCGGTTGTGAAAGGGTTGATGTTGTTCATTGGAGCGATGCGCGTCCTTGTTCTTCTTGATGCGTTGTCAATGAGTTGAGTGATCGGTAATATCAATCTCGGCTTGTTCTAGGCGGGTCTCTACCATACGATGTGGTGGTATCTCGTTCACGTCTTCGTGCTGCACTGAGGGCAGGGTATTGAGCTTGGTTTATACACGCGTTATCGTTCCTCCCTTTGCTTCCCATCCCTCTGTATTTTGAATCGTTCAACGTCTTTCGCCTTTGTGATCATCGTTATGTTGTGTGGTCATGACGCTATAAGGAGGCACAGTAGGGTGGCATTGGTGGCGAACCAGACTGTGCCATGGTACGGAAGAGTAGAACAATGCCACCCAGAACCAACATTCGGATCGACACTGCCACTCGAGGCGAGCCACCATGTGCTACACTTCTGCTGAAGTCATCTGCTAAGCATTGAACGCAGTCGGCCCCCGCTTAACTGACGTCGAGACTATCTGCCTTGCCCTGTCAACTCGGCGAGTATTGAGTGCGCCAAGCCTGCAAGGCACACATGCCGCTGGACGATGCGTAGTGTGGCAGCACAGAACACATCCAAGTTCTGCAATATCAACCATTCGTTTCACTTGTATGTCGTTCAAGTGCAATGGCATACGAAGAGGGAGACCAAGCTTCGAGAACATGGTCAAGTGCATCGAGTTGGACTGCGCTCCAGAAAGCCCACCCTCGTCTTCACTGACCAGCAAGCCCTACCATGCATGAGCTGCTGGTTCGAGTACAAGAATGCCACATGCAGCGATGTTTTCACCTGGTTCACCGGCGGTTTCACTGGGTACGAGGTCGCACACACAAGACATGCCCATTATTTGTGAAGTCGCTTCTTGTCCAGGGTTCGACCATACCGAGCATGTGAGCCAGCACGAGTCATTTTCTTGCGCAAAGAAGAGACCAGATGTTTTCTTTATCGGATTCTGAGGATCGCCTGGTCGGAATCCTCGCCCGATGTTTCTATATGAAGCCCTCCTAAGTTGGAGCTAGCACGCCGGACCCGGAGCCGGCGCCGTGGGACGAAACGGAAGACGGAGGTCCCACCTCTCCTCGGGGCTAGCCGTTCAGTGTCCAGAAATGCCGGGCGAGCAAGCGAACAAGACTTCACCAGGTTGCCTCCTCGGGTCAAAATAAGCATACATACGCTGCGTCGATCAGACGGGAATTGCCTTCGTCGCAATGAAAGGGGGTCACTCGCTTGTGGTGTTCCAGAAACCAGGGTCAGGCAGGCCTGTGCACACGCAAGACCCTAGACAACAACAAAACGACGCGGGACAAGTCTGGTCGTCGAAGACGATCTCATCACACATGCAGTTTCGCTTGGTGTCGCTTATGCACGTATTGTTTGGTATTTCGACCAAAGCAACAGGTTTAGGCGGTGAGAGAATACCTGCTGACCCTATGAATGACTGGGGTAGCTTGGCTGATCTGAAACTTGCCGCAAAACACATCTGATGGGGTGAACCCCTTATTAGGGGATCCGGCCATTTATGGCAGACTTCGGACTGATGGCCATGCTGACGGTCTGACCGTTGGTGGCTGTCGCTGTTGGCTTGATGCAAGCACCGTGTAGTCTGTTTCATGCTATCCAGAGCCGGATTGCGATTACGCGCCTGTACGGAGTACTCTTCCAACAATCAAGGACGCAGGAAGAGCGGGCAGCCACCGTATGATCTCCCAAGCGCCGGGAAGTATCATATCGACCTTGTGAACAGTCGCACTCGGCGTTGCATGCACCCGAATGCCAGGAATAGTATGTAGTGGCACAGTGGGCGGGCTAGCGAGCAAGGATGTTGCAGGCGCTTCCACCAACGTTTGTCCTTCCCAGTTGAGTCTCCACAACCTTAATACAGGAAGAGTGAGGGATCAGCATGGGCAACTCTTTAAATCAGCATAATCGAACCATCGAACATAAGATGGTTCGAGGGGGAAACAGCCTCGTAACGGTCTGGAGAAGAGTGAGAAGGGGAATACCAGACCCTGAGCTGTTCTAGCCCCGGCTCGCACGGAGGTGCGACAGAGGAGGCAATGGTTGGCATGTCAGAGGAGCATCCTGAAACCTCGCCTCGGAGCCAATCCTGGGCGGCGCGGCTCTGGCTTGCTCACAGACCCCAGCTTCAAGCCTTTGACAGGTCAAGAGGGAACTTAGACTATTGATTTGGCTTTGCGGTTTGTTCGGTGTGTGTGTGCATGGTAGACTACGGGGTACAGTAGTACTGCATCCCATCCTGTTTCGGCTGCACGTTGATTGACAAAGGAGACGCTTGCACTTGCAGAGTAAACCAACTTGCCAAGAATACATGACCGCATGGGAGTGGGTTGAATCTGAGGGTCGAGAGGCAACCCATCGGGACGATCGGATTTAGGGATCCATCGGCCTTAAAGTCGCGGATGAGGTCAGCAAGAAAGCAACTGAACAAGAGGAAAAGACTAAAGAAAAAAGGCTTGTCGTCGTCATCAATTCTGTAAAAGGATAACAGAGAGGGGTTCGGAGTGGTCGGGGTCTTGGCAGACAGGCTTGACTCGCGGCGATGGCTGGGCGATTGCGCGGCCTTTGTGCTGTGGGTGTGCCTCCAACGATGTTCTGCAGGGCTTCTAGTGTGCTGCGACAATCGACAGATAGAGACGAAGAAGCTTATCAAGTCGCAAAAAGACTAAAGCAAAGGCAAAGGTTAATTCAATGTCTTCCGATCTGGGACTGGGAAACACGTACTCGGGTCCTAGGGAGGGGGAAACAGTGGTGAGGCACCATTCCAGTCGTTGTGTCGTCGTCAGGGAACCAGATCTGTCAGGCATTTGTCAGGGCCAAGGGCGTCCCAAAAGCGACTCAAGAGCACCGATGGGCCTATACACAACCCCTCTTTCATTTCTGGGCACTGGCAGTGATGGTTGCTGTGTGATGCTGATCACCAGACTGGGCGTCCTACTGTTGTTTGTGTGTGTAGAAGTGCAAGCATCACCACTTGTCCACTGAAGCCTCTTGGCAGCAGTCTCATGTGTGGGTGCCTGTCACTCCACTGAACGGTACGGTGCTGTGGCCCTGGTTGGCTGCCCGTTAGTGCTCACTGTTCCAGTAGTCCCGATAGTAGGTCATGCGCTGTTGGCCGCCATCACCCTCGTTGCACCGCCTCAATGGCACGCCCTAGACTACCGTAATACGAGCCTCCCGCTGCTAACGTGCACGCTATCCTTGCACTAAAATGCCCTGAACGCTGTCGTGTGGTGCCCTGCACTGCCGCTACGTGGGACCTGTGGTCCGTCTCTGGGCTCTTTCGCCTCTGTCTGTTGCTGCGTCTCGCTCATTGTTTCCCGTTCCTCGAGTCCCTCGCTCCATCTTCAACTCTCTTTCTCGCCATACTACTCCGTAGGTCAATCCCCATCGTCACCACCGCTTTTCCTTCTTCATCCCCCGCGCCTCCGCCACGCAAGCCTCGCCCACAGCTCCGCGGATTCCTCCGTTCTAGTCCCCTTGATTAAATCCGTCTTCTTCCCTCGTCCTGGCGACGATCCTGTCCCTTTAGCGGCCGATTCGTCTTCTCTTCTCTACATATCCATCCATTGATTGACATCGCCAACTATCGATTTCTCCTCCGACTGCCTCTCGACGACCACCACCTTCTACAAAAACTACAGATACCATCGTATCACCTTGAGAGAAATCTGACCGCTTCATCCGACCGCTGCATGGCTGCCATATTGTAGACTGCAAGCACCGCCCCCCCTCGCTCTCGTCCCCTTCACGGGGCTCAACTCTCCCTCCCGACCATCTCCCCCAATCTCTCATAAGATGGTCTCAATACGGTCCCTCGTGGCCACACTTGCCAGCGCTGCTTTACTGGTGCCCTCGTCAATAGGTATGCAGAGCGTTACTAAGATTTGTTCTCGCTGAGGCGGCGAAACTGATTAGCCTGCAGCGCATTCGGTTGACCGTAACCCTCTTTCTCACATCTCTCTCCTCGACGAACCCGACATCCGACTCCCATCACATCGAGTCCACGCCCACTCACACTTCGATCTCACCTTCTCCATCCACCAGGGCGCGCAAGAAGTCCGTCTTGTCCTCGAACCAAACACCGACGTCATTCCCGACTCCTTCTCTGTCACAAGGATCGGCAGCGATGGCAAACCCAAGGTCGTCAAATCTGTTGAGCGCGCAGAACACAAAGTCTTCCGTGGCAAGGCCTTCGTCCGTCGGCAGAATCTCAATGGCTGGCATGAGGCTGGTTGGGCTCGCATCATGATTCATCGCGACGGCAGGACGCCACTCTTCGACGGAACTTTCAGAATCGACGGCGATCTCCACCAGATTCAGCGCGGCCCTCAGTACAGGCGCACGCGGCTGCAATACGATCCCGAGCTCGAGGACAACGACGAGAATATCATGGTAGTCTGGCGCAACTCAGACATCATGCCGTTCAACCCTGCCGACGACGAAGATGCTCACCTGGAACTCAAGCGACAATTGAACGATCGCACCTCTTGCGCTGCCGACTCTCTTGAGTTCAATCGACGTGACGATGATCTCGAATACCGAAACCTTGCTGCTGTGGATTCTCGTGATCTTCTTGGCCGCCAGGCTGACGACGGCGATGCTGGCGGTGATGGACGAGGCGCTCGCCTCATCGACTCCATTGGCTCTACCGACGGTTGCCCCAGCACTAGAAAGGTTGCGCTCGTCGGCATTGCTACTGATTGCAACTATTGGGGCGAGTTCGACGGCGAGGAGGACCTGCGACGCCACGTCATCGGTATGGTGAACCAAGCCTCCGAGGTCTACGAGAGCACCTTCAACATTTCTCTCGGTATTGCTAATTTGACGATTATCGATTCCGCGTGCCCCTCTACAACACAGGACTCGGCTCCTTGGAACGTAGCCTGTGGCAATAACGTCGATATCTCCGACCGTCTGAACCGTTTCTCCGAATGGCGTGGCCGTTTTCAGGACAAGAATGCGTACTGGACTCTGTTGACCACATGTGCTTCTGATTCCGCCGTCGGTCTTGCATGGCGGCGCCAACTTTGTCGGCGTGGCGCTGCGGCGGCTGGCAGAAACAACGAGACTGTTGCCGCTACCAACGTCGTTGTGAAGAAATCCTCAGAATGGCAAATCTTCGCTCACGAAACAGGTCACACTTTTGGAGCTTTCCACGACTGCACGGATAGAGAGTGCCCTGTCGGCCAGAGTTCCCAGCAATGCTGCCCTCTTAGTACCAGCAGCTGCAACGCCGGCGGGCAGTTCCTCATGAACCCTTCCACCTCCGATAGCCACAACCGCTTCTCCCCATGCAGTATCGGCAATATCTGCACCACCCTCCGGCTGGACACTGAGGTCGACTGCTTGACAGACAACCGCAATGTCAATACCATCATGGGTAGTCAGTGCGGTAACGGTATCGTGGAGAGCGGCGAGGACTGTGATTGTGGTGGCCAAGACAGCTGTGGCGACAATAGCTGTTGCGACGGAGCAACTTGCAAGTTCCGAGGCAACGCACAGTGCGATCCCCGTAACGAAGACTGCTGCACGGACTCTTGCCGCTTCGCCTCGAATGGCACTGTCTGTCGTCCAAGCAGCGGGGATTGCGACCCTGAGGAGAAATGCCCCGGCGATGCCGCTCGCTGTCCTGCCGACGAACACTCTGACGATGGCCAAGATTGCGGCAATGGCCTCAAATGCGCCAGCGGGCAATGCACCTCCCGCGATCTCCAATGTCGCAACGTCGTTGGCGAGACCATCACTAGCAACAACACAGAAGCATGCAACGAAGACCGCTTTCTCTGCCGTGTCATCTGCACAGCACCAGACCGTGGTGGAAATACTTGCGTCATGTACAATCAGAACTTCCTTGACGGCACTGAATGCGGTTCCGGCGGTCGCTGTCAGGATGGCAATTGCGAGGGTAACTCAGCCCTCAACCAGATCGGAGGCTGGTTCGACCGCAATCGCAACATCTGGATTCCCATCGCCGCAGTCGTAGGCGCTCTCCTTGCCCTCGCTATTTTATCCTGCTTGTGGTCTTCTTGCCGTCGCCGTCGCCGCGCTGCCGCCCGCGCGAAAGCCTCATCACAAGCACCACGACCACAGATGAGCAACCACTGGCAATCTATAAATGGACACTATGGGAGTCCACCACCCCCTGGCGCTTCTGGTGCAAACGGCGGTGGTTTTCAGCCACCTCCCCCAGCATACGGCCAGGATAATGGGGTGCATGGCGATATGCAAAGTCACATGTATGAGCATCCGCCACCCCAGCAGTTCGGACGGTGGAACCGGACGAGGAGTATGAGATATGCATGATTTTAACGACGCAATACTCATCGTGTTGGGGTCACACTATCTCTTATCACCATTGGTGTTTCTTGCGAGGAACACATCTCACCATACTTTTTGCATTGAATCGGCGTTTGATAACTTACATGCTTTACTACCTTTGACCCTCTTTTGTTCGGTTAGCCTTTTGGATTTTACAGAGCAATGGATAGATACAAGGGTACCTTCGATCTATACGGTCTTGTATAAACGGAACCACTTGGAGTCAAAACGGACTTGTTAGTGTCTTTTATTTGGGAAGAGCTGGCCGTGGCGGTAGAGAGTCGCAAAGAGCGAGCGATGGGCGAAACTCTTCTTTTTGGGAACGGCAAGGCGTTACAGGGATGCCTGGCCTTGGATATACAGTGCAGCTCTTGAATTCGGTGAATACTGCACATGGCATTTTTTGTATAAAATCATGAATCATTTCCATTTACCAAACCAAGGCCATCGTGCACTCAATACTCGCTCGTTGCAATACTAGAACCATCCTGCCCAAAAGTTATATAGCTTTACTTCACGTCTTGATGTTGGCCGACCTGACTGAGAACATTCTTCATCGCCTTGCCCCTGGTGCCGATGCTCCAGAACCACCTCCTTGTTGCTGTTGTGGTGGCTGGTGTTGGTGGTGCTGCTGCTGTTGATGCTGCTGCTGCTCTCGTAACACGACCTTCTGCGGATGAGTCTCGTAGTAATCATCATACCCGCAGAGCATCGCTGTGAACCTCAATCGTTGCGCTGTAACGCTCTGTATTGACGTACGTCACAGTTAGCAATGCCCACTCAAGATGGGAGGAGAACAACCACAAAGGGAATTGAAGGGGCACGCCAGAACTCACGTCACCCTTCGCTTGGGCATGCCAGAGTAGCAAGTCCGGGTTTCCCAAGACTCTTGTCGCAAAGTTCGTCCTTTCCTTCTGCTCCCACGTCTCATGGTGTTTCCTGCAAGCTGTCAGCCATGGCCTCCTCACGAGATGAAAAGCTTTCCGTCTCCCGCTAACATGACAACCATGACGTTGCGCAGAGTGATGAAGACATGTGTCGTTTGGATGCGCTCCAACGTACCTCACTCGTTGCCCTTGCTCCCAGATGAAATCGCCATCTCCAGATCCATCGTCAGCGTGCGAATAAGGACCCTCGCCTTCCAGAGTATACGGGTTCTTCCCTCTGGCTTGCCGGTCCCGCATGGCGGGAGTGATGGTCTCCGCGTGCGCGGAGGTCGTACTTGTCGCCATATCGTCTTTGCTTCGTTGTTGAGGTCCAAGGAATCGTGTGTCCTCTTTAGAGTATCTTTAGAGTATGCCCTAGTGCGGAGATCGCGAGGATAGACTCGGTGGAAGAATACACAGACAAAGATGAGAGGGATCGGAAAAGGGCGGTCGGAGTGGGAGCCTTATCGGTGGTATGAAGTGTACTTCCAAAGGCAGAGGCGATCACAGGCTGATGGAGACTTTTAACGTCGTGCGACGTCACGCCGCCTCTGACTCGTCTATACTGGTGCAGGCGTAGCCAACGGAAAGCAATAGACAGCCAGACCTTGAGGTCTGCTTCACTGTGTAGTGTGCTTGCGGTCACAGGACCGTCGGGATACAGTTGGAAATGTGGCGCAGTCAATGAGAGGCTTGTTGCCCGGATGGAAGAATACAATGCCTTTGTCCGAGGCAGCTGAGGACTCGAGTCACGGGGTTCTGAGGGGTGGAGAGTTCGTTCGCGACAGCCTGAAGTGGAGGCGCCTGTCGGGTCGTACAACAGCGGGGTGCTCTCACTGTCCGTCTTGAATGCCTCAGTGTGACGCCAAACAAATCTTAGAAAATGCCCCTACCATGGCGTTGGCACATTGTTATCAGGTCAAGTTGAACTTTGTTAAATGTTTCTTTTGCTTAGCGTCTACCGCATAGGATTAACAAGTATTTATACAGTCAAATATCCGACACCCATATAAAACCAAACGCTAGAAAAAGCAAAGTGATGCCAACACAACGCCGCGTGCAGTCAAACCAACACGACTCCTCAGCAAACCAAGCTTTCATATAAGATTTCGAGGCCCGTACTCTCGTCTCTCGAGTGCGTTTGCCCATTTGCAAAGATTTGCACGAAACCAAAATCCCACAGAGATGCGTCAGCTCTCGATGACCCTCTGGAGCAAAGGCGGCGATCGAGAGGCTGAAGAAAATAATCACAGGCGGAGGCATGGCGAGCGTTCGCCTGCGCGCTCGAACATGCCCTGTGACTAGTGAGCTGCCAGACTCCTTGTCCAGTAACCCGTTAAAAAAGCCCAATTCGTTGGCAAAAGTCTTTCTGACACAGATCCCTTTCCTTCGAACGTGAAGGTGCCCAATGAGAGGGTGCCTGAAAACCTCCCCTCAAAGATAACCAAGAAAATGAAAGGCGTCGGCATACATGGCCAGAAATTGGTGCAGTGGTTGGTGGTGTACAAAAGGGAACGAAAAGTGTCTGCGATAAGACCCATCAACAAAGATCGTCTGTGGATGTCGCCTTTGACAGGTTGATGAATCAAGGAGGGTAATTAGTCGCGGTCGTCAGTAGTGGGTATAATATGTCATCGCATCTCGGGCTTCAGTAGGAACTTGTCATCTGCTGAAGTTTATCACCGCCAGCTGTTGATTTGATTCAGTCAGTTGATGGTTTCACCTCCGCAATAGAACAGACGACTGACCTTGCTACTCGAACCATAGGCCAGTTTCTGGCCGCTGGCGTCCCAGCAGAGACAGTGCTCGTCCTCCTCGTCTGTATCCGATGTGGTTTTCGGGCTCATCCAGCCTGCAGTAGCGGGTCTTGTCCAGATGGCTCGTGGTGATGTGTAGTTGCCAACCTTCCAAATCAACACCTTTGTTGCGGTGGCCCCGGCGATGAAGGCACCATCGGGCGTGAACGCAAGTCGGACGATGGGGCCGTCCATTGTTCGGAACCACTTGGGCTTACTCTCTGGCATCCGAGCATTCCATATTAAGATAGCGCAATCCTCGCCGCCCGTAGCTATTAGGCGTTCATCATCGTTTATAACCTGATTTGCTGGTAGAGGTTGCCAAGCCATGGTCGTAATGGCCCCTCTGTGCGCTGATATCTCTCGACGCTGACCAGACTCATCCCACAGCTGCGATGAAATTAATAAAAAAAACCTTCACCAGAGGCCTTGAATAGCTTACATCTAAGTTGCCCTTGTCACTAGAGGTCGCAGCCAATTTTGAACGCCAGTCAAACAATACTTGTCGGAAACTGTCCTCGGGTCTTGTCTCGAATTTACGGCTCTGTGCGATGCCCTGGTCCGTGCAGTGCAGCGAGACCAGAACGTCTCCTCCACAAAGCAGAACGTCGCTATCGCTAGTCCAGGTGGCATCCAGTGGTGATGAGGCGATATCATAGCCGGGAAGGGGGTATATGTGCTGGGCACTACGGGCCAGGTCATAGACTGCGACCATTGCTCCCGTTTTATCAGGCGAAATCGCTAACAAAGCAGTGTTGATGGGGTTCCATGATAGCTTGATAACAGGCAAGTCGGTGATCTCGAACTCCTGCTCCAGCGTGCCATCAAGGCCCCAGACACTGATAACGGACTGCGACGCAGCGTCGGTAGCAATCGCAAGACGTTCGCCGTCCGAAGCCCATGTCAGAGCGGTGACCGTAGTTGACTTGGGCGTGCTGCGATCCAGCATCGCATGAAACTGGGGGCTCACGTGATCTTGACTGGTCTCGGGGGCGGTAACACGCGAAACAGTCCAAACGCGGGCTAGCGCATCCGTGCCAGCAGCCGCCAGGAGGGACGGATCCCTGGGGCTCCACTCGCATTGTAGTAGGACGGGGGCGTTTTCACCAGTTGGTGCTGGGGGTGAGGATGGAGTGGCCGTCGCTTCGGAGACCTCTGCAGCAGCAGGAATGGATGCGTCGTCGTCCACAAGCTTGAGAAAGGTCGTACTCGGGAGAAGCTCTTCGACTTTGTCGACCTGAGTGCCTTGGTCTGGTCCTTCAGTGCGAGTCGCGGGGGTGGGGCCAGTATCAACCTCGCCGGGCGATGGGTAAGCGTGGTTGTCCTGATGGCTGTCAACATCCATAGGCGTGGTGTCGGCCCCAGGCTCTGCCGCAGCACCATCGAAGCCATTACTGAGTCGGGGTCTCTTCGCTGGAGACCCATTCGGTAGGGAATGCTGAAGGCGTTTTCTCGATTCCTCAACCCCATCAGCAGCTGTCACGTCATCTTCCTCGACCTTGGCTGTTGGGTGAGGCTCCAAAGGACCAAAGATGCCGACCTGCAGCTGTTCAGCCTCTGCTGCGGCGTCCTGAGATATCTACAGACTGGGAGTTAGTTGGGGTGACGTCAAAAAGGTCGTACACAGAAGCTGTGCGCATGCGCCAACGACCTGCAAACAAAGGTCGGGCGCGAGCGAGCACCAGTCGCAAGGTGGAAGCGAGCCAAAGCACAAAAACGAACCTTGTGCCGTGCGTGTTCGCGCTCTAGCCCGTTATACAGCAATCCACGATTGATCACATTGACGAGTGCATGGCCCTTAACGTGGCGGGCGAAGTCAAAGTCGCGATGTGGTTCTTTAATGTGCCACTCTTTCTGAAGCTTGGCGGCAGTTTCGCGATAATCTGTGCAAAAGTTAATTCCTGCAGCACAAGTGGCTACTGAAGACCGGGCTGGACATCAAGCACTGTGCGCGTGTGTCCTAGGACGGCCTATTGGTGAAAAAAAAATGCACGTACTGCCTTCAAGAAGATACCTGCGAGTTTTGTGTCAGAAGGTGAGTTTGGCAATTGTTCATCAAGGAAGGAGGCAAAATGAGATGAGCAAGCGAGGGCCAGCGACAGGGCGCAAACGGGGTGAGAAGTCCATGAGAAGACTCGCGAATGGCCGGGCAACAGGATCATCGGGTCAGAGAAGCAAACAGAGCCGGGTACGGACCTCCAGATGAGAAAATTGACTCTGTCCGAGTCGAGGAATTCCTTGACGACCATGACGGTGTCAGGATGGATGGGGGCGATGGTGGGCGGTCAGCGGCAGGGACGCGAGTGCCGGATCGTAGACGCGAGTGGACGTGGAGATGACAAGACGAGGCCCCGGGCTGACAGTCGACAAAGGAGACAGGACGAGGTGGGGGAAGGCGATCGTGAGCCGGTTGAGGGTCTCTCAAGACGAGCAGATGAGAGAGAAGGACGCAGTTGGCATACCGGTAGCCGGCTGTTGGAGAAGTTCAAGGTTGAGGTGACAGCGAGGGAAGAATTGGGCTTTGAGGCGGCGGCGGCGCTGGGGTGGAGCGTGGAGGGCGAGCCCGGTATGGGTAGCATGGATGGGTGGTAGACTACCTACAACTAACTAGATGGTGGATGGGATAGGGTGAGTGAGCCGGGTTACGCTAAGGAGGAGGGCTGGCAGTAAGGCAAGGCAGCCTGGATGAGAGGTGGGTGAGTGGCCTCAGTAAGGTGAGTGAGAGACACTAGCAGCGGAGATAGACAGAGGGATGGACGGGCAGACGAGACGCAGACAGACACCAGTGCAGATTCGAGATTGAAGCGAGCGATCAAGGCCCCACTCCCCTGCGAGGTGTGACGGACGGTGGTCCCTGCCGCTGGTGCCAGAGCCACGCCCACTGTTCCCACCTCGAAACGCACTGCATTCGTTCCTGCAATCCACTAAATTGAGATATGGAGGGCGCCTCAACTCGAGAAAAATAGGAGCAAGACACCGCGATATCCACCGTCAGCTTCTTACTTGCTCTCCCCATACCGTACCTTTCCAACGACTCACAGCAACGCACATAGCGGTCACAGACTGGGCGCGGGTGCCCTCATCACGAGCTCTGTTTTCTTCCCTACATTTTTGGAGACTTGAACTCCATTTGCCGTCATTGCCATCATCCTCATCATCCTTATCCTATACTCTTTTTCAGACCCGCGTTAGCACCGCACAGGTCTGCTTCGACCGATGTTCGAGGGCCCCCTTCTATTTCCGGTACCTCACGTCTGGCAGTAAGGGCCTGCGGCGCCACAGGTGCCTTGCCTTAGCCGTGACTTTCATGCCTAGAGGCTAGACCTCCAGCACCCAGGCGCCAGGATAGGCACACAACACATCAACCACACACCATCATGAATCTGCATTCATCCTCGGCACCTGGTCATCTCGTCCCATTTCGTCACCCCTGTTTTTGCTGGTCCCACCCTGAATCACCCAGTGACGGGCGTGCGTCCCAGGTTTCTGCGGTAAACTGATTGTTTCAAGGTGTGCCTGCCCTGCTAACTTGCGCGACGTTCTCCGAACCCTATTCTCAAATGCCTAGCGACCCTTTACCATCGTAGACAATGCCGCGCTGTGCTGGAGCGACTCACTGCAGGGCATCCATCATCATTGGGGCAACCTGGCTTGGTCCGGGTCATCAGGGGTGCTCGAACAAAGTCAAAACCTCCAACCAGTGCAGCGACACCCGAACTGGTATCCACTAGCCACTGGCCACCCAAGCATTCATCCACGGCCCGCCCGCCAACCCTGTTCCCACGATGAGCGACTTCATCTCTGCCTGTCCGGCACCCTCACGACGCCTTCAGATGGCACACGAGACCAGCCATGAAGAGCCAAGGCAGAGCAACCAACTCTCAGGCTCGTGCTTTGGACCGTGTGTCTCAGGCCTAACATGCTCTTCCCGCATAAGCCGCACGCTCCCTGCGGCATGTTGCAGTAGTTCATAGCTTACGTAAGGTACTGTTGACACCTAGTTTCGCAGAATCTGAGACGAAATGTAGATCGGCTGGGTTCGAGAATTGGGGCGCAAGACACCCCCAAGCCAACCCAGGAGCCACAACCCGGAGTGCCACGCACCAGCTCCACTCCTGCAAAGAACCCAAAGGGTCAGTGCAGTCACGAAAACACCGCCCAGATCTGATAGGTGCTGCAGAGTTGCAACGTCTCATTGATGCGTGACTTGCGTTGGGAAATGTAGACTGGTCCGTCCTCGGATCTCGAGGTTCGTTCACACTTTATTTCACACTTGCTGGATGTGAGGTCTTGTCCCAAGCAGAACACCAGATAAGAAGTGTGTCGCCGTCAGGCGCCACTCCGTTCCCTATGAGTTGAGGGATCCTCCCCTCCAAACTATCGTGGGTGGCTTGACACAGCATCCAACGCTGACACAGTGTCCAATCGATTGCTGTCCTATCGAAGTGAGGCCCATCAGGGATGCTTGGTAGCTATGGGCACCGGCTTTAGGTCCTCCATAACAATGTTGGAAATTTTGCATTCCACAGGCCGATAGCTCCGTCTAGCCCCATGACATCTGTCGAATATCAGTCTGCACTGGGCCCGGACTGCTCTTGCAATTGAAACCCAGTCTTTCTTTCTCTGTTGTACAAGCCCAGACACCGTCAAAGGCCGTGCTTGTCTGCTTGGACATAGTGTCTTCGAAATGCAACCTCATATCGAGATTGAACCTAACTCAACATTTGAAAACGTTGGGAAGTCTCCTTGGCTGAACATATTATATTCTTGAGGGCTTGGGGACGCTGCCTCTTGAGCTAAAAAGGGACTTGAAACCTCAGCTTCGTGTGGAGGCTGGCGCCGATCATAAGCCGCAGCCTGGTCCGCTACGAGGGACGGGCCTGACCGTGACAAACCTCAGTTGGCGGTACTCGACGGTCTAGAGTCTGGCAGAACGGCAAACTAGAAACGCCATAAATGGTCAAGGCATGATTTAGCTTTGCTGTCCTTGTTGACAGACCATATCGAGACGTGAATGATAGGCATGTGTATCGCATCGCGGTAATCTGCAGGGAGATGTGGCTGCCTCAGGCAGAAGCTGACGTTGCAAAGGGGTCCAAGCTCTAATATCAACCTCATTTGTCCTTTAGAGCTCGCGTAGCACGGCTCGAGGCTGAGAGAAACAGAGCAGATCCCCTTCCAGCCTTGTTATTTTAGGCTTTTCCCCATTTCTAATCCCTCTAGGGCCGCACAGCCGATCCTCGAACAACTAAGTTATCCCACAACATCCAGACGGGTGATCCGCGCGATCTCCCCCCCCGCTGGTTGACCTGCCTTCTTCTCGCTTTCGGCCCCTCCAGAGACACATCCCACGATGCCTCCACGACTCAACATCCCGCCCGTCACACGCGCGGTTCTTGCCGCGCTCCTCTTCCAGTCTCTTCTCAGCGCTGCGATTCGCTACAGGCAATGGAGCGAGCATACCGATATCGTTATCCCGTATCTCACCTTGGTGCCGCAACTATCTGTGATCTACCCCTGGACATTCTTGTCGACCACGTTGGTAGAGGGGAATGTTTTCACACTCGCGGTGGGAGTTCTGACGCTCTACCATGGAGGAAGATATCTTGAGCGGGCCTGGTCGTCAGCAGAGCTGGCGAAGTTCCTGGCGTTGGTCGCACTGGTGCCGAACCTCTTGACTTTCTTGGTTATGGTCATCTTCTTCACCTTGACCAGGAATGAAGGCTGGACGTACGTCGCACATGTCCATACTTCTGGCATAACGAGGAAAATCATACTGACACGTTGGATTTTAGCCTGACGGTCGTTGCCGGCACAATCCCCATTCAAATCGGCTTTCTCGTCGCCTTCTCTCAGCTCGTCCCAGCCCATACTGTCACCCTCTTCCGCGGCATCCTCTCTCTCCGCGTCCCACGCTTCCCCCTCGTTTATATCGGTATCGTTACGGTTCTTTCGCTCACTCCAATCTTGTCGAGTGCCTCCTTCTGGCTCGCCATCTTCGGCTTCATGACCAGTTGGACCTACCTCCGATTCTACAAGACCGTCTTCCCCGACCTCGAATCATCACAATCAGCCTCCCTTCGGGGCGACGCGAGCGAGACATTCGCTTTTGCAGAGTTCTTCCCCGGCCCGGCCAAACCTTTCGTTGCCAACGTCGCGGATCATGTGTTCGACGCTATGGTCGCTATGAAGCTCTGCAATCCCTTCTCTCAAGCAGATGTATCGGCCGCCAGGGGCGACAGCTACCTGCAGCGCGGTACACCCGGCAGTGCTAGGGCTGAGGCCGAGCGAAGACGCGCCATCGCCCTGAAGGCACTTGACCAAAGGCTTCACGCAGCCAGCGCGGGCGGCAGCAGCAACGCCGCAAGGGGGGCGTCATCTCAGCCGCCGACGCAGACTACTGGACCAACAGTACAGACTCAGCCACAGCCGAGCACACAGACGGCGATGAGCACTCAGCCGGGAGTGATGCTGGGTGACACTAAATTCGAACCCGACCACGACGAACATGATAAGAGTTAAGACTGCCACAATCATAGTTGGAGCTTGATGTCATGGCTGGACCGGTAACCTCTGGGAAATGATGTTCAAGAACAGTATGGATGTGAGACGAAAGCAAGCGAGTAATGCGCTTTCCTAGCATGATAATACCAGTGTACCAACAGATTTCATGTTTCTTCTAACTGTTTTGTTTCTATTTGGACATCCCCCCAGACTTTGAAATTCATCAGAGGGCAGTCAGGCGGGAGTCGCAATGACCAAGGGCCGGTTCTTTATAGCGTTCAGGCAGCCAGTGTTAGGGTGTTTTCGTGGGCTTATATTCGATGCTGCATGACGGCCTACAAAACTTCACTATGTTCAGGTTCAGCTGCAACATGTACCAACTTTGGTAAGGTACTGCAGCGTTTGGAGAAGCTTCGTCTCAACTAGTGAGATCACGTGATATGGTAGGGGCCCTTCTCTCGCCTGAAGGATCGCACGAGTTGTAGTGCCTGGCTCTTCGTGAGACATTGAGACACGGCAATAGGATGCACGCGTACGACACAAAGCATCGAGCCGTGGGTGTGACGAGTCGCCCCATGCTACAACATAACCAGCTCATTTGGGACTACAGGGAGCTCATCACTACCTACATACATGTATCGTTAGCATGGACCAGGAGACAAGGGAAGCCAAGACAGTCCGAGTCATGTTTCTTCTGTATCATTTCACCAGACCAATTATCATCATATCAAGCTTTCCTTAACATTCCCAGCAAAGATATGCCGCGAGCCTGTACTCCGTATGCTGGCAAGCACTGTCAGGGGATGCCCCCACTGGCTGGATCTTCCGAAAGGAGATGCTCGGCGAATCAGCCGAGGAAGATTGACGGCCAGCGCTAGGGTGGTTGGGCTTGGGCTTGGTCGCATAGTGGCACTGGCGGGTGCCAAAAGAGGAGTCAGTGGCTGAGGGATGATCACATGACCTTGCCTACTGAGGAAGACTTCGAAGGTGGCTATTTCAACTTGAGTGCAGAGCTGGTTGTTGTCGTTGAACTTAAATGAGAAGCGAGGTGATGAGTGAGGGCGACGCAAGGCAGCGAGCGTATCCTCTGGAGTTGAGCTTCGGATGTGATGTCAGATTGTTGGCTGAGGAGGTTTCGCCTCACATGGCGCCTCAGAGTGTCCTCAACGAACCTTACCGTCACGTCCCCCAATTGCCTTGGCCAAGTAGCCAGGAGAGACCCCCTGCTACACCCCATTTTCTCTCCCTCCCCGTCCGATCCAATTGCCTACAACCAGTCACGATGAAAGCCAGCCAGCCAGCCAGCCATCAGAGCGCACAGCTTGCGATTGCGTGCGTTGTGTCAACCAAGGAACGCCCGTGGACCCACGTCAATCTCACTCCTAGAGACACACCAAAAGGGACACGCCCCACCATCTCAGCTGCGCGCGGGAGTCTCATCTGCACGACAAGTCGCAGGGAGCATGGGAAAAAAAGCACGCGTTGCTTTGAAGAGGGGGGAGTGAGCCCAACGGGCTGTGATGGCGCACTGGGGGACACCCCGTGATTTACGCCCACTGTTTTTGTGCCCATGGCTGGCAGATCACGTGATCCGTTTCATCAGGCCCGGTGAAGACCGCTGCGTGCAGCGTTGTTCTAGCTTCCTTAAATTGCTGGTTTTGACCAAGCCGCTATTGCATCAGGCCGCGCCCTCGAGAGTGCAATGGCCTGGCCGAGTCAGTCAAATTGATGCACAGTCCACAGGGGGATTTCACGCGTTCATGGAGAGATGCGCGCGATATTATGATTCCGGGGTCAATGGGCTCCTTGCACCCTACGGTCTCGATCTCACCCAGTACGTGCATTATTGTGCTGTTTCTCATTGCCCAGCGCCAACTCCGTTGTCGCATTCTACGCAGTTTGGAGCGTGCGCCCCTCGCTCGTTGATCAGTCACCTTGTCTTCCCGTCAATGACTGGCTCACGACTAATGCTCAGAATCAGCACCCTTGCAGGCCTCCCGAGCGACCCCGGTCTTCTGCCTACATACACCTCCCTGAATGTCCTGTGCGCCGTCGAAGCCCAGATCTTTCCATATCCCCGGCGTCACATCAGCGCCGCCTTGCATCCTCCCACTTGGCTGAGTTTTGGTGCCTGTTCTACTCGCGTGGCCGACACGTCAATAGCGTCTGGGCCTGTAGACCGTGCCCCTGTCCTGCATACAAGACAATATCACCAGATGAAGCAACCTTATTCGTAGCAGAGGGAGGCCTAGCTACTGATACGAACGGTTTCGCAAAGGAGGCTACGCAGTGTGCGGCTAAGCATTAGCTCCAACAGCGTAGACTGTTTCATTGAGTTGTGGCTGGGACATTCGGTACTATTATTGCTGAGCCTATACCTAGTAGATCCATGGGTATGTAGCATGAAGGAGATTTGGCTCCATTGGGTAGCAGGAACTGAAGAGTAACGCCTCGGGTCGGCTACTCTTTTAGTCCATAGTCAACGAATGTCGCATATTCGACACCTTCGCCGACAAGTTTGGAGTGCTTGTACGATGATGATTTTTTCTTGGTGTCTAGCAGTTCTGTTGTCGTTTGGTGGTGAGTCCAGGGAGATCGGTTGCGTCAATCCTGGGCGCAGTTGAGTAGCAAGGGTGAATCAAGCTTCCCCGGGCGACCTCACCACCCTAGATCAACAATCATGACGGGCGGCTATCCTACCAGTGTCAGTACCGTGTGCCCAGATGCTGAACATGTGTGGCCTGTTTTCATTTAAACTTTTATGTGATATAATATAGTGAGATGATCGGGTATTCTCAATTTGAGCATTCTGATATTGTGTAATCCATGCAATGGAAGACACGACCACGGTCATATACTCGGTAGCGCGTAATTGGAAAGCTTCACCTTTGGACGCGAACACGATTTCCATTGAGGGCATATAGCACGGAAATGTGTTCTTCGTGTATAAAAATGAGCTTCGCAAGTGTTATGGTGGCGCAAAATAGTTTTATGGAACTCGAAGGCAAGATACCGATGCACTGTGACTGCGTGACCGAACACTCCATGTTGCTGGATGCTGGACAGGTCCCTCCCTAGTCTGCATGTAAGTTACTCCGTAAATAGTTGCAGGTAACTGTCGCCTACTTGCCCGTAGTCTGTCGGCCAACCCACTCGGTTGCTCAGCGTGGCGCTGGTAGTATGTGGCTGGAGGGGTGGCTGTGAGGTGTCGACGCCACACGAAACAGGACGGGTTCATGAGCCGTGGCGCTCATCCGGCACACTGACGCATCTAGATCCGCGACCTCCTGTTCGCAATGAAGCTTACTTTTGCCATGGTACCGATCGGCCCAAGTGACGGTCGCAACTGCGTCCAAGCAATTTGGACTACCGCAAAGCGGCAACCAGAGCGATGAGTTGAGTTTCTCACCCTCGCAGATGGGAGCGACAACAGAAGGATTGAGCGCGGTATGCCTCATATGACCGTGGTGTTCTACTGTGCGTGTGTGCGGAGATAAAAAAAGGCAGTGACCACAACCGTGAGTGAAGCCTGGGTTCGGGATGAAAGATGAGAAGGCACAAAAAGTGGCACCCCTTGCACATGGCTGAAGAGCGGGGAGGGAAGGAGAAAGAAGGCCAGTGTCATGTTCAGAGGGTACTGGGTGCGTGGGTAGTGCAGCGCTGCAGATGCGCTCCAGGCAGTCAGTCGATGCGGGTCATTCTTGACCGCTGGGTGCCCCCGCTGAGGCCACTGACGGGTCCCTGACGAGCCCCAACATCGTGCACTAGCCAGAGAGTGCCCCAGGTCCCTGCTCCGTCATCACGGTATTTTTTTCTGCTGGCCCGACGAGGTCACAGCCGCTGGCAGGGTGCTGCTAGGGGAGGGGGGGGGGGGGACCGTGACGCTAGCCTCGGAGGTATCAGCCCTTACTGAAAACAGATGCGGGTACTTCGTACTTCCATCCTCGGGGAATGCAGGCTGTAGGGGTGTCCTCGTAGGGGAGGGGGGGCGCCTGGGGGAGCCAGAGGCGGGGCGTCACTCGCTTGGGGGGATAGGGCAGGCGCGGCGCGGTGCGTCACCCTGGTGTGGTAATAACGGTTCTTTGCTGGGTTAGGGGAGTTTGGGGCGGGAGTTCTTCCACCACCCGCCCAGTGCTGTCCACCACCTCCCGGCCACCACGTCCGTCAGTTACCGCCCTCCCCCCCAAAATATCCCCATTTCCCCCTTCTCCTTCGCTTCACCCCGGCTTCTACCCTCTCGCGACATCACCGTCCAAGACGACCGGTCTCGCTCGCCGTCATATCTTTCTTACCCTTGCGACCGTCTCATCACCGGCAGCATTGCCTCCAGTGCTGTGTATACATACTGCAAGCAGCCTTAACTTCTTCGGCGCCGCATCGACGTCGCCAGTGTGTTGTTCAAGCAATTGCCCTTTCTTCGCCCTCCGAACCTTTTCTTACGGCCACGACAATCGCCGTCCTGTCGCCCGCAGACCGTCTCAACGAACACAAACAGGCGATTTGTGATTGGGTTTGCTTTTGCGACCCAGTACGCGCGCACTGAGCTTCGCTTCTCGCGACACGGGTGGACGCTGGATGGATCGTCGTCTGACGGCTACGCTACAGCTTTGAGCAGTTCCACCAGCAATGGCCAACCATCATCCTTCGCCCACGATGATGCAAATGCAGCACCAGGCACCACCGCCGCCACCGCCGGGCGTGCAGCAGGGTCACTACCCGGCTGAGCGAGTTACTATCCAAGCTATGAACGAGGCCGTCTGGCTCCAGATCGGTACGTCCTTCTCCGGATATGTCTGGCTGTGCATGTTTAGCGATATGAATACTGACGTCCACCTGCAGGTAGCTTTTCCGAGATGCTGCGCTCGCCTGATGAGGCCATGTTCGCCTACGAAAAGGCCCTCAACGCCAACCAAAACTCGATCCCTGCGCTCAACGCCATTGGCATGCTGCTCAAGGGCCGTGAGGCCTTCGACAAGGCTCTTAACTATTTCCGCGCCATCACGCAGCTCGATGCCAACAACGGCGAAGCTTGGGGAAACCTTGGTCAGTTCACAAGGATTGGACTCGACATGACTGCGCATGCTAACTCTGATGCCAAGGCCACTGCTACCTGATGACTGAGGACCTCCAAAAGGCGTACGATGCTTACCAGCAGGCGCTCGTCAACCTTCGTGACCCGAAAGTAAGTGCTACAATCTACCCATCCTGCCGACTCAATACTGACGGTGTGCCAGGACCCGATGCTGTGGTATGGAATCGGAATCCTATATGACCGGTACGGAAGCTACGATTACGCTGAAGAAGCCTTCTCCCAAGTCATGCAAATTCAGCCAGACTTTGAGAAGGCCAATGAGATATACTTCCGCCTTGGTATAATTTATAAACAGCAATCCAAGTTCACCCAGAGTCTGGAGGTTTGTTTCACTTCCCACGTCTACCTACACATGGCAGCTGTACTGATGATCGATCAGTGCTTCAAATACATTGTCAACTCCCCTCCAGGGCCTCTCACACAAGAAGACATCTGGTTCCAAATTGGACATGTTCACGAGCAGCAGAAAGACGTGAGTTTTCTCTGGTCCGAGATGTTGCCTTCTGTCCTGAGCTGACCATCACGCAGTTTGACAGCGCTAAGGCTGCTTACCAAAGAGTCTTGGAGCACTCTCCCAACCACGCGAAGGTCCTCCAGCAGCTTGGCTGGCTGCATCATCAACAGAGCAGCGCTTACGAGACACAAGATCGGGCCATCAACTTCCTGGAGAAGTCTGTGTCTGCCGATAACCAAGACGCACAGAGTTGGTACCTTCTTGGTCGCTGCTATATGTCTCAGCAAAAGTACCCCAAAGCATACGAAGCCTATCAGCAAGCAGTCTATCGGGATGGTAAGAACCCCACATTCTGGTGCAGTATCGGCGTGCTGTATTATCAAATCAACCAATACCGCGATGCTTTGGACGCGTACTCGAGGGCTATTCGCCTGAACCCTTACATCTCTGAGGTCTGGTACGATCTTGGCACTCTCGTAAGTTCTGATGACTCTGTAGAACATAGGATATGCACACTAACAACCCTACCAGTATGAATCCTGCAATAATCAGATCACGGATGCCCTGGATGCGTACCAGCGCGCTGCCGAGCTAGACCCCGGCAATCCTCACATCAAGGCCCGCCTACAGCTCCTGCGCTCTGGTGGTAGCACTGGTGGCCAGCCTGCTTCAGCGCCTCAACCTGCCGATGTCCATCCACAAGCCTACCAAGCTAACGGACCAGTCGGTCCCCAATGGGGAGGCTCAACCCAGCAACCTCCCGCCAACGGACCACCGCCGGCGGCCCAAGGTGCAGGTGAGAACTGGGCAGGAAGACTGTCCCAAGTGAATCCTCCACCCCAACCACCGAATCCTTACGATGGCCGTGGTGAGCCTTTCCGGGGCCAAGCACCTCCGATCCAACGCCAGCCGACTCCTCAAGGGGAGCAGCAAGGCCGACCTCCGTTCTCCGAGCAGAACCGTGGGGTCCCGCCGCGTCGGACACCTCCCCCAGGAGCGCCCCATCCTTACCACCAAGGCCCCCCCTCCCAGGCACCGGTGGGCTCGGCACCAAGCACAGGCCGGAGCAACCGTGTACCTAACCCTGGTTATGACGGGCAAGCTCCTCAGGCGAACCAGCCCGCCAACGGCCCCAACGGCGCACCGCCACCGAATGGTGCTGCTCCGTTCCGCGGAGCCAATCAAAGCCCACGTCCTGATGCCCGTGATGGTCGTCCGCCATATGACACTCGGATGCCATCGCCCAAGTCTGCATATCCCCAACACCCGCCCCCGGCCAGCGCTGGTTATCCATCTCACCCCGAGGCTGAGCGGCCGGGAGCACCTGAGAACGGCCCTCCCCCTCCAGTCATGGCTGATGGCCCACCCTCTCGCGTCGAAGAGAGGCCTCCCTCAGTTGGTCCCAAGCGGATGCGCGAGTGGGAAGAGGAATCTGCCGCGAAGAAGCAGGCCAATGATGAGAACCGCGCCCGGCTTGATGATATGAGGCATCGACGCCCATCAACCCCCCCACGGTCCGATTCATTCCGCCGCAACTCATCCGAGGCACGGCGTTTCGAGGAACAGCGACGTGTGGAGGAGCCGCGGAAGACCGAGGAACCGCGTCCTGCAGCCAATGACAACTACCACCCGTCTGAGGCTGCGCACCATACACAAAACCATCCCGCACCTACCAGCCAGCTTCCCCCGATGCAGGCCCCAGCAAGTGAGAAGCCCGCTGCGGCAACTCCCAAGGAAGAGCGACCTCCAACTGCGCCACCTGCGGAGTCGGCAACCGCGCCATCTCGCCCTTCAGCCCCCCCACCGGAGCCGGAGCGTGCAGCTCGTAAAATGGACGTGGATGAGGATTACGACGACAGTGCAGAGGAGGATAAGAAGCCGGCCATCGTCACGAACGGTTCTGGGCCTGCATCTGCCGCTGGTGATACCAAGGCGGCCAGTCCCACAAGCACGAGTGCCAACGGTGCGCCCGCCCCTACGACTAAGACTGAGTAAAAGAACGACGGAGAGGAGTAAAAAGGATCAGATCAGGATTGGTGACGAGAATAACGATTCCGGAGGTAACTTTCCTTCTTCCACATGTATACCTACTATTGGGCTTCGAGCAACTACAGTGAGCTGGGATTTCCTTTGTACTTTTTATCAACAGCCGCTCACCAAGCTCTTGGGAAGAGTGGGTGTTTTGGGCAGATATATAGGCAATCGTTGGCTAAGTCCGAACAGGAGTAGCAGTATTAGGTATTCAATGTTTGTTTGACTCAACTACTGTGTCTCTGCGTGAACAACGCTCCCATGTTTTCTGTGTAATAGCTACACAACTCAAGATCTCGTACCGAAATAATTCCAGGCCAAGTCCCGCTATACCTGGCCCACTTCGGCATCGATTTTATTCGCTCCTCAGTACTGCACTTTACGGTACTTCTTTGATTGTCCAGTGCTGATCTGATGCTCTTGAGGCTGCGTGATGCTCACCCAGCGTGCGGCTCCAGTTGTTCCTCGTGAAGCCTACCGCTCGTTTCCATGGCGGCATCTTGTGCTGCTGGTTTGCACTTTGGGTTGCACTTATGAACTCACAAGAACTCCATCTCTGCTCATCGGTAGACACTGCCAGCCTCAAGACTTGCGTACAGTGGGTCCAATACTGCGCATTCGTGGTGGTAGACAAAACTGGGTGCGATGACCACGTGACATGGGACATCCAGACCCACTCGCTTTCACCGAGTGTTTTGATTGGCTGCACTGCTGCCCCGACTAGAAATTCTTGCCCACAAAACCTCTTTCGCCAAAAAGGTCTCGCAACCTTTCTTCGCCTGGCCCTCCTCTACATCCTCTCACTAACCCTCAACCACCACAGCCCGTCAAAATGAGTGTAAGTTTTCTTGCGATGGGATTGCGCAGAAGCATCAAATGAGTATGAAAAAAGGGAATACTGACATGCTCTGGAACAGCACCGCAAGTTCGAGGCTCCCCGTCACGGCTCCCTGGCATTCTTGCCTCGGAAGCGCGCTGCCCGTCACCGTGGAAAGGTCAAGTCGTACGTTCACCCTTGGAAATTCTTTTCCATTCTGGCACCACGTTGGAGAGGACCAGAGACTTGGAAAGAACCGTTGGCTAATCAATTGGTGTCTTCACAGCTTCCCCAAGGATGACCCCAAGAAGCCTGTCCACCTGACCGCCGCCATGGGCTACAAGGCCGGCATGACCACCATCGTCCGTGATGTCGACCGACCCGGTGCGAAGTCGAACAAGAAGGAGGTCGTCGAGGCGGTCACCATCGTCGATACCCCACCTGTACGGACAATGCAGCCCGCTTGGCTCTGTGCCTATGGCTAACATCTTTTTTTCTTAGATGATCGTTGTCGGTCTTGTGGGCTACATTGAGACTCCCCGTGGTCTCCGCTCCCTCAGCACCGTCTGGGCTGAGCACTTGAGCGACGAGGTCAAGCGCCGCTTCTACAAGAACTGGTACAAGAGCAAGAAGAAGGCCTTCACCAAGTACGCCAAGAAGCACTCCGAGAACAGCGGCTCTTCCATCACCCGCGACCTCGAGCGCATCAAGAAGTACTGCACCGTCGTCCGTGTCCTCGCCCACACCCAGATCCGCAAGACTCCCCTCAAGCAGAAGAAGGCCCACCTCATGGAGATCCAGATCAACGGTGGCTCCGTTGCCGACAAGGTTGCTTTCGGTCAGGGTCTCTTCGAGAAGCCCGTCTCTATCGACACCATCTTCGAGCAGGATGAGATGATCGATGTGATCGCTGTCACCAAGGGTCACGGCTTCAACGGTGTCACTGCCCGTTGGGGTACCAAGAAGCTTCCTCGCAAGACCCACAAGGGTCTCCGTAAGGTCGCTTGTATCGGTGCCTGGCACCCGTCCCACGTCCAGTGGACCGTTGCCCGTGCTGGTCAGATGGGTTACCACCACCGTACCTCGGTCAACCACAAGGTTTACCGTATCGGCAAGGAGGGCGCCGACGACAACGGCAGCACCCAGCTCGATCTCACCAAGAAGAACATCACTCCGTAAGTATCCTGTTTCGGCTCCTCACTATTGATTGCCATGTATGCTAACATCTAATTCAAGTCTCGGTGGTTTCGTCCGCTACGGTGAGGTCAAGAACGACTTCGTCATGGTCAAGGGCTCTATCCCTGGTACCAAGAAGCGCATCATGACCCTTCGCAAGTCCATGTTCACCCACACCTCAAGAAAGGCTCTCGAGAAGGTCACCCTCAAGTGGATCGACACCTCGTCCGAGTTCGGACACGGTGCCTTCCAGACCCCTGCGGAGAAGAAGCAGTACCAGGGTACTCTCAAGAAGGACCTCGCCACCGCCTAAACAGCGACTGTGTGAGATTTGTCTTTTCTTGGTTGTTGTTCTTTGGTACTTTGTTTTCGGGCCCCATTTTGCATCGGTGTTCGTTGGGAGAGGGAGGTTCTCCCCCAGGCCGGGGGATCTACCTGGTTTCATCAAAGGATTGAGAGGAAAAGGGTCTACACTCCGGCCAGAAATGAGATGAACAAAAATGAAACCAAATACCTTAACAATACCATATGTGCTGAGTGCTTGTGATAAAGTGATGTATTTGCAAAGTCTTTGTATGATGGCACCAGGTCCCTGCCTTTCGAGTGTGTGTGCCAGATCCAGAGATCCTGATCTACGCCTATATTATTGTAGCAGATCTGTACCGCCCGTGTCCAACGTTTTCTTGTATTTTCAACACCTTGTTAGGGACGCCGATCGTGTGAGACACTCAGTCGTTCCCAGCTCTCGTCAGTTCGCTAGTGTCCTGACGTCACCCCACTTCATGTCACTGAAGCTCAAACTTCCCAGTTCCTGTCCTGACAACTCCCCTCGAGCATCATTCAATGCCTGTGCGCCTTTCCGCCATTCGAATTCCATACTCTGCGAATAGTTCTCACTCCCGGAAAACAAGTCTACTCTATCACGCCACACGCTCGAAACCATACCCAACCCCACCCCGGCATCATCTGCCCCTCGTCACCCAACGGCCTTCATCCGACCAAAAGCCGACCTCGATCCACACAACAAGCATCGCGACACGAGCTTCAGCTTCGTCAGCAAACATGGCTAGTGATGAAGACTACATGAACTTCCTGAACAAGGCGAACGAGGATGCTAGTGGTGGTGGTGCTGCCACTCAGGCCAGTGGACAGTCCAAGTTCAAGACGACGGATTCTGGAAAGCAGGTACCTCAAGCTATCCAGAAGGCCATCAAGAATGAAGTATATGTGACAGATGCGGATGAGCCATTTGAGGGGGTGGCCTTGAAGTGGACAGGCGACGGTGGTCTTCCTGACGAAGGTAAGGCGATCTCAACCCCTGTAATAAGGCGTCCATCGCGTGCCGCACGCTTTGCGACCTTATAGCAGACCTCTCCATGACGTATGGTATTGAATTAAGAAGCACTGGGCTGACCATTTCACGTTATTTGCAGAGGAGTTCGCGAAGCTCATCGCCCATCCCAACCCGTCTACCGCAGACATCGAGATCATGGACCCAACGGATTGGGACACCAACGGCCAGTATAACAAGATTGTTGATGCTGTACGAGAGGCCACAAAGGGTGCGGACGTGAGGGTATACCGTGTGAAAAGGGACGGCACGAGGACCGAGTACTGGGTTGTGTCGTCAGCAGATGGAGGCATCGTTGGAGCAAAGGCCCTTGGAGTTGAAAGCTAAATAATCCCTCTGCTTTATGATTTGGTGGTAATAAAACTTTGCCAATCAACGTATGCATAATGAGGGGCTCTGCTCACGAGTCTCCCAAGTTTTCCTCCTGGTTTTGACTTTTGTTCTGGATATTCGGCAGCATAGTGAAAAGTCAACCGCCAACTTCTCATGGTTTAAATGAAACGGCCCATCGCCCTAGGACGGATCTTGTGCAGCAACATATGAATCCTAGGCCCTGAAAGTACTCTCCCATGCCCTTCGTATGTAGTTGCACCTACGCATGCTCACAAAGCATTGCATTCTCTGGCTGACACGCTGTCACCATGTGGTGCTTGTGCCCCGCCAGACCCTGGGAGTGCCTGCGCCGGTCTCGGTGGGCACGGAAGCTGCCCCTCCACCGTCCATAAAGTAACTTTACTTATCACCGCCTGTCGCTCAGTTGATAAGGCGCATCCCAAATTCTGGTGTCAATAATAAGGTTGTGACTCCTCCACGTCAACAGCGGTCTGTCCAAGCACCACGCTCCTGACACGAAAACTTGCCCGTTCGTTGAGCAAGAGAAGTCTCATTCAGACGCAATGGCCGGCGCTGTGAGTATCTGACACCGTGCAAACACTCCAATTGAAGAGTTGTCAGTCAACCTTCCATCACGAACGAATGACTAACTGTGACTCTCTTTGTCTACCCAGCGAGCTCTCACCCCGTCCCTCGACACCGTCCGTGACGTTCTCTCCAGGCCGCACAAGCCTGGTCAGAAACCGACCCTCGTCCCCGTCTACCGCCAGATTTCCTCCGACCTGATCACCCCTTCTGCCGCATACCTCAAGATCTCCCACCGTGCCTCCTCTTCGTCCAAGACCTCCAACGATGACAGCTTCTCCTTCCTCTTCGAGTCCGCTGCGACAGAGCAGGTAGGCCGTTACAGCTTCGTTGGCGCTGCGCCCAGGAAGATCTTGAAGACGGGGCCAGGACATGGCCCAGAAACAGACCCATTGCCAGCGTTGGAGGAGGAGCTGGCGAAGCATGTGGTTGCGCACGTCCCTGGGCTGCAGCTTCCACCACTCACAGGCGGTGCGATCGGTTACGTCGGATACGACTGCGTGCGGTATTTTGAGCCCAAGACTGCGAGACCGATGAAGGATGTGCTGAAGATCCCCGAATCACTCTTCATGTTGTTCGACACAATTGTAGCCTTTGACCGCTTCTTTGGCGTGATCAAGGTGATCTCTTACGTCGCCGTCCCAGAAGAGGGAAGCTCACCTGAAGCCCTGGACGCAGCATATGAGAAGGCAAAGTCAACCATCGACAAACTTGTCGACATCCTCAACAGCCCCGAGATCCCACTTCCAGAACAAGCGCCGATCCAGCTCGGTCAGCAGTACACTTCCAACATCGGCCAAAAAGGCTACGAGAATCATGTCACTCGCCTGAAAGAGCACATCGTCAAGGGCGACATCATCCAAGCTGTGCCATCTCAGCGGTTCGCCCGCCCGACAACTCTCCACCCCTTCAACATCTACCGCCACCTTCGCACCGTCAATCCCTCACCATACCTTTTCTACGTCGACTGCCAGGACTTCCAAATCGTTGGCGCATCACCTGAATTGCTCGTCAAGAGCGAAGGAGGCAGGATCATCACACATCCTATTGCTGGAACAGTCCGTCGGGGTAAGACTCCCGAGGATGACCAGCGTCTAGCGGATGAGCTCCGAGGATCACTCAAGGATAGGGCCGAGCACGTAATGCTTGTCGATCTCGCACGAAACGACGTCAATCGCGTTGGCGACCCTTTCACGGTGCGTGTAGACCGCCTCATGGTCGTCGAGAAGTTTAGCCACGTGCAGCATCTAGTCTCCCAAGTCTCTGGTGTACTGCGCAAGGGCCAAACTCGCTTCGACGCCTTCCGATCTATCTTCCCTGCAGGTACCGTATCCGGTGCCCCAAAGGTCAAGGCGATGGAGTTGATCGCGGAGCTGGAGCAAGAGAAGCGTGGAGTGTACGCTGGAGCGGTGGGATACTTCGGCTATGGTGGTGTAGATGCTGATGGCGAAGCGGTCGAGGGTGCCATGGATACCTGTATCGCATTGAGAACAATGATGGTCAAGGATGGTGTGGCATATTTGCAAGCTGGTAAGTTGCCATCTCGGAAGGCTGACCATGACTTGATAAAGAAAAAGACTGACACGTTCGGGCAGGTGGCGGTATCGTCTACGACTCGGTTGAGTTCGACGAGTGGGAGGAGACTATCAACAAGCTCGGCGCGAACATGCAGTGCATCACCACAGCAGAAGAGCTGTACCATCAGCAACAACAGCAGCAGAAACCTCAGAGCTCTTAAGTCGCTGCTGGCTTCACAGGGGAAGCATCACGCCTCGCGCAGATATGAGGAGAGCCGTGGCGAGGTGCTGAATGAGTCACGATGGAAAAGAAGGAGATCGGTAGATAGAAACAGACTCTTCAGTATATCCGTCTGTTGAATAAAAAGAAAGTTGAGGTATTTACTGCTTGCGCTATGCTAATGCTGGTTCTGTCCACCCTTGAAGATACCACGAGCCGGCTCCGTCTTCGTGCGTAAGAATATGTGCAGATAGAAGAAGGGTTCAGCTGAAAGCCGGGAAGCAGAGGAAAGAAGAAGAAGAAGCGGAAAGCAAAAAAGCAAATGCTCTCTCCATCGTTCAACACCAAAAATGATTCATAAGTCGTTAATGCTGCCTGAGCAGATCCTGTATTTAAAGAAGTAATGTGGGCTGATAGCCGAGGGAGATCTTAAGCATCTAGAGATGCATACTCTGGCGGTACTGGCGTGTCCCTCTTCGCCGCCAGCTCTGGAATGGGCGTATCCCCCTTCAAAGCAAGCTCGGGGATAGGGGTGTCTCCCTTCCCATTGCCAAAAGCAGCCGGATATGGCGCTTTCGGTCCCACGGGCGTCGAACCCTCCCTCTCCCCGTCGTCCAGGGCGAGGCACTCGACATCCACCGAAGTAGCACGGCTCGAATCCTCGGCATCTGACATGACTACATCACAGCTGTCGTCTGCCGAGTCTGCGCTCTCGATGGTCGGGGTCGGGACATCTGGGCATTGTTGATACGTGGCGCTGCGGTTGATGGCCAAGGGGGTAGGCATGTCATCCTCGGACTTTGCTCTCATCGCGGCGCGCACTGCTGCTTCGGCACCGCTGATGTTGTCGTCGCCTTCCTCATTTTCCTGGCCGATAGTCCATCTCCACTGCCTTCTTTTCTCCTTCTTCCTCCGCTTCTTGATGCCGGTTGGCCCAGATGGCGAGGCCGTTGACGGTGAGGAACCGCCTGGTGTGCTAGAGTGCAGACCTGCCATACGCCGCCTCATTTCCTCATATGGTCCAGGAGTCTGTCCGCCGTCTTGGATCTCATTGGGGGCGAGCTTGAGCACGACATCTAGCCCGTCACCCTGCTTCTCCGCTGGAGAAGAGCCCGAAGGCGTTGATGGCGAGCCGTCCTCGCAGAGAAGATCGATGTGGGATTTGATGTATTTCGTAGTAACGATTTCCTGTGTCAAAGGGTTGTTGTAGTTGACTTTCCGGGCTGCTTTCTCGGCAAGGCGGAGAGACTGTCTCCTAGGCGATGGCGGAGGAATGGCTGTCCTAGGGGGTAGGGGGGAGTTCCTCAGTATGCTGTGAAGACTGTGAGGGTGATTGTAAGGGGGAAGAACGTCGGGGGACAACGTCGGTGGTAATCTGCCGCAGAAAGGACGGGTTTCGACAGGACTCATTGGAGCATTTGAAGCATCAGATCTAGTCGTCTCGGCTTCTGAGAAAGAGAAAGCTCTCGAGGAAACAGTAGACTCTACTGGCCCGGCAGATAGCGGTGGTGTGGCTGTCATGACACTGGGGAACATAATCTCCATCCGTTGAGGAGATGTGCAGGTTGCTGAAAGTGGTGTCTCGGGATAGTTGGCAACATAAGGTGTAACCACACGATACTTGAGATCCTTGAAGTCGCCTTGTGTTTCATTCTGAGGCGATGTGATAGAGAAGGCCTCAAGATTGTTGATGGCTGTCAAAGGCTCTCCAATCTGAGACTGAGCGGACCGTTGAATCGCAGTCACGTAGACGTTGGACAATGTATTGAAACTCGCCGGATCCCTGGCACTCACGAAGCCTCTCGGCGGTCTGGCTGTGCAAAGACCTTGTGTCGACTTGATCTGAAGGGACAGCCTTGGTTTCTTGGGTGGGCTATTCTGGGTGGCCATGGTTGATTGCAATGATGTAGTGTGGTGGCGGGCCCCTTCTTGCATGGCCCCCGAGATACACAAGAGGATTCGATGAGTGGCGGGGAGGGATGGTCAAGTATGAGTGCTATGACCGCCGGACCAGCCGCCGATGTGCTTCACAAGAGACTGCAGGACTGAAGCCTGCGATGGTAATTCCCAAGGACATGGAAACGCCTGCAGGCTTTCGTCACAACGGCGAAAGTCTAACGTGTTCAGACACAGAACCGATATAGAAACCCGGAGAGGAAGAGAAAAGTGAGCAAAAGACACGGAACCAACGGCGAAGAAGCGAAGGAGGACAACAGGCGGCTATATTATATGGGGGCCAAGAGGCCGTCCAGGAAGGATAGATATCGCGTGTGGCCGGGGCCTGCAGATCAGCTAGCCCGCCCCAGACAAAAGCAAAGCCATGACCTGACGGGCGGGGAGCAAACGCACTGCGTAGCCCATCTCCGCAGCCCAAGTCATCCCATCCATGCACATGTGTCCAGTGTGCTGGTGCAGGACAGGCCTCTCAACAGAGGCGGCTTTGCTGCGAGGCTTCCCGCGACCAAGTCCGCGCACTGACCAGGAACTGAGGGAAATCGTGTCGTGCCAGCAGCATCAGAAGAGAGGGGTGGGATAGCTTCCGGCCCTCCTGGTCTTGACCCGTGGTTGGTCATGGCTGCCAGTCTGGAGGATCTGAAGTTGCAGGAGGTCTGGAAATAAGCGCCCATCTGCCCAAGATCCCTGTCGAGTTGCCCCCCATCTCCAAGTACCCTGGTGTGAAGGCCGGGTTTTCACCAATCATACACCTTGCATCGCGGCTGTTTCCACTGTTTGGCGTCTATTTCATGCAAGCCCATCACGCTGCACAGGGACAAGTCTTGGAAGGACGCTCGGTCCCGCATCGAGTCCGCATCTTCGTCACTCTCGAGGGTGGTGGTCAGCGGCCGACGGAGCGTGGACGGTGGTTCAACGAGGGCGATGCCGTGGGAAGCAGCCGCATTACAATTCCGGTTCTTCTAAGCCGTGAGGTGACATCGCAAGTCATATGATAGTTGCTAAATCTGGCCCAGCCCGTTGGAGTCGATGCCTGTTAGTATGTTAGCTAACGTTTCCCTCAAACCTCATCCATCCAGCTTCACCAACTTCCTTTCCTTACGCAGCTCGAGTCTCTTCTTTCCTTGCACCTGCCAGCAAAGCGGCGTAGTGCCTTTGATTATGGGCGGTAAACGGCAACAGATGGGTGGTTGAACAAGCAGGTGGTGTGGAGAGTGTCTCGCTCACATGCGGACCGAGTCCTCTCTCTCTCTCTCTCGCACACACAAAGGATGCCGAGCAGAATTTCCCCACGATTGAGCAGGGATCCTTTCTGCTGTAGCGCGGAGAGGAGTTTGGCGCCGACATTTCCTGGACCCTTGTCGAGGTGGCTGAACGTGGCCTGGAGGGAGATGGGATCATAAGCGACAAGCGAGCGCGTCTATCGCGATTTTGGCGCGTGCCTTGTAGTGCCACGAGTACAGATTGTTTCTCGAAGTCTGTTTTGTCGAATATGATGTATGGATTAGCCGACGTCGCCGAGACCCATGCCTATGAAGCTCACGCTGTCAGACGCCGTGATGACATGTTGATGGCAAGGGAAAGGCACAGGGCTCCCGTTTGGCAGATCATGTGACAAGTCACAATGTCCCGGTTCCCCATCTTGTGAATTCTGTCTACAGTCTGCAAAGAAAAAGCAAACTGATCACAGAAACGTATTAAATATGTTATTGTCCCATGAGGAGAACCTTCTGAGAGTTGAATGATGCTTCATTCCTGTAGGGCGCTCAGCGTGGGGGGCCTGGAGACGTACTCCAAACCACCAGCCACTGCCAAGTTTCCTACCCTGCAACTCTCAACTCGTCGACTGCATTCACGATGGCAACATGTGTGCTCGATCCGTTGAGGCATACGGGCTTTCCATAACGACATAAACGTCCTCGCGACTTCTTGGCATGGATGGACCAGACTAGAAACGGTCTGTTCGCTCTTCTTTTGTGTATCTCCTGTGGCTGCTGCCCACTCGCTGCTTGTCCATGAACCAAGGGGCATCGCTACTGCACATGACGAGGCTTGGATCGAGATGAACCGGTTATCCAAGACTGTGCCGAAACGCAAGGATGATCGCATCATTCTTCAATTCGTAGGTGTCTGCATCTTCCTTTCTCCATGCCCTCAGAGATCCGGCCTACGTCCCCAGTTCACGATACTAATCACCCGTCACCCAGGATTATGACTGCTTCTACGCGCAAGTCTACGAGAACAAGAACCCCTCGCTCAAGTCTCTCCCTTTAGGAATCCGTCAGAAGAACATTTTGGCCACCTGCAACTACCATGCTCGCCGACGCGGCGTGCGGAAACTGATGCTTGTTTCTGAGGCTCGTCACATTTGTCCCGACCTAGTCATCGTGCTGGGTGAAGATCTGACGCCATTTCGAGATGTCAGCAAGACTCTTTTCGGGTTCTTGAGATCCTTTTCTTGGAATGGAAAGGCAGAGAAGTTGGGCTTTGATGAGGTATTTATGGGTAAGTCCATTGGTTTCTACCTTGCAAGAACACATTGTCCCTGACCGACAAGTGACCTAGACGTCACAGACATCATCGACTATAATCTCTCATGCCTCAATCTATCAGCGATGGAGGAACACTTTTTCCAGCTCTCGAGGAGTGACCCCATGGTTGGCTTTCGCTGCAATCTCACTTCAGTCGCTGGATGTACCATAGGGAGTAAAACGAAGCCCGAGAACAACCTCGATAAGCCCCTGTATATCCCCCTTCTCCTCGCCTCTCACCTCGCCTTTTATTTGCGCCAGAGGCTTGAAGAAGATTTCGGATACACCTCAACATGCGGGATCTCGACCAACAAGGTTCTGAGCAAACTCTCCGGCAGTAAGAACAAGCCGCGAAACCAGACAACATTGATGGCACTCGGTGAAGATGACGCTGCTTCGTTCGTAGGAGGACACCTACTTCGTCAAATACCGGGGCTGGGACACAAGATAGCACAAACACTGGAGAATCATGTTAAAGCTCAGAAAAACGACCTCGATTCGCATACGTTTGAGTCTACTGTCACAGCCAAACAGGCTCGGGAGCATCCGGACGTTTCACCCGCATTAATCGAGGAGTTACTCGCCGGTCCCGGCTCAGAGAAAGGCATTGGAGCACGAATATGGGCTCTATTGCATGGAGTGGACAACACAGAGGTCAAGGAAGCTAGTGACATACCGTCCCAGATAAGTATTGAAGACACTTATAAGGGACTCGAGACCTTCGCCGAGATCACACAAGAGCTCCACAAGCTGGCTTTCTCACTAATCCGCAGGCTCAGAGTTGATCTCCTTGCGAGCGAGCTGGAGGCGAATATCCAGTCAGTTGACGAGGCTCAGAAATGGGTGGCTCGACCGAAAACGCTTCGCTTGACTATTCGATCTTGGCCAGCGGCGGGAAAGAGCGAGAACTTGAACTACAACAGCCGTATATCCCGGTCGGGCCCTCTGCCAAACTTTGTGTTTGACCTCAAGACGGATACGGAATCGATAGGCGATCGGCTGGTAGTTGAGGCACTGTTACCTCTATTACGACGTTTGCAGGCAGAGAAAGGCCAGAAATGGAACCTGCAACTTATCAACATCTGTGTCGCAAACATGGTTGTAGGAGCAGCCGAGGACAAATCAGGGGCTGGACGTGACATCGCCAATATGTTCCGGACTCAGGACGAAGTTTTGCGTCCGTGGAGGGTTGAGACGGACGGTGCCAGAGGCGCTGAGCCGAGTGACAATGTTTCGGGTAGCGTTGAAGAGGAAACCGACAACGCAGAACCCTGGCCCGCGGACGAAAATCCCACCTGTGAGAAATGCGGGCACCCTGTTCCATCATTTGCGTGGCCTGCACACATCCGTTTCCATGATCTCGAGGATGTTGATGGTGCAGGCCAGGTGTCAGCCAGTGTTGGTACAGCAGAGACGACCCTCTCAAAACAACCGAATCGTGCTTGAAAACATTTGTCACTGCCTCATGTGAAGCTTTGCGGCACATTCAAATGGGCGTGAATCTGGGCAAACGTTGCAAAATACAAGTGAAGCGCTCAAGGAACCCACCCTGGCTTGTGAAGCTACCTCCCACGAGGCGGTGTTGCACTACATCACAATGCCCAGGGCAATGGCTTGCATGATAGGATGGACCATGCTACTTTGGTAGCACATGGAACGTAGAGTGCTGGGCAGAGATCTGATGCGCAAAGCCAAACACAAGGTTATGCCGTGGGTGTCCTTTACGACGGAAAGGTTGTCGTCGATGACAAGGACCAGGCCCGTTAGCTGGGATTCACGTCTTGTTGATCTGAAGCAGTAGCCATAAAAGGGGGCAATCCGATTAAAGAGCCGATAGTGAAAGACGTGTGCGTCATGGCGGTTGAGCGTCTTTGGGGCCTTGCATCAGGGATCCAACCATTGCAACGCTTATTGCCTGGGCATTTCAGGAGGTGGCCGCGTGCAACAGCAACGTAGTGCCCTTGATGGGACAAACAGCAATCTTTCCGCAAATGTGCATTGCATGTCGGGTTGCGGTTGGGAGGGGGTGCAAGCAAGCAGAGACAGCAAACAAACATCAGCGTAGCTCAACCCGTGCCAACGCACAGCGGCCTGACCATAGAGATGTTTGTGCTACCATACGCTATCGTTCAATTGTTTGGGTGCTCGCCTCCAGGATGGCATATCCTGATCTTTGACCATATTCTACCTTTAAAGATCACACGATTTCGAAGCACGCTTGCGAGTATTGAACTGACGTGAAACGAGATGCTCACTTAACACTGTCAGCGTGATTCTAGGACAGGTAACGCACAGAGATATTTAATCCTTAGTACCTAGGCTGACCAAGATGGCAGCTGGAGCATCACCGAGTCCCACGATGCCATGAGCAGCGTGGGTGAGCACCGTTTCATGCTCTCAACTTTCAGACGAAACCGAACTCAATACTTCACATCCCGTCTATCCAGCTCGCTCGGCTTAGGTCTGCAAGGATAGCGTCTTTCAGGCCTCTTGTCGACGGCGTGAGGGGTGAGCAGGCTGCCGGTATCGCCTTTGCTGGTTCTTTTCATCTTGGACTCGCGGTTGTCGAGGGTTGCTTCCAGACGGGCCCCCTTCCTGGATCTCCAGCATCGCAGTGCAGCCACGGCTGTCCAGATTGAAGTTGACGTTGATGCTGGCAGGTGACAGTGGGAACAGACAACGCAGGTGGTGGCGGCTGTCGCTGACAGCTTAGTTCCAGCTGGAAGGTGCAGTGAATCGACCAGCAGCTGCTTCTTTCAGCTTCTCTGCTTCACTCCACCTCCTCCTCAGTCGTCTGAACTCTTAGTGTTCTTCGTGGTTCACTCCTTTGTTTTCCTTCTTGTAAACTTGCTGCTGTCTGTCCGAGCCCAATACCATTCCTGACCTATGGTCGAAGAAACAGTTCAGGCTGTGAGAGGGTCATATCTTCCACTACGCTACCAACACTTTGGGAACTCACAAGATCAAGTACGGGTGAAGCTGAAGTCAAATCCAGACCTGCGTCATCCGTCGGAGGGTCGTTCAGTCAAAATCCAGGTTGTTATATTCCCTTGTTTGATCCTGGCTTTCACTGACCTCGTGCTAGCTCTTGATCGACCATTCGCCGCGCGTTGATACAGCTCAACCACCATCATGCCTCGAGGCGGGCGTGGCGGGCTGCTTCACTCGACGAGAAAACCTGTCGACCTTACTAGGATTATCTCACTGGCTGAGAAGAATGATCTCAATACGCTGGTTAATGCCATCACCGATAGGATCCATCGCGATGTGACTGCTGTGTTCGATTCTCCTCCTGTATCTCCGATTGCTGGCGACGAGATAAACGGTCTCCGTCACCACCACTGGCTGGCCAGGCCGTTGGGTCACAATCACAATGCAAGGAGTGCGCTTCGATCCAATATGGTCCCGTCTCCAGCTGCGGATAATACTACGGCTTTCAAGAAAGCTCACCATCTTGTCGAAAAAGAAGAGCAGGAGGCAATGACACCGCAGCTGGGTGAGCTCAAGAAGGAGGCCACCAACTCCTTTCGAAAATGGCAGAATCTCGTCTTGTTACGAATGCGAGACATGGTTGTCAACGATCCTGAGCCCGAGCATGGCAACCTGGGGCGTGGCCGAGGTCGCGGTGGCCCTCGCGGTGGCTTTCGTGGTAGAGGCGTCCGTGGCGGTGCCATGCCCATGGTCCGACCGGCTTTGACCTTGGCAACTGGTATGTTAACGCCTTAGAATATTCATCAGACCTCTCACTTAAAAGCTGTAGGGCCACCACGCGTTCCCACGAGCCCAATAGATCTGGCACTCTCGCGGAGATATCCACCTATCCCGAACACTCTCTGGCCGCTGGCACCTGAAAAACGCAAGATGTTGCTCAACATTGTCCTCCTAATGCTCTTATCTCATCAGGAATACAGCGCTTACTCGAGACTTCTGTTGCTATATCTTACCTCTTCCCTCAACATGCCTCTCCGGGTACTTCAAGAAGCTGAATCTCGCATTGCGCGAGCTTTGGCGAGTGTTGCCGTCTCCACACCTGCAAGAGACTCTCAAGAACCATGCACTGACCAACCTAAAGGTGCTCGGCACTGGAAGTTCGGCTTGGGCGGTGTCAGTTCAGTAGGTGCTTTGGCTGAGCCGTTGGCCGCCGCTGGTGTAGGCATAGTACACGAAGGCCGTGGTCTCCCATCATCGACAGCTGCTGGACTATTAGGGAGTCTTGCCGATAGTGGGCACGTAGTCGGGTCGCTCTTCGGTATGAACGCTTCGAGACCGGCTAGCAAGACTCTCGACGCTTTTTCAAAAGAAGTTCCAGACTTTGGCGTTTTATCAATTCACGACGAGCCCCCGGTAGACTATCCGGAGAACGGCATAATACCTCAGGATCAGCGGCGGCTGCGGTTAGTGATAGTTATGAGCGGTTGGCTCCTCGACAAGAAAGACCTGACACGGCCTTGGAAGGCACTGGGCACGCAAGCTGAGGTCTATTCCCTCCGTTGGGAGATGAATGCTCTTCTTAGTCTTGGCACGGCACTTCAGACGGTCATCAAGAGTACTGCTTGGGGCCGCGCTAAGAAGCAGATAACTTCGCAGAATTGTACGTATCCATGTGCATCCCTAGGGGGATACTGCTTACCTCGTTACTACAGTGAGACTGATCATCCACAATGGCTCTTGGCCAGAGCCACTCGTGAAGATGAGCAAAATTATCGATAACCCATGGAGCGTAGGCATGGTCCGAGCAGAGAAGGCGGGCGTCACCCTGGCCGATGCCATCATGAGGAGCAAGTTTCAGGGTGACCGTCCAGTGTCGCTGATTGGCTTCAGCCTCTCAGCACGGGTGATTTATACCTGTTTAATGGTGTTGGCCGAGCGCCGTTGCTTCGGTCTTATCGATTCTGTGGTCATGATGGGCCTCCCTGCGCCATCCGAGAGCAGGGTTTGGCTGGCTCTGAAGAGCGTTGTTGCTGGGCGTCTGATCAACGTCTATTCCGAGAATGATTACATTCTTGGTTTTCTGTGTCGAACCTCAAATATCCACTTTGGCATCGCCGGATTAGAGGAGGTTCAAGGTGCAGATGGTGTGGAGAACTACAATGCCACTCGTTCTATGGATGGGCACCTTGCATATTCGAAAATCGCCAGCCAGGTCCTCCGCGAAATCGGATGGGAGGATGTGGAGGCCAAGCCATTGCAAACGGCCCGCACCACGGCTCCGGCAAGTGGACGGCGATAAGTGGTGCATGGAGGCATATGCATATTCTAAGACGAGATGTCCATGCCATTGTCATGACATCAGTGTGTGTGTACAGTCCTCTGGTGGCCTATGGAAGCTTCTGTCTGGCAAGAGGAATGATGCTCTTGTATCCATTAGTGATGCTTCCCGACGAAGCGGGCTGTACAATTCCGGTCTCATGTGTCCTATCGCTTAGGCTTTTATATATTGTAATGGTCCGATATTTGTCGCTGTTCTCCCTTGTATTTTCACTGCAGGAATTCGAAAGGCCTTTCCGATCAATGAGCTTGTTAGCTTATAATGCTTCACGATACGTCTCTTATGTGCTAGAGCGCTAGCACTTCACAACAGATAGGAGAGATAGCTCAAGACGAAGAAAGTGACTCTCGCATCATCGTTCTCCAAGAATATGTCCTTAAAACGCTCCAAATGCGCTTTTTGCTTCTCTTTGACCCTGCTGGCTGGCTGTGTGTTTTCCGGCTTGCCCCTTTTCTCATCTTCCTCTGCATAAGCTCTCCATTACATTTGAATTTCAAGGACAAGACATTTGTGGGAAGTCTGCATTTGTGTATGTGTATGTGTATATTGCATCGTATGCTGCTCCCCCTTTTCTGATGATAGCTTGTTGTACAATGAGGTGTTTCTTGGTTGCCACACCGCTGCTGTAGAGGGAGGCTTTCCCTAACTTGGTACAGTGAGTGGGTGGCTCAAGCCCCCGAAGGCCGAAATCTGCGACATGAGTGAAATGGCAGCTCAGCATGCCAAAGAGATAACATGTGAGGCGTTGGAATGTGTTTGTAAAGTATGCAGAGCCCGTGATAGCTATCGAGCCTTAAGATGGCGGTGTGGTGCCCAACATGCTGGGTACTTGCTTCCTGGCAAGGCCTCGCGAAGAGCCTCTTGGATCAACTCTGGGGACGCCGTAGATTGCCCTTGGCTCCCGCATGAGTGAACGATCCAGTCTTGCCGGGACTCTGGTGATAATAGCGCGATACTCTCCAGGGAAATTACCCTTAGAGACTGGAACCGAGGCAGTTCGCCAGATATGGTCATTGGTGTCACTGAGGTAGCCAGGAACCTTGCTGGCCGAGGAGCGGGATGACCCGTTGCCAAAAGGAGATGAGCCTAGTGAGGCGCCATGGGCGGCGCGGATGGTGGACAGGCGAGACAGGCCGGCAGTTAGGCCAGGGCGACCGCGAGCCTTCTTGGCCATGATAATCTCATCAAAGAGTCGAATGCTGGGGTCCGTGGCAGGCTTCATCTCGCGGTCGTGGATGAACTCGTTGAAGCCTAAGTCTAAATCAGTAAAAAGTCTCGCGCATCGAACCCAGAGCTTGACCTACCTTGAGTCTCTCGCAACATCGTGGTGTACTCTTGCTGATCATGGGGCAGGCTCTTGATAAAACTGTCCATGTCAAAAGCATACAGCTGCCCATTGCTCTTTTGTTGTTTCGATGGTCTGCCAAGATGCTTTCTGTACGTGAAGAAGAGGCTGGCCATGCAGCGCACGAAGGCTGCCCTCACACGATCAGGGTGGAAAGCATCCGGGCAGACAATTGATACGAAGCCCAAGCACCGGCCGTGAGAAACCGTCTTGCAGGTGCTGCACTTGTAGACTCCGTCACCCTCTGACTTGTCATTGCAGATTGTGCATGTTGAGGAAGTGTCCCGGGCTGACCAGTTGAAGCAGTGGCCCTCGACCCACACCGTGGTCTCAGTGTTGTGGACAGGCTGGATTTGCATATTTGGCATCACGGTTGATGCCGCGAGGGTGGACTGTGCATAGGTTGAGGGAGCGTAACCTACTCCGAAGGAGGATTGCGAGTCCATTGAGATCGCAGAGATTGATTGGTTCGTCTGGTGACCATTGAGGAACGGCAAACTAGGCCGGTGCACTGGCTGGTGACCATTTAATCCGAATGAAGAGCTTCGCCTTGTCTTCTCCTCCCCAAAGTGTCCCGAGCGCTTCTCGCGGAGCGTAGCTGTGAGGGCAAAACCCGAATCACTTCTAGAGATCGGGGTTGTGGGCATAGCAGGGAAGTTGGCAGAAACAGGAGAGACAGACGATTGTGGGCTAGTCCTACTCGACTTGCTGGTAGTTGGCCGGTCAGATTTGCTGTTGTCAAGGAGAGAGTTGGTAAACGCGTTGAAGATAGGTGTGGATATTTGTGTTGGGGGTTCCGGCTCGCCAAAACTTGATGAGCTCTGTGACACCCACTTGCCAAGGGTACTCTTCGGTGCATCCGGCCTGAACAGGCTTCCGTTCTCACTCGAAAAAGCGTCGTAGGGGAAAGACTCGATCGCGTAGGGTGGTGGGCCAACTGCAACTCCGTATCGCAGCTTGTGGGGTGCGGCGACTTGCAAAAGGGACATGAGTTTGCGTCGATGCTGTCTTGGAAGGCGGTGAGGCTGTGACGTTGCGTCAATGGTGTCCTTGTCCAGGTCTACCAGGACATAGTCATCCTCTGGAAGCTCAATCCGTTCGTAGCGACGTTCAATGCCGACAATGTAAGGGCAGGGTGCGTCCAGCGCGGAAAGTAACCTGGCCGGGAGAACAGGGATGAAGATACTAGCCCACTTGAGGGGATACAACAAGTTGGCCAAAGCATGGCACGCCAGGTGCAGCATGCTCGTATAAGAAGATAGGAAGATGATGCGAGACTCTGCGATGGCATACTCGAACAAAGCCACGATATTCTCGAGTGAGAGGGAACGGAAGAGGGCATAAAGATCAACAGTTCGGGATCCCGGCAACTCGTTTGCAGCTTCCTGGCGGGCGAACATTCGCAGCTCGCGCACACCGATCTCAACCTGCGTTTTCGATCCAAGAGGACTGAATGCTTCTGTGCAGAGGTTGACGACGTATCGTTCGAGAGGCTGCCAGCGTCCCACTCTCGGAGAGCTGGGTGGCACTCTGAGAATACCACCATCTGTCATTGGCACACTAACTGCCCGAAGCCACTCTTTCCAGAACGACATGTTCGCAGCATCCTTGCCCATGACACCAAAAGCCCGCGGAATCCATAGTCCACTCTCGCCAGCTGTGAGGCCCTCGATCTTAGAGGCCGCACCATGCCTAAGCGGTCGCAGCATGTCTGTCATGAGGGCGATCTTCTCCTCCACGGTGCTGATTTCATCCTCCAAGCGGTCTCGTGCGGCTGAGCCAGATGGCATCGTTGGTAACTTGGCCAATAGATGGGACAGATGTGTCCGTTCACCAGCTAGGCGCACTCCCAGGCTGGCAGCTAATTCTCGCTCTTCATTTGACATGTGGTTTTGTCGCCATTGTTCACATCTCCGCTCCACCTCATCTGCAACCTCGGAAGTGAGGGCGGTCCAGATGATCACAGTAATGCCATACAATTTTGAGTTATCATCCGAGGTCATTGTAAAGCCGTGCCAGGTCGATCTTGGGCGCTCATCAGATGAAACGATCTGTATGTCATTCGGGAAGGCAAACATGGGCACGTAGTCGGGGAATTTGCCCCTCCGTGCGAGGTCGTCTGTGGCATCCTTCGGAGGATATCGATCTAGTAAGACTGGCTCAAAGCGACGCTTCAATGGGTGCATGTCTGGGTCGGTGTTCAACGGTTCGGGAGGGGGGATAACGGAGTTGTAGTTGCTGAGTCGCTTCGTGGTTCGTATCGAAGCTAATCATCGTTAGTTCAGACAGCTCCGTAGCATCAAAGTCAATCGAGGGGCATACAAGCTCTGTTAGAGGTACTGGCTTTGTTTGTGCTGGGCTGTTTCCGCATGCTGTTCATCTCCCTGAAGCTCATCTTTCGCCGAAAGCTTCCCTTAATGCTTTTCAACGGGCTCAAGCGTCCAGTGGGTACATTCTCGTCGGCACGAATACGCTCTGCGCGTGGATTGATCATAGGCTTCGCCTGAACTTTCGCACCAGCACTGAAGGAAAGGTCATCCAGAAAGTCCTCTCTCTCCGCCGCGAATTTGAACAAGGCCTTGTCGAAGTCGAAATCGCCGGGGAGAGCACCGCTCTCCGCTGAGACCCCATTGGCATTGCTGTGAGACGGACGAATGGTGGCACTGCTCCTGTTGCTCCTCGTGTTGCCCTCGAGCTCATCAAGTGTGCCGATGGAGAACCGGTTGTCGAATGAAAGTTTCGAGAGTCGGTTCCCTGAGTTCTGACGGGAGTGGCGCGCTGAATTGCGACGATGATTGTTCACGGGGCTGTCGTCAGGTTCGCCATCTTCTGCAATAGTAGACTCGACGGGCTGACTCGGGGCTAGGGGCTCGTCGTAGGTTATAGACTCGACTCCTGCAATCCAGAAGTAGTCGGCGAGAGGTACCGAGCCCTCCATTGTGAACGGCAGAGATCAATGTGAGACCTCCCCGCCTGCGAATTATGTGGAATGGCAGAAAGCGGGCTCGATGACCGCGGGGTGCCTCGCCACGAGGACCCAAACCAAGTGAACGATAAAGAACCAGATTTTGGGGGGAGTCTCTTATCATGGAGGTCAGCCAAGATTGTCAATGTTCAAAGCAACGCAAGGATCAGTGTCCTGTGTGACCCAACGAGGAGGGAAGAAGAGGAGGCAAAACGTACTGATCCTGAGATACCGACAGATAGTGCAGCAGCTACAGGGGTGGCTGTCTGCTGCTCCCAAGACCGTCAGCAGGGCAGGTAAGAGGACGCCGCCGTGTGCTGTAGCAGCTGCGGCGTAAGGAAGCAAGCAGAAGCTTGCAAATGCGCGCGCAAGTGATCAGGCTGCCGGGTCCTGTCGAAACTGGAGGAATTGAAGCAGGGCCCTGCCCGTGGTGGAAGTTACTCAGTGCGATAAAGGTATGGCGCCTGTCCGTTCGCTGGGGCTTTTCTGAGGGTGGAGGGGGTGGAGGGTTTGACTGGGCTTTTGGTCGTTGTCGGGGTGGAAACGTGAGCCAGGCTAGGTTCGGCTGATGCCCAAAGCAAAGGCGAAGCACCGTCCGAGCAAGACAAAAACTGGACAAGACAGCAACGAGACGAGGGGCGGGTATCCGATCGAGCATGAACGACTAAATACAAGCAATCAAAAAAAGGGTCCCAGGCCACGGCGAAGAAGAGGAGGATGGTGAAAAGCGAAAGTCCAAGAAAGTCGAAGAGAGGATCGGCGGGGAGGGGAGTGTGAGCGGTAAGGAGGATGAACAAGGTGGAGGAGGAGGGTGGGCATCGGGCTGTTTGGATAGAGCCAGCAAGCAGATCGTTCCGCTGCAAGCGTAGGATAGGATGGTGAACGGACACCCTCACCACCATCACCATCACCTTTACCATCACCACCATCCGCTCAGGAGGTACCTAATCTAGGTCCAGCTCAGGCGCAAAACGGCGGCAGTGGCGGTGGGATGGGACTGGTCCCCAGGTACTGCACCATTGTACCGCCGTTGGCTCATCGCCTGCAACCGCTACCGCGTGCACTAGGAGAAGGGTGGGACAGTGTGTATGTACTAATTACTAGAACTGTGGGCAACGGTGGGGAGACGCAACCCCCCTGGACGAGCTGGGGGAGCTCCGACTTTAAGGGCCGCCAGTGGCTGCTTTAGCGGCCGAGGACGCCACTCAATGCATTTGCTCCTGCTTGGCGTAGAACGAAGGTGGAGGGCCAACGCAGAACTCGATAGCAAAGCCGCCTGGGTGTACCAGAAAAGAAGTCCAGCTGGCCTAGCACTTCTGTCTGAACCCCTGGTATCCTTGACGCCAAGAGCCTCTTCCAGCTGTATCTGTGAGAAGTCGGACAGGAAAGAGACGACCTCCTCCAAGATATGTCCATATATCCATCTCCATGTGTATCACACCATCGCCTACAAAAGACCTTAACCTCAGACACTTGAGGTAGCAAGAAGTACGCCATCCGGCTTAGCTGCACGATTGACACGCCGCAGCTGATTTGGTACCGTTTACACGCCCGTGTTCGGCTGATTTAATCGATGGTGGCTGCCCCTGAGTGAGCTGTTCTAATATCGTTCTTGATGACCGAACCCCTCTCCGTTGATGCATGTCTTAGCTGCCCGTGCATTGAAAGTGTGCTGAGGTGGAGCACGCGATCGGTCTAGCTATTGTCCAGAGAGCCACATCAAAGCAAGTTCATATGGCTTTAAAAGAAGGCCGTGGTACTTGGGGATGCGCTGTAAGTCGATGATATTCTTATCATCGGGGCGTGGTCGCTATGTTCCGTCGGCCCTAAAACGGTGGTGGTCTATATTACCCCGTCATATCACATTGCCGCATCTGGGCTGACCATGCTGCATTCTCTTGACCACGTTGTCGACATGCAAACCGGCCCAGAAGCACACATTTAGTCTTCTCCGTAACGTCAATAAAGTCGTCCCCTGTTATCAATCATCATATCCCGATAGCTTCATATTCTCCTAGGCTGATACCTCCTGGTCGCCAACGTCTGATGCTCGATGGATAAAGAGGAGCGTACCGTTCGCCAGAACACTCGACGTCCTTATACCCAGATGCTAGTAAGAGGCTTCCGGTATAATTCCACAATGCAGCAACGTATCACAAACGTGGCTCTTACGTGGAGTGCTCAATGCCTCCTCCAGCTGAAATGGGTATCAAAACGCGTGTGCAGAACGTGACGGGGCTGTGGGCGAAGAACAAAATCTATACGCAAGCAGTATGCGGCTCGATGGAGGTCCTCGTCTGGTCGCGTCCAGTCTATTTGACAGGCTCGATATGCTCGAGTTCGATAGGCTTGGGCTGGACTGGCTGGTGCTCCGTACCTTGCATGGCGCTGCTGCTTTAGCCTCGGGCCTAGTTCTTGTGACCATCCACCAGAGCTGAACATCTAGGCGAAGAGACATCCGTCGCACGCTTGTGCGCAGTTTGCGACTGCAGTCTAGGCCTCGAGCGCGCGTTCGTTGGCTTTCAATGGTCTGTTGAATGCCTCAAAATCAGCACAACGCCAGTCACAACGAGAAAGGATGCAGGTACGAGCAGGCAGGGGCCTAGGGCTGTGTGGGAGTGGAGACATAACTGGCCTGTGCTTCTTCTGGTGAGGGTCTGGTCCCGCAATTGGCCAACCGGCTGGCTTGTAGGATCGAAAACTGAGTAACTGCATCGATGGCTGCCTGGTTGTGCCATGCCGAAGCTGAAGTGTGGATGGTTGGGGCGGAGGGGATGCAGATGAAAGCGGACGGGAAGGAACATCCTCGAGTCCATACAGTACCGTACTACTGTTTCTTTTAGTCTAGCTGGCGCATCATCCAAGAGGAGCAAGTTTGCAGTGTAGCTCAAGCTGACACCCTACTGTGTGAGTGCTCGCATGTACTGTACGAAGCCGGAGTCGCACACATAAACGGCAGGCGTGTGTTTCATGTTTCTCAGATGGGAACCTGCGGCAGGGAGTCATCCTTGCCTTGTGCTTGCTGCGCCTGTGCCTTGCCCCTGCACTGCAATGCATTGTTGTACCTCGCCTCGACTCGCAAGAACCTTCCCACCTCGTCCTTGCCTCACTCAGCTGATATTAACGTTTAATCTCACCAACTCGTGGACAGTGAAGTACCTACGGTATCTCTCTCACTCACTATCTTTCCCCTTCAGGCTGCTCCTGGCCGCATTTGACCTTCTCCGCCCACCGTGCGCATACGACCCTCCCACCATCTCGTCGGGCCTCTGCGTCATAGCCTCTTCTCTAACTATTGCAACTGGGTAGTCTCAAACTTTCCCTCCGGCCGATCCCCCGGTGTTGCAAGGCGAGGCAATTTAGCGCCACTCAGTACGGAGTACGGAGTAGCGCTTCACGCGTTTCTAATGCCGTTGCCCACTTCGGTATTGGCGAATCGAGCATTTATGAAGACCCTGGAATCAGGTTCTGTAACAAATTGCTAGTCTGGAGTTCGTCCGAATTCGACGATGTGGGTACGATTGATCTGACAGTGACTTTCGCACGGACAGTCTCGGGACGATCATGGGGTCCTCCCTGAGAGGAAGATGTACATACAGTACGGAGTACTCCGTAGGGCTCATTCAAGTCACCAACGACTTCCACCTGGCATCCGTTCGAGACAGGGACCTTTTTACAACTCGTTCCAGGTACATCGTCGACACCAAAACTAGGGGCGGATGGGAATCAAATATAGACTATAGGCTGTTTGAAGCAGCATGCGGCTCATGGCCCTTTTCCACCTGCTGGCATGCATTAACCTGGCGCTTCATGAGCCCACCCACCAGTGCTGCTGCTTTTCTTCTTCTCAACCCATCTAGCACTGCGACGTGTAAGTATAAATAAATTTCAGATCCGTCGAGGAATAGAGCACGAAAGCTTTTGCTGATGATCCCTTGACACGTCATCCCTGGAGGCATAAGCAAAATGTTGGGCGATGGAGGGACGGGATGCGTCCCAACGCGCCGTGTGTGGCTCATCACCCGTGATCCCCGACGCAAGGACCATGTTGTTTTCTAGCAAACCCTCATGTTATAGCCCTGACCACATGCAATCAGACCAATCGGTAATTTAGATCGGATGAAAAGCAACGAAACAGTCATTGTTAAGGTGGAACAAGGAATGCGACCTGGCATGGTTCCATGCAAGGAGAGAAAGTCATCAAGACATCGTCACATTACTGTAATGTCACTTCATGCGTTGCGTCGTCTCCGCTCGCCGTACTGGAGATGAGCTTGAGTTTCAGCTTCGGAGACGTCCGTCAGGAGCGGCGGCTCATCAGATCATGGTATCATTTCTGCGCCTATATGTCCTTCAGGAGGAACCCCTTGCTATATCTCATCGCGCAGCTCTTGTGCCCAGCTTTCCTGTAGACAGGTACCCGCGACTGCCCATCTCTCCTCTCCAGCCGATGCCCAGAATCCCGAACACGAGTTTCCCGTCCGCTGTAGCCTTTAATGATCCTTCGCTTTCCTCATGCACCACGAAACACACCTGTTCCACCTCCCCAGGGTGCAGCACTGGTTTCTCTCCGTCCCAATTACAGTCTCGGTACTGCAGCCCGTCTTCCACATCCATCGCGACCTTCTCTAACTGCATAGCCACTTCACTGCAGTTCTCAAGCTGCGCCTCAAGAACCCAGCTCCTAGGTCCTGAGGCGTCTGCGGTAGTAGACCGAGGAAGCGGACTAACTTTGGTGCGTACTATGAGTGAGGACTTGCAGATGAACTGGTAGAGCTTCCGGAAAGTTCGAGTGCGGCCGCTGGTTTCCGTAGCCTCGTAGTAGCTAACCGTCACCGCGAGGACGTGGTTGCCCTCCTCTTTCAAGTCGAACTTGACCACTCCCTGGAGCGTCTGCCCTGGCTCCAAGTCCTGTCCACCATCTGTAGCACCTGCGCCACCCATTTCCAATTTCTGCACGGCACCTGTACCGGGCGTCTTCATTTCTGCCTCGATGCGCACATCCCGGATCTTCTTCGCGGATGTCGCGTCGGGCTCTTGTATCGGCAGGTCATTGTTTGCGCAGAGTGTGCAGCTGAATGTTTCACCGACGTAAGCTGAGCCGAAAGAAACGGGGAAGTTGAGAACTGGGCTGAGGAGGAAAGGTGAGGGGTTCGTGTCGGCAGCGCTGGGTTCGTAGGCGAGGGAGGCGGGGAATGGCGGCTCATGTGAATTCGAGGGCGAGAGAGGAGAGGCAATGGGATGTTGGGTGACGAGAGAGGGACGGGAGAGACTGATGATTACAACGACGGGTTAGTTGTCTTCATGGTGAGGGGCAAGGAGGCGGGCTCTTACCGGAGGACTTTCAAGGAGATGGAATGTGGTTCCTTAACAGGATCATGTGATGCATATCTTTGATGGCTCATCGTTGCTTTGGAGGCACTTCATCGCAGCCATCGGCGAGCATCGAGTGTCTCTTGGGTGTGGAAAGCTACGGTCACGTCGCGAGCTGTTGTCGGCATCGTCACATGCCTATCGATAAGGAGCTGGAACCTGCGATCTGTTGCTTGAAAGGGCGGAGGAGGCGGAGGAGCATATTAGTCTTGATGGTTTCGCACAGGTCTGCGTCCGGATTCGACTATTCATTCAGCTCATCGTTATCTATTTATCTATGATTAAAAGAACAGCCGAAATTCCAAGGATGTGCTGCGTGATTCGTCGTCCTCTTTCCTGGTGGCACTCACCATTGTAACTACCCTATAAATGGATGTGTCGAGGCACGTATCGTGGTGACAGACCAGTAACCCCCAGAAACATTAAGAACGTTATATGACATGTTTCAAGAATTAGCTGTGATAATCCAATTAGTTCATGGACTTGTTGCGTATACTTGTGCCGCTGGTTCGCTGTGTGGTTGCGTGACACCAACCCGTCACTGAGATCAGATACAGTGCCCAAAGACCACACTACCACGCATTTGTTCCTCGATCCAGTGTGTTGCCAAATAGGTGGCTACGGCATCCATTCAAGCCGAATGCAAGAAACTGTGAGTTTCTGACTTTCGGCCACATGAGCTGTATCATACGAACACAGAGACGCTCATAGGCCTTGTCTATAGCATAATGTAAAGTGATATCCGTGATGCGCAGTAGGGACTGTTTTGTCTTTTCTTTGGCCAAGTATTGAGGATTTACATATTTATGCCAGTGCCGCAAATGCAGCCTCGTATGCGGATTAGCAAATTGAGTCCTCCTGACAAGATTGTCACCACACGTATATAGCAAATGCCGCGCTTTGTCATCTAGAAACACCTCAAACGCCACCAGGAACCCGTGAAGAGAAGATAGTGCTTTTACAGGTCCATGCTCATCAGATACATCTCCAGGATCCGCATAAACTTGGCCACGAAAGCCTCCAGATGGAAAATGACCTTCGTTCCTGTCTTGATGCGATGCTCATAAAAAGCTGACCACCGAATGACCTCACCCTTGAGGGCATCATCGACTTGTGGCAGCAGCTTGAAGGTTAAAGTCTTCAGAATCGTCGTTGGCGGGATGCAGTGCGTTAGGAGATCGTAAAGTTTTGACCTGACCTGTAGAATTCTAGCAGGTGAGTGCTCCTCCATGATATCCCGAGCGACTTGACCAATCAAGGCTTCCCAATCCGCTGGTGGAATAGGTGTAGAGTCTGTTACTTTCTCGCTGCAGAGGGTTGGCAGTCAGCATAATAGCACAGCGGTTGTCAGTCTGGTTGTAGGTCTCCAACTCACTTCTGGGCATGTACCGCCTCGTACATGAGGAGGGCACGACGCAGGTTGCGACCACTTTCCACAGCTATTCTCTGGTGCAGGCCTTTGACGACTGGCCACTTCTGCTTCTCGGCAGATTGAGCAAGAACCTCGCAGATCTGTTCGTGTGTTGGAGCAGCCACTCTGACCAACAGTGTTCGCGACCGAATCGGAGCAATGATATTCGCTGTTGAATTGGCCAAAAGGATCAGACGCAAATTTGGCGAATACTTCTCCATTGTCCGTCTCAGCGCTGCCTGTGCATCTCGGGATAGGTGGTCCGCCTCATTGATGACCACGACCTTGAAGCGCTGCTTTGCGGACTGATCAACCTGCTGCGTCTGTGCGACTTCCTTCAGAAGATCTTGGACGACCACCCTGTCGTAGTTGCCGACATCTGATGGCGTGATTTCGAGATGGTAGACCGACGCGACAATGTTGAATTCGAGCTTGCGGTTGCTGGAGGTTTGGAAAACACGAGCATCGATCTTGATCTTTTCAACTCCTGGACCATACAGTTCCTTCAGGGTGGCGACGATTCGTGTTTTCTTTCCGGCGCCTGACGGGCCGTAAACGAGCAGATGGGGGAAGTCACCGCTTTGAGCCTGGGAAAAGCTATTGTGAGCGAGCTGTTGAATTTATGACCGGCGTGTTAAAGAGCTCACCAGTGATCGTAGTCTGTCCGACAAGTCATTGTGATATGACAGGGCGTCAAGAGACCGCGGTCTATGCTTGTCCACGATGAGGGCCATAATTGACAATTGTGATGAGACTTGGTTGAGAGAATCGAGGTTGACGTCTTGTCACGCACGACGGACATCCGTCAGGGAAGCGCGTCGCGGCGCGTAAAGTGGGATGTCCCAGTTCGGTTGGCCTGTGCGCTGCAGCAGCTTTGCACCCGCCACAGGCCCACTATCTGCTCATGGCATTCCTCAGCCACGTCAACTTCAGAAGTCCTCGAACGACCTTGAATGTCGTAGCTGCAAGTGTTGCACAATAGAGAAGAAGCACGGATTGAGTGACATGGCGTAACAGACATGTTTTCAAGGAGTTTCTTAGGCTAAAGGGAGTTCTTCACCATGACCATGACCCGTGAGGTCGGCCCTCAGCTGACACCTGGCTGACAATATTGAATTGGACTAGGAGCCTGATATGATTTTTGTTCTACGTGCGGAGGTTTTGCAGTTTCATCTTAAGTTGACCTCTATATATGTACATGATAGCCAGACACCCAAGGGTTGTTGCACAGAGCTGATGTGACAGCTGGAAGCATAGATAGTAATACAACTCTTACTGAGCTTGTTGCAGCGGTCGAAAAGAGATTATTGGGAAGCCTCGGGCCGAGACGCATCGGCCTTGCTCCCAGGCTCTGTAACCGATGTTGGTGAGGATGCCTCGATTAACTCTGGCGGAGCAATCTGCCTCCTGGGCCGCTTAAGCTCCTCCAACGTGACGCCATCGAGTTTTGTAATTCCAACCACTGGTGCATCGCCCTTCTTGACGAATTCCCATTGACCTGGGAAAGGGTCAGATTTGGTAAATTATGAATCACATGCTGTCCACATACCTGGAAGCTTGTTGCCGGCAAGACGGAAAGCATCGCGCACAACCTGCTCGTGGATGCGACCTCGAATCTCGAAAAGAATTTGGCTGATAGACATCCTTGTCGCCCAATGATCGAAAGAGCCCTTTCCTTTGCCCATACGCATCTAGACTGCCGTTAGCAGCGGATCGAGAAGACGACCGAGGGACCTCTCACCTCATTACCGCTGACATAAACACCGACGTTGCAGCACTTTCTTTTGTACAGTCGGTATTTCTGACCACGTAACCGCACCTTGATCGTATCTTCAGCCATCTTCAGGTGCTTCGCGCTGATTCTCCGGTGATGGTCAGTCATACGAAGGCCGTAGTCACCCCAAATGACAGTCGTGCCCTTGGTCGAACCTCCAGTCGGCACACGCGGGCGTCCCTTAGCCATCTTCTTCTTTCGGTTCAGGCTCGGCTCAAGCCAGCTGCCGAGAGCTGGCCGTGTCGTAGAGAAAGCCCTGGCATATTGGGTGGCTTGCGGTGCAGTGAATGTTGAGGGCCTCGAGTAGATTGGCGCTCGGAGGGATCTGGTTGCTGCGCTGCTGGCAATTCTCAGGCTCTGCAGCGCGCCAATGATAGCGGATGGGTTGCCGAGCTTCATGATGGCGAGCGCGGTTGCGGAAGGATCGCACCTGTATCGTGATGTGTTGTCGTGAGGTTGTCCAAATTTTGGAGCCAGGCACACCGATGACCCACAGTCCCCCAAGGCAATGACGCCCCACATTTACTTAGGTAGCTTAAAGTCGAGGACGCTTTTCGCGTCGCAGGCGCGTCCCACAGCGATCTCGAGCACGTCACCAGAGTTGCTCGGCTGCCTTAAGGGTCATCTTCAACCCCTCGTCCCCGTGCGATCGTGAATGGCATTCGTTTACAAAGCCACGGCCTTCTCTCTTTTGCACCCTTGGGACTGAGTTTCCCACCGACACTATCACGATGCCCGACATTCGCAATTTCTTCGGGGCCAAAGGTGGTGTACCGCCAGCCAAATCTGCCGCAAGCAAGACGAATGACACATCAAAAAGCTCACGAACCAGTCAGTCACTCCCAAACATCTACTTATACAGAACTGACAATCTATGCAGAGAGAAACATTGTGGCTGATAGCGATGATGAAGAGAAACCACCGTAAGCTTGCTTATGAGCATTCACGGTCACGTTTGACAAACCAGACGAAACTCACAAACCGATAGGGCCAAAACCGTGAAAAGCAAGCCGGCACCAAAGAAGAAGACTGCGTGAGTCGTCTATTCCAGCAGGAAAGTGCTTCCCTCACGTTATTAACTTTCAAGTAGAGAGAAAGAGCCGAAAGGTGTTGCCATCTCTGCCGACGACTATTTCGCTTCTTCCAAGAATGGTAAAACCTCATCAACAAATACTCCTACCAAAACCTCGTCAAAAGCATCGGCAAAGACCGAAGTGCCCGTGCGATCCAGTCCACGGGGCAAACAGGCTCCTGCAACTGCTGCCGCCAAGAATGGTACTGCTGCGAAGAAACGTTCAACGACAACTCCGAAAGCTGCTGCGCTCCGAGACGATGATGACGCATACAAGGACGAGGGAGACGATGATGACGAGGACATCTTCGCTGCTGACGTGAAGGGTCGCAGCAAGCCCAAGAATGACGACTATGTGGACGAAGATTCCGAAGAAGTTTTGCCTCAGCCGAAGCGGATAGCATCTCGTGGAAGGCCATCCATTGCGACCAAGGTGAAGGACGAAGACGATGATGAAGAGGATTTTAAGCCTCCGAAGGCTGCTGGTTCCAGGAAGCGAAAAAGTCCCGAGGATGACTCCGACGAGGAAGAGGAAGAGAAGCCCCGCAAAAAGACTGCACCGTCCAAGCCTCGCGCCCCTCGTGCGAAGAAGACCGATGATCCTGAGGACCCCGAGTATGCCAAGGTCCTGGACAGCGTCACAACAGTTCGTGCACCAACACCTCCTAGGGACGATGGTGGTAAGAAGTTTGACTGGCGTCAAGCTAAGGGCGGCGGTAATGCTGCAGTTCAGCCTCAGGGAGTCGCAGAAATACCAGAAGGCGAAGAGGGTTGCCTCACAGGCCTATCCTTCGTCTTCACTGGTGTCCTCAAGACCATCGGCCGCGAGGAGGGACAGGAGCTTGTCAAGAAGTACGGTGGCAAGGTCACTGGTCAACCTAGCGGCAAGACCAATTTCGTGGTTCTTGGTGACGATGCTGGACCGAGCAAGTTGAAAAAGATCAAGGAGGCTGGTATCAAGACCATTGATGAGAACGGTCTCTTCGAACTCATCAAGAAGCTTCCAGCCTTTGGAGGTGGTGGCAAAGGAGCTGCTAAGGCGATGGAGAAGAAACAGGCTGAGTTGGACAAAGTCAAGCAACAAGCCAAGGAGATGGAAGCTGAAGAAAAGGCACGGCAAGCAGAAGCAGAAAAGTTGGCGAGGAAGGCAGCTGCCGCTCGGGGTCAGACTGCCCCTGCTGCACCACCACCGCCACCGGCAGCTCAACTCTTGACATCCAAGTATGCCCCAACATCGCTCAACCACATCTGTGGAAACAAGGGCAATGTGGAGAAGATTCAAAAATGGCTCCAGAACTGGCCAAAAGCCAAGAAGTACGACTTCAAGAAGCGAGGTGCTGATGGAATGGGTGGTGAGCGTGCCATCATTATCTCGGGTCCCCCAGGCATCGGCAAGACAACTGCTGCACACCTTGCTGCTAAGCTGGAAGGGTACGATGTGTTGGAAAGTAATGCGAGCGACACGAGAAGCAAGAAGCTTGTAGAAGCAGGCCTCAGCGATGTCATGAACAATACTTCATTGCTTGGGTACTTCGCTGGCGACGGGCGGAAAGTGGATTCGGTAAAGAAAAACATTGTACTCATCATGGATGAGGTCGACGGTATGTCTGCTGGAGATCGTGGCGGCGTTGGAGCGCTGGCCAAGTTCTGCAAGAAGACTGAGGTTCCACTGATCCTCATCTGCAATGAGCGTAAGCTCCCCAAGATGAAGCCATTCGACCATGTTGCGTTCGACATCAAATTTCAACGGCCGACTGTGGATCAAATCAGGTCCCGCATCATGACTATCTGCCACAGAGAAGGGCTCAGACTCCCTCCCAATGTCGTGGATGCGCTCATTGAGGGCAGCAACAAGGACATCCGGCAGATCATCAACATGATTGGTACAGCCAAGCTGGACCAGACTAGCATGGACTATGGGCAGTCCAAAGCCATGAGCAAGGCTTGGGAAAAACATGTTGTCCTGAAACCTTGGGACATTTGCCAGAAGATGCTAGCTGGTGGACTCTTTGCACCATCCAGCAAGGCGACACTCAACGACAAGATCGAGCTGTACTTCAACGACCACGAATTCAGTTTCCTAATGATCCAAGAGAACTATATCCGGACGAAACCGATGGCCCTGAGCGGCAAAGGCTATACTCAGCGGGAAGAACGACTGAAAGCGTTGGAGCTCTTTGATCAAGCAGCAGAGAGCATCAGTGACGGAGACCTCGTTGATCGAATGATCCATGGTCCTCAGCAGCACTGGAGTCTGATGCCTACCCATGCCGTGTTCAGTACGGTCCGGCCAGCCAGCTTCGTAGCCGGGCAGCTAATAGGATCAAACTTCACGAGCTGGCTGGGCAACTTCAGCAAGAGTGGCAAGCTTGGTCGCATGAACCGCGAAATTCACGCCCACATGCGGTTGAAGTCTTCTGGCGACCATAATGAAATCCGCCAAGAGTATCTTCCTGTTCTTTGGGATCGTATGGTCAACAAGCTACAGCATGAGGGTGTCGATGCTGTGCCAGACGTTATAGAGCTGATGGATAGCTACTACTTGACTCGTGAGGACTTTGATTCCATTCAAGAGCTCGGAGTCGGCCGAATGAGTGAAGATGGAGTCAAGATCGAGACTGCTACCAAATCGGCCTTTACACGAAAGTGAGTCATTCCTGTGTTTTCCGCAACAATTCAGTACTAATGAATGTAGGTACAACGCCGCTTCCCACCCCGTGCCCTTCATGAAGGCCAGCAACGTCACCGCTCCTGTCAAGGCGGCAGCGAAGGAAGCTCCTGACCTGGAGGAAGCCATTGAAGAGGACGACGATGCCCAAGCTGCTGAGCCAGTGGAAGCAGCAGACGATGACGAGATCGACTTCAAGAAGGACAAATACATTAAGCAGCCCAAGAAGAAGCCGGCTGCAAAGAAGGCGAGCGCCAAGGCGGATGCTGACGATGATGATGTGGGTGCGAAGAAAGGACGAGGTAGACCCAAGGCTGCGAACAGCAAGGAGAAGGGGAAGAAATAATGACCGGTCAACCAGCGCTGTCGGGATTATCCTATTGAACACATACACTGCAAGGCTGTCTGGCTATAACAACGAACAGAAGGCACTGTTGCTCAGAGTCGGGTATGACTGATCTGTAAAAATACCAATACATGAAGAAAAACAAGCATTGCTTGTCCGAACTGAAGGACCACTTGGTCTGGGCAAAGCTGGGACACGCGCATTGTTTTGAACGCATCAGAAACACAAAAGACGTCTGCGAAGCGGGCCGCATGAGATGTGACAATGATGTGTGCTTGGACGGCTCGACAGCTGCGAGGTCTGTCTCGCCGGCCGACTGGTGGCCCGGCATTCAAAACATGAGCCCCTGGGATAGCTTATAAAAGCTGGCTGCCGTGACGACCACAGAGTTGGCGAAACACATCACTTGCATCAACAACAGCCTCTCGTCCCTGGCATCTTGCCTTTCCGTCTGGCCAAAAGGGGCGGTCATGGTGAGCGGACTCTGCTTTGTACTGAAGCCAATCACTCTGCTCTACCTACTTTCTCCTTCTTGTTCCAAATTCAGGGCAGCTGTGTGGCCATCATGTCCGTGGAACATCGACGCCCAGCATTGCGGAGTAGCCGGTATCGACCGCTGATAAACCGCACGGGCAACCATAGGAGCTTCCTGTCCTCAGCGTCGAAGCCAACGACTCCCAAAGAGAGAAGTGATGATGGTTCAAGCTCCTCCTCCACTGTTCTCAGACGTACCAGCATTTCTGATGCACCAGTTCTGACATCACAATCTCCAACAGCTGGTGTTACGAAGCTGAGCTTGGAATCTCCCAAGGACATCACCAGCAGCACCAGCAGCAGTGCCACAGATCCTGCGGGATCCAGACGCTGGGCTCATGGGTGCACGGCCGCACGTGAGAAGAGGGAGTGGATGATCACGGACTCCATGCTCCAAGCGTACGCTGCGATGAGAGGTCCAATGGAAGGCCCGCAACCTGCAGCGCGAAATGATTTATATGCTTGGATCGATTACTGCGGCAGATTCATGGTGCCTGTGAACGTTTTGGGAAATTCGGGAACCTGCTTGACGTATGTAGAGCCTTTCATGGTCTGAGGCGAATTGGAGTTGGAGACACTGACATCAAAGTAGACTTGCTCAGCTCTGGGAGACTCTGGGATTGGAGTTTCCTCCTGTTGAAATTGAAGGTGTGCCGCAGACTTACACGGTACCCAGGCCTCCATATGAGCACATGGAGGTCGGAATGCGTGAACCTGCACATGGCCAGCTTCGCGGGGTTTGTCTGACTGAACCCGACAACAGCACTTTTGGAGAAGCGATTGGGAAGAACGGCACTGATTAGGGAATCAATGGCGGTACGCATCCATTGTTGTTTATGGGTTGTCCTCAGAGGAGCCCTTCATTGGTGAACTGAGCTGACGTGGTGCGGACAGAACCTCACGTTGACTGCGTTTCTGATGACGAGGGAGATCCTAGTGATGGGAGAATTTCTCCTTGTACTTTTCGATTTTGGGCGGCAGGTTGCGTGAAGACCGATGACATCGCGTTATGCTCGAATGGAGAGGCGATTCTGGTAAGTACTAATGATACTTAACACAGGCAAAGCTGATCACAAGACTGTCTGCTGCAGCATGAGTCTTTAGAGAATCTTGAACTCAACGATGGAGGCCTCGAGGCAAGAACAACCAGTCTGGGGCTGGATCAAACGTCGCAGACGGATCAGAGCTGGACAGGTTAGTGACCATAATTCAGGCCGGGAATCTTCAGTCCTCTCAGCCCCTCAAGAAGAAAAGAAAATCGATGTACTGACCTCTCAACTTCAGACTATGCCCCTGAGACATTGATCAACGGCTGGCAACGCTCCGTGGACATGGCCACCAAAGTCCCAGGCTCTGTCAACGAATTTGATCCGTCTTCAGGACCATTCTGGGCCAAAGATCATCAAAGCACAAGGCCATCTTCCTTCGACGAATCCGAAGAGCTGAAAGCCTTTACCGATGTAAGCGAGACCTTGTCCCGGTGTATATCATGATGCATGAATCAGGGCATTGACAGACTGTATAGGTTGAAGTTTTGACAGCCCTCAACTTGAAGAATGCTCGGAACGTGGGCGGAATCCCGCCGACGCAAGCTGAAGAAACCATTCGCCAACGGTATCACACGCTACACAACCTCGAATCCTGTGTGCAGCAAGCCACCGCTATCAACTCCTCTCTCAACCACCGCATCGCTAGCAGATCGGCGCAGCTTGACCGTGTCTTTCTTTCTCTGACGCCCGCCGTGGTAGGCAGGCTGCGACAGCAGCAGAAACGTCGCGATGAGATATACAGGCACGTCTCGGGCCATCTACGAGAGGTGCAAGAGCTCTGCGAGATCAGACAGAAGGAGGCTGCGAGAGCCATGGCAGAGCTGGATGACATGCAGGAGATCGAGAGGGATCTGAGTGAGAGGATTGCAGACTTGGCCGGGAAAATGGGTCTAGATGAAGGGGTGGACTTGGATGAGATTGAGCGAAGGATCTGGGTGATGAGGGCCGAAGAAGAGGAGAAAGACATGGCAATGATGTTCTAGGGCGAGGAATTGGGACCAAAAAGTCTGAAAGTGCTTGTCATGGAGACAAAGAATGTATGTAAATGGAAATCAGGATCGAGCCCGTCTCAGCTTCCCCCTTTTTTCTTCCTTCCTCCCGTTCAAATGTGACTTTTGGTACATGTCATAATTCTTTGATGTACAAGTATTTTCATCTCAACCAGATAATCGTGTTGTTGATCCAATGAAAAGGAAAAAAGGAGGAGCAGTCCTCAATAACCAGCCCTCCCCATCATGCTGAAGATTGAAAAGAAGAAGCGAACCCCCCGTCCAGAAACACACCGTCATGAGTGGAGCAATACAACAACTGTTGAAGAACGCCGGATTTTGTGCTGTGGGTGCACCCCGTATAGTGTTACATGATTCGAACGCACCGCAGGCGTTTGCGCATGCGGTGTACGAAAATAATTATGCAGGTTTTACTTTACAGCATATATGTTGCTGTTTGCAGTCGCTTATTTGTTCTTGACGACGCCGACCTTGGCAGCGCGCAGTGTCCGGCCGTTGAGCTTGAAACCCTTCTGCTGAACGTGGAAGACAGTGTTGTCCTCCTTGTCGGGCTGCGGTGCCATGAAGGTCGCTTCGTGCTCGTTGGGGTTGAACTTCTCGCCCACGGGGTCGAGGCGGGACAGGCCGTGCTTGGCAAGGGTCTGCATGAGGATGGTCTCGGTCATCTTCAGGCCCTCGTGGAAGTTGGCAAGCTCCTGGAGATCCTCGTTCTTCTCCTTTGCGCCGAGCTTCTCCTGGGAGACGGTGCCGAGAGCACGGTCGAGGTTGTCGACGGACTCGACGAGGTCCTTGGCGAAGGCGGAGATGGCGAACTCGCGGGCCTGCTTGACCTCGCGCGCTGTGCGGTCCTGGAGGTTGCGGAAGTCGGCGACGGTGCGAAGGCACTTGTCCTAGAGTTTGGTTGTGTTAGAGAGAGTTGTTCCATCAGGCAGGAGAGGGTCTCCTCGGTTTGTCACAAACCTTCCAGTCCAGAACCTCGGCCTCCTTGGCCTCGAGGGCTTTCTTCAACTCGGCCAGAGGGTCAGCCTCCTTCTTCTCGCCCTCCTTCTCCTCCGCTGCAGGCTTCTCCTCCTTCGCGTCGCTATACCACCGCGCAGCTATGGGCTGGGCGGCCTTTATTGACCAGGCGGGCGCGGCACTCTGGAACTGGGGTCTCGCAAGGGGAGAGCTGACGGCGAAGCGAGGCGTGGAGCGCAACGCTCTTGATGAGGTAGAAAGGGCCTGGCGGAGCATTATGACGGTGAGTAAACGGGGGAAGGAAAGTAATTGAAAATGGTAAACAGCGATGGAATCGGGTATTGAAGGGATGCCGAAAAGTGAGATGCAGAAAGGTCTCGTGCTCGTTCTGAAGGAATTCTATGAGGGATGCGGATTCGAAGGTTCTGGCTGGCAAGCTGCAGCAAAATTTACGTACGAGTTAATCGTCGGGCGGGATTGAGAGACTTAGCCGCGCCTCAGGGTGCTGCCGCCACACACTGTGAGGGTTGTGTAGTGGCGTACGTACTGTGGCTGGAAGCTTGCCCCGGAGACTCTGAGAGGTCGAGGGCGGATCAACCACGGTCCGCCATCGCTGAGAGGCGCCCAATCACACCCGCGGTTGGGGGGGGGGCTACTGCTCCAGCCAGGCACCTTACGTCGCGTGCTGGCAACCTGGCCGGGGCCTCTGCTGCAAGGCTTAAGCTACTGCGAGGGTCTGGAATCGCTCACGACATCACCATCAACACCCGATTGCCATTCCACAACCCCAGTCTCAGCACAACGCAGCTCATCGCCTGCAACGAAATTGCTACACGGCAGGTGCACAACTCTAGTGCTGCCTTTTTCGATATCTCTGCGCGCTGCTTGATCGACCACTCACAGCGTGTTACCCCACGATAGCTCCCTTCGATTCCGACCACTTCTCTACCGTCCGCACACAACATCCTACAGAGGAGCTTCATCACGATGGCGGCGGGTGACTCAGAGCGCATCCAGGAGGCTCAGGCTCTGGCCAAGACCGACCCTCGGAAAGCCGAAGCCATCTACAAGGACATCACCTCCAAGGCACCGGGTGCCACCTCAGATTCCGCCACGCGCGAGTACGAGTCTGCTTTAATAAGCTTGGGCGAGCTATACAGAGATGAGAAGTCAGTCTTGCCGAGAGGGCTCTTACGATCCAAGACGGAAATGCTGACGTTGGCGGACTCAGGAACACACAGGAGCTGGTGAACCTGGTCAAGGATAGCCGCAATACCTTCTCATCTTTCGCCAAAGCCAAATCCTCAAAGTTGGGTATGTGCTTATCTCCACGGGAAGGACTTTGTGCTTAAGTGGACCGTCTACTAACATCTCTTGCAGTCCGGCAATTACTCGATCTCTTCCGTGATATTCCCAAGAGCACCGAAATCGAGATCGCCGTCACCAAGGACTGCATCGAATGGGCCACGGCCGAGCGCCGCGCTTTCCAGCGCCAGGATCTCGAGGTCAGGCTTGTCGCACTCTACATGACGAAGCAGTCCTACTACGACGCCCTGACTCTCATCAACGGCCTCCTGAAGGAGCTCAAGCGCCTCGACGACAAGCTCCGCCTCGTCGAGGTTCAACTTCTCGAATCTCGTGTCTACCATGCCCTTGGCAACATCCCCAAGGCCCGCGCCGCTCTGACAAGTGCCCGGACCAGTGCTGCGAGCGTGTACACCCCGCCACTGCTGCAGGCCAATCTCGACATGCAGAGCGGTATGCTCCACGCCGAGGACAAGGATTTCAACACCGCCTTCTCCTACTTCATTGAGGCCCTCGATGGATACCACACTCAGGACGAAGGCCCCAAGGCGCAGGCTGCTCTGCAATACATGCTCCTCTGCAAGATCATGCTCAACCTTGTCGACGACGTCAACCAGCTCATGACCTCCAAGCAAGCCATGAAGTATGCAGGCAAGAACCTCGAAGCTATGAAGGCCATCGCTCGCGCCCACAGCAACCGCTCCCTAGAAGAGTACGAGGGAGCTCTCTCTTCTTACCGCTACGAGCTCGGCAGTGACGCCTTCATCCGAAACCACCTTCGCCGCCTCTACGATGCTATGCTGGAGCAGAACCTCATCAAGGTCATCGAGCCATTCTCACGTGTCGAGATTGACCACATCGCTAAGATGGTCGGTCTTGACACCCAGCAGGTTGAGCGCAAGTTGTCTCAGATGATCCTCGACAAGGTCATCATTGGTGTGCTGGACCAGGGTGCGGGATGCCTGATCATCTACGACGAGACACAGCGGGATGAGTCGTACGACGCTGCACTGAAGACAATTGACAAGCTGAGTAGTGTGGTGGATGTGCTATACACAAATCAGGCTTCGCAGCTAGAGTAGAGTTGATGAGAGGTGGCTGTTTGGGCGTGGATAGGGTTTGTTGGGGTCGTCATCGACAAATCTTGTACTGTAGACAAAATTCAAACGGCAAACATGGTCGATTCAAGCGATGCCTCAACCGTGTTTCAATTTGGTTCAGTAGAAGTGCAGAGAAGTGTCCTTTGTGATGGAAATTTTGCATAATCAACAACAGGTGGTATCTTGACCAAAGAAAGCACAAACGCCCAAAACCCAGCCCCTGGCCATCCGGGGCCTTTCCAAAACGCCAGCCATCATGCCCTGGGCCCCTAATTCGTAATGATCCAAGAAGCCTTTAACACCAGGAAAAGGCAATACCAAGCGCTGACAAGAACGCATATACAATAAAACTCTTGCACCACCACCTCATACCTGGGCATTCCCCCCTTCAGCACATGGTCCATCCATCAATCAGTGAAACATAACCCTGTCATCCTTGTCCTCCATTCCTCTCGCTCTTCTCTCCTCGCCCAATACCAACGCAAACAATCTCTTCGCCAGCACGGCCTCATCCCAGCCATCCCCGACTTCCATCCTGAACGCATCCACGCAATCGAGATGCCACCTCTCCAACTTCATGGACTCACCCTGGCTGCGCACCGTCTTCCCCAAGAGCTTCTCTGAGCGTGCAGAGTGCTCGTAGTCACCGTGGAAGGGACCCTGACGGCGGAGTTGGAGGAGCTCATCGAGCAGGAGCCAGTGTTGGCGGGTCCAAACAGTCTGGGAGAGTGGTGGAGGAACGGGCTGTTTTACGACGGGAGATGCATCCGTCATGGACACATCGGATTGGTCTTGTTGGTGTTGGTGGTTCTCTTTGTCTTCAGGTTGTGACTCCGGCTGAGGTGGCGGTGGCGCTTGGCTGAAGAGGCTGGAGCCGAAAATCGAGCCGCGTGCGTGTTGGCGAGCTTGAGCCTGCTCCATGGGCGAGAGGACGCTGCTGGTGAATTCGACCACACGACCTGGTGTATGAGGCTTCAGTGGCGAGCGCAGGCTGGATTTCGTCGGCGAAGCATTCTTGTGAGGCAAAGGCCGCAACAATGGCCTCCTGTACCCGGGTGAATCATCGCTGCTTGCTGTTGTGGTCTGCTTCTGCCAGTTCGCGATATCCTCATGCGACAGCTGCATCCGGGGAGGCGTCCTTGCGCCCGAAGGAGGCTGTGCCTGCGCAGAAGAAGGCTGGAAGAAGGTCTGGCTTGTTTGACGAGGACGTGGAGTAAAGTTCTGCTTTTGCGGCACGCTAGGCATGGTGACCTGTTCAGGAGTCATAGGCGACTCACTGCCTGTCTGCTCGGGAGTCTCTCCGCGCTGCTCCTGGCGGACAGGGGAGAACAGATCCCTTCGTGGACTTGAACTCGGCTGGAACTCCTTCTGAGCCAACTTAGGGTACAGAGGCTGAGTTGGAGTGATTGATGGAGTCTCCTGCGTGGGCGAAGATGAAGCAACTGTCTCTTGCCCGACATTCAGGGGCTCAGTCGTCCTCTGTGGACGAGGGCTTTCCTCATCCTCGACCTCCTCTACTTGCGCAACCTGAGCAACTTGAACAGCCTCATTGGTTGCAGGTCGGGTCCCCAAGATGGACATTGTCTTTGCCGCGATCAGTCCAGGAAGTGCAGCCGGCGACGAGAAGAACGATGACAAATCGAACTTGCCTCCCTTGGATGGCGACTGATTTGCCTTGGCCCGCTCTTCTTCAGCCCGCCTCTGTTCTGCAAGGAGAGAGAACTCCTCGTTTTCGCTGCCCTGTTGAGCGGAGCTTGGCACAGCCTGGTCGCGATCATTCGTATGCAGCTCAGGAGAAGCCTCGCGCCCGGATGCTGCAAACCTTGACGTCCCAGGCTTGACCCATGGGCTCGGGATTGTACCGCGTCGGAGTATTGGGGCGGGCGGCTTTCGACCAAAGGGCTGTTGCCGGGTCGAACGTGGCGTAGTACGCGACGCCTCGAATTCCCAGATGTCGGTTTCATCGTCCTTGTCCTTGGTTCCTTCGGGCTCAACTTCGTCCTCAACTTCGTCCTCACCAGCTCTATCCATTTGCGCCGCAGGAGTGGGCTCCTTTGGAACGGTTCTCAAGGTATTTGGAGCAAGATCTTGCAACGAATTGTCCCCCCTCAATCTTGGGCTGATTGGGCCTTCGTCGGCAACCCAACTCATCTCCTCACTTGGAGGCGCATGGCGGATCGAGCTGCCCAGGGACTCCCGAGAAATCGACCTTCTGTGACCTACGCCGCTGCCAATGCTCCGTCCGAGTGCCTGAAGGAACCCGGACTGAGCTGTTGATTTCAAGGTTGACTTGAAAGGATCATCTACCGCGGGAGCTGCACCGACTGAAGAAGCGCGAGGGACAGGGAAGCTGAATGGCCTTGGTGGGCTCGTGCTGATGCGACGACTGGACCGGCTATCTCGCGACTCCTTGCTTGCCGAACTTCTGAAAGGGCTGCCGAGCTGTCTTTCGCGGCTTTCAGGCGAAGGTGGATCTGAAGTAACACTCTGCAGCACTCGACCTGCGCGTACGATAGGTGACAACGTCGGTCGCGCGGGTCGCATTTGTGGATTTTCAGGCATCAAAGATTGGGGTTCTTGCAGAGGAGAGGAGTTCTGGTTCATAGGCGTCACCTTGGGCGCGGGACCAGGCTCCTCAATAGACAGTGTGGGTTGCTGGACAGCGCGCCTCTGAGATGCTGTGTACGTGACAGTCTCGACTTCCTCAAACGTATTTGCAACGGGTGATGGGTTTGCTGAAGAAGTACTCGAAGCCTGGACAGACTTGTCATCCGTCTCATCGCCAGCTTCGCTCTCATGGTGGGGAGGTGTGTCATCCGGCGTAGGGAGACGACCTGCCTCATGCTGGGAAACGATGCTGACATTTGATGCGATGAATTGTTGCTGTTGTAGTTGTCCAACCAACGGCTCTTCCGCACTGTCGACTTGAATCTGCGGTACCGATTCCACTGAACGATGTCTCCCAACTAGGTCAACTTCATCGAGCATCTCGTCGTCTTGCGCTGGCTCGTCCATCTCCGCTATGTCCTCTGCTGGCTCGTCTTCCGCCTCTGGTCTCAAACCGAAAGCAGTAGGTCGCCGAGGAGTCGCTGCCGCGAGAACTTCCTGAGGAATCTCCGAGAAAGAATCCTCATACATATTCGACTCGTCCTCGGTGACTGGCATGGCATCCCGGCGCAAGGGGCTATTTCTTGATTCACCTTCGGCCGGCGCTCGAGTAGCTGGGCTTCCATCGAGCTGCCCAGCTTGTCGTGCCGTAGCCTTGAGAACCTGATGACGAAGAGGTGAATGAAATTTGCGAGGACTACGCGCCAGCAGCGGCGAGAAGGCGCGCACAGGGGACAAACCCTCGCTTGCGTCAGGCTGAGGCTGGTGCCGCGCCTTCATCTCCGGCTCCGGCTCAGGCTCAGGCTCAGGCTCGGTCGTTGCTGCAGGTGACCGCAGCTGAGGCTCTGCCTCAACTTCCATATCAAAGGTAGGAGGTTCTGCGCCTTGAACCTGATCCTCTGGTTCAGGCATGTTTAGTCCGGACCCATCAACCGCCTCGTTCTGGTCCTCCTCCTCCTCTTCGGCAGCTTCCTGCTCCTGCCTGAGAGTTTCGAGTGTATTGTTGATGATCATGTTTGTCTCTTCGCCGATTTCATGTTCTTCAGGTTCAGGTAATGGAGGCGCGCCATTATTGGACTGTCTAAAGCTGGCTTGGAACGATGGTATTGAGTCCATGAAGATCATGCTAAAGTCTTCGCCCTGAGCGATCGTGTCATTTCTGTAGGCTGTTGGTTCAACTGGAACCAGGTCATCGGCAGAAGAGACATCACTCGGCGCAGCGACAAGATCTGGGAAATCCGCAGGCTCGTTCTCGAGATCTGCCAGCTTAGGTTCAGGCTGAATAGGTATCCGCGATGTAGACTGGCGTGGTGTTCTCTTCGAACCAGAAGATGCTGCAGATGCGGATCGACTTTCCCGTCGCTGGTTCGAGGAGCCTACCGAAGCAGACTTTGTGGTCCGTCTTCGTGGTCGAGGGGTCACTTCTTCGTCTGGACCAGTTCCGAGCCAGAGATCAGAGTCTTGCGCAGCAGACGTCGTAGGCGGGAGGGCGCTTCCTGCATCCTCTATGCTTGGGAGCGGCGCCATGATGAGATCGACTTGATCATCAAGAGGTGGTGGGTCGTCCTGGAGGTCTTCGATGGAAGCATTGTCCGCTGCCAGGTCCGCCATCTGAATGAGCTCATCTTGATCCATAGCTTGGCGTCTTCTTCGACCTCCTCTCTTAGTTGATGCAGTGGCAATGGATGATGGGACGGGTATAGCATCGCCAGGCGGATCAATAGGCTTATTCTTTGGCGGCCTCCCCCTTCTTGCTGATCGGGGAGTTTCTTGGGCGCTGATCTCGGACAGCGCATCGTCGGTGTCGCCAACTCTCGACGACCGTGCTCGTCTCGGCGTTCTCTGCATGGGGGTTCCAGCCCTCCTCTTCACTCCAGCTCCCGGAATAGGTGTTCCATTGGACTTTCGGGGCCTTCCCCTCCTTCGCGGCGTCGTAGGTTCATCCTCGTCCCTCAGCGGCACTGTCGTTGTTGTCGCCCTCTCTCGCACTCGCACGCTTGCCTGTGACCCGGGCGACTGGAACAACCTGCGCCGTGTGCCGACCGAAGATGGTGGTGCGTCGTCGGTCTCGACTGTGACGAGTAGCTTCTGTGGCGAAGTGTTGTTGCCGACCTCGAGCTCGAATGTCTGCTTCCGCGGCGAGACGCTCCTAGTGACGCTGCGCGATGCGAAGCGGTTCGATATTAAACTTCGAGGGATGCGTCGAGTCGAGCTGGGGGGAAAGAATGCGCTGTCGTTAGCGCTCTCGTTGAGAGGGTCTGGCGAGGACATGATGTCGGCGCTGGGAGTGTTCGTGTTGGTGATGGGCTGCCACCTTATGGCGTAGTCCTCAGCTTTGACAGGAGCGGCCTGGACGGCCGATATTCGCCTCGCAGATTTTCGTCGTGAATTCGACATGCGTGAGAGAGCAGCGTCGAGGGCAGTGAGGCGTGTGGCGCGTGGTGTGTAGGCGCGAGCGACGTTGGGCGAGGCGAGGAATGCCAGGCCTGCGCCCAGAACGAGACACCCTTGGGAGCAACAAACTGTGGCTTGTTTGCCTGGGTAGGAGCTAAATTGGAAAGCGACTGGAATGTAGATATGAGATGTCGCAGAGGCACACGCGAGATGATGCGTGACCACCGTGAATCGCAGCTTCCAACACGCAGCCGAAATGGGAAGTCGTCACTATCGCGATACCGTGAACCGGTGGCACCGTGGGCGACAGCGGCAACAGGGGACGTGGCCACCTGAAATTTTGGGGTTCAGCACCGCTGCGACTGCCGGTTTGTTTACTCAGGCTGCTTTGGGGCTAGCGGCTGCCTGGATTACATAAGGTGGTCACTAGGCCTAATCCAGCTTAACTACGCGATGATAGCACAGGCACACACGCACTTGCTCCCACATCTACTAAAACGCATCCACCTCCAAACCCACATCTGCAGACAAACCTCATCCACACATCCAAGCTCAAAAAGATTCACATCCATTGGCAAAAAAAGAGAATGACGAAGCTGCGTAATCAGGGAATCGAACCCTGGGCTCCCCGACGCTGCGCTGGTGGCAACGGAGAATTTTACCACTAAACCAATTACGCTTGTGCTTTCTTGGCAACCCGCCCAGTTATTGCAGTCTATATTGTCATCAACGCCCGCTTCACGATGCACAACCATCAATTCTCTTCGCCTATAGTAGTTCATGTGAGGCAACGGGTGTCTCATTGACTAGAAGGTCATTCCCAAGACGACCCAAGCCGGTGAGGCATCAATGCATTATTCTTCCCCACGCTCAGATCAATCACGACCCCGACTTCGCCGTTCACCTGTTCAACAGACCACTTCAGTTTAGCCACGCCAAACCTAAGGGCATGAGACCGATTGATCTCCATTCTGACCATGAGATCATGGCTGGTTTCTTTATCCCTTTTGAGGCAACGGCTTTTGCCCATCTCGGCTAGAGTGCGGTAGTCACCTCCTACAGCCACCTGGAAAAGCTGGCCGGCCATGTCACCGCAACACACCCATGGCCCACCAGAGCGACTTGAGCCACATGCAACAACGAACTCGCCGCTGTTCTTCCCTTGGACCTGGAACCTGAGGAAAGCTGCAAATTCCGTCAGTCCTGAGGTGAGGAACACTTGGTTCGCAGCATCCCATAGCACCTCGGGTCCAGCCTGCACAAGACGCACCGTTCCAGGCTCTTTGAACTTGAAGTTGAAGCGGAAGGCTTGTCGGTGTGAAGAGTCTATGGTTTTGGCTATGGTGGACTTCAGCCGCTTGGTCAAGAAGATACTGCTGTTGCTTGAAGCTGGTGCATTTTCTTGGATGCGCCCGAGTATCCGCGCGTTCGTCCGAGTGTACACACTTGCGCCTTGGTGCTTGAGCACGAGGCCAACTTGATCGGCATTGGTTCCTGCAGGACGACAGAACAGCGGCATGATGACCTCCCCGTTGGTTGTTGGATATAGCAGAGTCTGGATACGCAGGCCCTTGTTTGACGGGGCAAAATCCGGGTTGAATTTGGAATCATTGATGGGCTCCAAAGTCCCTGTGTTCACGAACTCTGCTGGGCTCGTCGCAAAAATACCCCTGTATGGTTGGCCGTCCTCAGTGAGCCAGGCGAAGATGGTCAAGTCATTGTTGTCTTCGATGATTTCCTCTTGGAGGCGCACAAAGGCTTGGGAGCCCTCACCGTACAGCATGGGCATATTAACGCCGAAGATGCCGAGCAGGCAGTATGCAGTGTCCTCTTTTTTCGTTGTCTGCCTATTGGAAGCCCACGACATCCGTCGATCTACCGGGATTTCATCAAGTAGGTCACGAATGAGCGAACCCTCTGGCGGTGAGAGAACACTGCCGCTAATTGCTGTGATCGATGAGAGTTGGGCGACAAGGCTTGATCTGGTGCCGAAGAGTGTCCAATCCTTGTCATAGAAGAAGACCTCCTGAGGTGCAACCAGCTCCTGGAGAGTCCACTATGACGGTCAAGTTAGATCACGCGTTCTACATGTTAGACACTCTGAACGACTTGGGGAACACTCATATGCTCATCTGATATATAGGACCAGAGGGATGATCATACTCCTCGAGTGAACCAGCGTGCCTGATCCAGTAACTTCCAATCTCCCCCCGACGCATCGAAATCTCCAAGGAAAGCAATGCACACGGCCGCGATGTTGTACCATCTAAACATGGAATTGATGGACTCAGCTAATTCGGACATGTTGGTCTTATCGATGCAGCATGAGTCCACCCAAGCGTAGTGGAAACCATGTTCCCGGGCCACAGCGCAGGTTTTGAGGACCTTTGTCCAGCCTTGCCTAGACTGTCTTGCTTGGATGTCAGAAAAGTCCTGGCACGTCACCTCGCCTGCCCCCCAGGTGTGAGAGAGAGGATCGCAAATGGCGGGGCGTCTCTTTCCTCGAACTCCTCTAGGAGTAGAGGGTCGGCCATGCAATTGATCAATCTCATCGTATCAGCGCTGTTGGCCGAAACCACAAAGACGGATCAAATGGGCCACGCAGTATCGTTACAATGCACTCTGTGTGAGTGAGCCATCCTTCGAAATCAGGTACGTGGGAGAAGCAAGGCTGACGGTGCTGACTAAAATGGCGAATTAGGCTACAGTGCGGCGTTACGTGCTTGCCTTTGGCACATCTATAGACTTCCATTTTCTCGAGATTCCCTGGTACAATGGAAACTATTTTTTTCTGAGAAACAGCAATTGGTATTCTATCTAAAGCCGACCAAGCTCTCTTTTCCTCATATGGCACGTAGTGGATTATGTACTTCGTGTAGGTGCTCTGGTTGTCTATTTAGGGTTCTCGGCCCAGAGAATAGCGTTGGTCAATCCCCACAAACCACTATAAACCTGAATCGCGACCGGGAACTAGAGTACTTCGGCGACGCGCAAATTCAACATATGGAACTATATGATAACAAGTCGGTATTACAGAGTCCAGTCGAAGACATGAGCAAACATGACTTTATTCAATGAAGATGTGGTGTTCGTTGTGTGGCACTCGTTGTAGCGATGATAGCATGCGTGGTGTAAGTGCACGGAAGCCCACTTCAGTCAGGATACGAACATAAGAGGAGATGATGTTGTCAATCTTGCAAGAGTTTATCATGCCAAAGGGAGACTGAACACTGCACCACTACTGAGCATGAATCTCACAAGGAACAAGGAGAAGATTTTTTTTTTTTTAAGTTTTTATAATCACATCTTCGATTGATATGTCGCAGGTAAATAGGTGTCACTCCAGGCAGTTCGAGCTGTGGGCTTGATCGGAATCTCTTTAGTCCGGCTCCGTCCCCCACGCATGTGATCGGGTCACCAGCTCCGTCGCTCTTCTGCAGTGACCTCATCTCGGCTTCGGTTATCTTTGGCCGGGTATCTTCCACGAACCGACCTCGGCTCCCTACATACCAGCAAGGGAGACGACGAAACTTCATAAACCGTTTCGACCACATGTTGTCTCTCCCTAGCCTCGTCTCTTGAAGACTTCTCCTTGCATTGATTTAATTAATTTCTTCATTTCAACGAACTCTTTTCCCCTTGACTTCGTTGATCCCTTCCCTTCAATTACCTATCCCCCCCTCCTCCTCCCCAGCTTTTGACGACTGCTGGTAGATCTACAGCCAACCACTGGAAACTCAAAAAGCCCATCTCTCAACCTTTTATCGACTCCACTGCCCTTGGCTTTCCTCTTCTTCCAAAACTTCTGACCCTTTCGCAAACACACGATAACGCGTTTACGAGCTTCATCATGTCGGTCTCAAAGCCAGTTCTCCCCCAGAACGACAATGTCGCACACGCCCTTGCTGGCGCTGGTGGTGGCATTCTGTCCATGGTCCTCACGTACGCGACGCAACCTACCTCTTTGAACGTCACTTTCCCCCCCCACTATCGCGGCTAACTGACACCTGCTTCTTCAGCTATCCTCTGATCACTCTGTCTACTCGCGCGCAGGTCGAGTCCAAGAAGGCCGAGTCCAAGTTCATCGAGGCCGTGCAACGCATTGTCGCTCGCGAAGGTGTCTCCGGTCTGTACTCCGGCATCAACTCCGCCCTTTTCGGCATCAGCGTCACAAACTTCGTCTACTACTACTGGTACGAATGGACCCGCGCTTTCTTCGAGAAGGCCGCCATCAAGGCGGGCCGCGCCAGCAGCAAGCTCACCACCGTTGAGTCCATGATGGCTGGTGCTTTGGCTGGCTCCGCCACGGTCATCATCACCAACCCTATCTGGGTCGTCAACACCCGTGTCACCACGCGCAAGCAGGATCGCGAGGCAGATGCCGAGGCCGGCGTCAGCACTCGCCCGCCCAAGGCCCCCAGCACTATCGGCACCCTGATGGCGCTCCTCAAGAACGAGGGTCCCCAAGCCCTCTTCTCCGGAGTCATCCCTGCACTGGTGCTGGTCATCAACCCCATTCTTCAGTACACTCTCTTTGAGCAGATGAAGAACGCGGTTGAGAAGCGTCGCAAGGTCACTCCCGCCGTCGCGTTCTTCCTCGGTGCTCTTGGCAAGCTGTTTGCGACCTCAGTGACCTACCCATACATCACTGTGAAGAGCCAGATGCACGTCGCCGGCAAGGAGAAGAAGGAGGGCATGAGCCAGGCTCTGAGCCGTGTGATTAAGGAGGAGGGCTACGCCGGTCTCTACAAGGGTGCGTCCCAACCGAAATGAAGACGGAAAGCTGCACGAGCTAACATAATGATCCAGGTATCGGCCCCAAGGTTACCCAGAGCGTCCTCACTGCGGCGTTCCTCTTCGCCTTCAAGGATGTTCTCTACGAGCAAACCGTCAAGCTCAGGCTGGCTGCTGCCCGGAGGCGTGCTGCCTAGACGGCTCTGATGCTGCGAACACCAAGGGTCCAACTGTGTTGCATACGTGGCGCTGTTGACTGGGCATCGAGACAGCCGAGTCCGGCGGAATAGGTACTGCCAAAAAAAAGGACGTGCGAAGATACCTGGACAAATGCGAGGAGTTCAGTACGAGTTGGATAGGGAGGCTGGAGTGTAAGATTGAAACGATACTATGAGGTTTACTTGGGCGGCTTTTGGATATCTGTTTTGCTGGTGTTGCCATGTTGGGAGGGGGCCCCATAAACAGCCTCAAGGTTCTACACACAATATTCCGACTACCATCACGGTGTTAGGAAGGTCATGAAATCTATTGACGGGTCGGAGATATCCTCGGCACGATCCACCATTCGTGATATGACTTGGCAGGGGTAGGGACCTCGGCCTGTAGTTTCAAACCACCTTCTGCACCGCCCACTTCTCGGACCGCTTTCTGTAAGGTCGAGAACGCTATCCCCGCAGCGATGCATGACTTGAGCCCATTTTTCATCGATGCAACCCAGCGGTCGTGACATCCCACTGAGAAGGATTCCTCCGCACTGAACTTGCTGAGGGCTTCGAAGCCCCTCTTCGCGCCGGCGAGTGCCCTCTCGCCATAGGCAAGGATATCTTCCGTGGGCGTGCCTGGTTGCGTCGTGCCTAGCGTGAAATCTTGGAACGACGGCAAGTCGGGCAAGCCAATGCTGACAAAGGGCTTCATGCGCAGCTCATACCTTAGCTCGTCGCTGCCGTACGGTCGGGACGGCAGCTTGAGCAGCTTGTAGCGATGGATAATGGTGTAGAGACATGACAGGGCGTCAGAGAGCTCCCATGTCACGGCGGCCTCCAGCATGGAGAGGCGGGAAAAGGACAAAGCTCTGTCCAGCTCCTTCTGTTGTTTCGAATCTTGGTCCTTGCCCTGGGTCTTTTGTTCCCCGGCGCGGTGCACCAAGAATGATCGTATTCTCTCTGTGTGCTGGACCCGACACTTGGCGAGGTAGTTGAGGTACCAATACATGCCTGCGAGCTCATCAGGCTGATAAACCTCAAGCTCGAAGCCAAACTGAACAATCCACTCCATCTGGCGGAGTTTGTAGAAATAGGTCCAGGATGAGAGGGGAAGAGCATGAGAGCTGACGGCTACACCATTTGCGCCTGGCAAAGGGACTGGCTGCTCCTTACACCTGACCTGTAGAATTTGGTCGATCTCCTCGGCGTCAAATTGCAGGTTCTCCCACTCGCGGACGATATGGCAAAGAGTTCTCCGAACGCGGCAGCGGTTCTGACAGAAGGTACGGAGAATGTCGAGAAAGGGCTGCGCTGCCCGCTGGCGGAAAGCTTCCATTTGCCCTGCCATATCGAAGCGGACATCCTGCGGTGCTTCGATCTCATCGTTGGCACGGTCAAGAAGCGGGCTAGCTGGTAACGTGACGATGGAGAAGTCGTCGTCAAGAATTTGTCGAATGCTCATCGTACCAAGGAACTCCATCTCATTGAAGAGGAATGTTTGCAGTAGAGTCCGTACATAAACCAAGGGTTGAGGCTTCTTCGCCTGAAAGGTTGACACAAACATCTAACATGGTCAGCATAAGCATGGGACTATTAGCCACCGCCAGCGTACCTGTAGGCTCTGTGTATCATGAAAGTTCAGGACATCAATCATTTGCTCTCCGTCCTGGAACAGACGAGTGAAGTGGCCCAGAGCGTCTTGAAAACTTAGCTGGACAATTGGCCTTGGAGGCATAGTACTAGCGAGCTTCCTTTGCAATTTGACACTGAAGGCCTCGGTCACAGGCTGCGCGAGTTTGTGAGTTACTCCCAACTTTGCGAGGATGGGAAGGCCGTTAGTCCAAGGCCTCCTTGCATTTTCTGGGTCATTCCGATGGTTGGGTGTTTCCGCGACATCGAGAAAGATCTGCCGCAGCTCCAGGCGGTTGTCCAATGCCTCTATGAGCTCTAATGAGACAGAAGATCCCCTCAACGATGACAGCAGACGACGAGCATCTTGAAGGACTTCGCGAATGGCGGAGATGGGCACACTCGCGAGAAGAGTTCTGTTATACGTGTTTGTCACGAAATCCTCTTCCTGATATTTGGGGTGAGCCTAAGGGTATAATAGTTTCACGTGGAAAGAGTACTGACCTCGTAGAAGTGCTCACCCCTTATCCTCTCATTGACGTATAAGCAGCCTTTGAGCATGCCGAGGCAGTAAGCTCGGAGAATCTGTGACATGGGCGGAGTTTCTGACACATCGGAGTCCCCTCTAATGAAAGCCGCCTCCTGAATGTTCCTTGGGTCGGGCATTGACAGTGCCTCGACATAAACACTGGTGAGGACTGTCTGAGAGAGAGGATATCCCATGTGCCATGACATCTAGCCGAAATGAGCGTTGGGTACTTTGAGACGAATCACCTAGCTTACCTCGTGGCAAATCAGCTCATCGATGATACCGATCACCTCTTCTGGTCGTAACGATCGGGAAACATCATATGTCTCCTCGAACTCCTCCCCCGCATCCACGCAGCCACTGTCCATCTTGGGGTCCATGATCTGTGGCAAAACATCAGAAGAGGCCTGCAGGCACCTATCCCAAGCGGACCTACCTCGAGAGCCGCCACAGACTCAAAGAGGGTAAAGAAAGGATCCTTGACCAGCTCCCCCGGAGCAAGCGCTATAAACAGGTAAGCCTGGGCACTGTGGCTGTTGAGAGGGGGGTCTCGGACGGACTCTTCACGGCCTCTGAGAATTTGGCGGTGACATCTTGCGCGATGATTCCCTCTGCATCCATCCTGGGCGCTGGCGGAGTCTCCGGATCCGAGGCTTGTCCCAGAGACAACCTCGCGATGTCTGGGGTTCAAGATCAGCCAAAAGCTTCGGTAGTCGAGGCAGGGGTCCGAACTTACCGTCAGGAACCCCACGCTCGGCCATTCTATCGGGAGCTGGGGTTTTGGAATATGCAAGGTCACCGCATGAGATGAAGTTAATTAATCATCCAACGACGTGCTTTCCTGGTTCAGCAAAGTTGGAAGAGATCGAGGGGTGCAGAAACTTGGTCGCCAGGTGAGGTTGAGCCCACGAGCCGCCATCGCTTCGCACATCATATCATGGTTACGGGGCACATGCCTTGCCTAAGGTACCACTACTAGTCGCCTGTAGCGCCACTCACAGAAGCCCACTACAGGCGCTGTAATTGAGCAAGCCACGCCCGCCGCAGTGTCGCCGTCGTGGCGCCGAGATGTCCTGCAGCTCCCTGCAGCCTAGAGCCTAGCGGCCCCCGACCACCACTGAAACTGTCGTAGCTCCAACACCTCTTTGCACCTGACCATGGAGAACCGTAGCCGAATGCTACATCACCAAACCCCGGACCCCATATGATTGTCGTCATTACTTTTGTAGTTCCGACATGATCTCCATCAAACTACAACCAGTGAAAGGCCTCAATCCCACATTGCCTTGGCCCATTTCGGCAGCTGGGTGGCTTTGTAAACGGACCGAGCAGTTCTACGCTGCTCATTGGCCATCTCCTCAAACCTTCCAAGTTGGCCATCATCTCCATGGTTGAGAGTTTCTTATAAAAGGCGACGTTATGGACGTTCTTCAGGATTCCAGCTCGGCCTTGGTCGTCAACGCTTCCTCCCCTCTTGTCTCGCCCATCATGCAGTTCTTCACCAGTGTCGTCCTTCTGGGCTCTGTAGCTCTCCAGACCGTCTTTGCTCGACCAGGTCCTGCCAAAGTGCAGCTCAGTACCCGGGCAGTTGGTGACTTCATCAATACGGAGACTCCCATTGCCCTTGAACAGTTGCTCTGCAACATAGGTGCAAACGGATGCAACTCGGCCGGTGTGAGCTCTGGTCTCGTCATTGCTTCGCCCTCCAAGCAGGATCCTGATTGTGAGCTGCAACAAGAACAACAACCACTAAGATGAGAGAGTATATTTTGCTAACTATCCAGATTGGTATACCTGGACGAGAGATAGTGCTCTCGTCTTCAAGAGCATAGTGGATCGGTTCACGAACAGCTACGATGCAGGACTTCAACGCCACATCACGGAATACATCGTGGCCCAAGCTCGGCTCCAAGGCGTCTCTAACCCATCGGGAGGCTTTTCTGATGGTTCTGGGCTTGCAGAGCCAAAGTACAATGTTGACGGAAGCGCTTTCACTGGTGCTTGGGGTACGATGAATATCCACGTTGGCAAAGAACTTGGTAGCTGACTTTGGACCCAGGCCGCCCACAGAGAGACGGACCAGCCTTGAGAGCTATTGCTATCATGAGCTATGGCGAGTGGCTGCTTGACAACTCGTACACCGACACCGCGAAAAACATCGTATGGCCAGTTGTCAGGAATGACCTTGAATATGTTGCTCAGTACTGGTAGGCTGCAATCACAATCCTCATCGAGGAGCTACCCTGACCGTTTAGGAATCAAACCGGCTTTGACCTCTGGGAGGAAGTCAGAGGAAGCTCATTCTTCACTATTGCGAGTCAGCACCAAGGTGAGACAATAGTTGCATTCTCCTGATAAGGTGGCCATGCTAACACACGTCCAGCTCTTGTGCAGGGCTATCGATTTGCCGCTCGAGTAGGCGCTTCAGGTGCCCACTACCAAGCTACAGCACCCTCTGTTCTCTGCTTCCTCCAGAGCTTTTGGAATCCCTCCAAAGGCTACATTGATTCTAATAGTATGTCTCCATCTGGTTGCGAGTCTCAGTTCTATGTGCTAATGCATCTCAGTCAATGTCAACGACGGGAGGACTGGACTGGACGCAAACTCCATTCTCGCTTCCATTCACACTTTCGACGCATCTATCGGCTGCGATAGCACTACTTTCCAGCCTTGCAGCGACAAGGCTCTTTCCAACCTCAAGGCTGTAGTTGATTCATTCCGGTTCTACAACATCAACAACGGTATCCCGAAAGGAACGGCCCTAGCTGTCGGAAGATACGCTGAGGACGTCTACTACAATGGTAATCCTTGGTATCTCAACACTCTTGCTGCGGCCGAGCAACTATACGATGCTGTCTATGTCTGGAAGCAGCAAGGCTCCGTTACCGTAACGGCAACCTCCCGAGCTTTCTTTGCCGATCTTATTCCAAACATTGCCGTTGGAACATACCAAAGCGGGAGCAGCACCTACAATTCCATCATTCAAGCTGTCTCGCAGTACGGCGATGGATTCGTGAACGTTGTCACTACCTACGCTCAATCAAATGGATCTCTTGCCGAGCAGTTTTCCAAGCAAGACGGAACCCCCCTCTCAGCCAGAGATCTAACTTGGTCCTACGCCTCCTTCCTGACCGCAGCCGCTCGCCGTGCAGGAGTCATCCCACGGCCTTGGTCCGGGGGTGTAGAGGCCTTGCCTGGTACTTGCTCTGCAGTCTCATTCACAGGGTCCTATACCTCCGCGACGGCTACAAACTTCCCAGCGTCGCAGACTCCTGTAGCTGGGACTGGGACTGCGACCGGGACATCTCCGCCAACTACCTCCACAACTGCCCAGCCACCTAGTACGACCACAGCATGTGCCATCGCCCCTCAAGTTACAGTCAACTTCGTGGCCCGCGTGGTGACAAACTATGGTGACACCGTAAAGTTGGTTGGAAACGTCGACAAGCTCGGAAACTGGAACCCAAGCTCTGGCGTCGTCTTCTCTGCTTCTGACTACCAAGCCAACAACCCGGTCTGGAAGGGATCCGTCGTCCTGAGTGCCGGCCAGTCCATCCAATATAAGTACGTCAAGGTTCTAAGCGACGGCACTGTCAAATGGGAGGCAGACCCGAACCGCACTTACAGTGTTCCGCGATCCTGCGCGACCGCTGTGACACGTTCGGATACGTGGCAAACTTAAAAGGCGTGCCGATTCTGTTGGCATAAAATTGAAAAAAAAAAAAAAAAACCTGTTGCTGTAGCTAGAGTTGAGTGCAATGCGTGCAGATACACGGACGGACGCATAACATGGAACATGAAATAAAATTTGTTGGTCGATCATACCATCGTTATTGTGACTTGGAATTGCATCGCGTGTTTCCTGTCAACACAGTGTACCATTCCCTGCAAATACGCGATATACTCCATCCCGGCCGTAACTGTGAACATCCCCGTACATCAAGCCGGACTCAACAGCTATCCATTTTCCCCCTCCCCCCCCGTGCCCCATTACGCAAACTCATCATCCGCCTCCTCGATCGAGTTCTTCACCCTGACCAAAATGGTCGTCTTCCACTTATCCAACTTGCTGATCTGATCGAACTGGAACAGCTTATCCGTGAACTGCTCCTGGCTCTTCGCCTCCACCGCGTCGACCAGATCCCCGAGCAACATGCTCTCCCTCTGCGTGGCGAACTGGGGATCCATCTCACGGTAACGCTCCAGTGCGCGTTTGGAGGCGATCAGGTCTCCCGAGGCAAGGTTGCAGATTCCGGCCTTGAAGAGGTAATCCTTGACGGAATAGCGCATGAGATTGTTGTTGATGGACTTCTCGGCGACCTTCTCGTACTGCTCGATGGCCTTGTTGTAGTCTCCTTCGAGGGCGGCGCCGTCGGCGACCTTGAGCCAGAGCTTGTTGGCAAGACTAGTTCCCCAACTGTCAGCTTCTGATGGTTTCCCCATACATGCAAAGATGCTGTGCAGCGCTAAGGGTTAGAGCTCGACTTACGCAGGCTGGTTCTCGCCTTCGTACCAGCCAGCAGCCTCCTCATACGCCTCGAGTGCCTTCTTTACATCTCCAAGCTCCTCCTCGTAGAGGGCAGCCAGCTGCTCCTTCTGGGTCGCTGCACGGCGGAAGTTTCCTCGTGCACAGTATTGGTTGATGGCGGCGGAAAGACACTTGGCGGCAGAAGCAGGCTCGTCCTTGCGATAAGCCTTGAAGGCATCGGTGAGGGTGTTTGCAGCATCGTCAGCCTCGTTCAGGTTCTTGTTCTGGATCTCGGCGGCCTTCTCGAATGCGCGGCCAGCTTCGACGACTGGTAGCTAGGGAGTCAGCTGTTGAGCGGGACGGGAGAAGAAGACGTTGGGCGGACGCACGTTGCTTCTGCATCTTGAAGGCGTTGGCAGCCTCGATGAAGGCGTCTGCGGCATTCTGATACTTTTCCGAACGGCCACCAAAGAGACTGAAGCCTCCACTCGCGCCCGAGAGGGCCTTCTCAGCCTAGATGGAGCAGAATGTCAGTCACTTGCTGGATCGGCGTCGTGGAGGCGGGGGAGGGGCAGCTGAAGCTACCTTTTGGAGCAACGCTCTTGGGTCCTGAGCCATGATGGGTTGTATATGAGACTACCAGGCGGTATCTGAGGGTACTTGATGACGAGAATATACAGGTGGAATGCGTGGAGGTTGAAGTTGTGTGAGCGTGTATAGCAAGGTGTCGGGAGGAAATGTGGATGATGGACGTCGTCGGTCGTCGGCAGTATGACGCTGCTGGGGTCTCGTCGCCGCCTAATAAGCCACCGGCTCCTTGCAACTGTCTGAAGGGTGGGGCTCACATGTACATGTACCTGCAACACCACCAAAGCTGGGGCAAGGTACATGTACCTTTCTGTCCCACCCTTCTTTCTCCCTTCTTTGGAGCTCCCTAACTTAAGTTACTCTGTACAGCTGTGAGAGTCAGAATCCCTTGCAAAGCTGCTGCTATCTATACTACCATTCATTCAAACTTATCCTTACAATCCTCTCCAACGCCTAGTCCCAGTCAGCTCCAAAGTCAGCCGACGTCGTGTTCCATCCATCACAATGGCGATTTGCAACAACTGTCGTCTTGCCCTTCGGCAATCTCTGCACAAACGCCTCCCGATTTATCCACGCGCAACGTTCGCAACAAAGTCACATTCGCCAACTCCGTCACCAAGCGACATCCTGTCCAAACCAACCTGGTCCATCCGCTCTCTCCTCTCCTCCGCAGCGCCCACCGAGACCATAACCTCGTCTCGACTTCACCACCTCCTCCGCCTCTCTGCCCTTCCTCTCCCCAGATGCCCGGAGGAGGAAGAACGAATGATCGCTACGTTGCAGTCCCAGCTGCGGTTCGTCCGCGCCGTTCAAGATGTCGACACGAAGGGCGTGGAACCGCTGCGTGCGATACGTGATGAGACAGAAGAAGGGATGAGAGAGGCTACGGTGGGCTTGGCGGAGTTGAGAGAGGTGCTGGAGAAGGAGGTCAAGGTTGGATATTATCAGCGGCCGAAGAGGGTCAAGGGGGCCAGGATGGCCGAGGAGAGTGAGAATTGGGATGTGTTGGGAACGGCCGGGAGACGTGCTGGGAAGTTCTTCGTCGTGGACGCTGGGAAGAAGGCGAAGAGCGAGGAGGCGTAAGATGGAAGTAAGGGACCATGCTCGTTGCAGGATCTATGTAGTTCTAGTGATACCCATCCATTTCTCTGCTCAGCATCACTTCGGTCCCTTGTGGTATTCGCCATGAAAGCCGGTGCAAAAGACCTTGCGCGCTCTGCCTTTCCCTAATGAGCAAGCATCGTTCCGTCAAAACTCCCTGTGCGCCATGATATGAACCACCGCCATCACCCTCATCCTCATGCAGTCTTCCCACCCTCGGCCCCCTCAACATCATGCCCTTTGCCCTTGTTATTCGATTTGGGCACTTTCTCGTACGCGTTCGGACTCGGCCTCCTCTTCGTCTTTTCACTCTTCCCCTTCCTCCTCCCCCTCATCGCATCTCTTGCGCGATCTGCATCCATGGCCTTTCTCTTCGCTCCATCTTCTGACTCTGACCCTGACGAAGAGTCATCCGAGTCCGAGGAGGATTCGTCGCTAGAGTCGCCGACAGCCTTGGGTTTGTGGTAGATACAGCATACTTTCCAGATGTCAGTCGCTGTGTTTTCATCTCGAGACATGTCCTAGGGAAAGAGGTCCGCAATAGTCGGTCATTACCTTTGGAGCTTTTCCGACCCAGGCCTTCGTTATCCACCACATCCTCCGCCCACTGTACTGACCTCCCATCTGGTTCATGTCGACCTCGTAACCTCAATATTCTCGGCGCTGCAGTGGTTGTGTTTGTGCCTGTGCCCTCCTGGCCTGCAGTGTGTGTCATCGTCTGCGAAGGCGCTGGAGCGCGACCCGCAGCACCAGACTGCGGTTGTTGCGACATGTCGTTTCTCTGAGGGTTTCTTTCCCTAGTGTACCGCGATCCCTTCCTGAAAATCCTTCGTGTGTGGAATGGAGAGTTCCCCGCGTGGAAATGTTTGGAAGCAGGGGGTTTTCGTAGATGGACAGGTGGGAAGTTTGTAGGTTTATTAATGGGAATTCGGGGGAGGGGTGGGTGGCATGTCATGTCACGTCCTACACCACAGCCGGTTGTTCCATGTCGACACTTTTGGCGTGCCCCGCCATTCCGGCCCGGGGAACAACGTCACCGATCCAAGCCGGATGCTGCACGCGACACGTGACACGGCGATCTGGTCCATCTGCACAGCATTCTTTAGTCTGCCATACCTATCTACACAAGAAGACCCAGAGCGGAGCAGAATAAATAGAACAAGTAAGGATGAACGTGTGGTGAATGAGCGTAAGGGTCAGCCGCTCAGTAGTGCATTGTTGTTACATTTTTATACACAGGTTATACAAGTTGTATGTAGTACACTTTCCACAGCTTCTATGCGCCTATTCCTCCTGCGTCATGGCCCGCCTCGTTTGCTTCACCTTCTTCTTCGCGCCCCTCATACTCTTCCTGGGTCTCTTCTTCTTGTGTTTATCCAGTATGAGGGGCTTGTTGTTCAGCCAGCCGTTGATCGGCTGCCGGTAATCCACGAATCGACCTTCTGGTGTGAATACTTCGACGGTCGGCCATTCTTTAGTAGGTCTTGCAGGACGAGTTTGCTGCACCGGTTGCTGGGCAGCCTGGCTGGGCCTCGAAGTATCGATGCGATTTTCGGCGAGTGCTTGGAATGGGTCATCGCTCGTGCTCTTCTCTGATTCAGGCTCTGGGGCTGATGATCCTGATGAAGAAGTTGTAGCGTTGAGATCTTCGGCTGCCTGCGATGCAATCATCTCCTCGAGATCTCTCGTCCTGACCTGCGCGACCACTTCCACGTAGCCAACCCCTTCGATGAGAAGGTCTAGGGAGACCACTCTAAAGGGTAGATCCTCGACTCGCTTGCCACCGAGATGCTTCTTGACAAGAGGTCCCGCTCTTGCTTTGGTTACATCATACCTGAGCTTGAATGTCCCTGCCGAGGCCATCTTCTCTGCAGCCTCTTCAGTCGAGATATTGTCCGAGATTCCAAGCTTCCTGGTCTGCGCCTGAAACTCGACCGCCTTCTCTGTCGCTGTGAGGTGCTCGGATAGGCGCGTGAAGTTATACATCAGGAAGGTCACGTCTGGTGTCGTAGGTGTTATGCGGATCAGACCACCACCCAGAATGAGAGAGCGGCCATGCTGCGCAGAAATTTGCGTTGGCACAATCCGTGATTGCATCACGAGAGAATCGCGGTACTCGGGCTTCACATAGTGCTCCAAGTCGCTGCGTGCGAGACCGGGAAGGTCGATGAGCTCGCCTCTGTGGTTGCCGTAAGGAATCCTGATAGGGGAGGCAGTTGTGCCAGGGTGAGGCGACACGATCGGCATTTGAGGGTACATTTCCAAAGGTCGAGGCGGGGGAAGCAAATCTCCAAAGTCCATGGGATCCTTTGAGACAACATTATCCACCGCGGCAGAATCTTCCGGATTCGAAGGATCCAAAGAGGCCGGTGGGACGGTCTTCGAACCATGCGTAACCATGCCTTTGGGGAACACGGTCTCAAACAGGCGGCTTTTGCCCACGTTGACCTTGCCCACGAACCAGCCTGCACCTCCACGCTTCCAGATATCCCTCTTCAGCTCTTTCGTCCACCAGGCCCGCTTGGCACTGACACAGTGGACATTGCCCAGTCTGACCCTCCCACCGACTCTACCCAGTGCCTCTCTCAAGACCTCCCTCAGGTACGGCATCATCCTATCGACAGACTCCTTCGTCGGGCCGAGGAGATCGCCACGGGAAATGATGAAGCTGATCTCAGTCTTGCGGTCATTCATGTACTTCCCGCTTCTGGAACGACGGTTCCGTGTGCGCATCGGGATGTCGCCGAGCAGGACATTGAGGCGGGGGATGAGCGACATGGGAAAGTCGGCAGCATCGATAATGTGGTAGATGTGATTATTCTTGTGGGGAGATTCCTCGATTGTCTCGCGCAGAGAGTCAACGGTAGGGTGGAACATCTCAACTTTTTCAGGATTGCCGATCTCGTGAGTAAGGAGGTGGCATCGATCGCAGAGCGGCTCTTTCGGGGCTAGAACAGCAGACGTCAGCGAAGGTTGTGACGGGAGACACAGGGAACATCAGCTTACTCTCGACCTGTGGTGGCTCAGCAGGTGTCACCAAGATGCTGAGCAATTCCGGATCCAACCCAAGCTCCTTCAACCTCGCCTCGTCCATGTTCGCGAGGACCGACTCGACAACTTGATCTTCCTTCGCAGTCACATCGGACTTGGGCTTATTCGCCCGAAGAGGTTTGAGCCATTGCCGTACCCTCTTAGCCGTCAAATCGTAGTATCCAAGCTGTTTGGGATCTGTTGTCTGGGCGAATGCACCGCACCCACTGCAACTCATGGGAAGCTGTCTCGAGACGGGTTGTGTAAAGTCGGCATCATGTGTCGCAGATTCAGGACTGGGAATGACCTGTGCTAGAGTATCGTCATGGTTGACTCCAGGTGTGGTTGCGGACGCTTGAGTATGATTTCTTCTCCGTTGGCAAAGAAACTGTCGGTTCGTCCTGGGAGAAGTAGCTCCTGAGGAAGACTGCACTCTGCCAAAGGTCATCGCTGGGTAGCGAGCGAGAGCTGGACAGAGGAACAGTGGCACGCCGATAGTTGAAGCCAGAGGCTCAGCAGATGCCAAGCCCCTGACGAGCTGGCGTGATGCCATTGCTCTATGCATACTGTCTATGCAAGCAAGATTCGAGTAAAACCGCCATATACTGGGATTGGTATGGGAAGAGGCGAAGACGGGGACTTTCGACTACAGAAAAAAAGTCCGGGATTCGCAGGAGTTGGTCGCGTACCCTGCAACAGTGACCGCGTCGCAGGGCTCCACCAAATCTAGCAATCGGGCGAATCCTGGGTCGCCATCCAAACGTCCCATCGTGGATTTTCCAGAAACCTCAAGCTTCCATCTCCGTCTTTTGCGCCTGGCTCAGCGACCACCGATTTCCACCTCCTCTCCCTCTAGGTACTTTCAATCGAGCACACACGTGGAAGACCACTCACCATGGTTCGCTCAATAGGCGAGCGTGTGCATTTGCTCCGCCAGGTACGTTTGCAGCCCGGACCCCTAATGTTGAACTTTCCAAGACCAGAGCTAACTTGTACTGTGCTGCAGAGAGTAAGATACCACTCCCCCCCCCCCCGTCCTCATCTCGAGAGATCCGAAACCCGATCCTTTGAAGACGTTACGAATCGTTCGAAACTCATATATTTCTCTTCTAGCTCATCAAGCTCAAATGCGGCCCCGGAGCTGCCATCCTCCCGCCAGAGGTCACGAGGATACACATGGACTTCGCACTCAAGATGGGTGGCGGCCACATGGGCCCTAGGTACACATCCTCCTTCTATTCCATACTGCACTCACTCTTTTTTCTCTCTCTAACACTTCTCTTTGACAGGAAATTCCTGCGCGAGCAACTCCCCCGCCTAAAGTACCACAACCCCTCTATCCCCATGATCGTCAACCGTCACAACGTCAACTCCCGCTCCCCAATCATGACGATCTACTTCCGGAAACCCGACGCCTCCTCATCCGAGACCTTCACTCCAGCCTCGCAACCAACATCATCCGTCCGCGACCTCTCCCCAGCCCAACCACCAACAGACTTCGAACGCACTGTCACAATTGAGATGAAGGACAAGCACTCGAGCCACATCCTTGACTACTTCATCGCCGAGACCCGGGCAACGCCTGTGCAGCCTACTGCGGAGGATATCGCCGAAATGAAGTATCTGGATGCAACAAAGAAGCAGGGAGGACTTGACAGAGAGAGGATGAAGAGAGACAGAATGGAGTTGAAGAAGGAGCAGGATATGTTGAAGAGGGCAAGAGAAGCGGCCGGCATGTCGGATTCGGATGGTATGTAAAGATATGTGTGGTATGGGAGCCACCAATAACCATGTTCCGACTGTTGTATGATATAGACATGTACCATCACACCTTAGCCAGCACTGGCAAAGGGATACTTGAAAGGGTTCATCTTTGGGAGTTATTTTGTCATCATGATTAGTTGCCAAAAAGGCACATTCTTCAGCTTCGTGATAAGAACAACCCAAGGGCCTATTAAACCATCCAAAGAAGTGTTGCCCGAAACGCCATATCCTGCCTATGCGGGGCTCTATCAGACACCGAAGGAGTGTCTTTCTAAACTGGATGTGAAGAAAATTTTAAGGATCAACTGCTCAAGCGCGTGAGCAAGTCCACAACGATTTGGAGGATTACTTGAGCCCAAAACCTTCGCTCTCATGGACTGCCCTCCACAGCATCCCCTCCAGCTTTTCTCTCGTCTCATATCTGAACAAGGAAATTGAGTTGAAGCAGGTCCTCGCAATAGGAAACCTGTCAGTCTCATCTCCTAGGCAGGCTACACGAATGGACAGTGTTGAGGTTCCCGTCGCTGGGATCCTATCACTTCCTGTGATAAATGAAAGCAGGCTCCTCTGTTCCGTTGGTGGAGCTCGTTCGAACGTGCTCCAGAACCACTTAACAACAGGCTCAGACTCATCGGGTTTCGGTGTTCCCCAGTTGTCGTACGTGGCCACCGCTCTCAGAGACGGGATGTCCAGAGGTTGGTCCGACCCGCGGACAAGCAACTCAATTTCTTCAGGTCTGAACAGCGAAAAGGCGTTGCCACCGCATACTGTGTAGAAGCCTCTCTTGAAAGGCTCGAATTGCCTCTTTACAGCCGTGTCCAAGACGTAAAGCACGTAGAGGTCGACATACTCTCGCCGATTGGCGTTCGTCACCAGCTTTCGCTCTCCACCATAACAAAGAGGAACATTGGTCGTGGTGTCGTATTTCTCTACGTCAATCGTGAAGTCCAGGCCAAAGGTTGCTTGAACGTCGCCGTCGAATTCAAGCAACTGCCTCAGCCCTCTCGCCAGCCCCGGTCGGTAATCAGCCAAATCATCGAGTGTGAACTTCATTGCCGGTCTGGGATGGGCAGAAGGACCAATGCCATGTGCAGGCGCTGATGCTAAGAGCTTTCTGAAGGCAAAAGGCGGCAATGCTACGTCGAGAATGGTGGAGTTGTAAATGGCGAGGCCAATGACCACTCCCACAAGGAAAAACTGATCGGTCGTCTCGAAAGAGTTTGGGTTGAAATAGCAGAACTGAGACTCGTCGTCATAATCAAACAGACCTGGAAGAATGTTAGCTAAAAGAGTGCGGACAAGTCTCTGCTCACAAGTTTATTTACCATGGTCCGGATTGAACACTTCCCTGATGAGCATCAGGAACCACTCTTTACGCAGCCCACCTCCATCGATACCTTCCTCGCCTCGGAATGTGATACGGAGTGCTTTCTTGATGTCTTCACTGCCACTACCAATGACTTCGCTGACACCTTTGAGGCTGTCGTCAACAAGGCAGTCGCGGCGTACATCCAGTGAGAAGTACTGATTCACGGTCCGCCGACTCATGATGCTGTCAAAGAATGCATCACGGGCCTTGGTCTGCATTTGTCGCCGTGCATCATGTTCCAGAATCTCCGTTTTGGCGCGAATGCTTAGCAAGAAAGGATACTGACAAAATGCAAATTTGCCACGTTTGCCTTCCCAGGCTTCAAAATCAGCTACCAAGTCGGCGGAATAGTCGATAATTGAAAGATAGAAGTCGCTCGTGGGTAAAAGTTGCCCATTGGCATGAATACTCGTCTTGGAACCAACATGCGTCTCACAAAGGCTGGGGGGGCCGCCGTCATCTGCCCGCTTGGAATGAGGCAGGTTGTTTGCGGCGAAGAATAGAGCGAGGACACGCGCAGCAGCTTTGATCTGCCAGTCCTCGGTGTAGCACGTTTTCCTCTCATCCGAGGCATTGTTCTTCTTCGATGCTCTCGAGCCTCCAATCTCGTCGTGGAGGTAGGCACCAGACCTTCCAATTTGCATCTGCGGTATAAGGCCAGCCGTGATGTCCACCTGACTTTCCTGTCGCCTTGAGTTGGAGCGTAGCATTCTGTATGTCAAAAACGCCGAAATTGTGTCCTTGTTCTTCATGAAACGGTTGGTCTGGCTTCTTGCAAGCCAGGTGATCAGGGCATCATGACACGCCGATGAGGAGTTAGATAGCAAGCCTACAACACGCTTGATGAGACCAGAGTGCTGCCCTGAGAGGGGCCCTGAGGGTGGCGGAGGATGACCGCCAGCAAGATCCCCTTGCTCGCCATGAGAGGGAATCGAAGTTTGGAAAAGCCCACGAAACGCGTAGACCTTGGAGTGAAGAAGTGGGTTCTCTAAGATAAACAGGAGGAATCTCATCTCACTTGGGTGGACCAGCGGGCGGCCCGGTCTCTTCAGAAGAATTTCTGTAGCCTTCATCAGATGCCGCTGAACATGTTCCTGAGCATATAGAAGATCGCCTTCCATTTCTCGAAGATCTCGCTGGGTAGGGGCAATGAACGAGGGCTCCTGCGAAAGCTCTTCATACACAATGAACCAGTCTTCAGCAGCATTGAGCACAGCATGATACCACTTCGCGACATCATCCCAGTTGAAATGGGGAGAATGGGAGTGGGAGTGAGGATAAGGGTGTGAGGGTGAGGCAGATGTTCCACGAGAAGCCGCCTGTCTGTTCGCTGCAGTGGCCGAGTTACTTCTACTGGGTATGGTCTCTGATGGTGGTGGTGATCCAGTCCACCAGGTCCCGTTCTCGCCGACATCTCCGAGGAGCAGCATCTTGGGGTCGATCTCGGGAAGAAGCATATCACTGCCGTTGTAACTCATGGGCTCTTTGCGGGGCCCTTGGGCCTGTGTAAGTGGTGCACGGCCAGGAACCGGTTTCCTCTTGATGATCTCGCCGCCGGCTTTAGGTGGCGGTTGTGAGCGCCTGCTCGGAAAGGCCGAGTTGATGCATTCAAACGAACCAAAGCAGGTTGCAACATAATCTTCCAAGGGCTTGAATATACGTTTCGCATCCTCACCCAGGCTCCTAGGATTTCGTCCAGTATCAAAATTTGGTGGGGGAGGCTGTAGCGACGGTCGGTCTCCCTGGCCGTTCGAGTACTTGCGTTGCTGGGGTAAGTCTTCTCGCATCGACCTGTGATAAGCACCAGAAGCTTCATCGTGGTATTGCGGCGAGGATGCTGCCAGGCCATCCGGTCGGGCCGGAGACCTCGAGGCCGGGCGAGCCGACACGTTTCGGGGGCTTTGAGAATCAGAATCCCCCAAGGCATGTCGTTGCCCATCGCTGGTCGAACGGAGTAGAGGATCCGGCAGAAGGCGTCGACAAAGGAAGGAGCGGATAGACTGTCGTGCTAGGCGTTTTGTGTGCTCGAGTGTCAGGGATGGTACAGCTGCAGTGACCTTAGTTGTTGTGCCTCGCATCAATCCATGAAAGGAGGACCGTGACTCACCGGATAGATTGCTAGGAGGTAACGGAGCGACAAGATCATTCACTGTAGCGCAGAGAGTGCATTTGAATACAGTAAGGTCCTGCGGCCACCTCATAGTCCCTCCACAAGTCATGCAGGTACCAGCCTTCATGTCTCTTGGCCTCCCAGCCGACCGTTTCCTCTGCACGGGAGCACTTTGTCGATACATCCCGCCAGTACCATCGTCGTCACTGGTCTCGAGAGTGTACGGTGCCGCGTCGTTCGAGTCCCGCCTGGGAACTCTGTTGCTATTGTTGCCTGCAAACGGCTTGGGGAACGGATGGCTCAGGGAACGATTATGCTGCGGACGTTTCGAGCGAGATCGGCCGGAAGGGTGGACGTCCTCTTCGGAGGAGCTCGAGTCGGCATCGAGCGTAGGATTGGAGACGTCAAAGATGCGAGGCAAGCCGGCAGAGATGTCAAGACTGGTTGAATGTAGACGAGTGACCAGGTCGCCGGAGGCTGACTGGGTCCCGCGACGATGGCCGCGCTGGCCCCAGAGAGGCATGGTCGATGGAGAAGGGAGGGGAGGGGAGGATCGCCACTGCCACCGACCGTCGCGGTCGGATGGAGAGGAAACTGACTCTATGACAGGCAAGTGAGATGCAGATAGTCTAGAAGCTTTTAACGAGTGGAAGGCTGAGAGTCCTAGAGTGGACACCGGGGATGGATAGTCGTTGTCATTTATTCATGCATCGCTGCTGCAGGCCAAGCTCGACAGCTTAGGGTTCGGTAGTTGAGAATCGAACCGGTATTTCATGAAGGTACGGAGTACGGAGTAGTGTACGGAGTAACAAGACAAGTGACGACCAAGCTAAGAAAGGACGGAACAAGAAAATGAACAAGGGATATGAATACGAGAATCCTGCGAAACATAAAATGAGTGGGTGGATGGCAGCACGGTGCAGCTGAGCAGAGCCGTACTCAACGTGGCGCCAAAAAAAGGTCCTTAGGCGCCTGTGCAACCAACCGAAGACTGACACTTCAGGGTCCTGTGTGTGAAACGCTCTGGGTCCCAATCCGCTCCTCGACAGGCTTCTCCCTTGATTGCTTTCTTGACATGAGAGCTTGCAAACTCACGAACTCAAAGTGCAGGCCAGAAACAAAGCGTCATCAGGCGGTCAGGACTGTAGCTCGTTCCTGGTGGATTTGTCCTTGGACGCACATGCCCAAGTCCGGTGCAAACACTAGATGTCAGGGACCAATGCGCCAATGCACGCACGGATTTGGGGATTGGTTGGAGAATGCTTCGAAAGAGCTGAGCAATGGCCACAACCGGAGGCTAGTTATTGGTGTTCCCCTTTTGCCGGTTTCGGATATGCGGCATGTGGGAATACATACAACTAGTTAGTCGACTACCCTGTAAATTCACACTTCGGGCAGAGCTTGGGCTACAGTATGATCTTGTATTTTCTTCGCATCAATTTCAGCCAGCTGGTCGAAGAAGCCGATAATTGACTCAGTCTCACATTCATCAGCTGATTCCATATTGTAGGCGCCATGATGGTAGTGATCTATTCGCTGACACAGGCGCCGAGCGATACTGGTGACCGCATTGAAATAAGACAATAACCTTCCATCCAATACGGCTACAATGCCTGATGATCAAGCATTGCACGGCGCGAAAGTCTAAGCCTTGAGTTGTACGTCCCATTTGCTTCATACTTTAGTCAAATACGATAGCAGCCTTGATGGCGCTCTTGTTTTTGATCGATTCGAGAGCCTCGCCATACTGCTCAAGCTTGAAGGTCTTATTGACAACACCCGCGGTCTTGACCTTGCCGGAGTCGAGGTAGTCGATCGTGGCGGCTGCAGATCTGTCAACACTACACATTTTCTGTGCAACTTGGGCTTGGCGAGGAACGAAGAACACTTACGGAACATGTAGGTCTCGGAGAAAGAACCAAGGATGGTGATCTCGTCACCGAAGATCTTGCTTGGGGGCCATGAGACACGGTCGGCACTGGCATAGACACTATTCAGGTGAACCATGTTAGCAAAACCCGGTCGGTTGGTCATGGATTTCGTTCAGATCTAACCCGTAGACCACAAGGGTACCGCCACGGCGGACATAGTTGATAGCGTCCTCGAGGATCTTGACAGAACCAGTGGCCTCAACGACTGCTCGGAGTTAGATGAGCCCAAATAGCTGCGGTCGAGAGCTCAACATACCAACATCGAAACCGTGAGGATTGTCCTTCTTGATCTGATCGAACTGCGCAGCGGGGTCAGAGCGAGAAAGCTCGACATAGTGGTCACCAGCCTCAAGGCTCTTGGCAAGGTCCATCTTCAGACCGCCAGGCGCAGCAATAGTGACCTTGCAGCCACCGTTGTGACGCATGAGCTGGGCAAGCATCTGTCCATCTTGATTAGCACGCCGATTCACAACCAGGTCAAGTCGCAATGACTTTAGAGACAACTCACCAAACCTGTAGGTCCGGCACCGAACATGAGAACGTGTGAGCCCAGCTTGGGGCGGATCTTGTCGAGACCGTGGCAGGCGCAAGAAGCGGGCTCGAGGAGGGTGGCGTCGGCCCAGCTGAGGTTTTCGATCTTGAAGACCTTGCCGGCAGGGTAGGCGCAGTACTCTGCGAAGCCGCCGTTGATAGTAACACCGTGGAAGTTGGCCTGTACGAACATGTGAATCGGTGATGTCCGAGGTAGTCAAGGTTGGGTCATCGTACATTCTCGCACATGAGGAGCTCGCCACGACGGCAGTAGAAACACTGCTCACAGAACTCACTGTTGTCGGCTGCGACGCGGTCGCCGACCTTGAAACCTTGGGCTTTCTACTCACGATTAGCGATCGGCCCCGAAACCTAGGATATCTAATATACTCACAGGGCCGACAGCAGCAACCACTCCGACGGTCTCGTGACCAGGGATCAGAGGGAACTTGGTCAGGAACTCGCCCTCGTAGATGTGCTGGGTAAATGATCATGAGCGACTGTTTCGGCGCCGTCAATACCGAGAGTGAAGTTCGACTTACAAGATCTGTCATTCGTATAAGTCAGCAATTGCAGCATATCCAGCATTTCTCGGGGCCACCTAACTAACCAGTACCACAGACACCACATGCCTTGACCTTGATCATGACATCGTGATCACGCAACTCAGGTAGAGGTACAGTCACCACCTCCCAGTCTTCAGGCTTGTTGAGCCTACGTGATTCGCATTAGCCGTGCCATGATGTTCTCGAGTTGGCTAGGGCTGGGGCGAGTCCACTGGCCATGCAAGGTACGAGGACCTTGATGGCGTGTGGGTGTCCGAACAGGGTATATAAGGGTGGTTGATGCGCACCTGATAGCTTTCATTTCCTTGGGTAGAGACTCCATCTTGATAACAATATTGCCTCGACGCTACAGACAGGACCATGTCAGCGGTTGTTCGAAATACATCTTGCTGGCCATGACGACGGGAGCTTCGCAACGCCTAGACGTCGGCATTCGGGCTCACGAGCAGACGAATTGGAATTACCTCAGTATAAGGAATTGGTTCTGAAGATACGTTGATTTGTCTGACACAGGATAATCACGAGCGGGGAAGGGGAGGGTATGAATGGAGAATCGCAGCGCAGTGTGGATGCAGACGAGGCGTTTTAAGGAAGCTCGAGAGGAGGAGAGCAGAGCAGGTTGCCTGCAAGCTTCACCGACAGACGGACCAAAACGATGGCTTGCCTGCAGCGCCACAGGCCGAGGGAGGGAGGCAGCATTGCCACGACATACACACATCTAACCTCCACTGGGGACACCTTCGCAAGGCCCACTCGCGTCTGGCAATGCATCACCCCCGAGGAGAGAATGCTGTTGTCCAGAGCAGGGGGTGGAAGCTGAGGCGAGGGACCCGCCGCCATAGCGGGCAACGAGGAGTAGATACGCTACTCAAGCTCAAGAGGGAAGCGGACTGGGAAACCCATGCCGGCGTGGGAGCTTGGTCCGGGATGCCAGCACACCTTTGTTGGTGTTCACATGGCCAGACTTTGGACGGTACAAATCGAAACAGCTGTTGTTGAGCGGTCCAAGATGTGGCGAAGGTTAGACGTCAGCACAGTGGTGCGGAAGCGAGGTTCAACGTGGAAACATCCAGCTTCAGCTCTCTCTGCTGACGGGCAGGACAGCAGGACCACTGCCCCTCCATTCGTCAATTGTTTGCCCTATCTCTCCTTCCCCCAACAGAGCCCTTCCTCTACTCCCCCCCCAGAGTCTATGCTTACACCTCAGGTAGACGGCAAACTTTGCAGAGTTGCCATCTTGTGCTCAAATTCTACAAAGCGTATGACTAAAAAAACGAGATTCGCGATCTCTCGCTCGTGTCATAGATCAAGCTCACAAGGCGCGGGCGGGGTGTGACGACCCCGGCAGGACGTGGGGGAGGGGCAGGCAGCCCCTCTGACAAGTCAGAAGTAGGTAGCTTGGGCGCGGGCGAGAGCTCGGGCGACGTGAGCAGCAAGAGGCGGTGGGACGAAAGGGAGCTTGCTTTTCCCTGCCCCAACAATGCTTGGGCCTGAACTTGCTGCCTACGAACTCAATTGCGATCATTGATGGCTAAACTACATTAGAATGGCTCGCCTGGCTGGTCTGGATCCCGCGGACCCAATCCAGAGAAGTCTTAGTTCTAAGCTTGGTGTCCTGGCATGATCAGAATTACTTGGGCATGACGATGAGAATCAAGTCGCTGCTCATTATTTTTTACCATCCAGTCATTAGTTTATCTAAGCTTTGAAGTAGACCGATCTCTCAATGCGATAAATGGCATCCGAAAATCGAAATTGTCCCTCAGACGTGGACCTGAGCAGACAACATCACAGGCAGAAACTCAATCGCAAGGGTTGCTCTCTTCACCACTTTGACAAAGTCCCTCCAAGGATATGCTGCACTGTCGGTTCACAGCTTTGGCCAACCAGCTACTGCAGCCTGGCGCACCGAGGCACCGCTCTTTTAAAAATTGCCGTATGACACAATGCAACCAAACAGTGAAGGATTACTCGGCCAAATCCTTAACCTCACGGAAGCCGTAGTATATAGTGGTGTTTCCAGAGGGCTTGGGCTGCTCTACAGGGTTGCTGCGATCGTCGTGGGTGGATGGGTAATGAGGTCGGCTTCTCATTCGACATGGATAGCCTGTGCAACTCAAATACATCAGCCAGGTCATAATTCGTCAAAGCCGTCCATGACTTGTACAGCATTGACGTTCGTATGATCTGCATCAGTCTGCAGGCTTCTCAATCTCTGAATGGGACCGCTCGCAGGCTGTAGTTCAGCGGACCGACTGTGAAGCAACACCACTCTTTATCCTTCCTATGCATTGATACATGCTTTTGAACAACAGGAGAGCTGGTCCTGGCACCGGCATCCTGATATAAAGCCTGACGCATCGCCATTGACTGGACCCAATTTGGACGGGCGAAGAACCCTTTCCACTACGTCACGGACACGACTCGTTCACACAAACAATATGATGCTCGACGGCTGTCATTGACCCTGATGCAAATAAAATTTCCGAGGATCTAACCTCCAAACTCCCACGTAAGGCCCCTGCGGAATTTTGACCTCATGTACGACCTCATATGGTGAGTAGTCTTTCCCTCTCCAATTTTAGAGTACATGCCGGTGCCTTTCTTTCGCCATGCGTTCTTGAGATGTTGTGGTGAAACCAAAGAAAAACCCTAGTCCCATTTACGAAGGGGGAGCGCCACGGCCACGGCCGAAACCGCCACGGCTGTACGAAACACAGTCAGTATGGTGCGTCTCGTCAAATGTTCCAGTCCAAAGAAGAAACTTACAACTGAGGAGCGTACTCGCCCGGAGCACCACCCTCCTTGCCCTCGCCAGCATCCCGTCTCCGGTATCCGCCCTCACGGTCACCACGGTCACCGCCACGACCACGGCCACCGAATGGCCGCCTCTCGCGCTCGCCCTCGCCGAGCATGCCACGCGGGGGAGCGTGGGAGCGCTGCTGCTTGATGTGGGTTGCAGGAACAATCTCAGCAGGAAGGTGCAGCCACTCGCGGAGGTAGTCGAGACCCTCGGGGGTCAGGGTGTAGTAGTAGTATTGCCAGGAGAACTGAGTCTTGACATAGCCGCGGGAGGTGAGAGACTGGCAAGCCTTGATGACAAACAGGTTCTTGGTGTCGATGTCGGGGTGCTTGGGGAGGTTGAAGTCCTTCTGCGCGACGAGCACGCCCTCACGGAAGAGGTACTATATAGAGGCGGGACAGTCAGTCTCAAACTTCTTGATTTTCTTGTCGGGCAGCGCGGCCGGCGTCATTTGTCGAAACAAAAATGTCGCTCAGTCTCGTGAGTGGTTATTTACCTCGTGGATCTTCTTGCGGTCGGCCTTGGGAATCAGCATCGTGGCGGTTGTTGCGAGTCGGCTTGGTCGATGTTGAGAAGGCTTCGTTTCCAGACACGGACTTTGAATAATTTGTGTGGGTGTCGAATCCAACCCTAGCGATTTTCATTAAGCCACATCACGTGCAGACTGGGACAATATGTGGCGGTGCAGGTGGGTCCATGGCCCCGCCCCGACGATGGCTGAGGAGAGTCATGTGTGGTTATTGCGCATCGAAGCCGCCGTCCTGCGCCAGGACATTTGTTGAACTACTTCAACACTCAGAGATCTGTGAAAGTCATCCTGCCACCGCGATGGCTTCAACGAATATCAACGTGCTGGTAACCAGCTTCGCAGGTCTCGGCCTGCCTCCGACCCTGGTACTGCCTTTGTCTAAGTCAACTACCGTTACGACTCTCCGCGGGCGCATCGAAGAGAGACTACCTGCTACCAATGCACGTCTCATCCTGACCACAATCTCAAATAAAGAGCTTCCACAGCGATCCAACGAATCTTTATCGACTTACCTATCATCTACCGACGATGACTTTCTATCGCTGCGTCTTGCAGTCCCCTTGTGTGGTGGTAAAGGTGGCTTTGGCTCTCAACTTCGCGCTGCTGGTGGTCGGATGTCATCACGAAAGAAGAAGAGTCAAGAGGATCATGGGTCCAGTCGAAATCTGGATGGTCGCCGCTTGCGCACTGTGAACGAAGCCAAAGCACTGGCTGAGTACCTGGCCATCAAGCCCGAGATGGACAAGAAGGAGAAGGAGAAGCGCCGCGAACGCTGGGAACAGATTGTGCAGGCTGCGGAAGACAAAGAGGCCGAGATCAAGTCTGGTGGCAAGGGAAGGCTCGATGGCAAATGGGTCGAGGACAAGGAAGAAAGCAACGAAAGAACACGGGACGCAGTACTCGCCGCTATCAAGGCTGGCAACTATAAGGACAACCTACTCAGCACCTCCCACGCCTCATCTTCCTCCTCCTCCCAGACACATCCTCGGTCTGACTCCGAGACTGAAGATAGGCCCAGCTCTAAGGAATCGACACCATCAGATGGAGACAAGAAGGGCAAAGGTCCCGCAACAGCCCCATCAAAACCAGCAGCAAAAAGCTTCTTCGGTTTCGATGAGGAAGACGAGTTCATAAGCTCTGATGAAGATGAGGTTTGAACGACTATCATGAAGAACTGACTTTGACTGGACTGTAATACGGAGAACCGCGGAGAAAGGCGGATAGCGGTCCGAGGCATCGTGAGCATTGTTTTAATGGGAATAGGCTACAGCGACTGGCGTTTGGGAACTCGGATAAATGATAACCTTTTATGCGAATGCTAATGTAACATGAAGTTGTCTGTGTTCTCGTGTTTGTTGTCTGCCTTTGTCATAACTCGACTTCATCGACTTCATCATCTACAAGGTCACAGGAGAGCTACGGAACAAATAAATTTGCTCCATGCCTCTGAACCTATTGGAATGGTTGGCTCGGTATTTGGTGTGGAGAGATGACATCAAAACATATAAGTAGTGATTCTAACGGCTATTTCATGAACCATCCCTGGTTCCGTACTATTCATGGCGAATGTCGAACCACAAACCAACCACGGCCTTGTGTAAAGGTACTCGTCAATGGTGGATATAACAGCCGCCATATGTCAAGATCAGACGACATCATAATGAAACGGGTAAAAGGGACAGCCACAACTTGTTTATATTTGTCTAGTTTTCACAAGTGGTACATTGCAGCAAGGCTGCACTCTCCAGGTCTACCAAATCCTCCCTAGCGCACTTGAACGACACGTTTAAGCATCAAGCTTGACAGGGAAGTTGCCAGCCTCTGTAGCCTCCGTTAGTATATTTGCCTTACTCCATGTACCATGCAGACGTACCTCGTTGCTCATCCCAGCGGTTGTACCAGCCGGAGGGGCAAAGTGACTTGTAGGCAAGCTGGAACTGTTCAAAGGTTAATGCCTAGTCCTCCGGAACATCCGTCAAGAAGCGAATAGTCCATACCTGGCGGCAAGGGGCAAAGTCCTCGCCCTTGGCGTTGATGCACTTGTGGTAGTCGACGTAGTTCTGCCAGCAGTGCTTGGTCTGGTTCTGGTTCGGGAAACGGGCATCGGTGCCTAGGGGAGCTCTTGGTTAGCCAATGGCCGGATAAAGCTGAGGATTCATGTCGCAGGAATCTGTCGCGCATATCGAGGGCGTCGCAAAGGAGTCTTACCGGCTGTAAAAAGAGCTGTTAGCGGCTATACAGGAGACAGAATGGCTTTGCCGAAGCGGGATTATAGTCCTTACCAGTCACGAACTTGAAGGGCTTGGTGACATTCTCCTCGTCAGACATTTTGGCGGTATTTCAGGAATCGTTCCGGGAGAGGGGAGAGGGGCTGACGTTGGGGTCGTGAGGGTTCGATGACGGTGCGATTGTAGCTCGGGATAAGAGGTGAGGTTGCTGCGTCGACGTTTTGGCACCGAATCAGGTGGTTCGGTCCGGCATCTGACGGTTTTTGCCTGAGGCGCCGACTCACCAATAGGCGAGCTCTGACAGGCACACACACAGAGAACTGCAGGTGGAAAAGTGGGCCCATCTGCGCTTGCAACATCAGAGGTTCTGTCTCCGGCTACATACGTCCCTCAACCTGCAAACCAAACCACCTAGTTCGTCTCGATCGCGACCCGTCCAGCAACCACCACCTTTCGCTCTCAAGACCCATCTCCCCTCTTTCGCCCACAATGCGTTCGACTGCCGTTATGCGGATGTTCCGCCAGACCCCTCGCATGATGCGACCGGTACCCGTAAGTGCCCGTGACGCCATGGTTACGGGATGCGAGTATAGCTAACCTTAGCTGCTTCAACAGAAGGAGGACCAGGCTGGTACGTGAGCTTGGGCTCAGAGAACTCTCTACAGAGACGAGCACGATCGAGAATATTACTTCGGACACCAATTGACCACCTCACAGGCCACACCATCTCCCAGCGCCTCAGGAAGCTCAAGTCCATCCCGCCGGAGCTTATTCCCCTCGGTAAACCTAGCATTCTTGCAAATCTCGCTCCGGAACGCTAACAAGAGAGCAGGCGTCGTCGTCGGGTTCGCCGTCATCGCTGCCGGCTACTCCAGCGCTCGCAAGTTCTGGGTTGACAAGAACCTCCGTCTCGGCCGCACGGGTCCCGCCGGCCGTGATCACTAAATCTGCCGTCACCGCTCCGACACTGATTATATCTCCGGCTTTTCTTTGTCAAGGGGAGGATACAATGTATATTTCACGTTTAGAGAGGAGGACTATCGAATAGGACTCGGTGCAGCATTATCGAACTCAAATGTGAATTTGGATTATCCCTCTCATGGTCTCCCTTGATTACCATGAACCCTGAACGCCTTCGCTATGCCAGTATTTCACCCTGAAGCGCCCTTGCGTAGTTGTCTGTCACATTGGCTCACATGGGCTTTGGTCCGGCAACGTCAAGACCTTCTAGTCCCTGCATCGGATCAGGCCCGGTAGCATCTACTCCGGAGTCCTGTGCAGCATCGGCAGGATCCGGATCCTCTCCGGCATGTTGGGCAAGCCAGCCCTCCTGTGAAATGTAAGAAGGTGCTTGAAGAAGTCTTTATGAATAAAAACAGATGGATCATCAACATACCTGTTCCCACACAGCCTTCTTGCTCCCCAGACCTTCATCCGCACTCTTGGGTGCTTTTGCTGGTGAACATTTGATGACTTTGCCGAAAAATTCTGACTGGTCCATATTATCTATGGCTTCTTTCGCGTCTGCCTCGTCTTCAAACTCAACGTATGCGAATCCTCTGTGCGGTTCTGTCGAGTTTGGCGCATCAGACTTGGGCACCTGTACCTCAACAATCTCGCCAAACGGGATGAAGGCATCGAGGACATGACTGTTGGTCACGACAGGTGCTAAACCGCCGACATAGACTGTCGCTTTCCACCGTGCTGAATCTGTCATTTTGGGCGATCCTAGAGTCGTGAAGCAGCGTGCGTGCTACAGTGATTTGAATTCCATGTCATAGCTTCGACTGAGTAGACCAGGAGTGATTGGCTACACACACAGACAGTAGCGCACGTCCAACATCACGTGATCTACTCGAGCCCACCATCGGGCAGCTCCAGGGCGGGCGGGTCAGTTTGTGGAGTCGTGGCTCCTGAGGTGGGAGCGAGTACAGTTGCCCTGCAATCTGGCATCATAATATCCCACCGTCCCCTGTCTTATACTTCATCAGCACTTTCACTTGCCAATCTGCGGCTCCCGTCAGTCCCTCCGCTGCTTGAGGATCCGGCGGTGTCGTCAATACACAGACTCGCATTGTACTGCCCCAATTGGACCTTATCTCGATCCGAAATACCACCACCCCGCTGGCCTGCCTTGGACGACTAGAAGTAGCCCCTCGCCAACATGGTCCGGCTCAGAGAGATCCCCCGGACGGCCACCTTTGCGTGGTCGCCTGGATCTGGGAAGCCTCTGCTGGTCACAGGCACTCGCGCTGGCGCTGTCGATGCGGATTTCTCTGATGAAAGCAAGATTGAGCTCTGGGAGCTATCTTTGGATGATCAGCAGCAAGGCCTCGAGCTTCAGCCCTTGGCTAGCCTCAGCACAGACGCCAGGTAAGACCACGTTTCTGCGCAGCCAATACTCTTGCAGCTAACACAAGTGTAGATTCTACGATATCGCTTGGGGTCCTGCCGATGACGACCACCCTCAGGGTATTATCGCAGGTGCCCTTGAGAACGGTTCCCTGGATATTTGGGACGCCCAGAAGCTGATAGCTGGGAGCTCGGACGCTTTGCTCTCCCAGACCGTCAAGCATACCGGTGCGATCAAGGCTATTCAGTTCAACCCCTTGAAGCCCCAGATTCTCGCAACAGCCGGCGCAAAGGGCGAACTCTTCATCTACGACGTTAACGACATTTCCAACCCCTTCCGACTTGGCAATGCTGCAGCTCGCTCCGATGACATCGAGTGCCTTGCTTGGAACCGAAAGGTCTCGCACATTCTCGCTACGGGCGGGTCAGGTGGATTCGTAACGGTGTGGGATTTAAAGACGAAGAAGGCGTCTCTGACTCTTAACAATAGTCGCAAGCCCGTCAGCGCGTTGGCCTGGGATCCTAATAACTCGACGAAGCTTTTGACAGCTACACCGGATGATACAGCACCCCTTATTTTCCTCTGGGACTTGCGCAACTCCAACGCACCCGAGAAAACGCTACAGGGCCATGAGCAGGGCGTACTGTCTCTTTCGTGGTGCTCTCAAGACAGCGAGCTTCTCCTTTCGTCAGGCAAGGACAATAAGACGATCGTGTGGAACCCCAAGACCGGCGAAAAATATGGTGAGCTTCCTGAGGTTATGAATTGGACATTCCAGACGCGCTTCAACCCTCACAACCCGAACCTGTCTGCGACAGCCAGTTTCGACGGTAAAATTACAATTCAGACCCTGCAGAACACCAATCCCGACACCTCAAAGACTGAAGCCGACAAAAATCTCGACGATGAAGACTTCTTCCGGGCTGCTCAGACACAACCGCAAGGCGCTTCCTGGACTCTGAATAAAGCTCCTCAATGGCTTGAAAGACCAATTGGTGCTTCCTTCGGCTTCGGAGGCAAGGTCGCCGTCTTCAAGGCCAACCCATCCCAAGCAGGGCAGAAGAGAAGTTCGAAGATCGTCATCGATACATTCTCCGTCGATTCAGATGTGTCACTAGCCACCGAGAAGTTTCAAGAGGCTATCGCTGGTGGTAATATTGCTTCCATCTGTGAAGAGCGCGCGGAACAGGCTACAACCGAGGAGGAGAAGGCTGACTGGAAGGTCATGGAAACCTTGGCTGGTGATGATGCGCGCGGAAAGATTGTTCAGTATCTTGGTCTGAAAGAGGAAGATCTGACCAATGGCGCAACAAAAGATGGAGACGCAAAGGTTTCTGAGACGAGTGAAGCCGTTGGCGATGACGAGAAGAAGAAGAACCGACTCTCCAATTTCTTCAAGGAGGGTGAAGGCGAGGGAGACGATTTCCTCTCTAACCTTTCCGCCACGAAGGGCGCGAAAACCGACAATCCTTTCCATCTTTTCAGCGACAGCGACACGTCGGTTGAAAAGTCGGTGACGAAGGCTCTGATGCTGGGAGACTTTGCCAAGGCTACTGAGATTTGCCTGAAGGAGGATCGAATGGCAGATGCTTTCTTGATTGCCAACTGCGGGGGCCAAGAGTTGGTCGACAAGGTGCAGGCAGCATATCTGGCTCGCAAGTCCGGCGTGCCTAGCTACATGAGGCTGCTGGGTTCAGTGATCGCCAAGAATCTCTGGGACGTTGTGTATAACGCAGACCTCTCCAACTGGAAGGAGACAATGGCCATCCTCTGCACCTTCTCGGATCCGACGGAGTTCCCTGACCTCTGCGAAGCTTTGGGTGATCGTATCCATGAGCAAGGCGAGCGCAAGGATGCTTCCTTCTGCTATCTAGTTGGATCGAAGCTGGAGAAGGTCGTGTCGATCTGGGTAGCCGAACTGGAGGAGGCTGAAGCAGCGGGCATGAAGGAGCCCTCTGAGGATTCCACCTTCTCAGTCCATGCTCGTTCTCTTCAGAATTTTATCGAGAAGGTCACTGTGTTCCGTCACGTAACTCAATACCGTGACCCAGAGCAGAGCTTGGAATCTGACTGGAAACTCTCGACGCTGTATGACAAGTACACCGAGTATGCTGACATCCTCGCGGCCCATGGCCAGCTCGCTGTTGCTCAGAAGTACCTTGATCTTTTGCCTTCAAAGTATCCCGCCGCAGAGATCGCACGGAATCGCGTTAAGTTCGCGACTCAGAAGCCAACGGCTGCGGCTGCAGCTCGCTCTGAGGCTACCACCAGGTCTACATCAAGGGTGCAGCCTCAAGTAATGAGCTACCAGCCGCCAGCGCCATCAGTGCCTGTTCAGAGCACGAACCCTTATGCCAGCTTTGGCCAGCCTCAGACTGCCACCCCTCAACAACAACAGGGGTATCTTCCTCCGCACAACCAGTTTCAAGCCCAAGGATACCAACCGACTGGCTATCAACCCTCTCCTCAGCCTGCATTCGCTAGCACTACTGGACCACCGCCAATGGGTGGACCGCCGCGCAATACCACGCCCTCTGTCCCCCCGCCGTCTCAGTCCAAGACCATGCAGAACTGGAACGATGTCCCCTTGGTCACCAAGGCACCGCCGCGCCGGGGAACTCCAAGCATGGCACCTATCACCTCCCCATTCCCTGGTCAGCTAAGCACACCGAACATGAGCGCGCCGCCACCGGGCCCGCCGCTGCCCGGGCAATACGCTCAGCGAGTTGGTTCTACTCCTCCACCGCCGCCCAAGGGCCCGGCTCCGCCCCGAGTGCAGTCGCCGCTCAGTGGCCCGCCCCCAATGGGCCAGGCTCCTCCTCGTCCTTCGTCAACAGTCGCAAGCCAGTACGCCCCTCCACCGCCTCAAGCTGGTGCGACCCCATCGCATCCTAGCCCAATGGTACCTCCCAGTGCATCTCCATACAATGCACCACCCGCAGGCCCTCCGCCCACGAACCGTTATGCGCCGGCCCCGTCAGCGCAACAGCAGAGTCCTGTGCCTAACCCTTCTATGCCACCACCACCTTCTGGGCTTGCTAGCCAACCGCCACCTGCCAATCCGTATGCTCCGCCTCAGCAGCAGACGGCTCCTGGTCCCTTCGCACCTTCGCCATACGCTCCTCAAGGTGGCCAGTCTGCCGGCCCCACGCCTGGCCCTCCTCCGATGGGGCGGCCGGGGCCACCACCGGGTGGTGCTCCTACTCCGACTCCCCCGCCGCCCAAGGCTGCAGCACCTCCACCGAAGCCCAGGCACCCGGCAGGTGATCGATCACACATCCCAGCCAATGCGCAAGGTCTGGTCGACATCCTTAGCGCCGACATGCAGAGAGTCGCGGCTAAAGCACCGGCGACCTTTGCACCTCACGTCAAGGATACGCAAAAGCGCCTCAACCTGCTCTTCGACCACCTCAATAACGAAGAGCTGGTCCAGCCTGCAACTATCAACGAACTCTCGCAGTTGGCGCAGGCTCTCCAGAACAAAGACTACGCAACGGCCCAGCGAATCCAAGTGTCCATTCAAACCACCAAGACTGAAGAATGCGTCAACTGGATGGTAAGCTTACTGCCCCAGGATACGCGTATTTACGGCAGCTAACGTGTGACATCAGGCTGGAGTCAAACGACTGATTAGCATGAGCAAAGCTACACCCTAATTTTAGCACAAGTTTGCGCGCTGCTCACGGGCAGGCCGGGACTGTACGTCATCCAAGTATCACGTGACGGGATCGAACGGTTGGCAGCCGTGAGGAAAAGCGGAGTAAATTCGAAATGGTAGATTTAGACAGCACAGGAATTCAAAGAGCACCGCTTGAAGCCCTATTGACGCTCCCATTCCAAAGCTATAAGCCACCTCTCCACCATGGGGCCCCAACCAGCCGGAACCAACGAGGTCCACGGCAACTGGCGCAACCGATGTCCATCGATGACGGAGCGAGCTAGATCCGGTCAGCTTGATGAGCACTAAAGGCGATCCTGCCCTATGTCTGCCCTATGGACGTCAGGGTCCTGCCAGATAATCGGCTAGGCGATGCCGACATTGGACAAATTTCCACGCTTGGTGGCTTTTCCGGCCAGGAGGAGGTCTATTTCTTTCTCACCACTATAGTGTGTAAATTGGCTAATCGCTCGAGAAAAGGCAGTGTGGCTTTTGGTCTACCTTGGTCGGGACCATGCTTAGCCCTTTAGCCCTGTGTCATGGGATGTTTGTTATGATGAAGTTGACGCAATGGGACGCCAAGGGGATATTGTGGCGGCCGCCGAGTAATATTCTCGTCGGTTGCGATGTTGTATAAAATGAACGAACCGTCAGTGTCTGTCTGCACCCAGCTGTCGTAGAGCATCATTGTCTCAGCCCAACAAGCACACATAGCGTTCAGACAGCAGGTTCGTCAACCGTGCATCTATCTCATCAAGTGTGTTCTTGCAGTAGACTGACTGGAATGCAGGACTTGCTTACCCTATCCATACCCCGAAACATCAGCCGCAATGCTCTACCTCAAGGCCCTTACAGCCGTGACTGGCTTGGTCGCCTCTGCGACAGCCGCGACTCTTCCCCGGTCCTTCAGCCAGACAAAGGATAATGGCTTCCCTAAGCCAAGCGCCCAGGAGATCCTTGACATCTCAAAAGCGGCTGGCGGCAAGCTTCCTCCAGGATCCCTTCCCACTGGCCTTTCTCCTACGAGCATCACCACCTTGCAGCTCATTGCCTTCAATGAGCTGTTCGAGGTCGCGTACTTCTCGTCGCTGCTGAGTAACCTTACCTTGAACCTAGACGGCTATCAGATTCCCAGCCAGGCTCAAAGCATCGAGGTCGTCAAGGCAATCCGTGCTGTAAGCTGAATTCCGCATCTTCCTTCTGCCATTGGTCCCCGATCTGACAACTTTCAACAGCAAGAGCAACTTCATGCTCTCGGTGCTCTGGCCATCTTGGAGACCAACAATGCCTTCCAGCCGTCAAGCTGCGAGTATGCCGTTCCGGTCACCAACTTCAACGACGCCGTCAACCTCGCGGAGATTTTCACTGCCGTCGTCCTCGGCGCTCTCCAGGGAGCCAACTTCAACTTCGCCAACGACGCTGCCGCCGTGCCACTTGTCCCTCTGATCAGCTCCATCATCGGCCAGGAAGGTGAACAGAATGGAGCCTATCGCCAATTCCTCCAGCGCATCCCTTCGGAGTCTCCGTTCCTGACTGCCGTACCGGCTCCGTTCGCCTTCTCCGCTCTGCAGGGCTTCGTCGTTCCTGGCTCATGCCCGTACCCCCTGAGCAACATCAACCTGCCCATCTTCCCTGCCCTGTCGGTCAACGGCGGTCCGGTCGCGCTCCTCCAGCCCGGTGACCAGGCCCTCACCCTTTCGGCTGACCTGAGCTCCTCTGACGCAGCCAAGGCGTTCGTCGGCGGGAACGGCGAGGGTCTCTTCGCTACTTTCGTTACGGGCCAGCAGGCGCCGTACTCTGTCGCTGCCCAGAACGTCAAGTGGTCTGGCAGTGTTGTCACTTTCGAGGCGACCTTCCCCTACACGGACCTTGTGGCCCACGGCTTCAGCCACGTCTCCTTGACCACTTCCAACAACTTCACCGATGTCAACTCTATTCCTGGTGCCACCCTGGCAGCGCCAGGTGTCATCCAGGTCAACAACGCCGTCTAATTAGATTGATGGCTGCCAGAGCAAACCGGGAAAATTAACCAGTGGAATTAATGATGTGGGGAGATCGAGTTCGTAACCCAAATGATCGGACGAGTTTATCGGCTACGTTGGATAGAATTAAACCTTAATTACTAAAGTACATACTTCGTACAGAAAGAAATGCGAATAATTTGGTCACCTTGAGTTAGCATCCAACGTGAATTTAAACTTCCGTGCTAGAACATAACTCATACTCTTTCCGGGTAACCGAACGTAGAATCCCATCCAATTGCACAATCAAAACATTACCGTAGTAGCATCTATGAAATGCCGCTGAACTAGGTATGCACAGAACATACCATCCAACTCGTATCCCCTCGGCAGTCGTAGGGCAGCATGTCATCTAGCTAAGAGGATCCACCCAAGTAGGGATTTTTGAGGCAGGCTATAGGGATACCTAAAGGTACCTAATTTTAACGAAAAGAAGAGGTACATCAACATCCACCTAAAGCTTACTATTTCTAAAATACCGCTATTTAGCATACAACTCAATTGGTCAATAATCCCTGAATGCTGCCTTGCGACTGTCGAGGGGATTACCCTCGGCGCGAAGCACTTGACCCACCTGCCGACGAGGGCTTCCTATCGCTTGATTCTCCCCTCTGGAGAGACTTCATGTCGAACGAGGATCTGCCATCAAGTGTCTCGCCGTCGAAATCATCTAGAGATGGTAGGCGCATGATCTCACGGGTGTCACTCGATCCACTTGCACGACTTCTCGACGGCTTGATAGTATGTTCGACCTTGTACTCCCTCGACATAGCAATAGCGCCCGGAACGATGGGTAGGTGCATGTTGTGTGACTTCTCCGCCACGGATCGGGAGATGGTTCCGAAGCCAAGCTCGTGATTTCCTTCGACCAAGTCTTCTTTAGTGTTGTTCTTGTGAGTGCGACCCAGAGGCATACGGGGGAAGATGCGAACAAGGAGGCTGCGGAACGCTGGAAGACAGGCGCAGATGATCGCGACGTTGATTTCGATGATGGACCAGATAGCGAGATCGAGCTTAACGTAGCTCTGATTAGGGGAGTTCCAGTTGTGCCGGATGAGACCCTCCAGACGAATGATACTGATGATACGGAGTAGTGGAGCTAAGGTTGTGTAAGTCGAGAGAGCCTCAAGATCGCGTAGCCATGGGAGCAACCTACAGCAAGCCAACGCAGAACATAAGGCCTACTCCAAGCTTCTTCCTCCAGTCGAGATTGACTCCCTTGAGCTGGTAGAGCGGGATGCAAATCATCCAAAGGTCCAGAGCGATGCCGATCGCCGCATTGACCCAAGCAATGACACTGGCGTTCAAGCATTTCCCAGCGTCCTCTTTCTGCCAGCGTTGCCAGTAGTGACGAATAGGAGCACACTGGAAGGTATTGATGAAGAAGAAGAATGCGCCATATACGCCCACGAAGCCGACAGTCGCCCATAAGATACTCCTGACATTGGGCGCCGGGAAGACTCTGAGAAAGAAGAGCAAGAATGCAAGCTTGCAGACTGCGATGTTGACAAAGTAAATAGTCGACCAGACGTAGAGATAATAGAGGAAGTTGGAGATCTGATCTGGCGTAAGTGTCCAGATATCCTTGCCGAGGCCATTAGCGGCACCAGCAGCGACAGCGATGCCGGATAAGGGTGCTTGGACAATGACAGCGAGGAGAGCCATCCAGTCGTCGAGACCGAGAAGCAGGTCTGGGGAGAGGATCTTCACGGCGAAGCGTTGGATAACGAAAAGCCCTGAGAGAACGGAGAAGGTGATGGCGACGATGGTGAGCTTGTGGGCGGAATTGCGGACGGGGTAACCGCATGTTGTTGTGGTTACATTACGGGCCACTAGAGGATCAATCAGTAACTCACTGGGTTATAGAGCGATCAGAGAGCCACCTACTCAGAGCGTCGACAACCGAGCATTTTTCAGAGATGCAGGCTTGGGCCGTGCCTTGGAACTCTCTTGAGGAGCAGAGGCATTCGGTGTCTTCAAAGTCGCAAAGGGCGCTGGGTGAGGTCATAAAGTCGGTGACATTGATGAGAGGGACCATACATCCGACCTGGAGAAAATCAGCAAAGACTCTTGAGGATGATGGATAGGAGCGGGTTATTGACTTTGGCCACTTACAGCACATTGTGGCATAACTTCGATGAGCTGGGTAATATTTGCTTTTTGTTGAGCCTGTGCGCCTTGAGTAAAAAGGACAGAAACGCCCATCATGGCGGCAGCTTGGCCCGAAACTCTTGCGAATCTCATAATGCAGACTGAGCAAGTCGCCTTGGGATGCTGGGATCACTGATGATGAAGCAGAGAGGAAACGCCCCTTTCCGATCGTCAGAGAACGAAGTACCAGGCAAGTAGAGTCGTTTGGCTCCTCGACAGGATGACAATACATTCCACCTCAGGTGTTCCGTAAGAAACGTGCAGCAAAGAGTGGTAGCGAAAGCTGGAGGGCATATATGCGCCTTTCTTTGCTTATCTGCCAGCCACTACATACACGTCGCTATACAAGACGTCTGGACAGAGACTCGAATTGGAATTGGAATGAAACATTTGTTTCGGGATCACCTATGCATATACCTCTCTGCCTGGAGGATCGGTCATAAGGCTTAATCGTCTGAACCGTAATCACCTCCAAGGGGGCATGATGCAGTTGAGACTGGACATGTCAGAAGGGGAGCCCACGTTGCTACGTAGATCTTGCACAGATAAGCACTTTGTACCAGGGCGTTTTGTAGCGGCAGGATGAAAGAGGACGTGGCAGAATCCTTGCTTCCACGGTCGATCTGAGGTGCGCCTTGGAGTGAGTCGACCATCGCCTATGATATGCATGATGATGAACAGGTTCGTGACAGGGAACGGAATCCCATCCGCGCTGATCCTCTATGCAGTGGGATGCGGAGGATGTGGGAGTTGCAGCCCTGGCAAGACTTGTTGAGTAAAGCTTCTTTTGGTCTTTCTGTCGTGTGTCGGTCAAGCAGACAGAGACATTGTCTAAGCTGCAACTCAAGTGAAGATCGTCGCGGCACATGCAGCCCGGCAGGCTCCTGCAGCACATACCATAGCGCTTGGAACTAGATGGCCAGTCATGGTCAGTGATCGCAGAAGCAAACTATGATCCGGGCTACACATGCAGGATGTGCAACACCAACCAGAGTGTTGCTTGTAGAAGTAAAGCTGCAAGACACGAGTCTGGACAGCAATAAAACCAGAAGTCTCACGAACACCATGTATAAGCAGTGCTTCTTTCGGGAGCATGGTTAGACTCGACGACACAGCGATGCCTAGCATCATCAACTGCTGCAGCGTGCTCTCTCACCCGTCCGTCTCAAGATCCTAGATCTTCGTCGTCATCATCGCAGTGCATTCGACATGAGAACAGAGCCACTGAAGGAAGCTCGTGACGGCAAGCTCCGCGAAGGATTTCATCTCAGCCTGGAACCCTTGAGATATCGGCCACTTGGATCGCTCAATGAGTTCAGCACAGCAGGGCTACCAACCATGCAGCCAACGTCATGGCGGATCTCGCAGGATTCGCGCGCGACTCCGCCCAGATCCTTCCCACTTGGAGATGCGCGTAGACGGCTGTCTGAGTAAGAAAATGAGGGTTGGCGACTAGACAAGACGTGAGAGTCTGGCTAGATTGATGTAATATGCTTGTTCCAGTGACAGAGTGAGGACATGGGGATGGAAGCAAGAACCAGTCCTCAAAGCGATGCAGAGGTAGAGGAAGGAAGTCATGCCGCAGCAGAGTTCATTCGGTGGACAGTGGTTAGAACACGTGCACTTTGATATCGTGCTTACTGCCTACCTACGTACAGAGAACTTCCATTACTAACTTCAGGCACAGAACAGTCGTGCGCCTGAACTTTAGCGATTGTGGAAAACGCATAGCCAAAGCACCCTTGGAGTACATTTCCACCATCAAATTGGACATATGGGCAGTGCGATACCGTGCAAGGCAAGCAATCTACTGTGTCTCTTTCCCCTGAGGTTTGACCCCTTATTTGTGCCCAATCGAGCATCAATTGAGCAGCTTCCGGGCCCATGTCTCTTTGCAGTGTAACGATTATCGATGATCAGGCAGCTGCACTTTGTATGGCCCGGCGACTACACTTGGAAGGGACTGTAGTGACGTAGTCAACCAGGCCATTACCTCTCAACAACCCTTGAAGATGTTGCCTTTGCACCTTCACCAGGACTTACCCAGTGCATCTCTTGGTCACAGAACCAAAGGGGATGTGCGAGCTGCGAACAACAAATGCGCATTACACGCGATCAGTCCAGTGCGACGATGAGCCCTCGATCTATGATAGCTTTGCAAGATTTGATGGCAATCCTTTCCCAGACGGCGCCGAAGATAATCCCACTTCACTCCCACGAGAAGCAGAAGCTGTTGAAAGAAAGCCTCGCGCCACAGCCACTTTGACAGCAATGGCCAGAGGAGTTGTTAGCCGCGTCAAAATCCAAAAGTCTCGATCTTTGCAACATCACTCTACCCACAGAGACTTTGTGAAGTGTAAGTGTTTTCGTCGCTTAGACGAGCAGACGGAGGCAGTGGATTTGTGACACCTTTGCGTCACATAGAACTCATCTTCCCCTTTTGCATGATGCTATCAGTCAATATATGAGGGCCTTGCTGGAAGCGAAGAGACCAAGTAACCAAGCTTCATTCTTGGTCTTGTCACGCACGGGGCCACGGACCTTGAATCCTGTCTGAAGGAGCTGTTCACATGTCTCCAGACCAATGAAGCCATTGGCCCCAATGGCCACGACTACAGAGACAAGAGGAATAACAGTCATTGATTTGAATTTTATTGAAGTATTTGTTTTGATGCTTAGGAGACATCTTTCCGATAGTGATCTTCTATCGGGTCGTCTTCCTGTTCCATGGGCGCAGATGGACGATAGCTCCTATAGTCCTCACACATCACGTTCATTTGATCTCCTCGACGCAGCTATACTCTTCCATTGGACATTACCTGTTTCATTTTGACTTCTGCATTTCAAATCACGGAGAGCCAGAAGCTGTTCAATATGATATCAGACATATCAGAGACCACCACGGTACCGCTCTCTCCGAGGGAATCATCCTTCACAAAGTTGGGCAAATTACTGGTATACATTGCGTGCTGAACTGACTTGAAGCCCGATCCTTTGCTTCGTTTATCATTCACAGCCGAGTAGCTCTACCACTCGGGGACCTGGAGTTCCGAGTGCTAATGCTCGCGTGTGCACGGCAGACCCAACAGGGCTTCTGATGGCTCGTTCCGATCGCCGAACGAACGAATAGTGCCATCTAAATCTAGTCCGATCCTTGCAACGGAAGAAGCTTTCGGCCCGAGCTGGACGATGAACGATTCAGCCAGGCTCCCCATCTTGCTCACCCGTTGTCCGGGGCGTTAGGCAAAGTTAGGGTCTCGCCGGACTCCAAGCTCCGTATGGTTGTGTCGATAAGCAGTATAGCGTTTGTGATCATGATCAAGTATCAATTACTCGGAGCCAATGGAAATGCAGACCTGCGTTTGAGCACCACTCCAAGCAAATGGCCCAACCCAAGAACTCGTAAGCTCTTCGACGTCACGAACAGAAATCCCGATGCGTTCTTATAAACAAGAGCAATGGCAGTTACACTCTTGTCGGAGCAGATCCCGATCGTCGTATGAATGAAAGAAACCCCTTCTATTCCGTTGGCGCTTTGTGGTATAAATGAGGTTCGGAGGGGGCTGATGCTCCGTGGCCCCGAACGAAATGTGCACGCAGGTGGAGCTTTCCATCCCGACGCCGCCTTTCACACCTCCTCCGCCAACCAAAACCCCAACCTCTCCCAAGCAGCAGGAAACTACTCCTCTAGCATCTCACCAGAACTGGCGACCTCCCCTATCGATTGACTACAGGCGAAATCCCAGATGACTGAGAGTGTCTCGTCCTCCAGCGATGCGGCCGCCCAGCGCGCCGCTGAGCAGGCTCGCCTTCGCAAGGAGCGTAGAGAAGCAAAGATCAAGGCTGGTGGTTCCGCCAGGCTAAACAAGATCACGGGAATGGGTGGACGGCCAGAGATAGGTAAGGGAATCCTTTTCTGAGCTCTCTCTCTCTCTCACGGTGGACCTTTCTACCACCCTTCCTGCACTGGGCGCTGACGAGAAAGCTACATAGACACGACAGATGCGTCAACCCCTCCGAACCCGACCCCGACGCCATCTGCGCCCTCCGCCGCCGATGCGGACCCGGAAGAAGTCGATATCTCCCAGCACTTCTACACCCCTACTCGCTCGGCACGGATCCCTCAGGATACACCCCAGGCAGCGCTTGGTGATGAGCAGCTCAGGCAGATGATGCTGGGTTTCGAACGAGGAAACGCGAACGCTTCTCCGAACCCTATGGCCGGAGTGCCCCCCGGCGCCGAGGACGACCCCATCATGAAGATGATGGCCCAGATGATGGGCGGAGCCGGTGGTCCTGGTGGTGCGGGCGGTTTCCCTGGGATGCCCGGGATGCAAGGTATGCCAGGGATGCCCGGCATGGCCCAGCAACAGCCCGCCGTCCCTGACCCGTACACCTCTCTCTGGCGCCTCCTCCATGCCCTCGTCGCCCTCGGTCTCGGTCTTTACATCACCATTCTCACTCCCTTCACTGGCACGAAGCTCTCTCGTGAGCGCTCCGTCGAAGCCCACCTCTCCGGTGCCGATGACGAAGACATGCACCGCAAGAACCTTTTCTTCTGGGTCTTTGCTACGGCTGAGTCTGTGCTTCTGACCACACGCTTCTTCTTGGACAAAAGTCGCCCACCGCCTTCTGGAATCGTAGGAACCGTGGTTGGATTCTTGCCGGAGCCGTTCAAGGGTTATGTCACGACTGCCATGAGGTATTGGCAGATCTTTGGGACTGTGAGATCGGATATTCTGGCTTGCATGTTCGTGCTGGGAGTCTGTCATTGGCTAAGAGCTTGAGGGACGTAGATGTTCTTAATAGTTGTTTGTAATTATCTTCTTAAGATGAGTGCGGAGCATCTGGGCTCCTTGTCAAGATCTAGTCGCAAATGTGCGTAATGGTGCCACACCAGGCTGTGGCATGATATGCTCTACACATTCCTGCAATGCCCAAGTTCCTTTCCCAATGTCAAGCTCAAGATGCCACCCAAAACGCCCCTGACCCTGGCTGGGTTCTCCATTACACACGTAAAGACCACTGCTGTGCTTGCGGCAAACACCATTTTCTCTCTCCACTGCTTCTCCACGGGATATGATCTCGGGACCACCGTAGCCAGCGCTCTAGGCGCCACAAATAAAGCCATGTCCTTCCTCCTCGCTGCTGTCTCAATGAACACGCTCCATCCACACAGGGCACATCCAGTGCCAACGCAGATCCCGCTGTCAATCTTTTGTGCACTAGCGGTATCTTTCCCAAGTACGTGGGGACCGATGCGTGTCCGAGCGAGGCAAACCCCGTAGTAGAACAAGGCAATGAAGGTGCCGAGGAAAGTTGAGGAGCGGGCAGCGGAGAAAAAGGCCGAGCGTAGAGGTCGTTTGGAAGGGTTGCGGAGGTGGAGAGCCAGAGCCAGAGGAAGATATGTCGACATGGACCACCTCCAAGAGCGGACGAAACGGCTAAGGAGGTGGTACTCGCATGACGGGCCAGAACCGGTGTGGACGAGTTCGCAAGGAAAGGGCACGGAGACGACGGGATCGCCCCAAGCACGGGGCAGATGATTGTCTTCGCACATTGAACCAAGAAGTTCAGCTTGACCTGTTTCCTTGCCATAGATAAGTTCACCACGGAAGCAGCGTCGGAGAGCCTCGATCAGGCGGTTGTCGACAGCGGCGGCAGATGTGATCCATTTGTTGTAGCTTGGAGGGAGGGCGCTGGGGTGGAAGAACCATGACCACATAATCAGGGCGCAGGAGCTGGCAAAGATTGCTGGGTCTGTGAATTGGGATATGAGGATATCAAGCTGTTGATGTGTCAGGTGTTATATTACGGGTTTTGTTGAGATTGAGGCGTTGCTTTACCTTTGACCACTTGCCGGCAGCGAGTCGACGGCGACGTCGTTGGGACCACCACTCGCCAACTAGGACGTCGACAGCTCGTGTGACTGAGAAGAGCGTTAGATCGAGTGTGCGGCCAGCTAGGCGTTGAGCGCTGGACTTTGCTTTCGATAACGGCTCGGATCCAGTGTCTTGTGCTTTCAACAAGGATTGAGGACCATTATCGCCTGTGTGGAGGAGCTGCAGGCTGAACCACGCAGCGATGAATACTGATATCCATCTTGCGAGTCTAACTCCCCAGTCAGGATGTTGCCTCTTATACGATCTGTCTTATATGGTTGCCTTACCTCAGACGTACGGTTGCGGTGAGATGGGGGACCGCCTCCTTTAAGATCGTGCGTAACGGATCCTGCACTGAAGGTCAATTATCACACTATCGGGCAAAGAACGGTATGACTGTCTCATACCAGTAGAAGTGATGTACCGCCGACAAGGACCGCACAGAAAGCTGGAAACCGGTGGACCTCTAGTCCAATTCTCAGAATTCGAGCTGCAGACTCAAGAAATGTTCTTCTCTTCGCACTGCTATCCGGATCCCTCTCTTTCCTGAGGGTTCTAGACATGTGCTGCAGAATTAGCGTCAGAAGACGCGGTCCGACGGCGGAGGCATAGCCCAGGAGGTAGGCTCTGGCTAGAGGACGGAGAGGCGTAGGAAAGGCACGGAATTGGAGAGGCCCGGGGGTGGATGAGGCTGCAGCCATGGCTGCTTGGCGGCCTTGATTCTTGGTGAAAGGGGGAAAAAAAGGTATAGAATCAAGTCGCCATGATATTTAAAGGAATACGCGGATCAGATAACGCGTGATATGCACCGTAGATCTGATCAAACGGCTAGGATATCCTCGGGAGCCCTGATCTGATTCAGGGGTTGGCTGGGCGTTCCTGAGCCGCGGCGGATGATCTTGCCGAAGCTTCGGGGTCCAAGAACTGTTTTTTTTTAAGCCTCTTGTGTTATCAGGAGCATGTGTCAGCGTCGGGATGTTGAACCACCAGCCTTGGGGTCCCGCAGTGAACGGTTTTTGACGTCGATGTGGGACATTCACATGTCAGAGAACGGAGGGAGCAAACAACAGGCTCTCTAAGAAGGTCGCAGCGGGACCAAAAATGCGGTAGCGCGACGGCAACGCGTGTTGAGATTGTGGGGAAGAGCAAGATGCAGCGAGGTACGGAGTACATACAGGCGCTCTGGATGCAGGTGGGGGCGATCGGTTTCGCTGGAATGACCCCTGAGATGGCGATGATGGATGAAGGAGCGGATGGTAGGAGGAGGGTCTACGAGGAGAAAGGCAAACAAGAGATTCAGAAGGGAAAGGAGAGGTTTTGGCAAGGCAGTTGGTGCACGTCGTCATAGCACATACTGCGAAACATGGGCGCACTATGACGGGAAGGAGGGTGCTCATCTGATCGCCCAACACACACGGTACACACAGAGCGACGGTGCAGAGGGAGGTCAGCATCATCTGCTTCATCAACAACCACTTCCTGATCTGACCAAGGTACGATTCATCAGGATGGCATAACTGCATATCACATCTGCAGGAAAAGGATGTGTTGGGCCAGATTCCCACCACCTGATGCTGCATGTCTCTGCCAGGACTGCATAGCGATCACAAGATCCTCCTTGACACGTCCTGCATGTAATTGAACATTCATGCATTGTTCTGTCACAATGACTTCAGAGACAGCCGAGTCAGGAAGCTAGAAGCTCTTGATTCATCAACGGAAATGAGCAAGGATGGCCAGCATCCCAGCTCGTGCATCTCACTGCGGGGCCTGCCGCACTGCGCATCAAAACGAGTTCAGTCAAGTCAAGCTACGCAATGCGCGGTGGTGGCAGAGTTTCCCCATCAAGCATTCGGCCTTCCCCGAGAGTTCTGGAAAGGCACGCGATCATGCGGTCCTCTCCAAAAATCCGGGATCCGCAGAAGCCTCCGCAGAAGCCGGAGATTAGGAACCTGGGATATAGCACAGGCGGGAGTATAAGAGTTTTATTGGCGGGTGGTCGGTGTGGAAATGAGAGAGCGAGCAGGCAGCCAGGAGTCCACTTCTGAGGTGTTGTATGGGATGCATGTCACCGGGTGGTCGAGGCTCTGCAGCCCGCATACAATGTCTTCAGGAGCAAGCCATTGCGGGTAGTTAGCGTACGGCGGCAGGAGAAAGTTCAATACTCCGTACCAAGACTTCAATTGAGGCAGCTTAAAAGTGACAGAATGTCAGACAATCCTGGACCAGAGGACACATGTGAAGCCCGCATAGCTGCATCTTGACGGTCTATGCTGCAATCCGAACCGCCGCTCTCCGCCACGACGCATCGTCCACCCGCATAAGTGCATACTGTAGGTGCATCCTGACTGTTGCATGGCACCGCATGTATTAGCGTCCTTTGGCGCCTCCTCCAAGGCTCACTACCGTGCACTGCCCGCGCCTGTAATCCCCCTGTGTCAAGTCACTAACTTGGACCTAGACCGACCGCGAGTTCCACCGCCCTATACCACCTGAGTTAACTCGCAAGCCACCACTACGGCCACTAATGCGGATGCCGGAGGTCTCGTGAGCGGCGCTACAGGTGTGGCTCCTCGCACCGTACGAATTACCTACAGTCATGGAGTTGACACTACCAGCTGTGCTAACAGGGCTGCTATTCTCACTCTAGCAATAAGCTCACTGCAGCCACTGATACATTCCGCCAGCCAGCGAGCGCACCTCCGCTTCCATGAATTGTAACCATCGCCGTTGACATAACTAACGACTTCCTGCTTCTCCATTCCCTGTCAGCTCCTGTATCCTGGATGAACAAAGTCTTCAAGCATTTGTCCCGGCTGCTTCCGCGTCACCCATCACCCTCTTCAAAACCAACTGCAACTCTATTGTCCTTTCCGCTCCTCTCCCAGTCCCACCCACCCATCCCTGTAAGCCGCCTATGCCGCTTTCACGACGCCTGTAATAAGCGACAACCCCAGCTTCCTTGGCCCTCTCTCTCCCCACACTTTTACCAGCCTCGACTCCCGCCCAGAGACACCTCCGCTTCGCATCCTCCTCGCTCGTCGTCAACTTTATCCGTCTTCATCACCACTTGCACTATTTGCCGATCTGATTCAAGTCGATGCGCCTTTGAGAGAACCTGTTTCACCATCTTCTGCGAACGCCACTTCCTTCAGGCTTTGTTCGAACCTGCTTAAATCATAGCGTCAGTCTTTGACTCGACACTACGTATACGTATTCCAAGACGACACGGCGGCACGATTCCTGCCCAGCGCATAGCCTTGCCAGGCCTTTCTGCTCAAAACTTCCCTTTTCGGGTCTGAACTTCACAGCGCACCCATGCTTGCCGTCCGACAACGTCCCACGATGGGTTCTTCGCAGCCCCCAACAGATGAATTCCTGCCTTTTGGCTGTCAGTACCCTTCTCGGGCAAACTTGCCGTCTCGTTGCTGGCATGAGGAACCATAGCGCTGACTGTTCATGCAGATGACTTCAACAATCCTCCTGAACCTCTGGCCGAGGCCCCCGAACCGGCTCCTGGAAACCCTCTCCTCTCCGAAACCGACAGCAAGCTGCTTTCCTCCTTCTTCGACGACATAACTTCCGATCAATACAATATGCCCTCCTTCGGCGAGGGCCTCAACTTCAGCAATGCTTGGTACGACTTGCCGCCGCAGTTCATGGGCTCGGCCACTTCGCTTGGCCAGCAGCCCGAGCTTGGAGGTGTCTCGCCCGCTGCTCTCACTGCCCCGATCGATCAGTCCAACCTACAAAGACAAGCCATCATGTCAAGCATGATGCCTCCACCTCCACCTCCGGCGCCTCAGGGATCAAATCATAATCAGCAGCATAATCAGTACCAGCAGCAGCATTCGGAGGATGTTCTACATGCAGCCGCGACGCTTCTTCAAAACGGTGCTGCCGCAAGAGGACAGTCTCCACTGGAGTTTGCCCCATCGCGAAGGCCCATGGGACCGCCTGTAGGCCATCTGAGACACCAGCCGATGGAGGAGTTCAAGGAGGAAACACGGAGAGCCGAAATGACAGGATACCCGGACGACAATACCTTCATGGACTGGATGGGAACAGCAGCACTGCAGCCACAACGTAGTCATTCTCGTTTAATGCCCATTGCCGAGTATCAGTGGGGATCAGACTCAACTTTCACGTCCGCAAAGGCATACACGCCGAAATCACACAAGGATACAGTTGAGCATCACCACCAGCAGCAGCTCGACATCTTGGGCTGCTTGGAACCCAGTCAAAGCGCAGACAATACGCGGCCCAACAGCCCCAGCCTGGCAAACTCAAAGCCGGCACCCACCACAGCCGGAACCCAGAGCCTCAAACTTCCCGAGGATCCAGAGGCACCGCCACGGAAACGACGGAAGAGCAAGATTATGAAGGCCGAATCAAATGCCGATGATGAGGAAGAAGCTGAGGAGACTAGCAGCTCAAAAGCCTCAAGGAGACGGAAGCCAAAGTCAGAACAAGGCCAAGATTCCTCACCCCCCGCATCAAGCGAGGCTGGTAAACGTCGCAAGTCAACAACGAATGGCAACAAGGCGGCACGGGAGAACTTGACAGAGGAGCAAAAGAGAGAGAACCACATCAAGAGCGAGCAGAAGCGCCGCACGCTCATCAAGGAAGGATTCGATGATCTGTGCGATTTGATCCCTGGCTTGCAAAGCCGAGGACTTAGCAAGAGTACCATGCTCACCATGGCCGCTGAGTACCTAGAGCAATTGCTTCAGGGGAACAAGGAGCTTTCTGAGCAGTTGGCAGTCCTGGAAGGGAGATAACTGAGAGGCTTTACGAACACAGGAGCACTGCTGTACGATCAAGGAGATACAATAATGTTGTTGAAGGATGTCATGATAGTAGGCCAGGGGAAAGAGCATAGTGTCGTTTCGAAGGATGACTGGATCAATACCCTTGGGGAAAGCAGCAAGTTTGGGACAATGGTTTTGTATGGCGTCTGATTTTGGATATAAGCATTTCTTAAACAAAAGAAAATGAATGAATGAGCAAGGGCTTCGCATAGAGCGTGCATGAGTCCACGATTGCAAAGCAACCAGGTTTGCATGTGGGAAGCAATACATAGGAGACGTGGACGTGGACGCAACATGGGTGAGCTACAAACCAACATTGCTCCAAACAGACGCAGCATGTAAGAAGCAGTATATTCTAGGCCATAGCGCCGTTGATGGTACAAGTCATTCATCCCCTGCAATCAGAACAACAAAAAGGGTGCAGGAAGCCTCTGGAACTCTTGCTTTTTCCCTACTTCCATGATCCGGCCGAAATCCACCCGATATAAAACGCCAGCTTGAATCTTTCTCATTCCCTCACTTTCCGTCTTTGCCCCCTCCTTTCCCGTGACACTTAGCTCAGATCCATGCCATCACCACCGCCTGCTGCAGCTGCGGCAGGCGCAGCCGCAGGCACAGCGTTGCCGTTCGCGACTGCGAAGTTGACGGCGCCATCATTGCCGATGAGGCGCTGCTCTGACTCGGTGACGAACTTTACGCTACGAGCAGGGTCGTAGAACAGTTGGAAGCTGCGCTGGACATCCTCGACGGCTACTTGCTTTGCGCGACGCTTTGCGCTCACGAGTTGTGAGGTGGTGATGAGGTTGCTGGCGTAGCGGAGACCGGCTTCCTGACCGACCTTTGCGAGGAGCTCGAGTGCGTCGGCGGAGAGATCAACCTCCTCTTCTTGGGCGCGAATGGAGAGAATCTGCTTGATGTCGGTCGGGTTGTAGGGGTGAGTGTTGATGATGACAACACGGTCGAGGAAGTCGAGGGGCAGGCCATGGGGGCTGCGGTAGTCGGTTCCACGGATGCGAGAGTTGCCGCGGTTGCTGGCCATGATGACAACGGGGGCAAGGTCATCTTCGAGGGCGCGGTTGATATAGGAAAAGCATTCGATATCGAGCATGTGAACCTCATCGATGAAGAGCACACCAGGGACGATCTCGGCTTTACCTTCCTCCTTCCACTCGCCGACCTTGGTATTGATCTGGTCGCGGATCTCGCTGCGAATCTCACCGGTGTCGCCGGAGAAGAGAGCGAGGAAACCTTGCGTTCGGGAGTTGATGACATCGATCTCGTGGAGGGTGACAGTGTGGACAACTTCTTTGCGCTTCTGAAGTTCGCCATCGGGGCACTGCAGGAACTTGGTATCGACACCCATGGCATCGTAGTCGCGTGAGCGGGCGTAAGAGCGGCCGAGCTTGGTGATCTTGCCAGAAGACTTATCAATGGAGATAATGTCGCCAGCCATCACACGCTCCTTGGTCATTGCGTCGATCATTTTGCTGCCCATGTCATAGACGGCCTCCATATCGGTAGTCTTAATGGTGAGCTTGCCCTGCTTCGTGGTGCCGGTGACACTGCGGTCGATCTGAATCTCGACGACCTCGCCCTCCATGATTTCGCTTTCCTCCTTTATCCGAACGCCGATGGACTTGCGGAAGGCCTGGGTCAAGGCTTCAGTTTTCGACATTTCGAGGGAGAAGATTTCGGAGGAGGCGAGAGATGTGAAAGGGACGTCCGGCCCGAGAGATTGAGCCATGCCCATTGCGATTGCGGTCTTGCCAGTACTGCCAGTATGTCAGCTCATCTACGAGGTCTTTGCAAGTGGATGCGCTGCATAGAAACGCGTGCGATGGAGTTGTGGTAGGAGATGGCTAACCTGGGAGGACCAGCGATGAGAACAGCGCGACCAGCAATTTTGCCATCCTTGATCATCTGGAGGATGACTGCTGCAGCCTTACGTGCCTTCTCCTGGCCAACAAGACCCTGAGAAGCAGCGCGAGGCTCTAATGAGGTGGCATCGACGCCGAGGCCGCGAATGTGGGAGTGGGCAGCGATGAGGTTGAGACCGCGAAGGTCCTTGGACTCTGACACGGTCATGACAGGCTGTTGCTCAACGTTAGTATGGGTTCATTGGCAATGGCAGATGGGTGTGGTCAGACTGACAGCAGCCATGGTGTTGTGTTGATATGCCTCTCGGACTTTTGTCGAAGGGTTAGGGTGGTGCTTTTGAAGGGAAGGATACGGCAGCGCAAGCTCGGGGTACGAAGAGGCGCGAAAGAGAAAGTGCTGTAGGAGGATTGAGGTGAGGGTGGAGCTGCGCGGCTGCGGTTGCGCCTGTCGCGTCTACCGCTTAGACTACATGATAAAACTGAGGTCATGATCTTTAGAACCTCCTGGCTTTCAAAAGCATGCAAAGGAATAGGAAAATGGTTTTTCTTCATTCAATTCACTACCTGAAACTCCCACTTGGTGCCACTCTTAGTCTCTGACATTGCTGTCTGGTGAGAGATGCGGTGGCCATAATCTTGACCCTGGTTGAGCACAACTATGCACAAGATACCAACGTCAAACACATCAGATCCTCATATGACTTTTCTTGTACCATCATTACAACGAGAGGGTTTGAAGTGGGCAGTTTCTGAGGTTGGAAACGGCCCCGTCCGGCAACACCTTACTGCGAGACTTTCCGAGTCAAACGATGAACAATCGGGTGGTCACGTGATCCAGTCAATTCCTTCAGTGAAGAAAAGATGTTAGTAGATGCCGGTCATCGGCGAGCATCACTACGGCCCCAGCGTCTCAGCAAGATCATCACCTCCAAATCAGACAAAATGGCGTCCCCGTACGACACCTACCAGACGTCTTTAACGTCCCGCTATTGCAGCGCGGAGATGTCCAAGCTCTTCAGCCAGCGCTCCCGTCACTCTACATGGCGGCAGCTGTGGCTAGGCCTTGCAGAGTGCGAGAAGGAGCTTGGGATTGACACCATCACTGCTGAGGCCCTACAGCAGATGAAGGACCACCTCGTGGTCACCGATGACGACTTTGAAATTGCTCGAGTTGAGGAGAAGAAGCGCAGACATGTAGGCTTTAATGCACCAATTGTGAATGAACCTCGTGGCTGACAGCCTGTGTCCTAGGATGTGATGGCCGTAAGCAACTTCTCGCCTATACCTTCTTGTCATCATAAATCTCCACGGAGCTGATTATATTGTAGCATGTTCATGCTTTCGGAGTCGTTGCTCCCGCTGCCGCTGGCTCCATCCACCTCGGAGCTACAAGCTGCTTCGTGACTGATAACGCTGAGCTCATTCTGATGCAGAAGGCTCTGGAAATTCTATCCCAGAAGCTCGCCAAGGTTATCTCTCACCTCGCCAGGTTTGCGTTGAAGTGGAAGGGTACGTCTGGCATGAGCTTTCCCAGCCTTTCGTTGAATACTGCATGTGAATATTTATACTGATCTTCACCCTTCAGCTGAGCCTACCCTCGCCTACACTCACCTTCAGGCTGCCCAGCTTATCACTGTCGGAAAGCGTGCCGCCCAGTGGGCCCAGGATCTTATGCTTGACCTTCAGAGCATCGAGCAGGTCCGCAGTGAGCTCAAGTTCCGCGGCGCTCAGGGAACCACCGGTACCCAGGCTTCATTCCTCGAGGTCTTCAACGGAGACTCCGAGAAGTGTGACAAGCTGAACGAGCTTCTTTGCAAGAAGTTCGGCTTCCCTGCCTGCTATGACGTGTCCACCCAGACCTATACCCGCAAGGTCGACCTCATCATCGCCAATGCTGTTGCTGGACTTGGCTCTTCTGCTCAGAAGATCACCGGTGATATTCGCCATCTCGCCCACTGGAAGGAGATCGAGGAGGTTTGTGCGCTGATTCACAAAGACAAATGATCCTTTACTGACTCATTCTCGTAGCCCTTCGAGAAGTCACAGATTGGCTCTTCCGCCATGGTCAGTATTTTGAAGACTCTCCCGCCATCCGCCTACCTGAATACATGGAGGAGCTATTTGCAGCTTTGCATGTTTAGGATTGTGTGCTGACTTATTACACGTTGCAGGCCTACAAGCGCAATCCTGTAAGCTCATGCTCTATTGCGTCGTATTTCGTCTAACTAACCGTCTTAGATGCGATCTGAGCGTGTCTACAGCTTGGCTCGAGAGCTGTTGTCTAAGCCTGCTACCTTCGCCAACACTCACGCCGACCAATGGGTAAGCAGCATATTGATGCAGGAATCAGTGCAAGACTCGTGGCTAACTCAACTCATAGTGCGAGCGCACCCTTGACGACAGCGCTGTTCGCAGTGAGTGTTGCCTTTCTTTTGAACTTCGCAAGGAGATATAGCTCACAGTGACTAGGAATCGATATTCCCGAGATGTTCCTCCTTGCAGACGCCATCTGCATCAGCCTTGTAAGCTCGACATATGACGTCTCTTCCACGACTTCGACTAATAAGTCATAGGACAACATCTTCGATGGCTTGGTTGTCTACCCCAAGCGCATCGCCGCCCATGTTCAGTCTGAGCTGCCTTTCATGATTACGGTACGAGTCATCATCCTCTAACATAATAACGTACAACAGCCTCGCTGATACAAAGCTCAGGAAACCATCATGATGAAGCTTGCCGCTCAAGGCGTCTCAAGGCAGGATGCTCACGAGGAGATCCGTGTCCTCTCTCATGAGGCAGGAGCCGTCGTCAAGAACGAGGTGCGTTGACTAACCAGCATATTGCAAACTACAACTCGTGTCTGCTACGATCTCAGCTGACATTGATGACACAGGGCAAACCGAACGACCTGGTCGAGCGTATCAGGAAGAACGAGTTCTTCAAGCCCATCTGGAATGAGCTCGACAGCATGCTGAACGCAAAGCTGTACATCGGTCGCAGCGTGGAGATCGTCGACAAGTACTGCGGACCTGGTGGCGCCATTGAGAAGGCCATCGCCCCTTACGCAGAGTACATCAAGGGTTCTGCTACTGCTGAGCTCAGCGTCTAGTTAACATCATCTGGGTGGATTAGAATGACAGAACATTCACGAGGTGGAAACGCACTTCGGTGCACGGAAAATGGGCACTTGGGACGCCCAGAGAATGAACATTACAAAAGTTGCATTGAATATCCCCCCATGATCGTCCCTTGCCTCGTCAGACTGAGCCTCCAAAGACAGGAGTATGTGCAAACGACAGCTACTACGGGCTTGCATCATCGAGCAGCACGAGCCCGTAGAAAGAGGATGACGCATATGATATGCAGTGCTAAGCACCTCCATAAGCCCGTTGCAATATTGATTGGCGTGATAAGACGAAGCGGTCTACTAGCAGTGTTGCACAAAAGCCTAGGCTGCAGGACTGGCTGCGCGGCCATGTTCACAGCCGTTGCCTAGCAAACACCGTCATCAGACCGTAGGCGTCGTTGCTACAGCAAGGAGGTTCCCAGCTGAGAGGATGAGCGTCGGTCCAATCCCAGAAACACGGGATAATGCATGGTGCTTGCAAACCTTTGCTGCTATCTACCGCGTATCAAGAGTCATCATCCGGATTCTGTTTGCTAGCGGCCCAAGTGTTGTAGTGAAAAGAGATGGAACAGCCTCGTTGAACCCGTTTCCAGGTGCTTGGCTTGTTCTTCGCAGCTTCTATCTTGACTCCTGCCAGGTACATCTTCATCCGTCCGGTCATCAATCGTTCGTGCACCGGTGTTTGCTGGAAATATCTTCAACGAAGCACGTGCGTCCAGCCTATATTCGTGTCATCACAGTGTTGGTGTGCCTCCATTGAGGGGGAAACGAAAAGAGCCTTGATACAGTATCGCAATGAGGACGAAACGTGCTCGCACTGTCCTCAACCCTGAAGGCGCACCTACAGCATCACTATTCCCGGGGCGATACAAGGCCTCAGTGCCAAATGCACAGTGCGTACCACTTCCAACCATTCATTCCCTCTGGCGTTCATCTTCGCTCTGTTGGTTCTTGCAGGGAAATTCAGCATCCCCTCCATCTTCAATACGTGCAGCAATCTCTTTCCTCCGACTTTGCTGTGTTTTACAAGTCCTGACATCTCCGTCGCTCGTTTGGGCTTGCCTTCACCTGCATTCACCCCGTTCTTCTGCTTCCTCTTGTTTACCTGTCTCACCGTCCCCGTCTAACTCCCCATAGTTGCACTCAGGCCCTCTACACCGAGCCTTGTTTGGCTGCAGGTAACACTACTGCAGCGCCACTGCCACCAAAGCCTCCCACAGCTTCCGTCCAACGGCCGCCGATTAAGCTTGTTTCCCCAGTGCAGGCTGTCACGGGGCGAGCTGGTCGTCGCCTCGTCCCGGCCCCCAATATTATGCCCGAAACCCAATCTACCGTTCAGGGCCGGCCTGTTCTGTCTTCTCGATCTCCTGCCCGCGCGCCCAGCCGCGACCGTGGACGGCACGGTAGAGATCACGACCGCGACGACCGCGAAGGCATCAGCCTCAACCCCCGAAAGCGCCGCGCTCAGTCACCTCTGCCAAGGCGACCAAGCTTTCCTCGACCAACGACAGACGCTGAACCAGCAGGCATCGTCAATGGAGGGGCAGAGGCACCATCGCCGCCCGTCACACGGCGCAACTCGGTCCAAGGTCATGGTAAGATGGTATACCCCTCGCGCCCTCGCGCCTCTTCTACTCTGAGCGACTGCTAATGGCTATAGCTTTGCAATTACCCATTGTACCCTCGAAACAGCCATACGATGTCACGGCCGCAAGTGACGAGAGCATCGCCGCAGGGTTCGAGAAGTTTGCAAAGTGCATGTCCGATGTGGCTCACTGGTTTTCCCAGCGGTACATAAACTCAAAGAGGGTGCAAAGGTTGAAGGAAACATTGCCCCGTCATTCTGGTGGAGCCTCGGAGTACGGCTCACAGTTCGAATTGCACAAGGCGCAGATCAGGGACGGCAAGACGCAGACGGAACTCGCTGGCGACCGGTATTCCAGAGCCATTGCACAAGCCCAAGAAGCATTCTTGAGCCTTTTGGCTCAACTCGAATCCAAGGGAATTCTCCCCTCGGGTGTACCCTCGCAGGGCGTGGTGCCCAACGGTCTGGACGTGATAAAACAGGCAACCTTGGAGAACAGGATTGCGTCCCTTGAGAACAGCTACAGGACTGAGATCGAGGCCCAGGGCCGGCGGATTGCTTTTCTTGAGAACAAAGTGGACGTCGCGTCTGCAAACGACGATCATCAGGCAAAGAAGATCGAAGAGCTGGAAAAGCTTGTCACGAAGCTAGCCAAGCAAGTGCAGGGCGCCGATTCTCGAATCGAGCAGCTCATTGACGATGCGTCCAAGGCAAAGTCTGCTGCCAGCCAACTTGCTCCTCATGCGGCCAATGCTGCCCAGATCGCAGACCTCCAGGCTTTGAGTAAGGACTTCACGCGCAAACTCAGGGGTGTTGAGGTTGAGACCGATCGCTTGGCCAAGCAAGTGAAGGAGATGGCGACTGTCAAGCCTCAGCCACCAAACCATCAGAAGGCCTTTGCCAGCAAGGAAGACCTGAAGGCATTTGCCAAGACGGCAGACCTGGGCAATTTTGTCTCCCAGAATGATGTCAAGGCATTTGCATTACAGAAGGATCTCAAGCTGCTTGCGACGAAAGACGAAATAAAAGCCTTTGCAACAAAGGAAGACGTCAAGGCCTGTGCTACAAGCCGAGATATCGACATGCTTGCAAGTCGTACGACGAAGGAGATCGACTCCCTTACTAGTGCCTGTGAAACCAAATCACAGACGATTGCCAAATCTGTCGAGGACCTCAGAAGCTCTCTCGAGGAGGCTTCAGAAGATATGAAGCGGTTTCAAGCGTCAGTGAACGACCTGGCAGTGGCCAAAGAGCTGATCGAATCTCACAATATGCCTTCCCGAATTTTGGCCTTGGAAAGTAATACCGCCAAGAAGGAAGATCTCGCCGGCATCAATGTGGAGCATCTTCAAACCGTCATCAAGAAAGAACTCGCCGCAGACATCGAGCTGCAAATCAACAATCGAGTAGCCGCACTACCACGAGCACAGAGCGCAGCCGTTGATACACCTCCAGCTGCCTCTCTGATCGCGGACAAAGAGTCCGTCATTTTAGAAGCGAGGAGGCGCCTGAAAGAAGATCTCAGTGTCATCAGCAAAACATTTGCGCCCATCATTGATCGAGAGCGCCAGGAGCGCGAAAAGCTGTCAACACGAATAAGCGATATAGTGGCGGACTATACAGCGCTGGCTGCGCGGGTGACCTCAGTCGAGACCAAACCGCCGCCTGCTTCGATGGCAGAACTCGACAAAATCCGCAGTGACTATGTGGCACTCATTGGACAAGTTAGCAGCTCTGTCCACCAGCTCCAGACCTCGCTCACAGAACGCGCCAATGGTCTCACCAACGAGATGCAACGTATCATCAGCAACGTGCATAATCTATATGGGCAAATGAACGGCTTTCAGCACCACATGACCGAGCAGTACAACCAAGTTCTACATCAGCAGCAAAACCTCCAAGGATGGCAACAAAACTTCAGCACGAAGACCCTCTACCGGGACATGGTGGTGAAAATGCAAGAACTGGTGCCTAATGGGACGCTGGCGAGGCTGCAGAATGCGGAGGTGCGCCTCGAGAACGTTGAGAGGGATGTGCGTTTGCATCGCCCGCAGCGAATGAGTGGCACGCCTCAGATGAACAATACCGCACAGATGAACAACACACAACAGATGGATGGGGCTAGGGGGAACTGAAGTCGTTACACCCCCTTTTGGCGAGACGTTCTGGGCGCAACATTGGCCGTCATCGCTGCTCCCACTCTCATATCTTCTTTCTCTCTCTCATCACACAGACATCTTACCGCGCTGGGATATCTTTCTGCTTTCTTTGCTGCCTTCATGGCATGGGCGAGCAGATTGGGAGAAGCAGAGGTAACAAGGTACTAGACTTGCAGAACTCTTGATCTCCGAACTTCCTCATACGGCAGACTGTCTTTACGATACACCCAACACATTGCGCCAGAGTCTCATACCAAGGCTTTTTTTTTTTTTTTTTGCATCAAATCTTTTCTTAGTTCTTCCATTTCTTCCATTTGGTCCAGCGGGATATGGCATAGATGGATTCAGCAAGGCGTTCAGCAATCGTGTGGCTTTCTCATCAACCTATACCCACTTCTGCTTTTACTTTGGTTTTGTTGGCCTTTGGCCGTTGGCCTTTTTGTATGGCCCTGCCGCTGGGAAAGCTTGGCGAGGCGAGGGCGAATGGGATGACGGTAGTCTAGCAGACGGAGGAGATGGCTGGTACTAGTCTGCTCTTTCTGGAGGAACCAGAGCACACAGCATGAAATACAGTTAGTGATCACCCGCCTGCTCTTGTAAATTCTCCGCAATGTGAACGTTGCTATTGCTGTCACGTCTCTTCTACAAAGTGCACCTGGGGATGCCAACTTGTATGTTTGATTCCTGCCTGCCTGCCTTCCATTCATTCCTGGTCCCACTCAAACGCCGGGACTTTCTCTTTTTTCTTCTTTTACATCCTACACAGCACCATGTTAGTAGAGTCATCTTGAAGTCACATGACAGATGAACGCACCTCTCCAGCGGGCTCAGTCCCAGCAGCTTCATGCCGTTCGCGAGCACGATCCTGGCAGCGTCGTACAACGCCATACGGGCCTTCTTCACTTCTTCCTCTGAGCCGACGACCTGGAGCTGGTCGTAGCTGCTGCTGATAATGTGGGTCAGGCGGAACAGGTAGGTGAGCACAGTGGTGGGCTCGAGAGTCTTGAGGGTATTCTGGAAGACGTCGGGCCACTGGGCGAGCATGCGGGTGACGTTGATGGCGTGAGGCTCGGTGAGGAGGGAGAGGTCAGCTGAGGCGATGGCTTCCTCGGACAGGTCGGCGCGGCGCTTGATGGAGCAGAGACGAGCATGAGCATATTGGAGGTACGGGCCAGTATCACCCTCAAAGGAGGTCATGGCCTCCATATCGAAATTGTAGTTGTTGATGCTTGGCGATGTGTCAGCATGCGTCGGGCGAGGGAGAGAGGGCGGCACTTACATCTTGCCGCGCATGTCCTGGACCATGACGGCGCTAATGCCGAGAGTATCGGCGGTGGCCTCGGGGTTCGCAACCTGGGCATACTTGTCTTCATTCTTGCGCATGACATTGTGCATGTGCTCGGAGGCGTCGTTGAGGATGTCATCGAGGCTAGCGACAGTTAGCAAACGGCAGACTTGCTAAATTGCGTGAGGAGGGTAACATACAACTTCACGGTACCCTTTCGGGTGCTCATGCCGAGGACCATACCGAAGCTGATGTGCTGGCATTTCTTCGCAATCTCTTTGCAGTCAAGAAGCTCGATGATCTTGAAGAGTTGACGGAGGTGGAGCTCCTGCTGGCTCGCTACAACATAGTAGAGCTTGTCAAAGTTGTGCGTCTCCGCCTGTACCATGGTTAGAACGGCGCAAGAAGCAGGTTATCTGACTGTCTTTCCAGACTTACTCGGTTCAGGAGCTCGCTAATATCACGAGTCAGGTAGAGAGCAGTTCCGTCACGCTTGCTGTTATTGGTCAGCATATGGCATTGCTTCAGAAGCTCCAGACGTACCGAACAACGGTCTTGCCAAGACGCTTGCCCTCCTTCCCGGGGACAAGTTCCTGGAAGTCAACCAGCACAGAGCCATTGTCTTCCTTGGAGATCTTCTTCTCCTCCATCAGCTTGGCTGTCTTGGCCATAGCCTCCTCGGAAACTCCACTCTCGCCTACACCAAATTAGCGCCTACAGTTGTACAAGTCCCGAGGCAACATACCACTGTAGCTGTCGAAATAGACATTAAGTCGAGCGTATGTCTCTATCATCTAGGGTCAGCTCGTTACAGATATCCTCGGGGATTCCTTGCCGCCTACTCTTATACTTGGTAATGGACACATCCTTGAAGTGTCGCCAGCGGGCAAGAACAGCCTCGTCACCCTCGGTCTAAGCTGAGTTAGCACCTGTTACAAGACGGTCTAGATGATTGCAACGTACCATGCGCTTGAAGTACTGACGAGCCTGCTCGTCCTTGCTCTTGGCCTCGAGCTCTGAGGCATCTTTGCCCTCCTTCTTCAGAGCCTCAATCTCTTCGATCTCAGCCTCCTTCTCCTTGTTGATACGGACGTAGAGCTGGTATAAGTGGTCGATGGGGTCCTTCTGGAGCTCTTCCTCGTTTCCGTACAGCTCAAATGCAAGCGCAAGCAGACCGTACTGCTTGCCCCAGTCTCCTAGATCTGTACTTTGTAAGCAAAGTATTCTAGAGTGTCAGGGGAAATGTAATGAGACAACGAACAGTTGATGCGGAAGACGTCCCATCCCGCTGCGTCGTAGAGGTTCGCAAGGAAACCTCCAATGATTGTGGATCGAAGATGGCCGGCGTGGAAGTTCTTGGCCACGTTGGGAGAGCTGAACTCCACCAGCTATGCAGGATCAGTACGGAAGCGATCTTTTGTACCACCATGAAGTATGACTCACGATCTTCTTCTGGCCCTTCGAAGGATCACTAGCATCCCTGAGACCGTCGTATGTGTTGCGACCTAGGAATATACACCGTCAGCACGCGGTTGTTTAAGGAGAAAGATATCGTTCGTAGCACCAACCGAAGGTGTCTCCGAGTTTTCGGATCTGAGGCACGAGGGTCTGGACGAGAGGCTTCGACCTGACGAAAAATGCAATGAAGTGTCCGGTTGGTGTCGGCTTCTCAAAAAGAGGATCGTCCGCGGGGAACTGTCGAGCTATGTCAGAGATTGCCTCGAGAGAAGAGTCATTCATGGGGATTGGCGAACCTTCTCTGCCCACTCCTTGGCGAGGACATCTGGCTTGGCTCCCTTGATCCTGAAAGCAGGCACGGCTACCATGAAGTCACCCTTGTCGAGGCTTGAGGTCCAGTTGATGGTAGGGTAAATGATCTTGGGATCGACACCAGTGATGCCATTCAGAACTTTGGTCAGGTGCGCCCGCCAGAAATCGTAGGGGTTGACGTCGACATGAGTAAAGGGAAATTCAGCGGCGACATTTTGAAGAGTCAAGCCCTCCACTCGTTGTGCCAGCTGGTCGATCGGACTCGATGTTGCTGCCATTGTTGCGATTTTGGAGTATCCGCGACTTGTCAATGAATCGTACCGCGGGGTGAAAGTTGAAGTCAGGGAATGTCTGCTACTGCGATGGAGGGGTCGTGGGTGTGGCGCTCGGAGGGCCTTGAGTGGCGGTGGTGGCTGTACTCGCTGCTGTGGTGCACTGTTGGAGGAGTGGGTATCGATACAGGTGCAATGCAAACAGCGACGGGCAACTCTGGTGGTTGAGCTCAGGGGCTTGATGGCACGAGACGAAGCTTTCGACGAGAGCGATCGGATCGCGGGGCGTGAGAGAAAGGTGAGAGGCATGTGTCAGGCAAAGCAGGATAGCCTGCAGGGCCGAAAATTCCGAGTGCCCAACTTATGGGATTCTTGGGTGCGAGGAACTGATGGGCGTGAGGCTGTGGATCGGAGCAGGCCGTGACTCAAACCTGTCCGGATGTCACTCCCAGTGAAGTCACGTGCGGTATCGGAGGAAACATGACAGCATTCGCGACTGATGCAGATACACAAGACGAGTGTGGATCTTCTGTAAAGACCAGAGGAAGGTTGGTTTGGATTGGAAATCTTTTAGTCTAATAAGTGGGAAATGCGCTGACATGAGTGTGATTCGGTAGCACCTTCATCAAGTTAAGCATAACCATCGCTACCGGTAGATGACAAGTGCAACGGTGATACTGGCCGGACATGGCATTGCATAGTGGGAATGGCGATCATCACATATGACATCTCCCACAAGCTTAGCACGTCAAGCTTGATAGAGGCATTACTATAACCCATGTTTCCCTCTCAATCGAGACAATGCAATGAAGCATCTTAAGACCATCAAATATGGCGGCATACAGGGTAGTTTTCCCATCAAGAAACCAACCCCAAGGAGAGAAAGGAAAGCAGGGAGAAAATACGCCCGCCCAATGCTTGATCAGAGGATTGTGTGTCCTTCGAGATGATCAACGATAGCGATGATCTATTCTAGTCCCTGCATTGCAATGATAGCAAGTGACCTCATTCTGCTTTATCCACTCGCTGCATCTAGATCGACATACTGCAGATGATTGGACGTCGATGCAGAAACAGCCCAGTCGGTGATCACCCTCCAGCCACAACGGCAGTATGGTCCAGCCACACTTCATGTGGCTCATTTCTAGCAACCCTTCCTTACCCAACTTCCTTGACCGGTCACTGGTGCTTGAGCGGGCCACTAGCAGTAATTAGTGTGGGGGGCAGAGCAGCGCAGGAGAACAGGTCACTGTGGGCAGCCCATCATCACTGTCTATCACGGCCGTCACTGCCGCTGCCGCCGCCTAAGTCGGTAGCGTCTTCAGTGGGACGGACGGACGCGAACAAGTGTCGCAGTCACCTGTTGCTCCTCCCTCACCACTGCCGCTGCACTGCACTGCACTGCACTGCACAGCACCTCCAACGTTTGCTTGCCTCGCCTTGCCTTACCTCGACCAGGCTCACCTCACCACCACACACACCCTCATTCTGCATCAACCTCTCTCTCTCCATCTCAACCCCATCACCCTTCCCTTCCTCCCTCCACTACCTCCCTCCACCCCCCTTCCACCCTCCCTAATCCAATAGCGCGATTCTCTCATCTACTCGTCTCTATCGCCATTGTCTTTCTGCCACGCAGAGCCCCGAGCTCTGCGCCGGCTCTTGTATTCACAAGCCACCAGTTCGCGCGCGCGCCTCTCTCTGTCGCTGCCCGCCTCCACGCCCCACGCCGCTACTCCATACCGCGCTCCCTTTCTATCAACCACCACCCGATTCTTTGTTTGCGCGCACAACGAATCAGGCCGCCCATACGGCACTCGACGACGCCCTTCTCACGCTCGAAACTGCGTCGCCTTGTCAATTCTCATCCGCGGCATTGCTACGGAATGCGCTCTTCTCTACCCTCAAACGATGGAAGCGGCGGCGAAGACGATCAATCGCCTCTCTCAGCGCCTGCTACCAGACCAACCGCACCATCTGTCTATCCTTCCCGACTGGCGCTACAAACCGCATGAAGACAGGCGGCCCGACCGTCCCGAGGAATGGGGCAACGTACGACTGCAATACATGACATTGTTATCCGACGCAGACCGCGGTGTCCTTCTGACCCGCTCCTATTACGACATGCGCGAAGAAGCTCAGAAGCCCGTGCCTAAGGAGGTCAGCGCACTCGCCAGAGGAGGCGGCGAGAAGAAGAAGCTCTCCCTCAGCGACTACAAGAACAAGAAGACCACCGGCGTCCCCTCTACCTCGCCACCTGAACCATCAATCGCGAGGAAGAAAGACGCTGATGCTGGCGCTGGCGCCGGCGCCAGCGCGTCCTCATCCCTTAATGGTCCCAGTCCAAGGCCATACACCGATGGCCGGCCCTCCAAACCTCTCAACGGATCCGACAGATCAGTACACACCAGCTCCGGTTCTTCTGCCGAGTCGAAGTGAGCTATGAACGTCTCCCTTCATTGACCCGGGTCTGATACTGACTCCCCGCTCCTAGATTACCGCCAAAACCCTCAAAACATCCCTTACCTCCAAGACCACCAACACCAGAAGCCCGCAAACGCGTCGCGGACCTAGACGATGACGCGAGATATTCGAAACGACCGAAGCCCGAAGCTGATCGCTTGACGGTAGAGAGATCTCGGGGCTCGCGGGAGGATGCACTGCGCCGCAAGGACACAAACAACGACCGTGTTCTGGTCCGAGATGGCAGAGCGGCATCGAGCAATTCATCTCTGCCTAACGGACGGAGCATGCTCAAGGACGCGACTGGCCCCGGACGCAGCTCGCCCGCCACACACTCTCATTCACGCAACAGCTCTCTTAATGGCATTCGTCACAATGCCAGCGCATCAGGTAGTTTGCGCAACACCCCGACCAAAGCTGATGTCACCTCTAAGGCTTCCGTTCCGCCGTTGTTGTCGCCTCTTCACTTCGATGTTGACGACATGGAGGCTGATGCTGCAGAGAGACGCGAGAGAAAAGCACGAGAACGGGAGCGTGAAAGAGAACGGGAGAATCGAGAACGAGAGCGAGAGCGTGAGCGAGGTGAACGTGAACGAGAACGAGAACGAGAAAGAGAACGGGAAAGGGAACGGATAGAGCGGGAGAAAGAGCGGGAGCGGGAGCGGGAGCGGGATCGTGATCGTGATCGTGATCGTGATCGTGACAGAGTTCGAGAAACACGAGAGCGAGAAAGGGAACGAGACGACAGGCCGACAAAGCCGAAGAAAGCTCCTGAACCCCCAATCAAGCGTGAAAGATCTCCCGTCAAGCTGCCGCCGCTGCTGTCACCAACGCTCCCGCCAGAGGTGGAGGATGCCATTGAGAAACTGCGCAAGAAACAACCGTCAAGCTCCTCCGATGATGGCGAGCTGCCACTTCGGGATTTGAAGAAGGTGCCACCGCTCCAGCTTGCAGGGAAGAAACGGCTGCCGGGTGACATATCAGATGATGAGGCCGACGTAAAACCTCCACCTCGCAAGAAGTTCATGGTCAGACTGCGCATTCCCAAGCGTTTGCGCAAAGACGTTAGCCGCATCTTGAAGATGGGTGACAGGGAGGCCCCCGGCCAGGAGAGACAGCGAAGTCTCGAGACAGTGCCAGGCGCGAAGAAGCGACTGCCTGCAGGTGATGAAGGAGGACTAAATGATTCTCTGGCTTCAAAACGACCCCGAACCTCTGAGGCCCCTCCAGTCATCCCCAATCCAGCGACTCCAAGCAAGAAGGCCAGCACAGCAATGTCCCGTGTCAGCTCCACCAACTCACAAGCTCATACCCCGGGTGAGCCGTCATCCCATCACCGCCCTCCAAGTGCCGACCCCCCTCTTGCGAACGGCACTGCTCGTCCTCTCCCGCCTGTCAGCCCTGCTGACCAAGCACGCGCTGAACGTCTGCGCACTCGCGAGGCAGGGTATCTTACCCTTGGCAAACAACTGAAAAAAGAAGGCGAATCGCTAATTGCGTCTGGGCGTAACCGCCCAGACGGCACTCGTGCGAAGCTTGACGTCAAGCTTGGCTGCGTCAAGTATCTCGAAGGACTCATTGCGTTTGCGCTTGCATTCCAAACGCAGTACACCCATCGCCAACTCGTGCGGCAGTATGTCTCCGCCTCGGCCTGGAGCTCCATCTTACCCGCTGTCGATGCACTGCGCGCCGATACCAGACGTCTTGGTAGCCCAGGAGCATCTCTTGCGGCATTGGTCGTCTTGCTCCAAGCACGAGCTTTTGAGGAAATACTCAAATGCTATGGGACCTATCCTAGCGCGGAAGGAAGAGTTCGGACCGACGAACTTCTGCGACTGGTCAACCAGCGGGCAAAGGCCCTAGGCCATGCAAGAGAGATCATGCTTGATGGATCGACGGGTCGAGGTGGTGTACTTAAGAGCGTCGAGGTTGGTGCATGGATGAGCGTGGAGGAGATGTGCGAGGCAGCTGTGAGGGTGATGAAGAGATGGTGTGCTGATGAAGAGGTGGATTGGACACCTGAAGTGAGTAAGGGTTCGAGTTGAGACCAACCGTTGCAGCTCGCCACTGCAAACTTATTGCCACTCACCCTCGCAGGGCTGAAGGGAACATACCGGCAACGAAAAGCCTCTCTTTGACATTGTGTCAATACGCCCAACGATGGCTCTACGTCACGGATCACAATACATGCCTTGACATGGCTTTACGCGGAAGAGCGCATCACATACCTCAGCAACCCGCGTCTGTTTTACGCTCGAGACATGTGCTACTCATGATACCAACGACTATTTTGCGGATCTCTTCGCATTTCTCTTGTTCACTTCAACTCTATACCTCGACGAAGCTCAACGAATCTTCTCGTCGATTGTTCTTTTTATAAACCTTTTTCAGCAGACTCCGTTCCAGCTGAGAACTTTTGTACCACCAGTCATTTTCAGTGGTTGATATTGAGGATAGCTCTGCTAGCGAAGCTGGGGCTGAAGAAGAGAAAGGGGACGCCAAGGGGCCCGCCGTATCGTTAAGTGGCCAAGCGCAGCGAGATCTCTCACAACAGTAGAGGTCACATACTTTGTGGCTGTGCAGGATAGAGAGCCGCAGAGCTAGGGGTGGGAGAAAGAAGGGAGAACAAATGAGTCCTCGAAGCACACGTGTTTTCCCTCTCTCTGATGGGGAGGGAGGCTTCAGACCAGCAGGACATGACGAGCAGCAGTTGGAAAAGGCTCATGTGACAGTACGTAAGGTGCTAGGCAGAGGAGAGCCTCGGAATAACGGAGATGAAGGATAGGGGCCGAAAGAGGCCATGCGTAATGATACCAAGAATCGACATGCTTTTTGACATACTGAACCTACGGCACAACCACTTTGAGGCTCGCAGAGCACAATCATACTGGATATCAAGTTGTAGGAGCGAGTGGGCTTGAGGCAATCTGTTGTGATTCGTACTACAGCTACCATATCTAAGTCACGACTTTCAGTGTGTGTGACGCTTCCATTATTTGTGTGTGATTCTTCAAGTTTTTCCACCATTTAGTTCATCCCGTTCATCAAAATAGGTTATCTCATACCATGCCTTTGCTTGAGTTAGTGGCGATATTTACTTGGAGGCATCGACCTTGGCAATGTAGGCAAGGAGGTCGAGGACACGGCGGGAGTAACCCCACTCGTTGTCGTACCAGGAGACGAGCTTGACGAAGTTGTCGTTGAGGGAGATACCGGCCTTGGCATCGAAGATGGATGAGGCGGTGTTGCCGTTCATGTCGCTGGAGACAACATCATCCTCAGTGTAGGCAAGAATGCCCTTGAGGGGGCCGTTGGCGGCCTCCTTGATGGCCTCCTTGATCTGGTCGTAAGAGGCACCCTTCTCAATACGGGCAGTAAGATCGACAACAGAGACGTTGGCGGTGGGGACACGCATGGACATGCCAGTGAGCTTGCCATTGAGGTCAGGGATGACCTTGCCGACAGCCTTGGCGGCACCGGTGCTGGAGGGGATGATGTTCTGGGCAGCACCACGGCCACCGCGCCAGTCCTTGCCAGAGGGACCGTCGACGGTCTTCTGGGTGGCGGTGTAAGAGTGAACAGTGGTCATGAGACCCTCAACGATGGTGAACTTGTCGTGGATAACCTTGGCGAGGGGAGCAAGGCAGTTGGTGGTGCAAGAGGCGTTGGAGATGACATCGGCGCTGCCGTCGTAGGTCTTCTCGTTGACACCCATCACGTACATGGGGGCATCAGCGGAGGGGGCAGAGATGACGACCTTCTTGGCGCCGCCCTTGAGATGGGCAGCGGCCTTGTCCTTGGTGGTGAAGACACCGGTGGACTCGACAATGTACTCGGCACCGGTCTCGCTCCAGGGGATGTTGGCGGGGTCACGCTCAGAGTAGAACTTGACCTTGGAGCCGTTGACGATAAGGTTGGAGTCATCCTGGGAGATCTCGCCCTTGAAGACACCGTGAGAGGAGTCGTACTTGAGCATGTAGGCCTAGACATCGTTAGTGGACGGCGATTTTAAAAACTCGAGCTGAGCGGCCTTTAGTGCAATTGAAACAAATTGAGAAAAACGCAGCCACCAAACAATGTCTGCGTTAAGGAAGTGCCAATGACAGTGAAAAAGTGCAAAGTCAGTGTATGCAAGTATCGGGCCACAGTTGATGGGGTGATCTTGGTATGAGGGGTGATCGAGGCAACAGCATGATATCATGGGATGGAGGGGCAGCAACCCAAAAAAATTGCAGCGTTGCTGGTGTGGTGTAGCTTAGCTAGCAGGGATCCTCCTAGCAGGGGCCCAAGATGTAGCACGGCACGCGGTGGCCAGCGCGGGGCACAGCGATCCCGCGTTGTCTGGCTGCAGCCAGGCAAGGAGGGGTTATTTTCACGCGCCCATCCATGCTGTCCTTGCCCTTACCAACACTTTGGACGGGATGGACAGGCAAAAAAGGAGATGGCTTGAAAAAGGAATGAAAAGAAAGAGTAACGAATCAAGTGTGTGATTGTTCGACCGGCTTATCAATTACTTACAGCGTAGTGAGTCTCAATGAAAGGGTCGTTGACAGCAACGATCTCGATCTCGGGGTGCTCGACGGCGTTGCGGAAGACGATACGGCCAATGCGGCCGAAGCCGTTGATGCCGACCTTGATGGGAGCCATGATGTATAATCTAAGATTGGTCAATGTGAATCCTTTGCAAGAGCTTGACTCCGTGAGAGAGGGGTGGCGATGGGATGGGATGGTGGGGGGTCTTTCCGTCAAGCTTTCGGAAGCTCTGGGACATGAGGATGTTGACGAGGGGCTGATGACAGAGATGACAAGTTACTGACCTGGTGTGGGAAGAGAAAAGGGTGTTTGGTAGAAGAAGCTGGGTATGGGGATCTTAGGAGAGAAGAGTGGTGATGATGATGGAAGAATGAAGAAGTGAGAAGGGAAGAGGAGAGGAGAGGAGGGAAGAAGAAGCTGTGGTGGAGGGGCAAGCTCTAATATTAAATCATCGATGCGCAACAGACACAACAGACGCTGCAACGGGCAGTGGAGCCGCTAGAGGGGGACGAGACGCCTTCAGCGAGGATGCAGCACCCTTACGGCCAATGCTTCAGCGACTACTGGACCATGTAGCCGCCCCTCCTCGATAAGGGCCGAACTCAACCAGAGCCTGACTGAGCTTGACAACCCCCAACAACCTGTCCATCCATCATGTCATACCCTTTCCGGGCCTTCCCATTTCTTCTTCCCTGGCATTCCAAGATAGCACAGCCCGAAAAAAAAAGCAAACTGTCTTGCATGTCATATCATCAGGTAACCCCTCAAGCCATGATCTTCTGTCTAGTGGGGGGGATCGCGCTCCGTGTCTTGCCTCCTGCTCAACGTCACCACCACCACCACCACCACCACTCACTTTTGAGTTGGTGTCACCCATCTACCTTCGCCTATGATCTTATGCAAGCGTCCTCCTATTTCGCATTGTTGTAGTCACTTGCGATGCAGAAATCATGCACATTATTCAGCCTCGTCACGATATGCCAAATTCAGCCACACTCAAAGGACCGACATCGCTCGCAAACGATTCTCATCCATGCACGTCACCAAGACGACCATAACTCAGCCTCACGCAATGCCATCAAACCATCGACCTACTAGAGTTTTCCAACCAAGCAACCCAAGATCGCCTCTGGTGATACGATATCCCTCTTCTGGCTCCATAGGTCAGGTATCCTCTTAGCCACTCACAGCACTCATCCATGACACATGCCATTTATATAGCTATGTCCTTCATCAGGGTATAATTTTAACAGGAACCACGGAGAACTGCGTGCTTTATTTAATGCGAATAACACCAAGACTTGATGTACCCCTCCCTGATACCCCTCCCTAATACCAGAGACCCTGAAATTTTGCCTCCCACCGCCGGTGTCGCTGACCTCTTACACAGTAATGTTACCATAGCCACCCAAAAAAACCCTGAGCTCGCGGGTCGGGCGGCCCGTCTTCGCTCTGCTTAATCGCTCACCTCAACAAAAACATCTCACACGTTGTAGTCACGTATTTGACTCACAGCTTCTGTCGAAAAACCCCGCGCTTTCACTCTCAGTTTCAGAGAAGAGGAAACCGACAGAGTACATTCAATTGAGATGTCACGATACCCTCACTTTCATATGGACACTCTAATACAAGGCCCAGTCCAATTGTTTACACTAAAACTGGAAACCAGCAGCTTTAGCTCCATCTCCCCGCGTCCGGAATCTGCCGATCCGATACGTTACGAACCCGTACACGGGGCAAGGATTGCACCCCGGGTCTTCGCCAACAAGCGGGCGGGAACAAAGCTCGGCTCGGAGCTTCACGGCTTCGTTCGGCTCTGCTGAGTGCACCCCTTCTGCTCTCACTCGGAGAACGAACCTTCCACCGTCGGGATCCTCAGGAACAGGAAGCTGTCAGACGTGCAAGATGTCCAACGTTCCCACTCGAGCGAGACTACCCGAACCCAATTGGCCCTATGGGCATTGTCTTTGCCCTGATCGAGAAGGGAGACACCCGGGTGTCTTTCTGCGTGTGCTGCGGTTTCCTGAGATCCCCGATCTGGGGTAGTTGTGACATGGTAAACCCAGTCCATGACCACATTCTGGGTTTGGTCTGTCCGAGGTGCGGGATGGATCGGTAATGTCGGTAGCCCTCTGTCATGTTCCTGACTCGCCCGGTGATACAAGGTTGCAGGCTACCTGCCATCGTGATCTTCATCTGTAGGACGAATTGGTCTCTCATGCGAAGGATACTGCGCGAGACCACTGTCCTTCGCCACCCACTCTGCGGAACTCGACACCGTCGCCAAAGTATCCGGCTTCCTGCCACGCCTTCATCATTGGCCCCTTGAATGGGCCCTGCGTCGCACCGCCGTCCCTTCCATCTGTCCACCGAAATTCCCACTCAGCATCCTCCGAAGAGGCGTCTTCACTCCCAGCTTGTTCCTGCGCCACCTTCGGCTCGACCCACTCCTCGCCTGTTTCCTTGCGATACTCTCGTACCAGCATCTCCCTCTCCTGGTCGTAAATATCTTCATAGTCCCTGCTGAGGAGCTTGTCTGCCGCATCCGTGATCGTATCGATGGCCTCTTTGATCCGCGCTTGCTCAGGGTCCTGTTCGGCCTCATCTTTCTTCTCATCCACGTCCATGCCACTTCTCTTCTTCAGTTTCCATTTTGGAACCTTCTTAGTCTTAGTCTGGCCCTTTCCTAGTCGTGCCAGGGCCTCAAGCGGCGTCTCCGCCTTCTCCAGCCGCAGGATTAGCTGTTTCAGTAGCTCCGAGACTTGCACTGCGTCATCCTCGAATCTTTGTTTCCTTGCCTCAGCCTCTCGCTTCTGATGAGCCTCGGCGGCCTTCTTCATATCCTTCTTGCTGAGACCCTCTAACCAGCCATCATGCACCGCGTCGACATCCCCAGCCTTGCGTACGTAGTTTCCAGCTTCGTCAAACTGACCGTCCTCCATCTCCTGCTTCAAATTGAAAGCTTCCACCTTTGGTGCATTGCGCTTGAGGCCACCGGCACCAACCTCTTCATCTACTCCTTCTTCTTCTATCGCTAGGTCGATATCGGCCTCATCGTCACTGCTTTCCTGATCGTCTATGCGTATTGTGCTGCCAGTCTTGCTATCGAACTCTTGCCCGGCGATATCTTTAACGTCGAGAAATTGCACATTCTTCTTCTTCCGACCGGATTTGTCGAATTCACTGGGCTCATCGTCACCCTTCGCTTCTTCGTCGTCGTCGTCGTCAACGCGAAACATATCATCGTCGTCATCATCGTCATCGGCTTGATCTGCCTGGCTGTTTTCGGTCGGGCCACCTTTCTCGTAGCTGTCCAACTTTTCTATGATGTCCACATTGCCCTTCTTCCGCCTGTTCGCGCGCGCATTGAAGTTCTCGTTGTCAGAATCGCTGTCGTAGCCATCTAGGTTGACGGCACCTCGTTTGGTAGCATTGCCGCCGCCGATAACGTCTGCGTCGAGAATGGCATCGTCCTCTCGAGCATCGGCGGCAAGGGTGGAAGGATTGCGGACGTCAAACTTGACACGCTTGGGGTCGAGCCCGTCAACGTCGTTGTGATGGGTTCGTGCAAAGTTCTCGCCGTCACGCTTCGGCCTTGCAGCGGAATATCGCGACGCCATGATGAAGAAGAGTAATATTGATTGATGCCTGAGTCGAGGTAAGGCTCACGTCAAAGGAGACGAAGTGTAGCCGTGAAGGAAGATTTAGTATTGCATCATGGCTGGCTGTGAGTTTCCCTAAAACCCCCACAATAGAGCTCCGGTGAAAGTGGCCAAAGCTTCTACAGGGACCTAATGAGCAACCCTTTGCAACCCTGAGCCGCTAACCCTCCCCGTTTCCGTTGCGTCATCTGTGGCGGGCCTGCCAGCGCCTCGCTGCCTCCAGTTCCGTGCCCCACGTCAGGTCGGCATGCTCTGATGCTTAAACATCCTCCAGCTGCACACCATAAGGTAAACTCGGGCCTACGACTTTGTTCAGCTTGTTGTAATTTTTGCTCACTTTATTATCCACGTTTCTAAATCTTGGCATACTGAAACCAGCTCGTCTCCAAGCAACTTTACCTTGCCTACCTTCTTTCCCGTCGTCCGTTCTTTGGGCTTGTTGCCATCATGGTCCGTCATCAACGTCTCGGCTTCCACTCCTACCTGCTTGCTGACTTCTTCCCAGGCGTCCTTCGCCGGTGGTTTCGATCCGACCAACCCGGAACACCTCTTTAATATGGCTCGTCACGGCCGACGCCCCCTTGTCCAGCGTTTCGATGAATACTACCGTTGCTATCCTCTGATTATGGCACCCGGCTCCGAGCGCCCTGAGCTAAACTATGGCTCCAAGATCATCCTCCCTCCTTCAGCACTTGACAAGGTCTCGAAGCTGCACGTCCAGTGGCCACTTCTGATGGAGATGATCAACGGTGAGAAGGGCAAGCAGTCGCACGCTGGTGTGCTGGAGTTTATCGCAGAGGAAGGAAGAGCCTACATTCCACAATGGGTACTGTTCCCCCTCTGTGCCCTCGAAGAATCATCATGGAAAATTGCTGACAAAAGCTAGATGATGGTTACCCTCGGCATGGATGTTGGTGACATGATCCAGATCCGCACCTGCTCTCTTGAACTCGCGAAGATGGTCAAGCTTCAGCCGCAGTCAGTCAACTTCTTGGAGATTAGCGATCCTAAGGCCGTCTTGGAGAAGGCTTTCCGAAATTTTGCAACCCTCACGAAGGGCGACGTCTTCAACTTCGAATATAACGACGAAATCTACGACGTCGCCGTCCTCGATGTCAAGCCTGAGACCGAGAAGATGGGTGTCTGCATGATCGAGACTGACGTGTCTGTCGAGTTCGCACCGCCCGTTGGATACGTGGAGCCTGAGAAAAAGAGTGGTACGAATACGCCGAGGAGTACCAAGGGCGGACTACCAGTCGGAGGGGTTGTGCACAGCCAGGGAAGCATGGCTCAGTCTATCAACTACTCAGCGATTGCTCCGTCAGTGACTAGTACACCAACAAACTTCCTCGGTGAGGGCCAGAAACTGGCAAAGAAAGGTAGCAAGAACGCAACTCCTAAGCCTGCCACCCCTGTTCCGACGGAAGCAAACACTACTGCTCAGCCTGCTCGTCGAGACGGCGCCCCAGCTCCCCTTCGCTTGGCGCCCAACAAGCTCTTCTTTGGATACGAGTATACACCATTGAAAACAAAAGAGGAAAAGGAGAAGGAGGCTGCTACGGCGCAAAGACCTCACTTTGCCGGCCAAGGCCAGACTTTGAGAGGAGCAGTCAAGAGAAAGGGCGAGGAGGATGCGAAGGCCCCCGAGAAAAAAGGCTCAGGAGAGGGCAATAGACTTGATGGTCGCAAGCTTCCACGGTGAGTGGCTTTGGCTCAAGAAGCTGAGCTGCTGAAGACGGCATGGTATATTAGCTGCATTAAGGATCATGATTTCGGGGACGGCGTTTACGGAACAGATGACTTTCATCTTGTGAGACAAATCACATCTTGTGTTCTTCAAGCAATCAAGTGATATCTAACGTGCTCAAGTCTCCGAGTACGATCTTCTTCCTGCCTCAGAGCGATCCTGCAATCCATCGTCTGTTTGCCCCCTTCATCCGTTGACCCTCTATCAACGCAACTCTCCAAGCAATTCCTATGTATTGGTGCAGATCCCGCACCAGAGCTCACCCTTCAGATTGGGAAGGCTCTTCAAGCCATGAGCAGTGCTCGCCATGACACGGGCGAACATTTGCTTATGCAGATGTATCTCCTTCAGGGCTCGCATTCCTCAGCCCACTGCTCGAAGGGTACGGGCCTGTTGTTGGGGTACTTCAGAGGTGAGTCAAGGCTTCGTCTACGGTCAGCGAGTTCAATTCTCATTGCTCTGGAGTGATACTCCGCTACGGGTCATCACTTACTTTCCATCTCCATCCACCTTCAGCTTCTTCGTAGGCGTATCCGTGTCCATCTGGTCTTTAATGCCGAGATCGTCGTCATCCTCACCAACTGCCGGCGCACCCTTTTGGCTCTTGGAAGGCGTGTTGATGGGGGTGAAGCCGCCCGTCCTCTTGCGCTTGGACGCAGAGGCACTGCCACCTGCGTTAGAACCAGTGGCCTTGCGAGGTGTAGAAACCTCACCAGAACCACTGGCGGCATTTGCAGCGGCGAAACGAGCGACACAGTCTTGGCCGTGTCGCTTGCGGAAATCCTTGATCATGGACTTTGTGAACTTCTGACTGGAGAAGGGGAAGGCGGTTAGCGACACAACCCAGAATCAGATGAAAGACACTCGATACTTGAAAGAGAATGGTATAGAAGATGATTGCAATCGGGGGGAAGACTTACTTGATCGCACTCTCCGTGAAGTCGTATCCCATCTGTTTCATGGCGCTGGCAACGGCGTTCCAGTTGGCCTTGATGCTTCCTCCAGAGCTGTTGACGCAAAGCATTGCCATGAGCACATCGCGCTCAGCGTTTTCGTTCCACTTCTTCTCAATGGGAGCCATGATGGGTGATTTTCTCTTTCAAAGACCATGCGAAAATGACACTGAGTGACGGAGTGATCCTTCCTGGGGTGGGCAAGCAGAAGAAATGTCTACGCTTTTGCCAGAAGCGAAGGGCGAAATGCCAGAAGGTGTAGAGCAGAAACGGGGAAAAAAGTGGAAAAGCAATCCCAAGTGAATGCAAAGGGAACCGCTCCTGGTTAAAAGCTGGGGACGATTTTGGAAGAGGAGTGAGCAGACTGAGCAGAAGGGCTAGGTAGTTTGCTTGCAAGGCAAGCCACCTCAGGCAGCCGATTCTCGTTAGCAGCCGTAAGAAACACCTGTTGGCACCTGTAACCGTGTGAAGGTTCCGGATCACGGAAGAATGCTTGATTCACTGATACAGCTGGCAAGCAAGATTGGAGAGCCGAGGACATGGCTTGCAGAGCGTTGCTCCGAGGGTGCCTTGCACAACTGCCAGGAGATGCGGGAGTGTACGAAGTAGTCAAGGAGGAACAGTGCCCTTTCAGAGCGGTGAAAACATGGTTATCGTACACACACAGTAGAGGCGGCAAGATGGTCTGGTTAGCTCTAGGTTTCTTCACTACTTGTTCAGGCCGGGTTCATGAACCGCTATCGGTGGCAACCTCCTTTCCTTCGCGAACATTTCCCTGTGGTCCACTTCCACCTCTATCCTGGTAGATATCACTTGCCAAGATGCTGAACGATTCCTCCTCTCAAGTCGTGCAAATGTAGAGCCACAAGATTCGGGAAACCCTCATGTCCGCGCCGTTGAGCAACATGAGCTCAAATCTCGTCCTCGCGAGGCATATATCCAAGGAGACTACATTCATGAAGCGTCAGCTTCAAATCGACATCGATTCCTGGTGATTTCTGCACTTACGGATCCTCGATCTTCGGACGCTTGGTTGGGGTGTCGAAGTCCAACTCATCAAGCCCCTCTTCTTCTTTGTACTCATTCTTCAAACCGGGGATGGCTTCATCCTCGTCATCTTCCTCAGGGGACTTGACTGCAGGAGCAGTAGACTTCTTGCGACCAGAGCCAGGGGCAGCGCGCTTCTTGGGTGTAGCCTTGGTTGGAGTCGCGGTCGTAGATCCTGAGCCGTTGTTGTCACGGGCTTTGCGGAGCTTGGCCACGTGCTGGCTGCCAGGGGAACTCATCGTCAGCAAAGGCCAAAATCCAAAGGTTGAAACGGCACATATAGAAAGCAAGGTAGTAGGCAGTCAGTACTTAATGGCATCGAAAGAATAGGCGTAGCCCATATCCTTCATGCGGATAGTCAGATTCTCGATGACAGCCTTTCCAGGCTTGAACTCGTCAAGGAGACACAATAGGAGGTCTTGATGAGACTTCTCATTCCAACCACGGGTAGGTTTGTTGCTGGTGCCTGGTGTCTTGGAGGCCATTCTCGCTTTTAGGAGCCGATGAGGCAGAGTGATGGGGAAACAAGTGAGGGTGGATGGAAGAGCGCAATCAGATGACGAGACGGGATGTGAGGGTGCAGTAGCCAGCCGAAGGTAACGAGAAAGAAAGTGGGTGATAGATGAGAGTGGTGACAAAGGGATGAGACAAGGAGTAGGTGAATTGTGGGATGGGATGACAAGATGAGAGGCTGTGGCCTGGATCGGGCTCAGAGTGATTGACACCTAGCCGTCGTCATCAGTGTGCCAACTGAACGTACCGGAGCGCCCCTTCAGTGAAGGTGTATCCTTGTCCATGAAGGATGGTCATGATCGAGCTCCATTGCTCCTTGTTGAAGGTCATGCCCTCAAGAATGGCAATGAGAACGTTCTCATGGACTTTCTCGTCCCATTTCTGAACCGGAGCCATGCTGGAAGCACCAAGATGTATTGTGATGTTGGCTGACTTGTTGCTTGGAGCAAAGGGATGTCCCGAGGAGTGAATGACTTTGTGAAGCGAAGGGAGTGTAAATATGAGACGAGGTGGTAGTGTAGAAGTGGGAAGATTGGGTGCAGGTGAATGGGTGGGGAGAAGAGAGGAGAGAGGAGAGAGGAGAGGGAAAGTAGAGTGAGGAGAACGGGCATTTGTAGCTCTGGCGGCTTCCAAGTCACGCAGACCGCGTCATCTCGGGAAATAGAATAGCACGAGGTGACGCTTCTGACCATGAGAAATATGAAAAGGCGAAGCAAAACTTACCGCAGCGCGTTCCATGTCATCTCGAATCCGTTGGCGGCGAGAACCTGAACAACGTGGTCCTTCTTCTCCTGGCTGAGGCCACCAGCGTCGGCTGCGAGGTCATGAAAGGTAAGGACCAGTTCACGGAGGAAAGGCGGGCTGTCCCAAAGCGAGTTGGACTTTCCAGAAGACATTTCGAAGGTAGCGTAGAGACGAAGAAGATGGGAGTGGATGTTCGTGCGGTTGAGGAGATGTTTGCGTCTCGTAACTTTGGTGGTTGAGAAAGTTTGTGAGTTTTGAGAGAGGATGGAGAGAAACACTTCGGATTGACCCCTCGAGATTCGATGGAAAATAGGCCTCGCATTGTGTGGTGTTGGTCGCCAGCCGTTGGCGTCTGTACAACACCGACAATTATTCATTGATGTTGCTATCTTGGTCGGATTCATCGATCACTGGTAATACACGTACATACAGAAAGAAGTGCCATGAACCAAAGAAAACAACCCAACAGCAGCCAGCAATTTAACCCGATTTAACCATTTAGTACGAAAGATGACAAGAACGCTCGCGATTATTGATGCAGACACGTCTGTGAAAGGACACGGACAGTCGGATCACTGTTCCGCCTCCGCGTGGAGTGTACATTATGTTTCGCCATACGAGAAGCTGCTTTAGTTTGTCAATCCTGTACACAACACAGCAAAGACAAAGGGGTTCGCTCACTCTGTATGGTAGTGCTCTCCGGGTCCGCCGTCACCATGTGCAGCAAGCTGGAGGACTGCCTCATCATCCAATGGGTGGTGTTGCGCCAAATCAGGTGCGTCCATGCGGCGTCTCTTGGCTATTGGCTCGCCCGTATCATCATCCTCACCATCAGCATCAGCCTCGCCATCGGCATCAGCCTCTCCATCCTGACCTTCCACTTTCAGAGGGACCGTTGTGGAGTCTGGCGCGCTACCAACGGATGTCAGTGATGGTCCACGGTCGACTTGGGTAGTCTCTATGTGCTGGCTCATCAGTCCTCTTGCCATTAAGCCCCTGGACTCGTCGAGTTCTGCAATCTGCTGCTCAAGGGGGACGACGGGTCGGTTGACATCCATAGTGGCTTGGGGCATCATGCTAGTTGGAGGATCGGGCGAGGTGGCAGTGGCTGGGTCGACATTTGAGTCTGTGTTGATGTTCTGCACAGCAGTAGAAGTATCTGCAGAACTCGCAGCACCTGTCTCAGCTTGTTGCTTCTTGGGTCGACCCCGTCCTGGACCAGGTCGACGAGTGATGGGATTCAAAGCTGGGTCGATCCTGTGGGGGCTCCCTGTTGCTGTACCATTGGACTCAGCCTTGTGCTGGGCTCTGCGCAAGCCCTGGAAATGTTGACTAAAGATGGATCGTCAGTGAGAATGCACACAGGGGATGAAGACGGACGAGAAGTCGCGTGACGTGGGGATTCCAGAGTCATCCTGCAGATCGTCTAGGGAACAACAAAGAGTTGTGGTTGACCTTGCTGAGAAGAGACGATAGTAAGGAATGATGGAATGGTATACATTGAAGTTTCCACAAATGACGAGCAGGCGCATAAAGGTTAAAGAACACGTACCGACATCCTTCATTAGTGAAGCCGTAACCAAGCGACCGCATGTGTCCTCCAATTGTCGTCCATTCGCCACCGCTTATGACGCCAATGTTCTTTACTGACAGAATGGTAAAGAATAGGTCCTTGTCGGCCCTGTCATTCCAATTCTTACTGTTCATCATTTGTGGCTATGAAAGCTGGTTGTGGGTCTGGGCTTAGGAGTGTAAGTGAGCTCAAGCAAGGGCGTCGTGATGATAGCAAGCACTGGCGCGTGGAAGGAAGTTGGATAGAGGATGTTAGGACAGGCAGCGGGTGGCGGCTGAAATTGGTAGTGAGCGCTGGTGCGGCACGGTAAGACGAGACACGAGGGGGGCTGGTCTCCAATAAAGGGAAGTTACCTGTGGGTATCCGGACGGTCCGGAGGGCGGCAATGGTTGATCCGGTCAAGATATGTCGGTTGAGTGCGGAAGCTGGCAGCGATATAACTTGCTTACCAAGTGCTGAGGAAAGAAAAACGAAATGCTGAGCCTCATGCAATTGATCGAAATGCGGAGGAACCGATATTGAGGAAACTGTGCCTGATGCTGTCGTTGCAAGGGAAGCCAGATGGTCAAGGATAGTACGGATTAGACGATGTTTAGCCGTAGTGTTATCTCCTCTCGCAAAGAGGTGACAGCTCGGATGCTTAGGAAAGCGAAGTGTGGCCTCAGGCCAGGTGTCTCACCCTGTTCCATCAGGCAGCCCTCACGTGATATCGCGAAAAGTTGGCGCCCCCCCTGGCTTGATCACCCACCTGCAAAAGTTCGCGTCGTCGCGTCCACCAAGGCAACCTCATGGCCCCCCTCACCGCCACTCGTTTTGCTGCCCAGCGAGCACATCTGACCATACATGATCTTGAAATGGATCCCAATGGCTCCTGCTTACCTTGGTTGTACTGAAGCAAATTTGAAGCAACTTTCTGCGACCTCTGAAGGTAGTTTTAGTGATGAATCGTGATGTGCTGCTGAGGCATTGAAGGTAAACCTGCGACGTCACTGTTGCCTCCTCCCACCCTCCCTTGAGAAGTAGGCCTGCATCGATGCAATTAGCGCTGAAACCAGACTGAGTCCCCGTCGACCAGACTGAGTCCGACGGGGATGTGATTGCGGATCACAAATCAGCCATGAGGGAAAATCTGACGCAGGCACACGCTTTGGCGCAATGCTGCAGCCGAGGCCATAAGGCAATGACGATTGCTGTCGTATCCCAGCCGCCTCCCCGTCGAAGTTCACCGGCCGTGAATACATAACCCTGTACTCCGTATAGCGAACCTCATGAGCTGTCGGACCAACGACAAGTATTGCTTGCCTGCGTATTTTCTCGATGTCGTATATCAGACAACGTTAGGATAATCGCGAGGCGCAAGCTATTGTCGCATGGCATCCAGACATGATTCGCACAAAACACCCCTCCCCTGTCTGGCTCATTAACCGTTCTTGGTTCTCAAAAGCAAAGAATACGGTGCTAGTTAAAGTGGCTGCATGCCGAGTCCTGGCCGCGGTGACTCACACGCTTGTTTCACTGGCATCTTTGTCCCAACGGGATAGCTATTGTGGCCCCAGCAACCACTTTACACGGTCTTGCGCGCACCCTTCGGCGGGATGGGCGGGCGCTGATGGCGGGGGTTTCTTTGGCTTCAGGTGGTGCAGAGGCCCCACCAGGAGCTGGAGCTCAGGTCTTGCCGTTCCATCTTTAGTGGGTTTACCCACTAAACAAATGCGGATTCTAGGTGCCGATAGCGTCCTGCAACCTCTTCCACACCCCTCCTGCCTAGCGAAACCTCCCATTTCGCCTTATTCTTGTCTTCTCAACACCACCATCACTTTGTTCATGCCCCCTCTTTCTGCCTGCTTTCACATCAAGCTCTCTACGTTCCTATCCCTCCTTGCGACTGACCGGGTAGTGCATGTTGGACGGCAGGCAACCGTGGCCCCGGTCGAGTCCACCATCCCGAATACGGTCGCCCAGTGTCCAACCCAGCTAGATAGTGAATGCATATCATCCGTCTTTCTTCCCTTCCACCATCGCCACCCGTTCCTGAATCCCTGCGTGCACTCCCCCCTCCCCGTACTTCTACACCCTCGTCAGCTCTCAAAGAAGACGAATGAACCCAAAAAAGTGACGACGCCCTCGTTTATAATACACCTTCCCTCCCCTTCTCGCCCATCTCTAGCATCTTCTCCTTCATATCCTCAGGCTTCCACTTCCCTCTCGACTTCACACCTCTTCCATCCCGAATCTACAACACGCGATACGTGATTAGATGAGAGGAGAGACGTGAGAGCAGAGGGCTTTACAACACATCACTGTCGACCGTCCTGTCGCTGTTGCCTTGCTGTGACAGATCCATCCGATCAGACTCTTAAGTCGTCTCTGCGCCTCCGGACGAGACACATCTATCATCTGCATGCCACCTTAGCCTCCGCCTATTGCTCCGAAACAAGGCCTACCGTTCTGTCTCAGATCTTCGACGCCGCCTCGACGTAATCGAAAATTCACGGTCTCCTCACTATCACTTAGTTCGAGTCTCGCCCACCATCGCTCCCATATTTGCAAACTCCCTCTCCCGTCCACAGGATATATCTATCCCACGACGAAAGTAGAACACCTCTTTCAAGTCTCAACTCTCGGACGACATTCATTGAATAGCCACAACCGTCACAATGGCTACCAGTGTTGACAATGCCTTGGCGCGCTTCCTCTATGCTATCCTCAAGCAGAAGAATCTTAAGGACGTGAGTTTCTCCCCAGCCCTGGCGCAGCATCTTTTGAGACTTGGGTCTAACTCCTCGGCAATTATAGATCGACTGGAATCAGGTCGCTCACGATGAGGCGCTTATTGACCCTTGCCCGAACGGTCATGCTGCTCGCATGAGGTATTCAAGATACAAGTCCACTATCGAGAAGGCACTCGAGAACGGCGACTCTCACAAAAGGTCCCGAACTTCAGAAAAAGGGGGTGTTACAAAACCCAAGAAAGGATCGTCAAGTCGCAAAGGAAGCATTGTTAAATCCGAGTCTGGCATGAATTTGGCTTCTCTTGCACAGGTGAGAAACGTGGCATATCGACGTGCACGGCTGTGGCTGACTTCTCAAAGTTCTCTCCAGCCTCTATCGTCTCCTCTGCTTTCACTGGTGACTGTCATGACGGCATCCTTTCGGCTCGCTTCCTCACACCTTGCAGCGACGATATGACTCATGGAGTTCTGCATCAACAGACAGACGTTCCGGCTGATTACCCTCCCCCAGGCTCGCAATTTCTTGATGCAGCTTCGCACGACCCCACGAGCCCCAGCTATTCGGCATTCAACGCTGCCTTTGACCTAAGCAACCTGGACGCCGGGTCTGATGCCTTCCAAACGTCCCACTCCTTGGATCTTGGCGGAAACCAGATCACCGGAGGGCACGACTGGAGCGATCGCTTCCACGACGACACTACTTTCTGATACCCGCGGCCGATCGCTGCACACAAACACTACACCCATGGTGCGATCGAAGATCGAAGCCAGATTCCGAGAATGCACGCCCGAGTCGGGTCAGAACCTTGGATTGCTCTAAACCTGCTTGCTGCGTTTTATGACTTAATGATTTCCATAATAGCTCTTAGAAGGAGCACACACAGATCTGAATGACAAAAAGAACGATTGGGGTCGAGTGGAGACTAGAGGGCGAACGTCTGGACAATTGGCTTAGCCTGTGCTCAAATATCAGGAGTAAGGGAGTTGTCAGTCCTACTTTTTGAGAACGTGTACTATCATCTGAACATTTCATCCTTGCTCGTTTTCTGCTTGATGCTGGCCAGAACAGAGATAAAATAGGGAGAGACTATGACATGAAGATCAAAAAACTGACTGCGAGCATCGCTTCTGCTTCCGAGATAATGTTGACGATAAGTGACAGTGTGCGATATGCTCTCCCGCTCTGCCTTTCTCTTCAGCCAGTCTCACAGCTGCCAGCCCGTCTTGATGTCCATGCCATTCAACTGTGAAGAATTTTCACGGCCAATGGCTTCCGTCTACAATGGAGGATCTTGACAACAGACAATCACGTTGAATTCCTTCCAGGGAGAAAGAGGGGGGCCGACAGATCTCCATAATCACTTGTGTCAGCTGGCATTAACGTTCATTCTCAGCTGGCAAGTGTCCCAAACCATTTCTGTAACTGGCACTCATATCATACAATAAGCAGTCGATTTGGCGTTTGGGCTCATTCACTCACCCAGGCATCCCTCAAATGCAGAACCCTTTTCATCTGGGACCTCCGACTTCCATTCCCCTTGCCTATCAGTCCTTTGGAGTTCATCATCGCCCTCTGATTAGAAAACTTCAATAAACCTGAGTGAAGGTGTCCGTAATTTGGGCTTTTCATACGAGATTCTCACGGGCGCTCAACAACTCATCACTTCATTCGTTGCAAAGAAACTCAATCCGCCATGTCTGCCACGACTCCCAAGAAAGAACCTACCGCCTCTGAGGCCATGTTTTTCTTCGCCATTGTCAAGCACACGCGAAACAAAGCCGACATTGACTGGGCTGCTGTCGCCACCGAGCAGGGCTTCAAGAACGCTGACGTCGCAAAGGTAAGCTTAACTCTCACCTTCAGCCTGGCCATCCTCCGCGATAAATAATTACCACAAAAGAAACATTATCTGACTGGATACCCAACAGGTGCGATTCGGCCAAGTGAAGCGCAAGCTCGGCATCAACGACACCTCTGGCGCCGCAAAGACCCCAACAAAGTCCGGCGTCGCTTCAGGTCGCGTCGCCAAAACCCCCACGAGGCGTGGAAACGGCAAAGTCAAGCAGGTGAAGACTGAGGACATCGACAATGAGGGAAGCTGCGACGCTGGAGTTTTGCCTCCGAGCACCCCTGGTGGTGGCAACGACGTGAAGCCGGAGCTGGACTATCCCGTGGCAGATGATTTTGCGGATCTGTGAAGACTGGTTCTGAAAAAAAAGGGGGGATATCGGACGGAATGTCCTTGATGAACGGATGAGGAGTAGACTTGATGAGATGAGACCCTGGGGTCCGAGTGGATGATCTGAACCGATCAGTCCTTTAGCTCGGCGAGATGCTTGCTTTGTGGTAACGGATCATGAGAAATTCGCACACCTCACACATGTCCTTGAGACTATTGGAGTCAAAAGCAAAATCCTCGATAGGTCTTTATCGCGCACAGTGCTTTGCACCATCTCTCAATCTGTGATTAGTTAGACACTGAGAGGGCGACTGCGCTCATGATACTCCCCACAGCACCTATAGGACCGACAAGCAGCTTTATCTCGCAAGGGTAAAATAAATCACAGTATCTCTGCATTTAGTTCCCATGGAGTGCTTCCGAGTTCGTTGCTGAAAGAGCCAACTGCAATCATTCATGGTTCAGCGGATCAAACACAGCCCTGCTGGCGTTTCTGTTGCGAAGGACACCAGCCCCCGTCAAAGTGCACAATTACGAAATGAGCAACCATCTTAATCATTCATCATCCTATTGTACTCCAGGCAGCCATTCCATTGAATTGACGCACGTGGACCAGTGCACTTCTAACCCCCACCCATCCGTGATCCCCAGCCTTCGTCTTCACTTGTGCACCCCCACTGCAATATCTCACAAGCTTCCTGAATTCACAGAGGACCAGCTTCAGTACGTGCTGATTCTTCGGAGTTCATATGAATGAGCCTCTAATCTTTTCCCAGGGGATCATCATCAAGACGCTTTGCACTTTGTTGTCCAATCCTCACAACGCTGAAGCTCGCCCGTATCAAACAACAAGCAACAAGCAAACAAGTGAAGCCTCGCACTCGAAAGGTAAGTTTTTTTCCTTGAGACGAACAAGTCATTGGTTTATATGGTAATTGGCTTGCTGACCACAAAAAGTCAAGATGGCTCCTCGCAAGGTCAACGACGGTGACGCTTCAGCCCCTGGTCTGACTTCCGCCGAGAACAAATTCATCAAGACCATGTTCGATAACATGAAAACACGCCCCGACGCCGACTGGGATAAGGTCGCCGAGCAAATGAGCCTCAAAGACGCAAAGTGTGCCAAAGAGCGCTTCCGTCAGATCGCCCAGCGCCACGGCTGGAACAACAAGTCCGAGTCCGGCTCCAGCAAGGTCACGAAGAAGAAGCCTGCCGCTGGTCGTGGTCGCAAGAAGGCTGCCCCGGTCAAGAAGAGAGAAGATGAGGAGGATGATGATGATGATGAGGAGGAGATGGCTCCTGAAGAGGTCAAACGCCTTGTGAAGAAGCAGGCAGCTGGTCCGAAGCAAACGCCGACGAAGGAGGAGAGTGACACGGAGGAAGGCGGCGTCAAGAGCGAGAATGATGAGAAAGACTGGGAGGTCTAAAGGAAGGGATATCAGATTCCTGTAAATGGGTTTTCTATGTGGTGTTTTCGTCTGGAGAAGTCTCTGGTGGTGGCACATTGCGGTCGGTGAGGAGTCATGACAAGGACGGGACCTCAGATGAAGTGCAGATGGACTGAAGACATGAGTTTCTTGATAGATCAGGCACTGGATGACATGGGTATGGCCTGCAACGGCTGCTCTCTGAGTAATAAAGTTCAGAAATGCAAGCGACAAAGTGCTCGTTTCGGGTTGCGACGGCTCTGGCAGCCTTGATCTTGACCACGTGAACAATGTGACCGGCTACGTGCAGTCCTGCCCACACCCGTCAACATCTGTAGTGAACGGTCAATTCTGCCTTGAGATGAGGCTTGATTGCTTGGATGGTTTCCAAACCTTCCCTGGTGTTCTTTTGAAGTTTCCATGATTGCAGGATGTGCGCTGGACGGCCCTGAAGATGGGGGCTGCTCTTCACAGCCCCTTTTCCTCCATCGTCGCGACTTCAACCCGATGCCTCGAACCACCTCAGCCCAAGAACACTCCCCCTTGCGCCTCACGGTCATCACCGGCTGTATCAACTGACACCATAGCTTGCAGCAGCAAAAGGGCATACATCCGGGTAGTCTGCACCTTCAGCCTCCTCCTTTTCAGTGTTTTCGGTCCTATTCATCTGTGCCATCTGTCGACCAGCTGTTGAGGACTGCCGCCCCTCTGCCGCATTCACGATTGATTGATGACATCTTGCTATTGTTCACTTCACCAACCCAACTCTTGTCTATGTCCGACCGTTCCATCTCTTTCTCGACCTCGGACGAACGTACCTACAAAAAGAAAGCCAGTCCTCATTCACTCCCGTCTTGTCTTTCCGGTCCTCCATCTCTCCTACATCGCTTCCTCTGTCTTCTTGACCATCAGAACGCGCAGCACCACCTACACAGATCAGTTTCGTGAGTCACCTTTTCCCGTCCTGTCAGCCTTTCAGCCACTTGACTTCAAGAGACAGACCGTGTCTCGATGCTGACCATTCTCTCAGGCTTGCAACCCAGACCACATCCTGAAAACGTAAGTACGATGCTATCTGCTCTACCGAATCTTCACGTCGTGAACACTCCCTTGACACCACCACTTCTGTCTGATAAATCGCCCTTGCCTTTCGTCTGACAATCACGACCTCCATCCGTCATTAACCCGCTCTCTTCAATCAGAAACATAAAACCATTCGTCATCGCTCGTACTCAGCACGCAACATGTCGAAGCAAGACCCCGAGCAGCAGATCAGGTTCTTGGTCACCTGCATCGGCCACACAGCAAATGGGCGGGTGAGTTCAGCTTCTGACAAGGTTGCCCAACAGGGCTTCATTGACGGAACTTTCTAGCCCAACTTTCAGTCCGTAGCCGATGAGCTCGGCATCGTCTCCAAGGCTGCTGCGTACGTACTCGTTCTTTCCCAAGGTCGTTTCCAGCGGCCGTGCTGACAGCATCCGTTGCAGTCACAAGCGATACGAGCGCCTGCTCAAACAGTACTCCATCACTTCTAAGCCCGCTTTCGCCAACAATGGTGCTGAAGAGAAGAGTTCTCCAAAGTCCTCTCCTCCTAAACGCAAGGCCAATGGCCAGACGAAGGCCAGGAAGCCCGCCGCGAAGAAGGTGAAATCGGAGCCTGACAGTCCCGATCGCTCTGATACACCCGTCAAGGCTGAGGCCAGAGAAGAGGACGACGAGCAGTCCGCGATTTCTGGTAAGTATTCCCGCCCTCATGCTTGCCTCCCACAGCGTGGGGGTGGCTTTCACTCCTTCGGTGCCCCATGGCTCCCAGGGCCTTCGATCTGTCAAGACAACGTATTAACATTCATCTTTGGCTGCACAGATACTGTTAAGCCTCACAACAGTGATGTGGCCTAATCCATCACATTGCAGCACCGATGAAGCTGCACGGATGCCAGCTCCCTGGCACTTTTCACACAGACCGTTTCCGGGCCCACGCTGATGGGTACTTACCTTGGGGGTTCTGACAGCATAGGGGCTGAGATGACGGTTCATACCGAACGTATTGGGCGAAAAGTTTGGTTCTGATAAATGCGTCTCCATGAAGAAGGCAACAATGGATTTCACACAAACATTTGCAGCTGGCCGTACTTCGCACAGATTCGGACACATGAGACATGAGGATGATTGATGATATCTCTGCTTTTTTTTTTTCTTACTACGTTTTTGCTATTTGGTCTCAACGAAGAGCTATGAGGTCTTGACCATCTCAGTTGTAGAAGATCGGATGCCAGACGGAGGTCTAGCTACCAGCCGCATAGGGGAGCTGCAGACGTAATGACAGCGTGAATGAAGATGATCGGCCCCACATTCTCGAGATTTCATTCTTCTGTATGCGTGACGTAGAGACATGTTGATGATCGCTCAGAGGTACACGGCGAGAGCCACGTTGACGATGCCCGCCTCGAGCCCGTGGCCTTGATGCTGCAGGCCGATGATTCAGCGACCAGGCAAAGCGCTTTTCCAAATCCACATGAATCATACATTGATATCGTCCATTTACATAGTTCATAATGCCAGCCGTCCCATTGAATCCCCTTTTCTTCGTCTCATCGAGGAGTGGCCCCGGCCAAGGTCCTTCACCAGGATCCACTCCAGCTACCACTGACCTTATTGTAACTTCGCAACAATGACATTCATTCAAGACAATATCCCGCCGGAAGAGAGTTAATATTTATTGAAGGAGAGAAATAAAAGCCCCTCATTATCTTGAAGCTCCGCGCCTCTCCAACCCCAATCCTTCTCCTGAACAAGACACTTCATCTCCTTTGCCAAATTCCCAATCCATCTCCTCCAACGTCAATATACCACCATGTCCACCAAGATCTCTTCCAAGACAGCCATGTCAACTCAGCGACAGGACAGTCCGGCTGGTATGTGTGAGGTCCCGGATCTATTTCAGGTCATGGCGCATGAGCTTGCTCGTGCCCGTGCAAACAACACCTTTCCCTCCACCATTGCTCCAAGCACCGATGTCCAAGCCACCGCCCATGACTACGAGCTCCTGTTACAGCTCCAGCATGCTCGCCAGTCTATCAGTAACTCAAAGCCTGAGTCTACCAACCACCTCTTTGTCGAGATTGCTCGTCGTATCCGTGATCGCGATGACGCATACAACTACGAAGCACATCGGGATGAAGCTGTTCGACGTGTCGAGTCTTATATCCGGTCGGTCGAGCATGAAAGAGAGTACTTTGAGAGTGTGCAATCAGCGTCCTTTTCTGACAGTCCTCCTTCGACACCGGCTTCCGTGACATCGCGTTGTGGTGCTAGCTGTTCAGCTGCCGAGGTGAACGAAGACGTCCTGTCTATTTATGAGCTGGCAGCCGAGCAGGCATTGAGTGAGGTCACCAGGCCTTTGATGGAAGGTTTGGAACAGTATGCCGACATGCATGAGGAGCAGAGGGGTTTGAGCAACGAACAGAAGGCCCTGCACCATCAGCAGGTGGCACTGGTCGCAAGCCAGCAGGTCATGGTCGACGAGCATGACGAGAATAATCAGGATCAGCGTGATCTGATCATAGAGATGAAGACTCATGCACGAGGTCTGCACGAAACAATGAACACCGCAGTCAGTGTCACGAATCGACTTTCGGAGACTGTCACCAATTTGCCAGACGCCATCCAGCAGATTGTCAGCGCTGCAGTCCAGGAGCAGACCAGGATTGCAGTGGCAAACGTTGCAGATGCGTGTCAGACGGCTATCAATGAGATCGAAGATCGGAAAATGAACCTCATTCGCGACGTGCTCGGTTTGCAGGCTGAGGTCGGCTACTCTCCGGGAGACGAGGCGACTGGAAGCCGCGCGGTTGTGAACGGGCAGAGCAAGCACGGAGTTGATCAATCGAGAGGAGGATCTGGGTCTATATTTGGTGTTCAGAAGTTGAAGTGTGTCGCGAAGAGAATTCTGCGAATCTAAAGGGGAAAAAAAGGAGGCAAAGCAGGTTGGCTGGTGATGTAAGGTGGCTGGTGCGGGACAACTGGAGGTGTGGCTTGAGCCATTAGATACCCCTAATATTGACTGCTTATCGCTGTAAACGAAAAAGATTACTCTAGATTTCTCTCTGAGAGGAAGCCCGGCTCCTGGATTGCTCTGTTATGTTAGTCAGCCAGCTGCAGCATCTATGGCCAACCCGATCTCCGTGATCCAAGTCACCATATCAACCAAATCCAGAGATAAAACCATTGGCGGAAGTATATTTCTGTTGAATGCACCGTAGCCAGTGTTATGCATGTTTTCTTCTGCCTAAATTCCCCAGTGTGGTGCAAATATGCGACAGTGGTCCTGCCGTCCAGAATTCACCCTGCCCGCCCATTGCTGGGTCCCCAGACGCAAGCGTACCTATCCCGTCTTCTGTAGCTTTTCTTCCATCTCGCCCACTCATGATTCATGCATCAAGACAAACAGCATCAGCTGCTGTCGACAGTTGTTCAGTCTACAATGATATCCAGCCCTTGCCATAGGGGCTTCGAGCCACAACACATGCCAGCCCCTTACATCGCTTCTGGAGAGCACAAGCTGCTCAGGATTCTCCCAACACGTTCAAGCAGCACTCGATCTCGCTCCATTTTACTGTTCAGCTCTCTCTGGATGTATCTTCTTTTGCAAACGATTTCCTCACATACAGTACGGCATTGCTGCAGAGTCCTTCGTTACTATACACCACAACAATCCTTCCTCCTAGAACATCTGATTTGATTTTCTTGGCTTGCTCGGTCAGTCACTTCTCTTACTGATCAAGAGATCGTTACTCTTGAACAACCTTCCCGCCGTATGCCTTCACATCCCCTTTCCGTGCCCTTGTACAAGCCTACATATGCACTCATCTCTTGCCCCTGGACCATGGTCACGGCCACACCTTCATAGCTGACTCTTGTTTGTCGAGTATTAGATATAGCTCTTCAGCTCCTACATGATGCCATCGAAGCGTACAAGCAAGAACCAGGCCCACGTGGAGGAACCAGCCAACCCTCCTGAAGGTGCTTCCTACGTACCAAAGGCTGCCAAGAGACAACGCAGAAACAATACGGAGCAGAACAACTCAGAGAGAGCTTCCAGAGAAGCTACTGCAGCTAATCAAGGTTTTCAAGGAGAGGAAGCTTCTCATTCTCGTTTTTATACTGCGTTGCCTCTGCCGAGCCCAACACCACACCTTGACCTCCTCTCGCCCATATCATCACAGCCACAAGTCTCCATGCCGCCTACCGGGCACCGCAATTCCTCCAATGCATCAAGGAAAAGCCTGTCATCGTACGTAGCGTCACAGATACAGGCTGCACCGCCTCGGCGGCCGCTCATGCAAGTAGTTCGAGAGAGCACAACCTTTCCGGACCCCCCTGAGATGCATCAAAACGATGGCCAAGACCTCGGTCAGACGTTAAGTGCCACTAACAGTGAGTTGCAAGCTTTCTGGGCGTCACTGTGTTATTCTAGACTGCTAACAACTCCGCACAGAGGATCAATTTCTCGCCAGGGTCCTGCTGAACCTGAGCTACGAGTGTGAGCGGCATCAGATCGATCTTCCGTGGGCAGATGTAGCATCAAGACTCCAACCCGGCCTGGAGAAAGGGAAGTTGCACGGATTCATGGTCAAACTCCGCTCCATCATCATGAAAGCCGGCTATGTTGTTCCCCCGCTTGAAGAAGACCGCGCGGCGAAGGACAATCTGGATATCAGGGGGTATTTCCATGACCCCTCTTGGGCCCCTGATGTGCCGCCTGTCCCTGTCTCTTTCGAAGATGAGGATCCAATCCCTTCAGCGTGGCTCCGCCTGCCCAATGATATATACGTTGAGCAGGAGCTGGAAAGATCAACAAGTGCGTCGAAACCGAAACTCAAGGCTAAGGTTCTGCGAAGACGGGATGATGGTCCTCTTCTCCCCTTCTCTTTTTCCTCGCCTTCCCCAATGCCCATTCAACCACCAATGGGTCATTTCCCTATCCTGAAGTCTCAGCCACAGTTACGGGCCTTCGGCAACGATCCTCCCCGCGGCGTCCCGACCCCCGCTCCGGCGAAGCAGAGCAGAGCCGGCCAGCTGATGGTTGTCCCGAAGGACTGCCCCAGCAAAAGGTGGAATGAGCAGCACTCAAGATACGGCCCAGCTCAACACACTGCTCTCTGGACTATTTCGGCGGAGCAAGAACAGCAGGGACTGCCAGCGCCGCCTCAGCTGCCAGCGCCGCCTCAGGGACCGTCAGAGCTGCCACAGCCTGCGATCCCTGCTCGGGCCCTGGAGGATTATTGCTGGCAGGGGGGTTGGTCTCAAACAAACAATCCGGGAGCCAGTGCGGTCCCAAGGGGTGAGCCCTCAACTTTCCAAGGCTTGCCGAACAGCACCACCTCTCCTATCGACCTAACAATGGAGGACATCATTTATGTCCAGAAACTAGCGGAAACGTAGGGGTCAGGACAAAGGGTCAACAGTTGGAGGGCATAAGCGGTGAGTTGGTTCGGGAAGGGCAGTGGTGTTTTGATGTCAAAGATGGCAATGACCTTCAGAATAGACAAAATGATGTTTAGGGTGTGATGGCAGTTTCTTCGTCTTGGAGACACGATGCTTGGTTTCTAATCAATGTTTTAGCACCCCCAGAACTCGGTGCCAGGTTCACGGAGGTTGTACTGGGCTGCAAGATTGAACAACTCTAGTTTGGAGTTTTGCTACCTTGCGTGATGATGGTTTCCCAACGTGACTTAAGACATAAGACTGTGATGTGACGGTGCGCAAGTCCAGACTGGGGAGAGCAGACGAAAGAAACGTGACCTGGTCATCCCATCCTCCCTGATGGCCTGTCCCTTCCAGGTAGGATCACTCGTCAACCCATGTCTACCTTACGGAGTACATCGCAAAGCTAATACACGCTTGAAGCCCAGCTCACGACAAGTGATTTCTGTGATTTCTGAGCACAGCCGAATGAATGATGGTCGCTCATTCTTTTTTCCTACCAGGATTACTGCTCGCGGATGAGCAGAAACTGGGTGAAAACCAACGCACAACATAGAACGTCTTCCATATGCTCGGTCAAGCACTTACAGCAACCCAAATGCAACATCCCCTTCCGACCAATGGACTTCCCCATATTCCTCAGCCAACCAGCTCGGTCACACTGAGGCCCTCCCACGGTTTAGTCCGTACAGACGCCGTTGGAAAGGAGTAGAAAATCGCAGTGGAGGCCGCGCTTGGCCGCGACCGGGTCTAGCGGCTTCCCGCCGCCGAGGCGTCTCCTCCCATTGGCTGCGTGCCCCCCGGCGCAACAATTTTTCTGGGGCCGCTGCTGCTGCTTCTCGTCGCTGGCCGCAAAAGCTTCTCGGGACTTCTTCTCTCCCCTTCCTGCATCTCTTCCTCCACGATTTACAACTTCAATCCTTCTTCTCTCCCCATCCTTCCTCGTCACCTTCCTCGGTGCTACCGCTTGCGTTTTTTAACCTCTTGTACTTTATACGACTCTCTCCGTTCTTCTACACCCTCCCTTCCTAATTCCACACACAACCGCAACCATGCAGCGCGCATTGAGCTCTCGGGCCAGGGCCACTGCTCTGTCCTCGGCTGCTTCCAAGTACCGTGCCGGAGCTGGCCTCGGTCAGCAGCTTCGCTTCGCCCACAAGGTATGCGACCTCGGATCAGACCCATCAGCCTCGTGTGGATGATGCTGACTTGTTTCCAGGAGCTCAAGTTCGGCGTTGAGGGCCGCGCTGCTCTTCTCGCTGGTGTCGACACCCTGGCAAAGGCTGTCGCCACTACCCTTGGTCCCAAGGGCCGCAATGTCCTGATCGAGTCCAGCTTTGGCTCTCCCAAGATCACCAAGGGTGAGTTTTTGCCATGTTCTGACTCGTGTGCCGCCTTTGCTAACGGTCGTCTGCAGATGGTGTTACCGTTGCGAAGTCCATCACTCTCAAGGACAAGTTCGAGAACCTCGGTGCCAAGTTATTACAAGATGTTGCCGGCAAGACCAACGAGGTTGCCGGTGACGGAACCACCACCGCTACCGTCCTCGCCCGTGCCATCTTCTCCGAGACCGTCAAGAACGTCGCCGCTGGCTGCAACCCTATGGACCTCCGCCGTGGTATCCAGGCCGCCGTTGACGCCGTCGTCGATTTCCTGCAGAAGAACAAGCGTGACATCACCACTAGCTCTGAGGTTGCCCAGGTCGCTACTATCAGCGCCAACGGTGACCACCATGTTGGCAAGATGATCGCCAACGCCATGGAGAAGGTTGGCAAGGAGGGTGTCATCACCGTCAAGGAGGGCAAGACTATGCAGGACGAGCTTGAGGTCACTGAGGGTATGCGCTTCGACCGTGGCTACGTCTCTCCCTACTTCATCACCGACACCAAGGCCCAGAAGGTCGAGTTCGAGAACCCTCTGATTCTCCTCTCTGAGAAGAAGATCTCTGCCGTCCAGGACATTATCCCCTCTCTTGAGGCTTCCACCCAGCAGCGCCGTCCCCTCGTCATCATTGCCGAGGACATCGAGGGCGAGGCTCTCGCTGTCTGCATTCTCAACAAGCTCCGTGGCCAGCTCCAGGTTGCTGCCGTCAAGGCTCCCGGCTTTGGTGATAACCGCAAGTCCATCCTTGGTGACCTTGGCGTCCTGACCAACGCCACTGTGTTCAGCGACGAGCTCGACATCAAGCTTGAGAAGGCCACCCCCGACATGCTCGGTTCCACTGGTTCCATCACCATCACCAAGGAGGACACCATCATCCTCAACGGCGAGGGCTCCAAGGATGCCATCGCCCAGCGCTGCGAGCAGATCCGCGGCGTCGCTGCCGACCCCACCACCTCTGAGTACGAGAAGGAGAAGCTCCAGGAGCGTCTTGCCAAGCTCTCTGGTGGTGTTGCCGTCATCAAGGTCGGTGGCTCCTCCGAGGTCGAGGTCGGCGAGAAGAAGGACCGCTTCGTCGATGCTCTCAACGCTACCCGCGCTGCCGTTGAGGAGGGTATCCTCCCTGGTGGTGGTACTGCCCTGATCAAGGCCTCCAGCAACGCCCTCAACAACATCAACACCGCCAACTTTGACCAGCAGCTCGGTGTCAACATCATCAAGAGCGCCATCACTCGTCCTGCTCGCACTATCATCGAGAACGCCGGCTTGGAGGGCTCTGTCGTGATTGGCAAGCTTACCGACGAGCACGGTGCTGACTTCAACAAGGGCTTCGACAGCTCTAAGGGCGAGTACGTCGATATGATTGCTGCCGGTATCCTCGATCCCCTCAAGGTCGTCCGCACCGGTCTCGTTGATGCTTCCGGTGTCGCTTCTCTGCTCGGTACTACTGAGGTTGCCATCGTTGAGGCCCCTGAGGAGAAGGGCCCTGGTGCCGGTATGGGCGGCATGGGTGGCATGGGCGGCATGGGCGGTATGGGCGGCATGATGTAAAAAAGCATCGTTGTACGCTCCATGAAAGAATATCACCCGGCGACGAGAGAGATGTAACAACACAAAAGCACAGAACAGGTAATGGATTTTAAGGGGGCAAAAGCATGGCTCTGGTGTTTGCGGAGGAGGGAAACCAAAAAGGTTGCATGACCTGCAGCATCTGTATCACTTGTTGTCTCTTGACATCTCATTCTCCGCTCCGGTGCGTTTACGGCTCGGAGGTCTGTCTTTCATACCCCTTTTCCTGGTGTTACGGATCCCTGTGAGGACCGAACGCCATCAGGCAACTTCCGAGCCGGGGTTTTCTGTACAGTACCATCTTGCCTTTCTCGATCTTGGAATAGAGTCTGGCTTTGTAGAACAATGTGTTAAAAAAGCAATCTGATAGCGGTTCCTAGTAAAGCGTGTGTATGAGAGTGCTTGAGGTTGATGAAGTTGTTGCCTCGTAGGCATCCAAACGACTATAGAGAATGGTGCCTGGAGATGACGAATCCTACTGTATTGGAGGCTGCTGTCTAATCAGAGCAAAACCTAGCATGATGCTACATTCGAATTGGCAGACTGAAAATCACTTCAGGTTGATATTGTAGGACATGAAGCTGGTGCAATGTCTGATGTCCGTGCATGGCAATGGTCACGTGTACTGATGGATCTGGTGAACGAAGCTGGGAGCTCTACTGTAGCAACGAACCCCACCACGAGTGTGCATTGGCGAGGCAATGCGACCGCCTGCAAGTGAGCGCTGACAGGGTTGTTTTTCTCACAGATAGGCAGAGGCCGCAGGGGTGAAATCCTGCTGGAGCATGGCTGGCCTGGTAACGGCGGCCGGCCACTGGTACTGGTCTCCATGTTTTTACTGCTATTGCTCCGTAGTGTCCAGGCCAAGGCCAGGTACAGCACCAGCACCAGCATCAGCTTCTGAGGCGCTCGTCATAGTGGTACGTACCTCCTGCCCGCCCGTCCCCCTCCATCCCTATCCCACCCATTCCAGTCCCGTTGCATCCCACCGACCAACTGACAATACGCAAGCCCAACTCTTCCTCATTCTCACCACATCGCATCAAGCACTCTCCACCCATAATACGCACACCCTCACCGGCCGATCGCAACTTCTGACAAGGTTCCCCTTTTCCGGTAAGTTGTTTATCTCTGTTCTTCTGCTGCCTTGTTGGATCACGTCATGCGCAGTACTGCCTAGGACATGGGGTGTTAACGAGCTCTTTATTTAGGTCCGACCTTCCCACCCGCAACCCCTCGTCTCCCTCTTCCTATCCCGTCGCCCCTCACACAGACACAAAACCACAGCCATGGTAAGCCGCCTACAGATTTTTTCGCTCCGAGGCTGCGTCAAAACTGTGCAACTTGACTGACATTTTCCCTTCTCCAGTCTCAATCCGGGTATGTTTCCTTGCATGTCACCTCTCCCGCCCAGTCCTCTCTGCCTTCGTCATGGCCCCGCATCAGCCTGTTCTATCTCGCTCGACCGACGTGATATACTGCGCCGCGGGCCAACCACAATCTGTCCCTAGCAGCAATCCGCAGTCGTGGCGAAGAAGGAGGACGATCAGATTCCGCGATGTGACTAGAAAACTATTCGACGGGAAATCCAAATCACTGACCTTGTTACCGCGCATACAGAGCTACCGTGGCCCAGGACGCCATCCAGGCCTACAACGACCTGAAGCTCAACAAGAAGTACAAGTTCATCATCTACAAGCTCTCTGACGACTACAAGGAGATTGTTGTCGAGGAGGCTTCCGACAACAAGGACTGGGAGGCTTTCCGTGAGAAGCTTATCAACGCCACTGCCAAGAGCAAATCTGTACGTCGCCTGCTTCACACCCTGCTACCACGGCCTAACGCTGTGAGACTCTTGCACTGTCATTGCTAACTCTAACGTCTCACAGGGTGCCGTCGGCAAGGGTCCCCGCTACGCCATCTACGATTTCGAGTACAACCTCGCCTCTGGCGACGGCGTCCGGTATGCTCGCCTAAGTTCATGGCAGCAACCATGTGTCAGGCTAACAAGGGAATAGCAACAAGCTTACTTTCATCTACTGGTCCCCTGATGATGCCGGTATCCAGGTACGAGAAAAGCTTTTCGCCTCTTGCTTCGCGACCGGTGCTAACTCGATGTCACAGCCCAAGATGATCTACGCTTCTTCCAAGGAGGCTCTCAAGCGCTCCCTCACTGGTATCGCCGCAGAGCTCCAGGCCAACGACCAGGATGACATCGAATGGGACTCCGTCATCAAGACCGTCAGCAAGGGTCTTGCTGCTTAAGTCCTGTCCCTGACCAAGGGTCAACGGTCGACAAGATATGCCCAGCATTTCCTGCACCCAGATAATCATGCAAAAGCGGACACTTTTTTGGAGAGTACGACAGTGGGGGAGGAAAGACGGAGTGGTACACACATCCATGCATGGAGAGCCGGTGCAGTGATCATGAGTAACGACGATGGAGGTGGACCCGAGATAAGATGATAAAAACGACAATCAAGGTGGCCAAATGTTCCCCCCAGGGTGCAAAAGTTCGTTGAGTTTGGTTTCTTTCCGGTGTGGGATGCATAGTATCCAGATTTCTGCGGACCCTGGTGAGATATACCAACGCCGAGGAACAATACAGTCAAGCACGGACAACACACAATGCAGCTTAGCAGCGGCGAGCCGTCACGAGAGGCTGTGTCTGTACCAAGCATGTGATTATGTACGACTCTATTTATTCATCACGGCGTCTCGTACAACGTAGGGAAGCTTGATCTATGGTTTTGACTGGCTGGAATCGTAGCTAGACTTGAAGAGCTTAGATAAGTTCTCAGCCTGCTTCTCATCCTTTAGCCTCTGCATCAAGAAACTCTTGAGATCGCTCCAGAATGCCTCTGTCTCCAACGGCGGGAGCTCTTGTCCAGCACTAGCTGCCGCCTCTGCCTCCAACGGCGGAATCGCTGCGGCACCACCTAGGACCATAACGGAAAACTCCAGGCTATTGGCAGAGGCATCTTCCCCGATCAAATCCTTGAGGACCTTGCTGTCACCTACAGGCCGCTTGTTGTGCAACAACTTCATCTTCTCAACAGGTATGCGGGTCTGCTTCTGAATCTCATTTTTGATGTCGAGGACTGAGGTTCCGAGGGGTTGGGAGGTGAGCTTGAGGTCGAGTACAGGATTGCGTGCGGATTTGAGGTGCAGAGTAATGCTGCGTTCTTGACCAGGGGCGGAGGAAGACGACGTGGTTTTGGTCATGGGCTTAGGCATCCGGGGAAGGATGTACTATTCGGCGATGGGTCAGTGGCTAACGTACATCGGGATGACCAGGCGAGCGAGCAAAGGGGACAGCACGTACAGGTGACCGGGCGGGGAAATTGCGCGCATCTTCGACATGGTCGGCGGACAACTTGACGGGACGCGACGAGAGCGTTGTGAGGAAATTCTGGGCGAAGACGGTCTCGGACATGATGGGTGGTCGTTATCGATGATGGCGATGATGGAGGGGTTGGAGGGAAGAAGAAGCGGCGGAATTGACTGGGCTTCAGTCTCAATCTGGTTGGCGTCCAAGATGAGAAGACTTTGTCAGATGCTGTTGCAGATTGCCAAGATTCTCCAGTCAAAAAAGTGCGCTCCGAGGACAGGTGATTGAGGCTAGGATACACAGGAGTGATGATGTCGTCGTACCTGAAGTCAAGCTCCATGGCCACAGCGGGGAGCATCATCACGTGGCTGGAGTTCTTATCGGCTCCAAGCTGGGCGACCGAATTTCCTTATCGAACCCTTGCAAGCTGCCTCGACGCAGAAAAAAGTTTTGGCGGGGCCTGGCGCTTCTACTTCCCAGCCATTCCAAACGACCGACCGACTATTTCCTCTGCGCATCAAACGGGCGGGAAATTCTCCAATCGAAAAAGGAATCTCGGTCGAAGAGAAAGAAGAATTCTTGACGAAAATCATGGGTGTCGGTCGCCGTATGAAAAAGCAGGGCCCGCCCGAGGCCCTGTCTGAGGAGCACTTTGCGAGGCTGAAGAGAAAGGCTGGTCTGCCTGTCGATACACCGACGGAGGTTCGAGACAAGAAGAAGAGGAAGACGGCCCCCGTTCAAAAGAAGGAGTCCGCTCCTCCCGCGAAGAAAGCAGCACTGAAGAAAACGAATGGATCATCAAAGCCTGCAGCCCCAGCCGCCAAGACAAACGGCAAGACCAATGGCAAGGCGAAGGCCAAGAAGCCCATTCAGGCGCTCGAGGATCTCTCTGACGATGAGATGGGCGATGAGTTGGACGTGGAGGACCTTGATGTCGACGACGAGGGCGCACCAACCCTCGGCGACGACTTCCTCGGCTCAGACTCAGACTCTGATGTCTACGATTCCGACGAGGATGTCGGCCACGGCAAGGCCATGTTCTCTGAAGACGAAGACGACTCCGACGCCGAAGAAAAGCTTACAGCCGCCAATATCGAGGGTCTTTCGAGAAAGCTAGATCGTGAGCTCGCAGAGCAGGCCGCCGAGGCGGAGGCGGAGTTGCAGGAGAGCGCCATGCAGACGAACATTCACGGTGATAAGCCGAAGATCCTGGACGACGGCGACGACAGCGACGATGAGCTCGCGAACAAGACCAATGCCCTGCTTGCGCCAGATCTGCAGCTGCTGAGGAACCGCATCACGGAGAACATCCGCGTCCTGGACGACTTTGCCAAGTTGGCTGAGGAGGGTCGATCGCGTGCCGAGTACACCGCTCAGCTCCTCAAAGACGTTTGCGCTTACTACGGATACTCCGAGTACCTCGCCGAGAAGCTTTACATCCTCTTCACCCCTCGCGAGGCTTTCGCCTTCTTCGAGGCTAACGAGACTGCTCGTCCGGTCGTCATCCGCACCAACACCCTCCGCACGCACCGTCGTGATCTTGCACAGGCGCTCATCAACCGTGGCGTCACCCTTGAGCCCGTCGGCAAGTGGTCCAAGGTTGGTCTCCAGGTCTTCGAGAGTAACGTCCCGCTCGGTGCCACCCCCGAGTACCTCGCTGGACACTATATTCTCCAGGCCGCCAGCTCTTTCCTGCCCTGCATGGCCCTCGACCCCCAAGAGAACGAGCGTGTGCTGGATATGGCCGCTGCTCCTGGTGGAAAGACCACATACATGGCAGCGATGATGAAGAACACCGGGTTCATCATGGCCAACGATCCCAATCGCGCTCGTGCGAAGGGTCTGATCGGTAACATCCACCGTCTGGGTGCTCGCAATGTCATCGTCTCGAACCACGATGCCCGCGACTTCCCCAAGCCCATGGGTGGCTTCGACCGTGTTCTTCTCGATGCTCCTTGCTCCGGAACCGGTGTCATCGCCAAGGACCCCTCCGTCAAGACGAACAAGACCGAGCTCGACTTCATGCAACTTCCCCACCTCCAGAAGCAGCTTATCCTCGCCGCCATCGACTCGGTCAACCACGCCAGCAAGACCGGTGGCTACATTGTCTACTCAACCTGCTCGGTCACCGTCGAGGAGAACGAGCAGGTTGTGCAGTACGCCCTCAGCAGACGGCCGAACGTCAAGCTCGTCGAGACTGGTCTCGCCTTCGGCAAGGAGGGCTTCACCAGCTTCATGGGCAAGAAGTTCGACCCCAAGATGAAGCTGACCCGGCGATACTACCCGCACGCCTACAACGTGGACGGTTTCTTCGTCGCCAAGTTCCAAAAGATCGGCCCCACGACTGAGAAGGCTGCCTCGAACGACAAGGAGGCCGCTGGCCGCGAGAAGGCCGAGGCCGAGGCCGAGGTCGTCGACAAGACTCCTATCCTCGATGAGGAACAAGAGAAGAAGAAGAAGCAGCAAGATGATGACTTCGGCGGGTGGGACGAGGACGAAGATCAGGAGTACATCGAGAAGGCGAAGAGGAACGCCATGAGGAGGAGGGGCTTGGATCCCAAGAGTAACAAGAAGGCGGCGAAGAAGGGGTCATCATGAGGTCAAGATGATAAGTTCGTCTCATTTGTTTTATATGTAGCTATTCCTTCGCATGGGGCGGCTTGGTCCCAGTGATGCGAACGGGCGGGCATGTATCGGAGTATAGGAGTCCAGATGGGGTTTTCTCAAGGGCATCAAAAGTCGTTTCTAACAATGGCACTCATTAACACGTACCATCATCATCGCACAATCGTACATATACATCGCGCACCACCACACGGCCCGGCTTCGAATGGATCAAGCTGCAATAACACAAGTGCTCTCGTTTCTTCATTAAGCAAACACGACTCCATTTTTCTGTCTTCCACACCTCACCCCTCTTTCTATGGTAAAAGCAGAACGCCGTGGAGTGTTCGGGAAGAAAGACGAGGCATCATGATGGCTCTCTTTGCTCTTCCTCGCTGCAACAGACATCCCATCCTCCTCCTCTTTTCTGTTCAGGGAACTCTCTCCTTTGAGCACTGCTTGATGCAGCAGAAACAAACAATACAACTTATCATAAACCATCATTAAAATTTCAGATCATTCCCTTCGTGACAGCCATGCAAGTTGAATTTCACTTGCGTTGAGTCCAACCCAAGCTAGAAACAATTGTCATGCTGCTTTGAAAAAAGTTCGCCATTTGCTGGCATGCATTTGCTTTTGTATCCTGGCGTGCGTTGTGATGCAATCGCTGTGTAGTCGTCATCATGAAAGTATTACATGTATATCCGGGTTTGTAATGTCCAGGTGTGTGATGAAGGTGATGCCGTAGGTGGGTTGGGTTGGCTTGTGTTGTACTGTTAGGGTGATGAAAGGGATTGGGAAGTTGATTTACATGGCGGTGAGATCGTCAAACTGGGACACCAGCTCACGAATAGTCCACCGCCAGGCCTCACGGTCTCTCGGCGTGCGGCTCGTCCACTTCTCACACTTCTTGCGCCATCTGTCCTCTTCTTCGCGCTGCCTCCTGACAAATTCAGGACCCACATCAAACTCCTCGCCGACAAGCCACTCATCTTTGATGTCGCTTACTCTGCCGTGGCCGCCTTCCTCCTGAGCACCGGCTGCGTCGTCAAGGTCAGGTATGTCCTTGAAGACATCTTCTTCGTCGTCCAGCGCGTTGAAGCCATCGAGAGGATCGCTGACATCTGAGGTCCCTGCATTGCTCTGCGGTCCAAGCTTGAGCCAGCACATAGCCTGAGGGTCGAAGACCATGCCACCGACAACCTGCACACCCTTAGTGGCGCTAATGTTCGTGATCAGCGCTGGGCGAGGAGTCTGAACTTCTTGCTTCAGCGCAATGTGTGCTGGAACAGAAGCAGTCGAGGGCGTTGAAGCGGCATCGAAGACATTCAGGGCGTTTTCATTGCCTTCCCATCGGAAGGTATCAGCATTGTAGAACATGCCATTGACCACTAGAAACGAATTAGTAAACTGTGCCGCGCAATTAGCGAGTTAGAGGATGAAATACCTTTGGACTCTTTTCCAGCATTCAGATTGGAAATGAGATGTGGTTTGAGTTGAGGAGGGCGCTTGCCTGCCTTCCTGGAACGAATCGAACCCTGGGGAAGCTGAGGCGGAGGAGTGGCGAGGTTTGCACGCGATGACATTTGCACATTGCGCTGAGCAGTGACCTGGGCCAATGGACCCGTCGTGGGCGGTCGATTCGCAAGTGAAGTCTCTCGCGCTCGGCGGCTCGCGGCAGTATCGCGAGCAAAGTGAGGCGTATAGCCTGACTTTGCAGGTGAGGCTGGTGCAGATGGTGCGGGTGTGTTGGTCCTATCAGGCAACACATTCTGGTAGAGTTTATTCCGAAGTGCGGTCTTGGGCCCGCTGGTCAGTGGCTGCTTGAGGAAGCGAGTCTCGGTCTCCCTAGATGTAGGAAGATCGTCAAAGCCATCAAGTTCATGGCCATCTCCGAATTGCTTCCGTGTCTTTGGCTTGCTCAGGCGTTCCCAAGTGTCAGCAGCAACACGCGGTTTGCCAGGGCTAGGAGATCGCATGGTTGACCTCGAAAATGTTCGAGACACAGGGCGAACATCGATTGAGTTGTCAGAGTCATGCCTGCGGAAGTGGCGAAGGGTACGAGGTTGTGAGGACGTAGTTGATACACCAGCAGGTGTGAAAGTATTTCGCTTTCCGTAGGGGCTCTCGCCAATAGCTGTAGAGCGCTGACGTTCCACGGGCGTGCGAGGACGCATCGCAGAAGGCGGGCGGTCGGCATCTCCACTGGATCCTGGACGGCCGCTGGATGTTGGACGGCCACTTGAGCCTGGGCGTGTTGGGCGCTGGAAAGGCTTTGTTGGTGGATTGAGCGCTCGGATAGCGGGCAGTGATCGTTTCTGCTTAAGAAGCTGCGCACTTGTTGTGGTGGGCTCGTTTCGTAGAGATGTCGTCGAGGTTTTGGTGCCGATTTCCCTCCGGCGGGGAGTAGATGGCCCAAATGATGATATCGATGAGGGTGTAGTAGGAGTAGGGATGCTGGTTACTGAGGACTGGGCCGAGTGGCCTATGCGTGATGCGGGGCGTCGAACACGCTGCACAATAGGGCCACCGCTTTCGGATACTGGTTCGAGTGAGGTTGAGTGAGAGCGTTCATGATTCAAGCGGGGTATTCTTGTGTTTGTCGTGATTTTATTCGTGAAAGTAAGTGACACGGCAGTCTTTGGACGCGCAGGGCTAGCTGGACGAGTCTCCTTGACCTTGATATTGCGGTGCAAGGTGAGCTTGCCAGCATCAAAGGCCTCACCATCGCCAATATCGAGGCCGTCAAGGAAATCCGGGTGATCTGCCTCGGCTGATGATGGCTTCTTGGGTTGAGATGTTGGCTCAGCCCATCTTTCGGGAGATTTGCTAGGTCGACGCTGTTGCAATCTCTCGCGGAAGTTCACAGGGCCTGCTGGAAGGACAAGGCCGTCGAATGTCTCATCCTCACTCTCAGCCGTGAGAGTGCTGGAGACACTAGGACTAAGGGCTGAGGCAGACGAGCTTCTCTTAGATCTGCCGTCGCGCCAAGTGCCACCGTACCGTGTACCAAGGCTTCCTTCGCCCCAGTCAAGGTCTTCAGATTGAGAGGATGGAGTCTTTGGGATGTCTCTTTTGGTAGAGAGCTTGAGCTTGCCATCAGAGGGAAGCTCAAGGTCATTTTCAAAATCATCCTCAGTGGGCGTGTCTGTTTTGGTCGTTTCGGCCTTCTGTGGCGTCGGAGGGGTAATGAAGGAAACAGGGTGCAGAGTACGTTTCTTGAGGGGTTTGATGGTTTCACCACCGTCACCGAAGAAGTCATCGTCATCCTCGTCGTCCTTGAATTTTTCAAGGTTAATAGCCGATGAGAGAGCACTGGTTGCAAATTGAGCGGAAGCTCGGCGATCTTCTTGCACCAGGACAGGGGACTTTATAGTCTTGATCGGACTACTGTGGACGGATGATCCAGCGCTGACTTGACGAAGGCTATCAGGAAAGCTGGCCTGGTCCTGTGTCTTAATCTTGAGGACCTCGTTCCCAGCTGGCAGTTCGAGATCGTTCTCCCAATCATCCTGTATGATCTTTCGGACTTTGCGTCCTCCAAGTCGCTTGATAGTGCCGCCCATAAGCGCTGATGATGGCACATTGCTTGGCAAAGGAATACCAGCAGTCTGTGCTGCTGCAATCGCATCCATCGTCGACTCCTCGTCATCGCCAGGAAGGTGATACTGTCGCTCATCCTCTCCATTCCACGATTCCAATTCTGATCTCAGGGAGAGATGAGAGGAAGTCGAGTCACGCCGTCCTGACGGTCCATTCGTGGCGGTAGTTGCCGCAGATACCCTGCGGAAGTTCAAGTCGTCGCCATCAACTAGGAAATCGTCATCGTCCCAGTTCTCAATTTCCTCCTCCACGGGTTCCCGTGGCTTTAAGCGTAAAGTTTGCATGATTGCTGTCGTGTATCAGCTGCAGTAGGTGTTCTCTATAGTTGGCGTGATAGCTCCGTGAAGTCGTGGAGCGTGGTGATGAGGCAATGCTCAATTGATCCGGGTCATCGTCGATAGGTGTTTCGTCGTGATTGAAACCTCATAGCCAGAAAATATCTTCTCCGTCCTCCGATGTAACAACAAAAGCTTTTTTTGTCCGCTATCGGCGCTGGAAAGGTGCCGGTGGTTGAAATCAACCACTGCTATTCAAGGCGATCCGGGGAGTGTCGTAGGCAGGTCGCGCAAGCTTGGCGAGCTCGCAGGAAGAGTTGCGGTACGGATGTCGAAGGTCGTGCCGCCGCAGAGCGGTGTCGTGATGTGCGCAAATCAGGGTTCGATCGAGTAGTAGGGGAGGTGGTCGAGAAAAGCGGTCGGCGTGGAAGCGTTTTGGTGGATGTGGAAGCGGGACGTAGATGGATGGGTGCGGAGTCTTTGACGATGGAATGAAAAGGCTGGGGGTGGGTAAAGGGACCGTCGTTGTGAGAAGAGGTGGCTGGCAAGAGGTGTCGGGGTTGTCTCACAGGTGGTCGGATCAGCGCCACTACGTGTTTCCAGGTGGTTAGATGGCACTAAGGGCGCTGTGACCGCCTAATGTGGGCGAGCCAGGGTACGCCTTGTAGGAGGCTTTCCGTATCACGTGATTAGATCTCGAGGTTGCCATTGGTCAATTTGACCGCGAAGAGGGTCCCGTCCACAACGCGACAAACTCGCGTCACAGGCAGGGATCCTGTTGCTTCAACTTCACGGCATGAAGCCCAGGAGCAGGAAATGGCAAGAAGAAAATCAGGATTTCTCCGTCCAAGCGCAAACCTGCCCTGTAGATCATATCAGACTCCATTACTCCGTACTCTTTAGTTCTCATTTTCATGCGCCCTGGTGAGCTCCCACCCTTCACAGTGGGTGGTTGATCGTCAGGGTCTGCAACAACCGGCGGAACGCGTCTTGGTCCAACGGCTTGCTCCTGCTAGCAGCCACCGTAGCGAATGGGAAGCCTACGCTTTCAACACTAGTCTTCAGTTGCAGCGGGGCACGCGTGTATGCAGAGGGCTGTTGCCTGCTGTGGTCGCAGTTTGTTCAGTGCACGGTGTTGTTGATGGCTCACACGAAGTAGATAGAAAGCCTTGATAATTTGAAGGGATGCCTAATTTCGCAGCCGATGTGGCTGCAATCTTGTGAAATACTTAAGCTGGCGGCTTGGAAGTTTCCCAACATTTCCACATACCTTTTTGGGTGCTCCGGGACCGTTGCCGTGGCCAAACCGGACCTCATTCCAGCACCAACGTCACGGCCCACCTTTGCCCTGCGGAACAATCTACATGCATAGCATTGTCCATCGTTTTCTGATTACTGGCAAGGCTATCACTTTTACTCCAAACTGGAGCTGAATGCCGCCTCTTCTTGGATACTACCTACGTAAAATCGACCCACTATCGACGCCAAATTGCCACTGAACGTGGCCTCAAGCGTATCGAACGCTCAGCTTCGACAGGTGTTTCACTTTGAGTGAGGTCCTCGGCATCTGGTCAATGCATCACTAAGAAGGAAACGCAAGATGTCGGTTCCGTTCAAGGTGTTGAAATTTCCGTGCAGCGATGGGAATCAGGTGCTCGTCCAAGCAACGTCTAAGGGAAACCATCCCTTGGATCTGAAGCTTGTTGGCACCGAAGGCAGTGCAGCATATCGTGTGACGTGTAAGCTATCTTCCACAGTCATGCGAGGCATAGGCAGAATGACTAAAATTGGAGTTTATGGTATCAGTGAAGCAGGATCGTATCGCAGCATTGAGGGTCAAGAATTGTCCGGTAACAGAGTCAGAATGGGAGGAGATACTACAAGCATTGTTCCAGCTTCGTCCACCCCCAGATATCCAAGCAACTGCCGCCGTCGAGCCCGACACATCGATCGCTCTCACAGTCCGTAAGATCATCCAGGGCACAACTGTATGTTCCCCGCTCTCTGCTTGTCTGCCCCTAGAACCCCGGTTAACGAAAGCAGCATCGCCTTGGATCCATCACCCTGAATTACACCGAAAGCGAGGAAATCGGTCTCTTCGATTGGTGCGTCGCTGCTGTCGATGCTTCCGTGGACGGAAGGAAAGCCTTGTCAGATGTTGAGAGCCAAAAGGAGGCCTTGGAAGCTGACGTCAAAGACTACAAGCGCCAGCTTGATGAGCTCATACAAGCAAAGAATGATGACGAGACGGTACTGTTGCAGAAGTTCCGGGATCTCCTTAACGAGAAGAAGCTCAAAATTCGAGAGCAGCAAAAGATTATCGCTGCTGCATCATTCCCGGACGGTGGCCCTGCATCCCCAGAAGTTCACGACTCACCGCCGCCAACCAGGAAGCCTGCCGCATCACGCGCTGGAAAGAGGAAGGCTGCTGCCAAGGATGCACAAGATGGTGATGAGACGCCAGAAGCTGAGGAGATGGAGGTCAACAACCCTATCAAGCTCGAAGCTGAAGATACTGACCCTGGAAATACCACCGAGGGCACTGCATCCACAGTGGGCGACGAGGATGACAGCGACGATGAGGAACCACAAGCACCATCAAATGCGAGAAGGGCTTCACCCCCACGGCCAACGTCCAAACAGAAGTCGGATAAGCCGCCGCCTCCCAGAAGTCTGCCCTTCAATAAGAAGAAAGTTGCGGCTAAGGCAGCATCAGAAGCGACAAGCGAGACGGATTCTGATGATGATGAACTTTAGAAGAAGGAACATGTATTTAGGCTCTGGCCTTGATCTCACAACCAATGAATCTAGCTCCTGTCATCGGCAGCAAACTTATCATTCCAGAACGCCCGATAGTGCTTCTCCTTGCCCAGCTTAGCGATCTCCTCGACCTCTCTAGGAGTCAACTTGATCTTGGGGATCTTGTTCAGGTAACGCTCCATACGCAGCTCGTTCGCACTCGTTGTGATAGCCACCAGGCCCTGGTCCATACACCATCTCAGTGCAATCTCTCCTTCCGACACAGCGTACTTGTCTGCAAGCTGCTTCAACAGTCCGTCCACTGGCCCGCCCTTTGCTCTGACAACCGGGGTCAATGGGCCGTAGCACGAGACAGCGATCTCGTGCTTGCGGTGAAAGTCCAGAAGATCTCCGTGTTGCAGATACGGGTGGAACTCAATCTGGTTGATGGCCGGCTTGACCTTTGCCGTCTGGAGGATTATCTCAAGGTCCTTCTGGAGAAAGTTGGAGACACCGATAGACCGAGCCTTGCCGGATTCCTTGATGGCTTCGAAATCTGCCCATTTCTGCTGAAGCTCCTCGGGGCTATCTGCGAAGTACGGCGCATGGATGAGATACAAATCCACGTAGTCCAACCCCAGCTTTATGAGGGACTCCTCAAAAGCTTCCTGGGTGTTGCTCTTCCGGGTGCCACTGCACTTGGTCACAACGTAGAATTGGTCCCGGGGCACCTTGGAGGCCTTGATGGCGGCACCCATCTCGGCCTCATTCTCGTACACTATGCTGCGTCAGTGTTGGTCATTCGAGGGACACGGGGTCGAATACACACTCTCGGCACCATCAATGTGCCTGAAGCCGACCTTGATAGCGGTCTTGGTTACTTCGACGAGCTCTTCATCGAATGTGCCATTGCCTTTCCTGGCAGTTCCCAAACCCCAAGCCAGCTGTTTGCCTCTCCATCAGATCTCAGAGCAACCAGGAGCGTTGGCATCTTTACTGACCATGGGGATCTCGTTTCCGTCATTGAGCTTCAGCGACGGCAGGTACGGGACCTGCTTGGGGCTCTGGCCCGAGGCATCTGGCTTGAAGGCAGACGTGACGGAATGCATAGCTGCGACGTTTGCAATGCGTGAAGAGGCAGGTGTCCTAATGTTGCAGGAGAACTGCGCTGAGGGTTGGATGACGTTGGTCTATGGGAGGGGATGCTCAGAGGTCACTCATTCCCAGTTACAGTCTCCGTAAGTGAGGAGTGACTACAGTAGAGCTACTGGTACTAAGTATAGCTGCTAGTGCCTTAGTACCTAGCCCACTCCCCACGGTTAATGGAATCGCCAGAGCGTGGAGATGTATTCCGTCATTTCCAGGGCCCCCGATTCGGTAACTACATGACACCTGGTGGTCTGGCTTTGCTTACAAACCTCGTGAAGCTTTGTCCAATAGGATGAGTTATCGGTCAAGCTCCCAAAAGCACCAGTGGCATTGATTTCTTTTTTTCCATCGGTCTCTTTGTGCCTTTGATTGTGTGCGATGTCGGAGCTGGGCCATCCCCGCATCTTGGGGAGGTTAAAGGCAAGTACGGAGCAGGGTGCAGATGGTAGCTCCAGTGTATGACGCCATGCTGGAGATAAGGTGATCAGCACTGTCAGGGACGGAACTCGCCCTCTTATGATATTTGGTGCAATTAGCCGACATTGAAGGTAATGTTGCCAGCCCAGGGCTTTCGAAGCTAATGCATATACAAGGCTGGCTGGCTCAGTCTTACGTGCAGCTTCTTCGGATGATCGCCCGGCCATCCAAACCTCGTCCTCATCCTGGCTGGTGGACCGTATCTGTCCTACTGCAGACATGTTCACTGGAGCAACAAATCTGCCAGAAAAAATCTATCCTTTTTATATAACATATGTGAAGGATTGACCGGGAGTGCCTGCTAGGCTGTCTGTCAGGATGTAGCGTGCTCCTGGAGGTACATCTGTCACTGGGTATCCATCTCACGCAAGGCCGGACAAACTCCAAGCAAATCATGCGCGACTATGTCTGGATGAGTTCATCGAAGCCTTCGAGGCTTGGCCCGTCAACTTCGCTTCCATTCGCTTCCACGGAAATTGAAAGCTCGTCCTCTGGAGTTTCAAGTCGCTACCCCAGCCGGGGGTTACGGTCGGCCACCTGTCTCCCTCGACAACTCAATCGGATCGCCAACACAGCTTCGCCCAGGTAGCTCCGTGAAGTTGGGTGACCTTAGCATGACGACGATCCCACAGATTCCCTGGCGACGGAGCCTCCTGCGGCGAGTATGAAAATCAGGGTGTATGCAACACCGGATGTTTTGATCCTCGCAGCTTGCCAGCCGACAGAGAATATCGTCAAGGTTCCTCGCATATTAAGACTGAGCACAGTAGCTTCGTCGAACATGGTAAATGTCCTTGGGCTGATCATTTTCTTGTTTCTACCAGCCTTTGCTGCCAAGGTCCAAATTCTACATATTCTGATGTTTCCACTCCACCACAACATCTGTCAAGAACCCTGCTGCATTGCATGTACATGGCCATGAGGAAATACCCGAAAAAGTAACTGAGAGCATGCCGGAATCCAGATAGTCACCTTTCCGTAGGTTGCGGCACTTTTCTCTACCAACAAAGTCAAGCATACAGGGTAAACGGTAGACCTGAAAACGCACTGTCTTAGGCACGCGCTGGGACTGACAGAAATGCATTCAAATAGATGAAATGACGGAGACGCAGACCGCAACAGGCAGTGAGATGTTCAGGCACCTTACTGCCATCGTGTAGTGACATGAAAGTACTTCCAAGAACCTAAACCAGGGATCGACCTGCGGTTCATGTGCTCCGGCCGGAGTGAGTGCGGCGGGCCGAAGGATGACTGTCGGGAAAAGTGGGACCTTCGATTTGACGTCAAGCTCTCATCTCTCGCCACGGGGACGACGTTCCAGGCACAGCCATGCCATCTCATCTCATCTTCTCGTACAAGCGACTCTGATATGCTTAGACGCCTGCTTTCGAGAAGAACTGGTATGCCACTACGAGCATCCATCAGAAACATGTCGAGCGCTACACGTACCTTCAATCACGGCCCCCCCGTGGATGCCGCTTCTGATACCGGGGTCTCACTCCAGCATCTGCCCAAGTCATGGCACTTCACCGAGTCACTACCAGCAGATGTCTTGTTTCCCACTCCGGCAGCTTCACACCAGACACCACGGGGTGAGATCCGCCCGCGACAGGTTCGGAACGCGGTCTTCACCTGGGTGCGCCCAGAACAGCAGAAGGACCCGGAGCTGCTGGCCGTGAGCCCTGCTGCGCTCCGGGACATCGGCATCAAAGCCAGTGAAGCGACGACGGAGGACTTCAAGCAGTTCGTTGCAGGCAACAAGCTGTACGGATGGGATGAGGAAAAGTCGGAGGGAGGCTACCCGTGGGCTCAGTGCTATGGCGGATTTCAGTTTGGACAGTGGGCCGGCCAGCTCGGGGATGGACGAGCGATTTCACTCTTCGAGTCTAAAAACCCGGAGACAGGCAAGCAGTATGAGCTGCAGCTGAAGGGTGCCGGGATGACTCCGTATTCCCGGTTCGCCGATGGCAAAGCCGTGTTGCGGTCGAGCATCCGCGAGTTCATTGTCTCGGAGGCGTTGAATGCCCTCGGAATCCCAACGACGCGGGCTCTTTCTCTTACGCTTCTACCTCATTCCAAGGTTACGAGGGAGAGGGTCGAGCCTGGTGCCATCGTCCTCAGGTTTGCAGAGTCCTGGATCCGCCTCGGGAGTTTCGACATTCTTCGTGCGAGAGGAGATGCGCGCCTATTGAGGAAGCTGGCCACATACGTTGCCGAAGATGTGTTTGGCGGCTGGGACAAGCTACCGGCCAGGCTGGAGAAACCTGATGATCCGACAACGTCTCAGCCTCCTGGGCGCGGCGTGGACGCCTCGACCATTCAAGGACCCGAGGATGCAGCGGAGAACAGATTCACAAGGCTCTATCGTGAGATCGTCCGACGGAATGCGACAACAGTGGCAAAGTGGCAGGCATATGGTTTCATGAATGGAGTCCTCGTGAGTTGCACATATCAGCACCAGTGATTCTTACTGACTTCCGAACAGAACACTGACAACACGTCCATCTACGGCCTCTCGATCGACTATGGCCCATTCGCCTTCATGGACAACTTTGATCCCTCATACACGCCGAACCACGACGATCACCTGCTGCGGTACAGTTACAAGAACCAGCCGACAATCATCTGGTGGAATCTTGTCCGCCTGGGCGAGGCATTTGGTGAAGTAATGGGCATGGGAGCCGATGTCGACGATCCTACGTTCATTTCCGAAGGCATCAAAGAGGAGCAAGAAGAGCCCATTATCAAACGCGCCGAGAAGTTGATCACTCAGGCTGGCGAGGAATACAAGGCGACTTTCCTTGCTGAATATAAGCGACTTATGACCGCACGCCTTGGCCTCAAATCCACCAAGGAGTCGGACTTCGAGGAGCTTTTCAGTGAATGCCTCGATTCTATGGAGAAGCTTGAGCTTGATTTCCATCATTTCTTCAGACGTCTCAGTACTCTACGGGTTGCCGATCTTGCGACGCCTGAAGACAGGAAGGACAAAGCAGCGCTCTTCTTCCACACAGAGGGTCCTCCGCGAATGGTGGATGAGAACGAAGCCAGGGAATTGCTGGCCAAGTGGTTGGAAAAGTGGCGTCTCCGTGTTCTGGAGGACTGGAATGATGGCAAGGACGAGATCCAAGATGATCTGGACCAAGCACGGATTACGGCAATGAAGCAGGTCAACCCCAACTTCGTTCCAAGAGGCTGGATCCTGGACGAGGTCATCCGAAGAGTCGAGAAGGAAGGCGAAAGAGAAGTCCTTGACAGGATCATGCGCATGGTCCTGCACCCGTTTGACGATCATTGGAGCGGCGAGGCTTGGAAGGGTGACCCGGAGGAAGAGAAGCGATGGATTGGCGATCCTCCAAAGTTTGAGCGTGCGATGCAATGCAGCTGTAGCTCATAAGTGGCCATCGTCTACGTCGATAGTATGTACATGATACCATAAATACGAAGTTTGGTCTTTAGGAAAAGAATGTCACGACCGGCGGTAAGAGGCAATCCTCATTGAAATGGATCTCGAATGCTTCCATAATCGGCGTAAAAAAACAATTAATCTAGAGCACAAGATAGAGGAAGACTCGACAGAAGCAGTCGAGACCTGGCGGCCACGATTGCTCAAGCTCACCTACAATAAAATGTGCCCGTGTACAATTTGGTGAAGAAAGGAAGAGAAGAAGGAGAAGAAGCAGAAAATACCACCGGCGGTGGATATGTTGCTGCTTGCGCTGAGCCGAAAGTTGCCGGCCTGAGGCAGCAAAGCAGCGAGCCCACCCCCAGCTTGAGCCAATCACCACCCGCGTAATCAGACAGCCCACTGGCACCTCCAAAACCCGGTGCAGCAACGCAAAGGCGAGGTCCTTTTCGACGTCAACGACCTCCCACAGCCGACGCCCCGACGACCCCTCCCCGCTCTCTCCTCTCTACATCTCGTCGATTCTACATCTCCGTCAGGGCGATACGATGCTTCGACAATCTCTGGCTCGGTCGGCTTGGCGGACGAGCAGGCGGGCCGCCCACGTCTCGCGCACCTTCGCGACAACCCAGCAGCGCCAGGCCGAGGTCGAGTTGACAATTGGTGAGGAAGCCTACTGCCATTGACCCAGGGAGCATTTTGCTGATAAATTGGACAGATGGAAAGAAGGTTTCAGTCGAAGGTATGCTGCTGTCAAGTCGCTGATGGCGGCGGACGAACCCTTGGGCAAAATGTTGACAAGACGATAGCTGGATCCGCCCTTATTCAAGCTTGCGAGAAGGCAGGCGTTACTGTCCCAAGGTATGACCTATGATGCGTTGAGAACTAAGTGGATCGGCTCTGACGATAATGTACAGATATTGCTACCATGAGTACGAACCGAAACGATGCCGAAATATGCCGTAACCCCCGCTGACAAAAACATCAGAAAGCTCATGATTGCCGGCAACTGCCGTATGTGCCTCGTTGAGGTCGAGAAGGCCCCCAAGCCTGTTGCATCATGCGCCTGGCCGGTCCAGCCTGGCATGGTTGTCAAGACCAACTCTCCCCTTACCCACAAGGCCCGCGAGGGTGTCATGGAATTCCTCCTCGCCAACCACCCCCTCGACTGCCCCGTCTGCGACCAGGGAGGCGAGTGTGATCTCCAAGACCAGTCAATGCGATACGGTGCCGACCGCGGTCGCTTCCACGAAGTTGGCGGCAAGCGTGCTGTCGAGGACAAGAACATTGGCCCCCTGATCAAGACCTCAATGAACCGCTGTATTCACTGCACTCGTTGCGTCCGATTCGCCAACGACATCGCCGGTGCTCCTGAGATGGGCTCTTTCGGTCGTGGCAACGACATCCAGATTGGCACTTACCTTGAGCAGAACCTCGACTCCGAACTTTCCGGCAACGTTATCGACCTATGCCCCGTCGGTGCCCTTACCTCCAAGCCCTACGCCTTCCGTGCCCGTCCCTGGGAGCTCAAGCATTCCGAGTCCATTGATGTTCTTGACGGCCTGGGCTCTAATATCCGTGTCGACTCCCGCGGTCTCGAAGTTATGCGTATTCTCCCCCGCCTGAACGATGATGTCAACGAGGAGTGGATCAACGACAAGTCTCGCTTCGCCTGCGATGGTCTCAAGACCCAGCGCCTGACCATGCCCTTGGTTCGTCGGGATGGCAAGTTTGAGCCTGCCGACTGGGAGGAAGCCCTCACCGAGGTCGGCCGCGCCTATCAGATCAAGAACCCCCAGGGCAACGAGTTCAAGATTATCTCCGGTGCTCTGACTGAGGTCGAGTCTCTGGTTGTGGCCAAAGACCTCGCCAACAAGCTTGGCTCCGACAACCTCGCTCTCGATACCCCTACTGGCAGCCAGCCCATTGCCCACGGTGTGGATGTCCGCTCCAACTACCTCTTCAACTCCAGGATCTGGGGTATTGAGGAGGCTGATGCCATCTTGATCGTCGGCAGCAACCCTCGTCACGAAGCCGCCGTCCTGAACGCCCGTATTCGCAAGCAGTGGCTCCGCTCCGACCTTGAGATTGGAGTTGTTGGCGAGACCTGGGATTCCACCTTTGACTTCGAGCACCTCGGAACTGACCACGCTGCCCTCAAGAAGGCTCTTGCTGGACCTTTCGGCAAGAAGCTCCAGGCCGCGAAGAAGCCGATGATCATCGTCGGCTCTGGTGTCACCGACCACCCTGATGCTAAGGCTTTCTATGAGACTGTCGGTGCTTTCGTCGAGAAGAACGCCGCCAACTTCATTACCCCGGAGTGGGACGGTTACAACGTTCTTCAGCGCGAGGCCTCAAGAGCCGGCGCTTTCGAGGTTGGCTTCACGACTCCCTCGCAAGCTGTTGCCGAGACCAAGCCTAAGTTCGTCTGGCTTCTCGGCGCAGATGAGTTCAACGAGGCCGATATTCCCAAGGATGCTTTCGTTGTCTACCAAGGTCACCACGGTGATCGTGGTGCGCAGATCGCGGACATCATCCTTCCCGGTGCCGCTTACACCGAGAAGGCTGGTACCTACGTCAACACCGAGGGTCGTGTTCAGATGACCCGTGCTGCTACCTCCCTCCCTGGTGCTGCCCGCACTGACTGGAAGATTCTCCGGGCAGCTGGCGAGTTCCTTGGTGTCTCCCTGCCTTACGATGATGTGGCTGCTGTTCGTGATCGTATGGTTGAGATCAGCCCAGCCTTGGCCGCTTACGATGTCGTTGAGCCCGTGGCACTCCGCCAGCTGAGCAAGGTCCAACTCGTGGACCAGAACAAGGGATCAAAGAGCAGTGGCGCGCCGCTGAAGAAGGTTATCGAGAACTTCTACTTCACAGATGTTATCTCCAGAAGGTAAGGTGCCACGATTCTGCGTTATGATTCATATACACTGACACTCTGACAGCTCACCAACAATGGCGCGCTGCTCGGCGGCGAAGGCCACTGGCGACCCCCGCACAAATTTCATGGCCCCTGGTATTGAGGAGGAGCGGCCGATGGGACAGATTGAGTACGGTGCATGAGCAGGCATCACGGGGCAGAGGAGATGTACAACAGTTAGAGACAACAGCTGTGCTTTAGAGTCTACGTGCGTCTTGGTGTACATATAGCACGGTTTTCCAGCGGACGAAGAAGGAAAGGTGGTGAAGAATGAGAAAGAAGTAAATAACTTTTTTAAGAGCAATGTTCCTTTTGTTCTCACAAACGCCACGCCAAAAGCAAGGTATTCATAAAGTTTGAACGGGTCACCAAGTTGCGGCAGACTCAATCCTTGTGACGCGAGGATTCGAAGGGATTGCGCGAGTTCCCGGGTTTCGCTTGCTTGGACGGCTAGTCAAAGCGCACGGTCTTCCCTCGCTTGCGTCCCGAGCCCGGCGAGGACGACACTTGCGTGCGTCGGGCGGGCGAAGTCAACGCCGCATCCCTCCCCGGCGAGGCCTGACCATGCCTGCCTCCCACGGGTGCCGTCTTCTTCCTCTTCAAACCCAAGGCAGCGGAATGCGATGGCTGCGAGGTCGAGCCGGCCGGCTTCTAAGCGGCCTCTCGATCCTTGGCCATTCTCCACTCGGCCCTGAGCCTGTCGTACTTTGCGTTCGAATGCTGCCTGTACCCCTCCAGGTCGCTGGCCACCTGGCCGAGCTGACGGAGCTCCTGGTGCTGGAGCTTGTCACGGTTCGGCCAGGGGATGTGGTCCGAGTTGAGCTTCCAGTCCTGGCGCGGGTCGTGCGGTTTCTCCAGGCAGCGCACGAGGCTGGCGCGGTCCTTGTCCGAGAGACCTTGGCCCTCGCCCGTGTTTGAGGATGCGAGCTCTGCAGATGAAACAGATGAAGACGAAGAAGACGTAGGGTGGTCGAGGAGGAGGGAGCGACGGTACGCCTCGCGGCGGTGGTAGTTTGTGATGTTGGCCTGGACTGCTTTGGAGTGGTTGACGTGCCGCTCAATGGCGGCCTGGAGACGGGCCGTTGTTGCCGATGGGACGGCTGGGAGCGGGGCTGTGAGGTCCTCGGTGATGGGGATGAAGATGGCTGGGGCGATTGATCGGAGGGTTGGGAGCGATGCTGGTGATGGTGCCGTGTTCTTCTCCCTACCGGGGGATGCCGGAGATGGTTGGGGCGAGGCCATGGCTCTCGCGGATCGATGAGTGTTCGAAAGTCCAGAGAAGTAGGAGAGATTTGGTATGAGATTTATTGAAAGAGAGAGACACAGAGAGAAAAAGAGAGAGAGAGAGAGCTCGGGAAGGTTTTTAGGAGGGCCGCCCAGGATTGTCCAGTTCCATTCACCCCCCAGTATTGACGTCGGTGTGTAAAAGAAGCTTAAATGGTATGAGGTCACGCCCAACCGGAGCTCAAATGGGGTGCAGATGCCATCACGTGCAAAGCTTCATCAAGTGATAGGGGGATTCAAGCATTTTGTGCCTCAGTCGCCCTGCTATAGCGAGCAGAAAACAATGTATAATTCATTCATCTTTAAAAAATCATCAAACATGCTCGCTTGCGCCAAAGGCATATCTATCCTACAATGCTGCTCGCAGCTCTTGTGGTCTTCCTCGGTCTAGCACTGCTCTTCTTCTTTACATCGTATATACGACAGCTGTCGAGGTCAAAGGACCGTGTCCTCGACCGAAGCTCCGTAGGGAATAAGATTCGGCGCAGCTCGCAAAAGAGGAACTTCGCAAGCTGCGGGATGGGTGGGTGTGTCGGCTGATCATCGTGATGGCAGGACCTTTCTTGCGTACTCTCTCATGAGCTTTAGCCCAGCGCGCACGAGGTCTTCCAACCGGCGGTCTTTCCTTCTCCGCATCCAGAGGAGAACCAAAGCCAGAAGAAGCGCATCTGCCAGGATGTGCTTCACGACCAGCAAGGCCATCCTGCCGAACCAAGCTGGCCAGCTCTTCTCTATTCTGGATCGCCACTCGCGACCAGATGATATCTGCTCTCGTAATGCGGCGACCTCGGCCGATAAGCTTGTGATGGCGCGCTCAACTTTGCGCTGCCACCGGATGCTGCTGGCATCGTCTTCCTCTTCGTCGTCGTCTTGGAGGTCCATCTGCCGATGGGACCGAAGCTCGGCCTCGTCTTGCTCGGACATTGGACTGAGGACCTTCATAGGACCGTCGGTGCCCGCGACGGGCTGTCGGAAACGCCGCGACGGGGGGCTGTTCTGTGGCGAGGATGCGCTGGAGGATGGGGAGTTGTTGCGGATCTGGTTCCAGACGAATTCGAGCTCCGAGACAAGTTCCTCGGCATCACTGTTCCTCACACGACCCTGTCAGCCAATTCCCACACCCGCGCCCACCGAGCGAAAAGGGTTTTCTTTTTGGAGGTACATACGGCGTGGTCGCATAGCGGTGCATGGTGTCAATGAGAGCCTCGATATACCTCTTCTTCGCCTCGGTGCGTGTCAGGCCCTTCTGCGAGTTCCAGGCGTCCCACTTGTCGCGCTCGCGCTGGATCTCTTCGCTGGTGAAGCTGCCGGAGGACGAGGCAGCCGAGGGACGTGCCATGACACCGTCCACATCGCCCTCCATGGCCTGCTTGTAGAGCCCATAGAGTCGCAGGCGGTCGGATGGAGGCGGACGCGAGGCGCCGGTTTTGGGGATCTTCTTGACGGTGTTGAGGGCATGGACAAAGACTCGATCTAGAGGTCGATCGTGAGACATTGCGAACCCCGAGCTTCGCAGGTGATGAGGACAATGGATGGCTTACCTACCGAGTCCGCCATTTGTTGGACCAGACTGGATGAAGGCGTCAGACGCCCTCGAGAGATAAGGGAAGGGGGGGTTTGGTAGAGGGAGGGTCAGGGCGGGGGTGGATTGGAGGGAGAATGCAAATGTGTCGATTGTCGTGGAATATTGGACGGTGACAGTACAGGGATCGTGAAAGCCAGTCAGAGGTAGATAGATAACTTAGATGTAAGGGACGCTCGCGGATGGTTGTGGATGTGGTTGTGGTTGGAGGATTGGGATGATGGTGGTGACCACTGCACAGTGCAACCCCCACTACCGAAGGAGCAGCAGCAGTGGCCGGGACGCGGGTGAGGCGAGCCGAGGTGCAGGCAACGAAGCAGCCGAAGCACCGCCTTGACACGAGCTGCAGTGCGCGAAGCCTGCGATAAGGGTCGCTTGTCGCACCGAATCCACCGCACGTTGTATGATGAATAAAATCTACAGAGTCGAAAGAAATACCACGGTCATGCACGATGCAGCAATTTGTCGAGGGGTTGTTGTAGATGACAGAACTTCATCCATGGGTTTAGGTCGGCAATGCAGTTTGTTGTCGGAGGCTTTCCTGCGACTGCCTAGCGGAGGAGAGGCCAGGCCAGGCCAGGCCAGGCCACAAGCCGACCAGTCTAAGGCCGACCGACCACCGTCGCACTGGCAAGTGTTCATCACTTTCAGTCTGACATCATGATTAATTCTGATGGGGACCTTGCATTCGTCCTTCAACATTGCTGCCAGCATTGCTGTGCAGGTCTCCAGCCCAAGTGTGCCCAGGTGAAGCATGTTTTCAACTGAGAAGATACTGGTGGTTGGTTGGTTGGATCTCCTCTCTCAGAGGTCGGCCATTCCAATGTCGTCGACTTGTTTCTTGCTCAGCACATGATGCAGTCAGTCATGCTCAACCATTTCTTTCTGTGGAAATTATGTTAACCAACACCCACAGTGCCTCCTCTCAAGCACCTTCTTTCGCTTCTCCCGACACCGTAGACGCGCGATACTTGAAAATCCACCTCGTTCATTACCATCAAAGGACTATTATGCATCATGGGCTACGAAAGTGCTCGTGGGCTGCCACAAGGTGACATCTCTCGTATCCGAGCGACTGCATCAGCATTTGCATTAGAAGCCTTTCCAGGCTGTTGACGATACTGAGTCCTCTTCATTTCTTTATAGAGGAGCAGCTGACTCGGATGGTCGATCTGGCTCTTGTGGCAATGAGTCGTCCTTATAAACAGCAAAGTACCCGCGCCATGGTCTCTCTCTCTCTCTCTCTATATATATATATACATATATACACATATATATGCTTATTCTGCCAAGACAATAAATGCACACGAGGACCGCCGGCATCGCTGCATGGACACTTCGCAATGGTCCTTTTGCCCATCAGATCCATGCCTTCGGAGCGGGGCCTCCCTGGGCATTCATATGGCGTCAACCTCGATCATGCATCACGACATGCTCTCGGGAGAAGAGACCTGCCTTGAAGACAGATTGCGCGATTCGCCAACGCGGTTATCAAGTCAGCTCGAACCCACTGAGCTGCACGGTGCGTCGAGTAAAGCGGCGATCCGTTTGCAGGATCTGGTTCGTAAACTCCACGTATCTGCGTCTATAAGTACTAGAAGTAGGTAGGTATGAATGGAACATGTTCTGCTCGGCCAAGGAGAAAGCGTCTACCTCCGGTTCAAACCAGCTCTACTCCGACTTGTGAATACCTGCCAGAATCTTGGGCCACTCTCCAGGTGAAAAACAGGACTCACTATTTCCTGTCGCCGCGAAGATCCATGCCCACCACAAAGCCCACCCTCCAGGTCTCGCCTGAGGACGAGACCAGTTCAGGCTCTGATCGTGACAGTCAGCAGGGCAAGCAGAATGCCGGAAACAAGGATGCGACTGGTCTTTCTCCTCCGGGACCCCTGGACCTGGCGACGCGCGAGACAGTTCGCATGGAAGCGGCTCTAGGCGATGCCATCCTGCGGTTTCTACGGATTCGAAAGACCCCGAAGAGCGACGAGTACGACCTGGATGCCACTGCCACTCAGCCTAGCATATGGGACTCGGAGAACGTCGAGGAGTACCGGAGGCTCTACATTCATCCTCAATGGGAGAATGCATCCGCTTTCGATCCTGGCTTCCGCTGGACGTTCAGGGAAGAGAACCAGGTGCGGCGCAAGGTTGATTGGAAGATCATGGTAAGTCTGAGGCCCCTGTGAGTCTTGCAAATATATGTAAACGTTCGCTAAGTCACGTCCAGCTCTGGGTTTGCATCATGTTTGCTGCCCTGAACATCGATCGCGGGAACATCAGCAATGCCGTCTCGGACAACATGCTCGACGATCTTGGTCTGACCCAAAGTGACTATGTAAGTCATCCTGGCCGATGCTAACTCGTGGATGGGGAATCGTCTAATATGAGGCCATGGCTACTATATAGAACATCGGCCAGACGATCGCACGACTCGGTTTCCTCGTAGCAGAGCTTCCGTCTCAACTGATCTCGAAGCGGTCAGTGAATCCTCTCACCGTGGAAAAAAAACTCGTCTGCATTATACTGACTCGCCAACAAGGATCGGTCCGGATCTCTGGATTCCCATCCAGATCTGTATCTTCAGCGCCATTTCTGCTCTTCAGTTCTTCCTCAACGGCGCAGCCTCGTTCTATGCTACCCGCTACCTCATGTGAGTCTGTTCACGTTGAGTCCCAAACAGCTGGAGTTGAACTGATTTCGACTGACCTCTTCCTGCCAGTGCCACCTTTCAAGGAGGATTCATTCCGTAGGTTTCTCACCACCCCCTGAGGCTGTTCGACCTTGATTGACAACCATTGGAAGGGACACGATTCTCTATCTCAGTTACTGGTATACAGGTACCAGAGTAAGTCCTGCAGATCATTCCAACCTCTAGAACCATCTGACCTGTTTCGATAGCTTCCCATCCGATTATGTTGGTTCTGGATGTCCTCCAAGCTAGGTTCGTAACCTGAAGCGGATTGGTGCAAATACTATTCTGACGACATGAAATCCTAGTCGACATTGGAGTCGGCTTTGCAGCCGTGGGACTCTTGTCGATGAGAGGAGTTCTTGGCTACGCTGGCTGGCGTTGGCTGTTCCTGATCGAGTGAGACTTGTCTGCAACCTCTTAAGCCAAGTGTCATTGATGCTAACACCTACTTCCAGAGGCGCATTCACATGTAGGCCCATGACCATCTTCCAACTTGGACGCAATGGATTTCTGACCCGTCATGTAGTTGCGATCGGCCTTGCGTCGTTTTTCCTCATGCCCCAATCTCCGGCGAGAACGAAGAGCAAATTGTTCCCAAAGGGATACTTCACCGAGAGGGAAGAAAAGATCATTGTAAACGCAGGTGAGAAAAACAAATGATTCACTATTCCCAGGACGTGCACGGGCTGACACGTCATCCGTCCTCCAAGTCATCCGTGATGACCCTCAGAAGGCGGGAATGCATAACCGACAAGGCCTCACCGTTGGGCAGATCTGGAAATGCGCCAAAGACTACACCATGTGGCCGCTATACATGCTGGGCTTGTTGTTCGGTCTACCAAAGTATCCCGTCGGACAGTACCTTACGCTGTCATTCCGGGGTCTCGGGTTCAACGTCATCGAGACCAATCTGCTTGCGATCCCCGAGACAGTGGGAGGGTCTATCACCATGCTCCTCATCACGGCCTTCAGTGAGCTCGTCAGAAATAGGGGGTTCGTGTCCATGGCGCAGGACGCTTGGTTGCTGCCCTGCTTCATCGCCTTGATCACCCTGCCTGACCCCATTGGTGCATGGGCTTACTTCGCCATTGCAACGGTCCTGCTCTCGGCACCGTAGTACGTCGTCACATCCTGTGAAAGAAAGAGGATCGAATCTCTGCTGACTGTTGCCAGCACCCATCCTATCCAAGTCGCGTGGACGAGCAGAAATGCTGGATCTGTTCAGAACAGGACAGTCTCGGCCGCGTAAGCCTGATTTCCCCTGCTGAAAGCATCAATCAACTCCGTTTCTCATGACTACTCTAGACTCTACAACATGGCTGTGCAAGTCAGTGGTATGATAGGAGCCAACAGTAAGTTATGTCCTATTTTGCCTTCGCCAGGCCAAAGCTCATAAGTTCGTTTATATAATTTACCAACCGTCGGATGCGCCGCGGTACTTCAAAGCCAACAAAGGTCTTCTGGTCATTTGCTTCTGGATGTGTGTACGTATCTCATGACCCTTCCGCTTACTACCGATGATGAGTATGCTGATTCCTGATCGTCAGTTTATCCAATACCCCGGAACGTACTTCTTCTATCGCTGGAGGAACAGATCTAAGGCTAAGGTTTGGGACGCCATGACTCCAGAAGAACAGCATCACTATCGCACGACAACCACGGACGAGGGTAACAAGCGGTACGTTGTGTCTCATCCGGATTCCGTTTAATTCTCTGTATCACAAGCTAATCATGTCACCAGACTTGACTTCCGCTACGCGACCTAAAGGGGTTTCGTGTGGACAAGGAGAGGTTTGCCAGGAAAGGTCATATTCCGGCGCAGGACCAGGAATCCAACGGACTTGCACACGAAGGGGGAAAAGAATCCAAACAGTATTTAGAATAGCAATATCTGAGAAAGCCACATCAATGACAAACCACATAACAACCGCAGAGTAATATCGACGTTGATAAGAGAGCTAGAGCTGGCTCTGACCGTCTTCGTGCAACACGTATTAGTCGAATGGTTGCCACGCTGACGAATCCAACAACAGCCATTTGTCTTGGTTCCTACTCTGTTCGCCCGGTAGCCAGACCAACTTGGCAAAGGAAAGGAGCCAATTCTCCCGTCCAGTCACCCTTGGAACTTTAGTCATGTAGTCTAATCCCTCGCTGCTTTTGCTCCGTGAAGTCGGAGGCCCCTCCCCTCCCCACGTTGAAGTCCCACGTTGGAGGAGTAACCTTCTTGATAAACTCCGCGGAGAACATCGTATTCCAGCATTCTGCATTCGTTCGATCCCCCGATAGCGGCATGGCGATCGTCTTTGGTACCGTCCAAATGGTTTGTAGAGGTGGTATGGCGTGATTGGACCGAAAGATGCCATAACCTCTGGGGGGGGGTTCACGCACGCCACGTCCCTATCACGGCAAACGGGACGAAACACATCTTTGTTTGCCCCTTTGTGGCAGGATGTGCATGTAAATGAGGGGGAAACTGTCTTCGCGGCTTTAAGGTATCTATGCTGTTCCCGAGACTCTGACTTCCAGGCTGATTGGCAACAGGTCGATGCGCATGATCCTCGGAATACGTGCTTGCGCTGGCGGCGCACGCAATTCCATGGCAGAGAGGAAACGTTATGAATTGGAGGATAAGGGCGCGGCGGTATCGGGAGATGTAGTCTCTGAGGGGTTATATGAGGCTAATGATCCGTCCATGAATGCACGGCCCAGATTCCTGGGGTAAGCAATCGTGGAGAGCATTTCGCATCAAGACCTGGTCTGATATCCGTGATCCATTGTTCGAAAGACCGTAACAGAAACACGCCTTCTGCAGTCATGGCACCTTCTGCCGTTGAGACGGCTCCGGTTGAGCAGCCGCCATCTGTTAATAAAGTCGTTGCCAAGGACGACTACAAGCAGATCGGGAGCAGAGTCTTCAGCAAAGAGGCCGAGACCAAAGGCACTGGTGACTTCAAACCGGCATCGGTATGAACGCATACGAATTCCCTTAACAAGGGAAAGCCTTTCCTCGTAGGGGACTCTCTTGTGCCGCTAACGCGTTTGCTGCAGTATCAAAACTACCTGCCGACGTGGGACCCGGAGGAGAAGTATCCTCCGCTCCAGCCCTTCGAGCACACGGACCCAGGTCTTCAGGCCGATCCTAACTTTCCTGCACTCCTCGGCGAAGGTGTTCAAATCTCCCACCTGACCCCGAGCATCGGATCTGAAGTGCGCGGTATCCAGATCAGCACCCTCACCGACGCGGGCAAGTCCCAGCTCGCTCGTCTCGTAGCTGAGCGCAAAGTCGTCGCCTTCCGCGATCAGGACTTTGCTCAGCTTCCGATTCCCGACGCGCTCAAGTTTGGAGAGTTCTTCGGCCGCCACCACATCCACCCAGCATCGGGTGCACCTCAGGGCCATCCGGAGATCCACCTCGTTCATCGCAGTGCTGGCGATAACACCTACGATAGGATCTTTGAAAAGAGCGTCTCTTCCGTCGGCTGGCACTCGGACGTTTCGTACGAGGAGCAGCCACCCGGCACGACGTTCCTCTACAGCCTTGACCTACCCTCTACTGGTGGGGACACGCTCTTCGCAAACGCCGTCGAGGCTTACAACAGGCTCAGTCCGCTGTTCCAGGAGAGGCTGCATGGCCTGAAGGCTGTTCATTCCGCTGTCGAGCAGGCTCAAGCCTCCGTGAACAGAGGTGGTGTCCTCAGGAGGGAACCCGTCCTCAACGAACACCCCATCGTCCGGACCCATCCCGTGACGGGCGAGAAATCCTTATATGTCAATCCTCAGTGTGAGTTTATATAACGTTTCCTCCCCTCGAGTTGGCAAGGGTTTTCGATCCAGCCGGGGGGGGGGGTGTGGCATAGTTGAAGAGCCGAGACTAATCGTGAAATCGCAGTTACCCGCTACATCGTTGGTTTGAAGAAGGAAGAATCCGAAGCTATCCTGAAGTTCCTGTATGATCACCTGGCCTACGGCGCCGACTTCCACGTTCGAGTCAAGTGGGAGAAGGACACCGTTGTGGTCTGGGATAACCGTGTCACCCAGCACTCTGGGTTGGCAGACTGGAAGACGGGCGAGAGGAGGCACTTGGCACGCATCACTCCGCAGGCTGAGAGGCCATTTGAGACGCCCTTCAAGGCTTGACTGGGTGCTGCCATGTTCATTTTGTAGGACAGGTGAGGGTCGTTACTCGTCCAGCTTGAGGAGACGGGTCTGTTGAGGAATTCCTTTCTTGTATCCTTTCTCGTGTCCTTTTGTAGCAGTCAGTTGATGAACTTTAATAATGTACATTGGCGACATGACCTGCCAGCTGATCTGAGTGTGGTGTCCTAAGCGGCGTGTGACAACTGGGGCGACTCACCAAATTCCCATCCACCGCATCGCCATGTATGTGGGCACTGACAGCGTGAGGATGAAGGAAGGAAAATGGTATCTTTTGAAACAGAGCAAGCCGACACTGGGAAGCATCGTAATACACCGAAGGGAAGATCCGTATCGTCCATACGCCCCCGTTCGTACCTTTCATGTCCTCTCACTGGCCGCGACGGCGTCCCTCGCCTTCAAGAAAGCCTGCTTCTTGTCTCCATACGTTTTCAGCACCTTCTTATTCCTCAAAGCTTCTTCAGCGGCCTTAGCTCCAGCCTCAGACTTCTTGAGCGCCCTGCCGACTGCAAGAAGTTCGTCCTTGACGCCCCAGCCGCTGAAGTAGACACCCACTGCGAAGAGGTTGTGCCCCATTTCGTCTTTCTTGGGTTTACCGGGCATGTCTCGGTAGTCAACGACAACGCCGGGACACGCGATGGCTTGACTCAGCAGAACCTTGGGGCTGAGTGCAGATGATTTTGGTACATTTGTAGTAGGTGCGGGAGCTAGGGCGGAGGTAGAAGATGTAGGGGTTGGCGTGGCCGCTGAAGGATTCGATGAGTCTGCGTGTGCAGCGGTGATTTGCGAGTCGCGATTGCCAGCATAAGTCCGGATCTCATCCTGGAGTTCTCGGCTCCATAACTTCTTGAGCCAATCTGCCGCGATACGATCACCGTTTTCTCGATCCGACTCTATGATGGCACCCACGTAGGCCTCAAAAACATCACCATGGATCTTCTGCACGGTCGTCAGGGCGTCCTTAGTCCTCCTCCTGTCATTCGCCTTGGCTTCTTGTGCGGGGTTGAGGATCTCAGACTGAATCTTGATGCGCGAATCGAGACCATATGCCCGCAGGAACGAGGCCAGTGTTCTGTTACAGACGAGTCGCTCCCGAAGCTGTGACAGACGGCCAGTCTTGAGCTTGCCGCGGAACGTCTCGTAAATGAGCTTGGTCGCTATGAGCTCCACCCAGGAATCACCCAGCCACTCCAGTTCCTCGTAGTTCTCATTGTTGTTGAGACTGATGTGGTTGAAGGCTTGCTCCTCCAGCCTGGGATCGGCAGGCTTTGGTAGTGGAGGGAGTGGTGGGAGCGTCGTTGCTGCTGCTGCTGCTGCTGTTGATGCTGGCAGATCCGACCGAGACCAAGCTGTCAGGTTGAGGACGTTGGGATAAAATCCGTCTAGCTGCTGCCGCTTTGCGTCAGGAATCTCCCCGTCGTCATTTGCGCGCTTTGTGGCCATGGTGAGGGGTACTGTTGTGAGTTCAAGGTTGAATCAAGCTTCCAGTCTGAGGTGAAGGGTTTTTGGGGACTGCCCACGTGAAACCGCTTCCAGTAGCACCTTCAAGACGCCCGTCACCTTTTTGCAGTATAACATGATTTTTTTTTCTGTCCAAGAAACTCTTCTGTGTCCCATTCTGTGCATTTGGATGGTATTTTTGATTTTTTCTTCTTCATTGGGGTGTTGCTCAAGGATTGGCTGCTTTTCCTGTTCACCTTATTCACACTATTAGCCTACGTCTACGTGATGTGTATCAAAACCGGATGGATAACTTCCTGCCGCTATCAATACAAAGACCAATATGTATAATGTACTCGGGTTTCTTGATTACCTCAAGTACTTGCCGCCGTCTTTACTGACTATTTTCTGTGAAATTTTGTCTCGTCGACAATGGCTGTCTCGTCAGGAGTAGAGTGATGGCATATCTTTGTGCATCTGTCGCCAGTTGTACTTCATGAAAACATAACTATGATACCTGACCCTCTTTCCATCTATTAAATAGCTATACTTCCAATAATTCCTCGTCGCTTTCATACTCATCTTTCAACATGTCCGGTTCCTCGTACTTCAGGCGTCGAGCTGCGCGCCCCACACGAGGAATCAACCAATCATATGCACTATTCAGCCCCCAAATCTGAAGACCCAAAAAGATGGACGACGTCTCCAACCACCGACTTGCTTCATCACACAAACCCTCGGCCATGTCAAGATGAGTGTCCCACGATCACGGGTCGTTGACCTTATGAAGGTACGCTTCCTATCGCCCTGGACGCTCCCCCGTTGTTCAGAATCCCTGCTGACCCCGAACCACGCAGGCGCAATGCCAGGTCTTCGCAACAACCTTCAACCCTCAGGGTGTTCGCATGGGCACCAAGATCCTCCGACAACGTCTGAAGGGTCCTGCAGTTGCCGCATACTACCCGAGAAAAACAGCTACAATCTCCGACGTTAAGCGCGCGTTCGGACCTCACCTGACCACCTGGGACAATGCTGAAGAGGACCGTCTGGAGTACATCGAAGAGTAGGTCACCCGAGATGCGCAATGGATGTGCAGGAGATTAGATGTGCTAACCTGTGTTCCGGCAGACTCAAAGCACGTGGAAAGAGCGCACCGAAGAAGAAGAACGGCCCGCCGGGTATGTCAATGAGAGTCCGAATGCAAGATGCGAGATCGGCAGCAACTAACGTGTTTTTGACACAGACCCGAAGGCGAAGAAGCGTTGATAGATGAGGAGGACAACAGTGATACCACGAGAACGAAACAAATCCTGAACGCGGACGGCAGTGTACAGGCTACGAGTCGATGGGCAGAACAGGACGCATGTGTGCTTGCACCATCTGTGTATGGGTCGTTTGCCACATTGTACCACTATGTATACAATAGACATCATAAAATCTTGCTTGGAAATACAGGAGTATCCCCTTCTACACATTCTGTCATAACAAGGGAGAGCAGATCTTAAGAAAGACGTCTGAACCACTCGACAACTGCTGGCTTTCGATCCGGAAGCTGCCACAGCCCTCCTCGGTTCAGGGTCTGAAAGTCATCGGCATGAATCAAGGCTTAATGCAGTGGCTTTTGCGAACGCCCGCAAGGCATCAAAGCATGCGTGGTCCTGGTGACCAGTGCATAGAGGCAGCTGCAAAGATCGGCTGCTGGTGAAGGCGGCTCATGAAGCACAGGGAATGAACTTGTCTACACCTGCTGTGAGTTTCATTAGCCGAAAACGAAGGGACGTCTTGCAAAGTTCGTGGATGCTTCATGCGTGCATAAGTACTTGGCACGGCCACATCCAACTGATACCTTACTGTGAGAAGAAATAGTATCTCGGCAAACCAAGGATCGAAACAGGTCGGTCAGGAACCGCAATCAGCGCAATCAGCGGAGTCAGCTCTTTGCTTTCAACCTCAGGAGGGGAACCGAATTGGAAGCAGCCTAAAACCGACCCATTCTACTCCGTACAGCGGTCAGAGTTCCCTCGCTCCGTTCGGCTGCATCACAGAGCCGAGGACCAGTTACGTTGCCAACATCTTGCACTTCCTGCCACTTGCACAGCGCCTGCTGCGTCGAACCTGCAAAAGTCTGCCCTCCTCGGCAAGAGACCGCTTTCCCTGACATAATCTGCTGACTACTTCATTGGCGAGGCACTTCTCAAATTTCTGCCACAACTTGCAGCTTCCGTGTCTTGTCTTGCCGGTGCCTGGTATTCAGCCTCACCTTCGCTCTCATTTCCTCATCCAGTCCCTCCTTCTCCTCCCACATCGTGGGTCTCTCCCTTCTTCTACCCTCACCTTCTTGTTTCCGTCCGCTCCTTTTGTGTCTCTTCGTCTTTTCACTCTTTCATCGTTCGGCCGTTGGGAACCTGAGCCACTCCCTTTGATCTAGAAGATTCCCTTTGGCGTGGGATCTCAACCATATTATCTGCTCCGTCTGACCATTTCAATTTCCACATCTCGGTCATCCCATTCCCTTACGCTTGAGAGCCAGCCGTCTTGGACCGGGCATCTGTCCGAGACCATTCATCATGCCCTTCGAAACTACCACACCGACTCCATTGAGAGCTAATTCGGAGGCCACAGAGGCTGCTCCCGAGGATATCAAACAAGAGAATGCAAAGCTACCTGGTAACCTTGGTGCTGGACTGCGTCCAGCTGGATACCGTATTCTCAGCAAACAGGGCTCTGAGGCTTCTGATGGCTCATATTCACAGGCTGATCTCCGCGGCCTCCTTGAGAAGGTCACCTTGAACCCCGACCAGACAGACCCTGATTACTTCTCACGAAAGGAGCCAAAATCCCTCCAAGGTCAACTTGGTAATGTCTCGGTGCTTTCTACATCCAAGCTGGCGAATCTGGCCGCCCCCAAAGTTTGACAGAACCTCCTGCTCCCTACGCTGCTCCGCTGACCATACTTTCCTAGTCCTCCCAGAGTATGGATCCGAGGGTGATGCGAGCTGATCCCCCCTCGATGGACAAGATTCTGGCTAAGATGGCCGAGCACCAAGCTCTTCAAGATGAGCACAACAGCGGAATTCGAGGGTCAGAGGACCATTCGGCTTTCCATCCCAATCTAGACCACGGTTCATCCAGCAATTCGCTTCCAATGACACCAGCCACAGAGACTTTTCACACTACTGCGCCAACTACTCGCCCAGCAAGCGTGAACTTTCCCGAGTCTCAGGAAGGGGATGAGGTTCTTCAGCTGAGACTACAGCTTGCCCAGGCCCAAACGCAGATCAGCAAGCTGGCCGAGATGGCCCAAACCCGCGAAGGACCTCCTGAGGCAAGCAAGCAGACTCTTCACAACGTGTCCAACGTTTCCAGTTTTGCACGCGAGAATACCTGGAACCCACCGGATGATACAAACTCGGAGACAAGTGATCCAGGCCCAGGGGCCAGCTTTGCACGCTCTCGTGGCATTTGGGGCGGCTTCAGAAATCACTCGGCCGTTAGCCTGGCTGCTCCCACACGGACCTTTGGTCACGAAGCCCAAAACGTTGATTGGGCTCGGCCTCCCATGTCACCTTTCCCACCTGGCCCTTCTTTCCCGGAGCAGCAAGACAGATATCAGCAGCCGGGCACATACCGTGGAGGTCGGCTCACGCCTGACTCGGAATTCCTGATGCGAAGACCGGGACTCCGTAGCAATGGCAAATTTGATGACCGCGTCAGAGGTGCCTCTGGGTTCACACCTGGGTATGCAGGAGCCTTTTCTACTTCAAGTGCCGCATACGATCCTCTCGCGAGCACACAAATGTCCAGTGCGCACATGACTCCGGCTTCGGGCTATACTCCCATGAACCTGAACCTTTACACTGGAGGCCCGCCGCCCATGGGAACTTCACTGTCTCCCCATGCCTCTGAGTTTACCTCGACGACCAACTGGAAGGGAGACGTAGGTCATAGCGCGTCTATTGAACTGTAATCCAAGCTGACAGGACAACAGATGATTCCGATGGATGGTAGCCCTACGTACCTTCCACCCACAGAGCCACTTAACTATCGACGTCTCCTTGACCGCAACGTCAACTGCAATTGGAAGTATATTGTAGATAAGATCGTCTGCAACAATGATCAACAAGCTTCCATCTTTCTTCAACAGAAGCTCAAGGTTGGCACCCCGGAACAGAAGTATGAGATTGTTGAAGCCATTGTGGCACAGGCATACCCTTTGATGGTTAACAGATTCGGCAACTTTCTTGTCCAACGCTGCTTCGAACATGGCACACCTGAGCAGGTAATTAAGATTGCCGAAGCCATTCGCGGCAACACTTTGAGTCTCTCTATGGACCCATTTGGTTGCCATGTCGTCCAAAAGGCGTTCGACTCGGTACCTGAGGAATACAAGGCAATCATGGTCAACGAACTCCTGCGGAGAATCCCAGAGACAGTAATCCATCGCTACGCTTGCCACGTCTGGCAAAAGCTCTTCGAGCTCCGATGGACGGAGACTCCGCCCCAGATCATGAAGTACGTCAATGAGGCTCTACAGGGCATGTGGCATGAAGTGGCTCTGGGTGAGACTGGTAGCCTCGTAGTGCAGAATATATTCGAGAACTGCCTCGAGGAAGACAAGGTATGACCCCCACTCTGGTCAGACGAATCCACGAAGCTGAATTTCCCATCCAGCGTCCTTGCATCGAAGAAGTCCTCGCAAACATTGACATTGTTGCTCACGGCCAGTTTGGAAACTGGTGCATCCAGCATATTTGTGAGCATGGTGGGCCACCAGACCGAAGTCGCGCCATTGACCATGTGATCCGATATGCTGCCGAGTACAGCACTGATCAATTTGCATCCAAGGTTGTGGAGAAATGCCTCAAGATCGGAGGTAGCGAGTTCCTCGGTCGTTATCTTGATCGTGTTTGTGAGGGTCGCCGTGATCGAACTCGTATTCCTCTAATCGACATAGCCAGTGATCAATACGGCAACTACCTGGTCCAGTGGATTCTCAACAACGCTACATCTCAGCACCGAGAAACAGTAGCTGCTCACATCCGCAAGCACATGGTGTCGCTCAGGGGATCTAAATTTGGATCTCGCGTTGGAATGCTTTGCACAAATCATGCTGTTACCACTCGTCCTGGCCCTGGTGTTGGTCCTGGCATGGGAGGTCGCCTGGGACCTGGTCCGCGCTATGCGGGTAGCAGCTACCGCTGATGCCCATCCAACGTTTCCATCAATTCGGAGTCATTCGCATATCTTCCACTTTGGCTCATCCGCCATCGTCTGTGCTGATTACCCCTGATCGTCACCAGTAGTTGACGATTTGCCCTTCGATGTCGTCCTGCCTCTGGCTATTCATGGGACTCAGAAGAATATGTGGACTTTTCTTAACAACATCTTCGATCACCAAGATAATCTACGGCTCACAGGTCATCCTACACTTGACAGGCTACAGTCTGCCAGAGTGCATTGGACTATTCATGGTTATGGTTTTGCAAAACAGCTTCTACTGCCACCATCGTACCACACAAGCATGACGGTCGCTCCATTTGCACGACATAGGGCAAACTCCTTTGCTTTAACGAACGTATCTCATCTCTTGCAATCACTCAGAATCCAGCATAAAAGTTTGGCGCACCGAGGTCATGTGTGGGGACGGAACAGACGCGGTTACACATGGACAAATCATACTTGTCACCTAGCATCTTTGACATGAGCTCCGCTTTCTTTGGTTCGATAGCGCAAACATATTAAGGAGCTGAGTTGAGAAGACAAGAATTTTGTAACGTTAGATGTAAAGATTCCAAAAAGAGAGCATTTGCTTCGCAGATTGACCCTCATCGTGATAAGCTAGCATGCAAGCCGGAACGCCACGCCGCATCGTCACCGTGGCAGGAAAGATAACAATATTTTCGAGCGCTTTCATTGCGCGTACCAGAGCTAGTTTGCAATGGTTGAAGAGGTTTCGACAGGAGGAAAATCAGCGTCCAAAGTGTTGGTGAAATCCAGCTTCGGTGCCTCAACTGGAATGTCCTTCTCCCATGGTTTCCTTGGTGCTGGCCTCCCACCCACAGGCTTCGTGTTCTATACATCGGTTGATCAGTCAAGGCGTTCGAGGATTATAACCAAGTTTTGGGTTTAAATTACCGGTTCTCGTGCGATTGTGTTTGGGATCTCTCGAATACCTGGGATAGGTTTGCCTTCCTGCAACAGTTTGATCATCTCGGCGAAGGCCATGGGGTAAGAAGGCTCTTCACCATCTGCTGATGGTGCCGTTTCTGTTCTTTGAGCGCTTTTGTCAACGAAGAGGGCGGCTTTGGGCGCGGCTTGCTGCCATGGCAGGGCAGATGATGGAGCCGGGGTGGCGGCCAAGCGGTGCTCTTCCGGCAGGACATCAGGAGGGCTGTGCTCCGGATGGCGATCGAGCCAGGCTGTGTAGGCTGAGAATTCGATACTAGTACCTATGCGTTGGGCATAGTAAAAGATGCGGGCATGGGTGGCCATGTCAGTTGGGGAGCCCTGAGATGTGCCTGGTGAGCCGAGGATGGCGTTGAGGCCGGACTGAAGGTTGTCGTTAGCAAGAGGGGGAAGGCCCAGGGGTGAATGAAGCGTTGTTACCATGAACATGGGGTCCTTCTTCCATGGATAGGAGTCAAAGGCCTGGAAAACTGCGTCTTCGTCTTGGAGAGAACGGATGCGGTCTGCCCCAGCGAGGGGTTGCTGTTGGGTTGGTTCCATGATGATAGCGGAGATGATCAGGCTATAGCTTCGTAAGTCGATGGCCCCATGCTCTTCTCGAATTATGTTCCAACTTCTGAATTTCGTAGGACCTATTTCAGAAAAACTGCGTCGTTGACAAGCTGAACGAGATTGAGGACTGTAGTTGCTAGACGATGACTGAGGCGCTGAATGCTTGAATCAATGTGGGGAGCTGCCTCGGTAGGTAGATGCGCCTGGTCACAGCACATGCGTCGATCCGAGTCCAGCCTCACACTCGGTAGTTTGGTCGCAGAAACATTTCTTGCGGCTCAATTAATTAAAATACAATTTGCAGCTTTCTTTGGAGTAGCCTGCGGGACAATCATGTCACACGATGCGGGCGACTCGATGGTACCTGCTTTTGCAGAGCAACGGCATTGCTGTGGCAGGTACCCTTAAGGCTGAAGCTAAGACAACATCCTCTCAAGGGACCTGTGCTGTGCTGTCACCCCCATCACCCTCCATCCTCCACATCCACACCTCGAATCAGCTTTCATCGTTCAGCGAATACCATCTGCATTCTTTGCTCGCGATCTATCGGTGCCCGCAACCGCTTTACAACCTGGACCTCATCGAATTGTACGGTGCTGTAAAGTTCCGCGCTCGCGATCCTAGCGTTCGCCGTCAACCGCAGGCCCGATGCATCGCGCAGCAGTTCGAGCGTTCCGGACGACCTATCATACGACAGTCCGAAGCATCTCTCGCACTTCCGCCGCTCGACGTCGCGCAAGTCTCTTCTCCTTCGCTGCACCACCTCGACATCCTACCGCCAATGAGCCGCTGAAATCATCAATGTACCTCCGTCGTCTCCCTGTAGCCCTTGTCTCTAGCCTCGTCGTTGGCTACGGCGCTTGGTACTCATACAACGGCAACGGAACGAGCCCGCTCCAGACTGCTAGTAGGAGTAGCTTCACAAGCACTGCGACTGACTCTGTTCCTACGAGGACGGTCCTGGTCGTCGGGGCTGACGAACTAAGGCAGGGCACCATAGTCGGCGAAGGCCCCATCTCGAAACATACTGCAGGTGACGGCCGGAGAATTGTCGAGATGCTCACTCCTGAGCAGGCAACGGAGAAGTTGCGCACTCTTGAACAGTCCTTTTCGGTCCGCAGAGGCCGAGGAGTAACCCGCTACGATATTGTCCAGCTACCGAGCAACGATCCGATCGAGGACGACCACGCCGAGAAGATCGTAGAGGTTCCCGACAGATCTGGCACCGGATCAGACTCCATCAATGACTGGATGTTCTGGGGTGTCTTTGATGGTCACTCAGGCTGGACGACCTCTGCCACCCTCCGCGAGAGCCTGATCAACTACGTTGCACGCGAGTTGAACGACACCTATAAGGCTGCTCCTAGCCAGGCCCCGACACCCGAGTCTATCGAGTCGGCCATCAAGACAGGTTTCAACCGTCTTGATCACGAGATTGTGCACAAGAGCGTCGAGAAGGTTCTCAAGTCCAGCTCAAAGAATGTTGCTGCTGAACTCCTTCAGCCGGCTCTCTCTGGCTCCTGTGCCCTGCTTTCCTTCTACGATAGCCGAAGCAAGCTCTTGCGGGTCGCCTGCACGGGAGACTCTCGTGCAGTGCTTGGTCGTCGATCTGACTCAGGCAAGTGGGTGGCCACAGCACTGTCGGAAGACCAGACTGGTGGCAACGAGAAGGAGGCGAAGCGTTTGAGAGCCGAGCATCCTGGTGAGGACGGTGTTGTCAGGAATGGTCGTGTGCTTGGTGGACTGGAGCCCACGCGAGCTTTTGGCGATGCCGTTTACAAGTGGAGCCGTGAAACGGCCATGAAGCTTCGTGAGAGCTTCTTTGGCAGGACTCCCTCACCGCAACTCAAGACTCCCCCTTACGTCACGGCTGAGCCTGTTGTCACAACGACGAAGATCCAGCCTGAGAAGGGTGACTTCTTGGTTCTTGCCACTGATGGCCTATGGGAGATGCTAACCAATGAGGAGGTCGTTGGCCTCGTTGGGCAATGGATCGAAAAGGAGGGCTCTATCGGCAGTTCACCGTCGCAATTCGAGAGTGCTTGGTCTAAGATCTTTGGCTCGTCTGAGAACCCGCTGCCGGTCGAGAAGGGAAAGCAATCTGTCGATAGCGCAAAAGACGGCCAAAAGACGCCGATCCGCCAGCAGCAATGGGGAATCGACCCATCTGCCAAAGATCGTTTCGTGGTCAAGGATCGAAACGTTGCGACACACTTGGTGAGGAACGCGTTGGGTGGAAGCAATGATGAGCAGGTTTGCGCGCTTCTCACACTCCCCGCACCGTTCTCGAGGAGATATCGGTAAGGACGCCTTCATCTAGGACACTCAGTGCCACTTTGCTAATTCAGGCTTTGCGATTTAGTGACGATCTCACGGTCCAGGTTATCTTCTTTGGCCAGGCAGAAAAGACCGGCGAAGTCACGATGAACATGGAGGCTAGCGCCGAAGGACAGGCGCCGAAGGCGAAGCTGTAGATGATTCATGAGTAGTTCAACCGTGGACTGCAGCGGTGGTAGGGCGAAAGTCAAGGTATCTGATGTTTCTCTTGCGTTCTGGCGAACATGGCGTTTGCAGCTATGATCAGCGATGTCACTAGCCGACGTGTCCCTAAGCTGCAATTCATCTTTAGGACATTGTCGTGCGATGTGCACACTTGGGAGTTGTATGTCAAGGGAAGGGTACAGCGAGTAAGCGGATCTGCTTTTAGAGGCTGGGTATGCTGCACACACAGGGTTTTCTGCAATATTGTAACTTCAGCGCCTACCTTAACAAAGATTCTTGACCGACTTCAGCTGCCAAGTAGTGTTGGCAGGCCCACTGCGTGATTCAGACACACTGAGCTGCGAATTCTCTTGATCATTGAGGGGTATCTATCAAAATCCCATGATGGGATGTGAAGTACGTTCAGGTATCGTCCTTTGGCCACAAAAGTTTCTTTGTGCGAAGACAGTAGATCATAGTGATGAACACAATGATCCATACAACGATGAGGCATGCCGTCATTACGCTGCCGCAGAGCAGGATGCCTTTGCTATCAAATATTCGCCCCATGACCTCCGTAGCTGTGACCTGGATATGATCATGTTAAGTCTTTTATTCACACACGACCCCAGAACAACAACGCCGAGTTGCTTCATGAGCTAGGTTTGACTTACGAGCGCAGTGTTTGGGAAGACGAAACTCCACCACGTCATTTGGAAGGGCATGCTGTGCCCTCCTCGAACGTATTTCCACAGTGACCCCACCGACACGAGGAAGAACCACATGGAGAGACCCCAGAGCCAGAGGGCTACGAGTAGAGAGACGATCTTGATGATGGACCCAGCATTGGGCACGTCCAGAAAGTTGGGAGGGACGATGCTGTCGGCTTGGCTGCCGAGTTTGGCGATGCCGGCGGCGGTGAAGCCGAAGGGGCCTATTGAGATGAACTGGGACGGGTATAAGCGACATGATCGGCCGTGAACGGTAGCAGGGTGATTTTGCAAAGCACTCACCACACCAGGTCGCTGCATATCTCTTGGCAGCTTCTGCGTCATAAGCCTGTACATGAAAGCGGCTGATATCATGAACGCAATGAGGCACCCCGTACCCTGTGTCGTGGCTGCGCCAAAGGCCAGTGCTGCACGGTCGATGATCAATTCATGTCCGGACTTCTGAGCCGATTCTATGAGGTTGCTGGCGAGTGGCGCGGTGAGGAGGAGAGGGTAGGCGGGGAAGACCCAGGTTGGGGTCATCATGTGGATGGGAAATATTCTGGGCATTTTGGTGTCGTCAGTAACAGGATTAGAGGATCGGAGTAGAGCAGTTGACGGGGAGAGGGACGCACAGAGTTGACCACAGAATGAGGTAGAGCCCGGCGCTGGCGATGACGCTGAGGCCGACGTACGCCCAGAAGAGAACTTCCATAGTGCGGAGGAGCCATTCGCCGGAACGGGGGATGCCGTACTCGCAGGCGTTGATGAGTATTATGCCGATGCTAGATGTGTGGTCAGATTGCGTGAACGTTATTCCTCGTCTTTCTTCCCACTCACGAGACGAACTAGATGGCTCTCATCAGTAAAAAGCCATTGCTTACAGGTTGGGAACTGCCAAGAGTGGAAAGAAAACGTACGAAAGCAGGTATGAAGAGAGACTCGACTTGGTCTGTGAACGAATTGGTGAAGCTTCCAGGTCGGAGGTAGAAGCGCAAGGACAGCATGACGCAGTTTGTGAGGAAGAGGGTGATGTTGAGGATGCAGAAGAACACGCCGACCCCCCTGATCCAGCTGGTACTATATTGGACTGTACACTGATGTGAGAATGGTTCTCCTTCGGCTGCTCTTGAATGACAGAGACGTTACATACGAGAATGAAGGACGTTGGCCATGCCGCCTGTTGCCATTGTCTGTAACGCGTGTAAGTGAGATGTGTGGAAAAGCTTGCCATCTCTTCACATACCATCGTAAAGAAGGTCCATCGGTAGCAAGCTATCCGGTCCTTGATACTGACTTGCCCCTCTGGCAATCCCTCCGCCTTACTCACAGCCTGTCCAAGGCTAGTAGACGTGTCCGCCCTGCGTCGACGACGGGATGCTGCTGTCTCTTGTCGCTCGAGCTGCCCATCCGTTGCCGCCACATTGGCTCCGTTCATGGTTGGCCGAGTCATGAGTGACTGATCCCGCTCAAAGCTGGCTGATGGTGCAGATCTGACCTGGCGTATGGCCGGCAGGGCGAGGTGCGCTGTGGGAGAGGATTGGTTGAAAGCGTGAGAGAAGAAAGGGATATCGCGTTCTTCCATGGGTGTTCTGTAGCCGAAATCTTCCGATACGTCCTCATCTGAAAGTCCGTTCTGGCTGCCATCGCTGGAGAGGCTGCTATCACTGGTGGTGCTTGCACTCCTTCTCTCACCATCATCGTGGCATACTATGGGCGGTACGCTCACATTGCCTGTTGTGATATCCGTGGTGTCGCCTCCTCCGGCGGACGCCATCGTAGGAGTCGTTCCTTGTGACGATGACTGCGGCTAGCACGGAATTTTTCAGCAGGCTGGGACGGTACGGCAGAAGAGATCGATGCATCGGAGGTGAGGATTATCTGGTTGTTGGTGAAGATGCCGATATTGCCGAGAAGCGTGACCCCTGGAGGTTTAAACAGTGGGAGACCTCAGGAGTATGGATCATGTAATGATTAAGATAATAAAAGGACGCGGTTGATGTCGTAGGAAGTGATGATCGCCGAGATTTTGTTCGACATGCGGCAGCTCCCGTCCTTGGGGGTCAATGGCAAACAAATTAAGCTTCCAAGAATCGAGCCCAACCCTCCACTCGAAGCAGTGACCAAATGGAGTTATATCCCGTGGTCTTTATCCATACCCGAGATTTCGGTTCCAGACACAAATGCATTTGCGAGAAAAGAAAGGCCTTTTCCAGAGTTCAGTGGCGGGGGAAACGTAGAGACGATCATGTGCACAGGGCTGGCGCGGCTATCTAGAGACCTGGGAAGATGTGGCTGGCATTAGTTTGAGATGGTTGAGTACGGAGGGACGAAGTACTCCTCCTACCTTAGGGCGAGGGATGGAGCCGTGGATAACAGAGGTGTTGTGGGGTTGACGTATGCCAATGCATACATACGAGGGGTTGAGGACCAGCCATCAAGATCGTTTGATGGTCATGGAAGTACATTGTTCGTTCTGTAGCCGGGAGGAGCTGGAGGTTCTATCAGATCGAGGTTGCATGGTCTGAAGGAATTAGGAGGTCGATTTTGTCTGCCAGGGCCATCCTTGCATTTTAAGGCACCAACGTCATCATCAATTGGCCCAGGTACCTCCCCTTCTCTGTGCAGTCCACATGCCAAACTACACGTTGAAAGTACAAGGTCGAGTACGAAGAGATGATGGAGTTTCCAGGCCAGCGATGTGACTGGTCCTTGACGTCTGAGACTCACATGTCGCCATTCTGAAGATGGTGTTCTCGTTGTCAAGGTGCAGGTGTCTGGGTCAACCCCTCCGTCCGATACGGCGACTACCCCACGTCTCCGTCACACACAGCGACACGTGACGGCGTCTCCCTCCAGCTCGCTTCTGGAGCCACTCTCTGACGCAACTTTAAAGATGCCAGCTCTCACGAACATTCGAGCTTTAGGTATGTTCATCACTTGAACCCAATTGACCTCTCCATCCTCACCCTAACTCCGGGACAGCTTCGAAATCACATATCGCATCCCCTTTCCAGAGTATGCGGGAGGGTACTGGCGCATAGCTTCCAACAGCATGTTGCCATAGGCACTGGACACCTTTCACTACACGCCGAGACTCCCACCTTTGCTCATCACCAACCACCACCATGTCCTTCACCAACGCACCCGTCACCCGCCTTCTCGTGCTTGGCATCGTGTCTGGCTCCATCGCCGCCAGTCTCCTCGACATCAAGCATTACTTCTACATCATCGTCGATACACACATATGGCGCTATCGCCAGTTCTGGAGGCTCCTCGCCTACCAGCTATGCTACACAAACTCCACAGAGGTGCTCTTCGCGGCCATGTCATTGTACAACCTTCGCATTGTCGAGAGGATGTGGGGTCCGAGGAAATATGCCGTATGGCTACCTGCTTGCAAGCTTCTGATGCGTCGTTCTCCCGCTAACGTTGAGATTCCCTAGTCCTTCATCCTGGTCTCGTTCCTTCTGACAGCGTTGATACCACCCGTCATCATGATCGTCCTCCGACCCTTGACGGCGGGCATCTTCAACTACATGCCGGCCGGCCCGACACCCATCGTCTTCGCTGTCCTTGCACAATACCACGCTGTCGTCCCACACATGTACAAGTACCGCATCGCCACCTCCCCCGCACCACCGACCAACACCCCCTTCTCCGGCATAACCCTATCCGACAAATCCTACAAGTATGCCATCGCCCTGCACCTCGCTTTGCTTCAATGGCCCGGATCTGTCGTGGGCGCAGTCGTCGGCTGGGCAGTGGGCCAGTCGTGGAGAGAAGGACTTGTACCCCTGAGGATAGTGAGGTGGAGGCTTCCGAGCTGGATGGTCGGTGCGAAGCCGATGCGGAGGAGCGCAGAGTTTGAGAGTATGAGGCGGCGGCTGGAGGGGGAGGGAGCGGCAACAACGCAAAGTGTTGCCTCTGGTGTGGAGGCAGGGGCCGATGGACAGGCAGAGAGACGGAGAACTATGGGACAGCAAATCGTGGATCAATTCCGGGAAGCGCTCTAAGAATAAGATCTAGTTGCAGAGTTTGGTATTAGAAGGCCATGAAATGATTATACGTCACTGGGTTGTTCCTTGTCGCACGCTGCCCGATACCCGACGTAGCACCCTGCCAAAGCACTACTGTGCAACCACGACACGCAATTCCGGGCCATGGAAGTGCATCCAGCAAGCGGCAGAGGAAGGATTCATGTGGCACGAATGCCGGATCGACCGGCTGACAGGCTACGCCGTGTGGCCATGTGCTGAATATAAGGACGGCAGCAGTCTGAGGGTGTTGTCAGATTTTCTAAATTGGTCCGTAGGGCCACCACTAGAAATAGAATCTACTGTGCTTCGCAGTCTCAGACACACAAGGCAGACAGGCTGTCACGGCAGAGGAGGTTTCTTGCAATTGGTGACGAAGGAAGAATCACCAAGGCGATTAACAAGAGTACCAACAGAGTGAACCTGCAAATCCGCCTCTCCTACAGAGCTGTGGAGAGCCAGAGTATTTCAGGGTCGTGAACACGAAAAAGAAGGCAAGCAAGCAAGCAAACAAGCAAGCCACGGCTTCCGGATACAAAAATCCAGAGCGTCTCATGGTCTCACACCTCATCTTGAAGTTCAGCTCTGTCGCGTGGCTACAACGCGCCGCCCCGTGGAGGGGCACAGGCGGAGCCTCGTGCCCGCGGCTAGTGGCACCAACGACGCCTCTTTGTCTGGGTGGAGGCTGAAGTGGGCGATACTTCAGGGGGTACCTTCATACAACTACAGTAGGTAGTTGGCGCTATAGCTGCGAGGGACAGGAGGGATCAGTGGTGGGGAGTTGGGGCTCACGACTCAGGTGGGGGGATGTACTGTTGACCCCTGGAAGAGGTACCGTCACTGACACCTAGATAGACTGGCATTAGCAGTCGCTAAACTCGCTATAGTTCATCTGCATGGCGTCCTGGGTTCAACCTCCTTTTTCGTCCCTTGACACGCGCTCAGCTGCTGCCAACCTCCTGGAGTTCGCGACGCAGTGAGACACCCGTGCACACCACCAACCACTCGAAGCCGCTCTCTCTGTCTTGTCTGTCTCGCTCAACCACCATCCTCTCTTCTTCTTGTCTCTCGTCTTCCACAACTTTGCGACCATTTCCGCCGCCGCCGCACCTTTCACGATATCAACGAACGACCTTCACCCATTCTCACGAGAAGATCCGTAACACTCCTCTCGCAGCATCACTTCGCTTCCGAAAACCACTGACGCTCGCAATTACACCAAAGCCCACCCCTATTCTCCAAGAGCCAGCTGTTTGGTAGTTCTGGGGCAAGGATCGTCGCGCCAGATTAAAATCGGACCCTCCCAAGAAAGAGGACCAGAGCCGCATGGGATTACGTCCGTGGAGCGACTGCTGTTGCGATTCTCTTCCTCACTGAGCTGCCGCTTTTCGTTTTTCCTTTGTGTGTGCCTCGCGCCGAACAAAGAGATACGGTAATGAGCTCATGACCTGTCGCCCGATCCGCCTCGGACGACTGCCATACCAGGAACAACCATGTTGGGCTACTCGAATACCCGCGATTCGATGAGCCAGTATGGCGATAGCCTTTCCACGCCGAGTGGTTATGGCAAGGCAGCCATGGAGGGCTACCGGAAAGACATTCTCAATGGCTTCGAGAAAGAGGCTCCGCGACTCAATCCTGTATGTCGGAGCGCTTCTCGTCCGCGTTGAGCTCTGCCATTATTAACCTCATCGTCTTATAGTTGAACCCCGAGCGTCCTGAAAGCTCTGCGCTCGTCGACCTCAAAGATCCTATCCAAGTTCATCTCCTTACCGAGACCGCCCTCACCGACAGCAAGCGATACACCATTCTCTCCCAGGAGGAGGTTGACGATCTCAAGAAGCAATGCCAGTACATCAACCAACGTATCCAATCCGTCCGCCAGAATCTCGCTATTCAGTCCAAGTACCGCGATGCCGCCATTTCCATGGCAAGGCTCTATAGCTCGGGCCGTTCCGACAGCCCCAGCAAGCGTCCAAGCTTACGGAGTAACCGGTCCAGCGGGGGCGAGCAGCAGGTTCGCGAGGCAGAGCTCGAAAGGCAAACATGTGAGCGCAAGTGTGAGGAGCTGGCAACAGAGCTGTTTGGGCTGGAGAAGCGGATCATGGAGCCACAAAAGAGGCTGCTGGAGCATACAGCAGGTATCTTGCAACTAACCCACAAGGCACCGGCACGCAAGGATGGCGCTCAAGCGCAACCCGGACAGATCGTCAATGGCATGCCTGGAAGCCCAGAGAGCATGTACACAAGCCGAGAATACGACCAAGACAGCTTCGAGACGTACTTTGAGGACTCTGGATTTCAACACTTCGACAGGGGAAAGCCGGTCGAAACCAGCCCGTTGGAGATTCCGATCAAGTCGCCTATCCGAGAGCAGCAAAACCAACTGCGGGAGGAGGTGGAACGCGCTCGCGAGGAGAATAACAACCTGCTCGCGTCGGTCGCTGAGATGGAGCGCAAATTCGAAAGTCTGAACATGGCTGTGAGAGAAACCATCATCAAATTCAACCCCGAGGTCAATGGAGACTACGAGGAGCCACCTTACAGATCGCCGGAACAGAATACCCGTCCAGGAGAGCTGCTCAACTGGCACATGGACTATCTGCAGAGTGGTCTGGTTGCAATCCAGGCTGAGCAAGAAGCAGCAGGCCAACCTCAGGGACATGACCCGGCTACGGAAGCTGTTCTCATGAATCTGTGGCAAACAATTCAATCCGGTCTTGCAGGGATGCGGGAACGAAGAGAGGAGCGCCGGCGAGCACGAGCCGACAAGGGCCTCGGCGACGACGAAGAAATGTCCGATGACGAAGGATTCGATACCGAGGAGCCATTCACACTCACTGGATTCGAGACAAGGATACGATGGCTGCACCGTCAAACGACAACCCTCAAGGATCAGAAATCTGTGCTCAAGCGACAAATCAAACAGCAGCGGGAGCTCAACAGCAAGTCTGATGCCGAGAAGGACGAGGAACTCGAGCGTAAGCAGCAAGAGGTTGAAGAGAGCAGGCTGCTTGTCCACCGCGCCGAGAAAGACGCAACAGATGCGCAAAGGATGCTGTCGGAGGCGCTCGAAGATCTCGAGCAGGCACGCGCAGCTGCCGCGGAGGGCGCGGAGCTCAGAACGCGTGCGGCGGATGCAGATGCTATGGAGGCGGAGCTGAAGCAGGCCCTGAGGGATCTCAAGGCCGCCAAGGCTGGGGAGCAGAAGTTGGCCACCCTCGATGCAGACATCGCGACCTTGAGAGCACAGCTCGAAGAAGCGACAGCAGAGCAACAAGCCGCCGAAGCAGCACAGCAGGACCTCCAAGCCCAGCTGGAGAGCAAATCTCAAGCCCTTAAGGCTAAGGAAGACGAAGCCGACCAAATGGGCATGACCATCGCAGAGCTGAAGACGGAAGTCACGCTCGCCCGTGCAGAGCTGGATGGCGCCTACGGAACACGGGCCGAGCGCGCAGCCGATGTAGCGGCCAAGCAATCTTCCGAAGAAACCGCACGACTCCGAGAACAAGTCACGACCCTCAAACACGAGCTGTCCGAAACCGTGAAGGAGCTCGAGGAGATCACCAAAGAGACTATCGGTGCCGAGCGGGAGAAGGGAGAGCTTGAAGGCAGGCTAGACGATGCTATCCACGAGAGAGAAATTGCCGAGGGTGAGATCCAGGCGCTCAGGGAGAGGATGGAGCAAGAGGCGCAGAAGATGAGAGAGCAGGTCAGCAAACTGAAGGAGGAGCTGGACGGCGAGAGGCTCAAAGCAGGTTCGGGAAGCGGCCGGGGAGGCGCCGGAGCCAGCATGTTGAGTGAGCAATTCAGAGCCACGATGAGGGAGGAGAGGAAGAAGTTCCAGGAGGACATAAGAGTACGTTGTTTCCCCCCGAACCCATGGCTGACATCAAGTATACTGCAGTGTTGCTAACTTATGGGCCCCCTACAGGAGGAGAGAGCAAAGAATCGTCGTTTAGAGGAGGAGCTTGCGAAACTTCGGCGCGCGCAGGGACCAGGCCGAAGTCCACTCAGTCCACGGACGTGAGAACAAATGTAGCAGCAGCAGCAATTATTCTCTGACGCGTTGCTTCTCCGACCTTTTCCTCCGGAGAGACTTGCGCATCTTCACAACAATCTACCAAACGCTGCCGTCAACCCAGTACTCACTCGGCCGCACGAGTGAACTTTTCACTTCTAATTCCGCACGATTATGTGCACTCTTCTTCTTCTTCTTCTTCTTCTTCTTCTTCTTCTTCTTCTTCTTCTTCTTCTTCTTCTACTTTTATCCTCTTCTTCTTCTTCTTCTTCTTCTTCTTCTTCTTCTTCTTCTTCTTCTTCTTCTTCTTCTTCTTCTTCTTCTTCTTCTTCTTCTTCTTCTTCTTCTTCTTCTTCTTCTTCTTCTTCTTCTACTTTTATCCTCTTCCCTTTCTTGCACGAACGACGCCAAAATTCATTCTACTTTGGCGTTGCGGCGTTGCCCCTTTCTATAAAAAAAACCGCTGCTGTGCTTTTCGTGGTTACTGCTGGATGTTCGACAAGGAAACGGCTGTGGATCCACGGTGTGTCATTCATAGAAGCTGGGATTGGGTTCAGGAGGCCCAGATGCTTTTCTTCCTTACCTAATGATCAAATGGTGAACATAGAGGGATAGGTTTGGGGGGGCGCTGGAGTCATGGCATATGATAGAGCTATCTGGGTTTGTTTTTACACAGGTGGTTTTCAAAGCAATAGCAACGTTTCTTGATTTTGAACATGTCGAACTTCCTCTGTCAACAGATGACTATTGCGATGTGACTTGGCACACAGGGGAACTGCCTCAACAAGCCTCGTCGGCTCCTAGACGGTGTAAAGCATCACATATGCATGAGGGAACATGCAGCTTATGCGCAGTCAAGTGAGATTGCTCATACCGTATAATTGGTTGGTAACTCTAATGCAGTTCGCTTGTCTATATGAATGTGACGCCAGAAGACTTTGACCGCCATTGTGGCTACACCGCCTGTTCTTCCTCCTCGATTATTGACGACCCTTTCTGTGTTGTGAATACTCTTCACTACTAAGCACTGCCACGTGCCCGGTTGAAAATATGAAAACACCGACGCCAGTGTGACGCAGAGCGAATGCCACAGCAAGAACTCTGGTCGGCGGCGAGAACGCAAGCCCACCGCCAAGAAATGGGGAATAAGCAATTGAATAGATAGTTGTTCAACCGACCCTGGTAAATAAAGAACGCCCTTTCAGAATAGTGAGGTTGCATGAAGCCCAATGAAAGATATACTCAGATAGTAACGCCGTAAATATTGCATCCCGCAATCTATGCAGATAGCTCAGCAAAAGGATCCGCTGTAGCTGCAACCAAAGCTGAACTTCATCGCTTTGTTCCAGGTCTTGCGACTGCCTCAAAGGCCTGCAACTAACGAGACATAGGAGTGTCGAGGTAGACTGGCTCGGCCCAGACTCGCCAGTGAACTATACCGACATGTGCGAGCTTCGTAGCAATGTCCTCAACACCGCTATCGCCAGCAGCTTCGTGGAGGTCTGTATGCAGCTCACCAGTGGCCGTGGCAAAGAGAGCGCTTCCGGATAGCACTCGATAACGACGCACACGCTCCCTCAGTGCGTCCATCAATCGCTCCAGCATCTGTTGCTGCAGGTCACGGAAGTCCTCGCCATCCATCTGAAGAAGCTTGTTGACAATAGCGTCCTCGACTTCGGGTAGTAGTCTCAGTGGCAAGTTCGTTGCGCGGAAAACTTCGAGGGCCATAGCTGGGCCAACTGCTCGCCAGCGATCCATCTGATGTGAGTTCGGGGGCGCAGACTGAAGGATGTCAATCAAGGTTCTTTGAAGCTTCCGGCGCTTGGTGTTCATGTCCGGTTGTGAGGACTGGAGGTACGAAGGAATAGCGGAAGGTGTAGGAATGACGAGTGAAGAGCGAGGTGAGGAATGAGTTGACCTGGCTGACAGTGCCTGGCTGCTTGGCCTAGACCCTGCCGCTGGACGGAACCCTGCGAGAGGACTGTCGAAACTCATTTCGCCATCCTGAGATCCAGGGCGACTTAAGGCTTCTGGAGACGTGCCGAAGATGTGACACACCCCTTCCAGGCGCTCATACTGGCGTAGGCAGCCCTCGAGGAAAATTGCATCGTACATGTCATTCCTCAGCCTTGCAATCCGTTCCTCGTCAAATTGGAAAGTAGCAGGCATGGGCTCGGCGGCGCCGTGGGGGAGAAGGTGGCGGGCCAAAGTTTCGAAGAAGATGCCCATGTCGCCGAAGTCCTGAACGGGTCGAAGCTCCTCACTGGTACAGCGCTCCATCGCATTCTGATACCACGACTTGAAAGACTCGATCTGCATCTTGCCCGCAGCTATCCTCCGGTAGAAGAATTTCTGTTCGAAATGCACAGTGTCCTCAATGAGGGCCGGGCGAAGACAGCGAATTTGGTGGTTGGCAACGTCGAGCTTCATGGCTTCCAGGACTGTGAGCAGGTTCTTCATCCCATTCACCAACTCCTTCAGGTCGTTGTTGGCGTTGCCGTTGCTTAGCTGATAATACACTGTGTCGACCCAATCATCACGCATAGGCGCACAGTGCATTTTTAGCACTCCTCGCAACCAAGAGGCTAGCTTTTCCAGGTCAGCTACACCCTTGTAGAATTGTTGCATGAAGAGGTCCACGTTCAGACCCTCATCAAGAACAGCACGGTCGCGGGAGGGAACAAGAGTCTGGATGATCTCCTTAGCTGCATTCAGCAGGCGAGGAAGCGTCCATTTGCTGCTCTGTCCATACTCTTGATCGAACTTGGCACGGTCGGTAAGGAACATAGCAAGGTCGTTTCGAAGGGTTTCCCAGAAAATGTTGGCCTTATCCTGCTTTCTCTTGCCTTTCTCGCCGTCCATGTTAGGGCGGAAGTGGAGATCCGGGTCGAAGTTGATGTCGTGACGAAGCTTCGGGTTGTGTACGATCTTCATAACGTCGAGTTCACTTAAAGTAGCCTTGGTGACCGGCGGCTCGGGACTCCGGATAGGGTCGGCTCTGTCGACAGGAGACATAACCGTGGACATGGACGAGGACTGTCTTGAAAGGGCTGGCGCATCGGCAGGCATGGCTGGACTTGCCGTTCTTGAGGGAGGTTCGAGGCATTGTCGTCGAGGAAGTCTTCCTGTGGTTTCGAGCTGCTTCTCATCTGTGGTGGTGTTTGAGGAACGGGCAACATCCTGCTCCTGTCTCGAGTCCCCTTCATTGCTGGTTGATGGATGTGACCGTTCCATTGAGCCACCCATGCCTCGATCAGGCCCCATGATCAGTGAGTTGTGAACCGAGTTTCCTCCGACAAAGTCCTTGGTGATGGCGTTGGCAATACTATGCAAAGTGTTCTTTGCTCTCTGAATGGCCAAAGTCTTTCGTGAATGGGCGACGGCAAGAGAGAAATGAGTCGTGTGAGAGCGAGATCTGTGGCTAATAAAGAGAGGTTAGAACGGGATTCAAAAAGGTCTGGAAAACCGAGCGTTTTGCCCGATGCGATCGAGCCCCTTGCCCCAGCGACCCCAAAGCGGCAGCGTGCCGTGGCGAACAAGGTGGGCGCAGAGCATGGTGAATGACAATGCGCCTAGCCTGTCCAAATGGGGTGGCCGAGAACAAGAGTAGGATCAATGTAGCCAATTTGCGGTGAAGGCTGATCGCTGGTGCCCGACGTGCCAGGAATGTACGGACGTGGTCGAGGCCCACGCGATGCCGCAGACACCACTGTATCGGGACGGGAATTGCCCAAAACTCATAAAGAACATACCCAAAAGTATCGGCTGTCGACGAAAAGAAAGACGGTGACAAATTCTGGAAACAACAAAGAGAGTCCGTCCGAATGCTGAGATATTCAGGCGGGCAGAGCGGAATTGGCTTTGCGACGTCGGGTGGATGGTCGTAGCAAGGCGAAGGCGCTGGTTGGGTGTCAAGAGAGACGACACGGGATATGGCGAGAGAGATGACAATCTCAGATTTGCGCGATCACAACGAAATGAATTAACCTAGGCCGGGGTCTGTGAGGTATTGAGTTAGCCGCAAGGACCCTTTCTTGGAGTTTGACGGAGAAATTCTGGGGCACATGATGAAACGCACGTATTGTAGGAGTTGTCAGGGCTGGCTGGGGTTGGCGGGCGGTAGACGACGGAGAACGTGTCGAGGATTAAAAAGAAGTTAGGCGGTGCGGATTTCGAAGTGACGTTGAGAAAGGGGCAAGGCGGTGATGAGTAACGAATTCGCAGTTGACGTTGTGAGGATTAGTTACGACTTTGAAGGCGATACCGGACCTGGCGAGCGAGGTGATTAGATGGGCGGCCGATTGTGGACTGGTTGTGTGTGAGTTGGGCGAAGGCGAGGGCGTGGTTGTGAGTGAGGCGCGAGAGGAAGGGAAAGGAGGTCGAGAGAAGCAGGTAGTGAGGAGAGAGAAATGAGTATCACAAAAAAAAGAAGTCAGAGTCAAGAGTGAGAAAGGGTAGAAGGTGAAGAAGGAGGAAAAAGGAAAGGGAGAGTGTGTCAGTGTGAATGTGAGTGCACAGCGACTGTACCTTACAGTAGCGAGAGTCAGGGAGGCCAAAGAGAGAATAGTACAAGGTAAGCGCAGGGAGTCAGGACTCAGGCCCGTGGACTGTGGACAGACCAGCGTGACAGGGAGGGAGGTACCTCGCCTTAGTAGGGAAATTCGGAAATCAGGGAGTCAGGGAGTCGGAAAGGTGCCACCCGGGCGGTCGGATGGTGACAGGTACCTGAGTGTGGGATGGTGGGATGGCGGGATGACAGTGGGTGTGGTGTGGACTCAGTCCAATTCAGTCCAATTGGGGGGTTAATTGGCGATGGAGATGGGGAAGGAGATGGGGATAGGGAAGGGATGGGATGTGATGGGGAGGGAAGGCACGACTACTGTACAGTACAAGCCTCTGTTCAGGAAGGAGACTACGCAGTTTTCGATCAGGTAAATAAGGAAGGAGCGAGAAGAGCAGGAAGGAAAGGGGCAGACTCCTTGCGTGTCTCCTGCTGCCATCGTGCCGCCGTCATTCTTCTTCCTCGTCCTTCCTTCCTTCCTTCACTTGTTCGCTAACGCTAATGGTTGACTGACGTGCTGCTGCCTTCAGTCCAGAAGGGAATGGCAGGCATGGTCGACTGGATAGATTCCCAATAACTTAGTCCACCTGAATTCCACCTCCGCACGTACGCAGGAGGAACTGCGACACGAGTAATACAATCCATACTATACGCATTCATGCTGTGTGCCAACCCATGTATGCACCTCCCTACAACAGAATCAAGCACACAGACACACACAGGCACAGACAGAGGCACAGACACACATCACGCAACGCACGCCGCAGTCTCACGGTCAGGCAATGGCAAGAGAAGGCGCAGATGCAGTCGTACGCACAGAGGAGAACACACACACACAGTTACTGACAGCTCATGGCTGACGGCTGACAACAGCTTACACCACTCATGTTCACACTCGATGATGGCGCTGCATTGATTCTTGGGTACTCCGTACTCGTGTCTCGTTCCCAGCATTCAGCCGACCTGAATCGGACGCCCAGGCGCCACAAAATGGGCCCGGCACAGTGGGCAACGGAACTGAAAGGCAAGGGGCAGCCCTTGTTCAGCCAGGACGACTCAGGCATGCACACTCGATGGGGCGAGCCAGTCACAGCCGGTCGCTCATGCTTCAATTGGCAATCTACTGCACCCAAGCGGCAGTAGGGGGTGTGTCTGTGGCGCCAGCCATTTGCAAAGTCCCCTGAGTCCTGAGTCAAAAGCCTCCAGCACCGACCTCGACGGTGTGGGGGCCTCAGTGAAGACACCTTCTGTACAGGCCCTTGAAGGTACATATGTAATGCAGTCCCTTTCCATCGCAGCCTCTCAAGTGGCACTCGCCAGCGCTCTGGGTAAACTGCGTAGCTGGATAAGACGCGTTGGAACTGGCTAACGCGGACAGGCTCAGCAGGTGGGTGGCGGTGTTCCTGGAAGTCACCGAGCACTGTCAGCTGAACTGGACTTGGGCAATGCCATCAAGAACCATGCCAACCGTCCACTGGTGGTCGGGAACCTGATCATTTCTCTAGCAAGGGGGGGAAGAATCAACGACAACACCAAATGTGATAGATCCCTCCAAGTTCCCACTGCGATCGCTGCGTTTTTCACCCAAGACTGAAGGGCGTGCATCTAATCTATTGCAACATTATTAGCCCACAAAGTGTCTCGGGCCCAGTGTCTTGGACCTTTGGGGAAAATCTCAAAAGACGCACAACAACATACACTCGCACCATACTCCGTGTATATCTGCATCATCGTCATCATCACGGTGGACCTTACGGTGATCAGCCTGACATGAGCCCGAGATGACCATCGTATAGGGATGGTCACGAGCGCAACTGAAGTTGTCAAGGCAGTCCTCAGCACTATTTGCCGCCCGAGTCAACTGAGGCGTTCCATTTGGTACCTAATTCGCCAACAATAACCATACATGACTAGCACATTCTCCCGCATTTTGCGTGGTCTTCCTTCTCCTTTCCCGTTTCCGGACTCCGATGGAAGGCGATGACACTACACTACCACATACTCAAAGAGGGGTTGGTGGCCACCGTGGGCAGACATCAGCTGAATCAGTTTTGCCTCCGAAGCGGCGGCGGCGGCGGCGAGCGGCGCGGCCTCCTGGCTCCAGTGCCACCGGCGGCGAAGGTCACTCCGATTTGTTCACGGGCCGAAGCCAGTAGAAGAACAGAGCTACTCGCAATGAGCGTGGGTTGTGCATTGTTTTTCATCCCAGCCTCGGCAAAACATCAACTCGGACCTACTTTTATGCTGCCGCCTTGGCTGCCATAACGATGCAGGTCGACGGTGCGAGCTGAATGCGAGGCGAAAATGAAAGACAAAAGGCGAAGCAAGTGGAAAGTGAGTCTTTTGTGTTGTTCTGATGTCCCCAGCCCACTATTGATGTAGGGGGGGTGTCACTAAAGACGCCTCACCACCGGAATGGGTCCATGAATCGGACTGCCGAACTGCACTGAATTGGAGGATCAACTCAATAGCTGCACCAGAATTGTGGCTTCTGGATTGACGTTTCCACTGAATGGATCTTCAGGGAGGGAGAGAAGGTAATGAGCGAAACTACTGCGGTGCGCCTCCTCCGCATGTTTCAACCTCGAGTTCACCAGCTTTTTGTTGCTCGTCGTAATGCCGAAACTGCTGGCACTATTGGTGACATGGTCATGACCCTCAGCTGCAAGCGAAACCCTGCATGCGAGTCGTTCTCGTGACTTTTTTGCAATTTGCCCGGTGGAATTGCTAATCGCTTATACACAAAGCGCAACAGGGCAAGGCTTCCACCCAATGTTCCCTGCAACATTATTACACCGCTTCGGTACGGCAATGACAAGGCCGCCAGGAATTAATATAAGAGGCATGTACGTACTCCGTGAGCGAACCACAGCAATCTCTAAATCAGTACTTCGTACGCTGGTCAAATCCCTATCAACGCCAGCTGGCCTGGTGGGGTGCCAGCATCGCATCGCCGCTGTTTATCATTTCTGAACTGCTTGCATCTTTCTTTGTTCGCTTTCCTTGAGGGACTGACGCGGGACGAGCCAAGGGGTGCTTGCCACGTGCAGTGTAGACATGTACCCTTGACCACAGTCTTGGGGTTTGACGCTGCCGCAAAGCTTGCAATGAAGTGATGACATTGAAGCCTCGGGCTCATCTCACCCCGCAAACATGTGTTGCTGGGTTTACAGAATTATATCCTCCAGCAGGAGAATGAGCACTGGACATTGTGGCTGTCCAGTTGAAGCTGCTGCTGGCAACGATGGATCATGAGGCCTCGCAGGATATGTAGCAATTTGTGGGTCAGCAAAGGGGGAAAAAAGAACCCACGTGTCCGGGAGGGGCCCGTTCGGGAGAGGACGAAGAAAGAAGTAGATCATCGGGACCATGGGGGTTGGCTCATTGACCTCATCATGAGCTATGGAAGTGGTTCTTGTCAAGATGGCTTGGAAAATGGGTTGCCTGATGCATTAGTGTCATGAGCAGATGAGCGTACAGTAGACATCTCGCAGACACCAAGGTGCAGATTGTTCCCTATCAGTATCTGATGGGGTTGATCGTGGGATGAAGGTGCAGATTGGCGAATAGGCTTGAGGGTCTTTGGAGGCAGTGGGTTGCTACATGCATCTGGGCGCCAATGCAACAAGTGCTGATGTCATGAGTCGTGTGCCTCCAGCCTCCCTGACGATACAGGCAGGAGTCGGCGGATGCGGAAGGATTTCGCGCGGCGTGTTTGGCCTTGTGGAAACTTTGTGAAGCCGACGGCGCGAGCTTTGTATTGTGTGCCTATGTACGTGGTGGTGGTGTGTGTGCGTATACGTAGTCTATGTGTGTGGTGGGTGGGATGCTTTACCTAGAGCTGAAAAGAAAGAAAAGGCATAATTAGCACCGAGGCCCTAGTGGTGTTAAATACGGCGAGGTACAGTACTGTTGGTGGGTGCGATGTGACAGGCATATCCGGCTGTGCATGTGACTACGTGATGGAGGGTGCGGGAATTGCTGATCCGGAAAGAGATGCAAGGACCTAATTAAGAGAACGACAACGGGGAGGGAAAAGGGCACAAGGCTTGCGGCGAAATGCATGCATCTCATGTGACGAGGCGTTTGCAGGTTCCAACTCGGACAGTCAAAGTTACTTTTCCTTGTTAGGGGCTGCCGAAAGAAATGACAAAAGTGGCTGGAACCCAAGCAGACGCCCTCTTTTCTTCTAGACCAGGGAAGGGGGTGACATCGTAGGGGACGCAGTGACCTCCCCAAAAGGGGAGCGCGGCGGCATCGTGCAGCGAAGAGCGACGGGAGGAAAACACCAAAGAAACACGAGAAGAAGAAGAAGGAGAAGAAAAAGAATTGATGCCATGAGATGGGCGCGAACAACAGTGATTTGAGTTGTCTACAGCGTGTGCAGGAAAAGTACAAGTGCATGAATGGTCTGGGGGCTCGAAGCTGGGAAAGAAAGTGGACGAAGCAAGTTTGTTCCCTTTGAGGATTTTTGGTCTCCTTTTTGGGGGGATTTGGTTGATCCTGCGGCGTTGACGACGAGTGGGATTACCTACCTGCGTGCCGCTTGGTATATTGAACTCTGTTCAGCCTCTTTTTTGGGTCTCAGGATGGATGGATGCATTGGGCGAATGCGTGGTTCCCCCTTTGAGAGAGATACACTTTTTGATCGGGAAAGGCGGGGGCGCTGTAGGTCCCCCCCCCCCTCCACGGCCAATCACAGTCGCCCATAGAACGAAGGCTGTCCCGAGCCTACGGATCCAGCTCATACCGCGGCCCCACCGCCAATCCCGAGTCTGGTCTCTGATTGGCTACCCTCCAGCTGTCGCCTCGGCTGATTGCTGAGGGTTCGCCTCGTGGGCACATGGCGCTAGTCCCGTTCCGGGCCCCATTTCCCGGGTCCCCTTTTCTTAAAACCTTTTGGGATTTTGGATTTCTGATCTGGTTTAAATATTCTTGGGTTCGGGAAGGGAAGGGAAGGGGGGGGAATGCTTTTTGCAATCTGACATGTGTTCTTCTCTTCGATATCATGGGAAGATGGGAGAATACCCATGGTTCGTTGGCGTCAAGGCATCAGCCGGGGTTTTTTGGTTTCTTCTACATGCTGTGATGACTACTCCGTATTGGAGACAAGAATAGAATGTCTTACTACTTGCGCAACCTCGTATGCCCTCCCCCCCCCTCCACCCCTTTCTGGTGCTGCATCCCGCCAGTGCGGCTACCCCGTGCTTCTTCTCAAGCCATTCACCGGATCCAGACCACCCAATCCAGACCAACGCTACTGTAACCAAAAGACCCCATTCCCACGCGATTCATGTTTGGTGCTTCTTGGCGAGTGTTCCTCGGGGGGTGGGTTTCTGGGTTCCATCGTGTTCTTCACGAACCTTTTCTTTTTTTTGGTTCTACTTCCTTCTTTGCCTCCCACCATCACTGGAATGCTTCTCATCGGACGAGTATTCTTTGGGTGGTTGTAGGCTTTCCCGGCAACTGCGCCTCCATCCATATCCCCCCCCCCCCCCTCTCTGTTTCAATTCCCCATTCTCGCGTGATCCCGATCGATCGTGGCTAATGTAGACGCCACTACGGTTCATCCGTCCGCAGACCACATGTCGGGGATCACGCCATGGCCCATCGCCGACTCCGTGAGCGCCCAGCTCCCGACGGAGTTGACGAACGTGCGGCATCGCCGCATCTCTTTATTGACCAGGTCTTTTCTTCACTCGAGCTCCCGGGTAGGGCGGATAATGGCAGAAATAAGTGTGTTCTCGGGAACTGGACCCCGGGTTGCCGAATCACCTCTGCAAGCTCCAGTCTGTAGATCGCAATGACGGTCGTCATTGTGGGTGCATGCAGCAACGGAAAGCTTCCTACCTTGTATGCACATGACCAGGGCACCCTCTCCTAGTGACATATGTTTGCATATCTCTTTGAAAAAGGGCTATGTACCGTATATCACTTGGCGTAATCTTGTCTAGACAAACGACCTCGCATCATGCAGGATGATTGTACTGTACCGTGATCAGGCAGCCAGAAACAAACAATTGCACTTGACAGCCTACCCTATCATAACTACCCCCGGCTCATCGTGGAAATTTGATGGTCCCCCAGCTTCAGCCTCCCGAAATGATGACTTGAGACCCTCTTTCCGCATCAGACAGTCCGTCACCGCCGCATACAGTACATACAATACCTAGCTCAAGCGCGCGTGCCCGCCCTATCATGCAGTACGTTCGTGTTAGGAGCGGGAGCAATGATCAAGAACAGGAGGGAAAATGTCCCAGCCGTCCGGGTTGCAATGAGGGCGGTGAACCAGGGTGTGTGTACCCTGGTCCACGGGCAACACGGGGAGGAGACGGATGTCAGGGGGGGGGGGGGGCAGGGGACCATCCCTGGTCGACGACAGCCTCACGATGGGGCCACGGGTCCGGTGGTTCGTATCGCGCCCATGGCTCTTGTCTCACAATTCCCATGTCCGTAAAACAAATGGTTCATCGTGGATCGGTGATCTCGGCCAAGTCTTGTCTTCACATGGAACCGGGCACTCCGAAGGATAACCTACCTACCTTACCTGGAAGGAAAGGCCGTCAACGCTGCTCAACTACGGTCTACATACACACATACCCAAGGCTGGACTTGATTGCCTCTTCAAGGCACTAAAATAACCTAGTCGACTCGATGATCAAGGTCACACTGCATGAGAGACGAGGCACATGACTTCTCATGAAATTAAACATTGAAAGCTTAGCTTCCCCTTTCGGTGAACAGGCGATTCTATCATTGCCCGTGTCCGGCGCAGTGCAGCATACAGGGTAGTTTCCACTGTCCGACATGTGCCCCCCCCTGAAGGCTGTAGACTTGACTGTACAAAGTCGCATAATAAGTGTATCAGATTGACCGTTTGCGAAATGGGTACTAGACTATCTACCTTATCCCTAGGACGCCTGCCTCCCTTCCTTCGTTTCATCCATACAACATTCTAGTCGCTCGTTGTTTCAAGATCACCATCCTTCGCCACTTCAGTGTCGGATACCTAGAAGCTTTGACAGCGCCTCTACTCCGTACCTCACGTCACCTTTGCTACACGCCATGGATGGATGGAGGGGGGCCAGGGCGCCATTGGATTTACGCCGCGCGATGAGTCCTCTGACCTTACCTGAATTCAGGGATCTGGCTCGATTCTGTGGTTAATAGGAGTCCTTGGAGCAAGTCTGAGCGCCGCTGCTCTTCAACGAAAAATCCGTATCCCAAAATATGCTGCAACATTTCCTTCTGTACTGTGCGTAGGAAGGAGGCCATGCAAAATGATGACAATGTACAATTGCAGCTACAAACATCCAACATACCATCATCTGTTGTATTTGCAAGAGTCAATCTATACAGCCTGAAGATGATCAAATAATCTGCTTGCGTCACTCTTTCGACAGCTTGTTCATTATTGTTGCCATTCAAGATATGAGTGCTTCAGCTCAATCTCGACGTTGTCCGGACGGTTCGCTTTCCTATGCTGATATCTTTCGCCAAGCGTCGTGCCAAGAAAACAGCATCGATCTCTCTCTATCTTTGTAAACTTTGGTGAGGAACATACAATGTTATCAAAGCGCCTGATCGTGGTCCAGACATCAGCTGGAGGCCCGAAAAGTCCATGGCACTTCGGACAGGGTGAAGCTTCAAGCCCGCGCGAATGGAGCAAGTTTCGTGCAGGTGTTAGCCCATCATGCTTCTCGAAAATGGGTTGTCCAGGTCCATTACTTCCAAGACCGCCATATCTGTTCCGAGGCATACTGGGCCACCATGAAACTCTTGTCAAGATACCTCTTGAGCCAAATCAACCATACGATCGTTCTTGTCCTGACGTGACGATCAGGAAAGTCCGTGCCGAGGCAGCTTCAACGCTCAGGATGTAGGACTACCATTGCTGCGACTTGGTAAATCCAGCTGTAGCTTGCCCCGACCGCCGCCTAGGGTGTGTGTGTGGCCCGTGGAGAGTTTTTTTCAGTCGTCGTCATCCAGCACGATAACAGCAGCCCCAGCTGTGCTTCGACGTTGAGCTGCAAGAACATGTGCCTTAGGTGCCATCTCGGCGTCGCCTTCATCATCTGTATCGTCCTCCTCCAACACAGCTGTCCACCCACCTGTATCGTCAACCTGAATCATCTTCGTGCGATCGGCACCGTCGGCGAGTAACTTTTTTCTCACATTGACAAAGAACTCGTCAACTCTCAACCGGTGCGGCCTCGCATCACCTCCGCATATAGGGCATTTCCATTCATCAACTTTAGAGGGCTCGCCCACGCGCTTCGAAGGCTTGGACTGCCGTGTTTCCAGCCAATTATCCAGGTCAAAGCACTCGACGTGCTTGCAGAGAATGCTCCTCACAGGCGTAACACACAGAGTCGAGCTGAAGGGGTCAGCAACCGAGATCGAAAGATGTTTGTCCTGGATCATGATCTCGTCGTCTAGGGAACCCGTCAAACGCTGTTGCAAAATGTTTTCCGTTTCCTCACTTGGGAAGTGCTCGCGTTCTAAAATCTGGCCCTTGAGGCTGGTAGCGCTGGATATACCGACAATCTCAATCGTGAGCAAGTACTTCTGGCTCCCTTGGCGAGGTTTGCGAGACTCTGGGAGGCTGACGACGACTGTATTTCTGCCTTGGCGAACCAGACCAGTGATCTCGACTGGCCAATCGGTCCGGAAGTGCTGCTTTCGCCGCAGTTCCAAGTGTTGGCTGTTCAGTGAAATGTAGATGTTCTCTGGCCAGTGTGTCGCAGCCACTGCAGCTCCATTATCCACGAAGTCTGGAGTGTTATCAGGGAGTCTGCAGACTCGGAGTCTAATGCGGTGACTACCATCACCGTACAAGCACCGCTCTACGCCGTGACGCACATGCATGGCCACGCGGGACTCGAGCACATCCTCTCGAATATCAAACCCGATCGTCTGGAGGCCAACTCGCGGTCGCAGAGTCGCTGTTGCAGCATATTCAGACACAAATTGGTAGAACCGGGTATCTGAAGAGTCCCGAGGTTCCCGTATAGGACTCCTGTGCCGGACCAAGTGCAACCCGGACTCTAATGATGACCAATTCCACGTATTATCAGGGTACTCAGTGGCGGGTATGACTCGAAAAGTATTTTGGTGCGACGATGAAGCTTGCGTATATCGATGCTGAGTTGTGGGTGTATATGCAGATCGAGTTGGGACGGCAACCGAATCTAGAGTCGCGCTCGACTCTTGGGCATTGTGGCCTGACTGATTTCTTTGCCTGTGCAGGACAGGACTGTCCGTTTGAAATGGAGATACTACAGTATTGAAGGCATTTGAAGGAACGGAAGATACGTGCGGCCGCATCGAGGGGTATGTTGGCGTTGCAGCGTGGTGTTGTGATAACGTACCGGCCGATGGATTTGAGGCTAGGGTATAGGAAGCACCAGTTGTGCCTTGCGGCTCCCGAAACTGTGTTGCTCCCTGTGATGTAAAGCTGGAACTTGATTCGAGATAAGCCGACTGTAGCTGTGCTCGCCAAGGCTGTAATTGGGTAGCAGGTGGTGGTCCTGTATGAGATCCTTGGGGTTGGGACTGCTGCCGCACGTGCTGCTGCAATTGATGTGCCCAAGGGTTTTGAAGTCGTTGGTCCACCTCTGTCTGCAAACGCCGTGCCGCAATCAACTGCTCCTGTTGTAAGTGCTGCTGCACCCGTCTTTGCCGTTGTTGCGCTTGTTGCTGCACCATGGAGTGTTGAGGAGGTGGCGATGGCAGTTGAGAGAGAGCTCCGGGATGCCCATCCATTCCCGCTGAGCCAGGAGTCGTAGGGCTGAACACTGCTTCAGTCCATGGACTGCGAGCACGCGATCCGTAGAGCGAGCTATGCTTTAGCACGATTTCTAGGTAGCGGCTCGCCCTTGAACGTCGTTCAGTCAACCTATCTTCTTCGGAGATATTGCCCTCAAGGACGCGTTTCTCAAAAGTTCGGTCTTGAGCTTGTTCATTCAATAGTTCCACTAAACCACCCGGAGCGTCTAGGCACCGAGCGAGAAAAGTCATGACAACAGTCTGCATCACAGGAGAGGTACATTCCATCTGCTGGAGCTCGTCAATCGTCAGGGGGTATCCGCGCTGCGAACTCTTCGTGCGCCAATCCATCCATTGGGAACCGAATATGCGCAAAAAGTCAATGACTGCGGCGAAGTCAAGAGGACTGGTAATAGATCGAAGCTGGGCAACACTAGCAGCAGGGAACGCCGCGAGCCACCGCAGATGACGTCCATCTATGCCGTGGCTAAGAGGAAGCAGCATGTCCAGCATTTCGAGGCTTTGATCTAATCCCTTTACCACTTCTCTCGGTGTCTGAAGATCTTTATGAAAAGAGGACTTGTTGAGGTGCCACTGGGAAGAAAGGCATTGCAGGATAAGGAACCACCAATCTTGAGTGGCAGCAGCCCGCTCCAAGAGCTCATAGCGTTGGCGCAACGTTTTACTCGACTGATCAGCTGTGTTTGGCCACGAGGCAAGTTGCATGCGAACAGATGCTAAGAGATGAACTGTGGTTGGCCTAGTATGGTCGGCGGGTGCACGGGGAGTTGAGTGTTGTCTCTTGGCTGCATGCTCGAGCGTACCGATAGTCTGAGAGTCACGCTTGCTTCCGGCTCGTACAATTGATGATCTTCTGACCGTCAAATCATTGGCTTGGGTAATGTCGGTGGATGAAGGCCCTGTTGGTTGTGTAGGACTGAGTATAGATGGGGTAAGCGGTGGAGTAGCGTGGGTTCTCCTTGATAGATGTGTGGGCATCGTATGTAAGTTGGCCGCACCATGATCCGTTGGTACGGAGGCGGGAAAAGCCACAGTCCCAGTGCTGGATGGCACTGTTGGGCTTTCCGTGCCAAAAGATGTTGCGGGACTTGTCTCTTTCGTCGGTGCTGGTGATGGCAACACCATTGTTGCACTATCGAGCCTCAGTTGCTATTCTCCTGTCGAAGCAAGCGCAGAACTAGACTTACCTCGAAAGATTCTGAACAGTGCTGGCGGATTCCTGAGCAGAGATGGCGCTGCCTGTATTTACCACTTTGGTTTGAGTGGATTGTCCAGCTTGATTCAGGACGGCGTTCGGAGATGAAGTCGAGGCCGAGGTCGAGGCCGAGCTCAATGTTGCCCGCCGCACCTTCGGTGAGCCAGATTCTTCATCGATCCAGGCAGGCCGGCGAACCCCTAGGAAAGTGTTGGCAGCACTATTTGCATTGGCGATTCCAAGTGCGGACAGCCCTGAGCCTGTTGGGCGACTACGGGACGGCTGTGACATCCTGGAGGCGGCTCGTCTTGACGCAGCCCTGATGTCTGAGGTTCATGAGCTCGTCAGCACGATCCACACGCTGCTTTCCATGTTTCTGAGTAACTTGGGATCACATACCAGCTGCACGTCATGTTCCGCAAGGCGGTAGCAAGCTTTCACATTTCCCAAGTGACCAGCGTCAATCCGGAATGCACAGTGTTCTGTTCCAAGTGAAGCGTTCTTGCACAACTGCGCAAATCGTCATGAGATATTGGAGAATGTGAGAAAAACCAGGCGATACCAGGTTATCGAGGAACTTCTGACGAGTTGACGGCAGCTTCTGCGCCTGTGATGAATCGCTGCAAACGGGCCTAGCTGAGGTCGTCGCAGGGACCCGAAACTGAAATTCAGCTGTGAGGCAGCGGTGCGGCTGAAGGGGCCCATGTAGACATTTATGGAACTTGAAAGAGTGTTGCGGTGCCCCTGGTGAAGAAGTGGTGTCTTGAGTTGCTTGCGTTGACGTTCACGAGGTGTCCGTTGAAGTCATTGAATGTGAGGCTGTCCCAAACCTTAGATACATTGAAAGTGGGAGGTTGTGGTGGTGGAGTCACGATCACGGTTGGCCGTTTGGGGCCTGCCTCAGACGGGTAAGGCGCGTCTTGACTACCAGTATGCTGACAGGGGTTCGTTATGCTTCTTCATTGGTCTGGCTGAGTTGGGCTTGCCAAGGAGTTGGTGCTTGTTCATTCAAGAAGAATGATTCAGGTCAGCTAGGTAATACAGTACTGTAGCATGGGATAGGTAAGGGATGGGCGATGCAAGATGGCGCCATGCCAAAGCAAGGGGGAAAGTCTCGTACAAGGCCAGGTGTACAGGTGGCTGTCGTGGTCATTTCCAGGCCTTGCTGAGTCTCAGCACATCACCCACCCAACTACGGCAATACCTGATCCGAATGAGCAAACTGCAATACCTCCACCCCTGGTTGAGAAACAACGATTGTCGACAAGAAAGCCGCTCAGCTTGAAAACCACCTTGATCTCGACATGGCAATTTACTATGTGCCTGGCACCTCAATTTGCGATGTGATCATTAGTACCTCATGCTGCGAGAAATGGAAGGAGATACCGATCACTGCAGGGTAGTCAAATCTCATCTAACTGTGTAGGTCCGCAGTATCTAAAGTCGTACGCAAGACAGAATGCTGCAACAACAGAGAGCAGAGCTGAATCCATAGAATTGCAGAAGTCTTGGCCTAATGGCTCGAAGAATTAGTCCAACATGGAACGAGGTCAAGAGCGAGTGGAACATCAGTATCTGGACCATTCGTAGAAAGTGATTGTCTGGACTCTGTCCACTGTTCAGCCCCGCCTAAGGTACCTAGAAGCAGTGCTGCGAACAGACACCCGAGCCAAGCAACTAAAGCCAGCCTCGAACAGAGCTCCGCTAGCTTGCGATGCACGGCCCCTCTGAACACGGGAAGCGGCTCATTCAAGAAGAAGCCGGAAACAACAGACAGAGCTTTCCATGGATTCTTGGGCTGCCAGCTCGCAGTCCTTCACCAAGGCAGCATCAGAAGAAACAGGAGTGACAGGATAGACTACGTGGTTGACGTTGAACCAAGACCGGGTAGGAGCAGCCACACCGATCCGCACTGCACCTCCCCTAATTAATGCCCAGTACGCCTTGAAGCTTCCTGCCGACGAACTTTGCTGTGTAGACCTTCGCCTGTTAGGTACCTTATTGCCTGCAAACATCCGGAAAGGCGATGAAGGCCCTCGAAAAGCATGACCTGCTCAGATTCATCTTCAGTTAATCTACCCCATCCTCTATCCTACCTCTGTCCAGCCTCTACCTCTACCTTTTGTCACCTGTTATCTGCTTGCCGCCATTCTTTGCTCTTCTACCTAAAATTACCTACCCTCACGGAGCTGTGTTGGAATCGCCATTCTCCAACAAGCTTGACGCAGCAAAACTCAGTGGGCACCCGCCCCAGCTTTGACCCCGTCATCCAGCCTTGATCCTCTCTTGCCCAATTCTCGAGTCCCTATCATCAAAGCTTGACATTGGTAAACCAAAGTAATCTCAGACACAGGTACGTTCCGGAATCAATGTGCAGCTTGTAGTGGCGGCAGTCACCTGCATCACATTCCCTGCAATCCGCGTGGCACCTCAGATCTCATCAGCTAGCTAGTTAATGACGGCTGCGCCTTTTAGCCTCAAGGGTTGGAAGATTTTCAGCGCTTCTTGACTGCAAGCTGCGGCAGACACTGCTGCTAGGCCCAGGGTTGGCGCCGCTCCCCACCACCTTGTGGATTGACTACAGCGCTTCGTTGGATAGGCACGGTCAAATCCTTGCTCGCGACCGTCACACTGCGACTAGCCAGCGTGCTACGCCCACAGCCTGGGTCTACCAGTGCACGAATTGTCGAGCGCTCCCAGCGTCTGTCCTTCTTTTCTTACTTCATCACTTCCGTCACGATCACGATTTCCGCCACACTTGCAGGCTGGTCGAATAATAGTGTGAGTGCTTGCCGACACCTCAGCTGCCGTCCTCCTACTCCCGTCGCGGATCGCCACGTCCGCCGCTGCTTGTTACCTCATTCGACCACGGCCAAACCCCTCTCGCAAGTCGACACGTCTTCGATACAACTACCGTCTCGCACTCGTGGCTCGTCCGCCCGATCGTGCCCGACACTAGCGAATGGCAGCGATAGTTCCTGTACACGTTGAAACGCCGTTTTCTCGATTTTCGACCGACGCAAGCCTTGTCGATAAGCTGTCTCAGCTGCAAGACCGAGCGAGCTGACGAGACCTGCCTGACGAGACTTGCCTGACGGGTGGGCATCCATCTGCTGCGATACCACGAATCCAGTCTTAGCCAACGTCTTGCATAATAGAGAGATCTTCCACTGATCAATCGTCATGGCGCCGGGCGAGCCACTACCTCGTCCAGAGGTTGGCGACATCCTTGTGGTAATCCGTAAGCACCCCAGGTAGTGAGATCCCGTCGTGCAGTGTCCCGATGCTGACTGCATTGCAGATATGTTTCAAGCGCGAAGCTCTGACGAACTTAGCCTCGGAAAAGGCGATAAAGTTGAATTGCTCGAACGTGATGACGAGTTTGGAGATGGATGGTTTCTGGGCAAACATCTGGGAAACGGCAACTCAGGCCTCTTCCCTGAGGGTATGCATGCATATGGTCTCCATTCGCAACCTATAACCTCCTGAAGCCTAACTTGCAACAGTGTACACGCGCGTTGCACCCAAGACGAAACCGACTCCCGCTGCTGCACCGGTGCAGCCTTCCGAACTCGCCGATACGCAACGCTCAGAACTGCCCGATGCATCGCCGCCATCAATCTCGATGTTCCAAACGACAAGTCCGCAGCCCGTTCCGCAGTCAGCTTCCCAGACACCGCCAACCACTACATCCACTACTTCAGCTTTCAGTCAGTCGCCTGCAGCATTACCACCTCTCAATATGCTGAAGACGGAATCAGGGGCAGGCTTGTCTGCTGGTGCTCCTCCTATCTCTTCCCGAACATCTTCGGTTCCTACGGCAGGTTCCTACGGCTCTAACATAGGGCCAGACAGTCGTGTTCTTAATGAGACACTCAATGTTATCGATGAGCACATCACCGACATGCGATCTGTGCCCAGTAACGGGGCTTTACATCCGCCGGCGACAGATTCTGGAAGCGAGTACAGCGCACCAATGGATTCGCGGATGTCCTATATCCATGGAGAGGAGACAGATGAGGAAGAAGGAGGGACCTATACACGTGAAGAGGTCGTCGCCTGGACACCAGATGCCGTTGCCGAATATCTCTTCACCTCGGGAGTGGAGAAGCAACATTGTGAGGTTTTTAGAGACCAGGAAATCTCTGGAGAGGTGCTTCTAGGGATGGACCAAAGTTCACTATTCATCAAGGCCTTCGACCTGGGCTCTGTGGGTAGGCGATTGAAGACATGGCACAAGATCAAAGCCCTTCAGGATGACGTGGCTGGTATGTCCGGACGACGAACGACTGCCGCGTATGGAAGCGATGCGGGCTCCGAGGATATTGGGCGAAGTCGTAGCCGTACCAACACTCTCACACACCGACCCATTTCCACGCAGTCAAAACGGTTGTCTACATCTCACACGCCAAAGGCATCCCCCGGCCTACCTCTGTCACCGAACCGGCTCCAAGACAGCCCGCCACGGCCTAACCACACCAAACGGCCATCTGCAGCATCGATTAGAGATCTTCATCATTCCCGCCGCCACTCATCAACGGACTTCGCACGCAGAGGGTCGAACGCTGGCGGTGTAACTCCTCATCTCATGACAAACACCAGCTTCCCCCTGAGTGATGGAGGACACAGGAAACAGCCGTCATTCGATCGGAACTGGAGCCTTGGAAATGCTTTCTCCCAGAGTCCCGCCCGACCACTCTCATCCACTGGTCTCCACGACATCTTGGCCGCCTCTGACCCTGACCTACAAGATTCTGCAGTGGACATGGACCGTGGCTACTTTTCGGGGACAGAGGCAGATGGAAGAAAGCGCAACGTGCTTCGCAAGAGAGAAAGTCAACACTCACGCAAATCGAGTTACACCGAGGAGCAGAGAGTGAGAAGCGCTACGGCTCTCTCCAGGCACTCAAGATTTGGCAGCATGGACTCTTATAGGGACAGTACTGTGTCGCCTGCGGCGCAAAAATATTTCGGTGTGCAGCCAAGCTCACATAGGAGGACGACTTCGGCGAATACCACCGAGTCCTACCGCCCCCCACCGCCAGCGAAGGATGGCCCATCACCAACGGTGACGAGACTCGATGGGCCTGGGCCGATCATCCCCTTGCGGTCTCCTGGGTCAGCGACTACCGCGTCGTCTGATTGGATGTCTTCCGTGGTCAACAAGCCAGCAGCCAAACTCCCAGGCTTGCGGGCCATCTCTGACAACATGACAGGCGAGAAACCAACTATCTCATCTCCTATCGATTCTGTCTCTCGTGAACATGCACTGCCATCACCAGCTCGCACTGGTTCCTCTACACCTTCGGGCGGACCGAGTTTCGATCTTGAGTCACCAGATGCCGCCAAGTTTGCCAGTGGGCAGAATGCTCCTGCGAGCCGATATAGCCGCAAGAAGGGGAAGAAGGAGACCAGTGCCTACACCCGTGGATTACAGAAGATCAAGCCATCTGAGGCGATTGTCGACGCTGACTATAGTGGCTGGATGAAGAAGAAAAGCTCGAATCTCATGACCACGTGGAAGCCACGCCTCTTCGTTCTCAAGGGTCGTCGTTTGGCTTATTACTACTCAGAAGATGACGACCAGGAGCGCGGCCTTATCGATATCTCCTTCCATCGTGTGCTCCCTGCCGACAATGAGAAACTAACAGGTCTGCATGCTACAATCACTGGCGCCGTTCCTGGCCTGGCGGGCAATGGCCCACCGTCAGCTAAGACTGAGCCAGGTGAGAAGGGCGATGACAGCATGTTCATCTTCAAACTTGTCCCGCCCCGCGCTGGCCTCTCTCGCGCAGTCAACTTCACCAAACCGACAGTCCACTACTTCTCCGTACCTAATCTCAAGATGGGCCGTCTCTGGATGGCTGCTCTCATGAAGGCAACCATTGACCGCGACGACACACAGCCCATTACCTCGACTTATCAGCAGAAGACCATCTCCCTTGCAAAAGCTAAGCAAATGCGTCATCGCCCCCCCGCTCTCATGAATCTCGAGGAAGCGCACGACGAAGACGCACACGCAGCCGCGCCAGCCACAACCACGGGTGTCACGGGTGAGAACAGTAATGGAAACGGTCATGGCAATAACGGGCTGGGAATTTTCAGCGAGGCGGATAGTGGCGTGTCCGGCATGGATAAACTGACTGGCCAGCCTATCGAAAGCGCGACTCTGAACGTCGACTTTGGCGTGGGGAGAGATGGGCACCCCGATGCACCCCCGCAGAGTGCCTAGGCTCGGCTCCTCTGCGCGGGATGAATGAGGACATGGGATAGGAATCGCTCCGGCGTTCAATGATCTTCCTTTTGATGTCATGGCATGTGTATGTGAAAGGATCTGGAGAATATGACACCGGTGGGACAACAAACTGGGAATGTGAGCCCAGGAGCTTCTCTTCTTTCAAGACCTAAACATCAGCTTGCGGTTCTCTTGATGCTGATCAGTACAACCTACCTTTTCTTGACTTACATTTTCCTACTCATGGCGTTGTCTGAACATGAGCTACTTTCTTTTATAGGTCCGCCATGAATGGTAGATCTTTTCTTTACGGTTACTCGTCTTGTTTGTACTTCTGATATCCCTGTTCGTATCAAGCTTTGTTTTTTTTTCTCTATGAAATGATGGAGAGTGGATTAGGTCGGGTGATGTCATACAGATATCGAAGGAGATGGATTACGTGAGGCTGAGCTGTGGTCAGCTCTTCGGATTTTGAGAGGTAGTTAGACTGCAGTGAGTTATTGCAGGATGAATAGAGGAGACCATGACAACCTTGGGTGTGAAGGATATGAGAAGTTGATTAATCTTTTGCATTTTTCTTGACGTCACGCAACGTAATCACTAACGCGGATTACCACTATGGCCTGCAGCCCTGACCTTCGATGCTTGGAAGCTCTCAATCAATGCTCATCGTTGATGGTCCGTTCCGCTAGCAAATCAAACATTCGCTAATGATTCAGATCTCCTCCCGTAGCTCCAAAGAAAAAAAGCGCCCAGATACCGTCATCACAGCCTATGAGCCAGACTTCCGTCGTGTGTATCATTACGTTGACGCAGCAACCGGCTTCACAGGCGGCATAACAACTTTAAGATTCATGCCCTCGATGAGCTGCCTCGTGGTCTGAATCAAGTACGTCTCCAAGCTCTCGATTTGACTGTTGGCACCCTCCTGGCTACTGCCGCCTGGCGTTGCGGAGGAAGAGGCACCATCGGTACCCTCGGCGGGCGGCGAAACAATACTCGAGCTAGCCAAGCCAAGAGCCCTGTCAATGGCTGACAGTGCCACGGCTTCAGCTCTTGCTTCTCCCAGCTTCTTGCTGAGGGCCTTGACGCTAACATCCTTGAATCCCAACAGTGAAGCTAGAACCTTTGGCTCAAAGACAGGCGATGGCGGTACCTCGGCTGCTGGTGAGCCTGCTCCACCACCTGGCGTAGGGCTCTTACTGGGGCGAGGGTAACCATTGATGACCTGGCCGATGCCTTTCATGCAAATGGACTCCATCTTCTCGTTCTCCGTGGCGTTCTTCTTGAGGCCGATGCAGCGGTTCAATGCAGACATAACAATAGCTTCAGCTTTAGATGTCCGAGCCTTCCGCAAGTTTTCGACCAGACCGTTCTTGAGACCAACGACAGCACCAAGTAATTTGGGGTCGATGACGGGTCGTGGCGGCGCACTTGGGGGCGTTGCAGAGGGAGGCCGACCTGTCGCAGGCTGAGCAGGTCTTGGAGGTTGTTGCTGTTGCACAGCTGATGGGCCTGCTGGTGGATTGGCTACCGCCGCTGCGATCGGTGGACCAGGAGGGTAAGCTGCGGCTTGTTGCTGCTGGTGCTGCTGTTGCGGTGGACCAGGTTGCGGTGGCCTTCCATCCTCCGTCTTGACAGCTTGGTTGACTGGAGGAGCACCCTGTGGTCTGGGCGTGAATTGTTGACCGTATCCTCCAGCAGGTTGCTGTGCGATGCCGCCTTGAGGACGAGGTACTGCTTGAGGCGGATACCCAGATGCCGGTGCTTGAGTCGGCGTCGTGCCTTGTTGTTGTTGTGGTGCCTGGCCTTGTGGAGGTGAAGCAGCTGGTCCTCCGTAAGCTTGCTGCTGTGGCAAACGCCCAGGCTGTGGCTGCTGTGCTCCATAAGCTTGCATCTGATAGCCTGGTGGGAATTGTCCTTGCGCGTATCCTGTCGCACCTTGACCCATCTGCTGCGCGTGCCCGTACGCATACGAGTACGGACCGTATCCCTGTGCGGCCAGCGACCTGTCTGGTGATGCTGCTTTCCGTTTCTTGCCAGCGTCAAGCTCAACTCCGGGCACGCGAGACCATAGGTTCGTGGTTTCGTCCTTCTTAAACGCCTCGTTGCCAATAAGATTATGTCGGACACTGCTCTCCCAGCCTTTTGTTTCAGTGTGGAAATGGAACCACGGGTATCGTTGACAAATGCGCTTGTATATCTGTTTTAGTGTGAGACCGTCAGGAGCAGCGGTAAGTGTCTCATCGATGAGCATGCCATAGTTCTTGTTGGGCTTCTGCAGCTGCTCCTCTGTGTAGTCCTCGATTTTGAGCTCCAGAGGTGGGGACTTCGGCCTTGCTCTCTTCTCCTTCTTCTCTCTGGCCCTCCTTTCGGCATCTGAACCTTCGCCTTCGCCCTTGGGTGCTCTTGGCTTGTATTTCCTCTTCTCTGGTCTGTCTTCCGCTCCTTCGGGTAGAGGATGCTTTCGTGGACGGCCAACCTTGCGCTTGATTGGTGGTTCAGTTGGGGCTGGCTGCGGCAACGTCTTCTTTGCCATTTCCTGTTGCTGCTTCTTAAGTAGTCTCTGCTCGCGTTTCGACATGATGCCATTCTTTGGCGGCCTGCCTGGTCCTCGTTTCTTGGGTATCGGTGGAATCGGGAGCCCTTCCATGGAAGGATCGAGACCTGCCAAAAGGGCTGCTTGTGCCTGTGCTTCGGCATCAACTTGTGGCTCAGTCTTAATCTCTTGGCTTTCCCGCTCGATGGTGTCCCTTTCAACAGGCTCTGCTTCCTTAGCGGTGTCCTGGAGTTCCTCCTCATCAAAGTCGGACAGCTCTGGCGGACTGCCCTCGAGGTCTGACAGTTCTTCGCTGGTATCTCGTACGTCGCCGTTCCCGTGTGCTTGTTCAAAGTCGAAGCTCATCTCCTTGCCCCCTCGGCTGACGCTGTTCTTGCTTGCCTTATCCTTCTCTCCACCCGTGCGGCCTCTCTCAACGCCGTTGATGATAAACCTGAAAGCGACATCCTTGATCTGTAACCGTGAACCGCTCTTCAGAACCACTTTCCCAGACGCGAAGTGCATATCTTCGTGAAAGAAACCGTTCTTGTGTAGCGGAATAGCCTCAAAAACTCCCGTGTCGTGATTGTAGGCAATCTTCATATGCTCTCTTGAAATTGCCTTCGTCTTTGCGGCCATGTCGGGGCCGGGTGAATGGATAGAGACGATGGGGATGTGGTATGGATCGGGTCGTAGCAACGCCAAGTCGACGGCAGCCGCTCCAGGAGTATGTGAGACGTACTGTCGGTTAAGGATCATATTCTCCTCGGCCTCTTGTATGTCCGCCTGCGAAGAGCCGGCCGTACTGGTCTTTCGACGTTTCGATGGCCGTCCGCTCTCCTCGCTATCCGATTCCGGACCAAGCATACCACCCTCCTCACTGACATATGACTTGCTGAACTTGGTACGTTCTTGAGCCATTGGCAAAGGAGGTGGCAGACCTCTCCTTGCATGATCCTCTGCTCTGAGCCGATGCTCCTCGGCCTGTCTGGCATTCTCTCGAGCCGCTGCTATCGCCTTGAGATCGCGACCGATGATTACCGCATATGTTGTCATCTGGAAGACACTGTCCGCGAATTCGATCTTGGCGAAAGACTGCAGACCGCTGTCCACACCTTGTTTCGATGAGGGAACAGGTGCAGCAAAGTTGTTGTCTACCATCTCCAATGCGGAGGGGAGAGTGACTTGGGAAGGCGTGACAGTCGGAGGCGGTGACATGGCGTTGGGAGCGCCATTGGCTAGGGCAAGCATCATGTAGGCATGGCCATCAAGATTCGACATGGCGGCCGGGGTGATGTTAGCCGGCGTCTGCAAGAGACCGTGATTACCCATGATGATGTCCGCCTGCGACTGTTGAGACTGTTGCATGCGCATAGGAGTTGTATGCTGTGAGGCGAGAGGAGGACCATTTGAGAAAGCGAAATGTGATTGCGCAGGGGCAGGAGGACCGTCACCGACTACCTCACTCTGGAGATTGTCAGGCAGTAGTTGCGATGCGTCGACAGCAGGAGGCTGTTGTTGTTGGTCTCCAACGAGTGCAAGAGCGTCTGTTGCCGCTGGGTCGCTTGTTTGTCGATGGGTAGGTGTCGATGGGGGGCGCATGTCGGAATCTGAAGGAGCAGGTTGCTGGATTTGCTCAGCTGGAGGTTGCTGAAGGTTGGCATCAGTCGCGGTAGCTGAGGCTTCCTGTGTTGGCGGTGGATCCAGGCCAGACATCTCCGCGTCCGTCTGGATCGTGGCAGCTTGAGAATCGGGCTGTTGCTGTGCTTGGGAAGGAGTGGCATCGTGAGAGTTGTTCGGCTCGGACTGATTGGCGGCTTCAGGGATGGGAGGGGTATCGTCAAGCATGGTGGTGGAAGTCGTCGTCGTCGTCGTCGCGGCAGTCGCATCGGGCGGAGGCGCTGGAGGGTTGGAGTCGTCGGGGCGACCGCGATCGACGGCGTGTTCAGCGGAAGACGAAGTCATCGCTCCTCGTTTTGTGAAAGATACGAGAGCTCGTCCGTCGTCATTGGGGCACAGCGACTGCGGTGGGTGGACGTAATAGCCGTGGGCTGGGCGTGGTCGGTGAGGTGCAGCAGCGAAAGAAGTTCAGCATCGAACGCTGGGCCGCGCGAAAAGTCCGAAGTCGTCTGTCTTTGGCCTCTCGAGGCGGGACTGGACGTTGAATCGCGGCTACGACTCACTGAGTGGACCGCCCGGGAAGACGCCTGAGGCGGCCGGCAAAGGGTGCTGGGGCCTCCGCCCGGACAGTGCACGGCGTGCTGGCGAAGGGCGTGATTAGTGGACGGGACAGAGGAGTACAGGCGGACGCGCAGTGGATGAGGCTTGCTGGAGGTTGGGTTTTTAGCGGCAATAGCTTAGACTTGAACTTACCTGCAGCGAGGCTCTGGGCGGGGCCGGACTCGATTCTAGGCCAAATGATTGGGTAGAGCGGTCAAAGCGGAGCACCTCCAAAAGGTTGGTGCACCCAGCGTGGAGTTTGGTTTGTTGACTTCAAAAAGATATGATACCTTGACTGAAGAGCTCATGAACTTCAATATGCAGAGACCGTATCTGGCAAATCTTGTTTTTCATGTGCAGAACTAGGCACTTCTCTGGGGGTGTATGGACGAAGAAATCTCACGGAAACGGAGAAAACCCTTCTGCCTCTCTTCATCCTGGCCGTCGTTGACTCACTCACCTTCACATGGAAGAGAGACTTGAATGCGCTGTCTCATGCAAGGGTTAGGGTTTCTCTTCGTCATCTCGTTCGACGCCTTCGAGATTGAGCACCACAGCGAGGATACAAATGAACTATGAACCTCGAAAGACACAGCAGTATTTGAACACTTTATGAGAGTGGGCGGAATGTTATACATCGGCATGCCATCCTATCTACCTACTCACCTTGTTTATCGGCTAGACTCAGGCGAGCTTTCTTGCGCTGACCTAAGCTGCAGATTACGGGCTGCTCCCACCGTCAAGTTCCTTCTGATTACACAACCGAAACGCTCGTCCTGATTTACCATCCTTTCCTGCGCCTTGACATAGATGATTCTCATACGCTGCCTTCGTATGCACTCTACGCTTCCACACTTTCCAATGCCGACACAGACAGTGGTCCAACTGCCTGCCACAAGTCCCCGCAGCCCCACGACCCCTGCGCTCCCTCCCGGCACCCCGACGTCATCCCCACCCATCACCAAACACCGCCCAAAATCTTGATTCCTGAGCCCACCATCCTCGTCTCAGCGACGCTGTCGTGTAAGTCATTATCCTATCAGCACTCGTCTGCGACCATACTTTCTCTCAAGAAGTGGCTAGATGTGATGTCTTCAAGAGCAGGGGTAGATCCGAGCTGTGGTAGGCCCTGTCGAAGTCTTAACCTTGGGGTAGAAATGGGACTCGGCTGCCTCTGTTCTCCTATAATATAGCATCTTCTGCTCTCACGTTGCACACCAGCCTGTGCGGTGATCCATTCTCAATACATGCGTACTGCCGTGAACTTGAGCTTTTGCGTTCTTGGGCCTCATCTTTCTCTTGTATCTGCGTTACCTGCTCACCCACCCAGCTCAGCAACAACAACCCAATCTCGTTGACCAGACATATTTCGCTGCTCACGATGCCTTCAAGGACATCTTCGAACCGCCATCACCCCTCAGTCGTCCGTGAGAAGCCCCGACGTCAACTCTCCTCTCGCCACGACTTTCAGCCCGCACCTCTTCAACACCATGACCGTCCCAAACCTCTCGGCCGCAATGACACCAATCACTCGCACTACGTCAACATGCTCCTCTCCCAGGACGAAATCCCCAAGTGGCATACCATCGTCGCTGCCATATGCGTCTGGCTCCTTCTCGCTGGGTTCCTCGTCTTCCCGGGTACATTCACTAGTCTTCAGGAGACGGTCGATGACAGTGACAATGACAATGCCAGCACCAAGGCTGGGGAGGCGATTCTTGGAACTGTCAAGAATATTCCTCTGCTGGTGATTGGTGCTGTAGCTTGTGGTATTTCTGCGGTCGGCATGCTTGCGCTACTTGTTCGTCACCGCGTGAACTTTGTTTGGCTGCTCAACCGTCTGCTCATCCCTGGCATGGCCAACTCCTTGGCTGGTCTAATCTCCACGCTTGTGGGCGTGTATACCCAGCAACGGGGATCGTGGAGCATCACTGCCAAAGTGACAGCTATCATCGAGGGTGTCTACCTGGTTGCTTGTGCTGCGCTATTTGGGTTCTTCACCTACAAAGTGACGACGCTCAAGAAGCGACACCGGACTTTCTACGAGGATGGTGGACACTGGAAAGGGAAGACCTATGAGGAAAGGAAACAGGAACGAGAGCAGCTGGAGGCAGAAAGGGCTGCCTTGGAGCCTGGCGCTAGCATTGTTTGAGACTCGATTGCTTGACCAGGAATTGGTATGGATTTGTGAAAGAACAAAATATGGGATGCCAGTTATGGTAAACGTGATAACGTAGCTTCATGCAGCAATGAGAGACGAACCATGAGCTTTCACCGCAATAACGGATCCCGTTCTGTCGAGAACTCGCTTCTCCGGCTCTCCCTCCACTTCGCAAATCGATCTGACAACGCGAAAGACCAATGACAAAGCATGCCTGCGGCGAACCCTACGGCGTCGTTCCTGAACGCCAACAACGCTCCTGCTGTCATCAACATGACCGTCCACCTCTCTAGCCTCTCGTCATCTGTCAGACCTCTCTGCCTCCTCTCCCACCCCTCAAGACCATCGTTATCCTGCTCGACCGACGTCTCCCACAGATCCGGCGCTCCCTTATTCAACGAATATCCAACCTTGGCGAGTTCCAAGCCCGCGGCCAGAACCATGATGCCAAGTATGCTGTTTGGGTAGTGAGCGAGGAGACTGATGAGGCTCTTGCCGAAGAATAGACCGAGGAGAATCTTGATGATGCCGAGGAAGATGACACTGGATCCGCTGCGAGCGCCGAAACGGAATTGAGCGGCAAGTCCGCCCGCACCGTGGCATACGGGCATGGCTCCGAACCAGCTGCCGGTGAGATTCATCAAGGCAACGCTGAGGCCCATGGACGTGACCGATGGGGTGGGCAGGTCTGGGAGAAGGTCATTGGCGAGGGCGCTGACTGCGATGATGGAGTTGAGCGTGGTCAAGGGGAGCTGCCCAATCGCCATGAAAACCGCGGGCGACTTCACGAACCAAGATGGGATTACGAATTCAGGCCTCCAGAGATGCACGCCAGGTAGCGCATCCCCATGCTTAGCCACCGCTACAAACGCAAACGCAACAGCCAGGACGAAGAAGCAGAGTGCGTAAGGAAACCTCTTCATCTGCTGGGTCCCTACAAGGGCCAGAAACGCTACTGTTGCCCAGACACGGTTGTCAAGGACAGGATGAATCCAGTGGAGGGGTTGGAGAAGAGAGGTACCAGCTCCAATGACCAAGGACAAGCCGGCGCCTAGTTGGATGCCCTTAACCACAGGGACTGGCACGGCAGTCACAGCGAAGCGAAGGAGGCCCGTTATGCTGAGAAATAGGACCGCCAAGGCGACGAGCTGGCCAGCGGCAGTGACGACTAGAATCGACGAGTCTTCAGGGCGACTGATTGCTGCTGATGCCAGAGCCTACAGTACGTTAGCTACTGCATCAATTTGCTTCCAATCCTGAGCCTCCATGGGAACTGACCTTCATAGGTTGGACTGGCAGGGGTATACCAAAGATTAACCCCGTGAGAATATTAAAGATCCCGGAAAACACAAGCGTCGAGCCAAGATCGATGGAGTCCTGTCTAGCGAGGGCGATCATGAGGGGCAGCAGTGTGCCTAGGTCACCAAGCGAGCCCGATATCTCAGCAAGAGGTGCATCTCGAAATGTATAGTAATTCGTTAGATTCAGTCGTCCAAGGCGTAAAAGCCAAGAGGGAGCCATCTTGTGGAAAATCGTCCTCGAGGAAGTTGGACTCAAACGACTTCGCAGGACGGAGTCTGTTGCCCGTGGCGGAAGAACGTGGGAGTGAAATGACGACGTTGGAAGCTGCAGTCAGAACTGGAGCCTGGTTGGAGCTTTGGGAACCGTAATTCGCGGGGCAAGCAGAATTTGGAGGGTTAGGGTTCCAAGATTTCGTTCAGTGAGGGTCTAATCAGCAAGAGTGTATGAACAAACATGTTGCCAGTCGTCTACGTGCATCGAATTCGCAATTGTTTACTTGTACTAAGACTAGTACTGAGTGTCGAGAAGCGGGTGTGGTTGAAGTCTGGGGGACTACATTGATAGCTTGCCTTGGTTGTGCGCCACTGGTCCAGACGGACGGGTGACTAGGTACTCTGATAACAGAGCCGAAAGAACAGCAACGTTTTTTTGTTAGGCCTAATAAAGAATACTCCGTGGTTGACTGCAGTCGTGAAAAGAAAGAAGAAAGAAAAAAGAGAGAAAGAAAGAAAAAATCGTTCAATTATGGAGCCTGTGATCAAACACAGGAGCTGTACACCGTGGAGTTGGCCCTCCTCGAACTAGGACCCCAGTATTAGCAACCCAGCCGATAATACTAGGATGGGGAAATTGGAACATCAGTGACCGCTGTTACAGTACATACGTCAATAGGCAAGGGCGCAGCTCCTTAGGATCACCTGAGACGAGCCAGTGCTTGAGCTGGTCGCTATTGTACCATTAACACAGTCATATCACGGTCGATAAGCGCAACGTCTCCAGCTCACTTCTGTCTGAAAATCACAGACATCGTAATCTGAAATTTACTGGAGCCCATGTCATGACCTAAGGTACGGAGTACCTTGTTGTAGCGTGTTGATGTGTAAGGGAATTCTGGTACCTGATGGGAAACGCGCCGGGAACAACTGGCGGCTTTCGGCCCCCATCAGTGGCCGCCGGAGAAGCCGCTCCCAGTAATTATTCTCGGGACGGATGACTCGGCATTTGGCAACGCGCCAGCCTGCAAGCCGTAAAAGCCAGGTGGGATTGCAATGCAGGCTTCTTAAAGGTCCGACGAGTCTCAGTCGGGGCAGGATATGGCTGACTTGAATCTCTCATCTCTGCTTGACTTGCGACTTCATCGAGCCTCGCCGTGACTTGCTGTGCGTTCACCTCATATCAACGAGGCTCCAAGCATGGTAATCCCAAAGGTGAAGCAAGCTAAGGCAAGGTACAGCACACACCTAAAAGTAGTGAAAGCTAAACCGGCTTCTGGCCGTGTGGACTCGCTCGTTTTTTTAGGCGAAGCCTCGGGGGCGCGGGATTGAGATGAAGTGGGACGCTGTGGTGCAAATCAAACCAACCAGAGCCACAGCGCAAAGGATGGTGAAGGTTGAGCCAGAAATTCGCGCAGCGCACGACAAGGTGGTGGATGATCGCTCTTATTAAGATGACCGCGATTTTGTGCAGTACAGCGCAACGGCCGTCCCCGGCATTGATGTTGCGCCATTAGTTTCTGGAACCTGGGTGGGTGGTACCCTTTCGCCCCCTGTTTCCGCACTGACATCCTTCTGTTTTCCAATTGTGGATGAAGTAAACGAAACAAGTGCTCGACTGGGTGCCGCGTTCCCGACTCTGTCCAAGGCCCTTCGGATACCATGGGTGCAATTCGTCGACAAGATTTCCGAAGCTTCCTCTTGACGGGCAGAGTGTTGGTGACCGGTCATTGATCTTGCGACGGCGATGTGATGCTTGAGCACTAGAGTCGAGGATGGCCGAGGACGTTCGAGGCTGCTGGGCGCTTTGTAGACGACCCCGAAAGCGGACGAACGCGGTGTGTACACAGGACCTTGGAGTTGTCAATGTGGCAGTCGGGCAATCTTTGACTCACTCAAAAGCGCTGGAAAAGCACCGAACAGCTCAGGCAGGGATATCGTGAGTGCGATGCATGGCACAAATTCCTTCATGGCAACAATGCCGTGCTCGATAAAGTGTGAAACATGTACTCACACATGATGAGGATCATCCTAATCAGTCAGTTGCTGGGAACCCGGTTACCCGCCGATTCACCGGCCGGCCTTGGAGAGACGACCTAAACAAAAGCAAAGCAAACCATCCCCAGGTCGGATATGACGTCCCTGCATAGCTCCACAAGCTGTGTTCACCGTTAGTGCATCCTGGAGGCGGCGGGCTTGTGTCTGCATTCAGCGATTCGGCAGTCAGTGGGGGTCTTCGCGCCCTCGTGCTTTTGGGAAGAAGAGAGCAGAGACCCACCTTAGATTGACTCGGGTCGCTTTTGATGATCCTGGCGATGGGTGAGGGAATATTATGGTAGAATGACACGCGCGAGAGATAGGTGAGGCAACGGAAAGAGACGGGGACTCCAGTTGGGTTTGGGCCTGGGGCTGAAGTGGTGAGGCGGCCAGAGTTACAGTCACGCGCCATCCCGCACTAGCACGATCGTAAGCAGCTTCGGTACTGTACCTGCTAGCAATTACCTCACTGCACATCAGCGAAGGACAGGGCCCTGGGCACTGGGCCTTAGCCTATCTTTACGGAGTCCAGTGGGTTCAGTATTTCCCCCAGCACTGCTCGCGGCGGTGTCTTATCCCCCCAAATCCCCAATTCCGTCCGAGGCTGTCTGGGGGTGGTCGCCTCAAGGTGTGTGTGTTTGTGTCCAGGCTAGGCCACGCCCGTGGATCCTACTAACTCTGGTCGTCGCCCGGCTCTTCCATTCTTCTTCCTCTCTTCTCTCTCTTCCTTCTTTTCAACCTCGTTTTTCCTCTTCGTCTCCTTCGCCGTACACATCAATCTCAGGTATGTGAATTCCTGCCCAGTTATCTGGTTCTCTGGTTCTTTTTTGCACATTTCCCACACGGTGCTTTCTCTGTTGCTTGCTGTTTTCCAATCCGGGGTACTCCTTGGCGATCGGCGGGTTGCTTACTTGGCTGGCCCGCGCTGCTGCATTTTTGTTGGTACAAACAAAGCAAACAGCAGTGAGCTCAGGGGGGGCAACTTCGCTGCAGAGGTGCAAGCAGGCTCAATCAAAAAGGACAACGCTTCGATTCGAGAGAAGGAAAGAATCCTATTCTCTGCTTTCCCGATTGCATCGTCGTTGTCGTTCAATTTGAGCCTGTGCACCTGTCGCATCCGCGTGTTTATCGCGCGGTCTGGCTCCGAGTCAGACAACAAGAAGCTTTGTCTGGCGCTCAAAGTTCCTCGCTTTTTAGCTTTCTGGCGCACTGCGCTGCTAAGCTAATAGGCGACCCAAGCGCTTCCCCAGTGTTTCGCATGCCATCCATCCATTGTTTTCTTGTTTGCTCGCGCGCATCACTTGCCCATCTCGAAATTTGTCTCTCCCCTACTTCCTTCTCCATCCTGCAACAGATCTTCATCGGATACTCGACATCCTCAAGACAGTCACGCTGACCTTTGCGCTTTCCACAGGCTCTCGCCACTCTTCTCCCCTCTTCACACACAATGGCTGCCATCTCTACCCTCGAAGTGACCAACTCGGTCCTTAGCCAGCTCGCCAAGCGTGAGAAGAGCTGGCCGCAGCGTGAGGTCGGTGTCATGGTCGTACTGTGCATCGTCTTCGTTGGTAAGTCCTCATCTCCAGCGCGCCTGACGAGTGGATTTTCTTTTGATGTTGAAGCTGCGCTTCTCGCTCGCTTCGACATGGTGTTGTAACCAGCTCTGCCTCGAGGCCGCGCCTTATTCTATCAAGAGTACGTGCTAACATGTTGGCTTTCTAGTCGCTGTCGGCCTGATCGGTCTCTGGCTCTACAAGCTGGCCCAGAAGCGCAAGGCTGCTAAGGCCACCTTCTAAAAGGTGTCCTCCGGTGGGCGAGCGTGGCGCAGAGGGGAGGGCGATGGAGCGGAAACAGTAGCGACGGCAGTCTCAGTACGTCAGCATGACTGTGTGAACGGATAGTGAGCACCAAGGGGGATGCCGATACCGAGGCCTAGGCGAGCAGCCAAGCCCGAGCCACCTGGCCAGCGTTCGAGCTCGGATCGTCACTACTTGGCAACACCACCCGAAAAAAAAAAAAACACTTCAAAACAAAGCCTGAACCTTGTCAATCCCCCGCGCGCTCTAGTTATGGCATTCGCGCGGTCACATCAGCCATTTCGCGACTAATTCATCCTCTCTGTAACCGATGTACACTCAAACCTTGGGGCATGATAGGAGAGGGCGTGGATCGGTCTTTGCACATCATTGAACTTGATTTCGGGGGAGCCTATGGGCATCTTGGGCCAAATGTCTATCGTTTACTGGTTTCTTGTTTCATCGTCGAGGGGTCGCACTTATTTCCGCAACTAATACAACTGATACCTCCTTCTTTCTACATGAGTCAGACTTTGACTGTTCTTGACCGTGTGCAACTGCGAGCATTTATTATCGGTCTGAAGGCGATTCGTGTTTGTTGCCATTCCCTCATACTCTTCGGGCATCAGACTTGCCCATTCTCAAGACAGACGTTACCTTGTTCTTGACGCCACGGAAAATTCCATTTGGCATCAGCATGCTCGCCTCTGCGGAAGTTGAGACGGACGTACTATCAATACGCACGCCTACAATCCTTCCTTGGCCAACATGTCTGCAATGTCGAGATACAACGCCACTGCATTGAATGTTTTCTTCATCCCCATCCACTCCCTCACCATCCATCTGATCCTGTTCGACCAGTTGATCAGGTCCAAATGACTCACTCCCATCAACGTACCTCTGTACTCTCCCCACTGGCTGCTCCTCACGCTCACCAACCCATCGTTCTCGCCTTCCTTCTCCCTGATCACGCTCCACGATCTTCGAAACGGGCTGAGAAGCGGAGGCGCCTGCTCCACGGCCGCACCAAAACTGTAGTACTTGACGGAGGGAAGGTCGGGCGTCGAGGGATTGAACTCGTCGGCCATGTAGGACGTCGTGAGCTGAGAGAACGCTGTCGTGGAGAGACCTGCGCGACGGAGCAGGCCATAGAGACGAGGAAGGTAGAGCGGGCCGGCGCCCGGTTCTAGTACGTAGTCCGCAAACGAGGAACCCTGATGCGGCGTCGCGATGGTCGTGAGGCTCACGACATTGATACCCTCTGGTGGACAATGGCTTATCATGTACCTGGCATCCAGTCCCCCCATACTGTGCGCTATGATATTGACAGATGTGTGGTCCGAGCCGCGAAGCTGAGAGGTTATCGAGGAGGAGAGAGCAGCGGCACGTTCGGCGATGGAGGCGGAGGGTGGAACGGACGGGGTGTATGTTTGGATGGAAGAGGCAGCGAGGGCGCTGGTGATGCCGTGCCAGTATTGTATGGGCGGAAGGTTTGGGATCGGAGCATGAAGTTCGGAGAAGCCAAGGAGGCCATGGGCGAGGATGATAGGATGTTTCGGTGCTTCTACATGATGTTGTTAGTGCGGATCGTACGAGTAGCAAGAGTTGCGGGGGGGAAGGCAGGTAGAAGGGAAGGGGGGGGGACGCGTACGATAGGACTCGCGAATGGCAGCATAGTCGTCCAGAATCTCGCGGCCCAGATCCCGCACTCGAGGGTCGTCAGCTTTGCGACGAGGGCAAGTGGTGACAATGCTTCGGGATGAGGCGGGTACACGCGGCCGAGAACAACATTGTACTGTGTTTGGCCGAGGCAGGAGCAGCGTCGTGCTATAACGCTGTAGTTGACATGGCCGCATGATCTCTCTACTCTACTGGAGCAAAAGCACAGAGAGAGTCAGGAAACGATGTATGCGTGGATGCTGGACAGGCAAACCTCGCGATAGCAATGATGAAAGGTGGGTGGGTGCGATTTCGGGAGATGCATGTGGCTTGGTGGAGGGAAGCTTGTGTGGGGCCGAGAGTTGACGTCAGGGAGTCCGGGGGATTCATGCAAGGGACAGTCATTAAATATCGTGCAAATGGTGAAGGGGCCAAGTGAAACCAAGGCAAAATGTGTAATATGCAAGGTCTTTAAACGGCAAAAACTGATAAGCCATCTTGAAGCTCCTAAGTGCAAAGGATATCGTCGAAATTGTTTTCGGTCTTTTTGTCGTGGCGTCGTAATCTATCTGATTGTGCTGTTCTCCCACCCAACGCCATGCAAACTCCTTGCTGAGGACCACGTCTTCCATGATCATTGAAATACCTCCCGCCTCACTATTATATTCTCGATGTGATCGCCTTCAACTCTTAGTCTGTGGCATCTGACTCGGTGCATTCTCGTTTGTCACACCACTATAAGCCGGCCTGCTTTGCATCCCATCAAATGGCCCCATTAGATTCTCTGCCATTGCCTCATCATAACTTGGAGGTGCATCGTCAGGAGGTGGAGCTGTCTGCCCGGGTGCGAGTTGCGGAGGATACAGAGGATCTGAGACGGGTGGTTGGGTTGGGACATGGTTTTGCGGTCTGGCTGGTTGGGACGGTCTGCTGGCATTGACAACGCCTGGACCAGGAGCAGTGCTTGTCCGCGGAGGAAGACGAGGTGGGAAGTTGAGGGTTGCGGCACCAGGACGGGTGTTGCGTGCGGCTTCGACGAGCTGGGGGGGTGGCGTGATGCCGGAATAAACTTCGATGTTGCCAAAGTGCAGAGGGAGCCATATTGTCTGGGGTAGAGGTTGGCTGGAGGCGAAGGGATTCTTGCTCATCAGGTCGGATTTGGGCTTGCCCCACAAAAGGCCGAGCTTGAGTTCCAGCTCATACTTCCTCGCTAGATTGCATGTGATGAATGATGGTGCGACGGTGTTGGGAAGAGGCATGTTCTTCCAGACGTCGTCGGGAATGACGAACTCCTGATTCTTGTCATCTGCATTTGTACAGAGCGGTATGTTGAGATTGTTTGCCGTGACAACTACCCAGCGGTTGACTTTCCGGTTGTAAATGGTATGTGAACGAAGATCGGTAGTGCCAATTAGGTCGATTTGAAGAGACGTCAGGAAGACCTGCTCAGGGCTGTTGACTAGTTTCTTTGCGACAAGACGTAACGGAATAGGTTTGTTGCACGTCAGGATGGAAGGGTATGGAAGTCGTGCTGAGATCTCTATTGAAGGAGGGACCTCCGGTGCATTCTGGCTGTTGCTGTCTTCGGCGCTCCTTTTGCTGAACAGGCCAGTCTTTCGCTTGTCTGGCTGAGGCGAGCGAGGTCGGAAGGTAAAAGGTCGGCGCGCGAAGGCCTCTTGAGTACTCGGGTTGGGCCTTGGGGGCTCGATAGGCAGGAACTTGAATCCAATTTGATACCGCCAGTTCTCTTTCAACAGGCCGGGGCGCGAGATTGTAACCTTGATATAGTATCTGATCTCGCACTCGCCAGGGAATGCTGTAAGGGAGGGAGGAAGAGTCTTGGTGACGTGCTTCAGGAACAGCTGTTTGCTGCCATCCATGACTCTCACACCACCAATGCCGAACAGACCACCTCCTGAGCCGAACCCTCCAAGGCCACCGAGGCCGCCGATTTTGCTCATCGCCATCTGGTCGGAGCAAGCATTGTTAATAGGGAGCTTGAATTTGAAGGGGAAGACATGTTCGCCGGGTTGCAGAGGGTGTGCGCCGTAAGGATTCGAGCCGCTGGAGTAGTATTCGTCGGGGAAGACTTGCGACACCTAAGAACGGAGAGGTCAGTGTCCAGGTCCATCTGCAAACCCGAGGAAAATCCCTTGCCTTGTATAGAATCTTGTGGTTTTCGGCGACAAGCGACCCTGGCGGTCCCGGCGGAGGTCCAGTCCTGTTGATGTCGTTGAAGTGAGTGGGATGCGGGACCTGGAGGGCGGTGACGGCCTCGCCTTCAAGCTTGACGGTGATGGAGCTGATCTGCTCCGGACGATTGATGCCGAGTATCACACGACCGGAGATCTCATCAAGGTTGGTATAGAACTCCGGCTGGTTGATCAGGGCGATGCGAACGGACATGGTGGGTTAGGTCGAGAGGGTCTTGCGAACGGGAGCGACGTCCGTGTGAGGACTTTCGGCCAGAATGGCGAGAACAGAGTTGCAGATGATCGTCGGACGAAGGAACATATCCGGCGTAGTTTTGTCCGGGGCGGCGAAGAGCGTACGTGGTCGTAAGCGGCAGTCAAGTGGCTGCGGTTGAGGATATTACGCGGCCGAGGCGAGTGGCTTCACCTCGTGCCCGCCGAGGGAGGCGAAATGAGGTAGTCGGGTCTTTCGAGGCCTCCGCTGGGGCCTCGACAGGCAAACAAGCGATGCAACAGGTGACGTTTTTCTAGGCAGTGAGGAAGGCCTGTCACCGTGAAACGCGTTGCAGATGGCTCAGCGCGTTTCCAGTGTCGCATATGGAGTTTGAACCAGCATGCCGCGACGTTGATGTCATTTCTGTGGGAGTTCGTGCCCCACCATCCTGCATCCCGCAGCCATGACGGAGGTGCAGGGAGGGATCGACTTCGATTACTTATCTGCGATTATGACGGGATAATTGAATGGATTGGTACAGGAAGATGAAGTGTCATACAAGAAACTCGGATTACTTAGTTGATTTTGGGTGGTGGGGGAAACGCCGGGGTACAATCCACCGAGAAGTCTTCGAGACGCCACACGGACTGGATTTTCTACTACTGTGAAGCTCTCCAGACACTAAAAAACCCCAGCACTGCATTTCCAGGAGGACTTCAAAAGCCCTTCCTATTGTTCTTCATGCTGTTGGGTAGGTAGTCTTCGTCTCCTGCGACCACCCTACAGGGCCATCAGTTTGGTGATGGCCCTCATTTCCCACTATGCATTCTCGGCCCTTCTCCGAAAGAGTTGGAGTGCCTTGTGATATTGCCTCTGTACCAAGGGTTGTTCCCTTAGTTGAGCGCGTCTGTTGATGTGACACTGTCGATGGTGCGTATCCTCGCCTAATTGGATTTTTGCCAATCGAAGCACGAGGTCTCACCGCAGCTTTTGGTGTAGATACTGAGGATGGCGCTGCAATCACATTCTTTCCTGAGAATCCCCTTTCACTACGTGGCATATTTCAATTTCCAGTTGACTTAGGCTCCTTGATAACGTAGAGGGACAACATTTCACACCAATCGCGGGTCGTAGATGATCTGCACAATTGCGCGTGTGCAGGGGTCGGGACGGGACCAGAAACTTGCCAACAAAATAAACTGATCACGGAAGAGGAGAAGCGCACATCAAGATACAAGGTACATACCACAATATCCATACGACAATGAACAGGGTCAAACAGTCTGATTACTTTGATGAGCCAGTCCGAGATAACGCAATTGCTCGAGGCAGGTACCCTGCAGCACGTCAGAGACCCCGCTCTCCCTAAATCCAAAGCCCAATCTGCTGTGGACGCCTGCCTGCTGCATTGCAACCCTGTGCCTATCACCAACATCTCAATTTATTTTGCTTTGCGGTGCATTGCCACCCTAGGAGCGCATTGTGGTACCAACCACCCAGTGTGCTGCACAGTAACAGCCGATGGATCTGCCCCTGCCCTGCCCTGTATGCACTGTAGCATATGGAGCTCAATGAGGAGGCCAGGCTCCCGGCTTCACGCCACTACTACGCGCTTTCATGGCAATCCGGCAACGATTCACTGTAAAAACGGGGCGATGGACTGCTGTGTTGGTCGTCACCCGTTGCAGAAAGCCACCGGAGAGGAGCCACAAGGGCAAAGCGGAGTTTGTGGGAATGAAACCAGGCATGGCCACGCTGGCTAGGCTTTTGTGTTCACGCGGCGCTCTAGCTGACTGAAATGTGCACAGGAACAGGAAGGGGATTGGGTTGGGAACGAGTGGCTCTCCGGGCTCGGGCAGCCAGTTCAGGAGTCACAAAACCGTCAGCTTCAAGCTGTCGCGATGCCTAGATTCGCAGAGACCCTGGACGGCCCTGGCAGGGCTGACCAACCGGAAGCTTTGTCGTGCGAGCTAGCACTGGACGCATGGATCGCGACCACGAATCTGACAGCATACGAGTCTTGACGGGTACCATACAGTACGTGGGTGGTAAGCTAAACTCCACGGCGATCGTGGGAAACTAGCACGAGAAACAACAAACATCTGAACGGGCCAATCCTACCCATCATCTGCCATCCCGGATGATTCGCTACAGGGAGTGTGCGTCTCCCCCCTCAACCATCACCTCCAAGTGTCATGCATCTACGGAGTAGTTGTACCTCACTTCCTTCACACGGAACACTTCCACCTCTGTCCCCAGTGGACCAGTCTCTAATCTCCTTCCAACTGCCACTTCCGGATGAGATCCCCGACGAGCCTCGGACCATGACCAAGTGGGCAACGTCTGTGGGCGCTCCCGCAGCCACCACTGTCGTCTTCGCGCTTCGCGTCCGCCAAGGTCAGCGTTTCCCGCCATCCTTGCCATTTGCCGAATCAGATTAGCGCCGTTGCTGCTCTAGCTCAGGGTAGGATCAGATTTGGAGCACAACGCAACACGAGCTCGATGTTCACAACAGTACTGACTTGAGCGGGAACGTCTCTTTCAGCATGCAATGACTCTGCCGGCTCATGGACTGGAAGGACACCTGAGTTGTGGGCCTCCAGCCCAGTCTTAGCGACCCAGGCTAACCTTGCACATGCGATTAGTCCAAGCTGATGCCACCTCTGATTGATCTAGGCTCAAAGAACAGAGTGCTTTCCACCTTTTGGTAGCACCAACAAACGTTTCCGTAATAACATCAACACCATCAACTATAACATGCTCTCCGACATTGCCCTTATCAATCTGCTCCTTCGTGCGCAGTCCCACTTTGGAGCAGGGCAAGTATCAATGAAGAACAGCTCTCTCGTGTCCGCTGCTGCAGCGTAGACTAAGTGGTGTTTGGTGTCACAATTTGTGGACAAACCAAAGACGACGAAGCTTGGTTTGTATGTACTCCCATGCAGAAATGCTATTCGAAAGTTGGTTGTCTTGCCGAGGTTTTGCAACGTGACCAACTACTGTATCATGACGATGGCTGATCGAGGCAGATGGTACAGGTGGCAGGTGAAGAAACTCTGACTCCCTCTATTCACATACACTAGAGCGGGAATGCCGTTAGAACGAATCAACAGTCAGAAATGTTGTTTGCAAGCTGCCGACGTAGTCCCGACGAAGCTGTTGGTTGAGTGCTAAAGTATATCGCTGAACCTACCATTCAGGACGAATGTTGATGGCGACTTCAGGTCCCGCTACATCGATAACAGAGAGGGGGGTTCCGCATACTCAAGACGATATGATAGCCAGTACTCCGTACTATGTTGCAGTCATCAAGGGCAAGCTGTTGGCTTTGACAACGTTTATGGTAGGAGAAGTGGCTTTAAAGCAGCGATGCTATGGTCTGCAGCCATCTCAAACGGAGTCAAGGCCAATCATCTCAACGATCCTAACATGAAGATTGGTCCGCAGGCCACCACCCACACAGATCGCGAAGGCGGGCGGAGGCACCGGGGAACGACAGCCCAACGGGCGCTGTCTTGGCTCGCATTCGGCCTATGACTGGCTTGAGACTGACAGTACCGGCTTTAACAGATTCAAGGCAGATTCAAGACCTTGACGAACCAACAGCTCGTCTCGCCTTTGCCCAGATCTAGTCCTCTAAGCCCAGATGATTGAGATCCGAACTCCTATCCGAGCGTCTGCTGATGTGTCGCCATGTCACTTGTCCACCAACGCTGCTGCAACGCTGCTGGAACACAGGCTGACTATCATACCTGGGGGATGTTGGAAACTCAGAGGCCGGCACCCATGTGAATTGCGGGCAGTACTCCGTACATAGAATCCATCCGTATCATACCCTCTGTTGGGAGATCCCCGTCAATCCTTGCTTCCCCAAGCGGGTGCTGTCAAAGGGCCCGCTCATCCGAGTCGCATGCAGCGTGTTTATATGGGGCTCCCCACTGCTTTCTGACTGTCTTGTTCGCTGCTTCAAAAGGCACGAGCAAGCATGCCGGCGCTTGGAGAACGCGGCACAACCGCGCTGTCGGCTATGAGATCACGCCGTACGGAGGCCCAGGTGCCTGCAAGCGCAAGGTGATGAAGCGTGACCGCTTGGATGATAACGTGCTCGTAAGGTTAAGTTTTCACTTGGTTGAAGTTTGAGACTGTGTGGCAGGGGGACGACAGCCGTCGAAGAGTCTCCTTTCAGTAAGCTACTTGACTACGGCTAATAGGCTGACCTTCCTCCCATTCGCGGCTGCGCTTGTCCAGCAACCCTTTAGACTTTTGCACTTGGGTGCTACTGGTCCGCAAGTTTCTCCCCATTGGCCGCCTTCGCGGGATGAAGGAGGGTGGTGTGGCAGCGCAAGCTGTGCCGTGCGTGCAGTCATCTACAACACAACCCGTTTAGTCCCATTTCGCCCGGATCCTGCCATGCGGCTTGCAGATCGACGTTACCCTGGCTCGAATCCAGGACCCATATCCCCCATGCGTCTGCTGGCTGAAGAGGAGGAGGGAGCAGGGAGACGGGAGGTGGGAGGCAGCAGAAGGTCCTATGCAAGGCGTTCGTAGGGAACAAAGCATCAGGCCGTTGTGTTCCCGCCTCCATGCACAACCCGGTACGCCTCGTCGCCAAGTCTTATATCAATCGCAGGGTCTCCCACCTCGGCAAGCCCATTCTTTCCCACCTGGCCAGTGCCGATGCATGCTTTCGAATCCCATCAGTTCTGCCTGGGAGATGACTCTTTCAACGAGACTTCCTCATGGCGGGTGAATGCGGTTCGACTTGCCCAGTCGAAGGCGGGTGGTACTCGTACAACCCGAGTCTTGCTGGCAACGCTGTCATCACAGCAGCATTTGCCTTCTTCGTGCCCGCGACGCTCTTCTTCGGTGTCCGATATCAAACGCCACTGCTTGCAGCTACACTCACAACAGGCATCGCACTTGAGGTGGTCGGCTTCGTTGGCCGTATCCTGCTCCACGGTGCGCGAGACGACAGGATCTTCTTCCTCCTGAACCAACTCGGCACTGTTGTCGGCCCTTCCGTGGTGGCCAGCGCTCTGTTCCTGACTCTACCACACGTGTTGACCATCTATGGGATACACCTCAGCCCTGTCAAACCTTTAAATGTCGCCTTCTCCTTCTACGTCTTTGTCGTCATTACCGTGGTGCTCCAAGTTGTGGGAGTTGTCTTCATCTCAGGGGAGTTTCGCAACGTTACGGTGAGTAGTCTCGAGAGAAGGGGCAATGAGAACACCCGGCTGATGACAGAAAAAGCGACAAGAAGGAGCAACAGTGATTGCGGCGAGCTTCGGTGTACAAATCGTGGCTCTGCTCTGGTTCATAGGCCTCCGGATTTGGTCAATACTTGGTATGACACACGCGAGACCTGGACCAGACGCAACACACAGGAGAGTCTACGACTCGCAAAGGTTCAAACGCTTCCTTGTCGGTCAGTCACCATCTTCCAGGTAGCCAGCCGGTCGCAGGTCCTTTGCTAATCCTTCTGCAGCCCTGGATACCTCCGCTGGTCTACTGCTTGCATTCTCTATCTACCGACTTCTAGAGATGACGAGCGGCCTCGACGGATCCATCTTCCAAGAACAAGTGTTATTCATGATTATGAATGGTGTACTCCCTCTTGCCTGTGTCATTCTTCTAACCATGTTCCACCCCGGTCGGGCTTTCGGCGACCTGGCTTGGTCTGCCACTTCGCTCCGCAAGGCCAACCGAAACTCTGCCTACCCTCCTGCATCAGTGCGCACGTCGGTCAGGACAACGCTCGCCTACGATGCACACATTCGATATGATCCCAACATCCGATCTCGCTCCGCCCCCCATGACGGAGACACGCAAGCCCTGAACCCCTACGACTCGCTCCCATTGCCGCAATACGCTCAAACGCCACACGACATACAGAAGCAGCTTGGGAACCCAGGCTTACCATCCCATCCGAGGGCAGTCAAGGATCTGGCGGAGCGAAGGACCTCAGCGGTGAGCAGCAAAGCCAACACAGTTGCTGCAGAGTTATCTCCGCGGTCGGACAGATCTGGCTCGACGACGCAGATGGGAGACAGGAGCCCATGGGGTTCGGTCGAAGCAAAGTGGGCTCGTCGAAAGAGCGACCAAGACAGGCACTCTAAGTCTGCCAAGTCCCAGATGGTCGATAGCGAGGCCATCTGGTGACCGTACACTTCAGCGAAGGAACTTAAGATGTTTGGAGAGGACGGGAGGCTGCAGCGTTGCGCGGCAAACGCCGCAAGGGCGTTCTTCAGTTGGGCTTGGGACACAAGACGTCATTTGCCTGGGATTTGGGCTTGCTTTGCAATTCGGAGGCAACACAGGTTTGCGCAACCTTCATTTGAGATACCATTATTGTTTGGACTTGTTTTCTTTTCTGAGGCAGGGGGGTTTGTGGGAAGAGATATGATACATCACCGGAGGGGAGGGGGGACAGAACCTCATTATCAGATGGGCATGAGCTCGCCCTGAACATGGCACATACTCATGATGCCGGCATCGAAAGAAAGGGCCATGAGGGGCGTGTAGGAGGAACAGGATCTGTGCTGAATCTCGACAATACACTTCACTTCACTTCTGCTATACCTGTTGGTGCACTGAGTTGAGTGGTTCTCGTCAAAGAGCGCTCTTCAGCAAGGCCCAACCGCCGGCCTTGCAGTCAGACTATTTCCCCCCTGAGGTTCTTCCCTCAAGACCTTTCTCTGCTGTTCACCTGAGTTTATCAACACGTAGCAGGTTTGTCATTATGTCAGTGCGGACAGTGAAAGTAGGTGCTGGTGTCGGGCCGGTGCAGCCAGAGCCGTGATTCTGTCATATCTCTGAAATGACGAGAGGCCATTTCTAACAAACAGAGTGACCAGTTCTGAAGACGAAGTTTCATACCTGGAATTAAGGATCATGGCAAAAAAAATATAGAGAGAAAAGGAAAAAAAAACTGCTCGTCTTCTGCATGGCCAACTTTGGCCCTTCTCGAACGTAGGACGAAGACTCATCACGGGGCTAGTTTTCCACCACGAACAAGGTGCCAACTCGGCAAAGGCATCAGACGTTGAGCAAGAAACGTGGCGAAAAGCATTCGATGGGAATCATGCAGATCACGAACCCCAGCCACGATGCTTCGCTGATGCTTCGGCCGATGGACAGCCTGATCGACGCGTGGTTCTCTTCATCACAGCCGTCGCCTCACACACCACCACGACCATCATCATCATCATCATCATCATCATCATCATCACTACCACCGCCACCGGTGCGACCCTCATCCAAGCCGGCGAAGGCAAAGGAGGAACATGACGGACAGGCACGATTCACGGTCAACCAGCTCCTGCTCCGCGCGCACGCGTCGCTGACGTACTCGCCGCACCAAGGGGCGACGACGCAGGCGCTCTGCTACGCCGACCGGGCCCTGGATCTCGCGGTCCAGCACCGCCTGGCAAGACATTGCGGGAAAGCACAGTGGTTCCGGGGAGAGGCGCTGATGAGGATGGAGAGGTGGGAGAGTGCCCATACGGCATTCGTGCGCAGCGCGGGGAGCGTCGAGGGCGGATGGAGACGGCCTGGAGAAGTGCGGCAGAGAATGGAAGCGTGCTGGAGGGCGAAGGAGGAGAAGGAGGAGGAGGAGGACCTGGAGGAACAGCGGCACAGAGGAGCTGCAGCACCCAAGTCTCGAGGAGGGCAACTCCTTCTGCTCACCACGGGCAGTACCGGCGGCGGGCCTCGAGTGGGATCCAGGAAGACGGTTCGTTTCCAGGTCGGGACCCAGGACGACGTAGGGCTCACATCAGATCAGATTGGGAGGAGTGAGTGATTGAATCACGGACGGCACCTCTGGTCTGACAGGGGCTGATTCTCATCACTGAGGGATATCCATGTGGGATTTAAAGTTCACACCATGGCACCCACCCCGTTCTCGAAGCAACGATGTTATCGCAGAGATCTGTTCGAACCGCACACCCTTATGGGCGGACTATTCCACTCTCCGGGAAACCCTATTCGAGTATGTATTTCTAATCCAGGAAGAGGAACCCTCCCTATGCCAACATTCCAAATCATGCCGTATTATGCTCACATCCGGGATAGCTGCTCTACGAGGGTGGGTTTCGTTCACCCAGCAGTTGATGTGCTTTCTCACCTGGGCTATAACACGATAAGGACGGTCGAGGGTAAGGGAAGCAAGCCACAAGAAACGGGGCACAGTGTCGCTGCAACCCCAAAGTCGTGCTCTGGTGAGGCTATACACAGACAGACCTGCCTCAAAGGGGGGGGGGGTTTCGCTGCGACGATGGAAAGAAAGCAAGCAGCGCATCCCACTCGGGTCCGGGAAACTCTCTCTTTCTCTGATGACCAAACACGGCTCAGACTACAGTACCTAGGGGAACTCGATTGGACAAACAAGGATGACCCCGGGAATCCTCTGCCGTCCAGATGAGGGAAGATGCGGTCCCGACGGCGGAGGTTGGAGCTCCATGGGCGGCACGCACGCACGCACGCACACACACTCACTCACTCATTCACCTTCCGAGTCTAGAACTGTGCGTGTACTGTATCTTCTTGATTGAGGACGCAGCGCGTGTCCCGAACCTTTTGTTCTGCAGGTGAGCGAGCGACGATTCAGGATCCAGGCCTGGGTCGGTGAACCAGACTTTTGGCAGCAAAGGACCATTCCATGGACGGCAGCATATGTATGGCCCCTTGTTTGTCGAATCCATTCCCGCCAGCCAAGGGCCTGGTGAATCCCCACCGCGACCGGGTTTTTCTTATACATAGGTCCATACGGAGTACATACCTACATACCACGGCCGTCTTTGCCTAAACATGGGGTAAGACTAGACACGCAAGGATTCGCAAACCCATGTCCGGATGCAATCTATCTCCATATTGGCTGTGCGCACGCCCGTTGCCAGCGAATCAAAGACCCCTGCACAACCCTCCCCTTCCCACCGGTGTAGGTATGTATGTAGTTGTATGTATGTACAACGCGCACGTTTGGCAGATCCGAAAGGGAGGGAGGGGGGCAGACGCGCGGGATGACGAACAGCTTTGTCAACTACCGTCCATGACTCTGGGCACTAACTATCGCAAGCCTTGATCTAGCAAAGGTCTCTCTCTCTCTCTCTCGTGTGTCCTTTGGCCAGGATTGGAAGTCGCGCCGATCCCTATTACAAACAGGAGAGATCAAAGTCCCGAAGCTATTGAACAGCCCGTGGTCCCGATCCCCTCCCCCCTCCCCCGCGTCTGAGGAAGATCTGACCTTGCTCGCCGTGGAGGAGGCAACGTCTAATACGAGGCGCATAGGGCATTGGGATGGACGGACTGGGAAGCCGGAAGAAGCCTTTTGGGATCACCCGATCTGACAACACATCTAGGAACCGGGGGAGAAGACAACCTGGTAAACGATAGGAGGACTGCCGCCTCTATTCGTCCGGGGAGGGGAGGAGGAGAGGAGATGCACATGGCCGCGAATGCTGTGTTACAACCACGGTCAGGCCTTGATGAACTGTGTGATACGCAGAGAAGGTCTTCAACTGGACCACGTATCTACGTAGAGGAAGTCCAGTCCATATCCCCCCCCCCCCTTTTACAGTACAAAGGCCCTTTTTCCCCCCATGCAGGGGTCAAACCATTGCTGGGTCAGGGAGGCTCCGGAGCAGCGATAGAGTTCAGTCCGCAAAGTGAAGAAAGCCACCTTACGCTTCGAGATGGCACTGCGACTCAGGCGCCGTTCCCATCACCGGGTGGAGGGTGTATGTACATACTATCGAAGCCGCCGGAACGGGATGCAGTGTCCGAAGGGGGAGTGTCGAGACGTTTGACGAGACCCATTTTCTGAACTGAGCCCCAGAAATGCAATGCCCGATATAAAAGTCGTTGCCGAGTCCATGATCTATCTCCTCGACCCTGGACAAGATCGTGTGTGTGTCTCTCTTTCTCCCCCTCTCTACCGCTTGGCTCCGATATACATCACCGCTCTCCGCTTTATCTGATCCTTTCAGGACCTGTTCAACTTCACCAACCCCTCATCTTCAAGCAGCCTTCTTCTGTCCCGTTGGTGGGGAGGGTACTCAATCCCTGACTCTGTGCAACCCAAGTCAAGTCGTCTGCATCAGCCAACCCAGGCCCCAGCACTCATCCTGTCACATCTCTGCAGCGAGCACTGACAAACCTGGGGGAAGTGGGCTGAAGTCGTCATCTGTGTGAAACCCTGCTTGTCTGGGGGTCGGTTGCCAGGCCGAGCAGTCATCCGTCTCGCCCTTTACACACGAGTACCGCTCTCTGGTTCACTGGGACTTGGAGACCTCGTCTCTCCTCGTCAGTGGGAAAAGGATCCCTTGGGATAGGTGAGCTGAACCAGTCCAGCCGTGTTGTTTGCTTGTCGCCTTTGGAGCCTCGTCACAGTGTCTCTGACCCGTGTTGAAGTGAACCACAGGGAAGTCCGAGGTCATTCGCGTCCACACCTGAGCAGAGTCTCTGTCCTTTCTTCTCGACATCAAAAGCCGTTCTTCAACCCCCTCTTCTCTTCTCTTCTCTTCAATCCTTTCCACATCCCTTTACAACTACAGACTCCTTGGCGTCACCTCCTCTGTTCACATCTCTTCCGTCACATCTGTCTACAGCGTCATGAACGACCGCAGGGCCCAGGCCGGGGCCGCACCAGGCGGTGCCCCTGCCGCATACAACCCCATGCTCATGTTCAAGCTTCGCACGCACAAGAACAACGAACAGATGATCACATACATCATTGCCATGGCCACCCTTGGCGTGGTCTTTCTTCTGTTCGCCATGGGCAGAGCCGTCGCCTCACCGGCGCCCAGAGCTTCCATCCTCACGAGAACGACCCGGTAAGCTTTCGTCCCTGCGCGGGGAATGGGGTTCACCTCTGGCAAACCCTGAATGGATTCAAAACTAACACACCCTGTGAAAACTAAAAGAGCCATCAGACGCACCATGCTTCGTCCTATGCCGGCTTTACCGTCCGTCGGCCACGGGACGCTGGTCTGGTGCTATCTGGTGATCAACGTGGCCATCGCCTTTACAAACACGGATCCCGCCTTGACACCGCTGTCGAACTATGGCTCTCGGATGGCCTGGTGAGTCCCGCCCCCCCTACGTGGCCGACTAGCAAAACCCCCCCGAAATGCCCTCCCGCTGAATGTCCTCTCAGGATGGCCATTGCGAACATGATGGTGGTCGTGCTCTTGGCGCTGAAGAACACGCCGATCGCACTCATCTCTCCGTGGTCCTATGAGCGACTCAACATCCTGCACCAGGTGGCAGGCATCATGATGATCATCTTCGTCATCCTGCATGCCTCGTTGTACGCGGCCAACTTCACCTCGCTGGGACTGTCCTCCCGCCTGCTCGAGCGGAAGGAGATCTTCGGCATGGTGGCCGGGCTGTCGTTCTTCCTGCTCGGGCTCGCCGGCGTGGTCATCCGGCGCTGGTGGTACGAGCTGTTCTACTACATCCACGTCGCTCTCTGGGTGCTCGGCACCGTCATGGTGTGCCTCCATCAGCCCGCCGCGGCCAAGAAGGTCGTGTACGTCGTCCCCGTGGCCGGGGGCATCTGGCTCCTCGACCGCATCATCCGACTCGCCCGGATCGTGGCCTACAGCTCCGGCAACAACGTGACGCTCGTGCCGCTTCCCCACGGTGCGACGAGGGTGATTCTCGAGAAGCCTCCCCTCGGGGCTCGCGCGGCCAAGCACTGCTTCCTGTGGATTCCCCGGATCCGCCCGACAGAGGCGCACCCCTTCACCATCGTGGCCACGAGCCCCGTCGAGTTCGTCATCTCGTCCTACGACGGCTTCACGGCCGGCTTGCACCGGTATGCCCAGGCTCACCCGGGCGCCAGGCTCCGAGCATCCGTCGACGGCCCGTACGGAACGAACCCGGACCCGAGGCGGTTCGACAAGACCGTTCTGGTGGCAGGCGGGTCGGGCGTCACCTTCACCCTGGGAGTCGCCATGGACATGCTGAAGAAGATGGACGCCACGGACAACAGCAAAGAGATTGTCTTCATCTGGATCGTGCGCCGAAAAGGTAAGTAAAAAATCCCCAACACCCTTGCACCTGGTGATGGTGACCAAGAAGGAGTCAAGCCAGCTGACCACCACGTTTTTCCTCCCCCATTCACAGCCTATCTGAGTTGGTTCGCGGAGCAGCTCAACGCGCTGCAGCACGACGCACGGTTCAGAGTCATGCTCTACGTCACCAGGGAAACGCTGGAGCAAGTCTCCTCCCCCTCCCCCTCGACGACGGGGGCATCGACGCCGGACACGGCAGGGTCCATGTCGAGAAGCGGTGGTGGTGATGATCATGACCCCGAGAAGGCGGCGGCCGGTGCCGTCTACAGAAACCTCACCGCGTCTTCTTCAGAAAAGGGCTCCAGCAACTCCGGCGGCGGCGGCGGCGACGACGACCTCGCCACTCCCGTGGAGGGCCTCGAGAGCCACATCCACAGACTGCCCGTCAGCTACGAGAGGCCCAAGGTGGCCGAGCTCGTCGAGCGGGCCATCGACGACACGCCTGCTCATCGGTCGGTCCTGGTCATGGCGTGCGGGCCGAATGCACTCAGCACACAGGTGAGGAGGACCACGGCGGGGAAGATCTCCGGCGACGGCCCTTCTGTTGAACTGCACTGTGAGCAGTTCGGGTGGTGAACCCCCCCCCTTCTGAGTCTATGGGCGCACACCGCGCGGCGTTTCGGTGCAGAAGTGAGTTTGGGATCGGGAGGGCACTGGCTGGAGGTCAGTCTGAGGGACGCGGCGGAGAGCAGGACCGGTACTGAATAGGGCTTCAGCTCCTTTGGAAACCATTCCTCTTCATGCATCTACCCTCGCCATTGCAGCAGGGGTTGGGTTTGAATAACGGCGTCCTCTACTCTGTAGACCATTCCTTCATGCATCTGTCTTCGCCATGACAGCCGGACTTGGCCCGTAGGAAGACTCCCCGATGTAAGCCGGAGGTAGACCCGGCTTTCGGCCCCACAATCCCGGCCGCCGGGTTTTGGTGGGGCCGGTGTTTGTGTTATTGCCCAAAGGTAGATACACTACTGCCTCCAGAGAACAGATGTCTTTTGCGTGTGGATTCATCTTGATCGTTTCTTTATTCCGGGTTCTGGCATGAAGTGGTATTGTCTTCTACACGTCCCTCCGAGAAGGACCTGTGAAGCCTCGGCCCGCCTTCAGCTCAACTTGTGGTGGGGGGGCTACTGACTCGGGTGTCCTCCACTCTCCAACTCCTGCGCTAAGGGAGTCGATAGCTGATCCTTGGGGCGAACCCAATGAATGGCCTGTCGAGTCTGTGCATTCGCATCCCAAGGACAAGAAAAGAAAAGAAGGCTCCCCTCTTTCCTGTTATTGCGAGGTCTGGGAACTGTTCATTCTTTGACGGGGAGTGTATCAGGGCTCTCCGTCTGTTGTAGGCTGCCCTCTGCGTCACATCACCCGTTCGTGAGGCCTCATTCATGCGCCCCGTGTTAGCTCGTCTGGCCCCGGACACACCGAACGTGGAGACTACTTAGCCGGAACAGATCCTGTCACGCTTTCTTTTTGGTGTGTGTTGTCGCTGTAACAGCGCTGCCAGTAAGACGCATCCGAGGATCACAAGGAAAACCAAAGAAGCACGTCCGGGTAGCATATCGTACTGTATCATGGCCTTTTTTGGTCCATGCGCGCGCGACGCCATGGCTGAACGTCATCACCATGGGCAAGTTAAGTGCTGTAGCCAAGAAACTAGGCGCGTGTGCCGCCCACCTCCAAAGTACGCCACGCGGCGTCCCGATCGTAGGGATCAGCCACGGGATTCGTAGTATGTATTCCTGCGATGTTGCCGGAAGAAAAAGTGATCTCATGGTTCTTGGAGGGAAGCTTGGGGCCGGACCAGGGGAGACAGACTTCAGACGGTCGTGAACGGTTCGTGGGGGCTCCGGGGCTTGAGCGTGGCATCCAACAAGCAACACGGCGAAAGCAGAGAGAGTCTCGATCTGCCAAACTCAATCTCTCTCCGTCCAGACTGTACCCCTGATGCTTCTTTCTTTACCGAGTTTCTCCGAGTATGATCGGAGCCGGCAGGTGACCCTTGAGCTGGAGGTGGTTCATTTGCTCTCGCTTCCAACCAGACCAATATCGACCTGAGTTATGAGATCCCAACGGCGCTGCCTCGTCGGTCATGGTCAGGGAGGAATAGCATCTCATCACGCAAGCATGAACTTTCTTTCTCTGCAACCTTCTTCCCCGAGGCTACATCCATGTTCTGCATCCTCTTTCGGAGTAAACCCGTGAACCATCCCGGCCTCGGAGGCAGCTGGCAAGCAAGCCACACGTCTCAGACGAGACACACCAAACCAAAGGGGACGTGTGCTCGACTCAGTTGACCGGTTCGGCTGCTCCATTCGCCTTCTCCTAGTATCCTCAGCTGTGTCTTCTCCCCGTGGTTCTATGACTCTCTCACAGAGTATGTAATGACTCGCAAGAAAAGAAGAAGAAGAAAAAAAAAGAGAAAGAAAAAAGAGAGAAAGCAACTGTCAGAACCCTCTTCTGCGTACGTAAAGAGTCCCCCTCAACATCCCAAAATGTGGCGCTTTTAGTCTCCCACTTACACGTGGGCCGATGACCGGCCGGGACGTACGTGCCCAACCACACTCACCTGGACGAGTTCAACGCTTGGACGGCCAATGAAACCCGGAACTCACGATCTTCAGCCTCTCCCCGCTAGGCAGACTTAGTCCATTGTACTGCACCTATTACGTCTGCAGCCCCAAATGAGAAAGGGTGCCTGTTCGGCGTCTAGGATCACGCCACACTTGGCTCCTCTTCCCCACGGAGTATGGAGCCAAGACATTGAAAACAGCCAAAGTCAGGGGCGTCAAACTGGGGTCAAACTGGGGGGGTAACCCAGACTCTCTAGTATCCCTGACTAGCAAAGAGGGTGGCTTGCTCTAGCTTTGCTTGACTATGCTCTTTGCTCTCGCTGTATGTACCAGGCTTTCACACTAGAAGCAAGAAGGCGCTTGATCCATGTCGAGGAAAAGCCTGTTCTCTGTCTATGCTGGAAGCACCCTTCGACTGGGAAACGAGTGAGCATTGGGCAGTTCTCCCCCCATAATTCCCTTGTCCTTGTCTTGAGTCGTGGGGTCCAAGTGCTCCGCTGCCCTGAGATGAGTAGAAGTCTAGACTTTTGCTTCTGCTCGGGATTAAATAGACGGGGGGGCAACCGGGCTCTGCTTTCCGAAAATGTGACATGGTCTGAAAGAAGAAAGAAGAAGAAGAAGAAGAAGAAGAAGAAGACTGTCTGCACCGCCTGCTTGTGATCTCTGCTCCACGATGTCAGGCATAGTGGCCGGCACAGGCATCGAGCCGGTCTACTATGAGCTCAGCTGGTCCATCCTGAGCACCATCTGCCTTGCCAACATCCTCTTCGGCGGCCTGGTCATTGGCATCACGTCCTTCTCTCCCGTTGCCACTGTCCCGATCGTCACTTCGGCTGCCGGTGCTGTCGCCAACGGCTTGTGCTATTATGCCTTTTACAACGATTCGTACGGGGCACACAACCGTGCAGTCGCCTCCGTCTTCGCGGATGTCGGATGGCTGGTGAGAAGACTACTCCCTCCGTGTCCTAAGAGAGACAGTGTCTTTTTTTCTTTTCCTTGTCGCAGTTCTGACCAAACTCCCGTCTCGTCGCAGGTTCAGGAGGCCGGCTTCTCGTTCTACAGCTACATCATCCTCAACCGAGTGCTTCGCGACACCAAGAAGAAGATCTTCATCCTCGTCTTCTGGCTCCTCATCCTCGGCATCACGGCCGCCCGGGTCATCATCGCCATCCAGCGGGCCAAGCTGATCATCCGGGGCGACGACGACCTCCAGCCGCTCATCAACCACCTCCACATCGTCTACTTCGTCCTCATCGCCCTCGTCGAATGCTTCAGCGCCTACTTCCTGCTGAGGACCTTCGCCACCGCCAAGAGGATGTCTCACAAGGCAGCCCTGGGGACGGGTCTCTTCCGGCACCTCATGCGCAGCACCGAGGTCCGACTCGCCCTGCTCGCCGTGTTGGGGACCCTGCGGGCCATCACGTATTCCTTCCAGATGAATGCGCAGAGCGCTTCGGATGTCGCGTCGCAGATTGACCGCTTCGCCTACACCATGGAATGTCTCTTCCCCATCATCATGTTGTGAGTCCTTGCTTGTTTGTGTGAGTCCTTGGTGCGAACCCTCCGTGCTGAACTGGCTTTACAGTATCGACATCCTTGCCTCGAAGCTGGCCTTCAACAACCAAGGCTACGAATACTCCTCCCGAAGCCGTCGGAACCCGCAAGGAGGCACCCTTCACCGATACGAGGACGGCGGCTACGCATCCAACAAGAACGGCCACATCGTCACTGTTCAGGGTGGCGCGAGCAAGACCATGCGCCGCACGAGCTCGGAGGAGCAAATCGTCGACAGATCCTCGGCCATCACCCCGAGCGACATTGGCTTGGAAGCCATGGATCCGCGGCGTATTGGCGTCAGCAGGACGGTTGAGGTGGAGGTACATAATGTTTCCCAGAAGTAATATGCCTGGCTATTTTCAATGAATCGGGTTTTGGGGGGTTAGATTGTTGCGAAAGTTGCGCCCATGGAGGTATGCGACACTTTAATGAATTCACTACACGTCTTTCATGTCAAGCCAACGCAGACACATGATCTCGACATGTAGCATTCTTGTCATAGACAGACTATGTAGGTCCCTTGGAGATCCTGCGCTCAGTCGTACAGGCCGATGATCTCTCCGACGACACTTCGGAACACGCCGTTAGGGTCGTACTGATCCTTGATGGCCTTGAAGCGAGCAAGATTCTAGACAGACACGAATTAGTTAGTAGAGGTTCGAATACGACACTCATGTTTTCGCTCCTCACGTTCTTGTCCAGGTTCTTCACAGCGCGCTTGAACACGTCGCGAGTGTTCTTGGTCCAATGTGGCCTGCACGGGAACTCGTCCACCAGCTTGTTCGCCAAGTTGATGTCTTTGCACACTCTCTGTCAGTTTCACAAGGTCGTTCCAAACCGGCGGGAGACCAGAAAACTTACAGAATTGCTCGTTGTAGCGCTTGTGGTCGCCGGCTGTCGGCCTGTAGGTCGGGAAGTCGAACATGATGGTACCCTTGCTCCAGTCCTCGCCATCCGATGTGCCGTACGTGACCTGCCCGAGGAAGTCCTTGTGCGGCTTGCCGAACTTGATGTTGATGCCGCTTCTGTACGTCGACGTCATGAAGATGAGCTTCTTCGCCTCGGCGTCGAAGAGCTGGCGCACCCTCTTCAGCATCTCGTTTGCCCTCGTCATCGGGAACGCGAGCTCCAGTGTGTACCCTCTCAGGTCGTAATCCCAAACCGGGCGTTGATCGGGGTAGAGACCCCCGATGAGCACGTCGTAGTGATAGCCGTACACCGGCCACTTCTCGATGGGCTCGTTGGTCGTCTTCTCGCGGAAGTTGGGGTTGGACCACTGGCCGAAGAAGATCTCCTCCATGAGCCAGTTGGACGAGGGCAGGTACTTGCCGCTATCCATCAGCGTTCTGGCAGCAATAGCCTCGACGGGGGTGACCGAGAAGGTGGACTGGAAGCCTTCTTGGTCGCTCTCGTTGAGGGGGACGTTCTCGTAGTAGCGCCAGCGGAACTTTCGCTTGTACGGCCACCACTAAGTGTTGTTAGACGGCATAGTCTCTCATATGGTTTGCATGGACATACCCAGAAGTTCGCTGTAGCATATGGACCAATGAGAGCATCAATATCACCGTCCAAGACATCCTTCTCGTCAAGCCTTTAGCTTTGTCAGGCGGTGCTCCTTTGTTCAGATGAGGCATCGGGGATGACTTACGTTTCTTGCATAGCCCAGATCTTGGTGTCGGGGTAGATGCTCATCTTCAGCCGAGAGACAACGCCCAGCAGGCCGAGAGAAGTAGATGCAGCAAGCCACTCGTCATCATCCTCATCGCGCTCAATGTGCCTGATCTCTCCGGAGGCGTCGACAATGTCCATAGCATGGACACCACCAACAACGGCAGAGTTTTCCCTCAGTGAGGAGCGATGGGCACCCATAGCAACACTGCCAGCGATGCTAATGTTCCAGTTGACGAGGCCTGTGCCCATGTTTGCCCCTCGCACGTGGAGGTAGTCGGCGAGTTGGAAGAACGTGACACCTGCCTCGACCATGACCGTGCCGGCTTCCAGATCGAAGTCCCAGATGCGATTGACATTCTCGGTGCGAATGATGACAGTCGGCTCATCAGAGCATTGAGTGTCGTACCACATGTGGCCCTTGCCAGCGGCGCGGACGCGAAGACCCCGGCTGGCCGCATCTTTGACCAATTCCGCGATGTTGTCGACGCTGGTGGCATTGTGAACTTCAGTCACATTGTAGCATGCCGGAAAGCCTTCACCATCGTAGGTGTTCCAGACCAAGCCTAGAGATTGGCCAATGGCAAATGAGGCCAGAGACAATTGCCGTAGAGATAACATGATGCCAAGCGAGTTCTCGAGGCTCTACTCTTCCGATGGCGAACTGGCGACGACTGCGGAGTGCATGCCTCCATATATCTATTGCAAGAGAACCCCCCTCCCCCCTGGATGACATTCATTCTCATCATAAAACCATCCGAACCATTGGTGAAGTGATCGTCTCGCTGAGCCTCGGCCGAACCTGTGCTTCCGTGTTCAACAACGCCAGGAAACCCCAAGACCAGTCCATGTGACAGACGATCTTGCTGCAAGAGGTGCTATTTGTCAGTGTCGACACATCGCTTCGGTTGGTCATAATATGGAAAACCCTCCGTCAAGCGGTCTGCTTTCAGGTCCTCCAATGCAACGCTGTGTTTGCCAGAGCAGGCATGCAATACCGCTGGAGGTACTCCTCGAGGCCCTTCTGGTAGAGCTGTCATCGGACACTCTGCCCTTACTGGACCGAAAATGAGGAGGTTGCATTCGGACGTCGCATATGGCTCCAGGGGGGGCAATGCAATTGTGCAGGGGTTCCCATGCGGGTGTGCCACCTAAGCTGGGTATAAACGCGGGGAAGGCCAATGCCAACGTGCTCGAAGTGGGTGGAATGATCTCACGAAGAAGGTAGAGATAGACTTGTTGCTGAACTCTAAAGGAAGTCAAAAAGGGTATTTTCGTCGTGGCCGTTGACCAGTGCGACCATAAGTGGCGCGACGTGCGATACGAGTCGTCTGATATAGGAGGAGAAATATCACGAACCCAAGGTAATTTGGCTGTCCCACATACCTAACCGCTCTGCAGATCCCCCAAAACGCCCCAGCAAAACACACCGTTTACCACCATGAACAGGGCCGAACAATAGTACTCCGAAGCGCCGTGCAGTCCAGTTCAGTCAACCGAGCTGGCTCACCAGGTGCTCAATGCCTTCTCCGCCGCTTCCGACCTCGACTTTGTCGCGCCTCGAACTGTTCGAGTAGTTCGGGTGCTGCCTCCTCCACTGTGCTCCTGGGCTCCCATGTCTGCTCTTTGAAGCCTACCCATTCGACGAGGACCTTTTTGCTGCGAGGCGTGACCTTCCTAACGGCAAAGATGTGGAACAAGTCCGGATGAGAAGGGTGTGGAGGCCGGCCGCCTTCGGAGGCCCAATATGAGAAGAGAACGGCTGGAGCGTCCTCTTGGATGGAAGTTTCGGGCTCCCAAGTCAAATCTCCTGTGTCCCACTTGATCTGCAGCTCAATGTCATCGTCTACCCAGCGGTGCTTCTGTATAGACTCGATGGTGTAGAGCTCATCATCACCGCCACCTTTTGAGGCCCTGGGCGGCTTCTTGGAAACAGTCGGCGACTGCTTGACGCCAGATGGCCCTGTACCAGGGCTTTCAGTGGTATTGCTGGCATGAGGTTTGACAGCCTTGGAGGCGTCCTTTGGAGAAGCGTCGCTGGGCATGACAGCGTCTGGGACAGCTGCATCGGTTTCCATGCCCTCAGCTCCCGGCGCAACGCTCTCATCATCATCCCCAACTGCAGCCGGTGCATCCGTAGACGCACGCTTGCGTTTCTGCCCGACAATCGTCAGACTTTGTCGATTCTAAGACACGACACGAGGGTTTGCTCACGAGTTTCTTCAGCGAACTGGGATGTCCATTTCTCACCAAGGACGCTGCCGATGTTGGCGAAGAGAGGACTGATTCAGGTGAGAGATCATCCTCTGGGGAATCTTCACGAGGCTTTGCAGCTTCCTTCCGAGGTGTACGGAAGATGCTTCCAAGAAATGAAGCCATCTCAGACCCAAGTTTCTCTCGCCATCCAATTGATTCAGTTGGTGTTGCTGTCTTGATGATGCGTTCTGGAACACTGCCTATGTTGCGAAATAAATTGCCCGTGATTGCATCGTTGACACATCAATGAACCGAAGTGTATGGAACATATGGGAGATGAAGCTGACGATGCCCATCGCGTCGTCGCGGTCGCGTGGACCCGCGCTTGAATGGTATGCGGCCCAGGGTTCGCCGGGGTTATCTCGTGACTAAGCAGATTTTGGCTTGCCTTGACTAGAGTTGTCATCGCTCAGGTACCGCAGCTAGACTAGATAGTCTAGTGACTGACGTGGTACAGCCTCTTCAGGATGCACATCGACGACGACTCATCGATGTTCAATTGACATGGTCAGATGGATGTGAATACGGCAAGTTTCCTTATCAGCTACTTTCTCGAACAATTTCTCGACTGGATGCTTCTCTCTCTGGTGATGCCTAGGTTTTACTCGCCAGCATCGAGAGGCATCTAGTCTACATCGTGGCATCCATCCTTGGACCACAATGACCAGTCAGTGAGTTCAATTCAATGGGACCCTGACGGTTGATATGGCACACTGTGGCTCAATTCACTACTGGAAGTCCCTTTGATGGTCTCAGCTGCAGGTTTGCACTCGCACTTTTGCGGCCCACGATTCGCTTGACTGGGTCTGCTCCTTCCGCCGATCGATCCTCAAGGCTGTGGCTGAGGCGCACGACGTCATCATGCACCAGCCATTGCTAGGCAATCAACAGCCTTATGAGGTGTGCTGCAGCAACAGCAAGCCATCCCGAAGCACGCGTAACCACCGCCTGCCGATTTCTGATAACGACGGTGCCGCTGTTCATCTACGTCAGTCCACAACACATCTTTTCTTTCTTTGTTTTCATTTCCTGGTTATCGCTGGAAGAGACTCAATTCCAGAGCAAGCAGCATCGCCAGAGGGAATCGCACGCTTTCTTCTCCCTTCCAAGTGACGGACTGCTTCGAAATAGAGAGCAGCAATGTCCCTCAAAGAAGAAATGGTGAATGGTACCCAGCCGCCTGCTAGAGTGGCCAAGCCTGCTGCCGACGGCACCGCGACCTTGACCGCCGACCTCAGCACGACGGATTCCGCTTCGCTGAGGCTGACTATTTCTCGTCGGACAGACAATTCCCGTGGAATGCGCTCCCTGCAGCATCTCCTCAAACCTCTGCGTCCGCACCTCGCCAAGCCGCGAAAGATACAGCCTGCCGGGTCCCAGAAGCTCTCGCCTCCAGAGAAAGTGAGCAAGAAATGCCATGTGACTGAGAAGCAGGTCGACGGCATTTGGCTGTATGAGCTGGTCAGCTCGGCACAGGTCAAGACTACCACGGAAGGCCCCGTGAGACGGGTCTATTACTTCGCTGGAGGTGGTTGGCAGATGCCTCCGAGCGGTAACCACTGGAGCCTCATCGCTGAACTGTCTCATCGCTTGCCAGAGACCATATTCACAGTCGTCTCCTATCCTTTAGCGCCCAAGACACCTGCTTCGGAATCTCTGCCACAGCTACGAAAGCTGTACAACACCATAATGACTGATCCTGCAACAGCTAATGACACCATCGCGTTTGCCGGAGATAGCGCTGGCGGGAACGTTGCAATTGCCTTGGTCATGTGGGCACTTACTGAGATGGCTGAGGGCAAAGCTTCAAGTCGCGCGCCGGACGCGATTGTGGGCATCTGCCCATCAACGGATCTTCGCCATCTCGATCCAAAGATCGCTGCCACTGTTCATCATGATCCCATGTTCACCATTGAGTTTATCCAGTCCACCGCTAAAGCCTGGGCAGATGGTCAGATTGATACCCCATCGCTGACTCCTGCCGGGCCCGAAGGCTACAAAGCTTGGTCCATGTCTGACCCGCGTGTGACACCAGCCCTTGCTGATGCATCACTGCTGACGCGATATAACGTCAAGGTCCACGGTATCACGGGTACCTACGACGTCCTTGCACCTGAGGCCATGGCGTTTCGCGATCGTTGCGCTGAAGTGGGGGTCGAGGGTCAATGGCTTGAATGGGAGGGTCAAATGCACTGCTTTCCATTGACCTTTGCCTATGGGCTGAAGGAAGCAAAGGAAGCAGTAACGTGGCTCGTGGGAATATTTGAATCGATATGACCTATGCGGCTCGTGTTCAAACCTCAATGCTCCCATGGAAGTCGTAGCGCACTCCGCCCATGAACCAATGTGAGTGACATGTCCGCCGATGGACTTTCACTCACGGCCAGAAGAGGTATCGAGGGTCGTAGGTGGCCAAGATCTTGCAAAACCTCAATGGGAAATCGCCAAAGTCTCGGTACGCTTCCGGAAGTCGGCTTACCACCTTGTGCACCCAAGCAATGATGACATCCTTACGCCCACCAAACTTGGGTGTCTCGCGCTTGGGCATGCAAGTCTGCCCCAGTAGGTAATCGAGAAGAAACATATTGGCCACTAGAAGGTTTGCCGTATGATTGTCTTCCCTGATAAAGTCGGAGAACGAATCATTGTCGAAGAGGCAGGGCAAGACGAACACAGCAGTGAAAGTCCGAACGGCTTTAGGAGGAAATCCAGTGTGTCAGTGTACTGTGTCGATATGGTACTGCCATTCTGCCTACGGCCGGAGTTGAAAAGGGCAAACACTTACCGTCAAGTGGTTTTGTCGATAACAAAGAAATTGCTCTATACAGTAGCGATTGATACTGCAGCTCATGCTCTTCTTTGCATATCTTGCTCAAGGACTCTACATAATCTCGATACTCCTCGATCAGTGCGACGTCCTTCGGTTGTTCTTCGAACATGGTTATGAGGAGGTCCAGATGCCTAGCATCTGTAATAGACTTGAACATGCTTCCATTCAGAGGAAGGACGACAGCCTGCGAGACTAAATATGATCCTCGAGTCAAATTCACATACTCATGTACAGAGTTCGCCAGGAAAGACGATTGGCCGGCAAGACAGATTAGCGCACCCATTAGCGCATCGCCCTCGGCACTTGATTCGATCGGCTCGCTCAGTCGTTCACTGATGAGCCTCAGGGCTGTCGTTCGATGGTACAAAGTCTGAGGTGTCCAGTCTGCGCCGGTATTGACTGTGAGATGCGATGCGCCGAGGGCGAGCACAGCATGGGCGAGGTAATCGTACTACGCAGCATGAGCTTGATGCACTGCAGACATTATGCGTTTGACACGTCACGCTTGAGTCGAAGGAATGAATGAGGTGATGACATACATGGTGCGACATTGCTGCACAGTCAGCCCATGCTGAGGCCTCTTTGATGGGGATGGTAGGATACGCAACGGTCAAAAACTGGTGATAAAACGCTAGATGGTCAAGGTTCATCGCAGAATCCACCGACCGAGGCATAACCTGCTGTGTAGGTGTTCCCGATGACGAGGGCGACACCTGTTGTTGTTGTTGTTGTTGTTGTTGTTGTTCTTCGTCCTCTTTCTGCTCTTCAGACGATGGACGACATGCTTCAGGCGGATACAAACACGGCAGCTTTAGTCGGGTGCACTGTCCACAAACAGGATGTCGCTCATCGCACTTGACACGGCGGCGTTTGCATGACAAGCAACCCAGACGGGATTTGACATGGCCACGTCGGGTGAGTGGACGGCGAGTGTCTCGACCGGGTGCCCTGAAGTCGAGAATAAGCTCTGTCGGATTAGCTTGCACCGGACCTGCATCTCTCGGCCGAGACACGGTAGTGAAAGATCTTGTGTCGGCTGCTGGCTGCGATGCTGGGCCCCGGTCGTTCCCGGAACGGGCTCTGCTGGCACTGCCGCGGCCGCGGCTGCTTGGCTTGTCAGTATCACCAGACATTTGGAGCCGGATCTTCACCACCCTGCTAGTTCGCTGGAGGGTTATGACGGCGGGCTGTCTCTGTCGGTCGCGGCTGGTACACTGATGGCATAGCAAGCCTCCTGGATGTTTCTCCTCCAATCAGCAACCAGGTGGACCAATACAACAGGGGTCGAGATCCTAGTGTTTACGCCGAAAGACTGCCGCGTCTCTGTAAAACGTGCTGGTGTAGGTCACGCGTGGTACGATGTTGCGGTCGGGAGTGGCGTTGAGTGCAGGCTGTCTTGTCCCCCCTTTCATCGTATTACAGAAACAGATACGCGATGTGCTGCAGTTTTGTGGAGAGCAACGGTGACATGGCTGACTGTGAATAGGAGCTTACGCAGGTGATATCTCTTTATCCGGTTCCGATGTCACCCTCCTTACAGCGCACATGTGCAGAATCCCCTGCGCATGAGTTGAAAGGGTCACGTGGACCATTGCAGAGCATGCAATTTACTTTCTGAATCCCCGCTCGGGTGCCTTCAGAGTTCAAGTTGGCACAAGGATGGTGCGGCTTGTGGCGCAGCCCTGCAGTGGTCGACAGGGATATACCCCAGTGTTTGGTGCTCGAAGAAAGTGATTTGGCTCGAGGCTTTGCAATTGCAGGGCAGAAAGGAACCATGATTTCGTGGAGGCTGAACATGCTTCAAGCGTAAAGATGCCCTGCTTGCAGCAGTAAGATCTGAAGAGGTTACCGGCAGGCAATCCCAGTGACCCTGGTGGGTGCTTCAAACATCCGGCATGGGTTGCAGTATGTACTGGCTGTGCCGGCTCTTGACCGAAATGCTTGGCTCGTCCACGAGCCTTGTCATCTTACTATGGATGAAAGGATGGTCTTCAACGGAGGGTGAATGATTCTTGCCAGAACCCTGGCAATTGTCAAATGCATGACAAGCAAGCAAGTTTCGCAAAGGATGACATCTCAACAATATTAGTCGTCTTGCAAGAGAACCCATTCTCTCAGCGGTCCAAAGCTGATGGAGCTCTTCGCATCCAATACGGGGATATAATGATGCATATCCGCCACTAAAACACCATTGCCGCTCTCAAAATAAACCAGTCTCTCGCTTGCTTGTCTCTATTTAGTGGGGTCTCATCCAGGAACCAATATCTCAACAGCTACTCCCCATCGATTGTGCAACGCTCACCAGTCAATTGCTCTAGAGGGAGGAATTCGCACGGTGCTTTGCCCGAGTTTCTGCCCGATCCTCTGTGTCCTTTGACTCTTCTTCTTTCATGGAACGAGGGTGGAGTAGCTTACCATCGACCAGGACAAGCGAATGCTGATCGTTTCCCCTCCCCAGAATGTTTGACGGAGCCCTTCTCCCAGCTCACAAGTGTTTGCGGATTTATCTTTTTTCTTCTTGTCTCGCATTCGAATTATTGCAGGTCTTCAGCTTCTGAGATCAGCAGATTGTCGTAATTTCTCATGGAGGAGGAATCGAAGACAAGGGCTGATGTCGAGTCGGCTTACAACTCTCATCCCCCGCAAGAGGTAGTCCACCAGACGTGCATACCCCGTCTTCTGTCGCGGAGAACTTACGAACAACTTCTTTTAGGCTCAAGACGAAGAAGAAGAAGATCTGAAAGCTGCCAAATCGCTAGTATGGAAGCAAGATATTCGGATCATCCCGCTGGCATCATGGACGTACTTTCTCTGCTCTCTTGATCGAGGCAACATCGGCAACGCTCGCATCCTCAACCACAGCCATGGCAATGACCTCCTCACCGAGACCAACATGACGCAGTACCAGTACATCATCGCTCTCATGGTCTTTCTGATTGCCTACGGTCTCTTCGAGGTTCCCTCCAACATCCTACTGAAGAAGTACCGCCCCTCACGCTGGATTGCCTTCCTCATGTTCTCCTGGGGCGCCATCACCATCGGCCTTGGTGGAGTGCAAGCATTTTGGTCCGTCACGTTTGTTCGCTTCCTTCTGGGCGTCTTTGAGGCTGGTTTATTCGCCGGGCTGATTTTTTTCTTGACGTTTTGGTGCCGTACGGAGGAGCGAAGCATTCGTGTCGCCATGATCCTCGCAAGTGCAACGCTCGCCGGAGCGTAAGTACTTCCCCAATACATGTTGCAAGCACACGAGGCGCCCGAGATGGGGCCACGCAATGTCACTGACGCTCCATTACCTAGCTTCGGTGGTGCAATCGCCTACGGCATCGGGCACATGAACCAGGTCGGTGGCCACTCGGGCTGGCGGTGGCTCTTCATTCTCGAGGGCATCCCTTCCTGCCTGTCGGCCATCGCGGTCTGGTTCTTCCTACCGGACTACCCTGACACCGCGTCCTGGCTCAGCCCTGAGGAGAAGGCCCTGGCGAGACGGCGTCTTGCCGTTGATGGCAGCAAGTCGGATGCTCCGAGCATGACCAAGGCTGATGCGATGTGGGTGCTGACACAGCCTCGTCTGTATCTCCACTACATTGTTTACTTTGGCATCTCAGTTCCCTTCAGCTCCCTGTCCTTGTTCACCCCGTCCATCACTGCAGGTCTTGGATACTACGATCTTCAGGCTCAGCTTATGTCTGTACCACCCTACGCTGCGGCTTATGGTAAGTGACATGCTCCGCGGGGATCCCCTCCCCCCATATCATTCTGGAGTCACCGTTAACGTGCCGAAATCCAGTTGTCCAGGTCCTGACCTCGTGGTCTGCCGACTACTTCAATGCCCGAGCTCTCCATTCCGCCACCCTCGCCACGGTTGGGGCCGCAGGTTTCATCGGTTCCGCCCTCCTCCCTGCGGAGTCCTACTCCCACCGCTACGGCTGCCTCATCGTTGCCGCCTGCGGCTCTTTCGCCTGCATCCCTCCTCTGCTGGGCTGGCTTTCATCCAATGTCTTCAGCGGTCCCGCCATCGGCATGGCCATCGCCCTGAACATCGGCCTTGGCGGAGCTCCTGGTCAGATTGCCGGTGTGTGGATCTACAAGACAAACGAGGCATTGCGAGGCTACCCGACTGGCCACTGGACGAATGCTGCTCTGCTTCTCATGGTGGCTGTAGGGTGCGTGATCCTCAGGTTCTGGTACATCCAGCTGAACAAGAGGCGGCACGTCGATGATCCCGGAGCCACGCGTATGTTTGTGTATTAGGCAATGCAGAAGCGGAGGGGGGTTTTTATCACGTCGGAATTAGTTGCATTCAAGGTGGATCAAGTACTGTTCAAGACGACGTAGGAAGTAAATGAATGAATAAAAAGGATACGCGCTGAATGTCTGGCCGTGTGGAGTCATAAATCGTAATCCATCATATCCAAGATGTCATCACTTCTTCAAAAAGCCATGTCGTTGAAGCCAGTTCTGTTTGTGGTCTTCCTCCCATCGCTTTTCTGCCCTCCTCAGTGTTGATGCAGCATCCCAGCGATCACGAGCTTGCGCCACATCTCTGGGCAGCTTGCCCTTCCTGTCAGCGACGGTGGGATCTGCGCCAAAATCGCGAAGAACCCTGATTACATCTCGGCGTTCCTCATCTCCATCTCTCGCTGCACTTGCGGCATAGTGGAGGGCCGTGCGACCCTCGGAGGTTCTCGCGTCCGGATCAGCTTTGGCACGCTCGAGGAGCATCTCGATCATGTCCGCCGAAGCGAATCGCGCCGCTAAGTGAAGAGCCATACGACCTCCATCCGCCCGGGCGTGGACATTGGCTCCTCGGTCCAGCAGCATTATGGCGACAGCCAGGTGATCCCGTTCACATGCCAGATGCAAAGCTGTGTGGCCTTTCAGGTCGCAGGAGTTGACCGATGCCCTTCGCAGTGCGTGAGCCACGGCGTCGATGTCTCCATCCCACGCAGCATCGAGTAGAATATCCTCAGGCGCCAGATCAGATGTGATGCTGTCCGCCGACGCTTTCGCATCCTGAGCAATGCTGCTTACCCGTCTTGAATCTACTGGTGCACCGCCAGTCGATGGTGCAACCGGTGGCGGGGTTGGCATATACGCAGCAGCGATAGGTGGCACAATTGTAGAAGAAGCTCGAGGTCGATGATGGCCCATTGGTGGCGATCCAATAGAAGCCTCCTCTCTAGCCACGCTGGAAGGTCGTGGTGGCAGCGAAGAGAGAGGACTCACATTCTCTGAGTCTCGGTGGGAGCGGCCTCCAGCAGGGGCAAAACCTGCCATGTCCGCAACTGCGGCCTCAGCAAGCGATGGGTTCCTGGGAGGACCCTCCATTGCTGCGGCTTCGGCGATCGTCGGCTGTCTCGGGGGTGGTGTATCTACCGACGAGAACCTTGCGGCACCTTCGGCAGCTGCAACTAGAGAAGGGGGTGGCAGTCGCTCATCGTGTGGTGAGTGCGTTGGAGAGCTGGCAGCCGGTGGCCCAATGACTGTCGGTGGCGATGTCGTGGCTGGATTGACAGGAATAGGAGCAGCAAAGTCTACCGCAGGTGCAGCGCTTACAGCTGCAGGGGCTTCGGCTGTGGCTTGGATATCATGAGCAGCCGTCGATGGTGCTATGTCTGCACTCGCCGGGGCCAGGTGAGGGGAGACGATTGTTGGTATTGCAGGAGCTGCACCAGGGACAGTGGCTGGAACAGGTGCAGGCTTAGAGAGCGCCTTTCTATAGATATCAGATTAGTCTCCCAGTCCTTGTCATGACGGATCAAGAAGCCACTTACGAATAGAGGCCAGACATCAATGCGCCCAAAGAAGCAAGCTCTTTCTGCTGTTCTGTGTCTGCAGCCTTGATCTTATCCTGCCATTCGTCCTTGTAACGGTACGAGTTCCAATACTTCTCCAAGCCGGAGACCATGTCACCGTTCCCTTCTTTTGCCCCCTTGGTACTTAGATCAGCCAGCATCTTATTCATCTTCCCCAGAGCTGCGTCAGTGCTCTTGAGAGACGCCTCGATCTTCTCTTTGAGTTTTTGTCCCGCTTCACCTTCCAACAAGTCTGGGCGAGTTTTGATCAGGTCCTGTATCTGTGTGATAGTCTCTCTTGCCTGAGTTGCCTTGTCAGATAGATCTTCCATCTCGCTTGGTGCATCCTGTAGCTCTTTGAACCAATCGGTCCATTCTTTGGCCTTGTCCGCGTTCTTCGTGAGGAACTGGTAGCCAGCATATGCCGCCAATGCCGTCGGCATATTGGGCATGAGCGATGCCAGACCTGTCGCTCCCTTAGAGCCACTGGCAGCAAGACCAGCTGGAAGTGCTGTTGCGGCCGCTGAAGCTGGAACCGCAGCTGGGGCTGCTGGGGTTGATTTGATCTCTGGCTTTGTTTCCACGGGCTTGGATTGTACAGGTGCCTTCTGTGCTTCGCTTGCCTGCTGAGGTTGTGGCTTGTACTTGGCAGGCGTCATCGGTCGGTGCTCATTGCTTTGATCATGGCCATGGCCGTGGACGTATTCAGGCTTGACTGGCATCACACCCGGACGTAGAGACGCAGGCACATCAGCCGGTCGCAAAGCTGGAGCCGGACGAGGATCACGGGCACCAACACTTGCGTGTCTTGTACGGCCAGGTCCCGGGGGAGAGAAGGAATCACGAGATCTTGCACGACGGCGATGGGCAGCATCATTTCCTCGTGTGTCCATTCTGACGCGTGGCTCGTCTACAGAGGACAAGGACGAGGTCGAAGAGTTCCGGCGTCTTCTCGGAGGCCGAGCTCCACGGTCCGGATTCCTGCCCTCCCGCGCAGCCTCCTCAGCCTGTCTGCGTCCACCATCATGAGAACTGGATCGAACACTGTGACTCGGACGTAGAAGACTATTGGATGGCGAAGGATCATCTCGCGGCCTCGGTGACTGATTTACGTCTCGTCTTCCACGAGGTACGGGACTACGCACTCTGGTAGAGGCCGATCTGACAGGTAGTCGTGGCATAGTCAGGGTTCACAGACGATGCGTGGTAATGCTAACGATGATGAGAGGATGTTCGTTGAAGAATCGCAATTCCCAGCCTTGTCTGACATGGCCTGACAAAAGCACCTTGCCGCCGTGACGTTATGAAGCGGGGCACACAGCGATCCTGGGCTGGCTCATGCTCAGATGAGAGGCCACCAATCTGCCTAATGCAAAGAGGATGACAAGGGTGGCAGTGCCTGCATCAGGCAGACTGTAGGCGACATGGAGGACTTTGGGAGCATGTTGGTTGCCACATGAGGCTCAGAGACGCGACATATAGATCGGCAATTACCAGGCAGCTAGACGCAATTGCACGAATGTACGATGTATTGCTTCCAAGCCATCTGAGAGGAAGAGAGAGAGAGAGAGAGAGAGAGGAGCAGTTTCAGATGATGACGACAATCGAAGGTCACGTGTCTGATCTGACCCGGGGCGAGCCAAAGGAGGCATTACCTGTTCTCCGGAGTGCAAAAGTCAGGCGAAAGCTTGAAAATTTCCAACGACGAAGGAGATCGTATGATCAGAGGCAGCTGAAGGTTCCGCCGACCGTGGAGAAGTAGCATCGCGACGACAGCAAAAACGACCATTGTGATCGAGGGGTTTGTTCGAACGTCAAGGTACGTGGGTGGGAGGTCTCGCCTTGCATGACAGCATGGATGAGCGGCCTGTACTCCACCTACTCAACTGCCAGCCAGTAGTTTGACTCTGGAGAATGTGACGAAGAAAAGCAGATGGAGTGCTTGCTGGTGGATCTCTATGCAGGTTCGTAATATTGGATATATACCTTATCGGATCGAGGCAAAGAACGAAGATCTCACAAGGCCAGAATCTGGTACGGTTCATGCTACTCATTCAATCACCCCTTGAGGTAGTCGAGAATCGAGCATGTCAAAAGGTGCATGCATGTCCCATTTCAGCTGAGAAGCGTTCGAAACTCCTGGTTTTGTTTCCTTGTCATACGCCGAGGTCAGCACTTTGAGAGATGGAACAATTAGGGTTACGCAGGGCGCCATGCTTGGTGTCCGGGGACCAGCTCTGAAGATCTCTTGAACAAAAGTTTCACTCAGCTGACCCCTGTCCATGAAAAGAGAGAATGTTGCAGAATATCTTCAAGATCATTCTTCTGATCAAATGATGAAAAGTGATGGAAGGATATCGGATGAACTTCTGGTCACATTGGGCCCCTTCTCTCCCTTCACAAAAACAAAAAGAGAAAGAGAAAAGGACCACAATGCTGAGTCCCGGGGACATGAATGTGCATTCTTTATTAATATGCATGAATCCAGCTGACAGCCGATGTCAAGAATGGCCAAAACAAGATCGTGAACATGCTCCCCGTTTGCCCCCTAACGACATTCAGCTACAGTGGGTATTCTCTCTAAAATAAGCTTCCAGCAGAGAGTTAAAGCCACTCCATCAGCCCCAGCAAAAACCCCAGCACCATCAATCACTGCAGTGTCTACACTGAGGCACTGCCTTGCCCACATCACCAGGAACGCTGTTCTCGCGGCAGAATTATTCGGTTCATCCTCCACAAGCTATTTTTACAAACTACTTACGTACTGGTGTCGGTTTTGATGAGGAGAGCTCCTCTCTCCATCTGTTGATGGACTAGCTCATTATTCTGGACTGCTGATTCACTTCCACATCATCTCAGGCACGATATGAATAGGACACCGTTGAACTTACCTCTCCATCTCGTCCCAAGCCACCCCACGATCGGAGACTCCGCCCGCCATCATCACCACACCCCTCACTCTCCCTCACATTGCCCAAGTGCCTTCATAATACCTCGCTGCGCTCGTTCACGCCTTCATCCGACTCGATTACATTCTTTTTTTTTTTTCTCTCTCTTTTCCTTCACTTGCGTTCATCACCGTTTCTCGGCCACTGCATTGCGTGAAGCAACCCCCGGAGTGAAACATGGCAAACCCATCCAAAGATCCTGACACCATCGCCTTCGCGAAGACTCTCGAGAACACACCATGGTGCGATGACTACGAGAAGATGATCTCGGGTGTCTTGTGAGAACTGAGCATTCCAAAATCGCTGAGCATGGTAAGCTGACTCAACCCCAAGGTACAACTGCTTCGCGCCCGAACTCGTCCAAGGACGTTTCCGTGCCCGCAAACTGATGCACAAGTACAACAACACCTTCCCCGACGACGCGACCCCGGAATCCCTCGTAGCAGATCGTGAGGCCCTTCTCAAGCAGATCATGGGGAGTGTGGGTGAGAACCCTTTCATTGAGCCTCCTCTCAACATCGACTACGGCTGCAACATCTCCATCGGCAAAAACTTCTACTCGAACTTCAAGTATGTCCGCTGTGAGACATCTCACTCACCCACTTCCTCACTGCACCTGTCTACCATCACCCCGTGAGACACTTTTGCTGACCACAAGGGGGTGCCTCTCTCTCTCTCTCTTCAGCCTCGTAATTCTAGACTGCGGTCTCGTAACCATCGGCGACCGCGTCTTATTCGGACCATACGTCTCCATCTTCGCGGCCACCCACGAGACTGGCGTCCAGTCACGGAGAGATGGCGTCGAGTACGCCCGCCCTGTCACCATTGGCGACGACTGCTGGATAGGAGGCAACGTGACCATCATGCCCGGCGTCAAGATCGGTAAAGGTTGCACCATCGGGGCTGGGAGTGTGGTCACGAGGGACATTCCCGATTTCTCCGTCGCTGTTGGATCGCCCGCCAAGGTCGTCAAGACCGTTGATCCAGTGCCGGATATTTGATGCGGCCCCTGGTCGTGGCAGCTTTCCCTGTGACACCGTTCCAAAGGGCTGAGATGGCCACAGGGGATCTGCGACATGGGTATGACCTAAGCTTACGTCTCCGACATCCGCGCCGTTCTCTTCGTCACAAAGGGGTGATGGTTGCTCCGGCCAGAATATGTCCGTCTTAGGATTTCCAAGTCTACTTTTGGCATCATTGGTTCGCAAGTGTTCGGCCCGTCGGATTGTTAGGAACCCTTTGTTGACGGGCGATGATCCTGGTGTTGTAATATAACATCCTGCCTCAGCTGGAAAGCCACAGCCCGGACCTTTCCAAAGGGAGGGGTAGCAATATACAATGTCTCGTCCGGTTACCCCAAGATGCGGGAGAGTGATTGACAGCAGATCCCAGCTGGGTAAATACAAACAGAACCATGGCCTCGGCTTACACCTGTCCTCCCTCCCATTCCAACCTGAGCAGTATATAAACAGCAATGCCCCCCGTCCATTTCCCACATCGCCCTACTGAGACAACAGCAACACTTCTACCATATCTTGACTCCTCGTGCCAAGAAACCGCCGCTTGCAAGATGCATTCTGTTTGGACATATCTCGCACTCTTCGCCGCGCTCGGCGCACAGGTCACCGCCAAAGGCTACTCCGACAATGCCTCCGACGAGCCGGGCCGCCCATGCGGCTTCAAGATCGCGCCGTGCTCAGAGGACATGACCTGCGTCCCCGACTCTGAGGACTGCACCGACACAAACACTTGCGCCGGCACATGCCAGTTCACCAACAAATACCCTCCCTGCGGCAGCCGGGGACCGGTGGGGTACTGCGATGACAAGACCGAGACGTGCGAGGATGACCCGCGCACGCCGGGCGGGTGCGGCATGGAGTGTGATGCTCCTGGCATCTGCGTCCCCAACGATGCGCCGCCGTGCAACGGCTTTGCCGGCTTCCAGTGTCCAGACGGCCTGTTCTGCTATGACCTGCCTGACGATGGATGTGATCCGAACAACGGAGGTGCTGATTGTATTGGTATCTGTCTGTAAAGCGGGTATCAAGGGTCTGTCTGGTCACACAACAGCAGAAATCAGTGTTCGAAAATCCTAGGCGAGAGTGAAATTGACAGTCGTGATGATACTCAGGCATCTCTCTATTATAGCACGAGGTGTGGGGAGGCCTGAATCCCCCCCTCTGCTGATGAACTTGCAATGTTTGTCTAGATTAGTGCAACCTTCCCACGACTAGATGCCCACGGAGACTTCTTGTACTGGGCGTCTGACCCTCAGCTCCTGAAGCCGCATGCATGCTAGACGGGCAAGGTATACTGTCGACATACATAACAGGGCTGTGTACAAATGGGGGAACCGGTGAGAGGTCTACCGGTCCGAATCCGGATGCAGCTGAAGATCCTAGCGGCGTGTGCTTACTTCAACGACCGACCTGGGTTCTTCCGAGCGCACAGATCCTATGAGAGTGTGTCCTTTTCTGGTTCTGATTGAACCCCAGTGTGAGACGGCGGTTGGAGTGATGTAAGCCCAAGGCTGCAATTCCGAAGGTCGCGTTCCTACGATACGATCTGCTGACACCCAGAACCAAGTCAGAGCCGTTCGCTAGGCGAGGGGGGCAGGGGGAAGGTCTCGAAAGTTCAGAAGGTTATGTGTATAATTGACATTGCTACTTCTCATGTAATTAGCTGATCCCTGTGGATATGCAAGTGTCGTCTGTGCTCTCGATCCATCTATGCCAAACACCTTGAAATCAAACATTGCCGTTTCGTATGCCCAATGTAACAAATTCGATCCTCGTTCGTTATATACACAAAAATGTAAATGGAAATGGTTATTTCACTCGTCATCGGCAGCCTGTCAAATTGGTCTCGTACAAGGCTTGCTTGCCATCATGTTTGTGTCGCCACCTCAAGAATTACAGGATGAAAGAGACGACAAACATGAGAGCGGTGAAGGCGGTGGTGAGTGTGTACTCCATCTCCCACCAGGCATCTTCGCCACCGTAAGCAATCTTCTTGCTCTTCGGGGTAGGGTGGGCGACACCGGTCGCCGGGTCGCGCACGAGAAGCTGCTCGCGGTCGGGCACGGTCGGCGGGTCGATGGCGTAGGCGATCGGGGTCCACAGCGAGCTGCAGATGAAGACGAAGGTCAGGGGCGGCCAGAAAGCGTGGGTGACGAGGCAGAAGAGGAGGTCCTTGGTCGTTTGCTCGCGGGCGAAGCAGCGCCAGGAGGTGAGCACCACTGCCACCAGGGTGAAGTAGACGAAGGCCATGTGGTAGATGGCGAAGCATTCGACCAGGATACTCCACATGCGGCGGAACAGGTTCTTCCTCAGAGCAGCGTCACGCTCGTTCAGGCCCTTGCTCAGCGAACCAGTGGGCTTGAAGGCCTGGCGCTGTCCACCGAGCCACTTGGGCAGGACGAAGGCGCGGATAATGGACAGCGAGATGTAGGGCGACATCCAGAGCTCGTAGCGAGCACCACGACGACCAACGCGGTAACCAGCTGGCATGGACAAGAGAAGCTCGCAGATTCGGTTGCACATGTGAGCAGCGAAACAGGCGCGGATGAGCCATCGGAGCTGGGTGTCGTTGGAGAAAGCAACCAGAGGTTTGCCCATGACGAGGATGATGGGAATGGCGAACATGGAGGCGCTGAGGAGAATCGTGTAGAGGTTCAGGGTCGCGTAGAGGAAACCAGAGAAGCGCTGAGCAATGGTCATGACGCCAAGATCCTTGCCCCAAAGGCAGAACTTGAGCTTGATGGAGGTATCGACAGTTCCAATGGCCCATCGGGTACGCTGCTTCAGGTGACCACTGAAGTCCTCGGGAACAGTACCGAACTGCAGAGGCTCGTGGATGTACGCAGTCTTCCATCCCTTGCCCAGCAGCTTAGTCGAGGTTGCAACATCTTCGGCGAGGGAACCCAGAGGGAAGTTTCCAATCTCCAGGAGGGCATCACGACGGGCAATGTAGCCGGAACCAGTGCACCAGGCAACACCCATGGCATCCTTGATGGGCTCGATGACGTGAACGAAGAAATCCAGACTCTGGGCAAGGGGGTCGGCACGGGGGGTGTTGTAGAAAAGCTGAGGAGGACAAGCCAGACCGACACGGGGGTCACGCATGAGATGAGGAAGAATAGCACGCAGCCAGTGGGGCTCGGGAATCTTTGAGCATGTTAGTTGATGTTATCACTTCGAATTTGTCGTTGCGGGAGGGCAGGAGGAAGGGGGGGATTACCATATCGGCGTCAAGAGCAGCCATGTAGAATCCAGGCTCTCCAGGCAGGTATTGGCTGTGCTCCAGACCATAGTTGAGGTTACCAGCCTTGAAGTGGTGAGGAACGCCAGGAGTTTTGGGACGGGCCATATAATACAGATTGGGTTGATGCTTGGACATTTGAGCGATAGCCGACTCAAGAGGCTTGGATTGACCATCGTCAAGAACGATAACCTTGAACCTGTCCAGAGGGTAGTCCTGAGCACAAGCCGCACGAATGGTGTCCAGCACAACACCGTCATCCTCACCGCAGCAAGTAACGAAGACATCGACAGTAGGCACATCGTCACCAGCGAGTCTCAGCTTAGGTCGACCGCGGCTCTTGGTGGCCCACATAGTCCAGATGTTGTGCATCATGGGCGGGATGGTGACCATGATCTCGATGGCAAGGAAGACCCATGCTTGGATGTAGACCTTGCCAGCAGAGTTCTGGGCAGAAACGACGCAAGCGACACGGAGGACCAGGTAGACGAGGTAGAAGAGGATGTTGAGCAGAGTGAAGATAGGGACGAGGTAGTACAGTTTGCGTCTCCATCCATGCCAAGTGTCAACGTCGTCGCGGTCGTGCAGCTGCTCGATGGTCCCGGGCTCAGTGTAGCCCTTGGTGAAAGAAGGCGATGATGGGGTGGTAAGGAGGTGCTGCAGGCTGGCTGAGCTCTGATGCTGATGCTGCTGCGTGGCGTTGTCAATACTGTAAATCGGCACTCCTTCTCAGGGGTTCGCTGAAAGAAGAAGGGGGGAAACTCACGTGGAAGCTGTTGGGACGGGAATCAAACGGAGACTGGAAAGGTGAAGGTCCAAGGGGAGCCTGCTGGTAGCCAAGGTGAGTGGACTGGCTATCGTTCCATGCTGGGCTGGGGCTCGCGGAGCGGGAATCGTAAGGCGAGTTAGCCAGTGTGTGCGTACTGGAAGCCCATCCTGCCGAGTATTCGGTCAACTCGCGAGGAGGGCGCAGAGGACGGTGGAATTGTGCGGCGTTGTCCCTTTGATGTTGCTGGTACGGCGAGGACTGGGGGTAGTAAGGCGAGGCTGGAGGCTCCGGGAAGTTCTCTCGCAGGTCCTGGATCTCAATGGTCTCGTCCGACGGGGGTCTTGACTTCATTGTGACTCTGGGCGAACAAAGACCGGAGCAACGGCCTTGATCTATTGAGCTTCAAATGGCCAGAGACACGAGTAGAGTGGTTGCTGACGGTGATGATTTGGGTGAGTGGTTGAGCGAGAGTCTTTGAGTCCTGAGGAGCAAACACGCCTGGGGATCGAACAACGTTGTTTGCGTGTGTGTGTGCGCGGGTCCGAGAGCGAATGTAGGTGAATGTCAGATAGAATTCACACGAGACAAGGAGAAAAAGAACGAAAGGACAAAAAACGAAAGTAGTGTTCTGGTTTCTCGATGACGATGAGACAAATCACAGTCGGAGATTTGAAAACATCAACAGAGCAGAGCGGAAGCGAGTGGCAGGTCAGGTCAGCAGACGGGCAGGCCTGGAGGAGCTAGAGCGAGACCAGTTGCAAACACAGACACACGCAGTTTGTTACCGGAGAGTGAAAGCAAAGGCGAAAGGGGAATCACGCAAGGTTTCTAGGTAGTAGTAGTAGTAAGTCAATGGGGGGGGGCCGCTGTTGCATGCTCCATCCGAACGAACCTCAGCGTGGCGGCGGCGGTACTTCGATCCAGAAAAGCGGCGAGTCAGAGGTGGGCCAAGGGGGGGGGTCTAGGTAGTTTACCTTTTGCTGGAGCACCTCGTGTTGGGGAGAGACTTTCTCTCGGACCAGAGGGCTATGCTTAGGTTTACGAGGAGTGTGGGCGCTTCACAATCACACGAGGAGACAAGGAAACTTTGCCCTCTGATGGGGGTTCCGGGGGGGCAAGTGACAGCGTGATGAAGGAACGAACTGTCTGTCTCTTGCCCAAATGTGACGACTTAAGCTTGCCCCGGATGCGTAAACAGGAGGCGCTATCTCGCACCACCGACGCTGGCTTTGGCGGTTGCAGCCAGATGATTTCTTTCAGCTAAATTAGACTATCAGAGTATCTCTCTTCTCCTGAGATAGGAGAGGATGTATGAATAGGCAGCAGAAGTAAAAGGGCCAATGAAATGAAGGATCGCCCATCTTTAATGTCCTGTATCTCACCGGCGTGTGCATGCAGAGATAGCTGAGATGACGAGGGGCACGCCATAACGACAGAGCAGAGGACCGGGCGTGACAGGGGGGGCAGAGAACTGGAGACAAGCTTTCCAAGAGATGTACCTCCGCGCCGCATGTCTCATCCCCTGCATTTGCATTGGCTTTGGCATTGCAGTGCAATGAATCTGAATGGGCTTTCAGCGGCCAACATGCTCTCCCCCATGTTTACTGGTAGAGAATCGGGCGATAACTCAGCCCAGATCCATCCAGCCTGCAGCCTCCCCCCCACACACACATCACGTCTGGTGCCCGGTGCATACCTGCAGTCAGTTGTAAGGTAGGACTTTGCAGGGCATCCTTTTTTTTACGAACGACCAAGCTGCAAGTGAACACCTGACGTTGCCCTTGCTTGACGAGAAGGAGAAAAAGACAAACACGCAGAAAGAGAGAGAGAGGGTTGGATGAAAAAGATTCTGCACCCGTCAGGCCCTTGCTTGCGCCTTTTGCCTTGCCTTGCTTGCATCCGCACGACCGCGACTAGTCAAAGTCTGCCAGATTCCGCTCTACCCGATCGCAGCTGGCATGTCCGAGGCGCGTGTACTGTAGCGGAAAGACAGTGAGAAAAAAACAGAGGCTGCTGTTCTCGGACACACTGTGGCTCATCGCACTAGTCCCGGGGCGTCTCTCTCTTGCAAGGCTCCTCCTGCAAGGCTCCCAAGGACGGAGGAGAAGAGCCCACTTCGACTGGCCTCGTCTTATCGTGGGCGCGCAGGCTAGTCCTGCTTCATTGTTAGTCAGGGGGGCGTGTGGAAACCTTTCTCATGGGAATGCCGATCCTAACTGCGCGGAAAGGTTTGCGGGTGTGTTTTGCTTTTTTGCTTCGCTCTCTCTTGCTCTCTTGTCGTTTCGTGTTCCAGCGTGTGTGGACGCTGGGTGGCTCCCCCCCCCCCCCCAAGCGCTGCATGCACTCACTACGGGCACTGTACTGTAGGTAGTAGGTACCTAACTCCGGAGGTTTAGAGCACCCGCGTGTCTTCATTCTTGGGCCTGAGAGGTTGGGTGAGCTGAATGTCTGACATGCTTTTAGGCAGACTCCCTGCAGTAGTGAGAGACACGCACGCCTTACCCCCTGCTGCTGCTGCTGCTGCTGCTGCTGCTCTTACAGTAGGTACTGCTTGTTGCGTTGCTGATGGATGCTGTTAGCCCCCAGCAGAAGCACCTGAACCCGTATCGTTCGAGAAGCGCTTGTGCCTGTGTGTGACTCGGGTTTCTCTCGAACAGCAGCTACTGGGCAAAAAGAGACTTCGTCATTCACCTGAGTACGGTAACCAGAACCTTACTCGTAGTCACATCGCGGGGTGGTCTTCTAGTTTGTTCATCCTCCTCATCCTCCTCCAACATCAGTCATCGACACTTATCCTGGCCGAAATCCATCCTTCACCATGGGCGTCCTTTGGCTTCTCAACTTCGTGCTTATCGCCTTTCCCATCGGCACCACGGTCGGCGTGCTGATGGGCCTGCAAAAGCACAGAATAGCTACCGGACAACCACCGCTGTTCGTCGACAATGGCATCAAATGGAACAACTACTGTGACAAGACGCTCGGTATCTCACCGCCGTCAAAGGGAGATCACTACACACGTAAGAAACGAACCCTGCTTTCTCTGTTCCTCTGCAGCGCGCATCGTCGTTGTCGCGTGGGCAAGGATGCACGGCTGTCTGTCGTCCTTGGCTTTGCTGCGAGCCAAGATTGTCTCGCGAACGATGCTGGGCGTTTCTTGGGACGTCGTCCGTTTTTTTTTGGAGAACCACAAGGCTGATGATCTGGAAAGTGAATCCCAACCAATGGGGTGTTACAGCAGCTACCGTGGGATCGCTGTGTATGAATGTAAGTTTGACAGCACGGCACGATGCGTTTGCTGGGCAGACGGGCCGGGGAAGCGAAAATTGGGCATTCAACCGGTCGCAGATCCCATCGTGACAATCGCGAAACCCTTCCCCCGCGCCTCGGGAGCCCGGCAGTGTTGATCCTTGCGAGCGTGGAAAAAAGAAACTAATTAAATACTCGTTCAGGTCACGACATTCAACAACGAGACATATGCCACCGACGCCACCGCGCCCGAGTTCGCCGTCACATGGATCTACAATCAGGGCCCGGAGACGGCACCCGTCCATGCTTTCCCTAACTGCAAAGTCGCCAGCCAAGTGTTCCCTGCCTCGTTCAACAACATCGACAAGCTGATGCTCGATCTCGAATGGACCTACGGTCTCGGCAACAACACGGCCGTCTCGACCAGCAAGGCGGATCTGGAGAAGAACCTGGTCAACACCAACGTCGCGATCGATATCTTCGCAGATCCGGACCAGAACGTCGCCACCGACACCGAGAAGGCCAAGATGGAAATCATGGTTTGGTTCGCTGCCTACGGTCCTGCCACACAGCCCCTCGGTATGGCGACGACGGGCATTGTCGAGACGCAGGTGGTCGAAGGCATCTCATTGTAAGTTCCCGTCCATGCTTGTATCGATATGTCACTTGGTCAGTTGCTAACTCGATCCCAGCGATCTGTACACAGGCGAGAACGCGGCTGGCCAAAAGGTCTTCACGTGGTACTCTGCTACGCCCATCCACAACTACACCGGCGACCTGATGCCCCTAATGGACATCCTGTTGGCCAAGAACGACCCCGACTATCCCAGCACCAAGGACTACATCGGCTACATGAGTTTGGGTTCCGAAGCGCTCTCGGCGAACTCGACCGTCACCTTCCATGTCCCTACGCTGGCCATCGACGTTGAGTTGAAGCAGAGCTGAGCGAGCGAGCGAGCGAGCGGCGGGGTCCTAACTCTTCTGTCCTCACGTAATGGGCGGTGTTTTTCCTCCGGGCGTTGGGTTCGGCATGACGGCATTTCTGCAGCGAACAAGCATTGTTTGTTTTCTTCTAATGGGGTTTTTTTCCTCCTTTTTTTTTCCTACTCTCAGTAATGGAGTTTGAACTTGGCGTTCATAGACTGCGGGATAATCAGCCCTGAAGTAGGGTCCGTATACACATCATGTCCGGTATCATGTACAATAGACGAATACATCCAATGCACATACCCGAACTGCAAGATCACGTTACTCGAAACGTTACCTGCGATGGATCTCGTCAATTGACCCTACCTACCGATCTCATGGGCCCAACACCCGCTACCGCTAGGCCCTTTGGCCCCCCGGGAGGCAGATTCGTACCCAAGCCATCCTCCTCATGGCGCCAGCTTTGCCAGATCGTGCGACTGGTGGTCAGGCCCACCGGCAGGTCCCAGAGTTTCTCGTAGGGGCCCACCGTTGCCCATCGCCACAGCCACACCCATCCTGTTAGCCTTTGCCAGGTTCCCACTGTGGTTCGTTCTAATATTAGCTACCCTCTTTTTTTTCTCTTACAGGTGGCCCTCTCTCCCTCCCTCGATCGCTGGCCTTGCGCAAATGAAAACCGCGGACACCCGCCGCTAATCCGAAAGTAAAGATGCACAACGCGCTGAAAAAGGGGGGGGAGAAGAGGTGGGCGCTTGTGAAAAAGCGCGTTGCTCGCGCCGGTCCCCGCCCGATCCCCCCCGGGCAGCGCGGAAAGAAAGCATGGAACACCACGAATCAGAAGGGGGGAGAGGAGGAGGCTTCTGTTTCGATCAATGGAAGAGGGAATGGAATTGTGGAGTTTGACTCTCGGTCGGTATTGTGGACAATGCACTGGAGAAAGAAGGAAGTTTTACCCACTGCAAGCCTACCGATGTACGGTACCTTAGCCAGGGGAAAGGGATGGGAGGGGGGGGACCTTGCTGCTCCTGAGCGGGACTGCGTGCGTTGGTTTGATACATGCTTGGTCCAACTCTTCCGAGCTATGTTGTACGTATGTACTGTTATATGAGCAAGGAGAGACTCCTGCATCCGATTTGACTGGACTGACTGACTGACTGACTCAAGGGATCTTCCTTGGTAAGATTAACTGACCCGCTGAATCGAGATGCCGGCTGTATGTAAGTGATCGGAAAACGCGCATCTTGGCGACTGCTTGTCGATGGCCTTTTGCTCTGCAACCGATGGGAACAGAGAAGACGGAGAAACACAAACACAAACGAAAAAATGAACCCATCGCATTTCCCACAGTCTTGCATTCAGCTACGCCTGATACAAAATATCGCCCCTCCCATTCCCCGGCAACAATTACTGTCTGTCTCCTCCGTACCTAAAGATGATGATGATGAGGTAATGCGGTGGACAAAAGTTTTGCCTCCAAACCCCGCCCCCCTCGCAGGAATGGAATAGGTTCCATTGTCATATCATGCACAGCTCGTATTGCTACAACTATTTTTTTGAGCTTTTTGATGATGCATGCACCCTTTTTCAGCTGTTTCGACAAGGGTTCGTTCGGCTTTTCCTTCACGCCCCCCCTCCCCCCCCTGGAAGCAACCACTGCTGCTGCTGCGCCTTGGCCTCGGTGAAAGCCGAAGGCCCCTGTACAATACAGTAAGTACAGTACAGTACCATTGCGGCGAGACCTGTCAAGAACGAACATGGCCAATCCGACCGTGCGGTCACGGTGCCCGGAAAGAAAAGCGAGGCCATGCATGCGATCAATGTATAACTACGTATATACAGATGGGAAGATATAGGGCATGTGTCTGCACAGACCAATAGGTAGGACTATATACATACCATGTTGTCATGGTAGTTGCATTGACTTTCTACCATCGTTCCGACTCGACTAGATCGTGTTTGTTAGGTATTCGCTAAAGCAATATTATTAGCATGTGTGTGTGCACTGACCCGCCCCTGAAGGATTCCCGAATTTGCCTTCCGGGTAGGGAAATAGCATCGCGTTGTCCCTGGCAAGATAACAATTCCTTTTCAGGGGGTGTCGCTATGTACAGTATGTACAGTACATACATGCTGACCTGATAAGAACATGCATGTAACTCCATTTCAAGGCAAGTCTTTTGTATCAGATGTTGAGACGACAAAAAAAACAAGGTTGAGGTGCATGAAATGAGCTCATCAGTTTCCCTCCGCCTTGTCACCGAACTCGCCGTACCAGGTCCCGACAATCCTCTCCGCCATCCCCGGCGCAATCATCTCCTCCCCCGGCCAGCAGTTTGTCGCCCACGTACCGCATGAACTCCTCCAGGCTGAGCGCGTCGGGGTTGTTCTCCTTTTTGTTGTCGTCCGGGTCCTCCCTCTCTCCTGTGCAGATCGGTGGCGACCGTCGGCGGTGCAACCTCCACGACCTTGACCTCGGCGCCGGCCCGGCGCAGCTGTGTTCGGAGGTTCATCGACCAGAAGTGCAGCCAGGCCTTGGTGCCGTTGTAGACCGGGTTGATGACGGAGAAGGGCACGAAGCCGAGGGACGCTGGAGACGTTGATGATGGTAGCGTTCGCTTTGGTCTGCAGGTGCGGGAGGAGGCTGAGGGTGAGGTGCATGGGACCGCGGATGTTGATGTCGATCTCCTGGTCTGCTTTTTTCAAGGAAGTCCTTGTCTCTGAGGATATCAAGTGGTCGCTGGAACACCTGCATTGTTGACGAGGCAGTCCAGATCCGAGTGTTCCCTGAGCAGTCTCTTGGTGAAGTCCCCAATATCCGCTGTCTTGCCGGTATCCAGCACGTAGTAGGCGGTGGCTCCGATGGCTTTCGCTGTTTTTGGAGCTTCGATTCGGTCCTCCCGGCGATGATGACTCTCTTTCATTGTGAAATGAAGTGCTCTGCAAGCGCTCGGCCGATGCCTCCGGCGCCTCCCGTTATCCACGCGCAGCTGAAGGATGTTGCTGGTGCCATCTTGGTGTTTCGGCGTCGTGCTACAAGACAAGTCAAGCCAAGTGATGTGTAGAGACAACGCACTTGTGTCGATCTTATGTTGTATTGCAGTTTTGAAAAGGCCTTACATGTTGTGTATAGGTACTGAATGACCGTGGAGTGTTGAGAATCGAATGTCACGGCTTAGTTTTGCCAAAAGTCATGACGTTGAGCCTTCTCGAGTATGACGTTGACCTGATAAAAACACACATCCGAAAGTGTTCGGCAGAACTCGCAAACACAATTCCTGCAAAGTACATACTTAGAGATGAGCTCGAACCAATATGATGCTTGTACAAGTATTCATAGCCGGAAAATACCTAAATAATGTCTTGAGAAAATATGTCATCGCTTGCATGGCCAGCCCGCGTTAAAGAAGTATAGGGTAGCCAGCATGCAATACTGGGGTTTTGGACCTGATCGACTGCGGCTTGGCGATCGATTGTTGTACAGCCAAGGGTGCCCAAGAGCCAAGAAAGAAACAAGTAAGTTTGTGCGTTGGCACCAAGAATAGATCTTCCAGATGGGAAATCCATGATAGCATCATGGAATTCCATCAGAAATTGTGCTCGTGCACCCAGAAGCCTACCGTTGCAGTTCCCAGAGGGCTCCATACGCAGCTTGGAGGTCAGGTACGAAGGTGCTCTCAGGTAAGGAAGAATAACGGAGGAATTCACGTACACGAGAGCATCAGCTTCTACAGATCATAGGTGCCTTGATCGGACGTGGGAGTTTCCCGTACCTGCACCGAAATCTTCGATACCTTGCAGACCTGGGTCAAGCCACCAATGGCAGTACTGTGAGGCATGTCACAGTTTACCCGACGATAGAGTCTGTATTGTGTGAGAATTACCCCGGCTCGCTTTTCTTAACCTTCCGGGCGTCCGTCAAGCCGGGTTACTGGTAAAGGATCCCACCTTTTTGTTTGTTTCAGCAATTGTTTTTGTGTGTTTGACCACTGTACGTTGTGAAGTCCCTGTTGCACGTGGTCACCAAAAATCCTGTTCATCGTCGTGTCGTCATCAACCACAACAACACTGTATCCTGGTCTGTGAACGCGCCTTCACTGGTATGCATGGCCTGCCGGGGGCATTCGGGCGGAGTGGATGGTGGTGGCTGTGTCGCGACACATGTCTCTCCCTGGCTCCCAGAGACCAGACACAGGCCACACAAAGACGCAAAGAGAGACGGTCTGCTCGTATCCTCTCCCCCCCAAGGGATGACGCCAACGCCAATAGTGCCCTGAGCGGCCCCCCCAATCCAAGCTGAGCGCCCCTCTTCTTCATGGCCCCAACCACCAATCCCAGCGTTGTGAGGTCTTTTTTAACGCGCCTCCATAGTGATTTTACCTTATGAATAAGGTTAAATGCGCCCGCCTTTTCACAGCATGCCTGCTTGCCTGTCCTGCGCTGTACCAGAACACAACAGGTGTCGCAACCCCCCCCAATTCTATTCCATCATACACAGATTATTCAGAAGACATGATCTGTAGGTCTTCTAGGAGAAGTAGACGTCGCATTGTTCAAAGAAGACCGATTCATCTATTTGCGTCCGGGTTGTTCGGCAAGCCAGCGTCTTGGAAGGTCTTGGGAGGCAGGGGTACACACTGGCCTTTTAAAGAGCATCCGACGTGTCCGGGTCCGGGCCCCCTCCCTTAGCCCCCCCAAAACTCAGTAAAGGTCTTTGGCTCTGCACTGCCCTCTTCCGCCCGAATTGCGACCTGTTTGGCCTTCTGTCTGCGTATATTCCCAAAGATTGAGTTCCAAAGACCTAGCTCGAGATGGCAAGCAAACACAGGATTTCCCCTGATGGGCTGCGTGACCTAGTGCATGATGAGAGGTGGGCATGCATGCACGCCACCACATCTCCTCCTTCCCGTCTCGCGTACCTAGCATGACGGGTCTTGTGCGTGCCAAGATCGATTGTCCCCCTCTGGCGTGTGCCAAGGTTATCTATCCAGTCGAAGCCCAGAATGTGGAGGTGAGTCGTAAACGGTATTGATCCTGCCCCGTCCGTCACTTGGGGGGCCTTTGGCCTTTAACCCAAGGCGCGCGCATACCGTGCCCACCCCCCAGCTCTTGACGCCTTGCTTCTCCGCCTGCAGTGCGCTCGTGCCACGCTTTCTTGGTTCTTTCTCCATCTCATCGAGCATCCGTTCTCTTGACGTTGTGTTCTGACTACGACAGAAATCCCTGGCATTCGTTCTTTGTCCATCTTCCGGAGAACCCTTGCCCCCCCGTCAAGGGATGTTGGACGGACCACATATATGAGTCCCGACAACTCAAGTTGAAACACGGCGCCTTTCACTCGTTTGCGCCCAACATAGCGAGCGAATACTCGCCGCGATCTCTTGGCTTTCGAAAACCCCATTCCCTTCGTTCAACGTAGACAAACCTCGACGGTCGCACATCGTCTCGCTCAGTCGTTCTTCATCATGCGGCCGTTACTCACCTCGTCGCGCGCAAGACCAGCGTCGGCGCTGTGTGCGCTGCTGCTGGTGGCTCAGCAAGCCCAAGCGCAGTTCTACAACATCGATACAAGCGGTTCGTGCCTATACTCATCACTGCTTCAGCTCGCTTCATCTAGAGAAGAGTGTTTGTATCTGACTTTTCACACACAGATGCCATCAAACAGTCAGCGAGGACACTCGCATACGACCTCATGACCTTCTACGAGGGCAACAAGACCGGCATGGTTCCTGGTATTCTTCCAGGCCCACCAGATTCCGGGGCCGGACCTTACTACTGGTGGGAAGGCGGCGTCAGTACTATCAAGATTACAGCGTGTACCTTGTTCAGCATATTCTAATCACTTTCTCAGGCTATGATGGGTACCTATGTCGACTACTGGCACCTCACCGGCGACTCCAGCTACAACAAGGTCGTCATGGAGGGCATGCTTCACCAAGTCGGTGACAACCAAGACTACCAACCGGACAACCATACTGCTTCCCTGGGAAACGACGATCAAGGCTTCTGGGGCATGACTGCCATGCTCGCAGCAGAGAATAAGTTCCCGAATCCTCCAGAAGACAAGCCCCAATGGCTAGCCCTTGCGCAAGCCGTCTGGAACACACAGGCCGATCCTGACCGACACGATGAGCACTGCAACGGTGGCATGAGATGGCAGATTCCCTTCTCTAACCAAGGCTACGAATACAAGAACAGTATGTCGCTGATATTCTCGTTCTCGGAAGAACACAGAGAGACTAATGCAAAACAACTGTAGCTATCGCCAACGGCATCTTCTTCAACATGGGTGCCCGCTTGGCACGATACACCGACAATGCGACCTATGCTGAATACGCAGAGAGGACGTGGGATTGGATCTGGGGGGTGAACTACATCAACCACGATGACTGGGTGGTCTACGACGGTGGCACCATCGACTACAACTGTACCGATCTGCACAAGGCCACTTTCTCCTACAACTTTGGTGTCCTCCTCCAGGGCTGTGCTTTCATGTACAACTTCGTAAGTCTCTCCGTTCTGAAGAGAGCCATGATGTTTTGCGTGTTTTTACTCCTTCTCGTGTGTGCTGACTGGTGCCATGATTGCATAGACCGAAGACAAGAAATGGGAAGAACGTGCGCACAACCTCCTCGACTCCGGTCTCAAGAACTTCTTCAGCCGCGGCGCTCACTGGGAGACGGCTTGCGAGGGCGGCAATACCTGCACCACCGATATGCTTTCGTTCAAGGGCTACGTTGCTCGCTGGATGTCGGTCGTCGCCCAGATCATGCCCTCATCCCGGGATAAGATCCTCCCCGTCCTTCGTAAATCTGCGGAGAAGGCCATCGCGCAATGCACTGGCGGTCCAACCGGTCGCCAGTGCGGCTTCTACTGGGTGTCGGGCCAGTACCGTGACGTTGCGCTCGATCACACAACTGGCGCAGGCGAGGCGATGAATGTGCTGGCTGCAGTATCCAGCCTGTTGATCGATGAAGCGGATCCGCCAGCGACGAACACGACGGGTGGAATCTCGCAGGGCAATCCGAACGCCGGAAGTAGGCACAGGCACTATGGTGAGCCGAAGCCCATCACTACTGGTGATAAGGCCGGGGCTGGTATCTTGACAGTGCTTGTTGTCGGCAGCGGGCTGAGCATGTTTGTGTGGATGAGTTTGTTTGATTGAGCGGGATCATTGCGGGCGTTACAATTGATGCGAAACATGACCAGGCCTGAATGTGGCGGTGGTCTCGGATATGGCGTTTGGGACGTTGATACCTTTTGTTCACGCGGATGATGCGTATGGATGATATGCTCGTGAATTTCCTTAGGCAGGTGTCATCTGTGAAGAAAGAGATTCGGCTGTATTTATGAGAGGATATTCGATGCTCTAGAATTACATGAGTGGCTTTCCGGGCAGATGTCCCGTTGTGTAGGCCTGATATAATTGCGAGATTCTCACTCAATGAAGCTTCTCCTCCAATGAAGCATTGATATAAGCTGAGTCGTGACCCATTCAGCCTTTTATGATCTTCAGCATGGAACGACTTATACCTCCACTATTAGTTTATGTGAAATCACGAAACAAGATCGCATCAGATATCGACCACGTTTGTTACACATATCACGAAAAGGTGGGAAGCATGTAAGTGAGAGTCTTGAATCGCTCTTATTCACAAAGATCCGTAGATCATGCTCGAAACCATGTTACAAGAAGTTCTACACAAACAAGACCCTTTCTGTCATCCTCCACTCCCCTTCTACATACTGTACAGTAAGGCTTAGTTGACGGAGGCCTGGGAAAGGGACTGGATGATTCTGGCGCCATCGAAGAGACCGCCGTTGGCAGCCTTGGCACGGCACAGGGACTTGCCACGCTCGATGACGTTGGCGTCGCAGGTGAGGTTCTCCTGAGCGATGCAGCTGAGAGTTCCACCGCCTATTCGAATTTCAATCAGTCACAGATGGATTTGGAGAACGTGGCAAAGTTGGTGATACCGGGGGGTTTGGGTTTTTCTTACAGTTGTTGCCACCAGGGACGCAGCGGCCCTGGCTGCCGTTCTGGGTAGTGCAGGCATCCTGCTTGAGGCTGGTGTTGGCGACGCAGCAGGCGCCCTGGGGAACGGGGCGGTTTTGGTTCTGACGAACGACGACCTTGAAGCCGGAGGTGGTGGTAGGGACGGCGGAGGCGATGGCGGCAAGGCCGAGGACGACGGCGGCGAGAGAGAACTGCATCTTGACGGTTTGGGGGGTGGTGGTGGTTTGTTTGGGAGTTGGGTCGTTTGGAGAGGAAAAGCTGGTTCAAGAGTACAATGAATTAAAGATCCGACCGGCGGAAGAAGAATCGAAGCTGATGGAGCGAGAAAAAAAGACGAAGTTGTGGTGGTTGTGATGGTTTGAGCTGGGCTGAGGAGCAAAGGAAAAGAGAAGCTCGAAACCAACAGCCTCGTGCATCGCCTTTATACCATTTTTCTTACCTCGAGCAAAAGCGATGCTCTCGTGGGATCCATCGGCTCATCGCCGCTGCTCGGCCACAAAAAAGAAAAGGCCTCCTTTGCCCGTCTCACCTGTCCTTTGCGTCGTGGGTGTGAAACCCCAAGACCCGTCTCAGCACAGTGAAACTCACAGGGGGGGGGCTTGGGGCTGGTGGACATCGTGAGCATGGGGTATCCGCTGCAGGTTGAAGGGTTGCGGCGAACCAGAAATAGCCATGTGAGCATGGGCGCTATTGCCGAAATGATCGTATTCTGGCAGCTCAGCCCTCCTTCAATAGGCCCTTGAGGGTTGAGGTTGTTTGACCTGAATCTGTGGAGAATGCCCAAAAGGGGGTCCACGACGGTGATGCAAGATCGGTGGTTGGTCCTGTAGGCAGAGAGTTGGGGGTGGCATGGTGACGAGACGAGCATGTTTGTTCCAAGGGGGTTCCTCCAAGCGCTTTGCAATCCCAGTGACCTTGACGTCCATAACCGCCGCTCCTATGATCTGATGAAAGGAGTAGGTAGGTAGGTAGGTATGTTTTGACCGTTTCCGACCCCAGACTCGGGCGCAGGCTGGCGGTCGTCAATGAGCCGGATCACCGTCCTTTGATCGGATGAGCGTCGTCGGTACTCTTGCCGTCTCGGGCTTAGGCAGGTACATACACATTGCTGATGAAATCGCCATCTTTCGAGACAGACGCCAAGGGCCGAGCTGCCGAGAACTATTCTGGTAGTCTCATGCTTCTGATGCCTTCGTCGCACCCAGGTACAGACAGACTCCTTGCGTTCTACCAGGCGCTGGACCAGAACGAGCCCCTGGAAAACCCTGCTGAGGAGCAGTGCGATACTCCGCGGGTTCCGAAAGTCATTGAAATTGCCATCAATGCATACGAGAAAGGGATCACGGCTTCTGCATCCGATGTTGGCTCTCGTTCGGACTGTTATGTACTGGTGAAAGCGAGGTGTCCACTGGCCTTTGGTTAGTGGACTTTTGCTGGAGCAGCATGTATCATAGTAGGCATACCAGGAGGCAGAGAGCCGCAGCGGATACGGCGTTGACGCACAAATGCAGAATGTGCCATCGGCTTCTCTTCAATGGATTCTGTCTGTAATCATTCAAGTGATGTCTTGAGCTTGAAATATGTGATGATGATGATTGCACGCAGTATGATATCCATGTTGCGTAAAACACTTGCGCTCCCTACTGATAGGCACGTGATAACGCGTCTGGCTGGCGCCTGGAACAATCATGATTCGCAGCAAGGGCAGAACTTTGCGCAGGCCTCATCGCAACGCAGCGTTCACTCACCCGACATAAAAACTCGCTCAAATTTATTGTTACCATCCTACGAAACTGCGTGTCGCCGTCTCAATCGGGGACTACTGCCTGACCGCCAGTGCTGGAAGCGCCGACGCTGCTCATGGCGCGTCGACGAAGGGCTCAGCGCATTGTGAGCAGTGACGACGAGAGTGACGGAAGCCCAAAAGCAGAGCCTTCAGCCAGCTCATCACAGTCAGATGAAGAATCAGATGAGGGAAACCCTTTCATCGACCGAGATGCCCTTGATGAAGACGATGACGATGCATCGACCGGAAGCGAGGATAGCGATGGTCCCGGCCCAACCTTCCACCTGTTCAACCAGCTTCCCCCAGAGCTTCGCGACAAGATTTGGGATTTCTTCTGCCCTGAATTGACCGTTTCAACTCGGGTGCTGCGCATGGGGTTGGAGCTTGATGACGATGAAGCGACTGGTCACTTTTGGGAGGGAACGCACCTCGAGGCCATGACGGAGACCTTCCGGTGTTTATCGTCGGTGCATCGAGAATCTAGGCAAAGGGCTTTGAAGTTTGCCCCGGATGAGATCATGTTGGGAGGCCACTCTACTGATGCCGTCATCCGCGTTAACGGCGCTAAAGACATACTCTGCTTGGAGTTCATTCACTACTCCCCTCAAATCGAGCATCCTTCGCAGTGGCAGCCAAAGTGTGGCGGTCCCGTCCAGAGGATCGCTATCATGAGCAGAGACATCGAAGGTATGAGGAACTTTGGCGGGATCAAGCCATTTCAATCGCTCTTCCCGGAACTCAAAGCCGTTTACAACATGAGCGAAGAGATCTCCCTCAACGATCGATGGTTGCGCTGGTGTGTTTCTGATTATGCTCAGAAATATTATCATGAGAGACTCGAGGATGTGGACCCTGTTCCCCAGATATTACCCATGCTTCTGGCTTTCCCCGATACCGATCGACACCCTGACTTTGCAAAGTACTCACTCGGTGGCCTCGCACGAAACCGCTGTAGTCAGACGACGGTCGAGGAGATCGAAGAGTCTGGCCTGACCCTTCTGCCTATGGTCTCATTCCCATACCTGGCTGGCCTTGAAAGATTCGAGAAGCTTGAGGAGTCAAAGAATGTTCCTCTGCCTCAGTTGCCACCTGATTGGCCGTCGGATGCAGAAGAGGAGGCGCTGGCTGCGGATGACGATGAGGATGGGTATGAGAGCGACGGGATCAACGATGAAGAGCTGAGTGAGGATGACCTTTCGTCAGAGGATGAATTGGTCCCTCGCCCCATATCACCAGGGAGCGATGCAGACAGCCACATTTCCGTCGACTCATCGTCGGACAACGGAGCACCAGCCGCAAATCTGTCCAGCGTAGAACCTTCAGAGGATGAAGACGAAGCACAGACAGCAGTAAACACAAACACGAAAAGGAAACGCCGTGTCCTTTCGGACTCCGATGACGAAGCCGATGAAGACGACAAGTCGGCAGAGCCCGTTGCGCAGACCCCAAGGAAACGGAGGCGCGTAGCGCGAACGCTGCAGTCAGACTCGGAGACGGAAACAGGCGATGTCGAAGCAGCTCCTCGCACCACTGCGCACGATGGGCCTGACGATGAGGAAGTATCGCCATCGTCGGAGAGCAGCTCCGAAGAGGAGGAAGCGCCCCCAAAGCGACTGTCACTTGCACAGCGACTACGACAGGAACAGCAGCAGCACACGCGACGCCGCACTGAAGCTCACGAGTCTGGAAGCGAAGACGAAGAAGACGGAAGTGGTGAGTCATCTGAGGATGATGATGAGGACGAGGATGAACGACCACGTCGTGGTGGAGCCTTCTTTCTGAACGAAGCTTCCGAGGAAGATGAAGATGAAGATGAAGATGAAGATGGAGATGGAGATGAAGACGAGGACGAGTATGACAGTGAGATGGAATGATTTGATTAATCTCAAAGACATCGAAGGGGATCCACGGCGGGGACAATATTGCTACGTTTTAGATACCAAGTCTCACGACTATTCCAAATGCATTGGTTATACTGACCACTTCCACACATGATAAATGCGTCAATTCACGCGGCGTCGCCAACTCAGACTCTTTGCTTCGTGACACCGGCCCTACCCTCTGCAAGCATGTCCACGAGCTTTTCAACCCTCGAACCTCTGGTCTCCGTCTTCCTCGCCGTTTCCAGCCTGAGAAGCAAAGCATACCTCCCCCCCTTGTCCAGACTCTCAAAGACATCCTTGGCCTTTTTGTTCGCGTGCAACGCCTCCCCCAGATCCCTGGGCACCTCCATAGTCCTCTGTCCCGCGTACGCCCTCTCCCACCTCCCGTCCGCCTTGGCCCTCTCCACCTCGCGCAAGCCGCCGTCCATCATCCTGCCCTCGGCCGTCAGCCTGTCGACTTTTTCGACGTTCCTCCTCGACCACAGGCTGCCCTTCCTCCGGCGCGTGAAGCGCTGGGTGAAGAAGCGGTCCGGGTCGTCGGGGCAGGTCCGGCGCTGGCCGTCGATCCAGCCCCAGGCGAGGGCGGAGTCGTACGTGGCCGAGGGAATGTTGGACCCTTTCTTGGCGATCCTGAGGAAGAGGCCCGAGGAGGTGGCGTGGTTGTCTGAGAGCCAGGAGGAGAAGTCGGCGGCTGAGGGGAAGTGGATGATGGGGAGGCCGTCAGCGGCGGTGGTGGTGGTGGTGGCAGAAGAGGGTGCTGGGGACGTGGTTTTCTTTGGGGTGATGGCTTTTGTGGCAGGAGGGGCTTTGGAAGAGGTAAGGCGTGCTGATGATCTTGTCTTCGCCATGGTCTGATGATTTTGGTGGCGGAATGATGGCCAAGGTGAGGTGTGTCGTGAGAGGAGGCGTGAAGGATCGAGAGAGCTTGGCTCTGCAACCAAGCCTCATCAAGATCAAGGTCTTTGGATTGGTGTGCGTATGAAAGATAAGGAGTTGATTCTTAAAGAAGTCTGCTCAATTGATGGGAGAATGCAAAGGTTGGGGAGATCTTCTTGGGTGTCTGGATGTGAGATTCACGGTGCTGGTCCACGGTTCGCCATCACACTTGGTTAGTGGGCGCTACGCTACAGCCAGTCTCGATGCTGGGCTCACTAATACGTGCACCACACATACCTCTGACAAGTTATTTCATCACACAACGTCTAGATATTCTTCGGAAAGCGAAAGATGCATGGTGGTATGTATCATCTTACGCCTGTATTTTTCCTAGTCAGCTCAAAGGCTACTCCTGATGCAGAGCAGCGTTGCTGGTGGATTTCGGTCTGGGGACCAGTAGCCAGCTGACCGCCGTGGCGACGAGTAGACCGACGAGGATGGGCTGAAGCACGGCTACACCGGCGGCAGCCGAGATGACACCTGTGATTATGGGAAAGACTGAACCGCCCATTTGAGCAAAGACGAAGACCATGGCCAGCGCCGTTGCATGGATCTGTTCCGGGAAGAGCTTCGAACCGAGTGAAATTCCCTTCGGAGTGCTTGGGTTCAGCAAATCGAAGAGAATAATCATGATGTCACGTCACGGATCTAACTCACCGTCGCAAACAAAGGACCGGTGAAGAAGCCGACGAAGCTGACTGCGATAGAGGCTGCAATGATGCTGGGAACACTGGCTCGAAATGTCAGTGCGAACAGGAGGTGCTTCGATGCCACTCCATCTCAACTTACAGCCAAAACACAAGCTGAAGAGCAAGCGCCAGCACGCAGTAGAGAAAGACCATCCGCCTTTCACCGAAGCGATGTGTAGGCTCAGCGAGAAGTATGCGGCCCAGGAGAGCGCCACCGTTGAAGCCAGCCGGGACATATCCCATCAAAGACAGATCGCCGTCACGCACGTCAACGAGGTATTCGACCACCCAGCCGCTGGCAGTGAGGACGGATCCCAGGTAGAAGAAGAAGAAGATGCTAAGCAGCCACACGCTTGGAGTGGAGAGAGTGGCCTTGATGAGCCTGAGTGCTCCCTTGTTTCTCGAGTCTCCACCGCCTGCAGCAGCAGGAGCAGCATCCGCCATGTCGTGGCCCTGTTCCATGGGTGCCACGACCGCGTGCTTGCGTCTCAAAGACATGGTGTCGCGGAAGGCATAGGCGCAAAGCATCAGATTCACAACACCGAGGCCGAGAGGAAACGTGTAGAAGAGGTACCACTTGGAGACCTGACCGGCGGAAGCAACAGCAGTCGACACGAACGGACCAACGAGGCACCCGGCCATGTACATGGCATGGATGAAGGCCAGCCAGCGATGAGCAGCCCCGGTCCGGGCCACGAAGGTGTTGGCATGCGTATCCTGGAACGCCTGGCCGACGCTCACGAGCCAGAAGGACGTGACGAACAGGCCGAAGGGCGGCTCCCACGACCGCAGAGCGTGCGCGACGATCTGGAAGCTTGCACCGAGGGCGAGCATGGCGCCCAGGTCGAGGTACTGGCAGAGGTGGGCGTTGACCAGCGCGGCAGACAGCCAGCCGGCGAAGTTGGCGCCGTACACGCTGGTCACGATGGCCGTGTTGATGTTGTAGTCGCGCATCACGTACGGCAGCAGAGCACCGATGCTTCCGTCGTTGACGCCCGCGACGAGGAACGAGAACCCGGCGCTGGTGATTCTGAGGTATGTCGCAAGATTGCTGCGGTTGGATTCTGCATCTGCCCCGTCGTCGTGGTGATCCAGCGGTGCATCAACCTGGGAAACCGTCCTTGCTCCAGGCATAGGGCTCATCTCCATGGCTCCCCCATTGGCCTCGACTTGTGTTGTTTGTGTAGCCGTCATCACGGTAGTTTCTTGGTTTTCTTCTTCTTTTTCTTTTTTCTCTTTTTGTTGGTTGGACAAAAGCAGGTGTTTGATTGAATCATCGAGAACATGGCCGCGAAAGCAGCCAAGTGGTCGTGCTTTAAAGCATGTTGGACCTGATCAAAACAGGCAGAATTCCTCGGCAGCAGCTCGAGTTCCATGCTCACAGGATCGTCAATCCACTAACTTACCCTTTCCCCCCTAAGGAACTCGACCACCCTTGTCGTGGAGATGCACTGTCCGTGGGGAAGCGGAGGAGCGACGGGCCTAAAGGCCGAAGACCGGAGGTGGGGTAATGTTGGGTGCAGGCTGCAGGGCCGCATCTCGGCGGTGGATGGAACAATGCACAATGGAGATGGCAGATGCAAGATATGGAAAACAAGATGGGGTGTTGCAATTCGAGATGGATGTGTAGTCTTGTGAAGATGTAGCCCTGATTGTTCGAAAAGCATCGTCGAAGTATGATTGACATGCTGCATCGTCAAGGCACGCCCTTGCTCTGCTCTGCACTGCACTGCAAGCCAGGCTGCCACAGGAACTAGATTCCGCCGTTCCGCATCGCAGCTAGAACATTCGATACCGGATCCCTCAGTTCTCGACACGTCTCTCTGCAGCCACAGACTATACATAAGGTACTGCACAGATCCCTGGGATGAGTCCATCGACTTTGCACTGGGGTCACTGAGAACACAGCCTTGGATCCACGGAGAGCACACTACATTGCCCCGCGGACTCGTGTACCATCTGTGACTATTTTCTTTAAAAAAAAAGGACTCACTCAACGTACTTCTGGCACAGCTTTCATACCCTTTCATACCAACAATTCCATCACTCAAACCAGTAAGAAACCACAGCCACGACACGCACACACACACAAACCGCAATGGCTCCGATTTCCCTCTCCATCCGTCCCGCCGTCCCCGACGACGCTCCTGAAGTCCTCCTCCTCGTGAACAAGGCCTACCGCGGCGACAGCAGCCGCCAAGGCTGGACCACAGAGGCCGACCTCGTGGGCGACCAGCGCATCGACCTGGAAGGCGTGCTGGTCAAGATCAACGACCCCACCGGCAAGCTCCTCGTGGCCCACGACGAGGCCGGCAAGCTCGCCTCGTGCTGCGAGATCCGCCGCCAGGAGGGCAAGGACCTGGGCTACTTCGGCATGTTCGCCGTCGACCCGGAGAGGCAGGGCGGCGGCATCGGGAGGCAGGTCATGCTGGCGGCGGAGAAGTACGCCAAGGAGACGCTGGAGCTGCACCGCCTGGAGATGTCCGTCATCTGGACCAGGAGGGAGCTGTTCGACTGGTACGAGCGCCTGGGGTACGCCAGGACGGGCGAGAAGAAGCCGTTCCCCTACCACGATCCCACGCAGGGGAGGCCGCTGCGGGATGACTTGTACTTTGAGGTCATGGTGAAGGACATTTGAGACGCGACATACCCCATCAGAGCGCGACTTTCTTTTTGGAGAGAGAGAGAGAGAGAGAAAGAACAGGAGTTTTCGGGTTTAGAAGATTTTCGGATTAGACTACTGAAAGATCTTTGGGGGAAACGCGGGATCAACGGATGACGTTGGGGAAAAAGGGGGGCTCATGTCATGAATGATGCAAAGCATATTTATAGAAACCGGCATTGATAGATTCCCCTTGCATGTGAAAAAAAAAAATGTGTCTATTCTTTCAGGGAAACATATCCAGGAGCCTCTTGACTGGCCAGGCGTGCGTGTCGCGGTACTTCTCCACCACGCCCTTGAGCGCCAGCCTCTCGTACTGGTCCGTGAAGAAATCCCCATACAGCTGGATGCCGATGGCCGCGTTGACCAAGACCGGCGGTGACTGTGGGTGGCAGAGCGCGATGCCGCAGAGCTCCAGGATGAGCATCTTGACGTCGTTCTCGAGCTGACGCCATCGAGGGCGCGGGGTGTTCCGGTTTCTAAATGCAGTGGCACCGCCTTCGCGTTAGCATGTCCAACGTGGATGGGTGGTGGTGGCTGTTTGCTGGGACAGCTGAGTGTCTTTTTTTTGGTTCCTTACTGGAGCTGAGGATTCTCGGCCATCAAGACTGATCTTGAGATGATGGCTTGCTGATTGCTCGTCACCTCGATTGTTGAGCCGAACCACACCGTCGGGAAGATCTCGCCCTTGGCCTTGTCCGGTGGTTTCTTGAGGATCGGCTGGTAGTCTGCCAGGACTGCCTCTTCCAGAAGCTGCTGCTGACCCATGAGCCGATCTATTCTCCCCCATCCCCCCCACCGTCCCAGGTAAGCCTCCTGACTTGAACGCAAAATTAGGGGAGAGACAAGAGGTGTGCATGTGCTTACCCCATTCGTGCTGCGACCGGTCCCCCCAGCACCATTTCGCCACCTGGACGGAGTGCATGACGGACTTGTTCGCCCTGGAGGCGCCTGCCCAGTATTCCGCCTCCAGGAACATCTGCGGCGGCTCTCGTCGGGTGAAGGAGTGGTAGATCTCCTGCCTCAGGGCCATCCAGTATGCGGCCTGGGTGACGCCTCGCTGCGCGAACAGATGCCTCGAGGGCCGACTCCTCAGGATGGCGTCGATGATGGGCAAGAAGTTGATCTGCGTCGAGCGAGATCCTGCGCCCTGGCCGTGACCCAATCCATCTCGCTCGTCGTCGTCGTCCTCCTCCTCGTCGTCAATCTCCTCCAGCTGCCGGAGGATGACGGCTGTGGCGACGATGCTCTCTCGGTACTCGTTGTCCTCTAGGTCGTGGAACTGGCGCATGGCCGGTATGCACTGCAGGGTGTACTCCATGGGCGCGTTCTGATCGAGCTTGGGGAGGAGCTGGCCATGGTACTCGATCCCACGACGCGTCTTGAAGCGAGGCATGCGGCTGAGATGCCGCGCTGCTACGGCGAAGATGGCGTTCAGCAGGTGAGGGTGTCGCCGCGCAAGGACTGGGACAGCCAGTTGGAAATGCCTGCTCTCATCGCAAAGGTCGAACTGGAGTAGAATATCAGCTGGCATGTCCTCAAGGGGGACGAATCGAATTGGCTCGGGGGCAGTACCCAGTGTGAGAGCTCCTCTACATAATATCGAAGCAGACATGCCTCCTGCACATCTTCCAGAGGAAATCGTCGTATCCGCGTAGCATCGCCGATCTCCGGTGATGCTGAGCTCGCGCTGGGGTAAGGCGCTCGACTTCTGACAAAAGGATGAGGCCGCTCGACTTCATCCCAGTGCTCAAGACTCGCTGTTCTCCGACTCCTCTTCGAGGGGTTTGACGTGCTTCCTGCCGATGTCCCTCGAGTCTCGGTCTGGACGTGAGAGACTGGACTGAGACTTGTGGAGAGTGGGATTGCAATGCTCGACGGGCCCTTTGCGTCGTCGTCTGGCCTGTCTATCTGGCTTCGAGCATCGAATCGAACTTTTCTACGGGGTCAATGCGCGGTCCAGGGAGTGTCACTTGTGGAAAATACTCACAGTCTGTTGCTCTCGTCTCAACCCATCGTTGGTCTTGGTCAAACTCCGCAGCGGTGCTCAGCCTAAACACGGTCTTTCGGCGACTGGGTTGCGTACAGGCTATCCCTTTGGCCCGACATCTCCCACAGTCGGGCTTTGCCTCATCGCCTGGGTATCTGATGAGCGCGTTTTTCGAAAGACCAGGTTCCTCATATACTAACATTTGACGTGTTTGCCTGTGAGACTCGCCAGTCAGCGAATGTGGATGGATGTGAGAGTGGAGGAGGGTGTTTTTGGATGGCGCACCTTGACATTCCGAACACGGCTTCTTTCTGGATGGCATTACGCGCCTGCACCGACCTGATGCGTCATGCCGGACGCTTCAGTTGAGCCGATGTACGTCCAGTTCTGATGAAGTCCGATGAGGCTGAGGTCGGGCGGGTGTTTAGAGTTTCTTGTCGTATGTAACGTAGTGCCGTCCGACCCTCTTGCATCCAATTTTGCTACCCTACAACCTCGGTGAGGCCCGGGCGCGTCACCAACGATGGCAATGCTTTATGCATGCTCAAAATTGGATTCAATGCGGTATTCTGATAATTTCCAGAGTCATAGTTGTTGGTTTGGAACTCAAAGTCATCATTTGTACCTTGCGGAATTGAGTCGGTCAACAGCACAAAGTCATTCAATCCTGGTTACAACAGCCGACGTGGGTGTCCCTTATCGTCGTTCACTTACAAAGCTATTTCACACTTCATTCATCCATCCTGGAAACAGAAAAAAAAAAGGAAAAAAAAAAGGAAAAAAGAAAAAGAAAATTAAAAGAGGGAGAGAAGACATATCCCCAAAATAATCTCAGACGGAACCCTATGAGCCTCTCTTTTCTTCCCAGAACGAGCCTCAGTCTGGCTTCCTCCAGGCTTACGGCCCCCCTTTGTCGCGAACTGTCAACACATCCACACACACACACTCCACTTACAACGTTTCAGAGCGTTGCTCCCAAACAGCAAAACCCCAACAACGATCAGTCGCTGCCCCCTTTTTCGTCCCATCTTTGGTCGTTCCCTCTCGAGATCCGTTATGTACCCCGAACAAACGGTCTGAGAGGCCGATCATGGTTCAGGAGTCTCGTCCAGGAAACACGGCTGAAACGGGAATGATCAGGGATGCATGGTTTTCCATCCTCTGATCTCCTCAGGTTTCCCCTTGTTGCTGCAGCTGTTGTAAGCGACCAGCCCAGCTCCCAGGATATTGTACAGTAGGGTCGCCAACTTTGTGCCAAGATTCGTCGCAAAGCAAGGAATATGATATCTTGTCGAACAGAGACCTGCTTCTGAGAGAAAGAATGCTCTCAACAGCACCCAACTGAACGATATGGACGCATCCAGACCTCGTCAACCCTCCGTCCCGATGTCAGCATCCGTCTGGGCACGTCCAGATAGAGCCAGATACCAAGCTTTTCTTCCCACCACCACCTCGGCCAGTCACGCGCCTCTCCGTTCGTCCGGTCATCCTTCCATTGAGATTCTTCCTCGTGAGCGTCTTCCTGGCCTTTTTCTTCATTGGCTCATTCCTCCGCCTGCTTGCCCGTGAACCACGATGTGATGAGTTGGCGATGGGAGGAGAACCCACTCTGACAGCCCCCCCATCCCTCGTGATGTTGAGGACTTGGCCAAAGCAATCGTTTCACATGCGAACGTGGGGTTGTGCAAGGATGGAGGACAAGGGGGACATGTCTGACGTGGATGGAGGTATGACTTATATGTATCCAACAGGAAGCCCTCTCGTATGTAGAGGACCCCAGTCCCCGGTATTCCTGCGTTTCTCTTCCCATCTCATCTCATCTCATCTGCCCATTCTTCCCCCCTCACAGCATCGTATCATTCCCCACGATCCAACATCCGACTTAGACGCAACAGACACCTCAGTGTGCACCACGCCACCCACGAAACACACCCAGAAATAGCCCACAATGACTGTCACTGTTGCTTCCGAGTTCGAATCAGCCAACCAGAAGTATGCCGAGACCTTTGACAAAGGAAGTTTGCCGCTCCCACCTGGTCGGTAAGTTCACCGATTTGTGTTCCTCCACCTTTTTCCCTCATGCCACCCCCCTTCCCCCTTCCCGCTCTCCTATGTCGTCGCCTCTTATGCGTCGAACGGACTTACCCACATGAGTGACTTGCCTGGAGCGTGAGCGCTGATGGAGCGCCGTTGCCGGGTCTGGTGTTTAGCAAGGTAGCTGTCGTCACATGTATGGACGCCAGGATTGATCCTGCAAAGGCACTGGGGCTTGTAGAGGGTGATGCCCACGTGATTCGGAACGCGGGAGGCCGTGCCATCGAGGCCGTCCGATCCATTGTCATCTCGCAGCAGCTCCTCGGAACCCGAGAGATTGTCGTGATCCACCATGTAAGAACGCCTCGTGCGCCCCCCCCGGTCGACTTGACCTGCAGGAAGAAAATGGCTGTTTCGCGTTGACTGACAGTTTCTGGGAAAACCCACACAGACGAGCTGCGGTATGCTCACCTTCTCAGACAATGATATCCGCACCAAGATCCGCCAGAACCTCACCGAGGACGCCGATCATATTGCGTTCCTCCCATTCGGCGATCTGAAGCAGAGTGTGGTCGACGATGTGAAGATGTTGCGGAAGAACCCGCTCATCCTCGATGTCCCCATCACAGGCTACATCTACGACGTCAAGACTGGCAGGATCAACAGGGTTGATGCTTGAGAGAAGAAAGAGCGAAAGATTGTTGTGGTGTAGTTTCGGCGTAATCATTGGAGTAGCGAATCAATAATCTTGTGTTTCTCGAGTCTTTCGTAAATGTGAGGAGGAGGATGATGAAATTGCTCTGATTCTCGAGCTCTATGTCTTTTGCCACAATGCATCTTCCCTGTCCGAATCTTGTTGCTTTGATCCCGTATGTAATTTTGCTTCGCCATGGCAATCTAGTCGTGCTTTCTTCTTCTTTCACCGAACAAACAGCGAAACCCTTCACTGGCTGCCGCCTGTGTATCTTGTAAAGCCCGCCATGTTCACCACGGACTCTGTAGTAGAAATCCCCATTCCGCCCATGCTATCCTGATTGTAAGCATGAAGCCCAACGTTAAAATTCACTTCCTCAAGTGGGTGCTCGAAAGAAGTCCCAGGTGCGGAGAGCAGCGACATGTCAAATCCTTGATAAGCTGTTGCAGTTGGCATGACAATGGTGTGGAACGCATCCACCAATGTCTCCTGCGTCCCTCTGCTGACGGACTGTGTTGCAGGCATAGAGGACTTTGTCCCTGAGCATGGAGCTTCCACTGCAGCATTAGCCTTGCGCATCAGGTCGTATGTAGCATTTCTGAGTCCATGACGGCCTTCGGACCCAAGGCTCGGCTCTATTCGTTCGAACAGGGCCATCGACTTATTGCAGATGTACTGATCCAGAGTCGCCGATGGGTGACCGGGATGTAAAAGTATGTTCGTGAACAAGACCATAGTCCCGGCGAATAGGGGACAAATGCACCGCCTAAGACTTTATCAGTTTAGGGTTAGACCCAGAAGTTCTCCAGGGGATAAGCTTACCAGACGATGTTCTCGGTTGGGAATGCATAATGGAACAGCTTCATGCAAGCTCGGCTGACAGACACGCATTCTTCCCAACCCTCTGGACTTGGTGGCGGATAGTCCCATCTGCATGGCGCCATGAGTCTATGGAAAGCCTCCGAGAAGTCATCTCCTTCCACCGTGGCTGCCGTACTGAGTTGGCAGATCCATTCCTGGTCCCGAGGGTTGTACATACTGTGCAGATTGAGCACCGCCAACTGATACTCATGAAACATCTGAGTCAAATGAATAATACCACATTTTTCCAGAGTGGAAACGAGATTTTCGATCTGGAAGAGTGGTGGTACCTGGTTGTACCATTGCTGAAGAAGAATCTGGATGTGCTTGATCCTTTGGCTGCGCTCTGAGCCGCGAGTTTTGGCTCCTCTAACCGAGTATAAGAGCTCAAAGATCTTTCCCTCAATATGGGCTAGATCAACTTGAGCGCGAAAGAAGCTTATGTGGTTATTACTACCTGGAATCCAAATGAGTCCGGCACCGTCCATTGGCTCCGACGGCGGCAGCGGCACATCGATGTCATCGTCTATTATGGCAGGTGGTGTCTTTGTACGTAGCGATAATCCCTGAAGCGAAATTTGTTAGTTGTAGTAGCTTTGTAACGCCGCGGGTCTACTTACCCTGTCAAGAGCATAGGCAATCCAGAAAACGCGTGCACGCTGCTCTGTCTCTACTGCAGGTCCATGCTTCGGCGACTCAGCCTCGTGAAGTCCCAATCGATATACGAGCCTCACTGCGTTTCCAATTATGATGGAGGCTGGTTTGATGTCACTGCTGCTCAGAAATAGGAGGACGATGCCCAACAGCACCTGGACGCCGAGCATATCCTCCTCCCTCGTGACAAGATGAGACATGACTGATTGGGCACTTTGGAGATGAATGTTTGCTCGTTGTGCCCTTTCCGCTTCGTGTGGCATGCCAGCTCCCTGCGGTGCGCGATATCCGATAGCGAGAACAATCTGGATTGCTGCCCAAGAAGCCCTGTTGCGGCTGAGGGGATTGCTGTAGAATTCTCTCAGCATAGCCATGAAGCTGCCCTGGCAGAACAGTGGGGTGACTTTGTTGGTGTCGCTGAAATAATGGTCTACCACATGAGCAATATCCTCAAGTGGTGGGACTGTCAAAGTCTTTTCTGGTAGCTGTTCATTGAGGCCTTGCTGCGTTGGTGTGATTGTCCAGGAGAGTGGCATGGAGCCTGGCCCGCAACACAGCCTCATTCCTTGATTTGAAGGCGATGTGCTTCTTGATAGCTGACTCGGAGAGACACTCGAAGTTGAACCCGATAGGTCTTTATACGCGGCTTCCATGCTAAGCACCTGCTGCAACTGACTCTCGATGCGTGTAAGTCGGTTCTCCAGAGCATGCCCCGTTATAGTCTGGCTAAGAAGAACACTGTGTCAGGACATGAGGTAGATTGGAGTTACGAAAACGGCTTGGGAAGGTATCTCGTAGCGTACCCCGGGGGTGATGCCGATGGAGGCGAGCTGATGGTGGACTGCTCCTTAGGTGCTGCGCTCTTTCGACGAATAAAGGTAGTCTTGCATTCGGCATGATACAGTATACAATTTGAGCATTGGGGCTTCAACATATCACATCTGATCTTCTTATTGAAACAGAGATCGCATGCTGCGAGGTTTCTCGCCCAGGATGGGGCAGTAAGTCAGCCATTGTAGTAAGGGTTCGATGGGTCCGGCATTTCTCCCTGTCTTGCACGAGAAGTACACCCAGTAGTAGGAGTACAACTCACCTTTTCGCCTGGCGAGGCTCATGGAGTCTCCTTTTCCTGAAGGTCTCGGCGAGTTGTCAGAGTTTTGGCCTATGACACTTGGCTTTGAGGCCATATTGCTGTTCTGCTGTCTGGAGGTGTGCTGCCGTCGTCTACAAGAACCACCGACGGGACCGCCGAGATTGTCTCATGGAAAACATGCTCGAACCTATAAATGATTGTTCCATCTCCTTGTGTGGCCACCTGACAAGTGGGAGGGACAAAGGACCTGGTCGTTGCTCTACATACGGCACAGTAGCGCCGGCCAACTTGCCGAAGAGCCTCAGGATGGCCAACGATCGAGAATCGATACATGGCTAAGAGGCGTCTTCGGCCAGCAGCGACTGCTTGCCCTGTTAGGAATCGTGTCCCACATCGGCTTCTCCAGTCCGACATCCGTGTGAGCCTTGAGCGACTGTGAAGGCTGTAGCAACCGGCTTTCGGAGAGAGGGGCTCCCTCATACGGCCCGGGGAGGAAATAACAAAGAAAAACCAAGGAATTCCAAAGAAGATGGACTTGAGTGGAGGGTGTGTAGAAGGGGGTGAGAAACGGTGATCGTGGAGGGGACGATGATTGTTGGATGAAGCATCCATTAGTCGGTGAGGAAGTGTAGTTCAAGAGAAAGAGGAAGCCACCAAGACGAGTCAAATTAAAGATGAGCGGGCAACTTCCGTATTTGACTCGTGAGTGCTGCATGCTGGCGCCAGCAACACCCCCCTTGCCGCCCCCCCCCCCTCATCCAGTGCGTCCAGCCCTGTTCTCCCAATAGATCGGTAAACTCCACGGCCGCGTGCCGCCGGATCCGGACCCGAAAGACTTGCTACAATAGTTACAGGTCAAGCATTTCCGGCCCCACGCCGTAGAAGATGAAGTGGTGGGATGGACAGTTTGGTTCCCCTCTCCTGACATCAATTGTCTGACGGCGGGCAATAGCTGCAGCATTGGCACGGCCAGCATCTATCCTGCGGCCTGGCAGTAAAAGGCTGCTCTCTGATGGGATTCGACGCATATTCTAGAACACACGGCGCCATTCGAAGCTTGATTCCACCGCTTGACCCCTTTTTCGTATGTCACCGCCACAATGGGGCTCGGCTCTCCATCATGCCCTATGGTCATTGATATCTGGTTGGGCAGCCAGGGACTCGGCCGAGAGATTGATGTGTAAAGCGCCGTGGGGTCGAAAGGCTCACTTTGTGGAGATGATCCAGTTAGATGATGCCTGCGTAGGGCTATGTGACCCTGGATTTGCGTGGGTAGTGATTTAGGCTCGTGCTCCGCGTAGCCCCTGCCGGTCCGATTTCTCGGGATTGTTTTCCTCCAGTTCTACTCATGGGCTGAGCAGGCGGTGGCTAGGATCACATCGAAGAGGCCGAGTAGTGTAGGCGAATCCGACAGCGTGGAGAGTCCCATTGTCTTGAATGAAGCCGAGTGCAACGTGACGCGGAGTTGAAGACATGCAGGCGCGACAAAGCTGCAACATGTGCATGAGTTGGGTCACTGGAGTCGCAGTGAGCCGCATGTGCTTATCCTGTGCCGCAGCTCTTCGCTCGACAGCACAGCAATGACTTGTCCCCATTCCATGGGCTAACGCTCAATCTGTCTTGAAGACATGTCATAATGGAATGTTGCTTTCCTTTGTTTGCTTTGATCAGAGAGGTATTGACTATCGTACTGCATCTGTGTTCCAGCAGATAGACCAGCTTAGGAAGAAGCACTCCTGGGAAGTGAGAAGCCAAGGGAGCCATCTCGGCTGAGTTACTGAAAGTGATGGTAGAGAGGGTGGTTTTTGCATGTGCTCGCGATCTGGCCGAGGCAATTCTGACCCAAGTCTTTATTGAGAACAGTGTGGTCACACCGTCTGCGACGTATGCCAGGAGAGGTACCAGGAACCTGGATTCTCCGTGATGTACTGCAGCACACCAACTCATCTTGCGCCTTGCCGGGATAAAGCACCGTTTGAGATCGCCTTTGCTAGGGTCGCCCGTCAAATGGATTATCATAGTGGTCACGCCCATGGGTCTTGGTTATCGTCTCGCGCTGATCATAGGTCTATCACGTATCGTTAGCCGCAGAGAGCAGGAATTCGTAAGCAATCAAAGCTTGCAAGAAAACTACCAAAGGTACAAGTAGGGACATCAAAGGTGCGTGTGTGTAAAGTCTGAGTATGAGTCTTTCAGAGCGCCTGCCTCTCTGGCCATCACGATAGGCTACCACGACCCCACGTGACGTAACACAGTACCTGTTCACATAGCCCTCACCTCTGAAGCACAAATACGAACAAGAGATGCACTTTCTCCAGCTCATTAAATGAAGCAAAACTCCACGACTTTACATGGCGCTAGGCTATCAGTCTCGAAGAAAAGCAGCTTCATGCACATCTTGTCCGTCCGCGGAAATAGTGTCGGAGAACAGACCTTGAACCCCGGTTCATTGCAGCTACTTATCAGCCGCTAGATACAAGGATCCGGTTTCTAGGGGTTCGTTCTTTACTTTGATCGTATTCCGTGACTGCAAGTCCCGAGACTGTCAAGATCATATACCGCTGGGAACGTCGTTGCGAAGACGATTCGAACAAAACATGCAAAGACTGTCTGACTAGAAATAAGAAGGTGAAATAAGGTAATGACTGCTGGGCACTCGGTCCGATATATGAGTGATTATGTATTCATCTGTATTCCCACTAGTTGTGTCTCTCGCCCATTCAGACATGTTTCCCACTTGACTGCGCCTCTCGATGATGCTTAGGTACATAAGAAAAGCGGCCTGCTGGCCGGGTATTTCCTCCTCCTCCAAGAAAAAGCAAGCCAGACGAGATCAAAACTCAAACGTCAACGCCATGCTGTGCATGTAAGAAAAGAACGCCCTTCCCAATGAAGATCTCAGGGATAAGTGAATGAATGCTCCTGCAAAACAAAAAGAAGAAAACAAGGCCGAACAGGGCTGACAAACTCCGGAAACCCATGCATTGTGTGCGGAACCAAACGCACATGCCTCACTCCGCTAATCCTTCAATCAGTGCCTCCCGATCAATACTGTCGGGCGTCAGTTTCGCTGGTGCACCCTTGCGTTTCTGTGATGCCCAATATGCCTGGAATCCTGGTATCGATCCCGCCTGGTTGATCCCCGGCGACCTGAACATCAAATCCTTGGCGCTATCGTGCTCAACAGACTTTGGCGAGCTCGTTGCCGCACGCGTACTCCTCGCCATGGGAATAGGCGACGAACCCCTGCTCATGCCTCCTCCACCCCAAGGTCGCCAATTGCCCCATCTCCAGGTTCCTCCGCTACTGTTGGCCGGAGAAGAATCAAGGCGTGCCTGAGAACCAGAAGCGGCGCGTGGTGTTGGAAGACCGAAGAAGTTGTCGCGGAGAGCGGCGTCGCTGCGCTTCGTGGATCCACGGGCAAGAGTCGGCCGGGCCGTGATACCTGTGATGACAGCCTCCGAGACTCCTAATGGGCGGAGAGTCATTTGGCTGGGTCGAACCTTGAGAGTGTGAATGTCTAAGCCTCCGCTCAAGGACATGATTGATTCATGAGACACGGCACGGCGTAACCTCGGGCGTGGCATGAAGTCATCCACTGAGTACTCCGAGTCCTCGAGAGCTGAATCCTCCGTCGACTCGGTCGAAGTCCCATTTGCTAAGCTCGGTGCATCGTCCAGCGGTTTTCCATCTTCGTCTTCTTCGTGTATGGTACCATCTATGCCGTGATGCTGTGGTGGATAAGCTCCTGATGGAGGGGTATCAGGGACGTCCACATAAGATAACGCCTGCAAACTCCGATTAGAGGATTCAGACGGGCGCTTTCGGTGAGAGACAGCCCACGTTGGAGACATTGGGTCAAATGCCGTGATAGGAGAGGTAGGAGGGTTGACATCTGGGAAGGCAGTGTCGAACATGGAGTTATGGCGCGTCGACTGCGGTGAGCTCGGAACGGAGGACGCAAACTCTGAAGGTGGATTAGAGAATCCTGCAAAGTTGTTGTCCTTGTCTGAGGAAGACAATAACGGTGGCGCCGTTGGCGAATGGCCAAGACGCCACTGACCGCCAGTGGTAGGCGTTGAGTAATTCGAGAGGACAGGAGGAGTGAAGACGCCGGGTGTCAGGCCTAGTCGTTTCTTCTTGGGTTTGCGAACTTCTTGCTTTGGCGTTACATGGTAGTGATGATGGATGTGCAGCTCCTGCGACAACCTGTGGCTCGCTGTCGATTCGGATTGTTGCGGATCGAGTTCCGCTTTCAGGGTCGGTGTCGCACTGACATCCTCTTCAACAGGCTGGTGATAGTTCAGCTGCTCGCGCAATGCCTGTATCTCGTCGTTGGAGTTCATGAGCATTTCCCTAAGCTCGGCAATGCCGAGTTGCAAATTTGCATTGTCTTCCAGCAACTCTCGCACGAAATGACCAACAACATTGTTACTGCCACCCTTCTTGATGTTCACCAACTGTTTCGTAGCGGCGGCCCCCTTAAGGCGGCCAGCAGCGGTATCGAGTTGTTTTTCGACCTCGCGCTGCCTCTCCATGCGACCAACCACTTCGGCGTGTCTTTCCTGCTCTAAACGTGCTTCCTTTTCCATGCGCTCGAGCTGATCTTGCATATTGAGGATACCTCTTTGCGCTTCTTTACATCTTTGGGCATGGGAACGTGCATCCTCTTGGGTCGTAATCAGTTCGCCTCGTAGTTTGAGTTGCTCTTCTTCGAGAATGGCGAGATGTCTCTCAGCATCTGCCGCACGAGCTGCTGCGCTCTCAAGCCTGCGAACGGCCTGTTGCGAGTAGAGGAGGCTCGCTTCGAGACTCTTGATTTTTGTGTCGGAATCTGCCACAGTATTGTTGAGCGCCTCGAGCTGGTCCAGTAGGCTGCGATTCTCCTCAATCTTGATGGCATTTTCAGCCTCAAGCTCTTGCTTATCGTGCTCTAGACGCTCGATCCGAGTAGTGAGATCAAGACGATCCCTCTCAGCATCGACCATATAGGCCTCATGCCGCGCAAGCAGCGCCTGTAAAGCGAATGTTAGCCCAGACTCCATCGACAACCTGTGGAAGCATGACCGGTGTGTCGTGAAGAAATTTGCAAAAACGAACAACAAAGGAGCGAGACAGCAAGATGAAGAGTTGAGATGAGTATTGTTAGGAATGCGGGTAGCATCATCAGCTGAGATGTTTGGTAACTCATCATCCGAGTTTGACCAGCCACGTTTGCTACCCATGACAGGAGAGGAAGGGCTATTCTAGGATCCCAACATGCAAGCGAAAAAGGAAGGAATGTAAGGAAATGAAGGCCTTAGGCGTGGCTTACCTGACCAAGTTGAGCGGCAATATGGACGTCTTTTTCCACGGTCTCGAGGATGGTGCTGTTGCGTTTGAGAAGGGCACAGTCGGATCGACCGCAGCAACAGTGCAAAGTGTTCGAGTCTGAGGCGTTGGGCAAGCGTATGATGCCTGATGAAGCCATCTTGGCTGCTGGGCTGGTCGTCGTCGTCCGTCAAGCAGTCGGCGTCGCGTGTCGTCGCTCACTCCCCAGCACCGGGGAGAATGAACGACAGCAAAGTGTGGCCGCGCACGGAGCGGTTCGCAATCTAAACTCTTATGTACCGGTCACGATTTCGCATGATACTGATGCCGTAGAGGATGTGGATGTTCGTAGAAGAGCGAAGATCAAGTCTGGGCCTAGACAGAGAGCGGGAGGGGCGAAGACGGAGCCGGACTCGGAATGCTAAGGCATGTCACGCGCGTTGGAATGCTGAGGCTGGTTTTGGCGTTTGGTCAAGCCGTTGCAGGCCGTCGCATAGGGCCTCGAGCGATGCAGCAGTTGCCAAAGAAGATGTTTTTTCTGGCGAGTATGGTGATGAAAAGCCGTCTAATTGCGTGTGGTCCGTGGAGCAAATAAGCAAATAATTGAATTCAAGCGCGCACGCGCCTCAGAAGACGGTCCCACGGCGTCACCCGACAAGGATGCGCGAACATAGAAAAACGCTAGGTGGGGAGAGTGGGCAGCTTCCGAGGACTGGCGGGAACGCAAGCTAGAGAGAGCAGAGTTGCGTCCAAGTTGGCGACGTTAGGATGAGACTGACAAGATGCAGGTAGCAGGTAGCGACGATGTTGAGGACGAGGATAAGGTAAAGGTGGAGGATGAGGCGCAACAAAGGAAGAGAGAGACAAGGTGACTCTGGATGAGCACGATCGTAGGGGAGGGTGAGTGACACAAGTGCAGCAGCAAGGCACAGGCACCAGTCAGGCACAAGCAGCGGGTCCAGGGGTCCTGTTCAGCGGGTCGAGCGCCCAAAGAAGCCCTAGTAGGCAGGCGAGGCGGGTTCGGTACAGACGTGCAGATGGAGGCTAGATGGAGTTCGCGAAGACAAAGTTCACGATGGATATGTCTGAAGATTTCAAAGAATGCTAGAAGTTGCAACTATTGATTCGCGTTCGCAGCCTGGTAAACAACGTGGCTGACACGGATGGTATTCGCACAGATGACGGCCATGCTCTCGAAGTCATCGTGGTCTCTGGCTCAACGGCCACACCACGAAGGACGTGGTGCTGGTTGATTGGCCACGGACGGTGCACAGGAGCGGCAGACTTGCTTGTGGCTGGACACTCGATTCGCTCTCAAGGCGGTGGTGCTGCACCCTGGCGCTGCACGGGAAACTGCATGAACGTGTTATCATTGTCGGTTAGGATCAAAGAGCACCCACTCTCTGTGTTCATGAAGGAGTGTGTTGTCAGTGACGTCGACGTGCTTAGTCTACAGTTGGTTTGGGTTGGAAGGGAACGGTGACGCGACGGTAAACAAAACGGAGCCTCCAACGTCTGAAACGGTGCGCACTATCCCGGCAACGTTACGCGCTGTGCGTACGGTACATGTACAGTATCTCGAGCTAGTGGGGCACCCCGCGTGAGTTGAGAACGGTAAACACTAAAAATGAAAGCTTCTAGTCTAGGTACATGGGAACGGCTCAATCCTCACCCACGGCGCAACTATCTCACCGATCAAACACGCTGCCTTTGGTGAATAGACTTTGAGATCCTGGCAAGCTTTCAATTCGTCTCCACAACCACGGTATATTCCCTCTGAGGCCATGTCAAATTACCAAGTTTGCTCGCCTGCGAAACCTCAAAGATCCCAGACAGCTCCAGGCCTAGCACCATTAGCGAATGCATGCGTCATCACATCCCACCCTCCTGCACCTCCTCCAGCCAGTTAGCATCACCACAATGTCAGCGTCTGCCACGCTGTGTCTCCATCCGGCATCCATCGAGCTCGTACGTTACCATATTCAACGACACTAACACCGTTCTCCCGTACCGTTATCAGAGCTACATGCATCGATTGCGTCTTCATCCCGCTCCATTGCCGATGCACAAGCTCCAACCTACCATCCCAGACTCATTCTCTCATGCACAGACCGCTCTCCTCCAACTAGAGTTGTCTCGACTGCCCCTCTCACTCTGACAAATTGGCCCCTCCTCTTCTTCGACTCCGAGTATTCTCCCCCTCAAACTTCCCATGCACTCTTCTCGCTCGATCTGTCGTCAACTTCTTCTCCAGACTAGAGCTCTCAACATACAGAAACAGCAAAATCGAACACTGTTTGCAACCAGCAGAGCCATGGCAGAGTACAAACTCAAAGACGTCACCTCTCTCCACCTTGGACCTGGTGTCAAGCGCGAGGTTGAGGTTGAAGGCATTGAGGGTGGAAAGGTCCTCCTACTCAACGCAGGTGGGAAAGTCCAGGCCGTTGGAGCGAAGTGCACCCATTACGGCGCACCACTCGTCAAGGGCATTCTGACGACCAACGGGCGTCTGACATGTCCCTGGCATGGAGGTAAGCTTACCAGTATTCTCTTCGACCGCTCTTGGGACCTTCTCTTACAAGACTTGTGTAGCCTGCTTCAACGCAAAGACTGGTGACGTCGAAGATGCGCCGGCACTCGATTCCCTCCCCATATTCAAGGCTGTTGAACGTGATGGCGCAGTCTACATAACTGGCGATGAGTCCGCCATCAAGTCATCTAAGCGCAAGCCCAACTTCAGGTGCAACGCTTCCGGCGGTGCGCAAAAGGAGAAGGTTGTCATAATCGGCGGTGGTTCCGGCACTATTGGAGTCGTTGAAGGTCTGCGGGAGAATGGCTTTGACGGACCTCTCACTATCATCTCCAAAGAGGGATACCTGCCTATCGACCGACCGAAGTTGAGCAAGGCCCTCATGACTGACGCCGACAAGCTCGCGTTGAGAGATAAGGCTTGGTTTGAGAGTGGTGCTGTGGAGTGGGTTGATGGTGAAGTGAATGCCGTGGATTTTGCCGACAAGTCTGTTACTACAAGCAACGGAGACAAGTTCGTCTATACGAAACTCGTTTTGGCAACAGGCGGCACTCCAAGAAATCTCCCTCTTCAGGGATTCAAGGTTCTTGGTAATATCTTCACTCTTCGCTCGGTCCACGACACCAAGAAAATCGTCGAGGCAATTGGTGATAAGGGCAAGAAGATCGTGGTCGTGGGCTCATCCTTCATCGGAATGGAAGTCGCAGCTGCGACTAGCGCAGACAACGATGTCACTGTCATCGGCATGGAGAAGGTGCCCTTGGAGCGTGTCCTCGGCGAGCAAGTCGGCGGCGGCATCCAGAAGATCCTTGAGGGCAAGGGTGTCAAGTTCCACATGAACGCAGGTGTTGACAAGGCTGAGCCTTCTGGTTCTGATCCGTCGAAGGTTGGAGCTGTCTATCTCAAGGACGGCACCAAGCTCGAAGCCGACCTCGTCATCCTGGGTGTTGGTGTTTCGCCCGCTACCGAGTTCCTCCGTGACAACAAGATCATTCGCCTCGAGGACGACGGCTCTCTGAAGACCGACGAGAACTTCTCTGTCACCGGCGTGCGCGACGTCTACGCCATCGGCGACATCGCAACCTTCCCGTACCACGGCCCCGGCGGTGAGGGCAGAACCACTCGTATCGAGCATTGGAACGTGGCTCAGAACGCAGGTCGCACTGTCGCACGCCACATCACCAACCCGACTGCGACACCGGAGAAGCAGTTCATCCCAGTCTTTTGGTCGGCGCTTGGATCACAGCTGCGATACACTGGCAACACTGTCGGCGGCTGGGACGATGTCGTTGTGCAAGGAAACCCTGCAGAGGCCAAATTCATTGCGTACTACACGAAGGGCGAGACGGTGCTCGCTATGGCCAGCATGGGATGGGACCCTGCCATGTCCCAAAGTATGGAGCTGATGAGGTTGGGCAAAATGCCTGGTAAGTCGCAGTTCCAGGACGGGTTGGATGTGACGACACTGGGTCCCCCGGAGTAAGCAACAAAGATTACGACCTTGCAGCCATCTAGGCAAATACACGACATAATAAATCTCCTTGCTATTCCTGTCATGGATCGTTAAATCCGTAGTGAGCCCAATTGGGCGAGTTGCCACAAGAGTCTTGTGTGTTGTATTGAAGTCCAAAACCAGCCTGGGTATAAACACCACCATCTTGCTCTGGATCCCCCTTTCGCTCCTCCTCGGCTCAAGATGTACTGTCTTCCGTATCTACGTTTTCTCCCATGACCATTATTACTGCTCTGCAGCATGTCCCCCCTCATACAGCATACAGCTCCATTCCGTCCCCTTCACTGCCCGACCCTCTCAACTCATACATCCCGCTCTTCCCTTCCGAGTCACCGACGACTAACAGCTTCGCATCGACCGAGAAGGACAGTTCGGTGACTCGCCCCAAGTGCTCCAGCTGCTCGAACCCTTGCCTCCTCATACCGCTCACCGCTTCGCCGGCCTCCTTGTCGGGCCAGTTCCAGATCTCCGAGCCGGTGCTCAGGTCCAGGATCGTGAGGTTGCCCCTGGCGGACAGACCACCGCTCACGTCGCAGTAGGCCACGTAGCGACAGTCTGGAGAGACGCATGTCGTGGGGGTGTTGGGGATGCGATAGATGCGGGTGGTGTTGGCGCTGAGATCCCACACGAGGACGATTTTGTGCGGGACGGGCACGGAGACCAGGTTGTAGCCGTCCCCGCGCTTGTTCAGGACGGTACGGAATGTTGCCGGGATCCAGATGGAGGCCACGGTACTTCCGTAGGTGACGAGATCGGAAGGAATGGCGGTTTCGAGCTCCGGGTATTCGGACGGCCGGTTGACGCGCCAGGGGGTGTGCGACTCGGAAGCCGTGTCACCGATGTCCCAAGCGGCGAGGATGACCTCTCGGTCGGGTGGAGGGTTGCCCATGCGTGGAGGCCGAGGTCCGGCTGCCGCGACGAGGATGGGGCTCGTCGGCGAGATGGCCAGCTCCGGATACTGTGGTACGAACGGCAGCCCAGTTTTCCTCAGCTCGATGGTCCTCGATTTCGCAAACGGCTTCTTCCCCCGCGCCGCGCTGAACAGTTCCACCACCTCTCCTTGGTTACGGTACAAGGCGATCTGACTCCACGCGTTCTCCGTGAACTCAAACCTCCCGGCCGTCCATCTGTCGGCGCCATCCAAGCTCTGGAGACACTTCTTGGCAGTCCAGTTCCAGATCTCGACGGTGCGGCCGAACTTGACGGCGATGGCGACGAGGCTCGACCCATCCGAGAGGATTGCGTGGCTGCGGATGAGATAGTCTCTCGAGCGAGATTGTGCGTCGGTGTAGGAACTGAACTTGATGGTAGCGTGGACGGTACCGTCGTCGACTGACCAGAAGCGAACCAGGTTGTTTCCATGCTTGGTGGCGAGGGTGGAGCCGTTTGGGGAGAGGTCGAGGTAGTAGACGGTGGAGTTATGCTTCTTCTTGCCCTTTTCTACGCTGCCGTCCAGGAGTCGCGATGGGAGGAGCGTGACGCTGTTGGCCGAGCTGATGGCACTGGCACGATCTGTCGAGGCGAAAGAGCGTTGGGCGAGCGAGGTTCTTCTCGTCTCCGGCTCTGGCGCGGGAGGGCGCGGGACAAGGAACGAGCTGATGTGTTGTTGTCGGGCAGAGGGGATGCTGTTCACGGATGCGACGTCAGAGAGAGAGGCTCTGTCAGAGCTCGAGGATTGAGAGAAGCGGAGGATGTCGAGAGATGTAGGTGTCTGGGCCTCGTAGGAGTCATTGGAGGAGATGCGGTAGGAGTTGCGCGTGGTAGCCGGTATCGCAGGCAGAGGTTTCGTAGGAGGAGGGTGAAGGGGGCTCGAGATAGAAGCTGTGGAGGAAGCGGTAGATGGGCGTCTCTGCGGTTTTGAAGTAGCCGCGATATGGGGGCGAAGGTTGTCTACGGTCAAGGGAGGCCGAGAAGAATTCTTCGGGGAGGAGAGTTGACGAGGACGAGGACTCGGGCGTTGCTGATCTCTGGTTGAATCATCATGAGGCTGGTAGGTGATGAAGATTTCATTATCTTCAAGTTGAGGAAATGACCTCAACCGATCGACACGAGGTGATGGGGAATGCTGAATAGGCGAGCCATCTCCATAGGAAGAGGAGGGTGGAAGTTGATTTGTCTGCGCGCGAAGGGCGCTTGGTCGCGAAGATGAAGTGCGGCGGCGAGAGGGTGAAGATGGCACATAGGGATGATGTGAAGAGGTGCCGAGAGAACTCTTTGCCGATGGAGGACGTGGGAAGGCTGAGTAGGAGATGCTGGTGTTGAGGCGACGCAGGTTCGCGCTGTAAGTTGATTCTGTCAGTTGATAGTCACGACGCGAAGAAAGGAATAGGAAAGAATAACGGGCGTAAGACAAAGAGAAGACTTACGCGACCTGGTCAACCTCGTCGGCAGCCATAAGGAGGAGGAGACGGAGCTGGAATGTTACAACGGCGATCGCATTTAAGGATGAGACATGCGCGTCAGTGCGTTTCTTCCTCGTCTAGATCCGAGCCGATCGCAAGCGGAATGGACAGCCGCAATGCAAGAAGCAAAGATGAAATACAAGACTAGATTGAATAAAGGCTGCAAAAGTAAAAGGAAAACACCTTGCAATCCAGTAGTCCAGAGGAGGAGGGTGAAGAAGCTTGTTCCTCAATCCGGAGTAGAGGGTGAGGGGCGCCGAAGTATAGCTGGCTGTCATTCAAGTCAGACTAGGCCGTGAACGACAAAAGGAGCGAGACCTTTTTCTTTCTTTCTTCGAAACTCCAGTTTGCCCTCATTAACGGTGTGGTGTATCCCTTGGAAAAGGCAATATATAGGATGAACCCGCCGAGGATCTACTCCCAACTTCAATGGAGAAGAAGAAGAAGAAGAAGAAGAAGAAGAAGAAGAAGAGGAAGAGGAAGATCGAAAGTAGGAGAATGAGTGAGAGGAAATCCGGGGTGAAGAAAGATGGGGTCGAGGAGGCTTGATGTAGGACGACCAGTCAAGGCAGAATCCAGAGAGGACTGAGGTACAGCCTCGAAGGACAAAGGCACACAACGAGGTCAGCGAGCTGCAGGGGCCCGCTCCGTTGGATGGGCTGAGCTTGTGTTTTTCTGCAACGAACGGGAACCGGGTGAGACGTGCAGCTGCAGCAAGATCAGTGGTGTGGTGGCGTAAGTAATCCTCGGTATCTTCTTGACTGTGTTCTGTTCTAGGTTTGCATGTGGGAGAGAGAGAGGAAGATGATGATGTTTGCGTGCGAGAGAGAGAGAGAGTGTGTGTGTGCTTGCCTTCACTTCAAGCCGAGATGGATGTGTGGATCAGAGTCCAGCGAGCAGAAGAGGAAAAAAAATGCACATGTTTGGATCAGGAGTGTGTCCTTGACGCGCACCCGTCGTCGTGTGACAAACAACTTGCAACTTCATCAAACCTAGCATCTTCATTCGTCCCGGCCGAGTCCAGGCGAGTGAAGGAGTACCGATCAGTACAGTACCAGGAGGGAAATCTGCCCATGTTGCTGTTGCTAGTGCGGGCGGCTGATGGCATGTTATCCACAAGTCGTCCGAGCAGGGGTTGGGAAGGGCTTCTTCTGATTCTCCTCATCCTCCTCACGATCCCAGTCACTAATAGTTCCGTGGAGGCTTGGGGCAGCTTTCAAGCAAAATGACAGGCTTAGTCCGGGTGGAGAAAAAGGTTCTTCAGCCAGGGGCTGGACCATGGGGTAGACAGGGGACCGGGGGGAACATGGTGATGGTGGCGCTGGGGGAACGTGCGGGTGAGGAGGAGCGAGGCGATAGGCTTGAGGGAGGGCTTGTCCGAATGGGAGAAAAGGCTATGACAGTCGATTGATTGGATTGCCCGGATGAGTGACGCTTGGGGATCCAGCAGAAGTGATGATGCAAGCCACGTCGCATGGTCGTAGATGAACAGGCAGGCAGTCGGGGAAGCCTCAAGCCAAAGTGTGAAGAAATTACACGCTGATCCTGCAATGCCGACACGGACGCACATAGGCTGATCTCGTCATTCGTCAGTCGACCTCAATCGCACACAAGCACAAGCCAAACATGCAAAATCAGCTTCAGATTTCATGTCCAGTGACCAATGTGTATGGGTGCACGTACAGTATGTCGGAACAAGACCTGGCGCGGCCTCAGTGACCGACTTCCAGAGGTGAAGCTAGCAGCTCATGCAGCATGCTAAGACACAAGGCTAGTCTAGCAGAAAGCCGGACCGACGGGATGGTGTCTCTTGGATGCATCCCTGTTGTCACCAACGATCATTCAATCCTGGGTGCCACATGAGGAACGTTTGTGGGTGTCGAGGAGGAGGAGGAGGAGGAGGACTCGAAGGAGGGGCATGATGGTACCGTAGTTGTTGTTAGGGGTGGTGAGGGGCGCAGAAGTCCACCGCGAGTGCGCTAGAAGCACAAACCACCACCACTACAGCTGCAGCTGAAGTGCAGTGCAGTGCTGTTGCCTGTCGCGCTTCATGCCTGTAGTGGGTTCTGCTGGCGCTAGAGGAAATCCCGGCCGCTGTCGAGGTCAAGCTTCACTTGAATTTGGAGCTGGTCGTCTGAAGCCATTGGTGCACATCGCAAGTTACAGTATGATGGACTAGGTCTCATATGATACATGTCAAGTAACTCCTGGCTTGCTCTCTCTTAGCGCGGACCTGTCATGGTCATGGCGAGCTGTCATTGCCCTTTATGTAAATGGAAAGGATTCACGGCGTTCTCGTTCGCGCGTATGATAGCTAAGGTCAGGTAGGTAGGTAGGTACTGTATGATATAGAAGTTGGTACCTCTCAGGTTATAGTCCAGCCATCAGGTAACAGTCCTGCGATGTACATCTCAACAGGGCACATCTCACGTCAATTGCAAACTCTGCATCGTAGAACAACCATCATCATCTCTGCCTCCTTCGCGAGCAGATTAGCCCGTACGGTATGAACATGATGCATGCGCAAACGCAAGGTCCGTCCATCCCTGCAACATAGTTGCCAGGAACAAGAGCCAACAAAACACCAAGAAATGGCAAGAAATCGATCGCACTGACAGGGCCCAATGTCGTATCATAGTCCCTGGGATTGTTCAATGCAACACACAGACCGTTGTGATCTGCGTCGCATCCCGTCTTGGGCAGCACATGGGACAAGGCTTACATCGCTGCCAGCATCATGCACGCTCTCACGTCCACGACACTGGCCCCAGGATCGCCCCTCTGCGCATGCTGCAGCCATCAGCCACTGTGTGTGGGGGATCGGCGGCTGGTGCAAGGCAATGCGCTGCGCTGCACTGCACTGCACTGCATTCTGGAATATTGGGTATATTGTCATACCTTGCATAAGCTGGGTCACTCATGTAAATAAATGGCTGTTCAAGTTCCGTTTCCTCTCGGATCCAAGGTGAAGGAAGGCTGGGGAAGAGTGACGGACGGAGGAGGGCTAAAGAGAATGCGCGCGAGAGCTGAAAAAGCAGCCCAGTATCATATCATACACTAGACAGGCCGCGAAGAAACCCTCGGTCCCAAAAGAGACTTGCTTGCATAAGTAGGTATGTATTGTACTGCAATCGATGAGGTCCAGGGTCCCGGTTCGCATCGAGAACAGCCTTTGGGCTTTCAGCTGATTCCCACGCGGCCTCTAACAATTACGTGCAAACCAAAAAAGACGTCGGCCGCGATAGATCCCGACAGGTACAGGATAAAAGACCAATGGATCGTTCCCACAATTTCAAGTCTGGGGCCCCCCATTTGGCTCAACGCCACCGCCGGGTATTGCACCGAATCTAGCGCCCGAAATGGAAGAGCTTCGAGAAGGCTGTGGATGGGGGAGACGGAAAGAGAAACCAAGACTCGAGATTCAGCTTGTTGGTCTGAGCTTTTGTTCCGGCTTGCGCTTCTCGAATTTCGAGTGGGACTCTGGGAGACATCGTCGTGTCAAAGGTGGAGAGGCATTACTTGAGAGGAATAAGTACATAGAGCAGAACTGGTTCGTGCACAAACTTGCTGGGACCTGGGCCTGTGACGGGCGGAGGGCAAAGGCCTCTTCAGGTGTAACTACTTTTCTTCCGATGAGACATTGTGCTGAAATCAAGAATAATGTATGTTGCTGTCGCCAAGGACGACGAGCCGAGGACCTAGCACCATGGAAGAGGACCAGCCACGAGCAGGGCCACTCCACGGGGAAGAGTCAGAGAATCCGGAGACCCCAAGCCCGTTCAATAGTCACGGTACCAACGTGTCTAGTGCCTTGAAAGGTGCAGGAGACCACGGCCGACTCATTTGGCGTCTGTGGCTTGCCGATTTGCAGTAGACGCAGTAGACGCCGCCTGGACTCTCCCTGTCTGCCGTCACAAGCGTTTCGTTTGACAACGTATGCTGAGGAAGCTCTAGACAAGATAAGCTTCTTTCACTTCCCGCTGGTCGTCGCTACTCGCTAGTTCGATATAGTGCTGACAGAACGTGTCGGAGGTCCTGATCGGGGGACCTTTGGGTCTACGACCACGGCGGTATCTTGGAATAGAAACTCGACCCGTATCATTGACATGGCCGCCAGGCATGCATGACGGTTCCTGCAGGATCGTCCTAGCAAAAGACAGTCCTTGATATACGCAACAGAGTCAATGAAAAGTAGCGTCATAGTGTGAAGTGTGTATCACTTACCGGAGATTCATATCCCATGCTCTTCCATTGACGAAGAACATTTGTATCAGCGAGATCCCGTCATCGGCCACAGTTGAGTCGCCAGCTATTGCGTTTACATCCCACAATAGGCTCAACACGATGGATCCGAGGTTCTAGTTACGGTTTAGACCCAAAGAGCGATACATCGAGATCATATGACTTGGTAGTGTTGCCATCTCCACGTTTTTGGGAGGACCTAGCTGGGCGCCGACTGCCTGGTAGCAACGTGGTTAGCCATGACAGATAGGTTCAGGAACTGCCTCTTCTCCCTAGCATGCGATGTTTGAAGATGAAGAGATTGATTCCAGACCCCTGCCTGCATTTGTCCAGGGTTGTGTCGCATCTGGCGATGGGTCACGCGGCATTCGATGCCGTACCTTCCACAGGGGACGAAGTGATCTCATCATGAGGCCCTCATCTGGCAAATCAGACACCCCAGGGTTCACAAATCCAGCAATATGGCATATCGAATATCGCAATCGAAGACACCTTTGGACATTTGTCCCCATCTCAAGGCTGTTTTCACCGAGTGCCCCTCTTCATGCACTCCATCTGGCGGGGGGACAAACAGCGTCTCAAGGCCCGCAGGACCAAACGCTCCGACATCCATGACGTCGCCCGCGATTTTATCCCCGTCATCGTCATGGATGCTGCCGCCTGCCAGCCTGGAGAACGAACTGATCTGCCGACTCTATCAAGTGAAATCGCTTGCTGACGGTCCGTTGAGGATCATTGAAGCGCAAAAAATGGATGGGGTCGCGTTGCATTCTGCGCGGAGAGGGCACTCTGACTGCACATTTTCGTAGGCCCGTGATGACGAGAGGTGATGGAGCTGTCTCCGGAAGGGTTTTTAATGGGCATTGGCTGCTGCTCTTTCCGAAGAATTCTTTCACAGTTCTTCCCATCAGGTATATCTTCACTTGCCATTTTGATCCATAATTTCAACATCAGAATCACTTCACGAGTTCAGTACCACTAAACGAAGAATACGAACATGTCTGTTTCTCAAGCTGCAGGCCTCGTGGAGAAGGCCGTTGGCCATGATGGCAGCACCGTCACACAGCAAGATGTTGCCAACTACAAAGAGACAGGCGACGCCAGCCAGACTATGAAGGCTCTTGTCTGGCAGGGCAAGAACAAGGTCGAGATGGGTATGATGCGACTTGAACAGATCTCCTTACTGAACACAACACTAATAACGGGTTTCCAAAGCCGATGTTCCCAAGCCTAAGATTATCGAGGACCGCGATGTGATCCTCAAGGTCACCGGCAGCACCGTCTGCGGCTCGGATCTTCACCTCCTCCACGGCTCTGTCGTTCAGCTCTCAGCCGGCGACATTCTGGGACACGAATTCTGCGGTGTTGTTGACCAAGTTGGCTCCGCCGCCAAGGGCATCCAGGTCGGCAAGCGCTATGTGGCTTCGTTCCAAATTGCTTGTGGTGACTGCTTCTTCTGCAAGCAGAAGCTCTCGTCGCAATGCGAGAAGACAAACTCGAACACCACAGAGCGAGCTATGTACGGTGGCCAGACGGCCGGTATGTTTGGGTACAGCCACTTTGTTGGTGGATTCGCCGGAGGTGAGTTGCCGAGGTCTTCGATGCAAAGAAATGTCCGGTGACTGAACCCTACTCTAGGTCAGGCTGAGTACGTCCGTGTTCCTCTCGGAGATGTGAATCTCTTGGAGATCCCAGATGGTGTGCCAGATGAGAAAGGTAAGAAATACTAAGATTCAAGTGCAAAGATGCACTGCTGACAGGAACAGCCCTCTATCTCTCCGATGTCTTGGCCACCTCCTACAATGCCGCCAAAGACACGGCCATCTACGAAAATGAGGAAGTCGCCATTTGGGGTGCCGGTCCTATCGGCCAGATGACCGGCATCTTCGCCCTCGGCGAGGGTGCGAAGCGCGTCATCTTCGTCGACACCGAGCCTCGCTTGACCTTCATCAAAGAGCACTGGCCCGCTGAGCACAAGGACAAGGTCGAGTACATCGACTACAAGAAACTGTCTTTCGGTGCCACCAACAAGGAGACTGTTGTCAGCAAGCTCAAGGAGATGTGCGGCGGACGTGGTCCCGACGTTGCTATTGAGTGTGCCGCGGGAGAGTATCCCAAGGGCTGGCTTCACACCATCGAGCTGGCTGTCGGTGCTGAGACTGATACAAGTGAGCTGCTCAACGAGATGATCGAGAGTGTGCGCAACTACGGCCGTGTCGGCGTGACTGGCATCTACGTCGGCTACGTAAGTTTACAAACACAAGGGGGCTTGAGCTCAGAGTGATGAGACTGACATGCACATGCAGACCAATCACTTCAACATCGGTTCGCTCATGGAGCGTGGCATTCGCCTGATTGGCAATGGCCAGGCCCCCGTACAGAAGTACTGGGAGGAGCTCCTTGAGATGATCCAGAAGGGCAAGCTCGACCCGCTGCAGATGGTTTCTCACCGCGTGCGTCTCGAGGACCTCGACAAAGTCTACTACAAGTTCGAGCAGCGCGAAGACGGCATGCAGAAGGTGTTTGTGGAGACCAAGTTCTCGTTCCCAGCGGCCAAGGGCTCTCCTGCCTTGACAACCTACTAAATCTGGGGAGAAGGTGAGGAGAAGACTGAATGAGAGACGAAGTGATGATGAGATGAAGACAGACCATGAGTATAGCCATAGGTCGATATATTAGTACAGAGCTTTCATGCCTGGTAATTTGAGAAGTGTCAAAGGAAGACTCGTTTTGATATACGCCAGACATGCCTGGTGATGCTCACTTCTTCTGCACAAGTCAAGGCGCCACGACAACAATTAGGCTCAATGACAATAATACCATTAGAACCTCACTATATTTCTTCTACAATATAATTACACCATGTATATATTTCCGACCTGCAAGAGTTTGAGCAGCACCATGTCCAAGTGAAATTCATTCGGGTTAGGGTTATCCCCCATGTATTGGAGCCACATCTCCTGTGCCTACGAACAAGCTCGTCTCACCTCAACCTCACGAACGTTCCCGAAACCTTCAACCCAACCAACTGTTGATACACCATTTCCAAGGATGTCGACGAAGCGAAAACCTCCGAAGGCTGCCGACGCTTCTTCCAGTAAAGATGCTGTGGAAACATCCTCCCAGTCACCAGCTGCCTCATCCATGCTCAAGGGCGCCTCCCTACTCATCATCCTCCAGCTGCTCTCCCGCGTCCTGACTTTCATCGCCAACCAGCTTCTCCTCCGCTTTCTCACCGCCCCTCTCCTCGGCCTCTCCACCCAGCTCGAGGTCTACTACCTGTCCGTACTTTTCTTTGCTCGGGAGAGTCTCCGCGTCGCCATCCAGCGACAAGGCATCTCGGATGCCCCCGGCGCGGCGGCGGGAGGAGTGAAGGCGGCACGGCAGCGTGAAGGCCAGGCTGTGGTGAATCTTGGATACCTGGCAATTGCACTGGGTGGCTTCGTCAGCGTTGCTTTGGGAGCGATGTACCTTCATTACGCCACGGATGCGACCCTCGGCACGCCTTATTTGGTGGAGAGTCTGTATCTTTATGGAATCGCCTCCATGGTCGAGCTTCTCTCCGAGCCTTGCTTCGTTCTCATGCAGATTCGCCTTCAGTTCGGCACGCGAGCTGCCGCCGAGTCTATCGCAACTTTCCTGCGCTGCTTCGTTGTGTTCGGCTCCGCAGTCTACGCCAAGCGCCACCATCTTCCCATCGGCGTCCTACCCTTCGCCCTCGGCCAGCTCACCTACGGCGCGGCTTTGCTGCTTGTCTACGTGATCTCAGGCTACCGCACGGCATCATCCACGGGCTTTTCTCTGCTTCCTCAAAGACTGTCCTCGGTTGAAGGAGCTTCGCACTTCTCCCTGGGCTACTTCTACAAGCCGACAGTCAGCCTCGCCGGCAGCATGATGGCCCAATCTGTTGTCAAGCACCTTCTCACCCAGGGGGACACCTTTCTTGTCTCGCTGCTCTCCGCAGCGGATGTCCAAGGTGTCTATGCCTTGGCCAACAACTACGGGGGTCTCCTCGCTCGTCTCCTCTTCCAACCAATCGAAGAAAGCAGCAGAAGCTACTTTTCACGCCTCCTTGCCTCGCCGGCCGCACTTGTACAGGTACCCAAGGGGGGCAGCCCCTCGACAAGTGCGTCGTCCGCGGTGATCGAGGCAAGGCAGAGCTTGCACACCATCCTCAGGACCTACGTCCTGTTGTCACTCCTGATTGTGAACGTCGGGCCTTATGTGGCACCTCACTTGCTCGCTATCGTCGCAGGTTCCCAATGGACCAGCAAGGGAGCTGGCGACGTTCTCGGCTTTTACTGTTACTACATCCCCTTCTTGGCTCTCAACGGTATCACGGAAGCTTTTGTCGCCTCTGTAGCAACGGAGACACAGGTCCATCGCCAATCGTTCTGGATGGGGGGTTTCTCGGTCGCTTTTGCCGGCGCGGCTTTCGTCTTCATGAGAGTGTTCTCTCTCGGAGCCATCGGTCTGGTCCTTGCGAACATCATCAACATGCTGTGCCGTATAATATGGAGCGCACACTTCATCACTGCCTTCTTCAGTGACCATGGCGCCTCGTTCGACATTGCGTCACTTTTCCCGGGCGGCCTTGCTGCTGCGTCAGTCGCCAACATCGCAGCAATGCGGTGGCTTGAACACAACGTTGCCTTTCACGAGAGCCCGATTTATGCTTTGGCGGGAGCCATTGGGGCAAGTCTGCCAATACTTTTATTCTTGTACGTCCAACATGCTCTTGCTCTTACTCCCAAGTTTTGTCCATCTGTCGCTGACCGAACAAAACCGTAGTGCATACTCTGAACGAGGCCTCATTCTCCAAGCCCTAACTCAAATCAGAGGACGGAGAAGCGCCGCTGCGAAAACAAAATGATACCCTCTATATGAAAACCCAAAGCTTTTTGTAGCATGAAGCAAAATATCAATATAGACAAAACTTAATCAAATGTGATCTTGGTCGACTTCTGGTTCATGTCAACGTCCTTGAAGAATGAGCCGTACATGTCGTGAGTCTTCTTCTTGACCGTTGTGCCAAACTTCATGAGATCCTCAGGCACGGGCTGGTTCGCGCCGCGAAGGATGTTGATCAGTCTAGCAGAGGTATGTTAGCAGCATTCGCATGGACTTCGGGGTCGGCTTGGGGGACGTACGAGCCAGAGTGTGCCTTATCCTGGATGGTGAAGAAAGTGATGGCCTCGCCAGTCTTGCCAGCTCGGCCTGTACGTCCGATACGGTGGACGTAATCCTCAATCGTAAGTGGGAACTAGACATGGAATCAGCAAGCACTCATACAAGTCTTCCTTGACCAGCACTTACAGTGCAGTTGATGACCAGCTTGACCTCGGGGATATCCAAGCCTCGAGCTGCTACATCGGTAGCCACAAGGACAGGGGTCTGACCAGTCTTGAAGGCTTCGAGACTCCTCGTCCGCTGTTCTTGCCTCAGGTCACCGTGAATACCACCGACGTTGATGCCCTTCCTTTGCAACATCTGCTCGACCCTGGTAGCTTCCTTCTTGTACAGACAGAACACCAAGATCCTGTCGTCACGTGCCTTGCCCTGCTGGCGCTGCTTAATGAGCTGCACCAGGCGGAACTCCTTGTCACGGGGCTCCATAACCTCGACACTCTGGGTAATTCGAGAGTTTGCCTGCAGCTCAACGCCACCGTTTGCAGACTCCTTGCCGTGTGCACCAATCGTGATCTTGATGGGGTTAACCATGAAGGTGTTTGCAAGTGACTGCACAGACTGAGGCCATGTGGCTGTGAACATGAGGGTCTGGCGCTTCTCCCGTGGAGGGCACGAGCCCAGGATCTGCTTGATGTCCTCCTCGAAACCGGTGTCGAGCATACGGTCGGCTTCGTCAAGGACAGCGAACTTGACCCCGCTGAGGTCGACGGTGCCGTCAGACATGAAGTCTTTCAGGCGACCAGGGGTGGCAACAATGATATCGGCACCCTTGTTGAGCAGTGCCCTTTGGTCGTCCTTTGATGCGCCGCCGAAAAGACAGACGCTCCTTAGGCGCACGAGGCCTGCAAGCTTGGAGAGCTGCTCCTGTGTCTGCATAGCCAACTCGCGGGTCGGCGAGACAATGACCGCCTTGACACCACGCTTCCCCACAGCAAGGACCGACTCTACACAAGGCAGAGCGAATGCCATGGTCTTTCCAGATCCAGTCTCGGCAACTCCGACGGTGTCGCGACCGGAGAGTGTGAATGGCCATGAAGCAGCCTGGATAGGTGTGGGAGCCTTGAAGCCAGCGAAGGGTGAAGGACGTTTCTCGAGGAGGTTGGAGGCAGGGAGGTGACGGAATTCAATAACGGGCCGGAGAGTGATGGTTTTGGTGAGGGGGTCGACGATGGAGATCTCGTTCTTGGTCATGAAAGAGTCGATGTCGGATTGCGGAACCTCAGAAAGGCTGAGGGTCTGGACGTAGGAGGCATCATCTTCCGCAACAGCAGGCGCAAGGGGTTGTGGCTCATCAGTCTGGACGTTGCCGTTCTCCTCCTCCTTCTTCTCCTTCTTCTTGTCCTTCTTGTCCTTCTTGGCCTTCTTCTCTTCCTTGCTCTTCTTATCCTTCTTCTCCTTGGCCGGTGCCTCTTCAGAAGCAGCCTCTACCTCATCGCCTGCCGAAGTCGACACATCCTCAACTGCGTTCTTAGCCTTCTCCGCCTTCTTGGCCTTCTTGGCCTCCTTGCGCTCTTTCTTTTCCTTCTTCAGACGAGCCTTCTCTTCGGCGCTAATGTCGGCATCGTTGACCTTGGTCTTCTTGGAGGGGCGAACGAGATGCTCGTCCCCGTTGGCCTCTTCGGCACGACGGTGTTTGGTCGCAGCCATCGTAATATATGTCGCAATCGCTGAGTTGTGACTCTTTGCTGAGATGCAGAGAATGCGATTGGGTTTAGTATGTACTCGACTGGATGGGCGGCGCTGGTGGCGGTGGGAATCGCAGGACCCCGAAGAAAAAAATGGTTATCGATACCAAATCCCTGCCAACATCCCACTCTGCCTGGAGTGCGCTAAACCGGTCCTTCGGCGGATCCGTTCTCCCGCGTAGAGCAGCGTGTCGCGAAAAGGGTGGCCAGCTGCGTGTGACCAATAATCCCATCAGAGAAGACTATCAGCGACGCAGTCATTGGCCAGCATCCAGACATCCTGCATCAAACCACACGGCAGTAGATAGACAATTGCTTTCCCCCGCGTTTCCCGCATCATCGACTCCCCCCGAACGCCCGTGGACAAGCCTTGCGATTGCGATTCCCCAACTTCATTGCGATATCCTGCCTTCGTGGCGCAACTCAAACCGACTTGGTTCAGCGAAATACACACACTACCAACCATCACGATGGGCTGGCTTTGGGCATCTCCCTCGCCACAGAAGCCATCGACGCCGGTGCAGAATAAATCCTCTACCGCACAGGCGCAGGCAGCAGCACCCAACGAGCCAGTCGACCCCGAGATCCAGAAGTTCTACGACCTGTTCAAGGGCGACAATAGTTCATCATCGACCACCAAGAACACCCAGACCTCTTCCTCCACACAAAACACATCATCATCTACACAACAAACGACCTCGTCCTCTCCAACAACCTCCGAGACATCATGGTTCTCCCTCCGCAAATCCAAGGCCGAACCCGTCCCAGAAGCACCCATCCTCTCTCCCATTACTGAATCCCTCCTACCGACAGAGATGTCCTGCCGTCAAGCCTTTGATCAAGCTTGGGCCTGCAATGGCTTCGGTGGACAATGGAACTCCGTGTACCGCTACGGGTCCATGCGTTCCTGCAGCGAGCAATGGGACGATTTCTGGTTCTGCATGAGGACCAAGAGTCAGACAGGCAAGGTGAAGGAAGATCTGGTGCGCGCCAGGTACCGGGAGAAGGAGTGGAGGAAGTACGGGCCAGGGAAGCCGAGCAGCGAGGATATTTGGGAGAGTAGGGAGAGGAAGGTCGAGCCTGGGACGGCATTTACAGAGGAGATTGATATCTGAGGCACGAGCGCATCCGATTGGATCATATAGATCTGTAATGCTACATATATCTCTCTTCTGACGCTGACCCATGCGCTCGCTACCTCTGACTAAACTGTTCACTTGTTAGGGGAAAGTTGAGACTTGGAGTTAGAAACCACCATTCTGAATTGCGATCATAAGGCTTTCGCTGGGTACTATCTTCATCCGATAATTGCCTATGACATGGTAAATGGGTCGAAGAACAACTCGTCAGGATTACGATAGCCGAGAAATGGCGAGGAACAGAGCAACCAGAGTATAGAGAGAAGGAATTGGACAGGTGACATACATCCATTCAGTTTGTAGTGCGGAACATGCAGGGTCCTCATGGATATGGGACAGAGCTGAAACATAGTATTGTTAGTTAATGAACATATTTCACATTGGTTCACGCAAGTAATTGTCAACTTTTTGAATTCGTGTTGATTCATTAAAGTACAGTGTCTGGCAAATCACCAGTTTTTCCCTATCATGACCATGAACTGCGTGCAGAAAAGCAAAGTCTAAAATCATTGCGTCATCCCTTGAGCGCCAATTGCGTCCATACCAAAACGGCTTCGTCTCCTGATATCATCCGCCTCAAGGTGGGTATGAGGGTATCAATTCGTTTAGTCGACCTCCTCGACGGTCGGGCCATCATCACCGCCAGCACCAGCAGCACCGGGGCCGCCAGCACCAGGGAAGCCACCAGGGCCGCCAGCGCCGGGCATGCCACCGGGCATGCCACCCTCACCAGATCCGTAGAACTTCATCATGATGGGGTTGGCAACAGCCTCAAGCTCCTTCTGGTGCTCCTCATACTCCTCCTTGGAAGCAGACTGGCTGTCGTCGAGCCAAGCAACGACCTTGTCAATCTCGGCCTTGAGAGTCTCCTTGTCAGCAGCCTCAATCTTCTCCTCAACCTTGGGGTCGCTGAGGGTGTTGCGAAGAGAGTAGGCATAGGACTCAAGACCGTTCTTGGCCGCGACACGAGCGCCCTCGGCCTCATCCTCCTCCTTGTACTTCTCGGCATCAGCAAGCATACGCTCAATCTCCTCCTTGGACAGGCGGCCCTTGTCGTTGGTGATGACAATCTTGTTGGACTTGCCAGTGCCCTTCTCGACGGCGGAGACGTTCAGGATTCCGTTGGCGTCAAGATCGAAGGTGACCTCAATTTGGGGAACACCACGAGGAGCCGGCGGGATGCCAGTAAGCTCGAACTTGCCGAGGAGGTTGTTGTCCTTGGTGCGCTGACGCTCACCCTCGAAGACCTGGATCAGGACACCAGGCTGGTTGTCGGAGAAGGTGGAGAAGACCTCGGCCTTCTTGGTGGGGATAGTGGTGTTGCGGGGAATGAGCTTGGTCATCATACCACCAGCGGTCTCGATACCCATGGAGAGGGCAGCGACATCGAGGAGCAGGATCTCGTTGGTGGACTTGGAGGAGGTGTCACCGGAGAGAATGGCAGCCTGGACGGCAGCACCGTAGGCGACAGCCTCATCGGGGTTGATGGAGCGGTTGGGCTCCTTGCCGTTGAAGTAGTCGGTGATGAGCTTCTGAACACGGGGGATACGGGTGGAACCACCGACAAGGACGATCTCGTGGACCTGGCTCTTGTCGATCTTGGCATCGCTGAGGACGCGGTCGACGGGCTGGATGGTGGAGCGGAAAAGGTCCTGGCAGAGCTCCTCGAAACGAGCACGGGTGATGGAGGTGTAGAAGTCGATACCCTCGAAGAGAGAGTCGATCTCAATGGTGGTCTGTGCGGAAGAAGAGAGAGTGCGCTTCGCACGCTCGCAAGCAGTGCGGAGACGGCGGAGGGCACGGGCATTGGTGGAAAGATCCTAAGAAGAAACGTTAGTATACTATTCTGATGCAGGTGCGATGATAGGTGTAAGTGAGGTGGGGCACTATTCTGGTCGCGTATAACATGCCAGTAGAATATGGCCACATTATAAGCCACCACAATAGTGGGAAGAATAGGGATGAAGAATAGGGATCAAGATGGGGGAGCGCTGGAGGGGGAAAGTACCTTCTTATTCTTTCTTTTGAATTCGTTAACGAAGTGGTTGACGAGACGGTTGTCGAAGTCCTCACCGCCGAGGTGGGTATCACCAGCAGTGGACTTGACCTCGAAGATACCCTCCTCGATGGTCAGGAGAGACACATCGAAAGTACCACCACCAAGATCGAAGATCAGGACGTTGCGCTCGCCCTCGACCTTCTTGTCAAGACCGTAGGCGATGGCGGCGGCGGTGGGCTCGTTGATGATACGGAGGACGTTGAGACCGGCAATGAGACCGGCATCCTTGGTAGCCTGACGCTGGGAGTCGTTGAAGTAGGCAGGGACAGTGACGACGGCGTTGTTGACCGGGCCACCGAGGTATGCCTCAGCAGTCTCACGCATCTTGGTGAGGACCATGGAGGAGATCTCCTCAGGAGTGAAAGTCTTGGTCTCGCCCTTGAACTCAACCTCGATGACAGGCTTGGAAGCCTTGTCGATGATCTTGAAGGGGAAGTGCTTCATGTCGGCCTGGACCTCAGGGTCGCTGAACTTGCGGCCGATGAGACGCTTGGCATCGAAGACGGTGTTCTGAGGGTTCATGGCGACCTGGTTCTTGGCGGCATCACCGATCAGACGCTCGGTGTCGGTGAAGGCGACGAATGAGGGTGTGGTGCGGTTACCCTGGTCGTTGGCGATGATATCACATCGGTCCTCGCGGAAGATACCCACGCAAGAGTACGTGGTACCCAGATCGATACCGACGGCGGGAGCCATTGTGACGGTGTGTGTGTGTTGAGGATGGATTCGGGGTATAAGGTAGGGAATTGGGGGTGTTGCTTCGAAATGAGGTGAAGACTTATGAAAGCAGCTCTTCTCAATGAAATGCGGATATGAGAGAGGAAGAGATGTGTGTGAAATGTGCGTGAGAAAAAGGAGATGGTTTGGAAGAGATCGGGCAGATGGTGTGAAGGCTGCCCAAAGAGTCTCTAAATAGCGGCGGGTGCAGAGGTTCGATGAGCTTCTTCGCCGTTCCAAGTGCTGCGGGAGAGCCCACCAGAAATTTGCAGGGGGGTCCGGAAGCTGCTAGCAGGCTGCCGAAGCAACGAGGGCGGTCTGGCACTTGGGAGGGGGGGAATGCAAGACGGCGGATCTGATGGCAGGATTGGATGCAGTGATTCACTGTCGAACGAAGCAATGTCGAGTGCTTTCGAGGCTATTCATCGATTCCCGTGAAGGGTTCACTCATCACTATCATCACCACTACGCCTCGAGCTTTGATGTCATCTGGCGTGCATCCATGCTGGTCTGAGAGATTCCATCATCGCGGGGCAACTTGCAGGTTTCTACTACTTAGCTCTACGGCTACCTTACTGCTTGTGACCTTGTACCTGATACATGGCAGCCCCACCTGGAGCTCCCCCGCGCCCCTCCATTGCGTCGCCCAAAAAAAAAACCGAAATTTTTGCTCTCAGTTGTTGCCGCCTAGCAACGCTGAGTGAATTGGAAATCGACACGGCTGGCAGACGGCTGAAAGCGGTCGTTGAGGACCCTGGCTGCTTCCAGATACATCTCTTTACATGGAGACTGCTTCTTCGCCCACGGACCCCATCATGGTCGGGGCTGGGGCGAACAGTTTCCATTCGCAGGTGGGGTGAGGGGCTAAACCACCAGCTTCAGGATTCCATGGCATGATTTTTGTGGCCTTTGCTACGGCAACATGATGATGTTGGGAACGACTTCATAGTAGCTTCACGGCTGTGCCGGAGCATTCCAGGACTCACTGAAGGGATCTCTAGCTCTGAACTCAACCTCATCACATACATCACACTGACGACATCAGATTTATGTGTTGCCTCCTGGTGCTGCTGAGCATGTTGGGATAGTTTATCAGGGCTCATGCACACCAGCCAAATATTTGGACTTGGTGCAGCCTCTGCCACCATAGGCCACTTCAACCAGTCCGGTCCGGATCTTATCGCCTTGCATCAGGAATTGACATTGGTGGGGCGTATGCAACGGACTGGGTCCTGGAATCTTCTGCACCTTTTCTCAGGTGGCAAGGGGTCAAACGCCCAAAAGATTCTACGATGATCCCTGGCGGGGCTGTCTGACGTATACTTTAGCTAGGCGTCGGCACACTTGATTCAGGCTTGATTGTGGACAAGCTTCTCTGGGTTTCGAAAAGCCATGAGTATTGTGCTTTGGTGTCGGCTCTGACGTCCTCACAGGCTTCTTCATTCTCTGTCGTGACCAGTTTCAATTATCAGTTCCATGCTATGCAAATGCTAACTGCAGATAACAGACCTCGCTCAAGGTCATGACTACGTTCGTCTCATGAGGTCGTGATCTTCTTTGCCACGGCCGTGAATATCCACGGACGCGCTGAGCATCTCGCTACATCCCGTTCGTCTCACCGACTTGCCTGAAACTCGACCAGGTCTTCCTCGCGCAAGAGCAACACCATTCTTCCATCTCCAAACGAAGCTGTGACTGTCGTCCCTTTGAACCACCCGTTCCAAACAGAGTCCATCTCACTCGGTACCCTTCGGGAACCCCAGCTATCCGTCAGCCTCGTCACCCTTGTACCTTCAATCCTTTCATCTTCGACCTTCCCGACCGTCAGTGGCACATGCCGCGCGAGTGGACATTGGCGGAATATAGACCAGAGTCGAGGGGTGATCTGGGGCGTGCCATCACGCGGCCAGCCGAGCTGTGACACCGCGCAGGCAATGTTGCGGACACGAGACGTGTCCTCGAGCTTGAGAAAGAGAAGAATCGGGAGCTCAGCTGGTGGCTCAGGATCGTCCATGTTGACCTCGCCGGTGAGCCACAACGTGTCGAGCTCGAAGTTGAACCAAGTGGTTGGCGGCCTCGCTGACGGCAGGTATTTTGGGTCAGCTTGGCGCAGTGCCAACTCAGCTTCGTTCATCCCAAAGGTCTGCTCATAGTGTTTCAGGCCGACTGAGCGGGCTTCGTGGTTGATTTGCAAGAGCACAGGCGTCGAGGGCCTCTGAGCAAGAGCGCTGAGCTCTCGACGTCGTCTCGGGAGTGTGTCGTCGTTGTAGAGACAACTGGCCACCACGATGCGGGGAGTTACGAGATGTGACCAGATCTGGATCCTCAGTTCTGGTGGTAACTGGCAAAATTGCGGGAAGTTGTGGATGCTCTGCTCATCATCATCCGCCTCCAGAGTTGAAAGACCATCTTGAAAGGTTCGGAACTCGAGCCAGGCTCTTGGATGATCCATGCTGATTCCATCCGAGCTCTCCCCCGTGAACAAAGGCATCGTATTCAGGCGACAGTCGCCTGGGTAGACGATTTGAGAAAACGTCGACAGATGAACATCAAAAGTTGTGGCCCGTTTGTACAGCTGTTAATGATGTGGCTGACCATGTCTCTATTTGAGGCTTTGCGTCTGGTGTGGCACAAAGGCCAGCCAGGCAAGGTGGCGTCACCTACAGATTAAGGTGGCCCCTCATCTCTAAACCTCACGGAAACAAAATAATCCAACTATACCCCATCCGTCCACTCAGACGCCTTGAATTGAGGAAAGGCTCCGGAAAGACAAGCTAAGCATTCGCATCGGACGTGCCTTGGGTTTACGCAGGAGATCGGTGAATGTGGCGGGGCAAACAAAGGTTTGTGTGGCTCCTGTTCATTTGATGTGGCGCTTGCGGATGCCTTGCTTTCGCTGTTTCGACATCAGGTTCGGCGTCGGTGCGGGTGGCGATCCAACAATCACCACACAGAGGAGTGTGATATCGGCCTTGATCGATACGCGCAGATCTGAAGATTTCCAGAGTGGTATTTCCCGGCCACTATATCCTGGCACATATTCCTTCATGCGGCTAAGCTTTCTCCGTCAAGAAACAGTCGTCACTGCACTTGCTGCACTCATCGGCATGACCATTTGATACTTTCAGACCTTCGGATGTCGGCGAAGCATGGCCGAAATCGTCCAAAGTTGCGACCAGCTGGGCTTGCTATCTAAATGTCGGGGAATCCATCACCCCAAAACCTGGCCTGGCCAACCCCATTTCGCTTCTACACTTTCTTGCCCGGCAACTCATGATACAAAGGCTGCGTTGACGAGATTTCGTTCTGTGATTGGTACGCTGTATCCCGTTGCATTGGGTTCAACAGTCCGGTATATGCTGGAGGCGATTCGCCAAAGTTATGTTGCTGGTGTTGATCAAGGAAAGGCCCGTCGTATGGGCCAGGTATATACTCCTCCCTCGATACCCGACGATGCGACTTTACTTCAACAATTGAGAGACTCAGAGCGCTCAGGTGGAAAATACTAGGAGCCAGTTGATTAGTTGAAGGACTTTTGAATCCGGACAAATAGCAGAACGCACGCTCCTAGAATCCCGAATGCGAGCACGATCCGGAGATACTCTACGCCTTCTTCCCCTTGGAAGAACGCAAAGTACCATCCTGAGTCCGACAGCTTCGAGATCGTGAAGGCTATGGCTCCTGAGAGCGCGGCGAGCGCGAGGGTAACGAGAGCGTCCAAGATGATGCATGCCGCGGGGTGCACACCTCCTCGTACCGAAAGGACGATCAGGTCAGCCAGACTCCAAACAATGCTGAAGATAGCCTGTCGCAAGAGTCAGATACGGAGTCGATTAGTCTTCAAGGCTGTCCATGGTGACAGCGGTCTTTCTTGATAAACGTACTGGAGGACCCATCATGATCAGAGGCCCGATGGTCCATTTCGAGCAGTAAAATGCCGAGACACCGATGCTTGCACAACCACAGACTGTTGAAAGTATCCTGAGGGAAAGTCGCGACCATCGTACTCCCTCAGACTGTCCTTTTCTTGTCCTTGGTGGGCGGCCGTATTCGGCGACATTCGCTTGCTGATATGGGGCACTCATCATGCTCAGTGTTTGGGGGGGGGCAAGCAAAGAAGTTTCAAGCGACCGAGCTCATTAACCATAAAGCGCAACCTTATAGTAGCTTATGTATTGTTTCCCATGTCATGGTCGCACTGACGAAATGATCATGGAAAACAGCCCGATATTGACTGCGCCACCACTTATTTGCCCTTGAGGTGTTATGAGCCGCCCAACACCCACGTGTGTCCTCGCAGGCATTCCGACTCGACAGTCATAGCTCGGCGTGCGGCTAAGCCCGCTGCCATACTTCCAAACTCGGATCCGCGAGGCAGTTTTTACGCGCGAAATATGAGAATAGGTGTAAGCAAGCCTAACGATTCGACGTGGCTTCATTTTCGCCTTGTGGCATAGCATTCTCGCAAGCGATGAAGGCAGCGCAGGCTATGCTAGAACTGGCACCGACGCGAGGCACCTTCAATGACATGATCCATTTATTCCGAGCATGTGGCAGGCCAGAAACGCAACCCCTTGGGCATTGCAGCGCCCCTTGCAACTTAGGTCTGTCGCTTGGCAGACGTCGTCACTTGCTTCTCTGGGCGCGTCTCTTCAGCGTCTTCGTTAACTGATGCTTGCCATTCAGCGTCAATACCCTTCGATCCCCTGAATAGGGTCAAGAGATACACATCCTCGATGACAATATTGTCTCCGCCAGTTTCAGCGTCACCAGTACCCTGACCGAGCTTAATATTCCCTATGCAACATGCTGCGACCAAAGCCTGAAATCAGGTCTCGTCAGCATTCATTGATTTACCGGTGAACACGGCACAACTTACAAGCAATGTGAAAGGCACCATAGCGACGAAGGCCCACACGACACCCATCTGGTCTGATGTCAATAGGAAGGCGCTGCTTGCTGCTGCGAAAAGAACGTACCTTTGCATTGTATGTTACATCGTCTGAAAGGTCGGCTATTGAAGAGTCGGCGGTACTTTTGCCATGACTGTTAAGTTTGTGGGAGTCAAGACCCGAAACGTTGTTGAAGACTGTCGCCATGATCGTCAACCCCAGTGTGCCTCCGAGAGGGACGGACAGTGCCATCAGTGCAAGTATAGATGCTCTGAATTGGCGAAACAGCCCGATGCCGTGCAGCGGAACAGCCATGAAGCGTAAGCCGAAGCCACATCCGATGACGGCCATGAAACCGTACACGTTAGCAATATTCTCGGTCCAGCATGCCCAGGCCATGAGCCCCATGCCGACTGCCTCAAGGATCGTGCCGGCCATGATTGGTGTGAAAGTTGTGCGCGGCCAAACGCCTGTCATTAGTGCACATCCAATGGTTCCAGCTGGGGCATCGTTGTTAGTGGTATGGGTGGCGAGAAGACGGAAAGGAAGAGCCCTTACCTGCAAGACCAGGAGTGAAGAACATGAGGCTGACACCAGCCTTGTCTGATGTGAAATTCTATCGAGTTAGTCAGCTCGCTGGTCTATATCTCCAAGAATTGGCCTATAATTACCTTGACGGCCGTAAAGTAGATATTGCAGAAGTACAGAACCTGGGAGCATCATCAGCAAAAGGCCACAACCAACGTCGGTGCCAGACGTACCGCAAACATGCTCATGCCGGAAACACACTCCATGAAGAACAGGAGCCCAATATCTCTGTTCGAACTGAGAGTCCACGGAATCATGGGCTTTTGCCATGGCATTGTTCTTGCAGCAAACCTGCCCGTTGCAAACAAGCTTTCCCAGAAGACGAAGCATCCTACAAGAATGCCGCCGATGGTAATCGCAGCAATCACAGCAGCCGACCTCCACGAGTATGTCACACCACCCCACGTGAGCCCTAGGATGATGAGCCCGAAGCCGAAGATGAACAGCATTTGCCCGCCGTAATCGATCACTTTGAGTCGCGCGAGGAATCTTGTCCTCCGACCTGTGGCGAATGGATTGTCAAGCTCGGGGATAGGTTGAGGTCCAAGTAGCTCGTTTCGAAGAAATACCCAGATGAGGGCGAGAGCGACGACGCCGACGGGGAGGTTGATGGCAAAACACCATCTGTAGTCTGACTGAGTGAAGTATCCTGAACAGAACACCAGTCAACCCTTGCTTCTGGATGAATGGTCTTACACGGTAAAGACTTACCTCCGATGAGAGGACCCAAAGCGTAGGATGTACCGCCTACGAGTGAAAACACAGCCCAATTCTTGGCGTTCTCCTTCAGTGACACCTTGTCCGCGAGAATCGTCCGACACAGAACGTTGATCCCAGCTGATGCGATGCCCTGGAACGCACGTCCAAGTAAAAGAACCGGGAACGCATCCGTTGGTGCTGCCGTACACAAGGTGCTGCCAATCAGCATCGTGATAACTGCGGCATTGAGACCCGTCTTTCGTCCGAATACATCGGCAATCTGGGCCCAGCAGGGGATAAAAGCGGCCGACGTGAGGTTGAACGCAGACACGATCCAATTAAGCTGGGAGTACTGGCCGAAATCTTGTGCAATCCAAGGCAGTGCGCTTGCGATGCTAGTGATTTTTGTCTCAGTTTTGTGTCATGAGAAAGGGCCAGCCACATCAACTTCTAAAAGTCACTTACATTGTCGCATCTAGAGCAGCGAGCGCGAATGGGAAGAAGAGACCTGCGATGAGCTTCAGACGGTACCTGGTCGCTGCTTTATCTGCGGCCTTGCATTCGACGCAAGGCTCAGGGGAGGGTTCGTCCCGATGCTCACACGACGGCCTGAGAGAGGTCTCGTCAGGGGTGGTGCGAGATCGACGCCATCGTTTGTAGAGATAGACACACATGATGAATTTGAGGGTTTACGCTTTGTCAATGATCACAGCGTACATCATACGTGCTTGAGAAGCGACTTGCCAACGGTCCGTTGGGCATGCTATATATCATGCTTCGGTGATGAACAAGGGGTTCCACGACGGGCAGAAAGAGAAAGACGATGCGAAACAGACTGGGCATTGCGTAGGGTTGTTTGCTGCTGCGCCCCATCCACGGCTAAGTCAAGTGTATGTACCCAGACATTGGCGAGCGAGGGCTGCACGGAGATTTCATTGGAGCAGCGGCTCAAGGGACGCGTTACCTCGAATGAACTTCTGTATGAAAGCTGTTTTCACAGGCCAGCTGTGCTTATTTGTTCCTGAATCGGGGCTAAGCTTGAAAATCGAGAATAGCGTATCCGCCAGAATGGCCTCATGCATGAGGAGACCAGAGATGAATGCAGTCGAGCGACAGTCTCTTTGTAGGAGATGGGAGGGGAGTGAAGATAAAATGGCGACGCAGCCTCGAATGACAGGCTTGAAGAGGCTTAGCGCTGAGAACGAAACGGGCGCTCTAGCCCGTATTTCGTATTATGTAATCTCAAGGGTTAGGGTTCCAAATCTGCCTCGAGTCTCGGGATGTTCTGGCCGGTTTGTTAGGATAATAGCTTGCGAAGGCGAGGTAGAGGGTCGGCAGTATCTGAAGAATTGAGACTTGGACTTGATGGCTCGATAGGTACATATCTCTCACGGGTCGCGGTTCAATGGCCTGACCGCATCGTCTAGGGTTGCTTTACTTGGTGGAAACCATCGCCTTTGGGTTTCAGCTTGGAAATAAAGTATTCACCGGCAGAGGTGTTTGCACGATCAATCCATTCCTTTTCTATTCTCCGACTCTCAAATTGAGTTGATGTCGCGCCAGACTCAAGGTCGGTCAAAGACAACTACCAGAATCTAAGCGTGACTCACACCGAGATGACTTGAGGTCATCGCAGGCAAGCAGTCACATAATCAGCATAGGATCATACAGCCATTCCCTTCCCTTGACTTCTTGCATTCATGCCTCTTTCTTTCTTTCTATCTCTCTCAAGAAGGGTCCTAAGTAATCAGGGCGGATAGAATAATCACACCAGAGAGACTACAGATATGCCACCATCTCAAGCACGCAGGAAGCCCAAAAAGGGTGAGCCAGTCTTCTTCTATAAGCCCAATGGGAGTTATGGCGTATTTTGCCAATGGTATCCATCGAAATTCACAGTGTCCAGCGCTGACATTGGTTCCCTGGTCGGTACTCACATCTTCTCTGAAGCTCACGAAGCAAAGATTGAGTTCGATTGCGCAGAACAATTCATGATGTACTGCAAAGCCGCGCGGTTTTCCGACGAGACGCGGCAACGCCAGGTACTCAACACTGCAGACCCAAGCAGGCAGAAGAGGATAGGCAAAAAAGTCGATGGCTTTTTCGAAGAGTACTGGACGGAGGTGAAGAGCCAGGTCGTCGAGATGGGCAACTACGCAAAGTTCACGCAGGACGAGCAACTGAAACAGTGGCTCCTTGGTACAGGAGATCGAGAATTGGTTGAAGCTTCCCCCAGAGATAAGGTATGGGGAATCGGGTTCGCGGCAGAAACAGAAGACGAAATCAGAATCGCACTGGAGCATCGTGAGTATTGGGGAGAGAACCGCTTGGGTGAAGCCCTGAAAGCGGTGAGGACGAGAATACGGGAGGAAAGCAATGCATCCACAACGGAGCAATCGAACGCCTGCTGAACAGGAGAAACGGCCTCGCTGTTGCTGTCACCAGATTCGGAAGCCATGGAAATGGTTTGCATCAACTCCTAGCAACTTTCCCCATGAATGAGACACCTTTTTGGCCTCTATCATATCGGCTCATTGAGTTCGCATCTCCGTCCGCCCGGCCCCACTACTTCACCTTGCCGAAACCCTTCCGGTCGAGCTTGGCCAAGATGTTGCATGCAGTATTGTTCATAGATTGAACGTTCTCCAGGGAAGCCAGGTACCTGCATCAATAAGTCGGTTTTGCTTGAAAATTGGACGGCTCCCGTGCCAAGCGCCGATGAAAGCAGTGTACATATGGTGTTGCCTCGCAGAACCCAGACCAGACCATGGTCCATCTTACAGAATACTCGATGCGAATCTGAGAGTTTTCCCGACTAAGTCGCCTTGTAGACTGCCATTGCCGAGAGTTGGAAGAAAGATAAGGGAGAGTTCGAGAGCCGAGGCCAAGCTGAGAACCCTAACCCTCGCTGACCCTAAGCTGTCGTTTCCCTTGGACAAGGCGAAGCGCTGGGTGGGACGGATGGCAACCCTGAGCTACAGGAGCAATTGATGCTACTGTACTCCGTACGGTTCTCTCTCTGTCTGTGCCCAATCACTGGTGCTGGAGACGCTTGCAAGTTGAAGGTTAACAAATAAAGCTGGCAATGCAGCTAGTGTTCTTCGGATGCAGCGGTCCGTCATCTGAAGCTCTGGCTAAATGCAGAGCGAAGGTTTTCGGAGAGGAAGCACCTGACTGTGGTCGCAGATCGCTCCTTCCCCGCGATATCCCAATGCCGTCACTGCCGTCATTACCACGCACCATTCTGGCCCTGGGAAGGGGAGGCAGGCGCCCATGCCATCACAAATGCCATCATCCATTCATCATCGTGAAGAGCTGCTCCGTCCTCCCGTAGATATCGGTAAAGCTCTCTCGATTCCCATTCTTCTCGAGCCAAACTACTTGCTTTCAGCTCAATCATACCACAGTACTTAGCTGTCCAAGGTGTACTATCTCACAAGGTGTACTATTTCACGCCCTTGACCAAGCCTTACGTCGGCAGCAGCCGCATCCATCGCGTCCCACAATCGCTGCGGCCCCTCCTTGTGGATCAACTCACCTCGCAATTCTGAATCTCAGCTCTTCGACCTTGGTTCAAGTGCTCAATCTTGACATCCTCCCGCCCGTAGTATCCGACTGGATGGCTTGCTGAGCGTCTTTTTTGACCTTCCGAACCCGACGCACACAGGAATACGCCATCGCAGATCGAGTCACCCTGTCCTAATTCCACCAGTGTTCCGGCCGACCACCCCACCCTCGCCGTCATCGCGCACCGCTACTGCGCTGATTCAACATCCCGTCGTCCGAAGCCGTGTCTCCGTGGGCCGCGCCCAGCCCACCACGAACGCATTCGATACCAATCATCGTAAGACCACATAACTCTCCACGTTCTGGACTAGCAAGTCCTGTCTGTTCTCAGTCTCTGCCTGCAGCTGGGTTTCATTTCTCACGCTGACGCGCACCAAAGGCAGTCCTCGTGGTCTGTAGAGCTACCCCTCCGTCACATGTCATGTCCAGGCACTCACCTGCCAACCACCACAATCTAGGCACATGCGAATGAAGTTGCGCCATCTGGAACAACAGCACAATACCCAGCTTTCCTGACTGGCGATCACGCTCTTGCTGACCACGTCTCTCTGGACTTAATCCCGCTCTCTTCCCTTTCATCTCTTGTGAGTACCTCTTTTCTCTCGTCAGCCAACCGCTTTACACACGCCATCGACCACATTTCCTTTTCCACACTGGACTGTGCGCCAAGTGGGCAGCACTTGAGTCGTTCCGGCACGCTATCTGCACATTGCCGTCTCCGAGTCTACCACCTGGGTTCTTGTGCGACTCCCTAATCGCTGATCCCGGGCCTGCGGATACCAGTCCGTATTGAATCCGCAGTCCACCTACAGACGGCACTTGCTACTCTCTACATACATCCTAGCCTTTTCCCTCGGTTACTGTCCCATATCACCGAAACCTAACCCAAAATCCTTTTCTCCTCCGGCGATGGGTACTTCGTCGTGTATCAATTGAACACAATACCAGCCGGCTATGCCGAACTATTACTTACAAGACTGCCACTACTTCTATCGTACTGCCCTCCGGGGTCTGAACATCTGCACAAGCATCTCGCCTTTATATGCCTAGGCTGCTTCTAATGGCTGACACTATGACCACTCAAGTCAGAACCTTCAGGACCCCTCAGCCTCTTGGAGAGACTCTGATATCAGCAAAAGTCCCATCAGAGCGTTTGTCAAATATCCCAAGGAGTGTCCCAAACCTCCCCAGGGCACTGGGCTGCAGTGCTGCACCCAAGCAATCGCAGTGGGATCGCGAGTACAAGAAGTTCCCGATGGCGAGTCACAGTGAAGCGAACAAGACGGGTGGCATCACGTTTGCCCACCAAGACAATCTCCCCAAGCTTCCGATTCCCGAGCTTTCAAGTACCCTCAAGAAGTACATCGCAGCCCTCAAGCCTCTGCAAACTCCACGTGAGCATGCAGAAACAAAGCATGCCGTCGAGGAGTTCGCTAGGCAGAGTGGTCCTGAGCTTCAGGAGAAACTTGAAAAGTACGCTCAGCGCAAGACAAGCTACATCGAACAATTTTGTATGTCAAATGGTTTGGCTCATTCTTCAGGTTCCTAACGTTGTCCAGGGTACGATTCCTACCTAAACTTCGACAACCCAGTGGTGTTAAATTTGAACCCGTTCTTCCTTTTGGAAGACGATCCCACCCCTGCGCGCAACAACCAGGTTACTCGAGCCGCCTCCCTTGTGGTCTCGGCTCTGGAGTTTGTACGGGCAGTGAGGAAGGAGGAACTGCCACCAGACAATATCAAAGGCCAACCTCTCTGCATGTATCAGTATTCGAGGCTTTTCGGCACTGCACGAGTTCCCACTGAGGACGGCTGCCAGATTGAGCAAGACCCAGAATCAAAGCATATTGTGGTACTCTGCCACGGGCAGTTCTACTGGTTTGATGTTCTCGATGACAACTCAGACGTCATCATAACTGAACGCGATATTTCGATCAACCTTCAGACGATTCTCGACGACGCCGTTCAGACACCGATCCAGGAGGCAGCGAAAGGTGCATTAGGTGTGCTCAGTACAGAAAATCGCAAAGTATGGTCTGGGATTCGAGAGATGATGACACAGGAGCCCGGCTCAAACAATGCTGATTCTCTGAGCATCGTTGACACTGCACTGTTTGCGCTCTGTTTGGACTACACCGAGCCTAATGACGTGGCCGATTTGTGCCAGAATATGCTATGCGGAACCAGTGAAGTTGAGAAAGGCGTCCAGATTGGAACTTGCACCAACCGATGGTACGACAAGTTGCAGATTATTGTCTGCAAGAATGGAAGTGCTGGCATCAACTTCGAGCATACGGGAGTGGATGGTCATACCGTTCTCCGCTTCGCCAGTGATGTCTACACAGACACCATTCTTCGCTTCGCAAGGACGATCAACGGACAGGCTCCCACACTGTGGACTTCTACTAGCCCTGATCCCTCCAAAAGGGACCCCGATAGTTTCGGGAACGTCAGTACGATACCTCGCAAGATTGAGTGGGACATGCTCCCTGAGCTCAGTGTAGCTGTTCGCTTTGCAGAGACAAGGCTGGCTGATCTCATTGAGCAGAACGAGTTCCAGTGCCTAGATTTCAGCTCATATGGAAAGAACTTCATCACTTCTATGGGCTTTTCCCCTGATGCTTTCGTCCAAATGGCCTTCCAAGCAGCCTACTATGGCTTGTATGGCAAGGTGGAAAGTACGTACGAACCAGCGATGACCAAGTTCTTCTTGCACGGACGTACCGAAGCGATCAGGTCTGTCTCCGAAGAGTCTGTCCGGTTTGTGCAATCTTTCTGGGCAGATAATCCGGCAGAGTATAAGGTAGAGGCATTGGCTCAGGCATGTAAGAAGCATGTTGAGGTTACCAGAGAATGCGCCAAAGCCCAAGGTTGTGACAGACATTTATACGCACTCTACTCGGTATGGCAGAAGTTTGTTGACGATGAGATGGATAGCAACTACGATGGGTCTGCGGAATCATTAGACGGCTACTCCGAAGGTGCATCCTCCTCAGCTGTGGGAAGCCCCAGCAAATACTCGGACCTGTCCAGTGGTGTAGAGTTGAAGCCTAGCAGGAATCGGGGAAATAGCACCAACTCACGCTCCCAGAACGATCAACGGCTCCCACTGCTGTTTGCCGATTCAGGCTGGGACAAGCTGAATACGACGGTCCTCTCCACGTCCAACTGCGGTAATCCCTCACTTCGCCACTTCGGATTCGGTCCTACTTCAGGCGACGGCTTTGGAATTGGATACATCATCAAGGATGAGTCAATATCGGTGTGTGTCTCCAGCAAGCATCGGCAGACACGTCGATTCATCGACACATTGGAGAGCTACCTCCTGGAGATCCGGCGGATTCTCCGCATCACCAACCAGAAATCCGCTATCAAATCAAGTCGCGCACGCGAGTGTGAGAGTGCACGACCACGGCCTATCAGCAGACTCAAATCTCGCGGACGTCTCATCACTGGTGCGGATTCGGTGAAGCCTTCACTTCGCGCCAATACTGGAGCAACATCTCCAACAGACGACAGCACAACCATTAGTGATGATGAGCTCGGAGGATGTAAGTAGTCCTTTTACCCATCTTGGCTGCAGTAGTAGCTCTAACATATCTCTCTTCATAGATGGCTTCTTTGATGCCGGAATGCTTTTGCAAGCGCTGAAGTCACGAACCAAGTTCGACTCCACCGAAACCAAAGCTTCTGAGCGGGCCACGGTACAGGCACGAAGGAGGGATGTTGGAAAGAAGCTCCGGCTAGTCGATTACTGAAACTTCAGGCATATTTCCCTTGGCGTTCGAGAAGTATTTCATAGCGCAATACCCAGGCTGCTGAGTTTAAGCACTTCATCCCGCGTTCTATTGGCCATGTCATCTGACCACACCATGCACTTTTCTGCGCTTACTTAGACGGCAGCATGGGTCTCCATCAAGCTAGATGCAAAGTCAAGGCAGGAAGAGGCGGGAGACGGGAGAGGGCAAAAGGAGCAAAAAGAAAGATGCTCTCTCGCCGGGAATTGAACCCGGGTCTCAAGCGTGACAAGCTTGCATACTGACCACTATACTACGAAAGATCTTGTTCACTTTACGAGCATGTTCACGTGCTCGGTAGTGGGTCTGGCAAAACGGTCCTCAATTAAGACTAAATGCCTCATGCTCCCCAAGCCACCGTAATCCCAAGGTACCACAGCTTCGTATCGGTTTGTTTTCGTTCTCATCTCAGATTCCATAGTGTCGATAGATCTGGTAGCATTTCTACTGTTGGTAACATGGCATGCATCGACTCTCAATTTGAAGAAAGCCCTGTCGATTTCGAGAAGAGACTTTCGCGGTTGTCCAATCTAAACGATTCTGCCTTGGGCATGGCTCTCGTGCAGAAGTTCTTGTGGTGTATGGATTGCCAATAACTCTGTGGCCTGCTATATGCGCAGATATTCAGTCCTTGGGCACAGAGATACGGGCTATGTGCAGGGGACAGCAAGTGAAAGGACAATAACAGAAGGGACCTATGTGCCTTTCAAGGTATTTTTGGGCAAGTCCATCGAATGCCCTCGCACCACTAGAAACTGTGCGATAAAGAGTCGGTACAGAACGGACACTGCCATCGGTCTTGGTTCGAAAAGCTCGCTTGTGTCGACAAAATAACGCTAGGCAGAGCTTCCTCACCGGGGGGGCTGAGGAGTAGCCACGACGACAACAGGTAAAAGCTGTGATTCTCGAACCTGTTGTTGCAGTTTTTGTCGAATCGAGTCAAGGCGGTGCAATTGGGGTGAGACAATGAAAAGCACACCGAGACTGTGCTGAAGGACGATGTCCACAGAAACTATTGAACTGACACCAGGGCAGGACAACAAAAGGTCCACGATTTTGGATCTCACGTTGTTTGTCTCCTGATAGAGATCTTTGCTAGGATCCGCCAAGCTTGGTCCTGCGAGAAGATGCCTGAGCTGAGAGCACTTGAGTTGGTCTGCGCAGATTTGACGCTTGCGCTCACCCATGTGGACTCAGAAGATGCTGTAAGAGTATCCTTGACCCAACGTGAACCCCCAGTATAGTCAGATACAGGGCTAGCTGTATCAATTTGAGGGTCGCGTGGGGTACTAAAATCGTTTCCTTTTGAATCTGCGGCGGCCTGCAAGGTCGATAACTTCAAGCATCGGTTGATCGAACGGGGCGGGAGACCGGTGAGCTTCGCGACTAGGATTCTCCGGCCTTCATCTTCGCATCCTTCATGATACAAGGTAAAGAAGTTTGTAAAGGCTATGCTGTACTCCTTGGCCGAGGCGAGCAATGAAGCCTCGCGGGTCAGCAAGAGCAATAGTGAATTCCTTCATCGCTAGTCGTCGCAAATAGTGAAAGTGGTTGTAGATTGACGTTCTTGCACAGCCAGTTTGTTGTACCAGGGCATCAAGCTCGTCCGATGTTTGCCACAGGCGACCATTGTGGTTGGTATCATAACCCATGTCTGGAGTGCCGCTTTCTCTTTTGAGCCGTTGCGCATGCGCGGCTTACGCGGCGTGCTCAGAGCAGCCGATGTCGTCGGCGAGCTTTAGTCGTTGGGCTTTTGTAGGATGTCGAAACCCTTCCTGAAAGAGCCACTGCTCAAGTTGAGAAGTTCTCTTCAACAAGCGTCCACCCATACATAGCGAGAGGAAGAGAACCTAATCCGTTCGGCTAGTAAGGGGTTTGGTTTTTGGAGAAGTCGCTTCAGCTCTGGTTGGTAGGGAAGACAGCGAGGGAGGTAGAGAGCATAGGTATATGATATGCACTTGAACATTTCGGTACGCGTATGCATGCGATCAGGGTAGCCGGATGCCTGCGAGTCTGAAGTCAATCCTTACATGCCGAGGGTGAATAAGATCTTGCGATTTATGTCCCTATGGAACAAAAGAGGTTGCAGCAAGGGTGTGGGTGACCAAAAGTGACACATTGCGACTTGTAGATATATTGTAGGGGGGGGAGCATGACAATGTTTGGGTGCTCCTCTAGGCAGCCTTGTGTATCCCGTACTCGCAAGTTCCTAAACGTCATTGTATGAGCATCATGTTGTGTCATTAGCTTTGCGGGTAGAGCTGGTCTCGCAAAGGGGTTATATAACAAAATGAACAACTCTATTTCGCCTTCGGGCATTTGGTCAATTTGAAACGATGTGAGTTTTGTCTAGCGATCCACTCTCGAGGTCCCTCGTTCGAATCCGCTGACCCGCAACTTTCAGACAGAGAAGATTAGCATGGCCCCTGCACTAAGGATGACACGCTCAATCAAAGAGAAGCTACCAATTTTTTTGCCCTCATTTTTTACACCCATTTCCCCCCTCGTTTTTTTCCCCAGAGAGAAAAATAGCCTGTGGGATTTCACTTGTCCGAAGATTGGAACCCTTTGATGATGTCTTGCTGTGTTGAGTTAGAGACGTGCCCCCCCCTCGGGCACAGAACCGGGGTTGCAAGGTTGAAAGCCTAATACTTCATCACAATCTCGTGACTGGCAGCATGATTCCCTAGGACAGGTCGTATTTCACGGCAGTGTGAGAGAGTCAGAGCGACTTACTCAAGGTGACTTGGAGTGTACTGTGGTACGGTACAGAACGTAGATTGACAGGAAAGAAGGCTGCGACTCCCATGAAGAAGAATAGCTGATTGGTACACTGACCACAATCCTGCAGAGAGGCCAACACTTTTAACATGGTGACACATGCTAGCCTATAAAAAAAAAAAAAAAAAAAAAACCTTTTGAATCAGTCATGCCTCGTGGTTGCCGTGATCAGCGTGTTCCATTCTCTATGACGGGCTGCGCGGGTTTGTGCAGGGTGGCCACTTTACGCGTCGCGTGGAGGGGCGTTGACACATCTGCACGACTGCACTTCGCAACCAGCGACTCTACCACATATCATAGACACCTTCGACAGGAGCTTGCCGTGCGTTGGCGTTGCCAAGTTGTAAGGGGAATTATGAAAGTCAAGTTATAGTCCAGACCACAGACTCGGGCTGCGCTCCTGGATCCCTATCCGTACCAGCGCGTTATGGTCCGGCGTCGTACCGAAGCTCATCCTCCATGACCGACCTTCTTGCAATCCTCCCCTCCTTTCCCACCTCACGCTTCGCGGCTATTCTTCCGAGGATCGAGCAGCACGCCATCACGACCACAGATCTCCTCACTCTTCACCCCGCGGACCTCGCCAAGCAAACAACCATCTCCATCCTTGATCTCAAACGATTCATTGCTGCCGTGCAGGCATCGCTGGCTGACGACCTTGGTCCTCCCACGGAGGTCAGCATCGATGGACCAGTGCAGGATGACGATGCTGGAGGCCAGGGCTCTACCCGTCTCTCGGTGGTGAGCACCCTGGACGATGACCTTGACGCTGCGCTGGGAGGCGGGGTGCCCGTTGGCTGCATCACCGAGTTCGCAGGCGAGAGCGGTGCCGGAAAGACTCAGATGCTCCTCAGCCTGTGCCTAGCTGTTCAACTTCCGCCGCCCCGCGGTCTATCGCGTAAGGCCCTCTACATTTCCACCGAAGCTGCCCTCGCAACCAAGCGCCTGGCTCAGATGCTCGAGTCCAATCCCGTTCTCCGCCTCCTCCAGGAAGAAGGCAGCGGCACCTGTCCTTCGCTCGACAACATCCTCAGCACAGTGACGCCGGACCTCGAATCGCAGGACCACATCCTCGAGTACCAGGTTCCGGTCCTCATGGAGCGCCACGAGATCGGCCTGCTCGTCATTGACTCGGTGGCGGCGAACTTTCGCGCCGAGTTTGAGAGGCAGGGATCGCACGGCTCTAACATGGCTGCGCGGAGCGCCGAGCTCGTCCGCCTGGGAGCGCTGCTGCGAGATCTGGCCAGGAAACACAACATTGCTGTTGTGGTGGCAAACCAAGTTGCGGATAGGTTTGCTTCGCCCTCGACTCCGCGAGTGAACTCCTCCACACCGCGCATGTCACAACAGCAACATTCCAGCTTCCTTTCGCAACCCAGTCCGCTGGCTCGAAGATCAATGCCTCCTCCCGGGAGCCTCCCGCCTTCATCTTCGTCAATGCCACCACCGCCCGACTCTGAGCCTCCCGCGCCACCGGTCCTGCATCTCGATCACCAACAGCGGTGGTTCACCGGCTGGGGAGATGAGCCCCGCCCGGGCATGGCCCTCAAGACACCAAGTCTCGGACTCGTCTGGTCTACACAGATCGCTTGTCGCATCGCGCTGATCAAGAGACCTGTATACGGCCGTCCGCCTGCGGCCCTGCTCGCCGCTGCGGCCGCAGGCGATGACTACGATGACGGCGGGGCAAGCGGCGAGGCGACACTAAGAAAGTGGAGGAGGTGGATGAAGGTCGTGTTTGCGACGCATGTCCCTGCATCGGGCCAGGGACTACATGGAGCGGCGGAGTTCCTGGTGAACAACGGTGGCCTGAAATTCGTACCGCGGAAGGACGTGAAGAAAGCAAGGACCTCCTAGGGTAAGGGGGCGTGAGGGACGTGAAGCTTTTGGAAGGTTCACCATTAGACACTGACTTTGGCATATATGGAAGTACTCCGAATTTGATCTACCTTAACACCATCCCATGCATCTTCCCGTTACTATTCCGTTGTACCTGGAAAGTGAAAAAAAGGAACACAACAGACGATGAACCTTCTTGTACAGGCTAATCCCAAAAATGGTCAACATCATCTGGGATGCGGGAACTCATCCTCCAGTTGCAGTCTCACGCCAACGTTCATGCTGATCAGTTCCTGCACCAAGAGCTTGGCCGCATACGGCATCGCCATCTTCGTCACCTCCCTTGTGCTCTTGCATGTATGGCAGTAGCCTTGGTATCCGAACAAGCCGCATTGCTGGCAGATATCGATGGTGACGCCGTCGGAACTAATCATCAGTCGCTCCAGAAGTAGTTGTGAGGCTCCGTAGGCGATGAGACAATCACGCTCCATTTCTCCGAGACGGAGACCACCGTCGCGCGAACGACCTTCTGTCGGCTGACGGGTCAGGATGGCGCGGGGACCGCGTGCACGAGAATGCATCTTGTCTTGGACCATGTGCTTGAGACGCTGGTAGTAGATGGGGCCGTTGAAGATGTACGCCTCGAGCGGTTCTCCGGTGATGCCTGATGTGAAGTAATCTTTGCCTTCCCACGAAAAGCCGTGGTCTAGGAGGACTTGACTCATTTCCTCTACGGGGTGAGATCGGAAGGCGTCACCGAAGCCATACTCGGGATGGCCGCCAATGATGGATGCCTTGCCAGTCAGACACTCGAGAAGTTTGCCGACTGTCATACGAGAGGGGAAACCGTGAGGGTTCATGATGATGTCGGGGGTCAGACCGTTGTCTCCGAATGGCATATCCTCCTGCTCAACGATGATGCCCACGACACCCTTCTGACCGTGGCGAGAGGAGAACTTGTCACCAAGTTCGGGCCGGCGGGTCTGCCGGGTCTGAACCTTGATCACAGTCGTGTCCTTCTCGGTCTGAGAGATCATCACCTTGTCGACGTAGGCAGGATCAGGGATGCGATAGTTGACTGATGTGTCTCTGTACTCGCTTGGACCGCGGTCCGGGCCAATGCCCGTTGACGCAGAATCCAAAGGTGTCTCCTTCTTCACCATGGACTCGCCAGAGTGGATCTTCCATCCAACCGTTGCAAGGCCATCGTTGTCAAGGGCTTCGTACTTGGGCTTGCGTTGCCACTGGCCGTCCTTCTCTTCATTCTCGGGATCTCCAATTCTCTCTTTGCGGCCGTTTGGATACTTCTGCAATTCTGTGGTATACTTGCGGAAGACTTGGCAGCGACCGAAACCCCTGTCTATAGAGGCCTTATTCAATACGAGAGCATCCTCGATATCATAACCTGAGTATGACATGACGACAACTGTAGCATTTTGTCCAGCAGGGAGTTTGTCGTAGTGAATCAACTCAATCGTCTTTGTGATGACCATCGGTCGTTGTGGGTAAACCAGTGTGTACAAGAGCGTGTCTATCCTGTTGAACTGGTTGTATGCAATGGCTCCAATGGCTTGTTTACCCATGGCACATTGGTAGGTGTTTCGTGGTGACTGATTGTGGTGAGGGAACGGAATGAGGCCAGCAACGGCGCCCAAAATGGTAAAAGGCTCGATTTCCAAGTGAGTCGTGCTTTGCGTGATCTGGTCCTCATAGATGGTGACAAGAGCATCCTGCTCCTCATTGACGTCGAGATATTCGACAATACCGTGTGTTAAGAAATCGTCGAATGTGAACTTTCCCATCTGGAGGAGACGCAGATGTTCCGGTTTCAATCTTTGCTGACCGTTCTTGACGATGATGTATGGTCGGCAGATACGACCCTCATCGGTTGCAATGTGAACTGCGTTGAAGTGGGTGTTCAAGTTGATGCCCACGAACGGCGAGATCCAACCCTTGCGACGCATCGCCCTGAATTTCGCTGCAAAACGCTTCGGGTAGCGCGTCAAGGCGAAAGGTGTACCATTGACGTGAATAATGTAGCTTCCCTCACGGTGCATCTCGGCACCCGAGAAGTTGCGAATTGGCTCAACGCCAGAATCAAGTGTAAAGATCCAACGCTTGACGGGCCCTTCATCGGCATTGGTTGTGATATGGGTCATGAGAGCCAAGTTCTTCACAAGACCACAAGCCTCACCTTCTGGCGTATCGGAAGGGCAAAGCATACCCCATTGAGAGGGCTGCAATGCTCTTGGACCACTGACTTTGCGAGTTTTCTCGAACTGAGAACTGATTCTTGTCATCATGCCTAGGGCGGCGATGTAACTCAGTCGACTGAGAACATGAGTGACACCAGCTCTGTTCATGTTGAAACGCTTGACGCTCCAATTGCCCGTCTGAATCGCGCGGTTGATGCCGATGCCGATGTTGTTGGCATGACTGCTAATCATGTTCACAGCATCGAGAGCGACAGCTCGGTTGTTCTTCTTGAGGAACTTGTCGATGGACATTTTTACCTCGCCTGTGAATCTCTTGAAAAGATCTTCGAAGAGCAGAGACAAAAGCTGACCAGCAAGTTCCAGACGCTTATTGCCCACGAAGTCCCGATCGTCCACCAGCTTGGGATCATGGGCAGCAATAAGTACCCTCCTGGTCATCATAGCCACATAGATAGCCTTGGGGTAGAAGTCAAGGCCCTCTATAGGTACGTGTGCGATGATAATGTTTGCTAGGGCGTCCAGGCCTTCCTCAACGTTGTTCCGTCGGACCTGAGGGTTGAAAGCCGTCTTCCGAGAACCCATCTTGACTCTGGCACCAATATACTCCAGAGCCTGGTGCTGTGTGAAGACTCCGGTCTTCGTTGCCTCATCGAAGTTAATGAGGAATTCATCTTGGTATCGTCCATCTGAGCCAGCAACAAGCTGCATGATTTCATAATCCGAAAGACCCCCCAGTGCTTTCAAGACAATGACAATAGGCACGCCTTCGACTAGGACATTGTGATTCAGAACAATACGGTCTTTCTTCAACGTCACGTATGTCTTCGATTTTCTTTCGTGCGTGGAGCTTGTGACGGAGGCTGCGATGACGTTGTTCTTCTCGTCCGCCTCAACAATAACTCGATTCTTGCTGAGCTGTTCCTGAATCAAGATGACCTTTTCAGTGCCATTGATGATGAAGTAACCGCCAGGATCCAGTGGACACTCATTCATCATCTCCATTTGGTGATTGTTCGCACCACTCAGACGACACTTCGAACTCTTGAGCATCACAGGCATGCGTCCCAGAGGGACGTTTCGCCTGACGATCTTCTGCTTGTCACGAAGGTATGCAATATCGACAAGGATCGGGGCAGCGTAGGTCATGTCGCGGAGGCGGCACTCCATAGGAGAAACCTCGGTTCGAGCTCGTCCATCGTTGTGATCCTGTCGTTGAGGGCGGCCGACACGTATGTCTGTGAACCTTTCACAGACGTCAGTATGATTTGACAGCAAGCACGTCTCGCATGTACCTACTCGAGCCAAAAGTTGGAGTCGACGTCGCTTCGAATTGTGCGGTTGGCGCGCACGATGTCCTTGATCTCTTGCTCGACGAAGAAGTTGTATGAATCGATATGCCTTGGAGCTGATTGTCAATACCACCTACTGTACGGTCGCGTACACAAGACTTACTGCTTCACAAGCCCTTATACACTGTTAGTCTATATTCCCGACGATTACTTGCTGTGTGTGACATACCTTTGACCTTGAGGAAAGCCGGCAGAAGCTCAAATTTGTCCTCCTTTGTCGAGATGGGGTCTGTAAGCTTCTTGCCCTTGTAAAAGGGCTCGAGGAGCGCCTCGAAACCGTCGTCCGCCACCGGCATTGTGAATGTCACGACTCAAAATACATGGGAGGCGTTTCCCTTGCTATGCGATTGAGGCAGCAACGCTTCTGGCGCCAATCTGGACGTTGTGATGCGAACTCTACTTAAGGACCTTAGAAATGCATAAAAAGTTCTGCCCCGCGACGTCGTACAGTGGAGCCATCACAGCAAGCCTCCAAAGCTTGCGGTGTGGTAGATGTAGGGTGGGGGACGAGGCGCGATAAGATAAGGCCAGGTACCACGCCGCTACTGCCCGCGACCATCACCTATCACGTGTCATGACATGACCGCTGTAACATAAACAATAACCGTGGCTGACAGGACCAACTCGAAGTCGTGATGACGTAAATTAAGATTACTATTCCAGGCCATTCCGGCCAGTATGTCGTCACAAGAGAATAGCTGAAGGCAGGCAGTAGCTGACCGTAACGAACCAAACGATCACCCTAGAGGGAAAACATAGGCTGTCCAACACTGGATCTACGAGCTGGCGAACACATAACGACCTGCACTCGAGCTATGAGGTTAAGAGATCAGTAATTTCGACTCGAAATAGCCGATTCCTGAAAATGACAGACATGCATTGTGCCCTGCCACGTTACTCTAGACCTATTGAGACACCATGCACCCTATTATGCGTGCTGTGTTGGCAGTGCGATCTACCCAATCAGGACAAGCCGTGTATAGGTTTGAGATCTTGCACGACGCACTCCTGCTCGGGATGGTGGGAAAATGATCCGAGCAACGGCCAAAAATGTTCCCAAAACTCGTGGGTTGCTGCGTCCGTTTCAAGGTCATTAGCTCAACACAGGATTATCTATCTGCTGTGTACTCCGTAGCTAGAATCATGATTAGATTGGAGATATGTTCCGACTGTCTCAAGTCATGACATGGTCTGAACTACCTAAGCGCCAAGGGCAACTTGGTGACGGCGGACCAGCAGCCGAGCTAGGCTGAGCCCCGCCGCTCAACAACCTAAGCCCCGCCTGTACAGGCCGAAGCCCGTGTCCCTTTTGAGAGGATCGCCAACTACCTACAGAGCTTCACCCCTCATTGCTTCTCAGCGGCTGAGCGATGTCGGCAATGGGCTGGCTGTGGCAATGGGTGGCAATAGGGCTTTGGAACCCGCGATCTACGCATGGCTCTAAATCGAGGGGACTGCAGGAGTGTCTTTCCAAGACATGCAGGAAAGTTGTCAATCATGCCGAACAGAGGATGGGGCAGTATGGATACAGGTCCAGGATGGTGTGGTAGCGGACAGCAGAAGCTGTCGGCCTATGTATCCCCAGCCCACTCAGATCCAGGCTACAACCGTACCTTACTGTACTAGTATTGTACTAACTACAACTAATTACCCACTGCCTGTGCGTAGCAAACTGGAGCGAACGAACCAGTGGTCCAGCGACAAAAAAACACACAACAACAGGGGACTGATTACCTACTTTGTACAAACGAGGTTGCTTTATTACGATTCAAAGTCTCGACCTGCAAACCCCACATCAACGACGGGTGAAACTTGACCACGAAGCGGTCCACAATGAGCGGCCTTTTTCTCGCCGGGTCCTTTGGAGCCCCCCGCCCCCCCTCTGCTGTCGAAAAGTCGGTGAAGAGGGACAGCGCCAGCGAGCCGTTTTCTGTTGAATTGGTAGCGATGACAAAACGGAGCGGACCCTGTCATTTGCTGAGGAAGGAGAATTTCTCTTGCCTGTGGCTGACGGACACTTTGCTGAACCTGAGACCGGGTCCAGCATGCCGTGCAGATGTGGTGTCCTCGGTGTGCTGCAGTCAATGTGGAGAGAGAGAGAGAGAGGCCTAGCCAGGCACTGAAAGCTGCTGATATCACCTCTGAATGTCTGCATGACCGCCCCGGGGCTGTTGGTATTATATACCTGTGGGCGTTTGACCTACTTACCTATCGACACAGTTTTTCGTGGCCTCTCAAAGTGCCTGTATATGAAATATCGAGAGCTCGGTTTGGCATGGCGATGCTAAGCACCACCCCCTCTGTTTTGCCGCCCACTTGGATTACGGTTGCCACCTCCACTCGTCCACCAGCTTAACGCGCTAAGCAGGATTATTCAGGGTCTTTGCCGGTGGTTGGGGGACCCTTCGAGAAGGCGATCCCGAGTTGTGCGAGATTCCTGGAGAGGGGCTTTGCGAAGATGGTGCAAGTAGGCTTCAAGCATTTGAGGCGACTTGAAGCGAAAACAGGGGGACTTTCTATGATACGCCACGGCATCTATGTATGTATACTGAAGCCAAGCTGAATGTGACGGGCAGGCTAAGAAAAGTATGGTGGCCCGTCTCAGTGGTTGGCGTGTGACAGCACAGTGTAACCAGCCGGACCGTGGTCGTGGTGGTTGGTGTAAGTAAGTCTTGCGTGAGCCGTCAGCCATCGTGTATCAAAGCTGGAGCCGGTGACTCAAAAGTTTCTACGCAGACTTTCGACCGGTTGCTTCAAGATCGGAATGCTTATACATCTCCGCCTTCGCCTGTCTTATTGATGCATATATTTCTTGGGTGTTCCGGTGTTTAAGTTTAGACGCGATGTGAAAAATGCAAGTATATACTTTGGGCCAGGACAGTTCCCAACCTAAGAGTCGGAGAAAGAGAGCAGAATCGCTTTTTTTCCCCGGGTGTATATATATCAAAAAAAAGGAGGAAGAATCTCCTTTTGGTAGAACCAGGACTCGTAGTCTATTGTATGAGTTCTCTCCAACAAAGATCATTTTGCAAGTCATCCAAGAAGTTCGGAGCAACATCCTCCCAGACACTGACGAGGTCCGCAGCGAACTCGGCCGACAATCCAACACATCAGCGCAGCCAAACCCTGAGTACAGACCGTCGACTTCTGAACATACATAAATCAGAGGTGGTAAAACTCATCTTCCAGACTTCCTTTTACTACTGGTTCTGGGAGCGGGTGTAGGTGTTGGGGTTGCTGTTCCTGGATCGAACGCTAATCATCAGGGCTTCAGAGGGTGTCTCATCGCTTCAGCGGCTCTGCAGCGGCACCCTGACAGAGGTCGTCTGCCAACCGCACCCACCACCCACGGGCGCCTACACCCCCTGTACCTTCCTGTACCAGGCAAGCACCCCGCCTCCTCCATCTCCGCCCCCGTTTCTCTTGCTGCAGCGTCTGGCGTCCACCGCAGTCCACCGTCCAGCCATTTCGGCCTCTTTTGCCCTCGTCCTTCCCACGACGCTGCACATCCTACCTCCTCCTCCTCATCTTAGACCCCTCTCACAACCTTGTTGTTGCTCTCGTTGCTGTCCGATTCTCTGTGTTGAGGACCGGAGCTGTCCTCGTGTCTGATTATCCTCCGTTTCTATTCCTGACATCGCTTCTTGTATCTTCCTCTGATCCTCATGCCGACAGCAAGGTAGAGACGACCCAACGACTCCCACCCGAAGCACCACCACCCCCGACCCTCGCCATCGGGCCCCGACGGAGGACTCGATCCACGTCCTGTTCCTCCAGCACATTATGGATGACAGGCGTGGTTTCCGGTCCCAACATTCTCCGCGAAACGACCAAGGTCCTCCCATGGGTGCCTTTGTCTCGCCTCCTCGCAATGGGGCTCCATCCTCGTCCAGGATGCCCACCCAGCAACAGCAGCAATCCCCCGCCGGGATAAGCCACGATCCACGCTCGACCATGCCGAGGCGCTTCACTACCGACTCTGGCTATGTACCAACACTGTCTACCATGGCGTCTCTGCAGCGTGCTCAGCCAGATGCATCCCAGGATTACAAGGTGCGTTGGACGTTGCAGATAGCTGTCGCCGGAAGGACTAGAGGCCCTAGATGGATCAATCCAGTCCACGCTGGTCTATATGAGTACAGTGGCCATGGACCTGAAGCTGACATTTCTTTTCTCGCAGACGATGCAACAGGTGCAATTGGTAGGTGCATTTCTTCCTTGAGAGCCGGACGTCCGAAGCTGCGAACACTTCCCGTACCAACTCCCCGTTGCCCCTGATTAGATCGGGTTGCGGCCATGCCTCAACGACATCCTCACTGACATGACTGTCATGCAGATAGAGAAGAAGAAGCAAGAATACGAACGTATCCGGGACCAGCGCATGCGCTTCGAGCGCCAGATGATGCAGCTGGAGGCTGCCCAGCGGCGTGAGGCGGCGGAACTGGCCAAGATGGAGGAGGAGATGGGTCGCATTGGCGGCCATCAGTCCGAGCCTACGACACCGCCCGAGTACCATGACTCGTCCGGCTTTCCTTCAATGTTCTCTCGCCCGAACCGGTACTCTATGTCTAGCCTGACTTCCCCGCCAGGCCTGTACAATCGGCCTGCTCGATCTGGGTCGCAATTGGCGTCACCTCCAGGCGGCGTCGTGATGGGTAGCAGCAACGGTTTCGCGTTCGACAGTCAAAACCAGCACCACATTCCTTCAAGGTCTGTCCCTGGGACAAGAAGAAACAGCGACGATGAGAAGGACGAGGCTGTTCGGCAAGACCCGACCAGCCACCGTTCTACTAATGCGTGAGTACCCTGGTTCACTATGCCACCGAAGTCTTTCCCCATCCCATGGTTTGGGCCAATTTACCCAAGGAACGGCTGTACGTCCCGAAGCATATACATGACGAGCACAAGACTTCTGGACAGCTTCCGGTTGAGGCATATCAGTCTGGCCACTTCTAGGCCCTGGGCAACTGTTGCTGTAGTTCTTGACCGTCCCTCCCACGCAACTTGAAGAACGGATTGCGGTGCGGAAGGCCGCCCTGGCCCTATGCACCCACACATCTTACTGCAAGATCTCTATCTTATAGGATCACCTGCACACCGCCCATCAATATAACTGAATCACAAAGGTCATGACAAGTGTCATTGCCTCTACCTTTGATCTATCTCCACTCAAGGCTATGCTTTGGTGAAGGGATCCTTTCTCAACACTCACTCACTCACCATCACCTCCTCATTCAACAACTTTTGCAATTTTGCACTCGCGCAGGATCTTTCAACTAACTCCCCGTGCCTCTTAGACTTAACCGGTATTCTATGCCAGTTACTCGCTCGCGGAACGAGTACCCCGTTCTCGATCACGCAAACACCACGCGCTTTCTTTTCGGAGACGACGAGAATAGTGGCTTTGGCCAGGGCCACCACGCCAACGAGGATTTCCCGACGCTTGTCCGTCGGAACGATCAGATGGTGAGTAATTTTGTTTTGTTGGTTGCAATGCTTGATGCCGAAGACGGTAGTGAATGTGGCGGCGACTTTTGTCATTGCGTGCTGCAGGTGAAATGCAGTGCCGCCAACTGACAGGTGCTCGTTCGCGTCTGTGTTTTCACTTCGAAACTTCAGCGCTTCCCTACAAGCATTCTGCTTCTTCCTACGTGGTTCTGCAAAGAAAGCCAGGCTTTGATGATCTTCACCCCAGCTAAGACGTTCGGTCTCATGGGCACTTTCTGCTTTCGTGCCATCATCTGCCATTCAGCACCTGCTTTCGACTTTGCGACGTCCTTTTGCGCATTGTTTCTGACTTTTGTGTTTTCAGTTGTCTGCTTCTTCTGCTGCTCTCGATCTTGCCCTTTCTGGGTCGCCAGCTCCTGAGTCGTCGCACCGTGGCTGGAACAACGTTAACCGTCATCGCGCCCAACAGAGCCTTTCTTCACTCAACGGTACCTCGACCAGTCTTGCTGGTGATATTGGTAGCATCGGCAGTCGAGGAAACTCGCTTAGGAACTCACTCGACCTGAAGTATCTGGCAGACAATACGGGAGAATCGGGCCTCATGTCTCCTCAAAACGGTTCCCACATGACGACTCCTCCAAAGCTGCAAAGCTCCTTCTCCGCAAACGACGTGCCAACTGTGAAGAGCACTCAGTCCACCATGGCAAACACTCACGCCCAGCAGCATTTCCATAACCATAACGCAAGCATGGGACGCATCCCTGCCGGTGCTGTGCCTACGCGGGGACACACTCGCGAGCTGTCGAATGACAGCACCACCACCGCCAGTCGTGAGCAGCAGAATCCGACCTACCAGTCACTCCAGTCCGCTCTCCACGCGAACGCGCCGCCTTTCTCCAGCAGCAATTCCACAGCTGCGCTCACCTCCCCCCCGCTTACTTCCCCCGTTGGTGCGCCACTCATGCACAACTTCAATGCCCAGCAGTTTTACCCCCAGACTGGCTTCAATCCAGCTGGCCTTGGTCAACCTAACTATGGGAACATGAACATGATCGCTGCCGGTATGCAGGGCATGAACATCAATGGTCTGGGCGGTAACCCTCAGAACATGTATCAAGGTGCCCCTAGTTATGGTGGCTACAACGCCGTGCCCTTCAATCAGCCAGCTCCGCCGCCGCCACAGCAGCGCGACAGTCAGGCGCGCGTCATCCAAAACCGCCGCCAGCAAGATAACGAAGGTAAGAGAACGTTGAGTCAGATTCGAAGGCTATCGCTGACCACCTGTCCAGCCATGTCCCGTTATCAGAACATGCCCCTCGAGAACTTTCGCCATCAGATCTATCAGCTTTGCAAGGATCAGCATGGCTGCCGCTACCTGCAGAAGAAGCTGGAGGAGCGTGACCCCAGTCAAGTCCACATGATCTGGCTCGAGACGAATGAGCATGTCATTGAGCTTATGATGGACCCATTTGGTAATTATTTGTGCCAAAAGCTCCTCGAGTTCTGCAACGATGATGAACGAACCCGCTTGATCGAGAATGCCTCCAAAGACATGTCCCGCATTGCTCTGGATCAACACGGAACCCGTGCGCTTCAGAAGATGATTGAGCACGTCTCAACACCTCAACAGGTTCACTTAATCACCGAGGCGCTCCGCAACCGTGTGGTTGAGCTCATCCAAGATCTGAACGGCAACCACGTGATTCAGAAGTGCCTCAACAAGCTTGCTGCCGCGGACGCACAGTTCATCTTCGATGCAGTCGGTCAGCGCTGCGTGGAGGTTGGCACCCATCGCCATGGTTGCTGCGTCCTTCAGAGATGCATTGACCATGCTGATGGCAACCAGAAGGTATGGCTGATTGGCCGCATCACCGAAAATGCGCGCCGCCTGGTCCAAGATCCTTTCGGCAACTACGTTGTTCAGTACATTATCGACCTCAACGAGCCAAAGTTCACAGAGCCTGTTGTAGCAGCCTTCCAGTGCTGTATATGCGACTTCTCTACGCACAAGTTCAGCTCTAACGTTATCGAGAAGTGCTTGCGCTGTGCCAAAGGTCCCTCTAAAGACATGATCGTTCAAGAGCTTCTCACCTCTGGCAGAATGGAGAGTCTTCTGAAAGATGCCTACGCCAACTATGTCATCCAGACTGCCTTGGACTTCGCCACACCCCAGGGCAAACACATGTTGATCGAGGCTGTACGACCATTCCTGCCTCAGATCCGTGGGACCCCTCACGGACGCCGCATCCAGACTAAAATCACGGCGTTTGATAACGCTGGAGGCACCACTTCCAGCGGCCAGGCCACGCCCGCTGATCAGACTCAGGGCCAAATCCCGCTCCGTCAGCACCATTCAAGGGCAACCTCAGGCGCCAGCAGCGCTATGACTCAACCCAATGGCGTTGGGAACGGTGCTGCCGGTCTATCCAACACGCAAGCAAATGGCGGGTATCAAAACGGGGCTCTGCCTCACCAGCCTCAGGCCCCCGTTCCCCATGTCAACGGACAACCCCAAGGACAGCCTGGTCAAATGAACCCCTTGAACACTCAGCAGGGGTTCGCCCCAGCTGCGCTGGCTCAACAAGCTGCTGGACAACAACAGACGCAGTTCAATCAGCAGCAGTTCGCCGCTCAGGGACACTCGGCCCCTGCTACGTTCGCCGCCACTCAGAACGGAAACCACGCCAATGGCGAGCAGCATTGGCTGTAGCCGTATTTTCCACGCCCTAGCAGCTTGCTCGTCACTTGCTGCAGCACTGTACAACGACGTTTTCCGACGTACTCATCTTCTTCTGATGTCATTAGGTGGCTTGCTTATTCACGCTCCCCGGTTACGAACACCGACATGACCTTGATGAATTCTCTTTTGAACAATTGTTTCATTATATATACAAGGGCGCTAAGCCGGTGGTCCGGTGGTATTTGAGACCCAGCATGCCCAGCTGGGGTAAACTCATTGCTATTGGAGCCTGGCACAGCAGACCCTCCGCTCGTCGCTACGAATAGCAGAGCTCTCATTCCTGTACCTGTACTTGGTATCAGCTCTTAGACCATTCCCTTCTACTTTCGCTTCCTCTTCCCTTCAGATGAGCCAATGTCACGATAACGGCAAATACGACATGACCTCTTCCTCTTTGGCATGGCATGCGCGACGTTCGACACAGAACGTATCTTCCGGCTTCTTCTTTTGCTCCCGCCATCCGTGTGTGGATGATGCTAGCATGTCATCAATCTACCCCTGGCTTATGCTGTCAGTCCTGAGTCTAGTTTGAGTGGGTGGCTTGACTGCTGTGTTCAGTCTAGCGGGCTGTCTTCCTCTGGCTATGGCTTCACCATTGCGAACTTCTTCTACAACTATCACGGATGCTTCCATTGATTTTGTATCATGTTCTTTCCTTCAATCTGTGCAACTCGGACTATTGGTTGTGTTTCTTTGCTTCTTCCGCTATTTGGATTGAAAGAGCGTGGTCAGGTCTGCTTTTCATTCGATCTCGCTCTCAGAAAGGGGGCTGAAAGCGTACGATATGGACCACAAGTGGTTGGCGAGGTGGTGATTACTACCTCCCGGTTACTGAAAAGCTCAAGAAGCGGTGTGGAGTCAGTCTATGGACGATCTTCACAAGAGATGGACGTCACAGGCAAAACACGCACTCAGATAGACTTGCTTTCGCAGCGTCTTCCACCTGGAGCATATGCGTGGCTTGCGATGTCGGTAGCGTTTCTATATAGCGGATGAATACAGCGCCTGATCACCTGAAAGTTACCATTCCACCTTTGAAATTTCTCAGTGATGTGCATGTTCCAGCCGAGGGCCGAGATAGCACAGGAACCTGTTGATACAAGACTCTCAGACGTGAGTCAGATATTTGACATTCTTGGTCACAGATATCGTTACTTCAGGTACGACAAGTCACAAGCAGTCAGCCCATAGTCGACAGCAATACCTGCTGATCAGGTTCATTCCATTTTGATGCTACCAAATTGTGATATCCGCGAATGACCTCATAACCATGTCCCCAAGCCATGCCAAAACCCCTGAGCAATGATCCACAAACCACCACTTCCGCTCCTCCCAGCCACGCTGCGAGTGCAAGCCAGGAAGAGAGCGAGAAGCAAGGCGACCCGTTTACCTGTAGCGCCAGAGAGAGAGGCTGTTGTGGCGCTTCCAGGTCTTTCTGCGACCAGCCTTGGTCTTGTTGTACCTGTGGCCCTTGTTGAGACCGCGGGACTTCTTGCCGGTGGCAGTGAGACCGCGGGCCTCGCGGTGCTTGTGGACGGGGTTGACGATCCAGTTGATGCGGGGGTCGCGGCGGATGGCGGCGTGCTGGGGGTCGACGAGGATGACCTCGTAGTACTTGTAGGTGGAGTCCTGGTTGATCCAGTAGGAGTTGAGGACGCGGAGGTTGGCGCAGCGGCGACCGACACGCTCCTCGGCGGTGGCCTTGAGGGAGCGCTGGTACTTGAGCTGGTTGATACCCTGGTTGGTGGGCTTGCCTGGGTAGGGGAAGTCAGTCTTTTATGGTCCATACTGGGCTTTTGGGGAAGGGACACACGAACCGTAGGTGGCACCCTTGGGAGCGGGCCTCTTGCGACCACCGCGGCGGACGCGCACACGGTAGATAACGTAACCCTGCTTGGCCTTGTAGCCGAGACGGCGGGCCTTGTCAGGGCGAGAAGGGCGCGAGGCGCGGTGGATGACGTTGAGCTGACGGAACTGTTCAAACAGAAAAAGTCAGTGCTATGCTTGGGAAGAGCAGAAAATGTGCCATGAAATGTGCCGAGAGAGCCTGCCATCGAGCGATTGCGAGGGGCGCCGGGTGTTGAGACGGAACGGACGTGGCATTCCATGAATCGAGGGTCCAGTCATTGCGGTCCGTTCCAGTCTCTTGACAACTTTTCCCTCCCGAACAGCAAAACGTAGTTTTGAGACTGCGTCGGCAACACAGCGACAGAAGGCTTCGATCGGCAGGCTTTCGGTGTTTCGTCGAGAATGAGGATGTTCCGGTCTAGACGTACCTCCCAGCAGCGAACGCGGAGCAGGAACTGCATCACATCGCTCTGCTTCTTCTTCTGAAGCTCCTCGACGTACTTGAGGGCACCCATCTTGACTATAGCGAGGCAAAACGCCGGTCAGCTCGACTGTTCCCAATTTCCCGTCGATTGCAATTCGTATCCGCAGACATCGAATGTCCTCTGGTAGAGAATGAGCCGAAACGTACCGGTTTGTTCGGTGGAATTGGACCTGCCCGGTTAGTATGGAGGGAGAAGGTGGTTGATGGAGGAGGGGGACGAAGAGGAGGATATCGAAAATTGCCTGGAGTGGGCAATCTCTGAAAATTCACGACGTTGTGGGCTGGAGAGAGCGCTAGTCCGTATTTGTACGAATATCTCCACTTTTGCTAGGGCAGTCTCCTCTGGTTCAACCCCAACCCTCGCCAAGTAAAATGATGGGGCGCTAGAGCCAGAGAGGAACCAGCCAAGGTGCGACTCTTCGAAGTATTGAGTAGCATGCTGGTAAGAAAGACTCCAGCAATCATCGCTATCCCACATCCCTAGATGATCCCATGGTACCTAAATGAGGGCCGACGATCTCAGATTTGTCGCTCTTGCTCGCCTTCCGTGGCCAGGGTCTCGCTCAATGCGATCAGAGCTCTCAGCTGCGCGTGCGCAACTGTACCCCAGGTCGCCTTCCCTTCCCTTGGCATAACCTCATCCATCATCTCCCAAGCCAGTTTCTCCAAGTCACCAACTCTGCGGGACATTTGAAGCGGTACAGACTTCCCTGTCACAGCTCCCAGAATACCTTGTTCTGCGATCTTGACGGCCAACTCAAAAGCATGTTTGTTGAGTGAGCGTAGGTCTCGGTTATCCTGGGTCCAGCGCATCCAGCCAGGCTGCTCGATGCCTGTGCTGCGTTTGCTAATGGTCTTGTAGCTATTAGCAGACTTGATGCACTGCTGGAGGATTTCGCTGGATTGCTTGATGGCACTGGCTTCGCCAGCTCTGAGGACGGATACTGGGTCGTCCCTTAGCTTCTGCAGGGCGGATTTGTCGAACCCATGGCTGCTCACGGATCAGTCACAGTCCGCGGGGCTTACATCATCAGTTTCCTGACCATATGCTCCTCTTGGGCTCTGTAATCATGTCCAGGAGCTTTTGTGATTCCTTCCGGACCTCTCTCTTTGCATCTGCGGCGGTCCATGACCGCTTTTTGACAGCGCTAGCCGACTTCAAAAAAGTCCTGATAACATCCCTGTCAGCCATGATTCGAGAAGGCGCCATGTGGATGAGCCCTACTTGACGCCTTCACGTCCGTTGTCTGTTTCATACTCTTGGAGAGGCTTCGCAAGCTTCTTGGCGACAGGTTTCGTCCTGGTTCCGCGAGCTGTCGATGGTTCCCGGGCAGACGTACATTTAGAAGCATTCTCTATAGTAGAAACTTGCAGTCAGCTTCTCAGCTTTCCATTTCATCCGGCACCATTTGAAGAGATTACGTTCGCCGTCGGCATCCGACTTTCTCTTTCGCCCCCGGGGCGGCATGGCGCTCGTGTGAGTAGGCAACTGCTCGCAGGTGTCGAGAACACGGACAAAGAAATGAGAGGACCGGGAGACGGTTTCAAGGAACAGACTTCCCAAGACATCTCAGAAAGGCATGCCAAACTATCCTGTTGTCTTCTTGGAACCCGAAAATTTTGTGGAAGGGTTTGGAGGTTACACACATGACTGCCGGGGAAGGCACCACCAACTGTCTCGATCCGATGCATTCCTAGAAGGAGCACACGCGGTTTTCAGACCACACCTTCCTTGTTTGTGTTGAGACTTCAAACAAGGATGAATGATTCGTGGCTCATTCACTCCGACCCTAGCATGCCGCAGCTGAGTGTTGTCAGGGCTCTGGAGAAGCGGATCAACTGTGTCTTGCATTGAGCGGTGTTTTATAATTACCACGCACGCTAGTTCGAGCGTTCTGCACACATTGTGACATCTTCTCAGGCACTATACTGGCCGGTAACGTGTTGATTTGACATGTCAATTGACAGGATTGGGGTCTTCCATGTTTCACAATCTATGATACCTGTACTATGAATGGCCCATAACCATAAAAAGCAACTCCGCATCAAACGTGTGTCAAAACATCAAAAATAATGAACAAGACGCCGAATACAGAAACAACAAAGGCGGAAAAGAGTGCATCTGTCCTCATTAGTAGTTACAGGTGAAGAAACAAAACAAGGCATATAGCTCTCTGTCTATAGATCTGAACTCGTTGTAAGCGATAGCAATGTTTCATACCCGTCATTCCCAAGAAATCAAATAGTCAAAGTCTTCATCTTTCCGTAACAAGGTCAGCCGTAATAAGTGAAAAAAAGAAAGCAATGCACCATCCAAATACCAAGAATCATATCCCGTAGAACGATAAGTCCTTCTTTGGAGCGTTAGCCAAAATAGCCTCATGGTAGATTATCGGCAACCTTGAGGCGCATGATTTGCCTTGATGCAGCCTGGCAAGGCCAAGCATGTACACTTAAATAGAAGGCCAGGCCAAATGGCATCAGATTTAGGTACGCATATCAGTGTCCGTTGAGTGAAAGGCCCTGAAAACCACCAGTCCAGTCGTTGGCTGGCGAAATATGGGACATGCCTTGAGAGTGTGGAGGAGCTTGACTAGTTGCTGAACCAGGTGTAGGGAACCGATGGCGCATGGACTGGAAATCAGGATGCTGGAAGCCAACCGCGCCAAAGCCTTCCATATTCGTTGGAATACCTGAGGTGTAGCCGACGCTACCGCGACCTTGGCCAAAGCCTCCAGGCTGACCAAAGCCGTAGTTTGGTTGGTTGTGGATCGCACCAGCAGAGGGATTGGCTTCGGCTCCCGAAGGCTGGTTGTAGGGCTGCCTGAAACCTCTGGTGCCGGCCTGTGGTGGAGCGGCAAATCCATGGGATGCAGTCTCTTGAATCTGCTGTGGTTGGTGCTGTGGCTGCCTTCTTTCGTTCGTTCCAGAGTTCCGAGAGGCGTTAACGGCACCAGGGCCGACTCCACTTGGTGCTTGGATGCCCAACGTTGGGCTCGCGAAAGACGCTGGGTTGATAGCAGACATCCAAATTCGAGTCTTGTAAATCTTGAAGAGATCGGTCACCAACGAGTTGAAATTGATATAAGCGTCGGCAAAGTAGTAGAATGTAAGCTTCTTCCAGTCCCTGGTACAGTGGTCAGTGTTACTAGAAGGTGTCATCGTATGCAGTGGACTCACATCTGAAATTCAGCATCAAGGATCTCCATGTTGAGGCCATGCTCCTTCACCTTTTGCATGCATACTCTTTTCGCCTTGGCTTCTTGTCCTTCCTTGTCCCGCAAGGCGTGAACTTCATGACTCTGCGCAAGACGTTTGATAAGCTTCGGGCGTAGTTCTCCAGAGTTTGGCTCTTGCATATGATGCTGAGTTGCAGGGCCCATGCCACCGATGGCACTGCCCTGCGTACCGCTAGATGATGCGAGCAATCCGGCTCCAGAACCCTCTTGGGCAGCGGCAGCACCCTGTGAATACATCATGAGCCACTTGTACTGCTCCTCAGCGTAATGTTCCTTCAGCTCTTTCGCAGACTGCCAATCGACGTTGTCTTTAGCAACGGTGCCAAGATCAGTTCCGCGATCAGCTTCGACTATGACCAGATCACCAGGCTTCACCGTCAGGCCGGTGCCTTCCTGAATATAGAACACATCAGCCCGGGCGCATTTGAAGAGCACAATGTGGAGGAGTTGATTTTGGCGTGGTTGAGCCATGCCGCCATACAGACTACGATGAGGCGAAGGAGCTCGAGGTGCAAACGGATATTGCAACCCATATGCAGAAGGGTAAGCTGTGCCGAACCCAGGCTGCAGAGACTGATGGGGGTTAGTACCCATGTTTTGAGCTGCCTGGTAGTAAGCCGGAGCTGGAAATCTTGTCAGTGCCCAGTAGCAACAGTGGACGACGTGTACTAACCATTCCCCGCGAACCCAAGGTTCTCCGCAAACGCAGCATTGAAATCTGTTGGGGCCTGAGCTTCTGGCATAGATGCATCTATGGTAGAGTTAGACTCGGCAAGGGAGCTGATTGAGCCTTGCCGCGTAGGCATATTTGCAAATGAATGCCGTCGGCTCTGCGACACATCGCCGCCTGTGAAACCCAGCTGGCTTGACCATAAGGCACGTTTGAGATTGGCATTCTCTGCCTTGCGGCCGTCCCCTCCGAAAGGCGATCGCAGCGGGGCAGCGCCGGCTGCAAACTCGCTCATTCGCCTCACGCTGGCTCTTTTGGCAAAGGGATCTCCCATGTCAGGCTCTCCATCCAGTTCGTCGACAGCATAATCGGATTCTTCCGGCACGGCTTCTTGAAGGGGATATCCATTGCCCAAGAACCCGCCGCCTGTGGAAGCACGGGGTCGCATCCGAGAAGTATATTGTTGTTGTTGCTGCTGCTGCTGTTGCTGGTGGCGCAGCATTGCATTTTCTCGCGTGAGCATCTCAATGGTTCTCGATTCTGAGCTTTGATGGAAAGAATTTTGCATGGGGTCCGTGGCGCTCTCATCGTCATCATCTTCCACCTCCTTCACTTTACCGAGAATTGATGCGTCATTCGACATCTCACTTAGCATGCTAGGCCGGGAGGGTCGATGCTGGAGCGCTGGGTATCTGGCCCGGCCAAGACCTGCTGAAGCACTCATGCTGGCCGGAATGTTGGTGTCAGGATCAACCTGCCCAACTGAATATGATTGAGAACGATAAGTCTTCGGAGTCGGGTGCAGCGGGATTGCGAACGGGATCTGAGCATTGGATGCAGGATCTCGAGAAGGCGAGGTCTGTAGTAAATTGTCGGCTGATCCGAAAAAGGAGTTGCTCGTGCTCCCCGGGGGGCCTGTAGAGGTGGGTGACGGAAGGACCTCACTCAACCTCATAGGTGCTTCCTTACGTTCGGAGTTCCATATCCCTGTGCCCCAGGGAAAGTTACCAGAACCGCGACCCATCACGGATGAGGTCGAATGCGATCCCCAAGGTCCGGCAGTGGTTTCGGCCGAAGGTGTACTTGGATGTGATGCTGTCGGAGACATAGAACTGCTGGCAAAGGAGCCTTTTCGGGGGCGACTGAATGGTTGAGAGGTGTCGTTGAGCCAAGAAGACCGACGCACTGGTTTGGGATGAGGTGCGCTGGAATAAGAGTGATCCTGCCGGTTGTCACCCTCGTCGTCAGAGCTTGCTAGCGCTTCCGAGTCTGGTGTCGAGGTTCGCGCATTGACCTTCCCAAGGAGAAGTGTCTGATTGTGGGCAACTGCGACCTGGGCCGACCCTTGGCCTGGTTTGGATGTGCCTGAGTTATGGCGGCCTAAGCTCATACTTTCAAAGATCCAGATGCAGTGTCGATAGTCAGCTTCCGGTCGTGGGTCGGCTGGCACTATGTTATGGAGTACTTAGATCGGTTGTGTTGTTGTGAGGCTTATTGAGTATATGAAAAGGGCTGTCAAAGCTGAGGGTAGTGACCTGTATGGCTCGTTCTATACAGAGCACAAGGTAGGTGATCGCAAGCAGCTGAATTATGTTCGAGTGCAATCCTTTCTATAAAGCTTCGAAGGATTAGCTCTGGCCATGCATGGTGTCTGCGAGAACGAAAACGACATGCGGGAGCAACCTGACTCTGGGAGGCATCCGATCTGGATGTTGAGGGACCAGGCAGCAAAGAAAACTGGCTTGAAGAAGAGAAACCAACACCGCATCACTTACCACAAACAACGCCCCTCGCCCGTCTATGAATTGTGAGTTCACGAAGCCTTGATGAGACTTCGACTGGACACAGCCGATCTGGCGAATGAAATTGGTGGAATCCAAGATGTCGCAACTCAGTCAACGAAATGACCTTGAGACTCCTTACAGCGAGATCGAGGTAGGAACAAGGCAGCCGGTGTCTCGCTCTATATCCGGGGAATGTCGAGAAAGGCTGATTAGTACCGATAGTTGCACAACATTGAAGACAAGGGTTCCAGATGTCTAAATTGGTCGCGCGCGTCTAAAAAGCCCAGGTTTCGAAGAGTAGATGCGAAGGGAGAGAAATTCAGAAGATTGTGTAGACGAGACGGAAAATGCTGCAAACTCATCCGAAAGGGGTGGCAATCGACTGGGTCAGCACTTGGCCGTCGAGTCGTGGCTCAGGTCAGAACAGAGCCAGGAAGCCTGCACAGGTCACAGTGACAGACGTGTGTGACTCGAATCCTCCTGGTTCATGGTCCGAGAATATCGCAAGAGGATGACAGGTGAGCGTGGTCACCAAGAAAACCAAGGTCGGTCGAGGTAGCGCAATCAGAGTGATGCGCTGCTAGCCCAGTGGCGCACCAGCGCGCGGGAAGCTCAATCACCTCTTCTTTGTCGCGCGGGAAGAGGTGGACGGCAACACGACACAAGCGCGTGACTGGCCGCGCTCTTGTCTGTGAATTCCAGAAAGCAGCGGTGATTGTAGCAACAATCACGAAGATGGGTGAAGATGTCGCGGACTGAGGCTGAGAAGCGGGGGTTAAGAAAGCCGGGGCGTGGGTGATGGAAGCAGTGGTGGTGGTTCGTCTGGCATGCGGCGGCACGAGACCAGCAAGTGAAGCTCTGCGAGCGGGCAGGGTCTAGGGGCAAGGTAGTCGAAAGGTTGTCCTCAAAGTCTCCGTCTCCGCGTTAGGGCCCTGCACGATGGAATTGTCGCAGGTCGCAGGTCGCAAGCGCATGCAAGTGCGGTAGGCGGTAAAGAGCGGCAAGGTGGTGCGTTCGCTGGGATTGTCAATCTCGTCAGCGCTGGGCCAAGTCAGACCAAAGGTAGTCTCGAAGCTTGGTGGGGATGGGGAAAAGGAGGCAAGGTCGCAGTAAGCAGTCGGGTGTTAATAGTTCGAGACTTTGAACTGGAGAACCTCAGAGTGGGTGCCGGTGCTAATGGAGCAGCGCTATTACAGGTGAAGTCTGAGAAGGCAAGGTCAAGAGGCTTGGCAGGGTAAGGCGGCGGAAGAGGTATGGGCCGCTTGGTATGGGGTAATCAAAGTGGCGCCGTAGGTTTCGATTGAGAAGCTCTCCGGAGGCGTGTTGGTGGTCCCTTAATAGAGGCAAAATCAGTGAGCGGCTGAGTACATGTCGAACGACGGAGCTGGAGACCGAGGGAGGTAGGGACGGGCGGTAGGAGTGACAGTGAGGAGATGCAGCGGAGCTCAACGGGGTCATGGGAGTATCCTTCAGCAGTTGAGAGGGTCTTCTTCCTGATGCTGCTAAACCCAATAGAGTAAGGCAGAACTGTACCTACAGAAGAAGGCTTGACGCTTGACGCTGGAGGCAGTCGAGGTTGTACCAGTGGCGCGAGAGGCGAATCCTTTGTTCTGTCGGATGGCAAGCTGGATCGCTGATTGATGAGCTGTAGAAGCTTCTTAGAATTATGTAGGTTGATGGGTTGCAGTACTGGATGATGGTGACGACAGACAAGAAGAGCTGGGATTCGACAACAGTCAGCGCAAGGACAGAAGCTGTCCAGCTCGCTGGTACAATGGCGGCGTACGTACAGTAGTTGGCCCTTGGTCTGGGCTGTCAGTAGCGGTAGGTCAGGCAGAGCGTATGACGTTGGAAGCGGTAATATCGAGTTCGCTTAAGTATATGTGCGCACAGTGTGAGCCGGACCTGTTTGAGTTGAGGGCCACGGTCGCAAAGGGTCATTTGACAGACAGTTGCACTGCTTGGAATTGGAGCTGAGATGGGGTTGGAATTGGTGCGGACAATGCAGAGGCAGTGGTAGGTATTGGTATGTAGTAGAGTAAAACGGCGCGGGCGCGTGATGGGTCAGAAAAGGCGGGGAGGGGGGGCAACTCAGAGACAAAGAAACGGGGCAGAAGCGATCCGGAAGCTTCCCCTACCTGCATCCAAGACGGAAGACGCTGGCTGTTACCAGGTGGCAATGCAATGCTACCGTGTGAGAGGGACGGGAAGAGTCAAAGGACGGAGAGTTCGTTTAGTGCTGGATCTACAGTGGTAGGGTGGAGAGGAGCACCAGCAACTTGCAGTATAATGATGCTGCTCAGTCCTGGTCGGCTGGAAAGTCGTCACGAAGACCAAAGCGTTGAGAAGGTGGTCTGGCCTCAGCGATAGCATTCGAATCAGAACCTGCCTAAGCTGCAGGTGGCAGTGGCGCAAACGGAGAAGGCACACTTGGACTAATAACCACGTGAGGTTCAAGCCTCTCTTGCCTAATGACAACGTTGGCAGCGCGCGGTCATGGGCAGAATTGGTCATGCGTGTACCCCATCCACCAAATGTATTCTCCTATTGATGTTGTGTTGCAGCATTTCCTGCAGGAGCCTCTCGCCGACGGACCCGAACGATGCATCCCCTGTCCATCATGTCACTTTGCAGTCGGCCTCGCCCTCAATGTGCCTGATTGTCCCCATCGCAGTAAGAGCATGAGTCCATGAAACTATATTTCGCTCTCACTAGGAAGAATGCTTACGAGGTACAGAGTACAAATCCAATCTTTGATGATGAAGAGGGCGGGGATGGGGGCGGCCTGAGGCAGTAGACACCTGAGGCAGTTGACCATTTACTGATGAGGTACGGAGTACGGAGGAGTAACAGTAGTGTTTAGCTGAGTCAAAAGCCCTCCAGCGGAAACGCTGCCGAAGCCACATGACAAACGCCGCCTTGCTGACAGGAAAGAGGCAATGGCGTTCAGTGTGTCTCTCTATCTTTCGTAGCTGATTAAGCAGTGCTGCTGCAAGTAGCACAACAACTATTGCCTGAGGTTCATGCGGAAACTTTCATCAGCCTGCTACCGTTCTTGCGAGAGACTGCACGGAATCGAAACCTGCTCTACAAATCTGGGGGAGTGCGGCATTGCAGCGCCGATCCCTGCGATCTCATTTCTGAACGCAGCGGCAAAGCGCGAGCCAGGCGATCCGGGGCGGCCCAGTTCTGTGTGCTCCATTCTACGGTTATCACCCTCGCCCCAGTGATTGCAAGCTGGTTCCTCCATCGGCTCTCGCTCTGTGAGCGATCGACCAATATTTACACTGCCGTAAGCCTGTAGCTGTCCAGGTGGCGATTAACGCACAGACAAGGCGTTTGTCAAAGTGGCCGTATGCACTCCTCCCAAGAGTCTGACTTAAGATGAATCTGTGCCAAAGGCAGGGTGCAGAAGCCTAGGGCAAAGCTTGGGAGGGAGGGGTGCCACCTCTGGAACGGGAGGGATCGTCACCCCGCAAAATGTGTTTGCCCAAAGCCAATCGAACCTTCACTGTGGCGGAACCCCCTCCCCGCCTTTCGAACCATGCCACGCCGGTCTGCCTGCCAATCGATGGAAGCATTGCGTGTTTGCATGTGTGACTCGACGTAACTATACCACACGGTCAAGATTACAGAATCCGGGCGACTTTGAGAGGATGTGCTGAGATAGAGTGACCCATCTTGACTCTCGGAGGGCAAGCTGCGAGCCTGGTTCTGTGGACACAAAGCATGGAGCCACACAGTCCCAGCTCAACCATACCTAGCTTAGCATGTCTGGTCCCTTCCACTTTGATGAGTACTTTTTTTGAGATCCTGCATTACGTGAGTGACTGCTTAGAGACGACAACAGGCGTTCCACAATGCAGTTTCTCGCCGTCAACCTATTCCGTATTTCCTGCTTCGAAACGAGCAGTTGTGTGAGGATAGCCTACATGCTGTATTGCAAATACTACATTTGCACCGGCAAAAGTACATACTGTGCCAACTCTACAGCAAGCTCCTGTCTTTCAGACTCTCCAAGCAGTGCCGCCTGTCCCCTACACCGTCGCCCCCTTGGCCGGAATTGGCTGGCAGTATACCGCGCCCCAAATCGCCTGCTGGATATATTGCAAGCAATTCTATGGACCCGGTCTGGAAGTATGTCATGCATGGCAGTATGGTAGGCTAACAAAGCTTGCAGCAAGCCTGGCAGGAAGTCTGACCATTGTGGGACGATCTTAATTATGTCGAAGTCTTTCATTGGAGGGATTGAGGGGAGCTGCATGCACATGGTGTGCACATTGAGGGTCAGTCGGTCGTCGAAGAATGAGACTTGACTTAGGGTCGGCACTTGCCCAAGCAGTCCCGTCACCGAGTGCACTTCAGGGTATTCTGCGAGTACAGCGGGTGTACGTTGGGTCCAAGCAAAGGGAGTGAGCTGCGGCCACGGTCTTGGTGCGTAAAGGCCATCTGTCTGGGTATCATCAATTTCTTTCGTGATGTATATAACACAAGTGTTGTACATAGTCTGTGTGCTTCAGCCTCTTCACGCAGTAGCCGACTGCGGTCCCTTCTGCTGCTTGAGTTTCTCCTCAAACTTTGCGAATTCCTGCATCGCAATCTCTTCCTCCTGGTCCAGTACTTGGTGAACGCCTTTGACTTCTTCAATCTATGACATTGGTCAGCAAGATGCAACCTTCTCCAATGGATAGTTCTGTGGCATGAAACTTACGTAGTGCATCAGCATACCCTCAATACCATTTTTCAAAGTGACAGTGCTCGAGTCGCATGTCCGGCACGCGCCTCGTAGCTTCAATAGCACTTGTCCATCCTCAAATCCCCTAAACTCGATGTCACCGCCATCTTCCTGTATAGCAGGTCGAATCCTGGTCTCCAAAAGCTCCTTAATCATACCAACAACTTCGTCATCATCCTCATTGTATGCAAGACTGTCGACCTCCTCCTCCTCTCCAGCAGGAACCGCATCGCCATCCTTGCGCTCCACCAGATTCACGATCTTCTCGCCAGATGTAACCGCCTCGGTAATGAGCGCAAAGATCTCCGGTCGGATATGTGCCCAGTTGGCGTCAGCGGCCTTTGTGACGGTGATGAAGTCTGCACCATAGAACACAGCAGTGATGCCATCCGTGTTGAGCAGCTTAGCTGCGAGTGGCGATGGGTATGGTGGAGAGATGGTCGACCGTGGGTTCAGATATTCAATAAAGGGTGCGGAAATGCCTTCCGGGAGAACACGGTGATTAGGAAGGAACTTGAGAGCGTCTGGATTGGGTGTGTTCTCTGTCTGGATGAAAATAGTACGAACGCCGAGGCTGTGACGCGAAATCGGAGATATTGTGCGTGGTCGAACACCAGTCGACGAGAGGAGAGGCTGGGTATTGCGATGACTACTGAGCTGTCTTGTCCATCGTGTCAGAAGTCGGAGCTGAGACTCTGCCTTGATGGCAGGCCGAGGTGCTGAGGCGAGTGCCCGGGAGACGAGCCTCGGTGCTCTTGAAGTGGTTGCCATGATGTTGTTCGCGCTTTTGTGTGCGTGCTGTTCTACTGCGTGGGGGCGATGAAGTATGCGTGCCTTGATAGACGGAAAGATGTAAGTAGACAAGGTGTACGTACAGGTACGATGTTAGGAGAAGAATGATGTCGGCGACTCGGGAATCCGTCGATTTTTTGTCGCCATGCGGCGGAGAACCGAAGCGGCCTCATTAGTAATGCCTGCGCTATGATGCAAAGCCTGGGAAGCTGCTTTAGCGGGGCAGTCAACGGCTCCACTAAATTTTTCCTTCCCGGCGCCAGCTCGGACCTGCAGCTTCACAGTTGCTTCAACTTCTTCCTCTTCTTTATCCTTTACCTCGTGTTCTATTCCTACCGCTTCGCTCACTCTATATTCCCCTGCAGCAACATTGCGGCGCCGTTCTCGGCAATGGTCTCCGGCGCTCTTGAGGCAGAGAACGAGGCGAAGGATGTTCCAGTGACCGAGCCGATCCCAACCGAACCACCACAGGGTGCGAAACCAGCGACCTGCGGCGTTTGCAACACAAATCCACCGAAATACAAATGTCCACGATGCTATATGCCCTAGTATGTAGCCTCCTCACTGATAAACACATGTGTGAACCTGTCGATGCGGTCTCAACTTCAGTATAACCTTTTTAACCGTTACTCATACCACGTTACGTTTAGCTGCTCAGTTGTTTGCAACAAAAAGCATCGTGAGAATCACCCACCCGATCCGGATCCAGTTGCATTGCCTGCGCCAGCAGTGGTCCCAGCGTCGCAAGCTCCGACAGATACTCAGTCATCTACCGAACACGATCCCGACAATCCATTCCGTCTCCTTGAGCAGTCTGACAAGCTCAAAGTCCTGTTCCTCAAATACCCCAGTCTCCCCGAGCAACTTCGTCGCATTCATGAGGCCACTCTGCCCCCAAAGCCTTCTCCAGGTAGTAAACCCGGAATTCCAGAGTCTTTGATGCAGGGTGTGTCCAAAAAAGAAACTTGGAACCACGATATGGGTATCAAGAACGGGAAGGCTGCTTTGAGAAGGGCTAAATCAGCAGATGGAGAGGAAGGAGAGGGTGTGCGAGAGTACTATGAGCTTGTGCTGCACATGATGAACGAGGCCTCGGATAGGGAGAGGGCATCTCAGTTCGTGCAGCAGCAACTGGCACAGGAAGACACTAAGCTTATCGAGCGTCTGCTCGCACAGGAGAAGCGCTGAGAGTGTGTCATTGCTGGACACCTCCGTTAAGACGGCTTAGACAATGCGTTTGAGGCTGCTGAACAGCCAGGGATTCGGATTTTTTCCCCAGGTCCAAGCCGGTCCCTGCGAAGCAGCAATTATTGAACGATTGGAGGACATAACATTAGCTAACGTTTGAAACGCGCGAAGAAGCTGCTTCTTGGGGACCGCAGCGCCGGCGATGGGGCCCGATCCTCCGACGTCAGCAAGTCCTTTTCGCTTTTGCTCGTGCGATGGAAGCTGAGTCGGCCCCTCAGCGTCCATCTCGAGTCCGACTTTCGTAGGGCCGGAAAAAGAAGCGCAGATGACTTCTCGTCGCTTTGGGTCCAGTCGACACGATGATCTTCCATTCGGACCGCAGCTTCATCATGTTCCGCGCCATCTTGCGTGAGCACTGGGTACGCGACAGTTGGAAGCTCGGTCGACTCTCGTGCTCCTCCACGCTGATACCCTTTTGTGCTGCTCATGCTCAGCCTCGGGTGGGCATTCTCGTCACCTTCAGCTGAGAGACTGTGCTTAGTGTGGAAGTGCGTGTCGAAGGTGTGCCGATAGATTGCTTCCCGATTATGCCTATCATCCACGTCGCCTGAAGCTTCCAGTATGGCCGCTGTATGCTGAAACTGATTTCGGCTGTACGTCTTCTCGCGTTCACTTCGCACGCGGTGGAAAGTCCTGGCCTGCTGATCTGGTGCAGCACTATCCTTCAGCCCGGCCAGCGCATTTGGACTCTCCATATGGAACTTCATGGCTTTCCGAGAGAGCTTGTGGACAAGAGACCTGTCACTTGTGGGCTCACTTGACGTAGTGCGGGCGAACTGTGTTGCTGCGACCTGTGGAACATGCTGATACAAGTCTGTGGCGTCCTTTTCTGGCCATTGTAGTGGGGATGAATCTAGCATCGGATCCTTACTACGACGCTTTGCTGCTGAGGATGGCAGGACAGATTTGCGCGCAGCTGTGACCTGTGCAGATCTCGCGGCAGTAGCCTGGTTGGCTGCGATCTCCAGAGGAACCTCTCTACCTCTCCGGTTGGTGTAGTCGTCAGACACGGGTTTGATAGTGGTGCGGTCGATGTTCGCACGGGAGCGACGTTTTCTTTCACTATAAGCTTTTTCCTCAGCTAGGACAATTTGAAGGCGGCGACAGAGGTCATCCGGATCAAACGGCGTAGACTTCTGTTTCTTGGAGTCACGGTCACGGCGAGATGGTTTCGTTGGTCCTGTCGCGGAAGGGTGACCGTCGACGGGACCTGTAGAGTCCGACACCCTAGTAGAGCGATGATAATAACTGGTACTGGTCATGGTCGCCTTGAGATGGAGCCAGTATTCCGGAGCTTGCTCGCGTTCGTGCCCCAAAACGGGTGTTCTGCTAGGCTGAAATAGCGACCCTCGAAGACGGGAGATCGGCAGAGCTTTCAGATCCCATGCGCTCAAAACGAGGACTGATTGCCCGCCCCAGCTTTCCTGAGACGGCGGAGAAAAGAGAAATCGCAAAGCCCTCGGGCCCTAGGTAGTTCTCGACAAATCGAATGTCTCAGGCCAGCTTTAATTGAATATGAGGATGTCCAAACAGGAAATCCAGCAAAGTCACGGTTGGGAAGTGGAATATGCAAAGTGGCAAATGCTTCCTTGCTCTCTGCGAGCTGAGGAATGGGTTGGTTGTCAGGTGTCTGGTCCTTCTGGGGATTCCTTTTGAATGTGAGATCACTGGGGTCCGGATGATGGTGGTGTCTCCACAAAGGGGAGTTTTGGGGCACGCGACCAACGAGGAGATGGGGGCGTATGTCTTTGACAGCTGCAGAAGAGAAGTGACAGAGCGTTGCGCATGTATCCAGCTGATCTGTGATCCTTGGTCTTTTTTTTTTTCTTTCTTTTTTCTCCCTCTCGAAAATGATGCGACAAGTTCGGCACAACGTAACAAAAGTAGAAGAGAAAAAGATAGCGAATAGGTGAGAGTCAGGGAACAGGAAGGGCGGGAAGAAAAACAACGGATGCGACCTATTAAATCGAGACTGGAGAGACAGCATGCATTCTGGCCGGCGGGCTGGAGATGCCCTGGTAGAAAACAGCTAGAAAAGTATGGTAACGAACCGAAAGGAGACGAGCGATCAGACGGGAAGAGGAGATGGAAGAAAGTTGAAGAGAGGTATGCGGGCCGGGATGTGTATGCCAAGGGCGGCCTGGTGGCACGTCAAGCGAGAGGAGCCACACACCCAACGGCACACAGAGAAGCAATTGATACTTTTTAATCGGGCGTGTGAATGTGTACAGTACGTTGGTCCTTACTGCTCTGTACCTAGTTATCTCTGAGTGTCTGAAAGAAGGTTAGGGGAGAGAGGGAGGGGCTAAAGTGCAATGGAATGCGGCCCCGTTTTGGACAGCCATGTGCTGCCCCTTTTTGGTATGAGCTTTGTTTCCCTCTCGTTCTGGATTTTGGTGGCTTTCACATCTTTGGAGCTAGAGGGAGAGGAGCAAAAGGCTAAAAGCACCTAAAATCGCATGCAGCTCAATGAAGAGCTGATTGCCCAAAGGAGCGGTGGGGGGGGATGATGGATCATGAGTGGTGCAAGCAGGCAATCTGTGTGCGACGATGGAAGACGGATGGGATGGGGCAATTGTAGGGAGTTCACCTGCAAGGATGGAGAGATGCAGAGGATGGGCTGCAGCAGATGGATGCATGCGTGCAACTGGCCACCCTCACCCATGTCTTCTTCTTGTTGTAGTCTAGATTGTCTGGGTGTTCTCCGCATAGCTGTCTGAATGGTTGCGATTGGCTTCCTCCAGTTGATGGGTTGATCGTGCCATGACTTGCGTCCGTAACAAGAACGACACAATGTCTTGAAACATCATCTGTCCTTGAGAGCATGCGTCACTTGGCTCAGTGTGCTTTTTTTTTTCCTTTTTTTTTTCCTAGGGCTTTGATCATGTTGCCTCCTCGTGTAACTTTCGTCACTGTGTAAACTGGGTACGTACCTACCTAGGCTTGTGGGTGGTGCAGAACAGTCTACAGCTCGCCATCCACGGCTCATCTCAAGATTCGAATGACGACGAAGGTACGGAGCACTCCGTAGTGAGGGGCTGGCACAGGATTGCGGCGGGAGCCAGAAGAGAGCTGTACTTTTGAGATAGGATCAACCATGCCATGTCCACGAGTTAGGCATCTGATGGAGAAGCAGCGACTGGATGGGACTGGCTGATGGTTCTATTGGCCCAGGCGAGATTGTGCCGTCGTCGTACCTCAGGTATCTAGCTCATCAGTGAATCCTTTTCAGCTGCGTATCAAATCGGAGGCTGCCGTCTTGTCTTGCGTCTGTCAGCTGTTCACCATCCCTGTATCGCTCTCTACTTTTTTTTTTTGCGAGCATCAGCATCATTATCGTCATTACAATCCTCCTCAATTTTTTCTACCCTCCTCTTTCCTCCCTTGGCTTACGCTTCATTCTCCCCACCCGGCCTCTTCAGCGCACTTGGTGACAGCAGAAGGTTGCGAGACGACGTCACAGCCTACGCTGAATCTTCCCACGACAATAGGGTACAATCCTCCTCACCTTCTACTGCCATCACGAAGACAACCACGACGACTCCCCCAACGCAAAGCTTAAAGCTCCTCATTCTCCTCAACAACCTAGCCAACCACACCAAGTCGCAACGCGACGACGAGCAGCAGCTTCTCTGCTCCTCTTTCAACTGTCGGTTTGGCGCCCGCGTCCATCAGTCACTCACTCGACACGTCGCGCATTGCATCGCGTCGCAGTACCTTGCATCATCACCTCGCATCGTTTCCCGCTCCTCCCCCTCCATGTGTTGACCCCGCGAATCGCGTCCAGGCACCGACTCAAGCCACCGCCGCCTGACCGGTCCATCTGGCCTCACACCATCTTTTTTCGCCTCCCCGTGCCTCGCTCGCTCTAGCAGTTCACACAGCTTTGGCTTTCCGACAAGCCATTCGAACAGCATTCATCCCTGCTAGCAAGGGGTGGGCCAGAAGCAGACAATAAGGCGGATTGTTAGCTCCAACGGTGCCTGATCAGCAAGTCGTCAAGGAACGTGGTCTGGACCTCCAGGCTGCCTGTCAAACGCTACGACACGAACGACCTAACACGACGCAGCTGACTATTGACGATCAACTGAGCAAGGTACGTGTGCCTCTTATCTTTATTTTCGTGTTGATCCGATTCGTGCTTCGTCATCAGCCCAGGTGTCCGTTCTCCGTCCAGACCTGAATAGCGCCCTGCACCATCTCTCGCCAGTGCCTCAACCCAAGGCTTGGGGACTCGATGTGTGTCTGTGCCTTTAATCCCGCCGTTCACCTGAGTAGCTTGCAATGCCCCTTCTCCTTCGCCCATCCTTGGCCTCTCGCTATTTCACGAATTCTTCATCCCCTCGTTTTCTATCCGCTTTGTCGTTTTTATTATTCTCGGTCTCCTGCTTGTCCGCCTCTTCACTCGACAACCCTTCCTTTCACCCCTCTCTCTTCCTTCCTACTCATCCATTACCCCTCCCCCTTCAAACTTTCTAGCTTCAATTGGCCCTCTCCTTCTGGCATCCATCGACCTCTGTGCAGATCATCGCTCGCCCTGTCCTCCACCGAACCCCCCTCACAAAGTCAATCTCCAGTCCCCGCTCCACCTGAAGCTGTCATGGTTGTGTGCCTGATGCCTTGAAGGACATGCCACCCGCCCCATCCGCATCATCATGCCCGACCGCACCTCGAGCTCGTCTCGACATGGTCACTCCCACAGATATTCTGACACTTCTCGAACTTCAAGATCTCGACGCTCATCGTCTGCTGCTGTTCCTCCCAGCCCCAGCCGAGCTCCGCCTCCTCCTGTCCCGTCGGCGTCGGCATCCCGCCGACCTTCAGCTGTCGCCCGCGACTCTGCTCAGAGCACCTTCGACAGTAGCGTCTTCTCTCGATCCTCCGTCTCGACCAGTTTCACTACCGATTCTCGCGTGACCTCTCTGTCCTCGCCCCAATACCCTCAGCCCACCGCCAGCTATCGCGATTCCTTCATATCTATTGTCGACGACCCCTTCTTCCAGCGCTTTGACCCCGCCTTCAGCGCGCACGCCCCTTCCGCTACCCGCCTATCGTCTGACTCTGAAGCTGACGACGCCGACGCCGACGACGACGACGGAGAAGAAGAAGAAGAAGACGGCGACGACGAACGCCCCGAGAGCGACGATCAGCATAATTCCACCTCGGCACAGGCTGCCGATGGTCATGCTACGAAGTCAGACAGCAACTGGCCTCCCCCGCGCCGAGAGTCGTTGACTATTGGACCGGCACAGTACTGGGTGAGTGGCTCTGAAACATTGTTTCGCCCGTGCCTCGCCTTGCATCAAATGTCTGGGCACCTCAGTCGATGTGTCCCAGTTTCCCTCATCCCTCGTTTCACAGTGCTGACGGCACTCTATCCTCACAGTCCCATTCCGCCGCGATGGAGAGCTTCAACATAGCCGTGATAGGCGCCGAGGGGGTGGGCAAGTCGTCCTTCGTCCAGCGCGTTCTCGGCTTGCAACGACCTTCCATATCGAATACGTCGAGCGTCCGAATGGCCGTAGACAACCTCACACACTTCATTACCCTCCTCGAGCTGGATCTCGAATACTTCGAACTCAGTCCTGATCAGCCGATCCAATGGCCGAAGCAGATGAATGGCCATATAGTCCCTCGCGTCGACGGCGCTCTCATACTTTACGATGTTATGCAGAAAGAATCTATTCGCGATCTACCCACCACTGTTGGTACGTACACCTTACCTTGGCTGGCACCAACCAAGGGAGGTCCTCAATGGCAACACACTGGCTGACTCTCGCAGCTGCTCTGACCAATTCCGGTCTACCCGCAATCCTTGTCGCCTGCAAGTGTGAGCACCCGGAAGACGACTGGGAAGTCGACGCTGAGGGCATGGCAAATCACAAGTTCTTCCAAGCCTGCATAGGAACGTATAAGATCACGAAGGACGACAGCGACACGGCAAAGGCTTGCTTACAGTCAATTTTGAAAGCCGCCGTGGCCAATAGGAGAGGTGAGCTCGACGCTGTTTCGCTAGTAGTTCAAAAGCTGAGTTTCAGGAGCTAAAGCCTTTGTAGAAGAACAAGGAGAGAATGTTTCGCGAAGAAGAGCCCAGTCGGCAGCGTACGCTGAGCCAGGCGAGGCTCCTGGGAGTCGAGCTATTCCTGAGCAAAGTAAACATAGTCGTGCGAGCTCCGACCTATCGCTCCTTCGAGGGTTCCCCAACGCTCCAATCAAGGACGGCTATCGCGGGCAGGCGGGTCGAAGTCCGCGGTTGATGCAACAATCAGCGGCTGATGGTGATTCGAATTCGCACCAAATCTACAACAGCATGCTGAGATCGACGACAGGGATCCGACTAGACCGTAGTGGCACCGACTCCTTCCTCGACATGGATGAATCCGACGCAGAGTCGTTCCGATACTCCGAGGAGGTCCCTATCCTTCAAAGAAGCGACGATGGCCCCGATAAGCCATCCAAGGAGAACGGCGTCACCTTCGATTCACTAGTAGATCGCTTGCTTGCGCCACGTCTATCGAAACCAGACAACAATTTCTCAGAGATCTTCCTCTGCCTTTATCGAAAGTTCGCTGCTCCAGGAGAACTCTTCTCAGCAATCCTTGAGCGGCTCGATCGGGTCAGGGAGGACAAGACAGCGCATTATCTTTCCAAGACAGCCACCCAGTTGCGGATGATCGAAGTCATTGCCAAGTGGGTGTCTCTGTACCCGGGTGACTTTGCACGCCCAGCGACAAGACGGAATCTCGAGGATTTTATTAGACACCTCTCGACAGAGCCTATCTTTTCGATCGCAGCACAACAGATGCGTCGCAACCTCCATTACAACGTCGTCGAAGATGATGACACAGGCTGGGCGAACTCCGATGAGTCAGGCGACAAGGCAGCAAGTCAACTCCTGTCGAGGGAAATGAGTGAGCTTGCTGTTGGTATCAGCACTATGCAATTCGATGATGACAATAGTGGCCGTCCATCTGCTAGCTCCGATGCCTCTCAGCTTGATCGGGGCAGCAGTGTGAGCAGCCAGTTCCATTTCCATACGTATGATGAGTACGAGCGAGAGGCAGCATCACTTGAACCAAGGGACCATCTTCCAATGAACAAGACCCGTTACCACATCTTTATGGACATCCCCAACGACGACATCGCCGACGAATTAACCAGGATCGATTGGATCATGTTCTCCTCAATTCGAATTCGCGATTTCGTTCGGCACGTCAGCTTGTCAGCCAGTCAGAAGGAAAAGTGCAAGAGTCTGAAAAATGTCAACCGGATGATTGCACACTTCAACCATATCGCGAAATGGGTGGCGAATATGATTCTCTTGCGCGACAAGCCAAAACACCGCGCACAAATGCTCGAGAAGTTCATGCATATTGCAGTGAAACTCCGGCTGCTAAACAATTACAATGGACTGGCTGCCATCGTCGCTGGCATCAATGGCACTGCCATACACCGCCTTGCACAGACCAGAGCACTTGTTCCTGAAGTTGTGATCAACCGTTTTACTCGGCTCTGCATACTTATGGGCACCCAAAAGAGTCATTTTGCTTACCGTCTGGCATGGGAGAACTCACCGCTGCCGCGAATTCCTTTCATCCCACTTCACCGTCGAGACCTCGTGTCTGCTGAAGAAGGCAGCAAGACGTTTGTGGGTAGTAAAGGCGATCGCATCAACTGGAAGAAGTTTGAGGTTCTTGGTGAAGTCCTTCTACCAGTGATGAAGAGTCAAGGGGCGGCATACCCGAATTTAGCGAGGCATGATAATGCCCGGGAGCTGATTCTGGGATGCCGCATGCCAACAGATGAGGAGGTACGTTCCTCCCCCAAGACTCTAGTCATATTGATGAATTTTGCTAACTTCTCTGTGTAGGAAATTTACCAAAGAAGCGTACAGGTTGAGAGCGGGGCGTTTGGGGGCAGCGATTTCACAAGAAAGAAGTCATTTCCTTGGTTCGCAACGAAGTAGAGGACATCTCGTTGAAGACAATGTTTTCTTTTAACGTACAAATTGGCATCAGGGTAGAGGGTTCTTCACAGGGAATATCAGTGGCGTTTCACATAGATCTTCTGGGTTAAGCAATTGAAGATAGCGATCAAGATTATCCCAGGTTCATGATTACAAACGCCTCACTGTGTCAGGACGCGTTCTAAGAAGGAAGGTACGAGGGAGGCGGTGATTTTGGGCAGGTATGACATGACACACAGCTGGTGCGCCTGCTGACACGTCTACCTACCTACGCTTCTGCTGTCGCCGCGAAACGACAAACACTGAAAGGCTCCAAAGCAGCGTCATGACTTCAAGTTATTTATCAACTGTTCCTCTCCCGCGCATCAATTTTCGCAGCCGCTGTCATGGCCTCGAGGTTTCTCTCCAGGGAGCTCTCCTTCTCAACCTCCCAGCTGTACTGCTTCGTGATAACCCGGATGGACCGTCCACCACTGCCGAACTAATGACAGTGATGAAGGAGAGACAGCTCTGGGTCAGTCGTGTGGGCCCTTGTCTGCTTCGCTTCTCAATCCTACTCCCTCCGGAAGAAGCGCTTTGCGTGACAGACAAGCAACTCAAGGAGTCTATCCTAAGCAATGAGATTTGGTGTGCGTTGGGGCTTCGTCTTGTAGAGGCTGATGGAAACGAGATCGTGTTCTCTGTGCAGCACCCTGATCTGAGCTCTTGCTTAGTGCCGCCAAGAGGGGTTTTGACGGCGGAGCTGAAAGAGGTCAGAGCTGCGATCAAGATCTCAGGGAAGGATTATCAGAAACAGATGAAACCCAGACAGGAAGAGAAGGGAAGAGACTTCATAAATCCACATGTTTCTGCGCCTCACGAGCTCAGGAGCGAGGACTTGAGGGCCATTGAGGAATTTCTGTCACACTCCGGGATTCAGCAAAGAGAGACTGACGACAAAGCTTCTCATTTGCCTTCATCAACGGGTCAAGGGTGCATCACAACCGGGCCTTACTGTTCTGAAGGTCCTTTACAGGCAATGATTCAATCCGCCACAAATATACTCCTGTTGGGCGGGAAGAAACGACATACTGCGATCACGTGGCTCGGTGGAAGAGAATGGCATGGCTTGGTGCAAATCGCTCCAGCGGTCTTCAACATTTCGTATTTGCAGGTAACGAACACGACGACTTCAAGGCGCTGCCTTGGGTATCAGATTATAGCACTGACGTGTCTCTTCAGGTTGTGGCCCAGAAGGCCAAGTTCATGCCCACGATAGCCATGTCATTGTGCCGAATGGTGCACGCAGAGTCTCCGAGTCTCAGGTCATTGGCAGCAAGCTTCACGGATCTACACGTGGATGACAAAGATTTGCATATAGATCCGCAGATAATCAGAAGTGACTATGCAGTGGCAGGCATAGAGAAGAGTATTTGGAAAACGTTACTTGCGAATACTGAGGCTCCCGGGGTAGTCACGAGAACGAAGAGGAAGCGAGCGGCTTCGCATTGTGATTCAGAGCAAAGGACACAACCGCCGAGCCATACATCCGACACCCAAAATATCCTTGAAGTTATGAGCGCCGGAATTTTACAGGTGGAGCAATGGGGGCATGGTGACATCCTTCAGCTGGGAGAGGCCGCTCGAGGTTCTTCGGGCGGGTCTTCACTTACACCCAGTGCAGCGACCAATGCCGTTGTGAGGAGAGAGAACCAAGATGTTGGCAGTGAAACGCTGTTCATCTCTGATTTCTTTCTCGATTCACCTACGCAGAAATTCTAATGCATAAGTCAGACGTGTTCCGCAAGCAGGCATCAAGGTTGAGGCGGACGGAGACGGGCGATTGAGAGTCTTCAATATGATTTTGGGAACCATAAATCATGACATGAAGCGTCCAAGCAAGGGTCAACGCATCATCTAAGGCCAAGTCTAGTGTTTACAAAGGTTCGTAATATGCGGGAATATAGGAAAATGAAACAAAACTACCTCATGGTTGTCCATGATAAGCCGATCGGGATTACAAGAATGCTAGAGAAGTAGAACGCGAAGGTGTTGCTGCAGGTACATGACGCCAACACTTAGTGAAACAGGTGATGCAGTGCTGGCTCAGTGGTTAAGAAGTATGTTTCGACAGCTTTCCTTCCCACAAGGCGGTTTGACACATGTGGCGAAAATCTCGTCATTGCGAATCTGTTCTACATTAATGTCTTTTGATCACCATCTTGCCGCACTCCTAATGAAGGATGTTCAAGAGGCCTGGTTTGTACTTTGGTCAATGACTTCGTGAACGTAAGTACTGTGAGCAATCGAGTCGTCTATGTGAAGAAAAAGCTCTGACATGATGCAACCTCGGAGTATGTAGGGTTCCGAAGCGTATGCATTGTATTGTGCTATGTCTTCCTGAAGTCCGATCAAAGAAGCCTTTAGCCATCGCCCTTGCTTGGATTTCCCGTTGACCAGACCGCCGCCTCATTGTTGGGCAACCCCTGGAGCTGTCTGATGCAACTGCCCGCCAACCCAGGGACAATTCTGCAATCAAGTCCCAGGACACCTGCAATAGATGAAGTCGAATATATGAAGGAGAAGAGAAGGAGCTTTGATCGCGCCGAAGAGTCGCATCTTTCTACCTCCTTGCATTGGGCTTGCTAGGCGCGGCTTCCTTCTTCTTCGCCTTCTTGTCCTCCTTGGCCTTCTTCTGTTCCGGCTTCAGGGTTGCATAGTGGATGTACCAGTGGATAGTGACTTGGATGGCGAGGCCGACAATGACGACGAGGAGGTAGGTGAAGAGTTCGGGCTGGTCGTTGAGGACAGCGACGGCCTCGGGAGTGGCGCCGAGGGAGCTGAAGAAGTCGAACTGGCCCATTGTGAGTGTGTTTTGCGTGGCTGTTTGAGAGAGGACGAAGTTCTTTGAGCGAGACGAGTGAGGAAAAGGGGGTATTCTGGACTGTGTAGGAAACGTGCGGTCGGGGTTGTCGCTGGAGGTAGTTGGACGAGCCTGCGTCTCTAGAATGGCAAAGGGAAGAAAATGTACAGTGACGAAGTATTACAAAAGATTCATAGGATATCACAAGAAATTGATGCGCAAGAGAGAGCGAAGAACGAGGATTAGAATGGTCCGTTTTGAAATTGGGAAGACGTCTACAGAGGAGAGGAAGAGTGAAGTTGTTGAAACGAGCTGTGTCGCGGTGACCGGGGGCCTTGCCTGAGACGTTTCAGCATCGTGACGGGGCGGTGGGCGGTTGCTGGGTGGTCTGATGGCAGTGACTTGGGTAGATCATCGGCAGATGCCTCCACGGGACGGGTTCTCAAAGCTTAATGGATTTCGAAGGATTGCTCAGGAACAGCAGACGATGTCACAGTCATCGGAGCTTGAGCCTTGACGTGTGTAGTTGCAGATGTTCTGTCCAAGGGGATACACGTGACCCAACCGCTCCCCTGGACATTCAGAGTGGGCCCCACCTTTTACCGTTCTAGGTGCCTGCATCTCGAGTCCCCGAAAAATCTCAAGCTTCGTGATGAACCACCACGCGACACGCCCGTAACAATTACTCGCCCTGCCATCCCTTTGAGGCAGCTTCACGACCTCTCCCTCTTCCCCGACGAATCGGAACCCAGAGAGAGGCCATGAGCGCTGCTCGACCGGCACGTAGCCTGCTCGGCGGCTGCGTCGCCGCTGCTGCTTCTGCAACCTCGAGACGAGCCTCCCCGGTCACCATCTCCTGTCTCCGCCAATTCCACAACTCTTCAGCCGCCCGCTCAAAACGAAGATCACGATTCAAAAATGTTACGGCCGAGGAACTGGGCTTGCTAAAGGAAGACAAGTTGAAGAAGTACACCGAGGAGAAGTTTCCTGACCTGCCCGAGGAGTATTACAAGGAGATCGAGAAGAAGTACGGCACGGCACATGTCGAGGCTGTCAAGGCTGGTCAGAAGGCTGTCAGCCCGGAAGATCTCGCTTTTCAGGGTCGCCTGCGCGATGATGACTTCAGGCCCGA